>JACCIA010000009.1:682500-2009582 GCA_018906985.1 Apocrypta bakeri | reverse complement strand
CGAATGCCGTTTACCGTGTGTCTTCCACGTGCTACTATGTCAGCTTATTATACGAGCACATGGGATTACCGATGAGAACTTTGTTTGTACACTGATACAGTAAGAAAGCGAAAGAGCTAGCATCGGATCTAAAAAGCAGCAGCCGCTTCTTTCGTTGTGTTCTTTTCCTAGCTCCTCCCGAAAATGAAAATTCTCGTCGCGTTGTCGAAAAGCTAACAGCAGCGACGACGCTCCTCGGCGGTTCACTCGCGCTCAAACAGGATTCCGGGAATATGCTGGCTGAATTATTTATTCGTTTCTCTCTGTCTCTCTTCTCGTTCTTGGGTAAAGTAGTCGAGAGAGGTATATAAGTGGGACCAGCGACAGCACCCTCCCCTAATTTAGCCGGTAATCGCCGGCTGTCCTTGCCTTGAGAAACTTTCAGTCTCTCATTCTCTCTCTCTCTCTCTCTCTCTCTCTCTCTCTCTCACTCATTTGCCGCGAGGTTTATACTCATGCGGCGCGGATATGCACGTGGATAATAACGCGCGCGCGACTCGTTCTTTTGCCACTTTATGCGTCCATTTTGTCCGCAAAGGGAGAGAGAGAGCGAGAGAGAGAGAGAGAGAGAGAGAGAGAGAGAGCGCGCTCAGTGTATGCATGCCTGTTCACCACTCGTCGTTGAGAGATGCAATTTTAGCTTCGTCTTATTTTTCGAGATGCATATATATAGTCGGATACGAGGACATGCCGGCAATGATAATATGAGCGAGCCAGCGACCGGTTGGTCTAAATATACATTTCAATTGCGATTAATTCGCAACTTAATTAGGTTGCGCTGTCGCGGTCGCATGGGTTCTTGGCAAAATGCCGCATCGAGGCTTTAATTAACTTTTTCTCCGTTTCTATTGTATACATATTCGCATCTCAATGTTTTCCATTTTTTTCTCTATAAAAGGAGCGAGCTGCAGAGACTCTGCGGGTTGCGCGCAGCGTTCCTTGCCCGTCGGCCAATAGATAGAATCATCAAGTGTAAATTATAAACATGATTTTGAAAATTTCAACTCTAAGAAGCGCAATAAAAAGAACTCGAATTTCACGAAAGAATATTCAACGTTTGCAAAATGAAGATTATAATCAAAACCATTCGCGTACGCAATAAAAAGAGATTATAAATAAAAATGCTCATAATTATGTAGGCGCGATCTTGAAAAAGTATAATTCGCAAGTAAACTCTTAATCATTAAAGATACGTGAGCTACATCATTAATTTAAATTCAAACGTCACACTTATATTCAAGGGCAAAAAAATACTTTCTCAGAGCAATAATCCAGAATGCGAAATCACTTCCAGCAATCGGTCGAGAGTAGAATTGGTAATGGAATCTCATGTGCGTGCAAAAACAAATAGAAAAACCAAAAGTGTCCGATGGTCTACCGTTACTCTCACCCGAGTGCACTTGCACCGCCATCATTCGATTCGCAGTATGAAATTATCGAGATCAACTTCTCGAACCAACAGCGGTACATAAGCAGCGATTCATAATCCATCCCGTCGATTGCCGAGTCCACTGCCGCGTCCACTGCCGCGTCCACTGCCGCGTCCACTGCCTCGTCGATCTCCCGCGACTTACCGCTAGTCAGCGATCCATTACATTTAGGTCCATAGCAAATGAGACTATGGCGAAAAGAGTCGCTGGAGTTCGAGAAGCGGGAAGAAAAGTTTCGCGGAAATCGCGGCATTAATATCTCTGCTCTGTTGGACGGATTCGCGGAAAAACGGCGAGAGTGCGACCGGTGAAATCGCGATCGACTGGCATAAGAAACGGGAGGCTGCCTCTCGAAGCGGAGGGGAAATCGCGGGAAAAAAGGAGTGAACGCGTGTGCGAATAGTGTGCCTATGTATATATATATATATATATATAGATATATATATATATATATATAAAGATATAGGTACCGAGGTTTTGAGCCCGTTAGACTTTACGCCTTATTTGTTTTGCAAAGTGGTATACCGCGAGCTTTAACATAAGCGTTCGGCTACTGAACGACGGCCTTTATGCGTGCACTTTTGCATTTTCTGTATGGCTGTTGTGGGCAATATTTACTTTTTTCTGGGGGCCTCGCTCATAATGCACGGATTTATGGGGGCTTTTAGTGTCCTTTAGCGTCAGTTTACTTGGTACGAAAAATTATTAACGCTCACAATAATTCAAATTTATTCGGCTTTTTCTCTCTGCGCACGCGCGCTCAAAGTGCGTTATATACTTACGTAATGCCACTCGAGCAAGAAGAATCGATCACAATTATGCCTATATACATTTTTAGCATTTATACCTATTTGCTTCATTATAATTCCTTATCATTAAAGAAATGATTATCGTTGTTGAGATTTTTTATGTTTTCACTTTTAATTATAAGTTCTCTGTGTGGTATTCTACGGGTATTCTTACAATACATATGCTCCCATTTTATCTGCGACTTATAAAGTTAATTCTCCGACTTATAAAACTGCGATGCTAAAAAATTAAATGAAAACATTTTCTAATACATTTGTCACGTATGTATCGCATGAATTGATTTTAACAACATTTATATAATTGCAATGATGAACAATTAGTTAAAATTAGTGCAGATCAATATACTAGTAATATAGTAATATATTACTAATATCTTAGCTCTAAAATTATAATATATAAATTATAATATATAAATTATAACGCCATGAGTAAACCCTGCAGAAAAATACCACTTTCAACTATAAGGCAACGGAAAGTATTCGAAGCGATCAGCAAAAACCTCTAACGGAAAGTAAGGCGCCGTCGTCCTAAGAAACCATGAAAAAGCAACACAGGTCCGGCCAGTTCCGCTATGTACACGTATCTCGAATAATATAGAAAAATAGTCTCTCTCCGTATCTCTCTCTGTTCTCTCTCCGTTCTCTCTCCGTTCTCTCTCCGTTCTCTCTCCGTTCTCTCTATTTTTTCTCTATCTTTCCCGGTGCATAATAATCAATCCGAGAGAGCGCGTTTAGTTTTCTCGCAAAACTCTTTAGCTTGGTCGATATCAGCTGTAATAGAGTACAGGCGCGCGTAGTCGTCTAATCATCGAGCCGTGCAGCACAGAAACGCAAGCTGCAATCCGCCCAGTGACAGGCTTATCGAAGCGGCTACACGTCACGCTAGAATAGATTTTCCTTTCCCGCTCGATCACATCGCGTGTAAACCTCCGCTCTCTCTCTACTCCCGAGAGCCTATCGCGCCAGCCAGCCAATTACCGCGGCATCGATTTTCACTCAGAAACAATAGCGGAGCGAGACTCTCCACGCCGAGAGAGTCGCGCGCGCAATCTCGGTTATACAGACCTATGTTGCCGCATTCTCTCTCTCTTTCTCTCTCTTTCTCTCTCTTTCTCTCTCTTTCTCTCTCTACTGATACACACACAACCAGACCCGTTCCTATGCGAGGAGGCGGTAGTTTAACTGAACAAGAGAAAGAGAGACGAGAAAAAAGGCAACTACGAGAGTGGAGAACCGCAAGGTACGCTGAGGTGTTATACTCAGCTGGTGAGCGTTTTTGCGAACTGATCGCGTAACTCGTTGTTCTCTTGCGTGTATATACATGTATACGCCATCGTCGGAGCCACTGCCTCGGTTGAGCTGCAGCCGCTCGTTTCTCGTCTATATATAGAGGCTAAGTAAGTGTTACGTTAAATATTAACTTAGCAGCGCTAGTTTGATTTTATCATGGTGAAACCGGTATGTAAAAACTGAAAATCGCCGGTGCGCCAAGCTGCTCCTTAAGTGTTACAAAAATTCTAGATGTATATTTTCTCCACATCTTATTATACATACGTTTAGTGTGTCTACGCGTATATTTTGAACGATCGTTTGTTAAATGAAGACGTAATGTCGAATTGTTTACGACGGCAATAATCGGTTTAGCGCTCAAATAAATATTATGTATAACACGTATATTAGAATGTAAAAATAATAGATCAATTTGCTTTATGGCGTTACAATGAATAATGCGCTTTCGCTGGGGCTCGCGCAAACATACCGACGATATTAACTGCTGAAAAGTCCAACGGACAATAAAAATTTAGTGCCGTTTTGAGCAGGTCGTCGACTACACACCGTCATTTAACTGTATTACTTTTAAATTTATGACTGATTAGAGACTGTTTGATTGTTTGTATCTGATAAACGACTGCACAGTGAGCTTTGTGCTGCACTAAATATTATATATATTCCTGGTTGAATCACCCACTTAATTATGTTCCATTAAAGTTATTAATCATTGTCAAAAAACAAAAATCTATAAATAAGCAAATCGAAATACTCGAACTGATTGGAAAAGCGAAATATACCGGGGAATCAGGTTTTCAAGAGCGATCCGGATTTCTCGCGGAAATAATTCAAAATCCATTTATGTACAAATGTCGGAAAGAGTAAAAAAATCCAGCTTCCAGCCGTCGCAAAAGCGCGAAGCTTCGTCAGACTGAGGGCGCCACTTTGCAGCCTCGGTAGACACAGGAGAATTCGCAAAGCGCTGGCTGCCGGTTTCTCCTCTCTTTCTTTATCAGCCGGTCTCGCTCCCTTTCCCCCTTCGACCAGTCACGTCCTTCCCCTCTCTTTTTCGCCTCGTGTATCCCCTCACTCTCTCTCTCTCTCTCTCTCTCTCTCTCTCTCTCTCTCTCTGTCTCTCTCTTTGACTGTGTGTGATGCGAATTCTCGATATGCCCTCTCCTACTCGCGCGCGACGCGCCCATGTCCTTTCACTGCGTAACGCGCGGGATTCTTTTTTTATTTTTTATATTTCGGTTTTGTCAACTCTACGGTGGGTAACATCAAATACTAAAAATGAATAACGAAAAAATGGATAAATACATCGGAATTATCGCAAAATAATTCGCACGAACTTACGAGAATTTCTACATGACATAGCGAACACGATATGTTCAACATTCTGAGAAAGCTTCGATTGGATTCTCCGATTGCAGAACCGCATGCAAAGTCATCAGAAGCAAAAGGCTATGCAGGCTATTTGCATCGAAACGCTCTCGTCTGAATCGTATCTCTCGAAAAGAGAGAGCGGGAGGGTATACACGCATCCCTCCCCCAGGAGACAGCTACTGCAGCAGTGGCGGCAAAAGGAAGACAACTGCAGGACAAACCCTTCTCTGTCTGCCGGTATATACGTCCGAAAGGGAACGAGGGGCGGCAGGGGAAGGGCTAAAGAGGCTACCTTCGGCAACTCGCTATCTCTCTCTCTCTCTCTCTCTCTCTTTCTCTCTCGTTTGTTCTATACTGTACATGCTGCAAAGCGAAATATAGTCATCGCGCTTTCTCTCGAAAGCCTCTGGTTCCCTGTAGACTTTTGGGGTGCGTGTCAAAGAGAGAAAGAGAGAAAGAGAGAGAGAGAGAGGTATACAGGGCGCGGCTGGGGTGGCAGATACACGCATACGAAAGAAAGAGAGGAGCTGCTGCTGCAGGCAGAGGTGGGGCCACGAGCAAGCGAACAAGGGAGAGTGAGAGAGAAAGAGAGAGGGAGCGGAGAGAGGGAGGCTGGCTGGTTCGCAAAGTGTCCCTAAAACTTTTACAATCGCTCTCGCCTCGCGCGCGCAAGCGGGCGCTACCGCCTGCCTCTGCGCTAGGGCTATGCTTGATGGCGTATCTTCCAATGTGAGTTGCCCATAATACTAAGATGTACGGCTGCGCCGGTAGGGGTCCGCGCCGCTCGCGCCGCTCTTTCTCTCTCTCTCTCTCTCTCTCACTCTCGCTCTCTCTCTCTCTCTCTCTCTCGCTCTCGCGCTCTGTGCCGTGCGCTGCTGCTGCTCCTCGCGCGAGAGACTTACTCTACCTTATAGTACAGACCGTGTATACCGAGTCGCACGCCGGCAGCAGCTCCTCGTAGACGACGCGCGTCCTCGGTCGATCCCTACTTCTGTTCCAATGTACGCGTAGAGCGAGTGCGAGCGCGGATATCGGCAGCAGCGGCATCTGTCAGCCGCGGCGACCTCGTCACCGGCGAGGCCACACTTTGTATCGCGAAGCACACGCGAGTGTCACGCGTCCACAGTGTTCCGTTTCATTGTCTTGCTTTTCGTACATTTTTTCGCTCAACTTCTCGTGTTACATCGCGAGCATACTCCCAGCCCATCACAGTGCATAATACACTTACCTACACATATTCGCATTGCACAACAATTCATACACTTACCTACACAGAAACATAGAGTGCATATAACGTGTGCAACGAGCTGCAGCAGAAGGAAATAAACAATGGGGCTCGAGATATAGTCGAGAGGAGGAGTGGGAGCGAGAACGAGAGAGAGAGAGAGAGAGAGAGGGAGAGATAACGCAGGCACGAAGCTACCGCTGTCAGCTCAACAGTTGCGTGAGAGGCAACTTTGCTCCCTTTCTTTTTACATTTATCTAGTGTGTACAATCACTCCTTTTTATCTCGCATTTTCTCTCTCTATCTCTTCCTCTTGTTCTCTGTATCTTTCTCTCTTATTCGGTCGCGGAGCTGGATCGATCGCGTGTGAAACGCACAGAGAGCCTCCTGCAACAATGTTCATGTCGCGCGATTGCGTATTCATCGAAGGAATAGCGCGTGTGACGTGCAAAGTGATCGCAAGGACTACCACTGCTTCAGCAAGGAGCCGTCGGCCATTTGCCTCGGGTACAACCTGCAACACGGTAAGCAGCACGATGTGCGCTTGTTTGTTTGTGTGTGTGTGTGTGTGTGTGTGTGTGTGTGAGAGTCTCTGTATTTCTGTATTTCTATATACGCTATGAGCTATACGCTATACGCTATACGGTAAGAAATTTTGCAGCATCTTTTACATGCGTCGATCGAACGTGCTGATGATTTCACGAGTGGCATTCTCATTATCGTCGATGATAATCGTCTCATATCGAGGAAAAAAATCCCATCGGATATAATGAGCATGGCAATTTTACGACGACGCATGTACGGAGAAGATGAAAATGGTATTTATAAACCGGTCGTCGGCAAGCGGATTCGCTCAGCGCATCCTAAACGAGGGATTATCGCTAAATATGCATGTACGAACAGAGAGCGAGAGAGGGAGAAAGCGAAAGAGAAAAAAAAATAAATTCAACGGACAGACACGATGAGAAAACTTCGCGCGCCTTCTTGACTAAATAATCAAGCTCCAGCTTTCGGAGCAAGCATCTCTTTATTATGAAGACTCGGTAGCGTACTGAGAACATATCGGCGACGTTCGAAAATAATCAATTAGCTCGTCTCGGCTAGAGTTTTTTATTTCCCTGCACGTGTGAGAGAAGGAGCGAAAACTCCGCACAGAGGAGTTTATACATGTAGATACAGACCGGAGAGCAGAGAGAGCGGGAGAGAGAGAGAGAGAGAGAGCTTTGTGAGTCTGTATATGGCTGTGCGAGTTCGAGGAGAGGGGCAGAGGCGACATCGATTGGCCGGACAACTCGACCACGCCCCTTTTCTCGATTGCTCTGTTCAACGGTTGCGCTGGCGACGGATACCTCTCGCGCTTATTGCACCTGAAACTGCAGCGATATACGTCTCCGCTCGCGCATTGCATACGCATGTCGAGTGTATATGCAAATCTATAAGACTTGCGCGCAATACTGAGGGGAGGGGGGCGAGGAGAGGATCTAATCTCACGGATTTTCGCGAATGTCTTAATTTGAGTGAGAGCCGCCGCTTACCGTATAAGGAGACAAGCCTGTACGAGGGGATTTCCCGCGGGTGTATGCGTGTATTCCTCTTCGAATGTGTGTGTGTGTGTGTGTGTGAGAGTGAGGAGGAAGATGATGCGAGGGTGGTGAGACGAGGTGGGATTAGGGATAACGGGGTTAGGGAAGAGGATTCAATTTCGGATTCGACGAAGCGCGGGTGATTGTTATTGGGATTTGCGAGTCTGCCGCCGGCGCGAGATCCGACGGGAGAGTATTTTTCTGCTGCACGCGAGGATTTCGACAAGATTCCGAGTATATCTTATATAAAGTTCGTTTTTTTTTAATTTGTGGGAAAATATTTTTTTAATCTCATGCATCTTCGAACTATCATACAGATTCTGTGCATGCTTTGTAGACTAATGTAGAAAAGTTTAACAGACAAAAGAGCGGGTACTATAAACTTAAAAAGGACTATGCCTCGCAAATCCTCCGCTATTATTTATTATATGATAATCGCATGGTTTTTCCAGCTAAGCATGTAAGAAAACAAGATATATGTAATCGCCGATATCGAAACTTATAATTTGTCCCGATTATTTATGCTTAAACATCCTAATCGAGCGCCATTGCGTCAACTAATCATGCAAATAAAAAGTACCACGACTATAAATACATAATGATCAGCATTCTTCCACGAACGCTGCTAAGCTTCCCTAAAATTAACAAAATTATTATACGCATTATTTTACAGCTCCTAAATACCTCGACCAAAAAACGCACTAATCACCGTATCCGCGTCGCGTATATATGTATACATCTACCTGCACACATACACACACACACATTGAAGTATGCAGTATAGAAAGTTTTCCCGGGAAATCCAGTGAAAAACTAGCTCGCATCCCGCTTTCACTTCGCGGCATCCGGACGAGGGATGATTTTTTTCTACATGTATATTTAAGCTAAACCAGATGAAGGAGAGATTCCTCAAAGAGAAAGTAGGTCGAGTTTTGAATTTCGGACGCCTCGTCTTTACACGCCGGATTACCTGAACTTGTGTATTTAAAAGGGTTCGGCCGAACCGTTGTAATTTTTTTCTATGCGCATAAGTCCTGAGTTAGAAAGTGCAGTTGATGCGGTCACGGAATGATCAGAACCAATACAAATATTTTCCAACATTTTAAAATTCACCTTTATCGAACTGCCGCAGGTAGAAAAAGCGAATCATTGAACGAGCATATGCGCTAAAGTAACGAATATATCTCTAAAGTATTTATTTCTCTTCGTACAGTCCTTTATAGAATAAATATTGTTTACCTCCTACTTCGACTACATAATGTATATACCTATATGGAACTTCAATAAAAACATGGCTATCGCATGCGTCTAATTACACAAACGAACAACTTCCAATGCATATACCTCTCTTGTATTTTATATAGATATTAATAATTGAAAATTATTCGAATAAATTGAATGGCGAGCGAGCGCACGCGCGCACAGCACTGCTGCTCGTTTTAAAAAGAGAAAAATGTTTCGCCTCGTCGAATTCATATGCAGCCGAGCGCGCAACGGCACTTGCTATATCAGTCAAAGAATTGCTCGTGACAAGCGCATGCACGTATACTTTATACGTACGTATACCCCCTGAGAATTTATACCCTTATCTCGTTTATATCTTATGCAAAATACACTTCTAATACTTGCGAATAGGATATTCTCTTTCTGCTATCCTTGTTGCTGGATTTTCTCTCTCTGTCTTATTTTTTTACTCCCGTAGCACACGCAGCTTCAATCATCAATTTAGCTATGTGAATCGGATGACTTGCCGTCTCATATATGAGTCATTCTCCGACAGATTGACCGAACAAAAAATTGTTTTTTCAATATTTTTAAACTATAGTTTGGCACTGCATCTACCTTCATGAATTTTTTTAGATTTTTTTCATCGAGCTTTTCAAAATTACAATATGATAAAATTGCCATTTTGACCAATTTTGGCATTTTAGGCCAATTTTCTAAAAATTCTAATTTGAAAGGGAAGCATTTGTCATTAAAAATACAAAAGGCCCTTTCTTTTTAAATAAGTCAAATTTTACAAATAGAATACTAATAAATCTGTAAATATAAGTCATAAGAATCTCCTAAGTCATCAAGGTCTTGAAATTGATAAAGATGCGTTTGATGAATACTTTATAAGTACCCATGAAGATTAGAAACTGAGAATGAAATTCAATTTCTAGCTAGACAATATTAATAATAAAATATGTGTTCACTTCATATTGATAGTATACGTAATGATTTAAAAGGCACTAAATACACTAAAAGACTCTTGTAAATTAGTCCAGGATTGACGATCAACCAAACTTATCAATTACTTCACTATTTCCTTTCGTTGAAAGACATTTATAGGTGTTCTGCATAATTTTTGGAAAGGTTCAATCATGGATATCTATTATTTGAAAAAATTGATAAATATGCCTCGCACTATTATAAAAGTGTCTATTACGGTCTACCATTGTGAATGAAGTTGTATCTATAATATGAGCAAAAGAAAAAACTGATTTTTAGACATTTTCAAATCAGCATTGCGGGTGGTTTGTATATAATATACTCTACGCGTGCTGGGATAATTAATATGGCCTTCTTCTGTGGACACCACTGCCCTTCCCTCCTCTCTCCCTCCTGGCTACCGCAGACTTTGCCTCGCGTGCTTCTATACGCCCGTATGACACATACCTTTTAATCCGGGGTGTGTTAAGTAAAATGTAGCTTGGGCAAAAAATATTAAGAATCCGCGTAAAATTGCCGAGCTGTGATTATTTGTCGTTGGTCCGTAACATAATTTTCCATTCCTAGCCTCGCGTAGTAAAATTTCTAATGAGGCTGTTCTTCTTTTACTTCTTTCTCTCTCAACGAATGTCAGTAATTGTTTGAAAATATTTAAAAAATAGTTGACACAATATCAGTACTGTCCGTTACTGAGAAGAAGATCAAGGTCCGCGATGCCGCATCAAAGGCATGAATTTATAATAGGCATACGTACATGCGCACTCATCGAAGAAAAGAATATTGAGCGATATAGCGGGTAAAAAGAGCGTCTGTTTAGGCATCGTCGGATTTAGCGCTCGCGCAGCGATCGACGCCTCAAGCAACGGCGCAAGAGAAGAATTAGTACCACGGTGAAAGAAGAGCGCATCGCGCATTAACGTCGCTCAACGCGCGCCTAAGCTCGAGTGCGCGCGACAGTTGTGAATTCGTTGCTATGCGTGCGCGTATCCTTCGAGTTGGATCGTTTCAGTTGGTCAAACTCGAAAATCGTAACTTATTTCGCCGGGCAAGGTCATATTACGTATTATGTGCCCACACTACAGCCGCTATGCGTAATTAGACGATATTGTTATAATTCTATAGGAGCTCGAGGTTTGACAATGCGCTGAGAGCGCGTATATATATTCCATTTATTAAGATAGACTTGCGAGGTCTTAGATCGATGCGGATAAAAACGTGCATACGTGTGCTGTATACTTATAAAGCGAGCGAAACAAAGTTGAAAAAAGTTTTGTTTCTTTAGAACGAAAAAATAAGACAAATAAAGTTTGTACGAGGAGAGGAAATAAAGCGTCTCACATAGAGTTTCACAAGAGTTTCATTTGCGGCGCAGACAAAGACGCGCACTTGTATAATTTCGTCATGATTTCGTCACGCCAATCGACTCGTAAGTTGAAATTCGAACGACTTGAGCAGCCGCCAAGCGAGCGCAAATGCGAGAAGAGATAGAACGGTACAAAAACGACGATCCGTCCATTCGATGTCGCGCAGCCCTTGTCTAGAGCCGTTACAATGCCTCGACATAAATTAAATAATTTTCGTGTATGAAACGTGTCTCTACTCGCGCCATTTTAATTGGCTCATCTCGTCAAGCTCTCGCGAACGAGAACGGGAGAGATGTTCTTCCTTTGAGCGCGCTCGAGTATCGCGTGGCTCCGTTTCGCCGAATACATGCGGCTCTATGCGCAACGATGAGCACTCGAAAGGATCATTTTATCTTCGTGCCATCGGAGGCCTCGCGAATTGAGTTTATTTCCAAATATTTTCTGGGCCTCGCGAATTGAGTTTTTTTATTCGCTCAAATAAACGTTTCTATACAGTTTTACAGGAGTTCACGATGTTTAGACGATATTGATGAAATGTAATTAGTGAAGCGTTATAGTAGAGTTGTTGGACAAAATGTGCTTCCAATACGTATATAATAAGGTATCTTCGTCTGCGAGACATTTACGCGTAAACAGAAAAATACACAAACGCGTGAATATACTAATATATAGTCATCGACAATTGCTAAGAATAAAATATAAGAGAAAAAAAATAATGGAAAGCCTAATCGATTGACCGAGCGGTTGAAAGCAGTTCGCCGTGTAAAAGAAGCGAGCGTTCACATTTCATCGTCCGCAGCTTTTCTCTCCATTGCTCTATACATTCTTCACCGCGAACTCAAACACACACAGCTCGACGTGCACGAGGTGCTTCTCTCTCTCTCTCTCTCTCTCTCTCTCTCTCTCAGGCTTGCGATCGATCGAGGCGCGCTCGAAAGAAGAGCAAGCGAGAGAGCTATACACCGCTGCACACATCCCCCTTTGAGCCCAGTGCGCATGGTACACGCAGGAAGTAGCTCGACGACTTCGTTCCCTTAGTAGCATTCCGAAGACTCGGAGGGATGGACCAAGAGAAAGCTTCGCTACTCCTACCACGCGCCCTTTGCTTTTCTCTTTTGCCTATATACTACTCGGTGCTGCATCAGTTGCTCGCCGTCCGAGCTCGCGCCGTCGCTTTTTCCCTCTTCGATAACTTTATAACATAGAGCATCGCACTGGTATATTCACCCTGTTACATTCACCCTGCTACACTTACACTCCCGTAATATCTATACTCGAAGACGAATATTTCGGGGACAAAGAGTCCGAGTTTATTGGTAGCGCATTTTTTGTCCGAGAGACTAGAGCATCTGCTATGTTGATTTTCCCGACGTGTGTCCCCTTCCCCGCTCGTGCTCCGGTCGGGCAAGATCGAGAGAAAACGCTTGTAGCCATTATCTGCAGTGTATATCGCGTCCCTCTTGTTCTTTTCTTCGAGTAACAAAGTTTCCCGCTCTATTCAGCATCATTATCTACAATGTATCCACACTTTTTGTCCTGGAATTCTCCCTCCTCTCCAACATAACCTCCCTTCTGTTCACGGTCGCAGTCGTTGTTGTTGCCGCCGCCGCCGCCGCCGCCGCCGCCGCCGCTGCTGCTGCTTGCGTTTTCCAGAGTCATTGGTTGTCTATAAGCTCACGTTCTCTCTGTAACACGTACCTATAGACTTTTGCTTCCATCTCGCTCTCGCCCTTTGTTCTCTGTGCTTTTATTGCGCCATTGGTCTCGTCCTCTACCTTTGATTATGCTACTTTGTGCGTCGCGGACATTGTCGCTATACTCACTTTGTCGCGTCTCGACGACTTTACTCCCTCCGCTGTGTGCCCGAGATCGGCCTCGCTTCTCTTCCGCCGAGGTCACCTTCCTAGTCTCACTCGCTGCTCTGCTCAGTTCCTCTTGTGCATAGCTACCGACCGCGGGGGTAGGTAGCGCCAGTGTCAAATTGTACATATCTACATGTAGCTTACATACAGTGTTGCGAAGCTCGTGCCAGGCTTTGTTCTGCATATATATGTATATATATGTGTATATATACACGTATATGCACATGCATATGCATAAGAACGTTACTCGATTTCGCCGCGAGGTGATAGAGAGAGAGAGAGAGAGAGAGAGAGTGAGTTGTGTGACGTAGGGGTCAGACTTAGAAACGCAGGCGCAGTGAGGTTTGCAATGCACATCGTCGAAAAGACAGAAGCACATGGTCCCCCTTCCCTCTTCCAGAGGAGGTTTACACCCATTCCGCGACTTTCTTCGTCCCTGAGTATTGCCAGCGCAGACATTCACTCATCTCTCTCTCTCTCTCTCTTTCTGTGTACGAGTAGCTTTCATAACCTAGAAGCATACTAGCACTGGCCGCTATCCGATGTGTTTTTCTTCGCGAGGTGTGAAAACAAACAGCTCGGACCTTGTTGACTTTCGGCGCGTGCGCGAGTTTAGTGTTCAAGGAAGATTCGCTTATCTACATAATACGGACGCAGCAGTGAATATCGACGTCGTTGAAAAAGATAAACAAGCGCGGGCGCTCATCAAGTGGTTTTCCCGTGATGTTGCAGCTACGTGTCCCGTGTTTTCCACGCATTCGCACCGCAGCAAGGCAAAAAATCGAATCGATATCGATTTCGAAAATTCCTGCCCCGTGGTAGTGACGTTACTAGATTTGCAAGAGAAAGTGAGAAAGAAAAACGGAGAAAGAAAAACGGAGAAAGAAAAACGGAGAACGAAAAACGGAGAAAGAGCGTAGCGAAAGGCGAATCGGTGGGCAAATCTCAGGGAGAGCGCCTTGTAGGTTATGTAGCTTTGTAGGAGAGGAGACGATATGCAGAGTGTCGTCGTCGTCGCGTAGTGTGCGAGATTGTCTTTGATATGCCTCGCGATGACGAGACTGATAATCGAACAGTGGATAAGTGCTCGAGGACCACTGCGGACGGACGGAAGGAGAAGTCGTTGCCGAATTAGGCGGCCATCGCAGACGTGACGGTGAGTGCTTTTTTACTCGCGATCGAGCATATCGACACCGTGACTTCTTTCCTCTGCAACCTAGTGGTGTTTGCGTGTGCTTTTTCTCTATGCTCTTTTTGCCATCGATTTTCGCATCCCTCGAGTGGTCGATTATTTGAAGAGCCTTGGAGTAGGATTGTAAGTTGGTTCCAAGGATGTCTTGCGCTTTTATTTTCGCTTTTATTTTCCCTTTTATTTTCCCTTTTATTTTCGCTTTTATTCTCCTTTGCTTTGCACTTGCTTTTCGCTTCGTGTGCGCGTAGGCAGGCGCATTCGGCATTCAAGATATACGAAAGAGTTTTATCTCGTCGCTCGAGCATAGTTTCCACGTACGTTTAAACAATAAGCTCCTACAATAAGAAGCAATGTTCGCGCCGTTGTAAAAATGTTGAAATCTCTTAGCCGATAATGATTGTCGCGCGAACATCGGCGAGGTTAGGTGCGCCGTGTCGTGTGCGCTAGCGAACGTATGTGACGCAGCCATTATTGTTGATTTTGTACACATAAATTTTTATGTGATTAATTTTTGTATTCAAACGTCTTTTAACAAGTTTTTATGATCCTCGTAAATTTCTATGCGAACTAGTAAATAATTTTGCGCGTAAAAAAGCAGGATTGACAGTTCTATGCACAATTGTGCTAAAATTAAAGTTTATGTGGTAATTTAGATTTTTATCGCGATCATTAAATCAAATTAGGCTTTTATCGCGCTCTTTAAATCAACGTACTAATCTGTGAATTATAATTGCTATTTAACGCAAGTAGTTTAAATATTCAGTAGTCACGCGTAGGATAGAATACAAAGCGAAAAAGCGTGAGATATATTCGTTAAATATTTCGAGCTCTGCTGTTGTGGTATAAAAAGCTAATCTTATCACTCGTTGGAGCAAGTCTCATTGTCCGTTGATATACGGCGCTTGTCCGACCTTTGTAGATAAGAATAAATATAAACAGACTAGTTGTAATGGTTGCTATGCGCGAGCTGCGTACACGTATTCAATCTCGTGAACAGCATGTAGTGCACGCATGATTAGTTTTATTATTTTTCTAAAATTTATTATAATTAAATTAAGAAATCTAGTTTTTATACGCAAGACCTGTTAATTGAGTTGATTGTAAAACAAGCATGTATAATAAGTCTAGTGTGTTAGATTTATTTCAAAATGTGATTTCCCTACAATCGTAAAGATATAACGTCTTTTTTTTACTTTTTTTTACATTTTTTTCCTTGTCGTAATAATTACACGATAAGTCTACTGTTTTGCTAATTTAGATAGTCTGTAGAATACATCCGTTCACGTGCGTGTTAATGTTTCCCAGATATTTTTAAACTTAACGTAATTATTCTAATTTTGATATACTTGAATTAACGGTCTTGGAAACTTTAGAATAGATTGGATAATGTTCAGTTATTATTCTAACTACCGCGCGACTTAAGTCGCATAAACGTAAGTATTAATTCACAAATAATTCACAAATTCACAAATTCAGAATTCATTATTCCGTTTAATATTACTCAACAAGTTGGAAAATAGATTATTGCTATTCGCAGTTTTAGAAATATTCTATGAATTAAATGTGAATCGAAAATTAAAATCTATTAAAAAATGGCAATTGAATTGACGGGAGGAAAAGATCTCGTTGAGAGACTCCATCTCAAAAAGCGAAAAATGGTCATAGAAGCAACTCGGGGTGGACATTCTGTTTTTCTCTCCCCGTGGAAAAAAGACTGACACCGTAGGAAAGGGAGGTTTTCCTTGGCTCATCGGCGAGGGGTGGGGGATACAAGTTTCGAGTCTCGTTAAACGCGTAAGGATTCACGGGAGGGCGCCGGCAGTCAGTCCCTTTTACGATTTTACGTGTGCCGTCGCACCGAGCCAAATCCAAGAGATGTGCCACAGTTGGGAGTCACAAATAGAGACGGAGCTAGGATAGCCTCTGTACGAAGGAAAGAGACAGAGCGAGACGGGCGTAACTGCCTGGCCCGACGGTATAGGACAAACGCCTTTACATCCAATGAGCGTGACGCTCGTCAGGTTTTACGCGGGGCGTAGCCCGGCAGCCATAATGCCGAGAAACTCGCTGCGAGCGCCCCCATTGGCTGATTTGCCATTATGGCTGCCGTAGGAAACCTTCTCCGCGCCCCCTTCCTCGTCTCCCGCAGCGCGTTAGAGGCTTACGCGGCTTTTGCCCCCACCACTGCGTATTTCTCTGCACCCACACAAGCCTAGAGGTTATGTTCGACGGGAACGAACGCATGTGTACCCCACTGGGCTTGGGAGGAGAAGCAGTCGCGTACTACGCGATTCAAAAGCGCGCGCTCGCGAGTTCCGTCGACTGCTAGGTCGCCGCTCCCGAGGTTGGGTTAGGTCTATTATCGCGCGCAGGTGTATACACGCGATACATGCGCCTACGTTGAATGACCTTGCCTGTACGGATAAGGCGGCGTTCGACGGTCTTTTAACAATTCAGCGGAAGACTTTGAAAAAAATATTTTTTCTTCTTCATCATTTCGTGGCGACATTATTATTGTTTAGTGGTAGCACTATTTTAACAACATTTTCAATAAATACTCATATGGAGACAATTATTCCGTTTATCGAGTATCGAATTCATACAGAAAATAATATCATTAATTTAAAAGCATATCATCTCTATTTGTTAAACTAATTGCTTCTACATAGATTAGCTTGCAATCTGTCTTACCGACAGGGTCAAAGCTTGTAAAGCTGTCGGAGAATCCTGAGTAGGAAAAGAGGGAGAGATAGGTACTTAGGTAGGGGAACGCGTACTACTTCAGCTCGACGTTAGCAAGTAACGTATGATAGTATTAGACAATCCATTAATTTCCTTTCAGTACACCGCAGTTTATCGCTTTTACAAAGCGACAATTACAAATGCTTCTTATTTCGAAGAAGTAAAGTAAATTTCTCTTTTTGAAAACAATGCTTTTTAGTATTTTTCAATATTGGTGATAACAGTTATTCTTTCCATTTAAACAGTTAAATAATCAATGCAGGTTTTCAAGTTTTTTCTTCCAAATCACATGGAAATTTACACCTCGGCTTAGATTGAGTAGCCATGGAAAAATGGATGATTATAAAAATTTTGCAAATATGTCCTACAATTGATCAAGAAATTAGTTTATTGTGAAGATGTAATAATGCTCTAAGGCAACAAAGTCTTAACAATTTCCAACTTAATCAAGATTATTTTATGCAGCAAACACTCGTTTCAGTGTCTTCATTCGAAAGCATTCCTATACAAAGTATTCAAATTTCCTTACGCAAGACATAAATTAAAGCTATATTACAGAAGTCTCTGGAAATTGTATTCGTTTATACGATCCGGCATAAAGCAAACAACGAAAAAATAAAAGTCGTCCGTCGGCGAAATAAATGAGAGTCACAGCGGTAGCAGAAGCAACAGCAATAGTGACATATAGTGACTATACAAAGATGTTTGTGTCATGAAACTGCGGCACTTGTCCCCGTAGCTTCGCCGTCCGTCGGGCAGTGTTTTCTCATGTAGCCAAGAGCTGCTCTGTAGAGAAGTCAGCTCAACGAAGAAGAGACTAAAGAGCTGCTTTCGTCGAAGAAAGGAGGGGGTGGTACATTCTACTTCGTTACGGTCGTGGACTCGGTGCCTCTGAATATCCACCTTCCACCAACCACCACCCACCTCTTATTCACATACACATATACTCAACTATACGTAGGTCTTGGTCTTGCTATACTGCAGCTCTTGCCTTTGGAAAACTCAATTTCGCTAAAATGCGCTCGTCGTCGTCCTCCTTCTCCTCCACCTCGTCGTCTAGGTATATATATATATGTATATATAAACGTGGAAAGGAAGTCGAGAGAGTAGGGTGCAAGAGCGAGCAAGACAGCTTCGTTCGGCGTTTCCGCAGTTAGACGACTTTAGCCGAGTCGGATCGAGCACTTCTCTCTCCCTCTCTCTCTCTCTCTCTCTCTCTCGCTCGCCTTGTCATTCTAAAAGAGCGAAGTGTCGCAGTCCCAGGAGAAGAAGAAGTAGAAGATATAGAGCTGCAGCCTGGGAAGATCCGGAAAGTGGAGGGTGAGAGGGAGAAAAGACGAAGAAACTTGGAGAGAAACTCGCTTACATGCGAGGCCGCGCGCTAGCTTTATTCTATATAACATTGCTATGTCTGTGGAAAGAGGGGGTGCCTCTCGCGGGTAGGGTTTTGTCGAAGGAACCATAACTAGAGATACGCGGGAGCACATAGGATGCAAACACATAAAGTCCTCCCTCACCCACACCCTCACGCTCGTGCTTACCCTTACCCTTACCCTTACTCTTACCCTTACCCTTACCCTCACCCTCATCCTCATTCTTACCCTCACTCTCTCTTCATCTAGTCTTTGGATAAGTTCGCCCGCCGCCGACGGTCGAACGACCGAATCAGCCGAAGATGCAACATCAAGTCTGGCATAGCGTGCACACGGACGTGCACGCGAAAAGGAATTACACGCATACACGCGCTGACAGAGCTCTGCCTAGATACTCTTGCGCTCATGTAGCTCTTGTTGTTCTTGCCGTGCTGCTATGCTGTTGCTGCCATTGAAGAAAACTTGTAAAAAGTAAGGGATGTGCGCAAGCGGGAGCGGTAGCAAGCCGCAAAGTAGAAAAACTTAGAGGAGGGGAAGATGAAGAAGTGATAAAAGAAATGAGTCAGGTGGATATATATACACCTTACCGGGAAATACATTTTATTTATGTTTAGGAGGGATTTCGTGTAACGGAATAAAATGTATGCGCATATTTTATATATATATATAATACGCTTTCGGCAAAGTACATTGTACTATGCGCATGAAAGTTTGGTTAAATTATAAATTTTGGGGTAGATTTTATCGCGCGCGCGTCTTTGTATTTCACTCGATGCCTCGTACTTTGCGTATTTTAACAGTTCAACTGCTCCACTTCTACTTCCTTGAGATGCGGTGAAGAAAAAAATTATAGCTATGATAATTTTTAAAATGCGTGTAAAAAAGCTTTGCCTTCGCGAGGATATACTTGCAATGTACGTGTAGCATTAAGCAATGTTTGTTGCACTATGGTTCATTGCAAATTTGCTTACCGCAAATCGTGTATTTCCAGATCGTCAGTAAAAATAACGAACGAGCACGATCAATTTTCAAATTTCTATTTCGTGTCTCGAAAATTGCTTTAAAGGACTCTTACTTATCGACAGCCCTTGGTAACTGGAATTTATAGGCACCTAACTCTGTAACAGCTTTCTCAGCAGAGAGAAAGACAGAGAGAGAGAGAGAGAGAGAGAGAGAGAGAGAGAGAGAGAGAGAGAGAGAGAAGCAGAGTTGAGTAAATTTCTTAATGTTCTTTAAACATCGTAAATTTTCTTTCCGTTGAAATAAACATTTATCACTTCGTAAAACACTTTAAAATATCGAAAAGTCAATATATTTATGATAAACATCCAATTTTGTGTTTGCAAACATTCGATTTCGACGTTTGCGTAGGCAGGTTCGTCTTATAAAAAGAAATCTACAGATATCTACCTTGTAACATCTGTGCAGATATAAAATGTAATAAAGTTGTAAGACGGTAGTTTTATTTGCAAAATCCAGACGGCGTATAAACTTTATAAAAACGTATATATATATATATATATATATCTTATCGATTTATATGATTTTAAAATAAATAAAAAAAGTGCTCGGAATCTCGAACGAACGCAGTTTTTCCAATAATTACGAAATCTCAATCGACGGAAAGGAGAGAAAAGCGCAGGAGTTCATACGGCCAACATAAAAGGGAACCGAATAACTTTTTATATATAAAAATTTTAAAACTTTATATAGCTCATGACTCGAAGTAGTAGCAGCAGCAGCATCAGGAGAAGCAGTAGTAGTAGTATAAGTAGTAGCAGCAGCAAAGAGCATAGCCTCGACTCGCAAAAAGACCCAAAGAGATCGAGTATACTAGCATCAGCAGCAGCAGGGAAGGCAGCCGAGTATAGAGAGACCACGTAAAAAGTGACATACAGCCGGTGGTTCCATATAGCCCAGTGTATATACTCTGAGGCATATATAGCTTCTCTCTCTCTATCTCTTTCGGAGTTGGCTCGCTGAGCCGTCACCTACGGATTCGCGTAAAAACATACATAACCGAACTCTAAACACACGGGGGACTTCTAGCTCGTTCGGGCATACTGAGGCCCATAAAAATCCATACACACTCAGACGACGAAAGCGAGACAGAGCAAGAGAGTCGAGAGAGGTATGGAGAGAGAGAGAGAGAGAAAGAGATAGAGTAAAAGAGAGTGAGAGGCAGCGCCAGCAGTGGTGACACACACGCAGATGCAGCCATTTCGCACATAAGGCACACACGTATACAATAACGTCGCTCCGTCCGAGGGCACGTCGTCGTGTGTGCAGAGACACGAGTCGTCGTCAGGGCGCGCAGCGCAAGGAATATACTTTATCCTTATACGTGTAGCTCGCGCGCGTGTAACCGCGTCTAAACCATCATGTATGGCAGTACGTAACGCCGCGCTACTGCCGTACGTAGTGGATGAGATGGACGTCGGAGCAGAGTACAGCAGCTTGATCCACTACTTAACTTGGTGCGTTTCTCTCGCTCTCTTTTAGTCATCTTCTATGCATATCTCGATTCGCCGACTCGTTCATTACCCGAGTTCTGTGTGAGGATATTCCCGCGGCTGTGACACGCGAGAGCTCGTGCGCGCGCGCGTGCATGCACATGTGTTTATTGCGAATATACAACTCGCGAAGGTGCATGTGGAGGAGTGGGTGCGTGTTAACTGCGTCTGCGCTAGCTGCTGCGCCGGAAGTCTCTCTGTGTGAGTGTATATAGGTATGTAAAATCTGCTTGCAGCGTTCCCCAACGAATGAGAGCCCGAGAGAGAGAGAGAGAGAGAGAGAGAGAGAGAGAGAGAGAGAGAGAGAGAGACTTGTCGACAAGTATACATTTGCATTGAGATCGTGCCAATGTTTATATGGGTGAGCAGTGATGTGATTGGCTTACGCAGATATAAGAAGGTTGGTAGCCTTTCTGTAAATTGATGGAATATTGCACTTGATTGACGCTTCGTAAGACTTCGGCAGAATTTTGAGTTCTCCGTATTTATCTAATAAATAATTTCGATCATTGTTACTGAAGACATCATTGGTTCAAGAAAATGTTTTCTCGTTTCTTTATAATGATTGAGTTGTATATTATATTACGATTACGTAACACGCTCCGAAAAATTTCTCTTTTTCTGGCAGCGAATTACACCGACTGGATTGACTCTGAGTTATTCCTGTTCGTCGCATATCTTTTCGCATATTTATGTACGATATTGTATATGATTATACATTTAACAGCCCCCTTCACGTTTGCGGCTTTTATTTGAATAAATTTGTCTCTGGTAAAGAAGGACGAGTAGAGACGAGTAGAGACTTCTTTAGTGCGTTTTCTAAAAACAATCACATTTTAGGTTGAAATTTATATTAAAAAAAATTTGCAAAGGATACTCGTGCGTTACAAAATTCTGAAAAATTAATCAGGAAAAGTGGCTTATTAAAAAAACACGTGTGCATTAGACCGTACTCTCTTTTTTTTAAGCCAACGGAGCAGCTGATTCGAACGATCCGCATCCCCTTTTCTTAGTCGCAGCGTCGAGCAAACTACTATGTAGCTCCAACGGCAGTATGCGTCTTTTATTGGTGCCAAGGCCGTCTCGCGCGAGCGGTAGAAGGAGAGAGAGAGACAGAGCGAGGGAGAGAGAAAAAAAAGAGAACGAGAAGTACACAATGGCGACTCACACGAGGCGAGCAAAACCTCGCTTAATCGCAGCTCCTTGGGCTCTTCGTAGACTAGTTCCTTTCTCGGAAATTTACGTCGTCGCGCTAAAGCCTCGCTCCGCGGGATTAGTCAATTTTCTTAGCTATGCTACGCTATTACTTGGTCGGTATAATATAACGAAGCTCAGACGCCGAGTTCTCGCAGCTGCGCGTGGCGTTAGAATAAAACGAGGGCGAGATTATTTTTAGAGATTATGGTTGACAACGTCTCCGATCAACTCGATTGATTGGTTAGATTGGATTCGTGCAGCGAAGTTTTTCTATTTTAGGAACACGCTCGATAGCGGCGCTTTTCGAAGAAAATAGCGGGAAGGGGGAGGGAGAAAAAAGATAAGGCGGAGTCAATCTTGCCGAGGCACGAAAATCCAAGGATTCTGCAAGTTGTAAAAGCTCGCAGCGCCTTGGCAGCGTTTTCAATTCTACTTCTGCTTCTCTGGACTGTAAAATATGCTTTTTAATTATAATAAATTGAATTCGAATGGTTTAATCGATGCACTTACTTTGCTCGAATATAATGCTATATCTTGACGTCACGCGTGCAATAATTGATACATTTTTACCGAGAAAGAGATATAAAGAAAGGAGGAAAAAAACGATGCTATATCAAGCTCTCTTGGTTCTTTCATTCGTTCTCTCTTTTTTTTTAAATTAAGCCGCTATCGGGCTGCTCGGTCCTTCGAGAATTTATGAATATTATACGATACAGAGCAGTAAAAGGAGGGAAACTCGTTTTTCGATATAAAAACGAAAGAAGTATATAAGCGCATTGCGCTCGCGGCTCCATGCCCTTTGAAAAATATAAAAGTCGCTAAGGGAGGTGGGGAATGAACGAGAAAGACAGAGAGAGAGAGAGAGAGAGAGGGGGGGGGGAAAGCTTTGCTCAGTCGCGAGTTTAAATGATCCTGTAAAAAAGAAAAGAGACTTGGTCGATGCAGCAGATACAGCGACTCCAGAATTCTCGCGCGTTCAAAAGTCTGACGTGACCGAAATCAGGAATCGTGCATTCGCAGAATTTCCGGGCGCCCGTATTAGTTTTTCCTTTTCCTTCTTCGTCTTCGCTCTGTATCCGAGCTCGCGGCGAATAGCGCGCGAGCCAAGTTTTCATTGCTCCCGGGCTCGCATGAAATATTTTGACGGCTCCGAACGCGCGCATGAATAAACAAAGGAAAAAGAGTATCAGCACCCACCTCTTCTGTCCACGGAGAGAGATAAGAAAAGAAGCGGGAGTCGCGGGAGATAGTCTAGTTCGGACGCCTTTTATTGCGCAGAAGGGGGCGCTAGTCGACGCTGCCGACGACGCAAACTTTATCCGCGCGCGGCGTCGTCTGCGATATCTGCTGTACATATATACCTATACATATGCACACATGCATGCATTCATGCAGCTCCACCTTTTTCTCTCGCGCGTTTTCCGCTCATCCTGTCTTTTGTCCTTTCTCTCCCATGTATACATATCTCTCTCTCTCTCTCTCTCTCTCTCTCTCTCGGTATATATACATGTGTAGGTGTATATACACTCCTCGGCTGTCGACTTGGAATTCCGGCGCACGTCGCGCACATAACTTTCTGGCCCTGCAATGTTTAGTCCCGGTGGAATGTTACACCGGGGCTAAGACAATACAGCCCCAGCATGACGATGCAGACAGTTTGCCACGGGAATCGCCGAGATAAAACTAGATAGACACGGGTGCCCAACGAGCCGAGTTCTCGCTCTTTTAGAACGCGGAATTTGGCTTATTTGAGGAAAAAGAATACAATATTGTAGAAGAGAGTTTTTTCGCGGTGGATTCGCCGTTGATTGTACCTCTCTCTCTCTCTCTCTCTCTCTCTCTCTCTCTCTCTCTCTCTATCTCTCTTGTGGTTAAATTCTACATTATTCTGGGTTAGCCATAGAAGCAGTAAAGTCCAGAGTTTATATGGAAAGTAAAAAATGGAAATCGTGTGGTTTTATCTGGATGCCGACTTAATAAGCGCCCCCATGCGCAAGCTAATAGGCCAATATTTACATGGAATCGCGCTAGTAATGATCTAACAAGAAAAGCAAATATTTTTGATTATACTCCTTATGCATACAAATATATTGTTGCATAAACGATTGACGCGATAAACAATCGATAACGATGTTTAATTTTTATAAATGTAGCAAAATATATAATTCAATAATATTGCAATTGTACGAATGATCAATACGCTTCTGTGGACTCGAAAAATGTAAAGAGGATCCCAACGTCTCCGGCATAAATTCCTCAGCGATTAACATACGAATCATCCCGTAAACTTCATCGACACTTACCATAGACGCTCGTATGTACGACTGGAGAATAAAGTTACGCCGCGATCAGCGCAATAAATAGCTTTCCAGCAAACAAGCGCTAAGCTCGAATCGAGCGTGAAAAACTCCGCCTATAATGTATACAAGTTTACAGCTACGAGACATGCTGCGATATCTACAATGCGGGCGTATAGACACGTATTATATACACCGCTATGTCACTTTTGCAGCGCAATAAAGTGTCGATCGTTATCTGGCGCGCACTAGCGCGACAATAATTGCAGAGAAATCCCGGAGGCCACGAAGTATAAACGAGATACAAGTTTTGCAAAGTGATGCTGCGAAGCTGCAAGCAGCTCAAAAATAAAAAGAATCTATTTCGCGGTAATGCGTCCACTGAGTAATTCACCCCGTTATTTATAGGGCCAATACCCGGTATTCTCGACAGTCCTCCACTCTCTCGTAGCCAATCTTCTTGAAGAGCAAGAGAGAGAGAGAGAGAGAGGGAGAGAGAGAGAGAGAGAGAGAGATTGAGTAAATTCCCCATTTATGTATCTACCGCTTTACACATATACTGTCTAGGAATATGTATAGTATAGTATGCATCGCCTCCACCCTTAACGTCTCCTGCATTTCCATTTCGCGCATTCGTTATTCCATTTCTACTCGACGGGACTCTCTTTGTAGCGCTACAAAGTTTTTTCTCTAGCAAGAGCTTATTTTATCTGAAAATTCCGAGGATTTATACAATTTTTCCTTTAATATTTTAAAGATTGTCAGCTTACTATTGCCACTTAAAAGCGGGTTTTGAAATCAATTGCTTATACCGCGTGAGAATTAACGTATAGACTGCGTGTGCAACATTGATTTTAGTATGAACGAACTATTGTTATCATAAATTTATTTTAAAGTTCTTAAATGATAACGAGATTAACTAATTTACAGCGGTAAGTCCTCGCTAAATTGACTTATCGCGAGAATCAATTCTAAAAGAAAACCTCCATCGTCGCAATATCACGCGCGTCCGCATTTGTAAAAATTCCAGCTGCAATAAACCGGATTACTTAGGCTAACTCGGCTTCTCAACCATTTACTTCCCCCTTTCCCTCCGACGTCCGGACTTCTCTTCTATCTCGCCGCTTTCATTCCGTTGATTTTCTCGTCGCGTTGCTCGCCATATACTTCCTCTCTCGGTCCCTTTTTTTTCGACATCGTCTTCGGTCATCCGTTTTTTTTTCCAACCCTACGCTTACCCTCGTTCCGTCCGTCTATCCAATTCAGGACAAGTCTGAAAAAGTGCTCCGCTGAGAAACGGCTCGTGTAATCCGAAGGCGAGGTTGTGAAAAAAAATCGAACCTTTCGAGAGAGTCGAGTTCGTTATGGTCCATCTGGGAGCTCGGGTAAATGCAAAAAAATACAAAAACAATCCTTTTTCCTGAATTTTCCAGCTGAGAGTCAGTCGCAGTATGTGTCGGTGGACAAAAAAAAATTTTTTTCTGTTTATCCTTAGTGCGAAGTCTCGGAAGGAAAAGCTAACGGTCATGTGGTCCTAGAAAGAGCTAATTTTTTATATCGTGCTATTTCAAGAGGTAAACACTCGAGATGTTTAGAAAGTTTCTAGCCATCACTATAAAGCTGTTCCATACGGTTGAAAAAAATCAGAATTGTACAATTTTGTATCACATGAATTTGAGCTTGATATATTGCCGAAAAAATAAAACGCTTAATTTATAAAATGGCGTATTAAGCACTCTTTCTCTATAATTTATTGCGCAAAACACGATGCTTTCAGAACGTTTTCCATCCTATTTCGAGCTTGAGAATAATCAGAGTTGTATAATCTGAAATCGTGCACGAATTAGAGCTTGATATATGTCTGAGAATTCGCAGAGCGAACAAAGGGATTAATTTATTAAATGCTTATCAGTAAACTTTTTCCTTCAGAATTTATTTATTGCGAAAGTGCATGTTAATAATAACCCGATAAATTAAATTAATAAAGCGTACGCTTTCATTCTTAATCATATTTTATGTATAGCGAAGAAACGCAATCACGGTCTTATGCCCTACACACCATCCTATCTATATTATATTCTCGTCTTATTAAACATCAAATCCACTTTATAAAAGCTTAATCAGGATATTTATTTAAATCGAAATCGTAAACTTTTACGTCCAATCGTAATTCTTAAAAAAAAAATTTAAATACGCGTAGTGTATTACATACAGGCCACCACTACATCGAATCATTAGAAAGCCGGTGAATCAAATTCGCGGCAAGCCATCTTCGAAAAAGTCGCATCGCAGCTGTACGGCGTGCTATACCCTAATATAAGCTCTACTATATATTTGCGGAAAATTCTTTTTAATCCGCAATCTGGTCGATATCTACACGAACGACCATAACGCATATAACGTTTAACGCGTATAAAGTTCGCACTATTTGCAATTTCTCGCGCTCTCACAAGCTGAGAAGCCACGATTCCATCTTTCTCTCTCGGCGCTGCTCTATAAAGGGCCAACGCTGCAGCTTAACTCGCCCGGATGATTCACATTTTCCCGCGCACGTACGTTGTCTATATACATGTATATAACTCCGAGAGTATCACGGGTGGTGTGTGGGAGGGTGGAGGGGGGTTATACGTCTCGAGCGCGCATGGCGCGATTGGGTGTCCAGAGTGGAAAAGACTGAGAGTATAAAGACGAAGACGGAAGGAAGTTCGGCTTTTCCGCGTTAGCCTTGATTAAACGTTCTAGCTTCTATGGCTGCTCGACTCTCCCATCTCTCTCTCTCTCTCTCTCTCTCTCTCTCTCTCTCTCTCTTTCCTCTCTGTCTTACTTTTTCGACTAGCTTTGCTTAGCTTGGATTCGACCCAGCTTCCATGATTAGATCGACCGGACAGTCTATATTCTCTCCGGGCCGTCATTGGTGAGTTTGCGTCTGTGCTCGTTTGTCTACGTGCTTGCCTGTGTGAAGTCGATCGGCTGCTCGGGACGTTTGGAGTAAACACGCGAAGAAAGGATGTCCGCGCGCCACATTGTCTCGACTCACGAATCTCCCCCCCCCCCTCCCCTCCCCCGCCCCTGTATAATGGGCGTTCGTCGTTTCGCACGTACGATCTGCCGAGAACCAATTACGCTAGTTCTCTCGAAGGATCGTAAGGAGCGCATGTATTTGATTATTAGAGACGAACGATTTGGTCTTTTGTCAAAGACTATTGTTTGTCTATTGCCCCTGAGAGCTGACGAACATTAGATTTGATATTAATATATTTTCTCTTTTATTCTATACGTGATGTTGGAGAGTTCTCGATGACGAGAGGATGTGTGTAAATGTACGAGCTGGGAATCTATTTTATGGCTTTTGATGGAATCATTGAGCCTTACATTTAGAAGTAAATAAAATGTTACTACTTTTTGATTACGTCCGCGCGCGTTAGCAAAGATATGCTATAATTTTGAAGTTAATGGCCCATATTAGCGAAGCGTTAAAGTCCTACGCGTTATTTATCGTAAACATAAAACACTAATTTTGTCATTCCTTACAAATAGACATCGTTAAAGCTTATGACAAACTTTGAATAACTCACTTCGTTTGTCGGCGAGTCTTGCGTATATCTAACCGATCATAAAGGCTCGCACTCGCCGTACGAGTCAATTGGATTTATTTTCCTTCTTGAAATTAACGAAAAGACTATTTTACAGTCTATTTTTTCCTCGATCTTTATCCAGTCAGAAACACGCAAAGAAGCAATATATTGTAAATAAAATTAAGAGAAATTCCCTCGACTTCGTTAAACGAGGCTGTGTGCTTGTAGCATCTTTGTGCGTGTTTTTTGAAGCACGTATATATGAATGATAAGCGGAAGGCGGGGGGACGCATGTGTTTGGCCGCGTATTTTTCTCGCTCTTCCCTTCGTCGACGCCGCGTCAAATGCCGTCTGGCTCCTCGGCAATTCTCTTTTTTCCCTCAGTCAAATCTTCTTCGCTGAAGAGATATAAAAGAATTTGTCTCCCGAAAAAACAATGTCATGCGCTTGCCTTGCGCGCACCCACGCACTTTTGTGAGCCTCGCAGCTCTCTGTGCGCGAGCGAGCGAGCGGGAGGAATTTCTCCGTGCTCTTGTGCTCTTGCGCTCTTTTACGACGCATGCGTTTTGGGAAAGGTCTTTAATAAATTACAAGAGCATTTTACTCGGCGCAAAAGTGAATACTTCCATCGATGAGCTGCGCTAAAGTGTATAGGATTTTTTATTAAAATTTCCGAGGGTCGCGCGTAAAAAGCTTGAATTATGCGCGCGTATTTCGAAATCTTCCATAATCCGCTCTCATAATAAGCAGACACTCGCCCGATGATGATGACGATGATCTTCGTGTGCCGTCTGTGTGTCGAGAAATACAATGTAGAAAAAATCCAATCGATGCTCGCTGAATATCGAAGCAGCAGCAACATCGGCGAGAGGAGAGAAACTATATACTTCGGGGACGATGGTGTCTATATACATAACGCCGAAAGTTCGACGCTACCGCATGAGTCGAGGATGAATAAAGAAAAAGCAAAGAGGGAAAAGAAGAAGAAGAAGAAGGAGAATGAGAGGAAAAAACAAGTGAAAAAACTGTCGCTCCTCGTCGCAGTGTACGTAGTTTATGACGAGCAGGCGACATCGCCGCGCAATGACAATTTCCATCCTTTATACGCCTTATTTTTCCATTAATTCTCTCTTTCTTCTTTTTCGAAGGAAATCGAGAGACGCTCTGTGCGCGCGAAGTTATATATACAAATCGAAGACAGCGACCGAATCCGCGGCCTGTCTTAATTAAGTCGAAGATCTTCGACCTTCGATCTTTACGGGTGGTATATATGTATATGCGGCTCATGTCGCATCTTGTGGGGGACATAAACACGCGTGTTTACCGCATATTATGTTGCTTGGGTGTAAAAACTACCCTACTCTTCGTGACTCTCGCTCTAAAGATGTGTATGTGTATGTGAATGCTCTCTCTCTCTCTCTCTCTCTCGCTATTTATGTACATTGCAGCGATCGGACAGATATCGGAGAAAAAAGCTTCGATGTAGAGAAGTTTCGTAGAATCTTTCTGGAATAACTATCACTGGTTTTGTTGTTTCAATTAATTAAATTAATATTATTGGCCGCACTGGTATATATCCCCTGGTACATGGACAAGTCTCAACAAGTATCTTTTTCATCTTTTTTGGTTCATATATCCTATCGATCCAAAAAAATGGTAAGTTTTAACGAACTTATTTAAATAAAAGAGGATAAAGTTCGTTTTATGAAGGAACTGAAGAAAAGTCAAATATGCGGTATAGCAGGCACTCGCGCACCCGCGCGGCCTTATAAAAAAGATAATTTGAAAAATATTTTCGACTTGAAGAAGCTTCAGTCCGCGATAATCATAAAAGACACGCGGATGAGAGAGAGAGAGAGAGAGAGAGAGAGAGAGAGAGAGAGAGAGAGAGAGAGAATGTGTGTGTGTGAGCATGAGAGAGGGAAAGAAGGTTTTAATAAGAATCTTCAAAGTAGTATATGAAACTATCTTATTTAAATTTAAATCTTGAATTTACATAAAGTAGAATCATTCCTCCCGCGCTATTTTCGCGGGTATGCATATATATGTGCTCCATCCTCGAATAATAAGAGAGAGAAAAAAATCTTTTCAAAGTTTATTAACGTCTCGTAATCCTTACAAAATACGTAAATTATGCGAGGACATTGTCAGTCGTCTTTCAGCGATGAAGCGATCGGCAAATCGAAAGGTTCCACCTCGTGTGAGGTCCCTGAGAGACTTCGATTCGCCGACTCTCGACATCAACTAATCTAATATAATCGATAGTTCAGCTCTGAGGAAATGAGTTGCTCTTCGAACGCATTTCGCCGCTCAGGTCTTAATTATCGCTGTGTTGCTGTTGTTGCTGCTGCTGCCGTTGCCGTTACTGCTCCTCGAGTGCGGGGCTCGTAAATTTCGTAAGCTTGCACGAGCGCGAGAGGGAGGAGAAACGCAAAACGACTTAGTTACAAAGTTTCCGAAAATATCCCGGCGGCGTTGTAGCTCTCGAAAAATATCCCGAGTGAGGAAGAGAGAGGACGTGGCGTGTAAGCTGCACACGTGGGCGTAAATGTTAGTTTTTTCATGGCTACGTGAGTAAGGCGGTGTCAACTTATAGGGATAGTCCGAAATAGGAGGTTTCGAGGAAACGAAGGAGGTTACCATCTTGATCATATTTTTGGACTGTTTGTTTTTCTCGGACGTATGCGTCGTTCGACTTTTCCTCTTTGTGTTTAAAGTATGATGATGTACATTGTATGACTTGGATATAAATAGAACATACGTGTACCTTGAGGACGTTGTCATTTCAAGTACATATACGAATGTATATGCACGCGAGAGCCCGAGAAAATGGATACGCCAGACAAGTTCCGAAATATTATACAAGCCGTAAAATTTGATACGTCGGCGAGTCTTTAACTCGACGTAAAAAATCTTCAGCACTTAATATCCGTCGTATACTTTAATTGACTCATCGTTCAAGTTTATACATCTGGCAGGGACTTTATAAAAGTTGCAACCATTTTCCTTTTCATCCGCAGCGACAAATTAACAATGTTCGCGGGTAAAAAGGGACGACGCGATGGTCTATGCGTACTCTTGCGAGCGCGTGGACGTAATATAAACTCAGCGAAGTGTAGTGGGATACCGTCGAGCGAGAGGAATTAAAATTCGGCGCCGTAACGAAGATCGAGAATTCCAGCAACGCTCGCTGCAGTCGTGTCAGTTTGAAATGGCGCAAGTGCAGTATCCCCGTGTCGCGGTTGAGCCACACGACAGCGAGAGAGAGAGAGAGAGAGAGAGAGAGAGAGAGAGAGAGAGAGAGTCTCATTAGGGAGAACGAGCGAGTAGAGTAGAGAGAAACTTGCCGACGGCAGGGTAGCTCTCTCGCTGATTCGGCGCGGAGACATGAAAAGTTGGAAGTTGCGAAATTGTAGGAATTTCGAGTGCGCGCTCTCTCGCTCGGGATGGAGTCTTCGCAGTCCGCACGAGCACTTAGAAGCCGGGAATTTCGTTCTAAAAACTCCGTGGAATTAGCCTTAGAGAGTCCGGGCTTGTAAAGTGCAGGAAAATTTTATTCCTTTCAGGGATGTATTCCGCGCGTGGATGAAATTTGCCCCCGGGGCGAATTTCCTCCTGCTTTTGGCGCGCTTGCGGGGAATGCATTTTATTTTTAAGTTTTACGAACTTTGCCCGCGCGCCTCTGCTTATAGCTACTGTACTTTCAGTTAAAAAGTGCTCGCATTAATTTAAGTAATTTCGACGAAAGCTACTCTTTGGCTACGCGGTTATGGACTGACATTAGGCGTCGACTGACATAGGGCGAGGACGCGAGTCCCGTAATTTAACTTTGTTTGTTTAATTCGTTAGTGTTAGTGACTGAGCTTTACATCGAAAGTCGCATATTCGCATAAATCGGCGTATTACGATAGCATGAGGAAAAAACTAATAAATTCGTGGATCACACACGTTGCACGTTCTCTTGTGCATATGCCGCAATATCTAAAAAAAAGAAAAGAAAAAGAATACACTCTCATTTGCATAATAGTACTCTCAAAAAGTACAAGTAGCTCGATCGGACTCTCCTATGCCACTGGTGCAGAAAAATATTATAGATGTATATATATACCCGGTGCTCCGTACGTAGTACAGCCGAAGAGAGAGCGAGAGAGAAAGACATTGGCTCTGCGCTATACGAGACGTTTCCGCAAAATGTCGTCCGACTAGGAATTGCTCTTTGCGTCTCGGATAAATCGAAATGAACGCGCATCGTAGTTCTACTTGCTGATACTATGTATTCAGGCGGTCCTCGAGGCCATCGCCAGGATAGTTTCGAGTTTTACAGCCAAGTTCTTTGCCGTTGACTCGGCCAACTTTCCTCTCAGCTGGAAAATCTCTAAATCCGCCATCCTTATTTTGACGTCCTGCCAAAAAGAAGTTCCTCGAGGGTTCAAGTCATAGAGAACCTGTAATGAATACATTTGGGTTAGTTCCGGTGCTGGAAAGAAGAAATGAGCTTCTTCCCACCGACTTTTAAAATCTCTTCGTATAGATTTGCAAAAGATAGAATACTCGTTTTCGCGGTGTATATAAAATGGTATAGCTGGAGCGACTGCAGCCATCCGATGAAATTCAATCAGAAAAAAGAAGTTGTGGTTATGGGATTTTAAAAAATATTACATCCAAAAAGTTTTTCTCCTTAATCAAAGAGGAACAAAGTTACAGATCCATAAACTCTTGATGTTTGACGCGTAAACACGAGTCAGCGATTTTGCCCCGTTTGTCAGAGAAAAAGTTTTTAATACATTCATTTGAAAACACCTTAAAACCCGCGGAGCGTAAAAGCAATTTTTCCAGTCGGGCTAAGAAGATCAGGAACTCTAAGTCTTATTAATACTAAAAGCGAAAAAGCTGCACGCGCGTTCTTTTCTGTTTGATATACGTAGGCAGAAAAATAAGAAGATGGTTGGCAAAACTTGACTCTCTCTCTCTCTCTCTCTCTCTCTAGCTCTGTGTAAGCCGGTGTGGGAAACGTCAAAATGGCAGAAAACTCACGGAAAACCTAACATCGTATACCGGTGGAAAAAATAACCGACCCGATCACCGATGACGCAGGTAACTCGCAAAAAAAAATGTTAGATTGGTTGAAACGGAAGACGACGTCGAGCAGCGACAAGTATACGAGTCTGTACACAATCTATATACATATATATATATATATATATATGTATATACATATATATGTACCTATATATAAATATATATAGTTGGGGAAAGGGTCGAGGTAGAAGTTGTAGGGAATGAGGTCGATTCTCAAGCGAGGTCACGTATCTCGGAGCCAATCTAATACACTCCGCGCGGAGGAACGAAGAAGAAGACGAGTAGTAGCTACCGCTGGAAAAGCGGGATTGGACGAGGAAGCGGTCCCGGAATCTTGCAGCGGAAAAAGGAAGAGAAAGAGAAATAGAGTCTGTATGTATATACCTATATATTCTAGCTCGTCAGAGTCGAGAGAACAATACCGAGCAAAATGAAAGGAGAGCAAGAAGAGACGTAGCCGGTCACGGGAGACATTGCAATTTTGTGGATCGTTGCCCTCTAATAGAAACCATCATAAAGTCGCGGTGCTGTGGCTGTAGCAGAAAGAGAAGCTAACGGAAGACACAACGAACTTCATAAAGTCAAAGCTTCGCTGCTGCTCGCAATGCGTGACGCGTGCCAGCCGTCGGACAGTTTCATTCGCTCGCTCTTTTTTAGGAGTCTCGTGCTCCGCTGCCAATTGGATAAGCAAAAATTTGGTATAATCGTACTCTATATATACTGCCGGAAGCTGTACGGGGAAAAAGCATTTTCTCGCGAATTTTCCACGGGGGGAACGGTGTACGTACATGTACGCTGTATATGTATGTAGCTTTTCGTTCAATATCTGTGATGAAAGTGCAGCGAGAGAAAGAGGGATGGGGCGCATTCTAGTTGGGAAAATTGAGAGGTAGCGGGTTTTCTGAGCGACGGATCGGCGTATGTACTTTTACGGGAATAAGTTGCATTTGCTTCCGATGCAGTGTGTAAACTCGCGCTCTTTCGCACTCTCCGTATTGTATTTGATTATTTGGAATTTTATTTCGTTTTGCACTCACGAAATCGTGCAGGCTTCTATTTTATATTTTCATTACACCCGGGTCACGATTATCGCATTATTACGAGGTGTACCGAACAGCACGTATCGTGCCTTTGGAACGCAGTAGAGAAAAATTGAAAATTATATCCAGCTCTTGTAGGGAATATTATAGCGATGACAAATTTAACGTCTCGTTGCAGTGGACGTATGAAAGGAAAAAACTCACTTCCTACTCGAATAATCTATGCCGTTAAATTGACGTACTTTTCGATTTTGAAAAAAGGAACCAACAACTCCTTGATTATCTCTCTCACTGAAGTACGGAGCTCTCGAGCTTCTTCTCTAAGTGCACTCCAAGTGGTAATTTTCTCTCTCTCTCTCTCTATCTCTATCTCTACTTCTCTTGGTTCTATCAGCTAAAACAGCGAAGCTCAAGAAATCATCTCATTCGAAAGGTCGAACTGAAATCCTCTCACTCAAAATTCCTCCCGAAGCCACGTCGCAATCAGTTATACAAAGAGAGAGAGAGAGAGAGAGAGAGAGAGAGAGACGACTCCTCCCTCGTACTAAAATACTCCCGCAATCTCCAGAGTCACGTCTGTATGCGTCAGCCGAATACCCTTCGTAGGATGCAGTAGCTAGAGTAGGGAATCGAGAGAAATCCGAACTGCAATGGCATGTATAAACGTATCCGACGGCGCCGCCGCCATAGTCGTGGCGTATACTCTCCATGTGTATCTTTCTACATGCGACGGCAGCCAGAAGGACAAGACCGAGTCTGTCTCCGTCTTTCTCAATCCGAGTGTGCGCGTACGAGTCGCCATGCTCCTCATTCGGGTCGATACATGTGTGTGTGTGCGTACGTAGTGGAGATTCGTTCCCCTCCAATCGGCATCGCGCTGGTCTGGGGATTCGTGAGTGAGAAGCGGGCGTCCCCTTCGTCGTCCTGTTTCCGACACTGTGCGTGTGCGTATGTATGATCGCGGCTATGTGTGGGGCTTCGAGCTTCTCTATTCCCCGCGTGACTCCAAACCATTTTCTTCGTCTTCTTCTTTCGAGATATAGAGCGAGTCAATGCTATATTCCCCCGGCTTTATAATGCGCTTATCTGGCTCGACACGTCAGCTGATTAACGATAATAACAGCCCTAGGCACTAGCGTTCCCGCGACTTTGATAACACCGAGGACTCTCTTTCTCTCTCTCTCTCTCTCTCTCTCTCTCTCTCTTTCTTTCTTTCTCGTCAATTAGCAGATGGGAACTGCAGTGTGCGCGCATTGCGTTTCGACGAGAGAGAAATTTTATACCGAAGCTCATGAAAAATTGATGAAGCCTTCGGCGGATATGATGCGACGGCGAACCAGTATAGACGCCCAGTCGATGATTAGCACGAGTCGCGTCGACGGAAAAACGAGAACGGACGAGAGTGGTTTCTCCACGCTTATGCTGGGTTAAAAGAATTTTTGGGTAGTGGATGCATGTATCTACGTATACGTATCGAATGGCGTGCGCCGGATCCATAAACAAGGATGGCTTTTTCGAAGGAATTTTAAAAAATCGATCGAGAACGATGTTATTATTCGATCTCGGCAGTAGCTCGACGTATTCTGCACTTTGGTTTTTTTAGCTTCAGATGTAATTTGAATTCGCGATTTTAGTGCTCAATTTTGATCGAATGGATTTGAATGTCATAATTTTCGATTTTTTTTATCACTCTTTCCGATTTTTAAATATATTTAATATACAAATGCAATTAAGTTACAAAGATCTTTCGTTTATATTATCAGATATTGTTATAATTGTGAACGGAGTTTGAAAATGCAAGATTAATATTTTTGGTCGTGATAATAAAAAAACTTTTTGAACAAACACAATTTTTGGGATGCGGAGAAGATTTTTCGTCGCATCGCATCGTACCTTCGGTATTTTATTTAACACAAATTTTTTACAAAAAATGTTGTATCTAAATGCCATTTTGTTTGATATTAATTCTATTGGGGTTGATTCTACTAATGTAATTAGTCAACGGTAAGAAGTGTAGCAAAATAAGTGATGTAATTCTGTAGTCACCGTCGCTATGCCAATTTCATCTCGGAAAGTCTCAGAAAATTGAAAAAAAAAATCTGGATAAGATATATCTTTCAGGCCAATCCACTCGATACTTTTATAAAATCGCGTACTTTCGCGCAACTACTTTTAGAAGTAAAGGTCGGAAACGTTCAAGAAAACATCCCAGCCTCGTCCCGTGAATTTTATATACCAAACTGGTTCTCGTCCGTCGCTTAGGAGATCGGAAGAATTTTCAAAAACCATTTATCCAAGGAATGCAAACATCGAATCCCGCGAACATCCGCATCGAGTCTCCAAGGGATTTCACTTACCACGCTCAAATGACGCAACCTACAATGGTAAAATTATGTTAATGTTCGGGTAACGTTAGCTCTCGACGAAAACCCTCAGACTCCTGGCGAACATTGTCATCGCGTCGTAGAATCTTAAGTGAGTCGCACGCTCCGTTATCCACGCGTCAACGACGTGGAAATTATCCATTTGCGAACGCGTGCACTGTATAGGTATGAATGTGTGTACACAAGTGAGCGCAATCCTCACAGTATTCACGCGACATGCCATTATTCATTTTAATGTCTTACAATGCTAAAACACTTTCCCCTGGTAATTATTGTTCGATGCGCGCGATTCTTCAACAATGCTACTAAACTCCACGGAATGATTAATGATATTATCATTTAGAGTACGGTGACACATTAGGAATGTTTATCGCGTTATTTTATTTAATTTAACAACGCCTATTGTTTCTATTATTGCACTTGTTATCGATGTGAATTATATCCTCCTGCATAAAAAAATGAAAACACTAATATTATTATCACATAACACAGATATGCAAGTAATCTTAAGTGACAGATGCTGTAAGATTTGCTATGATTTTTGCTTTTTTACCAAAGAAATGTAAGCGATACTCGCAAAATTTTCTTTTTCTAAGCGTTTAGGAAACTTGGACGGCGAAAAGTAGATGATGCAGGTTCGACACCTCGGACACTAGTGATTTTTAGGCAAGAATCTTGGCATTCAGCAAGGGCCTTGTTGAAGGAAGCGGCGGCCGCAAACCTTTTTTTTTTTGCTTAACGGTTCGCGTCGTCTTCGACCTTCTGCATTCTTCGACTAGTCACACGACGTGCGGTGTTTGCATCTGGGCCGCAGAAGGGCTAGGTCGCTTTTTTTGCTCTGGTTTTTCTACCAGTATCGGAAAATCGTATTAAAAAAACGCAGGTAACGGATTGCGGCTTGGGAGCTTGCTTTGAAAGATACACAAAGCCGCAGGAAACAGTTGAAGAAAATACGAGATGTCGTTTCGAAGTAGACGAAGAATTTTTTTATCCTTCATTTTCAAAGTTTATTCACAGATTTTTAAAGCATCTTTGAATTTAAAATTTTTAATATAATCTGAAAACGCATATTTTACCAGTTTATTATTGTTGTAATTATGTATAATTTCTAGAAGATGTATTTTTTAAATATGCTTATTGAAAAATTTGCATTAACTTAAAAATGATCGCGAATGTCTACACAAACATTAAAGTACTTACATAAAAAAACGAACATCATAAAAATAGCCTTTAAAATCGAAAATAATGCGTTATCCTAATCTAAAACAAAATATATTATAATATAATTATTTAAGAGTAAACTCAACATTATAAATCTGAATGAGTAGACTGTGTCGACACTTGCTCAGCCTTCAGTGACGGTTTGCAGGCTTATCTCGACGGGCTGAACAAAAAGCTGCAGATTATGCTTACGAAACAACGTCCGAACACTTTTTGCAAACAGTCACGTTACCGGCATAGAAATCGAGTCAATCTGCCGTACACTCGAAGGAAACAGTATATTCCTGTGATTTCCAACTACGGATGTTTCTTTTTAACAATATTTTTTGCGCGTTTCTACGGAAAAATAGTTTACAGGAATGCATTGACCTACAAAGCAGACTACGTAAAACCTGGGAAATATAGTAATTTGAAAAGTTATGTTGACGTACAATAGTTTATTTATAGAAAACAAAGATTCTATATACAGAAAAAATATTAAGCTATACGTCTCTCTCTCTCTCTCTCTCTCTCTCTCTCTCTCTCTCTCCTCTCCCTCCTTGTAGTTTAGGCTATAATCGCTACTCCATAAAAGTGTATCATGATGTACCTTTAAAGGGTGCTTGTAGTAAAGCAGCAGTAAACGCGAAGCCTGACATCGCGCCTCGACTCACCGCCACATCACAATCTCAGATATCTCGCGCAGCTAGAGAACAGAGTTTAGCGGCTTGCTGCTATATCCCTGACTAGCCTCTACTGATTTGATGCTCAGTATTTTTAATAACTCGTTACGACTTATGTATCGTTTATATATAATCATATATCTAAGCCATTAAAGGGTTTTGTTTGAGCCATTCAATAAAATAAATAATAAACACGCAATTATAATTTATTAAGTTGACGTTCTCAGGTTAACAGCGTTGTTAACAGTCAAATGCTGTGAATAAAGACATTTTCATGACTATTAAGATAAAAAAAATAATCTCAAGCATCAATAATATTTTACTCATGTATATATACTTAAATGGTGTTATAGTGAAAAAAATTATTCGACTATACAACTGTGTAGATATTTTTTCTTATTTCTATATTACTAATTCTTTAGCTAACCATAAACCTCTCTTACAAAGCTTGATGAAAGTGTTTCATATATTACAAATCGTCGTAGTCCATATATTACATAACGAGTAATCTTCGCTATGGTCAGCGGCACTTTTAGAAGTGTCTACCGTCTACCCGTAACGGAAAGATATTTTTCCTAGTTCGTCGAGCAGTATTACTTACGTATTTTACGTGACTGACTGGTCACTATTGAGAAAAGGAAACCCATTTAGGGCGTTTTCGAAGGGTCGAGGGATGTGCCTGAAAGGAAAAAAATGGTGTCGGCTCAAATGGATTAGAAAAAAAAGTTTGAGAAATGGTCATGAGAATTTTCGTCTATTCGAGATTCCACTAAATAATGAAAATAATAATTAACATTTTTATTCTTAGAAGGTATTTTTATCGCATACCACGATTTTTAAATTGATTAATTATTAACAATTCAATAGCATTACATGTCTCAACGTTGCAGTCGTCGTTCTTAAAATAGTCACTATTACAGGCGAACGTGGTTTTTGGAAAGAAAAATAATATTTTCGTATCACTTCATCCCTCTCACAAATAACGTGTCTAAATCTGACTGAGCTATTCTACACTTTCAAACATGTGGAAGTATATTTTTCGTGGAAGTGAAATTCGTATTGGGACAACTTCATTACTTTGTGCTAAGGTTTCCCGAGTTCTTCAATGTGTTTAGCTGCATTAGAATTTTCTTTGAAGGCTGGGATCGTAAATTTTTCCAAAACTAAATAGCATGAGAGTAGTAAATTTTATTCATCGCAGGAATTACTTGATTATCATGGGAATTGGAAAAAAATATTAGATCGAGTTAACCATAAATTGTTAAACTTACTGAATATTTTATTTATTGCAAAATAAGGATATAAGATATTTATTATTAAACATGTTAGTATTGTTCTGAAGTAAACAAAATTGATTCTTACACTCTTTACAATTATGTTTGCAAATATGTAAACTTTATTATATTTACTTATAGTTATTTACTATTTACGAAATGAAGTAATGACCAAATTTTGAAACAAAGATTTGATCAAAAAGGTGTTGAAAAAAATGAACATCTTTTTGATGCTAAACTCGTCCAGGAATCGATCGTTGAGGTCGGTAATAAAGGATCCTGGCTCTCTAGGAAGGACTTACCGGCTGGTACTCTTCTCGGTTGATGGCCGTGAAAAAAAGGCTTTCTCTTTCCTAAATGACCCATTGGGGGCTCTGGAAGATGTTTTCTATATTAATATTATTTCTAATGCATATCATTGGCTTGAAAGATTATTAAAGTATATTTTAACAATTTATGTAATGATAAAAAGATAATCGCAGATATGCATTTACGAGAAAGTATATTTCTATATTTAAAAATTCATAATATTGTTTAAAAAATGTTGTTTTATATACTATTAACGAAAACTAATCATCGATTTTTCTTTCCTTCTTGAAAAATAGTAGTAATGTTTATGATTGCATAATTAAAGCAATTTAGCAACTGGTATATTGAAAAATCGCTTTTATAGACAAATAATAATTATTGTCGGATACTACTGGCGAGATGACCGAAACCTCATACGCGTTTTATTGCCTGATAGAACGTGAAGAATCCTTGGGCAGGGGGTAGAGGAGAGGGAAAATATACGTACAGGATAGTATTTTGAGTAGGAAGCTCGAAAAGCTTGCATCTCAAGAAAATCAAAATAAGGGTGGGTAAAAAGGGGGAGAGGGTCGTTCTACGCCTGACTTCATCTACCCACGCCCTCGTTTCTTGAAATCCATCTCTCTTCGTCTCTCTCTTTTTCCATTTCCCTTGGCGTTTTTCTTTCCACACGTTTCTGCCGCGCTTGCGGAATGTCATCAAATTTCACATTTTTCTTCTTTTTCGATCTCTCCCTCCCTCTTTCCCTCCCTCTCTCTCGCTCTCTCTCTCTTTCATTTTCTTTCGATATCCACACGCATGCGCTCTCTGATTCGATTAGCTAGAAAGAATAAGATGGCTTCAAATTCACTAGTCAGATGGACTTCAGTACTAGACATCAACTCCAATTCGATACACTAACGCAACCAACCGCGACCTCTGCCAGTGTGTGCGTGTCTACATTTGCGGGAGATCTGCGCATGTGCGCACGTAACCGGTCGGACGACTCACCTCTAGGAGCGGATTGTGGGGGAGTTTCGACGAAAGGGCGGGGGTACTGGCGAAGGGGAATGGAGGAGAGCATAGGAGAGTGTAGAGCGCGTGGAGAAAGCAGCAGCCGCAGCAGCCGCAGCAGCCGCAGGAGCCGCAGCAGCCGAAGCAGCCGAAGCAGCGGCATCAGTGGCAGCAGCGGCAGTAGGATAGGGAAGGAGGGGAATAGCGCCACGCCTGGTCGTTGCCGAGGTAGGAGAGGAAGGAACGCTAGCGCGCGCGAGTTTCGAACGTTCTGCAGGCGCGCCTGTGAAGCATCGGTTTAGCCGAGACTCGAACCCGAGAGCAGCTCGTTACCGTTAGCGGAATGGACCGACTCGGCCCAGTCAAGCGGCTACGCGAGCGCTCCAGGCCCTCTACGACCTATTTCAATGACTGTCATACAGATGCCGCTGCGATAATCATTGAATATCTGACCAGTTCTCGAACGAAGGAGGGGCTCCAATGTTTCCGTTCACTGGCTCATGATGATGTTAATCATGACGACCGTCATCCTCGTCGGGCATGCTCAACTGATCGAAAATACGAGGAGGTTGAATTATACTCACGCGCGTGCTCGGCTGTTGTGCTGCTGCCGTTGCTGCCGCTGTTGCTGCTGCTGCTGCTGCCGTTCCTATCTCCGCTGGCGCGAGCGTTCAATCCTAGGAATTGATATTCTGTGTACAGGTGTATACGTAGGTGCAGATGCGCACACACCGGTCATGCGTCGCGGATCGTATCGCGCGCGCGTGGATGACTCGTATGTCGATCGAGCGAAGCGCGGATGCAAGCCTGTGGCGCTTTACAGGCTTAGTTGAAAGTACCGAGGTGACGTATGTCTGGCATTAACCGCGTGTATCTCCATGGAGGTTTGGGATTCGATGCATAACGCTGATAGTGCGTTGCAGTGGGAACGGCGATGACGTTTTGCACGCGCTAGAAGCCGACGGGGAAATGTAATTTACGTAGCATGCGTGACTCTCAGCTATACTTCCCGTGCATGCGACGCGCGAGCGTGTGTACATATGCTAATGAAAGATAGGTTGTCTGTACGCCTTGGCCGAGGCTACTGTATTCTATGAACATACATTTTTAGATGAAGGAGAACAGAATTCGCAATGAGTTGCCGGTTGCGGTCGATTGCGTTTGCCTTTTCAGTGATAGACGCAGAGGAAAATGTTCTAACATGGCTGTATATGTCGATTATGCTTTACATACCGCTTTGGTAATTAATACAATCTTCTACTCCGGTTGGGTAATTTACAATTTCATTTCAACTACTCTAGGGATATTGAGTCAATTATAATTATGCATGAAGTGCGGAAAAAGCATCTATTTTATTACCTCTTACGTCTTGTAAGTGGCATACTTTTTAAACAAAAATAATCGCCAGTCTATTAATAGATATTAATCTTTATTGCGAAGAAAACTATTTCTTTATAGTGGTTGCGCTATCAATATCGATATTCACTAATTAGTCCTTATTTAGTAATTACGCTTATGTTAATAGTTTCATTCAGAACATTAAACTACATTATGGATGTTATTAATATGATGATCATAAAATCCATAATATAAGTAAATGACTTACAAGATATCGTTAAAACAGATAATTACAAGAATTTGCAAATGATTGTGGGCATATTAAGCGATATTGTGCATTTTCGAACATTTTTTTCTAATGGAAACCAAAGTTTCATTATTATCCTGGTCACGTTAGACACAATTCCAAAACCTGCATAAAACATTTTTTTTTTAAACTAACTCATTTTTTCAATAATGTAAAAGTTTTGTATGGGTTGTTTTCTGAATTACTCATTGAATGTACTTACTTTTTCATAATTTCCCAAGCGTGAAAAATATGATATGGAATAAAAAGTACATTTATACAAAGTATAAAGTACATTTTTTGTATCTTATATGAAGGAGAGTGCTTACCATCGTCTTTCTTTTCAAGACCTACCTCTTATAGAGTTTTTTTAATAAGCATGTTTAATGAAAATTTTTACATAAATCCGTATATATTAATTTCATTATAATAAAAAGTCTGAATTTATTTTAACCAAAAAGAGAACCGACGGCTACCGACGGTAAAAAGGATATCTACATTTCCTAAGAATGTAAATGTGTAGCAATAATGAAAAAAATAAAATATTAATAATTTAGGTATAAGAGCATTAAGACTTGTTTGTAGATTAACTATAACGGGATAGTATTCTGTTTCTGTGCAGTGACATTTGTTTCTTTACTGAAAATTATTTTATCAAATTACAGATATTTAGCTTATAAACGAAGTTGCGTCTTGATTATTCAACACAATATTGAACATTACAATAATGGGGTATTTTGTTCATGTACTGTAATAAAAAATTCGATATTTAATTATAAAAAATGAATTAACCTCTTAAAAAAGAATATGTGTTACTCAAAATTAAAATATTGTAAAGAAGGTAAGAATTTTTTATTAAATCTATTAAATTGTTAAAAATAAAAAGTGAAATTTTCTAAACCGTTTTGAAAAGTATCGCGTATGCTTAATTTTGAAAAGAAACTATTACGTAGGCCTGTGCAAATATAAAAATAAAAGATTTGAGTAATTCAGTATTCCAAGTCGTAGTTAGCTCGTAAACTCAGAGTCGAATGGCAGAAGCAGCCACCTGTTGGTGCGAAACATTAACCCATTTACCACCGCCATAAAGGTGTATGGTCTCAGTACTACGTCGTTAAAGGACCATTTTTAAGTGCGTCCACTGTTAATCGATTTATTACCATAGAGTAGTACACTACGAATTACGCGCATTCCTATACGCAGTTTACTTCGTTCAATGTACGAATCCTTGCGTTGAAACAAATTTTTTTTAATATTGCACGTTTAAATATGATGGAATTTCTTATTACTGTTCAATACATCCCCGAGGTTTAATATAAATAACCAGCTTTTAGTTGATATTTTCTAAGTTTCCAAAAAAGACGTATCCAAATTATCATACAGCGCGCATTTAATTTGATTAAAACATTCAGGCGAGATTTTTTTCTCCACTTTTGCAGGGTTTCTTTTATTTCGCAAGTTCCACTGTCAGCAGTTCCACCCGAACAGCTATTCCCCAACAAAACTTCAGCAAAAGAGATTATGCAGATTTTGGTCAGCGTAAGACCGTATAAAAAGAAAACTATGTTTTGCCGTTGATTTATGCATTACATTATTACTGAAAGTCTTGCATTATTCCTTCTACTTTATAGATGTGTATTTTTTTCCACTTCAACAGATCAGAGAGTACACGTATGCGTTCCCGCCATCGCATTACGGATACTTTTTATTTTTGCCGATGTATTCCGCGGCTTACATAAAATGCAATGAATCGAAAGAGCGAGAGAGAGAGAGAGAGAGAGAGAGAGAGAGAACTCGATGCTCCAGGAGAAATCAAATTATTCCCACGAGCAAATCTTACTTCTGCGCATGCGCTCGCGCAACATTTTGTTTTCTTTCGCGCTTGTCTCACTCGAGCTCGACAGCAACATTATTCTTTAGTCATGTTTGTGCCAATAAGGCTCTGTCACAAAGGATGCAAATCAACCGGGAGAATTCGACCAGCGACACTCATTGCATTGCTGGTGTACTCTTAGCCACTATTCGACTTATTCATGGAGATGCGATGCCGCCTTTCTTTCTCGTAAAGATGGGACTTTGTATTAGAATGAGGAGTGGCCCCCCGCGCTATTTTCAGTTTCTTTCCTCTCCCGTCCATTTGGCGAATTCACCGTTCACTTGCCAGTCGAGAGGAAAAAAGGAAAACAAATGGCGAAAGCTCCCCCGAGCGAGTAAAGTGAAAAGTTTGGATTTTCCGTCGAGATTTTCCATTTAGATGTAGGGGGAAGCCGGAGTTTTAGAGTTTCTTGACTTACTTACTTTGGCAACTTGTGTTTTTTTACTTTTCGTTTTATTTATTTAGAAAGAGAGAAAATTCGAAGAGAATAAAGCCGAGAAAAATTGAAGATAAGAAAATGAAATTTGTTTCTTAACTTGAAGCGTCGTTCGTTTCTCCTTCGCTTCGAAGGTTGCTGAATAAAAATTCTTTTTATACTTCCTCAATTCTAGAAAATTGAAGGGAAAATTAGGACGTGGGTGTGTGCAGTTTATTATAACATTCGAAGAAGTAAACATAATCTGCGTACAAAGAAGAAGCTTTCGGCACCGAGAATTTTCATGCTTATCAACGCAGCATTCTTGCAAATACAGCAACAATATATTTTCTCTATATTGATTAGTCTTCTTTATTATCCTTTCAGCTTAAGGTACATACATAAAATACAGTCTTCACAACGCGTACATGTAGAGAGGTTCACTCTCGCATCAAGCCATGTTTGTGTACACATAGGCAATTACGAAATTCGCCTAATACAAAATATCTCCCGCGGTAAAGTGGGCAATTTGCGAGAAACAGCGCGCCTTATAGACTCGGCTTTCCGACGGCGGCAAGCTTTATTGGAAATATTCAATAACACCACGTTGTTGACTGCTGCACACACTAATATTGAGCCTGGCTTTCTTTCTCTCTCTCTCTCTCTCTCTCTCTCTCTCTCTCTCTCTCACTCTCATACACACTATCGGCTAAAATGTTTTGCTCCAGAGAGACTCGGTCGCAGAGCAGAGCTCGCGGTGCTATAGCCGTCGTTTCGCCGTTGCTACAATCTCGTCTCGAGAGTGGATTCGATACTATACCTCGCTCATTTATTCCTGCCACGCACGATTGGCCCCGGCTTCTCGCCGTCGCTGCCATTCGTATGTATGCGCGTCGTCTGCGTATAATCCGCCGAGTTCTCGAGGCTAAAAGGAAAAGGACTGGCTGGAAGCAAGAAGAGAAAAAAGCGCGTGTATATTCTCGAACTTTGCGCTCGTTTATATTCGCCGAGGCTAATGGTGTACTTTTCAACCGTATGGGCGAAGAAAGTATAGTATCCACGACAATGTAGAAACGTAAAGGAGACTGATGAACACGCAGAGAAAAAAAACAGTATAAAAAATTTCCTCTCCGGTGGCGGTCCGCTGGTATCCAAGTGAATGGGCGTAGGCTGTAGGCAACGAGCGTTGGGCAGGACGGCGAGCTCAAGAAGTAACCGGACGAGGTGATATTGTCATTTTTCGAATTCCATTGGTTCGATGGAGTCCCTGGCTCGATAGGAGGTACCTGAAAAAAAAGTCCAATCCAGGAGACGCTTTCACCGCGAGGTAGGCGGCTGCAGCACTGCTGCACGGTGAAAGATACTTTCATCATCGGTCCCAATGCTTTTTTATTTTAGATTCTCGCGATATTTGGTTTCTTCGCATTCGCGCTCGATTATAACATGCTATCTGGCACTGATCAAACTTTGCTTTTACTGTGCTCACGTTTTGCTGCAATTTCTCTTCCCTTTCTCTCTTTTTGTACGTCGCGGGCGAAAACTTACCCGCGATTGTATTAAGTCGAAGTCAACGGACACTCTATAGAGAATCACTAATATATTTTTATTTATTACAATCGGAATCCTGGAAGTCAAGATTAACACGTATTGATAGAAATCAAGAAATCAAGAGAAAAGTAACTTCAGATAGATTGCACCTGTCGGTGGCACCTGTCCAGTCAACATGTTGCCACGTGGATTTCCACACAATATTTATGAAAAATAGAGAAACTTAAAGGAATTTAAGAATTTAAACGTCCCTCGAAAATGAATCCCGCACATAAATCTTCGAGCGTGAAGTCATTTCAGTTAAAAAATGAGCATCTTCCTCTCGTATGATCGCAGAACATAATCGTTTCACGTATATCTTTCCTATGAGTGAAGAACAAATACTCGCAGCAAAAATTGACGATTTCACGAGAACAGAGTCGCAGACGCCTAGACTTTTCTCGCCTCTCCTCTGATAACGGTTCTTTCGAAAATTGTGGAAATCGAGCAACGTTCTTGTTGCAACGTGAATCTAGCGTCGTAAGATCAGAGCGAAGGAGCTACCATGGACCGAATGGCGCTCTGCCGTCGGATGCTGTCGCTACGAAATGGCGCGCGAGCAGACTTCGGTTACAAGACAGGGATCGCTTTGTCAAACGAGAAGCAAGTTGTTTTTCTGTCTCGGTTGTAGATGGAAATATTTAAGCAAGTATTTTGCTGCGCTTACGATAGGAGATAAAAGTTTGTATAGATATAAGTGCTTAGATGAGTAAGTACACAGTGTCGACTGGAAGTAAAAATATTATAATAACATTTTAGGTCATAAGTCCCTCCTCCATTGCATATTTAGTATTTTCATTAAAGTTTTAAGGTCGGAGTAGAAAGTAGTGAAAAATTATTCAATCCGACCCGTCGATTGCAGCATAATTACAGAAAATCGTTTGCATAATATCATCCAGAGTCATCTCAGGTTCAACGTACTTGTAACCAGAGACAGGCTGAAACGCGTATAGGCAGGCGCGCACATTCTCCGCTTTCCGGGTTAGAATTCTCTAACGTTATTCCCATACGCTTCTTTCGCGGGAAAATTTATGACTCTTTCGTCGAAATAACTCATCCGCGATTTTTCCGTAAAACAGATTCCCCCCCCCCCCCCCCCCACGCAAATGAGTAATAATTTGCCGAAATTCCGAGTGAAAAGCAGCAGTGGCAGACCGCAGAGACAAACGTAGAAAGCTAAAGTACGGCAGGATAATAATGGCCGGACAAGCTTGGCTTCTTCGCCTCGAGGTTATATACTGCCTCGTAAAGCACGATCATAGCTTTATTACCTACCTCGGTGACTGCCGCTGCAGCAGCTTACCGGACCGCTAATTGTTAGGCGCGAACACATTTATTGGCAGGTTACGCGTCCGTTAAAAGCTTTCGGTCTCGGTGCACACGGCAATGACATGTCGTTTTGCTGTCGATGCTTATTTAGTTGCTGCGCTTTTCTTTAGGCTGCGCGAAAGGGCTCATCGTTTAGAGGCTCGTTTACCGTTTTCACGAGTCGCCGGCACGAACGATTTTATCATGGTGCGTCTCCCTTCGACTGCGCCTTCGTGAATTCACGCAGCCGTTGGGATGCAACTCGGGCGCGAAAGACAGAGCTGCATCGGAATGTTGATCGCAGGTGCGTGACGATCGCGCGACTACGACTGCGGGAGAGAGAAAGAGAGAACGAGAGAAAGAGAGAACGAGAGAAAGAGAGAAAGTGAGAACGAGGAGATGCTTCTGGTTTTTTGCTTTTTAGCCATTTATGAATGATGCAGTAGCACCTAGGAAACAGAGACAAAAGGAGAGACGTGCATAATAATAATGCGGCGTTTGATTACGAATGGCAGAATTATGCGATGTCATGCTAAGTAGTACAATTGTTCAACGTAGACTCTGAAATTGTGCAAGTGAAAAGGAAACTATGTTTTCTTTGTCTGCAAGACGATACAAACGTGGATAGTGTTACGAACGCTCGAACAAATGCATGTGTGCGTGTAAGTGTGTGTTGCGGAGGTTCTGCCATGAATAAATCATTCGATCAAAAATTTAAATAATTAAAGCCTGAATTAGCTGTATGCGAGCATGTGTGTGCAAGCGCTTCATCTAATTAACGCTAATGTTGATTTATATCGATCGAGATAAATAAGTCGGATGCGCGTTAGGTTATTCAGTGTTATTGCAAGCGGCATTATGGCTGCCGCAGCTCTCGCATCATCCGACGGACGGCGTTTCTTTCCCCCTCGAGGCTTATATCGACGAGAGCTAACTCTGACGTCCGGAAATAAATTAGCCGAGTATTATGTTGTTTTTTGTTGAAAAAAGAAAATTAATCCAGAAATTTTCTGCAAAATATGCAGGTATTTTCAAAGGTATATTGAAAAGGTAAACATTATATTCCAACATCGCATTTGCATGGGAAGTTTCTTGCAACGAAGTAGACCATACTCTTGGACGAGGCAACCAGTTTCTTCTCTCTTATCTCTTTCAGTCTCTCCTTTAGCTTCAACCGCCCTTCGGACTTAACGAACGCGCGCATTAAGAATAAATTATTCAACGTTGTATTACAAATAAATTGTGCGCGTGTATGCACTTACCCCCTAATGAATCGAAGACTATCTCTTTCTCTCTCTTCAGCTTCACGCTCCCGCGCTTTTTTTCCAAGAGCTCTGCAGAGCAACGTCTAATAGCTGTGCATACGTTGTCGAGACTCGAGCAATAAATAGCCATAAAATCGTCCTCTCTCTCTCTCTCTCTCTCTCTCTCTCTCTCTCTCTCTCTCTCTCTCTCTCTCTCTCTCTCTCTCTTGACTCTGTTTCTTTTTCCTCGTCCAGTCTCGTAAATATACATGCGGTGTACGCACACAGCAAACTCGCCGCAGCCGTGGTAATTTGTAACACGCCAGCAGAAGGCGGGAAGAATCAATGAGCCGAAGGCGAGCTTGAAAGCGCCGTTCTTTATAATTACAGCTTCGACTGTGCATACGTACGTGTACGTATGCATGTATGTATGCTTGTGCAGGCTGCAGCTGTGTACGGCGCGACTTTGAGAAGCCGGCGCTACGTGGCCGGAAGTTATTACCTGAAAAAGAGAATAAAATCTATGGGTTGCCGTTGTTACCGCCGACACGCGGCGGCGAGTTTCGCGAGCGCGCACTTCAGACGGCCATTTGGCATGTTTGAGTTTTAGATTTTAAATATTGTATTTACGTTTTGCGGTCTTTCTCTCTCTTACTTGCGAGCTGCGCACCTAAATTAGACACTTTGTGTGCTTTCGCTATTTATTACTTGTAATTTTATTGAGTAATGCCGAGGTTTGCCGCAGAGTGATTTCGTTCTGAGAGGAACGTGCAATTAATACTGCGTGAGCGCGCGCACGCTGAGCGTACGGTTATGGATTATTACCGCTAGAGATATTCGTCAAATTATGAATATTAGTTTGCAATTTTAAGAATTCCTCGCACGGGACTCGCGTGTCGCGCGCAGAGATGTGCCATTGGAATTCAAAGATACATATATATATCGCTGATTTTTTGTGTCACGGCTGTTGCAATATTGAACCGAGTATACATGTTATATGTATATACATGTACGAGCGCACTTCGAACAGGGTTGACCTGAAATACAGTTCCGTTAAATTTGCATAACTCTGATGGAAAAAAAGGAAAATCAAAACCAGGTATATATGAAATATTAAACGAAAGGGAAAATAAAATATACAGAGACTGCTCAATATTCGGCGAGTCGTTCCGGAAGGGCACACAAAAAACTTAACTCATCAATATACCCCACTGGATTCGTGAATTATCTAAGACCCGTAGCATAAAATACCTTTCAGCATATACACATCTAGCGTGACCTCGTGCGATATTCCCTGCCGACACGTGTATATATAGGTATACCTATATCAATACACGTATAGAACGAGCTCAAGCCAGTTACTCCGCTGCCACGTAGCAATTTTCGTATTTCGAGCGGGAGATCACGTTTGGATAAAATGGTAGAACGAGAGTCTGAAAATCTTCCTCTCTCTTCTCTCTTCTCTCTTTCTCTCCTCTCGTTCATCTATATCGACTGCTGACTTCGCTTACTTCTCGCTCCCTCATAGATATTCGCAAGTGAAGCCGGTCGTGTAGTTGTCCGCGGGCAAGGACTTATTTTTTCTCCAATTCGGAACTCCTCCCCTATTGCGATTTTCTAATGCAACGCGGATTACGATGTTTTTCTTTCGCGATATATAATAACATATAATAACATATAATAACATATAGCCATTCAATACACGAGAAGAATCAAGAGATTCTTGCCTGATGTACCTATACCTGCGCGTATACGTGTATGATGACCTCAGCCTCGTTATATCCTGCGAGGTCGTTCTATATAATATGCTCCTCGACTGTCTTTCAGCGTGTTTTCTTTCGCATCGTTCTTTTTTTTACCCGTAATGTCACGCATCGCGAGGATTCGTAATAACGGAAGAATGTCCGAGCGAGTAGGGATTTTATTAGAAAGAGGAAAGCGAGCGCGGCGCTATATGTGTTTGTGGTCTTTCTGTTTTTTTTCTTCTTTTTACGCGTGTATCTATATAACGTATAACGAGCATCGTCCCCTGGTACGACAAAAGCTCATAATAAACATTGTTTGCACGGAAGCTTTATTAGACGGGTATAGTATAGCTCTGCTTCTATTATGCTGGATTTTTGCTTTAAATCAATGATCTCGTTTTAAGGATTTAATATTCGCGCGGCATTCTTTAGATTGATTACAGGGTTCGATTTAACCAAGAATTTTTCTTTTCTCCTCCAAGTAAATTCTAGATGAAATTCTGAAATCCTGTCCTCGTCCTAAATTATACAGTATATGTATCGGAAGCGTATTTTCCGTTTCCCGTTATATATCCGCGCCGAGGCAGAAAATATTTTCTCCCAAAGTTTGATATATATCGGAAGCGAAGCTGACTTTTATGCCACACTGGTCACAAGGTATATATATATATATATATATATATACTCATGGCACACATATAATACACGCCGGGTCGAGGTAAGCGCGTGTAATTTAGCCAACAGTGGTACACCTTTGGCTAACACGATTGCCGAATGCCGGAGCTGCTTCATATTTCCCGAGGGAAAACGAGAGAACGCTACGACGACCAAGTCCATTTCGGATTCAGCGAAAAACAGAGAGCGAAGCCCGGCTACTGTATATGTAGGTATAGCTTTAACTCGGGGTTGCGAGAGAGATAGAGAAATTGGAACAACGGGTGGGTTAGTATAGCAGCTGAAACGGAGAGAGAGAGAGAGAGAGAGAGAGAGAGAGAGAGAGTAGAGAGTTTGAGGAAGAAACGAAGAGGCGGATGCACGTCCTCCATTTGCTTTGGCTCGCATGCGCGGCTCCCATAGCTCCCCGAGTTTCATCTGGATTACGTGCTTCTTACCAAATTATCTTCTACCAAATTAATTCTACTTTAGACTGCGCGCTGTGCTCGTGCTAGCAAGTCATCGACGTAATTAAATAATTTCTATGGAAACTGCGCTGCATAATGTATAAATTTTTGAAAAAGTTAAAAAAATAGAGGCGAGAAATTTTCCAATTTTCCTTTGAAAATGAGATAATCTAATTTGAATTTTTTTCCAAGCTTATTTGAACCGAATGAAAAATATTTTGCAATCGATTCAGCGTAGGCTACTAGCTAATAATTGCGCCTTGTATAATTCTTCACGTTTCTAATCAATAGTAGGTCGAATTTAATTAAAATGCTTTGTTTATCGTTCGGTAAATTGCTTTTCAATCACACCAACTCCGATCCAGTATACAAAGTTCATTACTATTATCGGCTACTCGAACGTGTAGTGCGTGCAACTTTCTGTTTATTAACATTTATCAACTGTATGCAGCAGATATATGTTTCATCGTTTTTTGAATCAAATTCCCGTGGTTTTAATTGAAATCTTTGGTAAGGAACACCTCGATCTCCCGTTCGAACGGGAACGAGAAAGCGAATATCAATAAATTACCGATCAATCTCGAGGTTCCAATCAGGTTTTCAGCTTTCCTATTCCCATTGCGACGCGCAAGATTGACCAATCTCGGAATCTCAAGATTCACCCGAATTCATAATTAATTTAATCAAGCGCGTGCACGCGGGCTCGGCTAAAGCACACTGAAATTTCCAATCAAAAGCTTTGATCAGTACACACAGGTACATAGAACCGATGTACACATTCATTGCCTGCCTCGGCTGTTCGACCCGAAAAGAAAGAAAACGGCACTATAGCAGTACACGCACACTAGCAATTACGCGAAATTGGGTGAATCGATTTACGAGCGTTCGAGTGTCGAGTGTACACACGAATCGGAATACACTCGTTCACCTAGACGAGCATTTTATACGTATTTATATGCGTATATCGCTCAAGCAGCCTTGTCGCAGTCGATAAGGGCGAGAATCAAATCCGAAACATAAAGAAGGAAATGAGAAAAGTATGTGCGCGAGCGATTTAATCGTCACGAGTCAGCAGCTGTAGCAATTATAAAAAGCCTCGTCTTCGTGTGGCGAGTCGTGATATGTAGGCCGACCGGTACGTGCTCCATTTGCGATGTACGCTAGTATAATAGGAGAGGAAAAAAATGTTTTTCGATCCGATAACCGGCGATAAGAGTCTATATAAGATCGCAAGCAAAAGTGAGCCAAGAAATGGCTTCGCTTACGTTGTACACCTGTGCAGACGTTTGTATATTGGCGTATAAGAGCTGCGGAGCAACTGGAAGTGCTGCAGTCACCGCGAAGTGACTTACGAGAGAGTATGGATATCATAAGCTTGCGAAAGTTATTATTTTTGTGTTCCTTGCAAGGGTGAGTTTTACTCCTTTACTTTCCTCGACTATGCTTCGTTCGCATTGATTTTTTTTCACACAAAAACTTTTCTACTTAAAATATTACTTCCTCCCCGCCGGGTATGTAAAAAATTTTTTTCATTTTCGTCGGAATGTCCCCGTCCAATCGGGGAAAGTTCATGTCAGTTGAAAAAAATGGAGGATGAAAAAAAGAGAGAGCGGGCAAAAGCGAGAAAGGGAAAAGGGTATACGCAGTAGCAGAGACCCGTCGTATAATCGAGACGACCTAACGGGATATCGATGAGGGTTGTTGTGCTTCTCTTTTTCATTCTTTTCTCCCGTGTTCCTATTCACTCAACTCGCTTTTCTTTTCTCCGCGGCTACTCTCTCTCTCTCTCTCTATTTTTTCTAGTCAAGAGTTAATAGAATGCGCGGCCGCAACATTTTCCACAGTCCTTTGCTTTGTCGTGCGTCGGGCACGTTGGTTAGTTGGCACTTTACTTGCTCCATGGGATTCTCCGCGACTCGTTTCTTTTGACTCGTTTCTACAGTCCAATGAGACTTTCCCTGGACAGCGACTTTTGGCGACTTTCTCGTATTTATTTCCGTTAAATACAGCGACGTTTTTTTTTTTGGCGATTTTCTTCCTCTCGCTGCGGACGTAGCACTTTGGATGCTAAAAACGAAAAAGGTACGAAGGTTTTACGTGACTCGGGCTTAACTATGGAAGAAAAATTTTCCTTTTAATTCGCGCCGTATAAATTTAGTTATTGCTGGACGAAGGAACAAAATTAAAAAATTTTTTCTTCGAGGCACTACTTTAAAAGTAGGTTGATTAAAGTTGGAATTTTGTTTCTACATCAAGAAGAAATATAAAGAAGGCCAAACCCACCTGGGAAAAATCTTTCATAAGGAAAAATAATATGAGCTGAAGTTTATCGTTGGCTGATGTCTTTCTGTGCTCCCTGATCCCCGCCTACGGGGAATCCGTTGTTCATATCTAGAGATGTGTAAGCTGGAGGACGGAAAATCTTCACTGGGACCAGTTTATACGCGGGAAATCTGTTATCTCGTTTGCCGGCTGCCATTTTCTAGAAGTCATCCGGCTGGTGTTATCCTTATAGTTTTGAACTCAGTACCTATATACGGCGCAAACGAGATAGACGATGATCCACCCCTCGTCAAAGTTCTCCAGAGCCAATTTCGCCAATATGCTTGAAAAAAAAAACGAAATAGAAAGTTTCGCGATAATATAAAGACAACAAATGCGCGCCGCCGGTGCTTTCCACTCGTATCGAATACAGCATGAAACTCTGTAATTTCATTACCCGGTGGAAATCTTATAAATATAATGAAGGAATCTCTGTCACATTTATACGACTTCCAGAAAATCATTTAGCAAACAAGATTCGTATCAACGTTTCCATGTATTTTCAGAGCACGAATTAAACTCTTAATTAAGCTCTTGCGCGTCAGATTAACAACGGAGACCACCCGTACGATTCCAGTTTCACGGACACCGTCAAATATTTCTCAACATTGAATTTCCAAAGTTGGAAAATAAACGTTCAAGCACACCTGCCTTTTGTATCCTCAATTACTTCGATTAATCAAACATCCGTGGCAAAGAGCACATGCCGACGAGTTTACTAGAATCCTGTAAATATTTGGCTCGTATATAATACTCTCTCTCCCACTCTGTCTCAGTTAAACACACTACACGAGTCGCATGCAGAAAGTTAGCTTACCGAGACTTTGCGCGCTGAGCTCGGGTCGCTTTAATTAACGTCGAACGCCGGTTAACGACCCCCTCGAAGGCAAGTGAGCGCGAGAGTGAACTTATGCCGCCACTGCCTAGGCACTGTCGACAGCGCACATACTCAGAGAGAGAGAGAGAGAGAGAGAAGAGAGAGAGAGAGAGACGGTTGAGAATATCGAAGAGTTCTCTTTCTTCGTGTACAACCGCGCGGTAAACTAGCGTCTAATAGTCGCACTGAGGAAAAACGAGAAACTCATTGTTTTGCGCGGGCGTTTACTTTGAGAAGCTGAGTTACCGGAATCCTGCTTACTCGCGCGAGACTCGAAAAGGAGAATCCGGAACGTGCTTTTGTGTGCCTGCTTTGCTTGCGAAACGTGCTAGAAACCGTTTGAAGTTTTAATTCCGTTGTTTCGTCTTGAGAAAACATGTTCTTCTCGTGTTCATAATTTGAGAGTGGCAAATTTCAATTAGATTTTTTTTTATTCTTATTAATTATAAAATGATCGACTTTTTTCTGATAATAAAGAAACGAAAAAACGCTATGCCCTAATTCGCCAATAAGACGGGAAATCGTGAATTATTCAAAAGGTCTCGGCAAAATGTGCGTCAATCTATATATGCTTTATTCTTGTATGCAAATTCTTTATAATACAATGTAAGAAAAATTCCAAGGTAACATTTGGAATTGTAGGATATTCACTCGAGCATACTTTTCTATGCACAAAGAGTTACGAATGCCTTCTGTTGGAAAAGTTCTAGTCTTTTTGCATAATCCAATTTGTATGAGAAATTCTTTGTCGCGGGAGATAACTTTTTGTATCAAAGAGTATGTCTCCATAGTTCCAAGACGTAAAACCTGAATAAACCTCACGAGATAGTATATCTTAACGAACTAGTTTTCACTCCTATCCGAAGAAGCAGTCTTCTAGGGGAAGAATATTTTAGAAAAAAACAACAGGGAAACTCCAAAAAAATGCTTCCATCCTATAATCGGTTGTCCCGCATGTTCGGTATTTTAAGTTAGTCCCAGGTGACGTGGGTGGGAGTCTGCGAGCATAGACGAACTGAAAAAGACTCGCTTAGTCGCCAGTGATATGTGTGTTCGTGCACGTACACACGCGCGTGCATGGGAGCTTCGTAGTCCGACGGCAGAGAGCTATTACTGACAGGCTTCGTATTTTGACCGCTAAACACTGGGAAGCCATGAACCCACCGGTGCCGCCACCGCCACCGACAGCGTCGTCATCTATTTCTTAATGCAAGTCCGCGAGCGTCGTGGCTCAGCGTCCAAGCCACTCCCGTAACAGGAGGGAGCACTGGAACAACTTTTGGAGAACTTCCTGCCCATGTACATCTTTTGCTCCTATCTGGCGTACAAGTTTTACCGAATAGCTCTATGCTGCAGGTGAGCTACGAAGGACCGTATAGCGCGTATAGCGGCGCGTGTGCTCGTGCGCAGGGAAACAGAAAGTTCAAGCGAGTTGGCCGTTGCCGTGGCTTTCTTTCCTTTAAACTAAAAAAAGGTTAGATAAGGATGAGAGGCACGTAGAATGTGTAAAAAAAGTGGGGACGATAAAAATATTTATGATTGTTGAATACCTGCAGTTTTTAGTTTCTTTTTTAAGACAGCAGGTTTTGTACAAACTTTGCTTTCTATAGATAGATAAATGTATAGGAGTCGAGCGTTTTATACGCACTATGGCAAGAGACTTTATTTGTATCAGAAAAGTTTTAGAGGAATACAATCTTGATCGAACAATATTTCTGATACGTTTGAAAAATCGAAGAGAAAAAAATAATAAATTTATTTCATCGTATTTCGGAAAAAATTTAAGGACTTCTTTGAAAATGGCTGAGAGAACTTATCGGTTTAGCATTCTGCTGATTCGGGCATCCGAAGTCTATGAATTTTAAATAAGCGCTCACGGTTAAGATATGGCGATCGAAGTGGTTATGCCTGAAACCATCGATTATGGCAACCGCGTCGCGATAATGCTAATGCAACCGCTCCAATGTACTTGCTCTTTATTATTCCACTTGTGTATGCGGATAGAGCATAATTTCTCTTTCAAAAATATGACCTGTGTTTCTATAATATTCATTTGAATAATATTCTTCAATCGTTTTTAGCTGGATAAAAATAATTAAATGCACTCCGAGGTGCGGGCTTTTCTTGATAATTTATTTAATATCTTATTTAGCGTAAATAATAATAATAATATATGGTGTACCCTTGCCAAGAAAAACAGTGTTTTCAGTTTATTTGCTGGACTTGACGTTCATTGCTGCGATTCTTATTATTTCAAGAACAGGTTTTGTCTGCATCTATATAACCGGTGTCATTGTTTTCTTTTGCAGATCTGGAAATGGAGTTGACGAAAGCAGTGGCCTGGCTCCCAATAGGTAAGAATATGATGAAGATATTTGCGTATTCTTAAATATAAAAGTTACAGAAATTAATTTCATCTCACCGTTTATACGTGAACAAATATTATAATTCGACAATATACCACATATAAACGCATTTAATCGCACCTCCTATTGGGATAGGAGGGAAAAAAACATTTTTAAAAAAATGTAGGTTATCTAAAGTTGAACTTATACACCAAATTTTTTTATTGTCACGCATAAAAATATGCGTGGCTTCCGAAACGAAATCGAATGAAACTAAATTCAGAATAAAGCATACGGCATATTGAGAAAATGTGATTTCGAAATATTTCTCGGTGTTGGTTGTATTATATTGTATTCCGGATTATCTGATGATTTGCAATAGCCTTGGAATTGGAAGGATCCGATGAATATAAAAATACATTTTAGTATTTATTCGTAAGCGGGATCATTATTACTTACGATAATTATTCGAAATCGCGTGAGCATGTTGTCACTGTGGAACGTCGTACCGATATTTTTAAGTTCCATTTAAAATTCCAAAATATTATCAAAATTATTGGGCGTTATAATATAATCGCGAAACATGTTTTCACAATCTCAAAATAGTCTGCAATTGAACATACAGAAAAGCAAAAATTATGTGAATATTATTTGTTCATGAAAGAAGCACGCCTCGAAACTCGTTTGCGCGCACATAATACTTATAAATAAAGGAGGTTGTAAGAAGAAGTGATGGAGCCTGTACACTCAGCTACAAGATATCAAATAAGTATTTTAATCCGCAGTAAATTAGAATATCTTAGCATGCAAATCTGCGAGAAAGATCTTCGTTAGTTTCCTCCGAAATCGAGTAACCCAATCACGATCGGAACATCGGCATACAGGATGAAATGAAAAAACGTGAGAGCTTAACTCGGATGATGCGCCGAGGATCTGGAATGGCAGAGAGGGAAAAACATAGAAACTTTCACATAAGTATATACGAAGCGTGGGCTGGCTTGCTACTCTAGTCGGTACAGAGGGCACCGCATTGATCGATCCCGGGAAAAAGCTGCGCTCTCATTGGCTAGCTCGCTCTCCCTCATCCCCGGCTTGAGTGCGACTCGAATTCGGCATGGATCCTGGCGCTACTCCTTGCCCAGAATTTCGTGTAAGCGTATAGCACTGCCTTGGTGCTAGTAGGGTGGAGTGGAGAAGTCTGTGAGGGGGGGGGGCTGAGCTGGGATCAAGCGAGGGAGAAATCAGGAAAAGTCTGACGAAGGGAATGAGAAAATGGGAAAGAGCATTGGGAGCAGAGAAAAAGTAGCATTGTCCAAGCTTTCTCACTTTCTTTGAGCTCCGGTAAATGAATGAGGGAAAAGTGAGGGGGGACTTGCCAGAATCAAAAGAAAAAAATGGGGTTGGCTACTGTGTGTGCAAAGAAAAAATAAGGAAAGCAGTTGAAAAAATAAGAAAGAGAGAGTGTGTGCGTGTGTGTGTGTGTGTGTGTGTGTGTAAGCGAAAGAGTAGGTAAAAGTAACCTTTTTTCTCTCCACCCGTCTTAAGCCTGAGAGGTCGTTTCTTATTTTCCGCCTTCCTCCTACTTGCAATGTGTATTATCAGATCTGCGCGGCTTCCGGCCTCTGAAAAGGAAATGATACGCTCTAAGATAAATGAAAAAGATATTGTCGAGTAAAATGACTGATTTTAAGTCAAGTTTTTATTTGTTTCAAGATGAAAAGAGACTCTGTTACAGTTTATTATTTATTATGCTAAATTATCTTAATTAATCTTTTAAGCATATCAAATTTTTTTACTTTTTCATCTGTGAAACATAACTTATAAGCATCAGTCTCATAGTAACAAGTTTTCATTATAATTCTATACTTCGCATGTTGATGAGAAAAATATTAAAATATTTGAGTGTACGTTTTATGACATACCAATTCATTGACACGAAAAAGAGCTTAACTGCATTCTAATTCTGAAAATTTATGTACTGAATACAATATTTGAAATAATAACATAACGCTGCAGTAGCAATGTAAAAGATTGCGATAATCAAGAAGAAAAATATTAAAGAAATATATAAAAGCTATAACTAAAGAAAAGCAAATGAATGATTTCTGACTTCGAAACTAAAGAGTATAAGCATACCGTATATAATTAACCGGTTCGCAACTTGCTTATCATGAAAGAGTGTACGTATACTGTATAGAATTAACCGGTTTGCAACTTGCTCATCATACTATCCAGCAGAAATCTCGACAAACTCTAATTATGTAGTCGGCATCTTTAGTCGAAGCCTAATTGACATGCTTTATTTTGTATTATAATTATACCGAGCTTTTGCGCTACGTACATCGTCTACTTTTAAGGGTTGTTTTTTCTCCAAATTCACGTATTCATAACATTTTTCTTCTTACCTTGTCGCATTTCGACTATCTATCATTATTCAACAAATTTTTATTCAAACTCAGTTCAAGCAGTAAATCCCAATTTACAATCAAACCATTCGAAGTACATTTATTTATTTATTCATTCATTAAATATTATTAGTAGAGCTATTATTAATTCATTTGCAATCTTCATATTGAAAGTCAAATGTTATATAACTTTTAGAATGATGCTTTAACACTATGTTTATAATCAAATTTATCTTGCAATATAAAATTTATAAAATTTATAAAATTTAATTGATTACATGAAAGGTGCTACGAATCTTTGTTTAATAAGAATTTGATTATTCGATCATAAGATAAGGCAAAGGTTATGCCGCGGGTGGCCGTGTTATTGATTGAAGATAGAAAAATGTTTGTAAGCTTTCAGCAGAGCGGGTGTCGCCATCTCTTGACAAAATCTTCAGTAAATTTTGATCCGCCATTCACCGTGGAAGGTTTGAGGGGTGAGGAGAAGCGGCGCTCAGGTAGAGACAGAGAGAGAGAGAGAGGGAGAGCGATAGAGAGAGAGAGAGAGAGAGAGATAGAGAGATAGAGAGAACTAGTCAGACAACAGAATAGAACCGACGATAGACACTTTAACCAGTTACACAACCCCTCTACCCGACTCTCCTAAAACAAGGGGTCGTCATTGGGGTGTGGTATCGATCCTTGTTCCACGTTACACGAATCTAAAACAGGCCATCTCTCGCAAATCTTCGCTCTACCTTTCTAAATTAGATGCAAATCGTGTATACGTGTATCTTTTTCCAAATTGCTTATTAAACTGAGAAGTAGGTTTTCCTCGCATTGACCATTTCATTTAAATGTGGCATTTTAAAATATTGATGCTAACAATGCATACAAATAATTTGTTACTGTAGTTGTTATTCTTATTAATATTGATTAGATTATTTATTTGATTACACGTACTTTAATGATCGAACAATTTTGTATACAATGCGATAAATTTTTTTAATTTATTCTGACTTTGTGTATTTATATTAATTTCCCACTTACATTCCGCGAGACATTGCATACTCGATTGGCTTGGCCTCGCGACAAATGCAGATGAATGCTCATCTGTTTCAATTACTATTCGTAATTGCGATAACAAGACTGACAGACAAATAAATCCTGCTCGTTTATCATTACAGGGCAAACGATGATTTAAAAAGCGCTTTACTTTAAATAAGTATCTGGTTATTTTTATTTTATTTATCGTGGAATGTGAACCTTAATATTTTAATATATTGTCTGTGAAAAATCTAATTGATCAAATGAATGCCAAAATACTCTGTACATAGCATATACATCAATTATTTTGAGCTTGTTTGTAAATGTTTCAATTAGTAAAGTAGAATTCGTTTTTAGAGTACAAATGTGCGTCAGAAAAACTGTCGATAAAGTCACCCGCTTTAGCACCGTTAATTTTTTATGATCATTTCGAAATCTATATATATATATATATATATTATAAATATAATTATTTATAAGTATACTACGTAAAACTACGGTGCAACTTTTAGTAAAAAGTTACGATACTTTAACATTAACATGAAAATGACATAACGTAATTAAAAATAAATAGATATAGCATGCAACGCTTATCAGCTGATTACATGTGTACAAAGTGTTGTACAAATTTAATTGTTCGACAATATTTAAGTAATAAAAAAGGATTATCAAGAATAAAATGAGATGAATGCAATTCGTCATTTTGAATTTCTGAATTTGATTGAAGCAAAGAATAGGGTGTCAGTTATAAATATTAACGTACAAAAACTGATAAAGAAAAGCAGTTGAGTAAAAAGAAGTGAAAATTATTGACATGTGCAGCATCGAGTAACATGGACATTGCTCGTCCAGAGGCTTAGAGCTTCCTCAGCTAGATGGCGGCACAAATCGGTGGCGGGTTTGGCTGTCTGACGAGTGGCCGGGGCGAGGCTCGAATCACAGCCTACACCGTTATCGGCCTCGGCCATGCCTTTCCGTCGGCATTCGTACATTACCAGACTCTCTCTTTATCTCGCTCGCCTTAATCCAGCTGTTTTTCCGTTCATAGAACGGCTCCCATTCCTCCGGTGAATAATTTATAAGCGTCTACGAAATTTAGCCTGGAGGGCTTTGCGCAATGTTTCCGACTTCTAAGCGTCTTATCTTCTGACTTAGCTTTCTGACTCCTAAATTCTGAACCTGCCGTCTATCGATTTATACCGACTGAAATTTATTTTTTTTGAAAGCGACGCGTACATCTCAGTATAATTAATGTGTTTATATTTTTACAACGAGTTTGAAACTTAAGCGAATAATCCGCATGCCTCGATTTTTCAATAGAAATTTATATTTGTCTGAATTTGTTCGCAGTTCTGTAACACGCGCATTGTGCGAATTTTAACTATTTTCTCTTTTCATTTCTCGATGATCAGCTTACACCGAGCTTCTTCATCCGTTGCGATATTATGTTGTAGAAACAAATATTTTCTAAGCCTGAAAATAGTTTTTTAAATAGAGCTAGCTGAACGGAGTTGAAAGTTTTATGGCGTCTTTTATTGATACCCTTTAGCAAAACCCTCGTTAATTGCTTTGTTGCCTTACTACCGTATCCAGTTTACACCTTTACTGCTTTATCTCTTTAGACCTCAGGCAAAAACTTCGGTAGAGTAAAATCTTGAGTTTTAGTAAACCGGCTAAATTTTTTCCTACATATTCATCGTCTACGGTATAAAAGGTAGAGCCAAGATATAAACAAATATAGTTTGGCGACCCTAGGAATCGAAGCAAAATCCCGGAAACAGTTCCGCTTGGTACGTTCATTTTCTCGTTACCGAACACCTTTCGCGTCAAGGCTTTTAAACAAATATACGAGAAATGGAAATTGAACAATTTCTTTCCCCTATATTTATACGGTGATCTCAAAATTTCCTTCACGTTTTCATAGTTTATCCAGCTGAGTTGGGGAACAATTTTTTTTTCTTGCACTAGAAATAATTCTAAAAGCAAATTTTACTTAACATTAAATAGCAGCCCAGTCTTAACTTTTGCGAAGGAGGACATTAAAAAAACATGTTCCAAAAAAATCTTACAGAGAAAACTAATTTCTGCCGAAAATAAGAGAAGTAAATATAACAAGAAATACCCGTCGGTGGGATATAGCGGCAGCACAGCCTCGTCGGTGCCTTTAGTCCACAACGTAAACCGCTCTTGGCGCGTTTCCTCATTATGCAGAAAAAAGAAGGGAGGAAAAAATTGTCGAGGGGAAAAATAGTTCGTCTTTTTTTCGTCTCGGTCTTGGTCGTCCGACTAAATAATCCCGACAGCTGTGACGCACATCAGCCATGCACGACGAACCGTGGCTCCCTCCCCCTCGAGTTTTCCGGTATAAAACTTTTCGACTAGCCATTTCGCGGGGGTTAGGGATTTGCAGTCGTGGAAGGCGTGTCGCGCGTCATTTGCATTCTTATCCCAGACGAACGTTTTGAAAATCGACGAGGAAAAAAAATTCGTTTTTCTCGCGCGTGCGGTCCGTCGCTAGCGATTGCGTCTTTTTTTGGGGCTATACGTGCGCGGTAAGCTAGACGGCTGAGTAAGCGGCCAGGCGTGGTTTTATCTTCCGTCGGAACGCGATGAGCGACTCTGGCTGAGAGACGTAATTTTCAAAAGTTCAAACCCTTAATTAGTTGAGCAGCTTTTCTGCACCAGCTGAACTTTAAAGTGCGGCCTTGTGCTCGCGATAGGAGCTTTTCTCGACAAAGTTTTTATTTCGTGTAATTATACGCTCGTGCAGTTAGGCAAAATACTTTGAAAATTTTGTAGACGCGTGGTCGAAAAATTTGTCGCCAATTCGTAAAGAATCTAAAACTTAGTAGATCTTAGAGGCGGTTTCAAAAGAAAGAGTAATAAAAAGGTATAGGGAGCATCCAACGGTTGTAAAGCTATCCTAAAGGATTTAGCCGAGGTAACGAGCAAACAATGCAATAAACACTTAGATTTATAATAGAAAAAAGTAAATTGTTCAAAATAATTTTATAGAAAAACTTTTCTTTTTTATTACTTAAGATTCGTACTGTAACATAAAAGAAGAAAGTTGTCGTCGTGCTAATGCATTTAGTAGACTCTGTATTCAGCTGCAGGAAAGTCATTATTAGTTCAGCAGCGTGCCAGACATCATTTTTGTTTAGCAAGCATAACCACAGTATTCTCCTAAGAATAATCAAGGGATTAACTGTTTCCAAATATCTCGCGCACGTTCTTAAAAGTAAAGCAAAAAGTTGGTATATACGCAGTGTTAATCGAATAGAACTCGTCGAAACAAAATATGCTAATACGAATCTGAGCTCCTCTTCTAAACGCTTGTCTAAAATAAAATGTTTACGAGATCGACCCAAATATAGAGGCTTTTTTTATTTTTTTCTCTCTTCCAAGTATACTCTCTTTCTCGCTTCTTCGAGCTCGATACACACGAAAGATGAAAGCTCGGAAAGAGAAAATATTTTACAGACATTTTGCAGAGGGGGAGGGTGCAAGCTTGCCAATAGCCAATAGCACAGCAGCAGCAGCAGCAGCCGCCGCCGCATGAGAGAAAGGAAAGTGTGTGTGTGTGTGTGTGTGTGAGAGAGGGAGAGAGCGAAAGAACAGGTTGCGCTCCAATTTTACCCTATTCCTACACGTTTTCCTCCCGACCCGGAGATCCCAGCCTTAATCCGCGATCTCGAAAGCCGTCCCGAATACATACATATATATAAGACACATTCTCTAGCTCAGAGGGAGCGAGTTGCATCTGGGGAATAGCGACGTCCCGGGTTTACACTGGCTTTACCTTTCTCCCCCCCGTGTTTGCGTATATGAGGTAGACGAATACACGCTCGACTGCCAGTGGCAGCGGCAGCGGCAGCGACGGCAGCTTCGTAAGAAGAAAAGCGGGCTTGATGCCACCTCGCTGCTGCATTTGCAGACACCCAGCCCTTATCCCTGCACTAAAATTGTCTGCTCAATCCGCCGCCGCGCCTTCAGCTCCTACTTCTAAAACTAAATGTATATATGCAACAACAACATATCCTTGTATCCTGTTTGTTGCAGGATGTAAAGGATCGTGTCACTCGTTGAATCACTTTCATTAATTTTCGTTCGTTCTTAAGTTATTTCAATGACACTAATTCTCCCTGACAATAAGCTAGCGCAATACGATCTCTAAAATTGCGTACTTTCGTTTACTCCAGGCAATAGTTACGATTTTAATCGTTACGTTTATAATATTATTAACTATATTTATTAAATTAGAATATTTTTATATCCATTGTGTTCTGGTAAAAAAATAATTACATTCATTATTTTAGTATTAATTAATTTATATTATTAATTTGAATACGCGACAGTGGTAAATAATTAATGTTCTTAATCACTTTATTTAAAAACATGAGTAGCACTGTGGGAAAGAAGATATACGAGGAACGGAACATTCTCACATTGCTTAGCAAGCATAATCTGGGGGTCTGAAAAATTTAAGTTTTGGTGTAACAGGCAAATGAGTCAGAAAAACGTTACGTTACGCTCGTATTTTTTAGAGGATATTCCTTCGTAAATTTGTTTTTATGTAGGCTTCCGTATCGTTGTCGCATGCATATGAGAAAAATGCACGAATTTAAATGCAAAAGTCGTGCGATATACAATGTAAAGTGTGTATCGCGCGCGCACGTCCAATATTTAAAGCTCGCGGCGTTTTTTTCTCCTTTATCTCTATACTTTCCTCGAACATGCCACTTTATAAGCTCTATCAGACCCGTGCGCCCAATATTTTAATTCTTTCAATATAATTGAAAAATAAAAAATTAAACAATAATAATAATAATAAATAAAATAAATATATCCCGCGGCGTACGTCGCAAAATCCGTTTTCCAATCAAATATATCCGGAAAACAAGACTCGGCAAAATATCCGGAATAAAGCGCCGACCCCAAATCATAGCCGTATCAAACATATATATAGATATATATATATATATATATATATATATAATATACAGGCTTGGGGAACGTCCGATATCCGCGTGAGAGAGAAATACCGGTGGAATTTTTCGATTATCGAATATATACCTCCGGAAAGCACACGGGAAATAACGCGTCGAAAGATGCAGATGTGTACACAGCGCTACGCGTGCAGCTTTTTCAATTTCGCAGATTGAAATTCGCACCAGGAAACGCGTCTGCCTACACAGCCGCATATATACATGCACACAGACAGCCCAAAAGCCAATCCGAATATTCAACACAGCCGATTGAAATCGCGCGTGGATATATACGCGCGATTTTTTCACCTCTCGATCGCCCCTCGCATTTCAACGTCTCGTGTGCCTCTATCTTGTTCGGATGACGATCGAGGGTGGAACTGCTTGTCTTCTTTTTTCCTTTTTCTTGGCCACGCGTACGCGCTTCAGCATAGCCAAAATCGAAGCATACGCCATGAAAGAGCGAGAGAGATAGAGGTAGAGATAGAGATAGAGAGAGAGAGAGAGAGAGAGAGAGAGAGAGAGAGCGAGATTTTCCTCGTCGTTTCCACGAAATTGAACTTTTGTTGTCCTGCTCGCCGCGTTAGAGCCTCGAGCTTGTACATCTACGATACGAAGGGATCGTTTGGCTGCTTTTCCAGACTCGCTCTTTTTCCTTCTGTCTTTTTTCGTTTTTCTCCGCGCTGCTTTTCGTTCTCTCACCCCTCCCGTCCTACCCTCTTTTCTGTACGCGCGCGTACTTTCAAAGTAGAGCCTCGCTTCATCCCGAGGAAGCTCGTCTTTTGGATTTGCTTCCTCTTGTTTTCGTTTCGAGAGAAAAAGCCGGCGAATCGTTTTATTTTCTCCAGAGGTTATTTTTGAAAAATACCGAGAAATTCGTAACCTTAATTCGTTACCATTGCAGTAATTCACGTATTAAAAGGAACCCGACATTATCGCTCTAGAGCAAACTTCCAAGAATGTCATTCTAATAGGTACGATTGATTAAAAAGAAAAATAAAAAAACTCCATTTATTAATAAGATTCCAAGGAATCTGAAAACGTTACCGTCCCATCGGCGAAAGCGCATTCATTTGTTTCTGTAATTGTACCGAGCACTCTCGCATCGCGCTAAGGCGCGAATAATAATCTTCAACATCGTTCTCGACACTTCTATCTCAAAGATATTTTACAGAAATATACTTATTTATAAACTCCACGTTTGCTCGAAACACGTACACTATAAACGTTGCTACATACCAAAAGAATTTTGAACGCAAGTGGCTTTTTTCTTCGAATAGCGTCTAGCAATAATAAAATCCGTACAACAAACAGGTTGCATTCACACGGCGATAAGTAATCATGTTCGCGTACAAAAGCTCTCGGCGTAGAAGTGTATGCACATACCTCGCTCGACTATGCGGTCTTGCATTCGTTCAATTAACAACGCGCAGGATCTCCTTGGGGCGTGCGCGCTCGCTCACTCGCAGAGCTCGGTAAATTCAACTGGGCCCTAATGGCATTTTATTCCGGCGCGCGCGATCGTTTTGCCGCTGGTAAATTAAGCCGCCGTCAACGATAAACCCCTGAGTATACAGCCGCGCGTGCAATATAAACTCGGGGGCCTCGACGCAATATCAACCTGCCTTCGCGGCGCGATAACCGTCGCGCGCGCGTATACGATATTTACACGGGAGAAAAAGAGAGTTGCAATTATATCCGCGCACTCAGGCCCACCCAAGGGCCGGCCGTACGATACCAGCGACGTCGAATAAATTCGTATGATAATCGCGCTGGTGCAGGTAAGGCAAAGAAAGGATTGCGGGCGTGAGCGGTTAATTCGCTGATTTGTTGGGAAAATGTTGCTAAGTGCGAGCGAGCTGGGGGATCAGAAAAGAACGATGAAAAATATAGCGCCGCGATACGCGCAAACGCGAAACATTGTATATACTTCAAAGTCGTTGGATGGATGGAGCACCGCGCGCGATATTTAGTGTTGATGGACGTATCTTGACGTTCACTTGAACGTCGCTAAATATCCTCAATTCACGCGAGTAATAACCATTAAAAGGTAACTGGATTGTGCGTTAAAAAGTACACGTACTCAACGCTCCGATTTCTTCTCAAGAACCCCTAATCTTTCTCTCTCTCTCTCTCTCTCTCTCTCTCTCTAATTGTTAAGATATTTTCGATTTCGTCTTTTCCATAAAAGCTGCGTCGTTCTTGCGTGCATTCAACCTCAACCATTTATCATTCAAAGGGTAGGCTCTTTCTCGCGTGATGCAATCTCAAACCAAAAGAATGAACAACTCACCTGTGTGAACGACTTGTCGCGCGCGAGTCAAGGCCTCGAATATTTTGCGCCGACGCGAGCCTTGAAGTACAGAAGAAGAAGAAATCGAGACGAACGGGTTATGCGAGCTCACCTTGAGCCAGCTGCGACGAAGTGCTCGCAAGACCTTGGAGTCGTCGACTGCCAAGAGCTCACCTGCCAGTTTCGTGGTTTCCCGAGGCCCAAGCACTTTTGCAGCGCTCTACACCGAAAATAACTGTGAAACCGTGGCCTTTACCCCTTTTTTCCAGTGACAACAATGCATCGACTCGATGAAAAAAAGGGTTCGTCTCTCTTCCCTGACCGCCGAATTCCCTTGGACGTTGAGCTTTTCAAGTCGGCTGAACGTTTTACGACCAGTTGTCCGGTCATTTAAATCGGTTTACTGCACCCGCGCTGCTGCTGCTGCTGCTGTCTTTAACCTGCGAGAGCGTACCGGCGTACACGCGCGAACGAGAGTGTCGTCCTTAGTTCCTGCACTCGTCCCGTGTTTATACCCTCAAGGCGAGGTAGGTAGGTCGTTTATGGTTAAACGTCACTGCGAAAGGGTTATAAAAGAAGGGCAAGTTTTTTTACCTAGGCCAAGGACATTTTTTCTGACCATCTCCTCGACGTACTTTTTCGACAAATTTTTTCGTCGCGAGCTCTGCAGGATAAGTTTAGAAAATTACGATAGCATGAACTATAGGGCGATAATGAAGATATTTATAAAAAATGTTTGAACGGCAAACTAAGTTACAAATCGGTAATGGACTAATCTTTACGATGACTTTACGAGCAGCTAAAACACAAGCATTATACTTCGGAGTGTTTAAATACGTATTACTGGGATACTCAGCTCACATGTATACGTAGCAATAAATTTTTATTTGGATGAAAATCGTCTGCATAAATCCGAAGCTCTCTCGCTTGCTCTCTCGCTTGCTCTCTCGCTTGTGCTGTAATAATCAAGTGCTGCAAATTGATTTGACGTTGAGTTGACCGGCAGATCACCTAAATAAAACATTCGAGCTCTCGATAACGAGGCTTTATCGACGCATCGTGCTGCTCGGTAAACCCTCGTAAAACTGAAGGAGTATTTCTCTCTTACGCAACTTGCTTCGTTTTCATCTAAAGTTTATATCGTCGTCTGTGATTAAATCAACGTCTGGATCGGTTATAATTACGCAATTCGAATAGCTTTGTACAATCCTATTAGACCAGATGTATATAAGTAAAAAAATACGATAAACTTTGTAAAGTTTCAGCTAATGCAATTGCATGAGAGCATGAAATTGTGAGTTTGGTCAATTCGGCTCAACGACGAAAATACACGCGACAGAAGTGCTGAGGGCGAGGGTTTGGAAGTGCGACGGACGTAGGGTAGACGAGGGAGACTGTATCCAGCCAATAATAGAAGCAGCCTTCATCTTTCGCTCTCCCCCCTCTCACTCTCTCGCTCTATCTCACTCTATCTGCGTGTGTATAGCACGAAAGCTGCGCGCGCATCTGTTCAATACGCGGAATGTGTCCGCCGCGCTGTGTGCTTGTCAGTTCTGTCTTTCCCCCTCGACTACCCCCCATTTTCAAGTGGTATACCTACAGCTATACGCAAGCGAATGAGAGCGAGAGAGAGAGAGAGAGAGAGAGAGAGAGAGAGAGAGAGAGAGAGAGAGAAAGAGAGAGAGAGAAAAAGAGAGACAGAACGTCGATCTCTCTTTTCACCTATAGAGAGCAAGCGCAGTTGCCATTGTCCAAATTATTCTACTTTATACTCCAAGGTTATTTCAACTCTTTGTCTCATTTATATAGATTGTACTGGGGTTGCCGGAAATTTCATTTTCCGCGCCTTTCGTCCCGAGATCTCTGTAATATCATCTTGTCTGCAGCATTTTGCTGGAATAATTAAGGGAGCTGACTTGTTATTGTTTGATTAGCATAGTTGTATATACAGTTTCTCCTTGTTGATTGGAGGAGAATCGAGAAAATTCAGGGAATTTGAAAGAAAACGTTCGTTTAAGTAAAAAAAAACTCACGCACAAGGAATGTAAATGCGAATTTGCGTGATATGGAGCGGATTAAAGATAATTATGCACATAATCACGCGGTTGCGGTAGAATTCGGTAAAAAGGAGAAAGAAGCGAGATTTCGGAGTAAGTAATATCTAATGCTACTATCCGCAGGGTAAAAAATCAACTCTCGAAAGCATAAACAGCGCGGAATCGTGCATGAAAGCTTCGCATATTTGCTGTGTATTATGTAGATAACATTCGCTATTTCAGCAATTTCTGTCGGGTCGAGTCCGTCGTTGCGCAGCTTTCCACTAACGCGGGCTACGAGCGTCGCATGCGCGCCGTCGTAGCCATGTAGCCTAGCACGTCGTCCTTTCGTGCTCGTCGTCCTCGCCGAAACGCCCGAGTCGTTTCTCTGGAATGCATCTCATCAACCCCGCCCTCGCACAGAAACTTTCCACCTGGTCACCTCTCACGAGGTTTACCTTCCTTTCTTCTCCTCCTCCCTCATCACGACTTGACTTTCCTTTCCATTTTCCTGAAGCGCGCGCGCGCTCCCGCGCACAGCCTTGGAAATTCGCGCACGTAGACGTCGTTGTCGTTACGCGTTGGAGATATATGAGCTTGCACGCTTATATACGTATGTATGCGCCTTATATATGTATACGAATCCGCTCAAACGGAGCCGTAAAGTTGATTAGCTCACGAAAGCCGAATTTAATAAATCGCGCGGTGATTCGCTCTCCGCACATACAAGCTATATATTCTCTCTCGCACTTCGGCAACTTTATCGAATCGGATATATACCTACGCCAATCTCACTTTCGCAGCTTTAACTTTGGTAACGGCTTTGTATAGCTATATACGTATATACACAGTAGCTCGCCAATCTCTCTCTCTCTCTCTCTCTCTCTCTCTCTCTCTCTCTCTCTCTCTATCGAGCTCACATGCACGAAGCTTTGCTCGATATCGACGTTGCGTACGGGGGTGAGGTTGCATTAAAACTTTTCTCATCGTTGGCTAATCTTAAAAAATGGTAGTAGCTACGTAGCAGAAGCTGTTCCGCGCAGCGACTTCTGCTGCAGCAGCAGCATAACGCGACACAGCTTATGCTACAAGGAAGCTCTGGAGGAAGGAAGAAAAGGTAATTACCTCTATCGTACTCCTCTCTCTCTCTCTCTCCCTCTCTCTCTTACTCTCTATATCTCAACCCTCGTCCTCGTCTTCAGCACCAAGCCCATCTGGGTGCGAGTTTTGCTGTAGCTATACTGCCGAGCTGTTGTTGCTGCTTTTGCCTTATTATATTATTCTGCCTGCATGCCCGCGCGGTAGTTGTCTTGCTGTGCACTCGCTCTCTTAAATTCAGCGCTCATTCGACGGTATGATGCGTATACCTTGTTTCGCGATTCTTTCTCCGCTTCTTATCTAGTGAGTTGGGCTGTATATGTGTGTGTGTGTGTGTGTGTGTGTGTATGCGCACGCGCTCACCCTTATGCAAACAGCAAAACGACTGAGGTCTTTCCGAGACTCGGTCTGTATGTGTATACGTACTCGCATATATACTTGTATTTTGCTGTCTAAATGCTCGGCAGTTTGTATGCGCGACCTCGAGATCTGTATTTTCATCGAGTTCCGAATGCGCGTGGCATCCAAGGGAATATATTGTATATTGTTGACGACATACGTCGATAGCAATGTCTTCTCTTCAAAATATTCTTTCCGACGAGCATACGCCGAGTCTATATTTTTCTTTTTCAAAAACTCGCGGCTATAGGTAGGTAGCCGTTTATTAAAACTGTTAATTAAAAAAATTCGAATTATTGTCTTGATCGCGTTGGTCTAAGCAGTTCTTTTATACACCGGTTGACGATCGATTATTCCGATGAATGAATTGGCCGCGTTTATTCTAAGTACTCATAATCAATAGCCTCATTATATGACTCGCCAGGAGTACAGCAATGAGTCTCTTAACCCTCATAACATGCCTTTCTCTTAAAGTAGAAAATACCGCATTTTTCTCGGCATCTTTCTCCATCCTTCGCTAAGCTCTCCGCGTGGCGCCCATAACTTTTTGTGGCGCGACCTCAAGTACTCTCCACTCTCTCCCACTCTCTCCCACTCTCTCCCACACTCTCTCTCTCTCTCTTTCTCTCTCACCGCGTAAATCTCGTTTTCGAGTCACGTTCCATAATTCTTCGGGAAAGCAGCGAGGCACATACTGCGCGACAAGACGCGCTATTTTCTCTCTTCTCTTCGCACTCTCTTGCGCGCACGCGAGAAAGAAAAAGAGCCGCCTTCTTTGGTGCTCCAGTATGATTCAGATATCTTGACGCACTTGAGGAGCTCAAGAGTCTCGATTATATACGCGGTCTGCATCATCAAAGAAGTATTTCAAGAAATTTCTCGTCTGTGTGGCTTATCGAGCCGACTAGACGATGTTGCTCGAGTGCAGAGAGAGAAAGAGCGTCGGGTCATCCGCCGGCAAAGATAAAAATGTGTAAATTTAGGATGGTTCAGACTGTAGCGTGTTTCTCTCTTATTTACTTTTCTTTCTCTGAATTTTCGATACAGAATGTTAGAGGGACTCTCTCACGATACGACGACGCTACGACGACGCAACGACTCGACGACTCGCGCTGTTTGCTGGCGACATCTTTGGGCTTTGATAAGAAGCGACTATCGTTGTACACACGAGCCGGAATTATCTTAAGAAAAATTCAACCCTGCGCAATATTCTTTGTAAATAAAGTCTGTCCATTGAGAAAAAAGCTTCTGGTGTATGCCCCAGGTGTAGATCTCTATCCGTAATTCCAATTATGGCGAGTGGATGTAAGCATTTCGTTGTAGAACATATGCGTGTGTATATAATATCTATTGTCTCTCTCGCTCACTCTCTCTTTATACCTGTATATAAGTGATATACACCGATACACATACGATGTGTGTGTGCATTATGAACTGTAGCGATATCAGAAGCGCCGTAAATAAGGTCGTATATGTAATACCCCTCAAAATCTCAGGTACATCTGTTTTATACCTTTAATGCAAAAGTATTAAGAAGTGCGTGCATAGAGTTGATTCGACGATGCAAACAGAAAAAGACGAATAGAGCTGTATAATGTTCGTCCATGTATCGCTTTGAGACACTAAGTACGAACTTTATTGCAGGGCGACGACGTTTTGTCTCCCCGATACCGTTTTAATGCGCGCGATAAGGCTGGCCGCGAAATTCACGTGGATTTCGCAAGAGGAACAGAGTGACAGTAGAGAGAAATCCAGGGATGGAAAGGGCTCGAGAGAGATTGCCAGGAAAATCGCGCAATTATGCAACGGGCGATAGGAGATGCGTATATATACCAGTGACATATAAGAGTAAAGTTTCGTATGCTGCGTATGCACGAGACAGAAGATTTAGCTTGAGTCACAAGAAGTTATATATAATTAGGTGATTAAGATATTTATAATCCTACGAGTTATAAATATCTTAATGGCGGTTATTATTTTTATCGATGAATAATATGTCTAAAATATATATCTAGCGGATACAATTAAATAGAGATCCCCGTGCTCTGTCTGCTTTCTGCAAATTATCGAACCGTTACAGTACTAATGACGTAATGATGCACGAGTTACGAAAATTTCATCATCCGTTAATAGGATTATAAACCTGTGACATTTACTACTTTCACAGCGTACTTTTCTCGCTATATCCAGCAACGTTTTAGTGCCTTTGCGCCATCCGATGATCGCGCTGATAGCTACCAGTTTCTCCAAACACATCTAGTACACGATACAGCGAGAAAAAGAAGAGAACGAGAGGAAGAAAGCACGTATTTAAGAAGGGCGAAGCTAAACTTGTCGAAGGGGCGGGTACGAGGGAAGGGGGGATATGGGGATAGCCCACGATATATACCTAGTACAGGACTCGAAAACTCGAACGGTTAAAAGGGTATCCGCCCGGTGCAGTGTAGTATGTAGTAGTATATACCTTCTCTCGGGAGAAGATATGCGGGAAGTAGTCGGGAGGGTTGGCGCTCAGGCTCCCAATCAAGCCTCCTAATTAGCCGGTGCTGGCTCGAACCATCCGCCGAAGGGATATTATATGCGATCAGGACACGAAGGCTCTGAACCGTCCACTCAGAGCTAATGCACTCTTGTCTCTCTTTCTCTCCCGGAGATTTGAAGAGGATAAAAAAATATTGCCTTGAAATTCACCTTTTCCTTTTTTTCGAATAATTAATGCTTCAATTATACGAGACTCGTGTATTTCTCGGACTTTTTTCGTGGGAAGGCGAGGGTGTGGGGAAAAATATGAGGGTTTTGAAGATTCACGTCTGTTACGTACACATGTTTATAATATAGTTTTGCTCACCCTGACAAAATGATCATGCATTGCTTAATCTATGAGATCAATAAATCCGCACATTACCTTACTCGAAAGCTAATCAAAAGATGCTTTTTACTGCTCGAGTAATGGAACAACCTATGTATATCTTCGAAACTATACAAATAAATTATTCTTATAGGTAGTTTTGCCATAATAACAATTTCGATGTTTTCATTTCTCGGCTTTAGCTAATATTGTATACGACTGTACGGGCTCGCATATGTATTCAGTTTTAACCGATCAAAATTTTTTTTTTTAATACAGCAGATAATCTTTCTCAAGTTGGATAAAATATCGCATAGCATAGCAGTAGTAATATACGCATAAAGTGAACAGATATTTTTAATTAGTTTTGACCCTTATTTTCAAATATTTACTCCTTGTAAAAACAATTTCCAGAAAGTCTTCACTTTCAGACATTTTTCTCTTCCATATATACTTTCAACGACATAATATCTACTCTACAAATACAAAGAAAACTTCCAAGATGAAAATCAGAACCCACAGAAGGAAAATCGATTTACAGCTTTTTCATCGACAAAAGTCTTTGGCAGTAGTACGTACAGACGACCCTCTCCCCAAATGGAAAGAAGCCTCTCTCTCCTAAGAGGGAAGGCCAAAGACAAACTCGCGTGTTTTTCTTGCACAGAGAGTCACAAAGCTGGCAACACCATTTTGTACCATCAGTATAGAATCTCCCCTACAAACTACAGCTTGTCAAGCCGAGTGAAATATAATTTATTTCCCTATACGTTGTTGGGGGAACATAGTAGGGCTTTTATAAAGAAAAGGCTATGGCGTTGAATGTGGGACGTGCCGATGGCAATATACCGTACTGGTATACTGTCGCTGCCACTTCGCTGTAATGTTATTTTTTAAAACAACAAAGTTACTTCCTTTATGATCAAAACTTTCGGCTCGCGTACCAGCTTTCAGTTCGTCTGCTATATTCTTTTGCCCTCTTAGCGAGCGTATCGTATCGCGTTTTGCAAGCCTATTACACGCGAACTACCTGCACATTGTAACACGTAAAATAGAAGTTTAAAATTGAAAAAATCATTATAGGATGCTACGACATGATGTATTTCGTACTCATGTATGTGCGTTATGCATCAATGTATTCATTTTAAAATTAAATTTAAAAAAAAATTAATTTTATCGTTTAATTCTATCAGCATAGACGTAAGGTTAAATAGAGACTAAAAAGCAACAACTCTGGGCTGGATTGGCTTTCAACCCCGGTGCAGATTGATATGAATTTATTCGCGTCTCTCTCTCTCTCGCTCTTTCTCTCTCTCTCTATCTATCTATCTCTATTTCTGTCTATCTCTCTCTAGAGACTACACAGACACGTACACCAGTAGAAGGGGAAAAAATTGGTAAAAATATACAGCTGACATGCATAAGAGAATATACATAGAAAACCGCGATATTTCCTGCCCTTGGCATTTTTAGCATGGGAATCGCGGTTGCGTATATAGCGTAAATATTTATACGCACGTACATCTCGAGAGCGAAACACGAAAGATCCGTCGAGACTCTCCCGACGACCGCGTGTGTCTCTCGTATAGAACGTGTGAAATTTTCTCACGAAACTAACACGTCGCTATATTCTATTTTTATTACTTACTTACGAGAGGCACGCCATCGTGAACCAGTGATTTTGCTTGTTTATATAAGAATTACTCTCGAAAGAGTTCTTGCTTATAGCCGTTAGTCGATCGAATATAATGACAAATTGCAAATGGTTTATTTTATAAAATACTAGACTGCTCGTAAATTTGTCAAGTGAAATTTTTAACGAACTGCCAACGTCAAGATAATGTTTTTCAGATTTATTAACTTCTAATGAGTCTCGGCGTCTGGCGGAAAACCGTTCAACTGTAATAATAACATTCGGAAATGTGAAGCACTCAAAACGAGAGTTAGAAATAAGAGAGCGAGAGATAGAGTGTAAATCAATTGTAACACAAGCGAGTTATTGTGTATCGTTTTCCTCTCTTTTATTATTCTTTTATTTATCTTTTTCGCTTAACGTTTATAATTATAACATTATCGTTTTACGAGGATTTCCTATAGCGTTACGCTATGACCGCTCACGAAACGCCCAAACAGCTTATACACTGTGTATACCGTACGAGTATACCGGTACGATATTATGGCGTATAATGCTCTGCTTCAACCTAAGATATGGTCAACCAAAAATCCGCTTCTCCATGAAGTTCAATCGCGCTATCCGACGGCTGACGTCGCAGACCAAAGTCTCGTTTCTAATTCTAGACATTCGAGTCGGATTTTCTTCTTCGTAGGTATGTAGGTATATACGATGAACAGTCGGCTATTTTTTCTCCATCTTTTTCTTCTCCAAGTCGTTCGCGTGGCGTTGCGTAGCTGGGCTCTTGCACTCTTGCTTCGAGTTATAATTAAGCGCAGCGCAGCATCGCCATTTAGGTGCCGCGTGCGAGACGACGCCATGCTCGATTATTCTTGGGCACTCTGACGAGAGGCTTGGGAATACGAACTCGATGTGTAGGTACGCGTGTCAGACTTTGCTTTCGGTGAATATCCGCTGCGTTGCTTCTTTCGTGCTTCGTTCCAAGTTTAGATCATATGCACGGCGCTTCCATTCCTTCAATAGCGATACACGTATGAAAGAAAATTTTCATTCGTGTAATACTCGTGCTAAATTGGGTTAAACATTATAAATCTAGCACCAGTCTAGATAGCGCGAGTTTTCTGTAAATTCTTTCTTTTATCTGGAAAGTTTTTACGCTGCAGTGGTTCGCTCTGCACAGAGTGGGATTTCAGCACAGCTTCACGGAACTTTATAATCTTCTCAATTAAGTCTCTCTAGTTTTATTATTGACTTATTCTCTCACAACGACTTTTTACTCGGTGTTTTTCCGTCGTTCGCGAATCTCGCACTTTTTCGTATGCTACGCAATGATGAAAAGACTTTAAAAACCCGCCGATACGAAGAGAGTATAATATACTTAGAAATTATTATTAGATACTTAGAAATGCTAATGATCGAGAAATAACGCCTACTCGATAGTAAGAACTCGTATATTTACGGGCGCGTATACACGCATTAGACATAGGTATGGAAAATAACGCTAAGAAATAGTTACTTTTTATTTCGGTATCCGTTCTCTTCGAGTGCTATTTCTCGACTGAAAAATTTGTCTCCTATGCTCGCAAGAAATATCGGAAATAGTTTTTTCTCGTCGAGAAAAATTCGGTGCTCAATAGAAACAGCCATCGCGTCATCCTTGAAAAAGTCTTTGAAACCGTTACTGTGCGGTCAGCCAAAGGGTTGGTATACAGACAGGCAGGTTCGCTAGAATTTTTCATTTAGGCCACCCGCCAGCTTCGATGCCACAACGACTTTCCGAAGTAATATCGCGAAAGGATTAGCCCACCGGTGCGTCGATGCTATAGGTATACCTATACATAAAGATGACCGAAGGTCGCGGTAGAGTATACGGTTAAAATGAGTGTGCGGAAGGACGGTTGACCGTCGTTAACCCTTCTGCGAGTTGTCGTTTTATAGCTTTATAGTGTCTCGTCGCTATAGGAGTAGAGAGTTTGCCGTCGGTAGAACGAGACCCTACGGGAACTTTTTTTCTCAGTCTAAGTTGTACCGGCGGTGTCTGCGAAACGTCTACTCGGGGATATAAGTTTGTCGATAATGGATATATTTATTCTTTTTCAAATAAGTTTATACAGATACAGTCTATTCATTTCGGTCCAGTTCTCTTAGAAAAAATTACAAGTTATGCTTCAAGCGACTCGCATGTACGTTAATGCGTCGGCGACAAAGATAAGTATCGGTCAGGCTTATTTATTAGCGGCTCGCTAAAGTAAAAAAGACGAACCTTGAAAGTTGTCGCGCAATTGAATATTACGGCTGCAAGAATATATATACGGCGGCTGTACTCTGAGTTACGCGAGGAAAAAACAAGCTCGTAAAATGTTTCAACCGAAGAGATAAAGCAGCAAAAAAGGAAGACAAGCAGCAGTACACGGAAGCTGTCATTGAAGTGCCAATCAGTGCATTATTAAACGAGCGTTTTCCGTCCGAAGTAACGATCGACCAAGGCTCAAATACTTCTTCTTCTCCGTAGCGCACTTAATTATTTTGTTTTCCCCTCATCTCGTAAAAAAGACATAGTCGCGGCAGCACGAAATCATCTCCTAACACACATACGTATCATGGACCTTCTTTCCATACCGAGAATAGGCATGAAACAAGTCTAAATTACCTCGTCGGAGAGTATAAGTCGCGCATTTCTTTTTGCTTTTTTATTTCTCGCTCTGACTTCCTCGGAAAGTCAGTCAAGTACGCATGTTTATCGTCTTCGCGCGCAGTCCCGCTATGCTCTCTTGGACTTAGACTTTTGTATATACCTATACACACACGCGCAGAACACGGCTACTAGAGCGTCGGCGGTGACGGCGGCAGCGGCGGCAACGGCGGTGAACTACCTCGCAAACTATAAAGTCCCGTTTTATCGCTCGTAAAGTCAATGAAGGCGGTCACGTCTGCCCTTGCGTCGAGCTATACTCGTCTTGCAGGGCGTCTGTTGGCAACCCCGTCATCGCCGGCCGTCGGCCTTGATATTATATACCCGCGACGTATTAATATTCAAACGGACCGCGAAAATTGACGAGAACGGCCTCCTTCGATGCGAATCAGCCGAATCTACTCTCTCTCTCTCTCTCCCCCATTCTCCTTGTCTGCATGTCTGTCTGTCTATGTTTGATGCGACAGAAGGTTTTTGCATAGGAAGGACTTATGGCAATTTATGAGTAACGATAAATTATCGAATGCAGCGTGAATCATCGATATGCGTGTACGTGCGTGCGCGCAGCATTCCTTCAGATCGCGCTTTTTTCTTTAGCCGAGCTCTTTCTTATACACGCGGTCCTCAATTTCGCGCTGACGTTTAGTGTATCAGTGTGAATTATAGGTTCAATTTGCAAGAACACGATCGACGCTCACTTGAAATATAATTGGCCCCTGGAGCTTGCATTCAAAAATTCATTCCGCGGGTACGCGTGCGCGAAGTTTCGCTTCGTATTTCGTAAGGCCAAGAATTTACATTTTCATTTCGCGGCACAAAAGGAAAAAACGTAGCACTCATAAATTCTCCTTCCCGTCACCTTCCCCGTCTTCCTCCTCGAATCCTCCTCGTGACTTGAAATTTTTACGTAGAGAAGAAAATTCGGTAGCCAACCCTTTCAATCCTCCGCGAGCATGTGACCTCCGTCTGGCATCGTCGCGCGCTCGCACGAACAGATGGACCATTGTCCGCTCTCCTCTCTTTTTCTCCTTCGACATTATGACCGAGCGCGTCTGGCTGATTTTTTCCTCTTCGCTCAAAGAAGAGGGAGAACGTGGAGAATAAAAAAATAGAAGAAATTCAGAAGAAAGGGCAGCGGGCAGTCCGGCAGGAAAGAAAAAAAATTAACCCCTTTCGAGCCGGCAGCGGTTTCTTTATGGCAAAGCACCGCAGCACCAGCAGCATCGTCTTGGAGAAGAAGGAATATTTATGAGCCCCGTCTCTCGAACTCGAAGCGAAACCTGCACGCAGCGAGAGCCAGGAACTCGGCTCTCCGATAATATTGCCTGCGCGCATTCTCGCCCAGACCTGCGTGAGCGGTTTTACTTTTCTTCTTCTTTCCCTCCGTGCTTCCATTCGTGTGTGTCCTCTTTTTCTCCTTTTTCCGACGCTCTCTCACTCTCTCTCTCTCTCTCTCTCTCTCTCTTGCGCGCGCGCGCGCGCGTTCGTTCTGCTGTTCGCATATCTACCTATAGAGCAACGACGGCAGCGACAGCAGCAGCAGCAACAGCAGCTTTCGCTTTATCTTTTGGCATTCTTCGCTTCTATTCGTGCTTCTGAGCGAGAGAAGAGAGACCGAGAGAGCGCCATTCTTGTTTCTGCTCGGTGGCGCAGCACACAGCGTCTCTAAATGAGGCCCAGGAGGCGTCTGCTGCCGCCGGGCGCAGAGGGCGTGGATGCCGCGATCAATAATGCAACTGCCGAGGAATTTCGGTAATATACCTTGGATGTACAGCTGCCGCTCCCGTGTGCAATATAGGCGTATATGTCTAGACGATGAGACGCAGGACGCCTATGAGGTAAATAAGCTCGATTGCTTGCGGTGAATAGTACACGAAGGTACAGCCATTAATTATTTTAGCTCGCGCGGAGCGCGGCAAAAATCCTTGGGAGTGGTTTGATAAATTATTTCTTACAAATAGATATGTACACAGGGGATATATAGTCTATACTATGCTAATGCGCAACGCGACGCCATGTGTGCGCTTCCATTATAGTTTTATTCTTTAGGTTCTGCAATGCGTTTGGTAGAGTGACGAGCCGTATGCGCACGCGGAATCAAATAAATTACGAAGTCTTCCATTATAAATAAACGCCTCGGGTATCTCTGCAGGTGATATTATACTCTCTCCTTCGTCTTGGCTTATTTTCATATCAAGCTGCAAAAGGCCATTAGGCAGAGGTTTATACTCCGGCTATTTGCAAGAAGAGAGAAAAATATGCGCGCTTGTGTAAATTCCCATTTATAAGTCACGATTTCATCCGCGCAAGTGAGATGTTTACGAGTATGCGGGACAATATTCTCTGCACATATGCACGGACGTACGCACGCAGGGTCATGTGCAAAGCCAATCTCTTCAAGCAAGATGACCTCCCATAAATTTTGCTTCACGTACAACTGACTGAAGCCGAATTACTGTATGTATACCGTAGTCTGATTTAAATTTAGATTGGTGTATCCTGCCAATTCAAAGGAATAGCTCTCTCTTTCTCACTCTCTCGTACACTCTCCCTCTATTGCGGTCCCGAAAGAAAAGTTCTTGATCTTTGAGAGTAGTGAACCTTACGAGAGAGACTCGAAATCGATGTAATGCTTATTTTTATGCAGGTGTCTAATCAATGTATTGCAATCTAGAAAAAGGCGAATGAAAAAATGTTCTAGAGCGAGTGTTACTTCAGAAAGTGTTTTGCAACCTTGGTACAGAGTAATATGAATACGCTCATCGCATTGTGCAAAATTTTAGTTGGAATTTCAAATACAATGATGTATATACTTATCTCATAAGTGTGGGAGCGTATTATCTGGACAATTATTTCTCTCTATAAAAATAAAACAATTCTCGAGATGATCTAGAGAATGATATAGAGAAATGAATCGTGACTGTCTCAAGTATATAAGATCGAAAGAATGCAGAAAAATCTTTTTTCCCGTAAATTTTCCATTTCTAAGAGGACCCTTCCGTCGTATCAAACGGAGGAACTCGCGCCATCTAACGTAGACCAGCTGGTAGCTCTTCGCAACGGATGCTCTACCGCGGGTTTCGTACGGAATCAATTCGCAACTGTAAAAAGAAAAACACTCTCCCATTAAAAGATCCCGAAAAAAATGAATGAAAGCGTCAACCGCAGAATAGTTGAAAGATGACCTGCTCTCAAGAGAGACACAACGATTATGCAAAGCTAACATTCGTTAATGGCTTTATGATTTTGAAGTCAAAGAGACATTATATATCTTCCCCGGACAGCACAATAATATTCAAAGACGGACCCAATACAAGCTTGAAAAGTGCACGCGCTCCTTTGGAATACGCTCAAAGTCGTAAGTTATGGATGCGTTTACCTACCTAATTTCAAGTCATTATACGAGCCTCGTATTTAGGTCTGTTGAATATGCATTACTTTTATGTGACCTGTTGAGTAGCGTTTATTGTAACGTTTTAATTTATATCGGCTCTGAGTGAGTCATAATAGGTTGTAAAAGCTGACGTTATTGACGCAATTTTCCTCAATGTAAGAACTGCGTACGCCTGAAATTTTACGACTCTCGGTTTCGCTCTCGGCACCTTTTCTAGTTTTTCAGACTCGCCTACACTGTACTGTAATTGTACATACTATTGTCGTGGCGTACTATACGTAATATTTTCTTTTAGTAATAGGTCAGTAATTTGTCAGTAATCTGCCTGATTTTTTATGAAATCTATAAATCGAGTCTATTTATAAAATGACAAAGACAAAACAAATGCGACAATTTGCATTTGCGGTAATTGTCAAAAGCTGCTGTAAATCAAAGGAGATCGGTGCAGCGTTCTCAAAATATCGGTTAGCAAAGTCAAAAATGAAGTCACACAGTCGTGACAAGAGTTTCCTGCGCACTGAGTGACGTAGACTCCATAACGAGTGCACGCGACCCACATCCAACGAGGCTCTCTTTACATTCCTCGACGAATCACGCACCTTTACGAATGAAAATGACATTAACTGAGGTGTCCGGTGTAACGACCTCCGTGTGCAGACGGTACACAGCGTACACACAGAGAGGCTCGTGCGCTTCCTCGTGCAGAGCACAACACTCGGGGACGCAAATCCTACAAAAACGTCGTAAAACGCTTGCTGAAAAGACAGAGGCTCGCGTCCCTCTAAGTCATCGTTCTCGAGCTGACGTCGCGCTTGGCCAAATAAAGCTAAACGTCGACGCGCGCGCGCGCGCGCGCGTTCGCGTTTTATGAGCACCAATAAACTTTTAAGTGTTAGTAAAACGAGGAGCCGGCCTCGCACACTCCGACAAGCCATAAAGTGTTCTAGTACCTCTTTCGCTCTCTCTCTCTCTCTCTCTCTCTCTCTCTCTCTCTGCCTGTCTACTACCTGGTGGTGTGTACTGCTCGAACCCGCGCCCGCACCTGCCCGACAGAGAGAGGCCATACACTTTGCGCATGAATCATGTGCTTCTGCTCGCGAGTGTGTATACATAACTATATGGACGCGCGGATCAGTGTCAAGGTCGCGACTACGACCAGGAGGAGCTGCTGCTGCTGGTACACGGTATTACGCAATGATCGTAAAAGGCGAACGTGCGGGCGCGCTTTCTGCACACACATACACATATACACTGCAGCAGTAGCGGCTCGTCTATAACCGACTGACGGGTCGCGCGTCGTCTGGAACACACCGAGGACATAAAGTCGAGCGTCACGACTTTAACGTGCGATCGCGTAGTAGTAGAGTATATACTGCCGTAGTAGGCTCAATGTTCATGAATGGATGTTAGAGTATGTACGATATGCATATGCTGTCTTTTTTATGGTGTTTCAAGACGATCGCAAGCTCTTTATCGACTACATTTACAAGGATAATTCCATTTATTTTTACGTCACTGACAAATGAGTTTTTTTAATCCGGAAGAACTGGTTATTATAATCATTTCAATGGATTCGGTCTCATTCACGTCATCGCTTGCAACTTGCAATTTTCTTACAAGGATCATTTCTTTCCGTGTATACACACACAACTTTATATCCAAGCTTTATACTTAGCAGTGAGTAATTGATTCGAGATGAAAGAGGATAGTTTTTGTTTTGACGGTGTTGCAGAGGAGGAATTGGTGGTTATCGCAAGCGCTTGTCTCGAGCATAGGAACTTTACGGGATTTTTACGAGAAGTTTTATGTCGTCAGTAGTTTTTGTAGATTGTTATTATATAATCGCTGTTCCTGTGCGTGGTACAGATAGCGAAACGAGCTGAGAGCGATAAAATGCGACGTATTCATCTCTCTCTCACATCTCTTCTTAGTTTCATATTCATATGGACTATCATTTGTTTAAAGCGTACGTGGCTAAAGTATATTTCATCATATGCTTATATTTACTTATAAACTTATGTTAGATATTTCATTTGAGGATGTGTCATTTACGTCAAGTCACTTTTAGCGATTAACAATAAACAATTACAAACTCTGCGCTTTCTTCAAAACATTAATAAACTTACATTAAACTTACATTAATACATCTATTCCAGGCGCTTCTCTGATAACTTGTGATTGTATACAATCAAACGTTGTTTTCCTCGCGAGAACACAATTATTCTAGCTTAAAAATAATTAATCACGTAACGAAGTCATCATAATCTCATCGTTTTGCGCGACGTTACAAAACCATGATATGTGTGGGTATAAATATGCAAAAACACTGAACAGTAGCTACGCAGCAAAAGTAAGTGGAGACTTACGTGTGCAGAAAAAAGTCGAGTACTACGCGGTTGTGCGTGAAAAAAACTTGGAGAACAGCGAAAGTGTCGTAGTTAGCAACCGAATAATAGCTCCGCGAGTCATTGTTCGAGGCAAGCGCGCGCGTATGAAGCGAGAGAGAGAGTGACGTAACAGATTACTGCGTCACATCGTTGGCGCGAGATCTACACCGAAGAGTATAGAGAGAAACCGGGACCTGCCCCAATCGTCGACTTGTGTGCAGCAGTTCGCGGACGGGTATAAAGCGGCAATATAAACGAACGTTTACAGGCTCGTTACATTTTTATGGGCTCAGCGTCGGCAGTCCGTTTCTCTCTCTCTCTCCTCTCTCTCTCTCTCTCTCTCACACAGTCTCTCACCATCAGCGGAATGTCGTAAACCATCGACCGGCTCGTCTCTATGGGGCCCTATACACAGCACCGCGACTTGGCCTTGCAACCCCTTTTGCCCTACACGTACACCTACTAGTAGACTGTCCATTCGCAGACTTCCGGCGTCTGTCTAGCCGTCTGTCTCCCGATCGTTTGGTGTGAACGAGTGTGTTTGTGCGTGTGACGTCAGCCGCCTGCTGCAGCCGGTTACGCTAAAATACTTAACTTACGTCACTTTATTGGCCGCGATCGTAAAATTTTTTACGTCCTCGACACCCCGCGAGCGTTGTGCCGTTTCGTTTCGACGCCGACGGTCTAGTATCTCTTGTATACACACTCACACATACACTTGTCGAGAAAGAGAGTGCGACGCCCTTGCCGCTCGGGATTTTTAATTTTACGAGTAGCCGTAAAGTCCATTCATCGTCCCGAATGACGCCGTTTGCGATTTGCATTCGATACTCTATACCGCTGAAGCGCTGGCGTCTTGTGTTTATGTATACCTGTTCCCCACAGGGAATACGTATGATTTTTACGCGTAGTCCGAGAGTTTGACGAGCTGAGAATACGGGTCAACATTTTTACGACTGACCCTGATGTAATTCGTGTTTGTTTACTTTTTCACAAGCTAGATTCACTCTTTAAAGCTTCAGAAGAGTTTTTCCAACTTCATTCTTCCTTCTCTCTCTCTCTCTCTCTCTCTCTCTCTCTCTCTCTCTATCTATCTCTCTCCTCTGTTTCGTTCGAGTAATTGAACTAAGACAAGGTTAAACTTTTGCACATAATGCGAACTCGATTAAATTTTCCAAAACTTCGAACGAAGATGTGAATTAAAAAACTTGAGCGCTTCATGTGGAATTCTACGAAAATTCCTAGAGGCCCATTGAGTTTTTGGACAGCCGAAAAAGCCCATCATTCTCCTCCGCCCATAGATAACAAACCCGCCTCCAGGGCCATTTTTCATTCTTCCTGAACTCGCCCTCGCGCACTTCGCCCCACCCCCCAACGAAGGTCATTGGCTGACGTGGCGGCCATTATCCGGCTCATTATGCAAACTATGCAAGGAATCCATGATGGCCGCCAAGCAGTCAACCAATCGCTGTATGCTATAGGGCGGGGGGAGTGTGGCTGACCTCTGGCGGCGATCACCCCAAGCCGAGGCTTCACGCGCAACTCCATAGATGTCACTGGTTGCAGCTGACACAGCACAGCGGGTCGTCCGATCGATAGCATACCGTCGCTTCCGAGCCTCACTTGGTCGAGATGAATTTTTCGGTTGTTTATGTGCGTTTCGTTATTTTTTCTTTTTTCCTGTCACCGTAGAGGAATGAATTAAGTAGTTGAAGATCGGGTATTGAATATATATGGTAATTTTTATTAATTAAAAAAAAATAAACGGCACCCGTCTTATTCTGCAATTTATTCTTCGTTCGATTTAACGGCGATTATCGATTTCCACGTATAGACACTATTGATTTAACATGACCGCAGTTCAATAAATTCGACGTCGAATCTCGGCTTAAGCGCTGAGACATCCTCTCTTTCTGTCTCACACTCAGTCACACACACACACACACACACACACACACACACACACGCGCATTTTCACTAAGCTGACTTTAGTTTTACGCCGCTTATTTTTACGCGCATCTCAAATTTTTCTTTCAGATCCCGCCTTGGAATGTTCAAATGCGAAAATATCGTTATTTCTTACCCCACTCGAGCGTAAATACACGGATGACACACCACACCTCCTCGAAATAATTTTTATACCTGAGGGACGTGCAAAACCCTTTTATTGCAAGTTTGATACGACGACGAGTCGTCGATGCATATATGCACTTAGAGAGAGAGCGAGAGAGAGAGAGAGAGAGAGAGAAAAGAAAGAAAAGAAAGACGCGTATGCTCTCCACCCACGGAGAAAGAACGATTTTACGGCATCGCGGTGGTGTGTATGTACACGCGCAGACAACCGCATGTTTCTGTAGCTGTTATATACATTCGATTATTGTTCTCATGAATATTTCATGGGCCACGGGAGGTTCGTATATCTTGGCAAAAGTAAAAGTTATGGCTTGCGATTATGCCCTGCTATGGAGAGTATATATACGGGAAAGACTAGGTCAGTATTAAAAATTGATGCGTGGCGCGAGCGCAGGGGGAATTGGAAACGTCCGCGCGTAGCGATTAAAATTACGTTTTACGGCATCGATTAAATCTGCCGCGTAACCGTTAAATGCATTTCCTCGCGAGTGAGGGGATCCTTCGTTTCGCTTGCATTTCCTGTATGAATAAATTTTCCTCGGCAAAAGTAAGTGTCTCTCAAATTTGCTTGGCAATTAGAGAATAATTTTTTCCACTCTTTCGAACCGGGTTGTAGTTTTGTGTTCAAATAGCTGATCGTAAAGCTCGAGAGATCATGTAAAGTATTGACGAGTTTAATTTTATCGTTATGGCTTTATTAGAAAGGCCCCGTGATTGAGCCTATCAAACTGTTATTCTACTTACGCATTAGAAGCTTCAATATATAGACTATTTTGCAAATAGGATTTTTGAAATGAATGCACTCTGCCAGAAAACTGTTCGTTTAAAGTAGTTGCAGTATATTTCACACATTCTGTGTCCATTATCTCTCTTCATGTTCTTATAATTTTTATGCGAGATGGAAAATCGTATCATTGATTTGGGAGAATAGTCTGTTTTTGACTTGATTAGCTATGGCTCTTATCAATGCACGCGCCATATTGATTAATTTTTTTCTTTGGTAAAATCACTGTACAGAAACGTGTCAGTTATTCGACTACATAACGTTTTATTCTGCGCGCGAAATAAAGAAGCCGTTGAGTTTTAGCTACAAAGTGGCGAATAGCTTTATTATCGTATCTTTACATGTAGTTTTCCAATAGTGAGCAGTATAACTTGTTATTATCTATATCCAAAGCAATCGATAGGATTTATAACCAACTTGAAGTAAAGAAATATCACCCGTATGGGAGAACCTAAGAAAACTATGAGTTACATTCAATCATTTGATCGATCCTTTGAATAAATAAGGAGAAAACTGGAAGAAAGGAATCTCAGTATACTTCTTTCTTGGCGATAATTTCTGCGATAGGCCAGCAGTGACACACTCACACGTACAGACACGAAGAGCATGGATATCCACCGCGAGTAATTCACAAAGTTCTTTCTTCTTTTATCTTTTGGTCCTCCTTCTAAAATCGATATCTTCAATATATATATAACGTACTATACTCAATTCTCGACTCTCTCTACCTCTTTCTCCTTAAACTTTTTCTGTTGGTCTTGCTTGCAAAGCTATCCTGAGTTTCTCTACCTACACCCTATCCCCCGGCACCCAGCGGGAAAAGAAAGATCGAAAAAAGAGAGATGGAGAAAAAGAGAGAGGACTCAGGCAGGCAGTTTACGAGCCTCCCTTATCCGAATAGCGACATGGAACGAGAAAGAGAAGAGAGAGAGAGAGAGAGAGAGAGAGAGACAGAGAGAGAGACAGAGAGACGAAACCAAATCGTTGTATATATACGGCCGACGGAAAGAAACGGTTTATCGCTGAAACTCTCGAGCTTAAAGGCGCGTTTCTCGAACTCGAATCCGGATAATTATATCCAGGGTTTTATTATACACTGCGCAAAAGATACGCCGCTAGCAAGCGCGTTTTTATTATTTTTATTCTCTGCTTATTTCGACCGAGAGAACTTAAAAATTCAACCAATGCGCGTGTGTCCTTTCTCTCAAGCTACACACACCTTCTCTTCATGTACCATATATACGGATATATCAACTACGTGCATACGATAGGATCTCTGAAGAAGTGACTGCGAGAGTTTATTAGCGAATGAACAATGTCTCAGCTGTATTTACGCTGCCATCCCGCGATAATAAACGTGGCAGCGCACGTTTCTTGCCTGCATTTACGCTTATTGCCTTATATACGAGGCGATCTTAATGTAAATAATCACGCGCCAAGCGGGAAAGAGAGAGAATAGAGAGAAAGAGTGAACGAATCGCTTAATGGAATGAAAAGGGATTGCTTCTCGCGAGCGCGTGCGGGAAAAGTCTTTTTATACGGGCAGCGGACTTACTTATCGGGAATCTCTTACCAAGAACCTCGGGGGAATACGTGCAGTCTGTTTGCGCGATTCCAGCTTTTTCCTGAGTCTATAAATGTACACGTATAGACGCGTGAATTTCCCTTCTCTCTCTCTCTCTCTCTCTCTCTCTCTCTCTCTCTTTCATTCTCTCTTCTACTCTTTCTGTAGAGTCGAGTGGCCGCGAGTTTAGTATTTTTAAATTCAAAGTAGAGGTTTTCCTCTCGGCGAGAAACTTGAGAACGACGATTCTATGCAATTTACCTTATCAGAGGCAAATAAATTGTCTACTTTATTGGTTTAACGAGTCGACGGATGACACGAAAGCGGATAGTTGGATAAAATGTTCCTCTCTAATGCACGAGACACGTTTTATCGAATGAAGCAACTCTCGGCACTCTGTACGCGGATATATTAGGAGTTTGAACATATGCTAATTCCTTGATGTATACGTTAGTTCAATGTGAATAAATCAATCGTGAGGCGAGAGAGAAAGAGAGAAAGAAAGAGAGAGCCTTCCATTCATTTAATGATGCTGTACAATTATCTTTTCGTTTCGTTCACAATGTTTCGCTATTTTGCGAATTCCTTATCGCGTAAATATACAGATGATTCTTACGATTTTCATTAAAATCGACTTCGGGTGTGACACATCTTCCATTTTGTTGAGACGCAAATGAGAATTCATGCGAAATCGAGGCGCGTAACTCAGCGTTAAAAAGCCGACGTATCATGGGATTTTACGAGTCAGCAATTGGAATATACTTGACAATAAACGTTACGCAGAACACTGGGAGCTTGGAAAAGAAAAAGGCAGCACTAACAAGACTTATTTTCAGAAGTTTTATTGAGTATGAAGCGAGCGTGCGGCAGGCATTTGGCTAGATTAAAATTGTTTCATCCCGATATCGTTCAATGTACGTGCCACATTAAGCTTCTACATGCTCAACTTAGCTTGACGTGGCGTTGGCCTTATGGCACTCAAGAACTGCCTCCCACATGAGCCATCCATAAGACACTTCATATCGAATCAAAGGATGCCTGTAAAAGCCTTCGCACGATAACTACTAGCGTATAAGTTCACGCCCAACTCTGGGCTTCTTCATAACATGGCCATATGGCGCATAATTCAAAATGCATGTTCTCGTCTGCCGCCAAAAACCCTCGATTCTATAATTTGCCGGTGATGACCATTTTTCTCTCTCTCCCGCCCCCCCCCCTCTTCTCTTTCTCTCGCACAATCTCTTTAATCCCTACCGAAGACGTAGTAGCGCAACAAATAAAAAAAGTTCGTATACGTCAGACTATCGACACACATAAACCGTGCTGCAGAGTCAGCAGTAGGAGGCCAGTCGATTCTGCGTGACGAAAAAATTAATTAGCGTCGCGGGAAATTCCATGTAAGCCACTTTTTTCCACTCTATTTCTATACATTTCTGTATACTCCTCGCCGATACGAATGATTGGATAGACAAGAGCTTAATTACTCAGAGTGCATTTAATTATAGTCACGAGAGAGACATATATCTGCAATTGTATAACGGATGATAATTCATACGATTGCGCGTGGGTGTCTTTTTTAATTCAGACCTCTAGCGTGATTAAACTCAAAGAAACATCGTACGTTAAAACTTAATGCTTCTGCGTATTTTCTTATCAGTTACGCTGTTATCCAGGGATGTCTGCGTTTTTGTGATAACATTTCTTTCCATTGGAGTCATTTCCCAAAACGGCTTTTTCCATATTTCGAGAGTATTAAAGGCATCGTCGATTCCCATCATCCATTATACCTAGTGAGAGAGTTTCCTTCCATCAGCCTCGTAGTACGCTCGTGCGCGGTATGTTTTTTAATCTTTCAACGATAAACCACTGATTTTATTAGGCCCGAGATTATTTTAAAATATGAATGAAGACTTTTATTGCACTTTATATCGAAATTTACTCTAATAAATGCGAATGCAGGAGAGGATACGAATTTACATAAGCAGATGAAAATCCGCATTAAGACAATTACAAACTAGTTTTATCAATATCAGAAGGAGAAAAAATATGATAACGATACACGGCTTTAAATGATGATACTATCGAAGAGCGTTGCATTAAAAATCATCAGAGTGCAAACGCGCATTACCAGAGGTATTGACCATCGAAATCCCTCTTTACACCCAGAGAGAAAGAGAGAGAGAGAGAGAGAGAGAGAGAGAGAGAGAGAGCAAGGTATACATATTTCGCAGCAGCCATGGCGCATAAAAGTCGCGAAAGGCGCGAAAATATCATTTTGCGCGTCCGATCAATCGGCCGTAATATTAGCCGCTCACTCGCTCTTTCAGTCCCGTGTGTATATGTGCGCGCAATCGTTTTATTCCACTTTGGAGCATCAACTCGGTAATTTTACGAGGTCGTAAACAAGGCTCGAGTCGGGCGCACAGCTATCGAGTTACGTGTCAACTGTCCGCCGGGGAGACGGCAGCGGCGTCGGCCTGCAGCAGAGAATATCGTCGCCTTTATTATACATACATATAGCTAGGACTCCTTAGGCCTACTATCCGTGGGATGAGATTCGAGGTTACGCATTACTGGACGTTTTCCAACATTTCAGGTTCACGCACTTGTCCTGTAGCATTTAAAGACGCTCACGGCGATGGAGTAAGACGAAGAGGAGGAGGAATCCCACGAGGAAAGTCCAAGATGCTGCCAGCCAGCAACGCGCGAGAGTAGAGTTGACCAAAGCTAGATTCTCCAGAGAGATATATGCGGCATTTGAGAGTGGGTTTTACGTCTCACTCTCGCGGTGTTGAAATTTTCTTTGAAATTTCACTGCGTAACCCTGAGCGTGTGTGCACACGAGAGATTTAATTAACATCAGAAATTTCATCTTTTATTCTCAAATATATTGTACATAGGGGAGAACTTGACAGAGTAAATATAATTATTTATAAGACTGAACTAACGAAATCATTTTATTTTTAGTTTTTTTTTATAAATGTTATACGAATAATTATACATACATGCATCTTGGCTTTATCATCTTTGAGCATCTTAACAAGGTCTCGGTGTTATCTAGCAATGCATGTTTATAAATATATAATACATACACACACGCATGCGTACACATCAGAGTAATGAAGCACTTATATCGTCAATGTAAGAAAATGATTTTCGCCGTCCTAATGGTTAATTTAGAAATGTATTTATACACGCTCGGCGATAACAATAAATATCTCCTTGATTATACATACAATTTTATACTCGACCACAATTTTTACTCTTTATGAAACTAATAACGACGATGAAATACACAAGAAAAATTAATAAGCAATCCATATGGGGCGCGCAGTTAAGAACACACTTGCATTTAGAACGCGAGTGTTATTTGAGCATACAAAGTATAAAATCTTTACGATCGGGTGAAACAAGTAAAAGGCTGTCGTACATCACGCGCCGCGAACAATCCTGAAATCCCACATGAGCATCATCCTCGACATTTAATCATGTAAACGAGATCCAAAAATCCCTTTATGTAGTTCGTTCGTCTCTGATAACTGCTTCGTAATCTTAGTTCTTTGAACCCCCGCTCGAGATTAAAGCATCTCTCTCTCTCTCTCTCTCTCTGTTTGTGTATATAAACGGTATAAAACGAATTTCGCACGTGTTTAACAGCGACGTAAAACGCGCGACGTCCAGGTTCCTACACTCGGTGTACATCAGCAGTTGGAAAGCTCTCTTTCTCCCCCCCCCTCTATCTCTCTCACTCTACCTCGTCATTATCGTAACTTTAGCCGAGTCGCGTAATGAGGATGCTTAAGACGTAAGGGTAGATAATGTAGTATAGTTCTGTGGCTACGAGTTTATAGGCATGCGCGCGAAAGCTAGTGCTGCTTTGCGGTCGATAACGATGCCGGCACTTTGAATTGTGTCTCGATGCATGTTCATAATTTGCGATTATTTCATCAAACGTCGGTAGAACGTGTGTTTTTTTTTCTCATCATCGTGTGTGAATTCGTGCGCAAAAGTTGATTATGTAATTAATACCACGATTTTAAAATAGCCAACAACTCTGCGCTTACAGTCTCGACGTTAGTTAAGGGGGAATAAATTATCGTGATGCTTCATTAACGGAGATAGTCGACTTATCGCTCGGAAAAATTATTCAAAACTCCCGCATTCCGGTCAAGGAAAGGCGACGAACGCGCACATTAAAATGAAAACGCGACTAGTCGAGTCGTAATTCTTCTTCGTTATAACTGTATAGATCATACCGCCGGACGGAAAATTTAAAGGGAATAAAAAGTCAAATTTTCCTACTAAATAGCCTTTATACCACGTACATTGAAAATGTCTTTGTTAAGAAAAATAAGAGCTGGACGAGCTTCTCTTAGCAGTGAAACCCTTTTATAGAGTTTGCACGCGCTGTGCACCATCGCGCATCGCAACGACTACACGCGTTATAATTACAATCCAACGCACGTTACAATAGAACAAAGGGGACATTTGCACGCGTCGTCTATTATTATATTTTCATGAAATATATACGATTGTGATCGCATTCCGTTGTCGATAGGAAAAAAGAAGAATGTGCTTTCTTTCCTCCGCATCTAGAGCATTCTTTACACATACACGCATACAAAGTTACACGTGAGAGCATTTTGATGGTCGGCGTAGAGGCGGGTAGCAGAGCTCCACATTCTCGTTATAGGGAGTGCGAGAGAGAAGTTCCAGACACACGGGAGAGGAGTTTGTCGTTGGCGGTAGTGGCAGCGATCGATAGAGAGCAAGGGGTGCTGCTGGGGGGAGGGAACCGGAGCTCGACCGCCTCTGCTATCTCGTGCGTATATCTGTAGAGCGCCGAGGGAGAGCTTGCAGCGCGCAGCGTCGAGCTTACACAGCCCCCCGCCGGAATTTCCCCGTGGTGTGCTGCTGCTTCCTGCTACTGCTCTGTATACCTAGCTATACACTCTATATATTCTAGGTACCTCTATATATATAGGTGTGTATAAGCAACCACGCGAGGGTGAGAGAGCCGAAAAAGGGAGGCGCAAAATTCCCGCACGCCAGCTGCGCGACTACGTTGAGAGTAGCGCTTTCCAAGTTGTGTCTCTCTCACTCTCTCTCTCTCCCTCGTTCGCCCTTTGCTATTGCTGCGCTCTTCTTTTTTCTCTCTCTCTCTCTCTCTCTCTCTCTTTCGTTCGTTCGCCCCCTGCTCTCGCTTCCGTCGTCGACTTTCACCATTCCAGCAGCGTCTGGCTCGATAATATGGACCCTCGACGGCTTTCCCACTTCTATTCTGCTGCAGCTCTATACTTCCCATTTTCCGAGAGAAGCGAGTTTCCCCTTTCGAATGCGCCCGGTCGTGATACTGGAAGCTCTAGCTGCTGCTGGTGCTGCTGCTGGTGCTGCTGCTGCTGCCACTTCTGGTCGAGGCTCTGGAAATGACGTTAGCGATATAGTATACGGTACAGCGAGTTGAGAAATAAGTTGCGGAAAGTATGATGGGGGCTGCTCAAGAGGGAAAGTTGGATGAGGGAGCAAGGAAGTTTTTCTTTTTTTTTGGAAGAGAGAATCTTGTTGGTACTCTACGAAGTTGATTGGCTTCTGATGTTATAAAGCTTTCATGTACATACTCTTCGATTTTCTTTGCAGCATTATTATACGCTAGTGGATCGAAGTTGTTGGAATATTCGGTTAAAAAAAAGTCAACTTCGTACATAATCATACATTGATTAAATCCGAGAACGACAGGACAAACCGATGGCTGTTAAAAAGTATTATATTGATCATTTAAGCAAAGCGACGAACGAACATTATTTACCAAGTATGATCAGGGCTCCTCTAGATTTAAAATTAACTTTAACTTTCGATAAAATTCTTGACTAAAGAGCTTGATATAAGCTCGGTAAGAGATACACGTTGTCTTCGTGCAAATTAACCAAATAACACGCGCTCTCACTCGAAAACGAGCATCTCCGCCAAATAAGCCTGATTTTTAAACTTAGTCCCTCGCACACGCTCCGCATTTTACCTTCATTTAACCTTAATCCAGCTCCGTCATCTCATTACACCCGCGACCACCCAACCAGCAGCGTTTTGCATAATACCATAACTTCGGTCCTCGTTCGACCGCGCGTTGTACAGCGACAGGAAAAATAAATATAGCTTCATTTATCGAGTCGCAACTCCAAAGGAACATGGCGTGTATAGAAAACGTTCATGCGAAGGAACGACTTTAAAAGGAGCAGAGAAGGCCGACAGTCAAGCGCGGATATCGGTGTACGAATAAAAAAGGTGATGCGACAGCTGCCCAATGAATAAACAACGAGCTAAACTCCCGTGTCCGTAAATATACGCATCGCGTGGGTGTGAATATGTGCCTCCAACGTTACCTTATTCGCTGACGGAGGCACGGCCTTATCCTTCGATGCTCAGCGCATACGCAGGAGGAATAATAGCGAATCGTTGCATTCGTTCGAAAGCTTCTCTTATGCGTATGTATACGTTCGATGAGAGAAGAAGAAAAGAGAGAAAAACAAAGTCGACAGCTGATCCAACTGGATATGAGGGGATCACGATGCTTTTTTTCTTCTTCTCCTCCTCCTCCTCCTCCTTTTTCTTCGTCTTCGTCGATGATCTGCACAGCGAGTGGGCGATTCTGTAGGGAGTAGAAGACTCCTCGTTATTTTAGGATGACTGCTGGAACCTGGAAAAAATAGCTAACTTTTCTCATTGTACGTGATGAGGATTCGATGTATTACGACGATGGTATTTCGAGAAGATATATAGACTTGATTGTGACGTGATTCCAATGGAAATGGTTATTGGAAAATTATAAATGCTCAAGTTTAAGTCTTGTCTAGAAGTTCATATTTCCAGAATCTATGCGAATGAAAATGTGAATTTAACTGCGGCGCATAGAATCATAGAACAATTTTAAAAAGTTCATTTAAATATTGTTACTACGAGATAAAAATATCGTTACCACAAGATAATCGCGTTGCATTACTTTTGTTAAACCAAAAACACGAATCTATTTGCTAAAGGGTACGGTATGCGATACGATCTATTAAATGATTATTAGAAGAAAGCACATTAAACTACAACCGCAATTTCTCCATTTTTAACTTTTCACTCGGAAGTTCGTTCATTCAGCTACTCAACATTTTTCAGAAAAAAGACTTTTGACTTTTAAAACTACGGAGCTAATTTTAGCTAAATATATAATAATGAGCTTGAATTTGAGTTCATCACAAACTACTAAAGGAAAAGGAGAGATCCGTTTGTAAATGTCCATGATTTTTGGCTATTTTTGAACGAAGATTCGTATCAGGATATCCTATCTGGAACATTTTTTTTAAATCGAAGCTCTCTTATCGTACTTTATTCATATTGATATGGAAATCTGCCGTACCTTCTAGACATTGAATTTATGCTACTGGGTATAGACTTTTTTGCTAAGTTTTTGTTTTTATTTATTATCTTGGACACTTAATAAAAGCATTTAACTTAAATACTTTTCAGAATAATCAGAATGTTGAAAAAATGCAAGAATCGAATTTCCTGTCATAGTCACTAAACCGAATCCAACCGTCGGAAAATCCAATTTCCACGTTCTTACAAATTTAAAGACGTATCAGCGCGAAAAAGGGGACCTTTTTTCTCTTTACAATTGTTATATACGAGATAGAAAGCAATTCTCCCAAGCTCGCAGGGCAGTCGCGGAGCTTTCGCCGTTCTCCCCGGCAATTGCATTTCCCCGCCCTTGTGGCGGTAGCAGTCGTCCTCACCCTGACGATCCAATTTATACGGAAGATTATTCCGGGCTCTTCCCTCTCGTGGCTGCTGCTACTGCTACTCCCTTGTACGTGCAGCATCGGACGCTTCGTTGCCAAATCGAGACCGACCCTCGTATACGTGCCTGATGGTGTGTTTGTCTGTGACTACGTATACATGTCGTGCATAGACGTATGTATTTCGTTTACATACCTATACATTATATGTATTATATTATTATAGTAGGTATGGTATACAGCTGTACATATATTATGTTTAGACGCTCAGAGAATGAGAGATACAGAGCGAGTCTGTAAAAAATTCATCACTAAGGAGATTCTAAACTTTCGACAGTAGCGTCAGCAACCACACAATCAAGTTCGGCTTTTCGTCCATATATATTGCGCTGGAGTTTCTTCAGGGCAAATCCGAGTGACGTGCCTGCGTATAGGGGATATAGAGTGCCATTGCTCTCTCGTGTAAAGACGTCGATCGTCGTTCGTATTTTGGCAATTGCACCGACACAAGCTTTTCCTGATACGTGCTTTACGGCATATATAGGCTATTGTGCGTCCGGCATATATACGCGGCAATTTACAAGAGAATTTTCGCACAATGAATTCCTACTTGCGCGTTAGAGAAAAAGAAACTTCGTGGACATATAGAATCCGACGGGACGATCTTTTCCAAGAACGAATCTCGTTGTGTCCCAGATATTGAGAGAGAAACTGTTTGCCTCGGCAGATTCTGATTCTTTGGACTCTTATTCTTCTTGTTGAAGAAACTTTGCTTGCAAATCTCTCTCTCTCTCTCTCTCTCTCTCTCTCTCTCTCTCTTTCTCTCTCGGAAACATTTTTCGAGGAGCAAGAGATAAGGGAAAAATAGCCAGAGACGTTCGCGGTTCCCTTCGAGAAGAATTTATTTTCTTCCAACTAGAGTTTCGTAGTATAGTTTTGCTAATGCAAATAAGTCTGTTGATTGCAATTATCCTAGAATAGTCGAAAGTTAATGTAAGGCTACGTATAGTACTTTCTCGTGGAAAATTGAAGGTCTCGGTGGAAAAAGCTTTCCAGCAATACTTACAAAAAGAACTATAGATTACTGTCGAGATTCTCTATTATTTATCATCGAGCCATTAAACGATTTGACGAGGAGCGACCTTGCGACGTGGAGCGTATATTAAGTACGAAAAAGTAAGTTAAGTCGGGGAGGCTTCTTTTACGAAAATCCTTTATATATATCACTCGCGCGGTAGCCATTTAGATTCGGCGAGGAAAAGAAAAAATATAATATATCCAGCGCACGGATCACGCGCCGTTGGTTTCGAAAGACCGCAGAAAGCCAGTACTATGTACATAATGGTGGATCCTTGAATCGGAGGACGAATGCCGTTTGTAAATAATGCATACTTTTGTGGCCGTAAAAAAAGAAGAAGAAGAAGAAGCAGATCAGACGGAAAGAAATAGCTACTACCGCTCTATAAGTTCTCATAAATATGATGCTCGAGATTCAGGTCGTAACGATCGATAGATTCGATTAGGATTTTCATAGAGTTTCTAAATTCACAATAATTTGCACTAACTTTATTTTTCTTAACTCATGGCGATCATTTCCTATAATTTCGTGCATTTTTCGTACCATTCAAATAACGCATTAGCTTTTCTTTTTTGTTAACATATATATTTTTTGGACTTAATTAGACAAATGCTTCGCTCGGACATATGGTAAATCAATCGTAAAGTCAATGAATTAGCCACAGGTCACTCTCGGGACGTTTAAAATATTCATTGAAAACGGGGGTAAACGAATGCCGCACGCTCGCGCGCGGCCGCGTGAGAGAGGATCGAAAGTAAATTGCGCCTTTATGACAATGCGAAATACCAGAAGCACAAAACGACGAGCGTCAGCTATGTTTTACGAGACTTCGAGCGACATAAACAAAGCGTACGCACCGCAAGACGCGACGAATAAATCGAGCATATACTCGTACCATAAGTTGTCTGGGTCTGGGAAATGGCCGCTTACCGACGCCGTCGCTCTCCACTGTACTACATTGCTGGCTAACTGGTCATCTTTAACTTTTTTTAACAGTGTGTGTGCGCATACGAAAATCGATTGGCTGTCTTATTATTTCTCCTTTTTACTTCCCATAGTTCCGTAAATTTCCGCATCTAGCATATTTTATCCACGTTCGATTATTCTTCTAACGTAAGGCAATCGTTAAATAATTTTTCATAAAAGTGTATTAATTCGAAATTATTTCAAATTTCACAATTTTGTGTTCGAGTTCTCATCGGTTTGCATAAATTTTGGTTGCGGTGTACCCGACAAAGTGTTTACTCATCGATTAAGAAATTATTAAAGATAAATAATAAGCCAAAAAACAGTCTCGATCACGACAAAAAAAATACCTTACATCGATAAATTGATATTTTAATCACAACGAGTGAACGCAATGTTCTCAGTACGCTCGCTGGTGATTTTTTTCCTCAACTCTAAAAGAGCATCCTCTCGTTCAAAGCTACACTCTTTGTGAGTACTATTTCTTTGAATCCGAAATATTTCACCAAGTAAACGCGTCGTTGTTATACAGCTAGTGGCCGGCGTGCAACATAAATTAACGAGTGCGAATCGCAGCGGAAGAGGAAGAACGTGTGAGCGAGAGGGAAGGAGAGGGAGAGAGAGAGAGGGAGTGAGAGGGAGTGAGAGGGAGAGAGAGGGAGTGAGAGGGAGAAAGAAGGAGAGAGGGATTAAATTTATTTTAACAACCTAGTATAATCTGGACGTATAAATTTCGAGAGCTGCAGACCCTTTTGCTCGGTTTCTTCTCGGATCAAGCGCACGTGTGTTGCAGCTTCCCTTTCTAATTGTGAGACGGAGGTATTCCATTCGCGAACGGTGATTTCAAACGCCTTCGTTGCCTTCGCTGCTCGCCTAATTGAAGTGAAAAATGAACGTTTTAATTGAATTGAAATATGAACGTTTTTCACTTCAATTATGCGAGCCGGAGCATATCGACGTTTCTGAGAGAAAAACACTGCGATGGAGGCAAAAAATGTCGTGTCTTATCAAGATTGCGCAAACACAAGAGTTAATTAATTAATGACGAAAACGAATCGATGAAATATTTTAACTGAAAACTAGAGAGAAGAAGCAGAGAACGGCACTTTGGGAAGAAGAACAAAATTCACCAAGTCAAACAAATTACATTGAGCAGTGTTTAAGTTGGCGATTTTATTACGTTCATGAGAATCTCGTAAAATCTCGTACACAACTCGCAGACGCGCATGGTCTCGCGATTCTCTATAATATACAAGCGTACGCAAGTCGCGCGCTGCGATTGCTATTTTTTCCTTATAAGCCTATATGCACTTAAGAGCAATATATTTGTGTGTTACCACGAAATCGAGAGTAAGAATCTTATTAATTAAAGCAGTTAATCCACTGACTTTATTCTCAGTTCACGGAGTATTTTCGAGCACATTAATAATACGCATATCCCGCGATGAAAACTCGTATCGCAAGATATGCCGCGCTCACTCTTTCTGTCTCTCTCTCTCTCTCTTTCTCTCTCTCGCGCGCGCGCGCGCTTTCTACCCTGAGTTCTCAATACCTTTTTGCTCTTATTTCGCAAAAGCGCTACTCACATATATTCACAAGGCAAAACTATCAGCTCGGGAATATTATTACGAAGCCTGCAGGCTTTTCTCTCTCGCGGTTATCTCTCGACCGGTCATTTTTTACCTCCATGCGGACATCGGGACACACCGTGTGCAGGACTTGCATATTATAAGCGAGGCAATTTATCGCCGTTCACAACGCGCCTCCCTGCGGCCTTCGCGTAACGCGAGGAAAAGAGAGAAAAATAATGATAGGCCGCGTATGCAAATAGCGTAAGCGTCGCGAGATCACTATTATTAGCGGATTTTTCATTTCTCGTTCTCTCTCGATATGTAAATATCGGCAAGAGAGCGAGTTCTTACATGCTACGCTGGCTGCGGCCGCCGCTAGTGTCGGTGCTGGCGCGGCTTCTATATCCCTCAGAGCGAGGCGGAACCTCGAGGCTCCATCCGACGGCACTGTGTATGGCGGCGGCGCGCGCTTTCACTGCTTTTTCTCTCTAGCCTTCATTTTCGAGCTCTCTTTTTATCTTGTTTATTAATTTCTTTCTAACAAAATGATAATTATTGCGATTTAACTGAATAAACTTCAAGTATTAACGATCAGTTTTACGCGAGTATTGTATATTTTATTGAAGCTGTAAAAGCAACCGTTTTGATCGATCGTTAAATCACACTTTTCACTAGAACTCCAATTTTCGATGCACACCATCACGATTATATCAATGTCACACTTTTGATCCACTATATAATTATTATTTTGTAGGAACGATGCGCACTTTTGAATAGTCGCGCATACTTAGCGACGGCCAGGAGCCGAATCATCTTCCGAGTTTTTCGTTTCGTCAACCGAGTTGACACGAGTTCGATGTGATACAAAAAAATGCCCGCGGGCAAGTAAGTCGTTCTGCCAATGGCGGGGGTTCTGGCTGTCTCCTAGTGTGACGCAATCGCATGCGAATGCTGTGCGAAATTCTGTTGATTTCCGTTGGCTTGCTGCGTACGTGTGTGCGGGGATGTCGCCGCCATCACGCTTGCCGTCGCGTCACGAGAGCTCTGCTTTGATGCTCCCCTATGTGTTGAAATATCTCTCGCTTTCGCTTGGCAACAAAATGAGCAGGAGGAACGGTAGGGCCTTTGCTGGAATAAAATAGAAATGTTGGTTAGTTTGTTAAAGTTACGCTTGAGAAATCTGAAATAGTCTAGTTTATAGAAAATAAGGCAGACTTTGTTGTTTGGGCGTTTGGAAATGTTATTGGAGCAATCCGACTAGTTGTCTTTGACATTTAGCTTGGCTGTTATGCTGGGTGTACTTGAGTTTTCAAAATTTAATGCAGATTCAAAATGAAATACTTTCACTTTTAATGGGTAGTTTTTGTAGACCGGGAATTTACAGTTATTTATACAACAGAAAGCTTGTTAGCTGGAAGGTAAGAAACAACGACAACTTCAAAGCGTCTACTTTTTTTAATGTTTAGAAGCATATTCAAGCCAAGAGTATAAACAACATTCAAAGCACTTCGTTGCACATTAACAAAATTAACGGTGCTATTTTCTTCGCTATTATTAGATGAACTGCGCGATTCTTTGGCAAAAGCACGCGCGTATATTAACTCGACTCGGGTGAAAAAAACTGAATACATACACGCACATACGCGACAGCTTTTCGTGTCTAAAAATCACTTTGAAAAATACACACGCTAAGCCGTTCCGCGTGTCTTCGACCTCGTTAATTCGGTCATTCTCGATACTATACCAGCCCGTCGGTCGCTGTATACTAGTCGGGAAGATAGAAAAAAAGAGTTTACGAGTGTAATAACTCGACATACTATTTTCACTTGTTCCGACGATTGAAAATTCAAGCACTCTCGCGCTGTTGCGAGCATTTACGATCGGCACCCTACGTCATGATCGAATTCTCTCAAAGTGAGTAATAATCTGGTACAAGGCCCAGCAGCAGCAGCAGCAGCAGCAGCCGAATATTGCGTCTGATGGTTTGTTTCCGTCGTAAATTAACATCTTATTTTATGCATAAAAATCCTCGACCCATTCATACTCTCGGTTCTTGACAGTTTTTATGCGTTCGTTCAACCTTTCATATACAGTGAGTTTCAGCTCCCGAACTTTTTTTCTCTTCTTCTTATTCTTCGTCTTCTTCTTCTTCTTCTTCTTCTTTCATCCAAAATCTAATTTCATTCGTACAATAAAATTTATCCGATGTCTTTTATGATCTGATTTAGAAAATAACTTTGTTCTTGCAGTCGTTAACGTCCGTTATAAATAACTCGAAATGATATATAACGCACTCGGAGCGGCGATAAACGCAGCTTTTAATGAGCAAAAATAGAAGTTGAATCCCATTAAAATAAAAAATTTATTTTCTCGCTGGAACAAATAGAGAAAAGCCTTGCAATTAATTATCGGGCTCTCTAGATCTTGCTGAGGTATTTATTTCCCAACTCCTTTTGTCGTAATCGTCATTTCCTGGGCCTAAAAATCTCGCCTACGATGAATTCCATTGGTTTTCCCTAAAACTTTATTCCGTCGCGTGAACTCTGCAACGAACATAACGAAGCCTCGGTATTTTTAGCAGCTCTCCGAACAAAATAGACGTTCCCTAACCTCGTATACTCGTCGCCAGAGGAAAGAGAGATTTCGTCGACAACCCCTTGACGAGCCTCAGCTATTTACAGCGGCTGTAAAGCTCGAACTTTCACCCAACCCTTTCTTTCGCTTTTTTTCCTCTTTGTGTGAGTAGGCACTGCGCGCGGACAGAGCTAATCCGCACCTAAAACGCGCTTGCAAAGGTTATACTTTCTCTCACATTCTTCCATACACAGGCATCCGTCGTCTTCTTTTTGCTTCGAACTAATTTGGGGGGCGGGGGAGGAAATTCAAGAGCTGAAAAATACATTTTTTCACTATAAGCCGATGATTCGTTCGTCTGAACGGCATCTGTTGAATATTTTCGAGCTTCTACGCGAGCTCTACGAAAAGGACCGTTGTGCTTTTCTACTTAGCGGGGCGTTGATTTTTCGAATCAAGCAAAACCAAAGAGAATCATGGGGAAGAAATGTTTCATTTGTCTTTTCACTCGACACGGTGGAAACAGACCAATAAAAAACTTGTCCTTTTCCTGCGCGTGATTTATCGACGATTTTTATTCTGAGAAACACGAGCATCAATCATATTTAATTTAATTGCCGTCTAATGGCTCCATAAAAATAAAACGCCTTCTTTAATTTTTGCAGATTACCTAAAGGGAGCCAGGGCGCTTATACTCCACCAGATCCTGCATAGGTGAGTTTTACGATCGCTCGTAAAGCCGAGTTTTAAATTTCCAAGCGTTCTCTATTCCGATATCATTTCTATCTCGATCGAAAGATGCCTTACGAAGAATTGAGAGTCCAAGGAGAGATAGAAAGAAAGAAAAACACAGAAAAATTTCTTGCATCCAGCGACAGCGCAGAAGCAGCAGACTTTCTCATTAGTATTTTTTTTGCGTGATGCACCAACACGATTATGTGTCGGAAGAAACCGTTTGCAGCGAACACAGGCGATGCAAAATGCAAATGAAATGCCGAGATATAGTGAAAGAGAGAAAAATAATCTGCGCGATTACAAGATGCTCCTTCACTTATAAAGTAACGAATTGATAGAGCAAGTCATCCTGGGTTTAATTATAACCGCGAGTCGTCGACTATTGACGATGATTATCGGTTTAAAATAGAGTCTAAATTCACGGTCAGGAATTTGATCGCGAGCAGCTACGTCCATTGCGAGAAGCTACTCGAGGATTAAAATGCAAAGAAAATTTTTTCATGTAATAAAAATCGTAGCAAGGCTTACAGCCGTAAAGAAGAGCAAGAGTCGCTCGTAGCCGCACTTTGAGGATTTTTATGATCGCAATAAACAGGAGAACAAGTGCAATAAAAAAAAGATAATCGACCGATGCAGAGTACAAAGAACCAACGACTATGAGATCATTGCCTTTATTCATATGAGAATCTGTGTTACACACGTATGCCTTACTTTTCAGAGATATAAATTTCACTGATTTCTTTCTTTGAGAACGTGGAGATTGCATTATTTTTCTTTTAATTACCCACGCATAATAATTGTACCTTTGAACAAATTAATTCTACTTAGTGGAATGTATAATAATGCGCATTACTTAGCATTTGCAATTTTCCTTGACTATGCTATATTATACGCGTAGTGATATACGAGGCGTACCTTATCTGCGCTTTTGAATTTCAAACAAACGTCTTCTTTATTTCAATTATGAATATCGCAGTTGCGTGTTTTTCCCTTCTTTTGGAAATAAGGAAGCAAAAAATTTGGAAAATAAAATGACCATAATAGAACGCTCTAGAGCGCTCCCTTGCATAGAAATATACTTCGTCGGAGGAAGAAAACGCAGCTCTCCGCGTACGCGAATACTGCACCCTCGGCCAAAATTAGGTATTCCGAATTGAGATGAACTCGTACTGCGCAAAATGACGAGTCGTAGCGGTAGTAACAGTACTGGTAGTAGTAGTAATAGTATTACCAGCCTTCGGTATGGCAATGCATTGGCATAATGAGAAGGAGTCAGCCTCGTCAGGAGTCTGGCTGTCGTCGTGCATTCTTCGCGGTTATCTCGTACTCTCGAGCTTCTTATCTGAACTCTGAGAGAGGAGACAAAGCAACAACCCCCCTTCTTCGCTCTCAATTTTATTCACCCGACGCATACCAGCCAAAATACAAGGGAGACGCTACGAAATGGAGTAAAATAGTCGTCGCGTTCGCAATGAGGATTCCGCCTAGATGCATTTCTCCCGTATATACGACAAGACCGAGAAGAGCGTCCCCATGATGGCTGACTGCCTTACCCCACCCATTTTTCGTCCGTCTCTCGGCTATCTCTGTTTCGCTTGTACCCACGAGAGAAAGCAGAGCGCGATGCTCCTGAAGGACTCGAGGCTCCCTGTATAGAGCATCGGAGAGCGTCGAAGAGCAAGCCCAACCTAACCCGAGACTGACTCCCTTGCGCTGCGCGTGGCAGCTCTCACGTGGCGGCCATGTTGCCTCGAGGGCAGGGCTACACCAAAAGAGCCGGCGACTCATTGGACGACGGAGAAGAGAGCGAGAGAGAAGCCTTATCTGTACCGTCTGCTCTCTTTCTCTCCACAGCTATCTCGCTTTCTCCACCACGCGGTGTGGCCTTCTCTTCTGCTCGTACTTATCGACTCTCTTTCTCTCTGTCTGCGTCTCTATCTGGCTGGTCCGAAAGGTTGCTATAGGTACGTATAGGTGTAGGTGCGCGTATGCTGTCCTTGCCGTCTCGTCGTTCTTCTCCCGTTGCGTTATCGTATATACCCACTTTTGTCTCTGTCAAATGCACAAGCGCGTGTAGCTATTCGAGGAAGAGATGTATGTAGACTACGGCAACCGGCGCGGTTGTCTGTCGTGGATGTCCCTGCCAATGTACCACGCCCGGTTCGGCTTTTCGCTCGATGGCACGTCCACGATCGAACCGTGCTAATAATCTGCGTTCTTATCCATTTTTACAAATATTAGCTCATTAGACGTAGTCTTTCGGGGAATTAAAAGAGAACTACAAACTTCTTAAAGCAGTCCAATCTTTGTTTGAGACTAATATTAAGCCGGTAAACCAAAAGCCTCTCATTGTGCAAGCGGAATTTCCTACTTTTATTTTACTAGCTTACATATCCGTCTACACATACACATTCTTCCAAATTCCAATAACATATTTTTAAATTCTACAAACTTGAAAATTGGATGAGATTTTGTTTCGACAGGATACGCGTTCATTTTAAGAATTCTTTCTGCTTAATTAAGAACGCTTCTCAATTATTGAATTTCCGAGTGAATTTATTGCATAAAATTTCCTGTCAGAAACACGCATGTATTTTCATTAAAATAATACCATTGCGAGTTTTATCCATACTTTTTGCATTATACCAGTGTTATATGTGTAATTTCCTCGTTATTCAAAAGACAATTTCTGTGCTCGAAGAATGTTAACATAAACCTCGTTTGCCATTCAAATAAGTAGCCTCGGCTGGTTATTATATTAAAAATCTATACAAAATATGCAAAACATCATGGAAGTTCGTATTCGTATACGCACAACGTATTCGTATACAATTAACAGTTCCTAATAAGTCCGTATAAATTAAAGATCCATTTAACAACACTAAAAGAGTTCATAACTCACGAGTCCAAGATTTAGCAGGTAAAGTGGTAAAAGCGCGAGAGCTGACGGGCGGCGGGCGTTCGCGCGACTTAACGATTCTCACATTGACCGTAAACCGTTTTATAACGCGCTATAAAGTAATCGTCGTGTGACTTACCTGCTCCTAAATTCACTCCCGAGCCTCAGCTATCCTCTTAACCGATTTATCCCTTGGCAGATTGTTGCTCGGACGTTCGTGCGAGCTAGTCGAAGAAAAACTAACTGACAGTCCTTACAGTCTCAAAGCTTGGGCAAAAAGTGAAATCTACCCCTTCTACCGGGTCTACGCACTAACCCTTTAGGGTTGCTGTTGCACTTTCTAAAAAAAATTTTTTGTCGTACTTTCACCCGACACCCGGCGCGAAACTTTCCAAAAGCATCGAATCCTTTGAGACCTGTCTCGTCAAACACGCTTTTTCTCAACCCTTTTTATGACCGTCTTAGAAGAGAAAGTTATACCTTTTTACCGCGTCAGCGAGCAAGCTTGGAGGAGTAGTGCTTATTGGGGGATCCTCATAAAACTGGAGAAACGAGTTGTTCAGAAAACACTGCTTCTGGATGAAAGTTCAACGGTGATATTCTAGCCGGTGCGTTTCTCTTTCCTCTGTTTCAATTGTTATATATATATATTCACCTACGCGCAGTTCACGTATAGTGTTCTCTGTGTGTGATGGCATAAGGGTCGTACAAACAGCATGTTGGTTTAAATAATATATATAATCTGTTTATTTTTTTCAAATGACTATACATTAATTATAATCCACAGTTATACAACAAAAGTACGCAAACTTAAAGTATTATCTCGTTGAGAAAATCAACAGTACGAATGATTTCACGTAATTACGTAGTCGTGTGTACAGATTTCGCGCTTTTACCGTGTATACATTATAGATAAACAATAGGTCTGATACTTCTAATATTGTGCAATGGCACACGATGTTGCAGCATTCTTAAACCCGAGAATATTAATATTCAGCGTTGATACAATGGCATGTATGATAATAACATAGACAATACATGTGGTTCATTTAAATTATTCACCTGTCATTAACGTCCTTAATACTTTAACGCATTCGCTGATACATACAAGGCATGTTTACGTTAATATTGGAATATCACACAACATTATATATATGTAATTTACATATGAAAATTCGTTTACGTCTCTCAATCAAGGCAAAGCAGTGTGATTTACAAAATGTACAGCAAAGTTACAATTCAAGGTAAGTCCGCAAATAGTTTACGAAGGTAAATATGGAAAATTCCCAATGACACGAAAGCAAGAAGTATTGCCGATGTAGATCATCCAAGGAGTGGTCCCAGCGTTGAGCGGTGTAGCCTCCTGTTACGTATACTGAAGGTATACCGGACAGAAATACACTCAGGATACATTCAGTATACGTACAGGGGGTTTCACATTCCTCGTCGAGTGAGCGGCCCATCCATACATGTATACGTATGTCTCGAAGGTCGTCCGTTACTGCATGCAATAGGCCAGTCGCTATTTTTGGTTGAAAAACAATTTTAAAGAAGACGATAGAAGGCCTCCGCCGTCAATGTGCAGCGCTCGATTCACAGTCTCTGTAAGTATATATGTATGCAGTATATCTTCTTGTCTACTGCTTCCAAAACCAGTGTTTGCTTGTGTCTATGCCTGTTTTGTATCCCGTGTTCCAAACAATTGGCATAGCAGCTGCTTTTTATCTGTAAATCTGTAAACATAATGTCATTAATAATCGCACAAAAGGTTGCAAAAAGCATTGCACTCGAGTAAAATTATAAAAAAGGGCGTGTAAGATTATTGTGCTTAAAAATATGAATGATCGTCGTGCCTTCAATAACTGTAGCGTAAAGCGTGTATAGCTGTGCGTATGATAGGGAGAGAGAGAGAGAGAGAGAGAGAGAGAGAGAGAGAGAGAGAGCCCCGGGGGACACTGAAACCCAACGTGCGGTGGCGTTTGGATGGTTGCCTGGCTTACGGGGCCTTTCCAACTGTATGCAGCGCAATACACGCTATACACGCGTCCCGTCCCTTTTCGAGCCTTTCAAAATATACGAGCGCACGTCGCGTGACAGCCGATCGATATTGTCAGAGCCAGCCTAGCTCGCCCCTTGCTTTCCAAAATGAAAGCACCACCGCCTATTCGTATACATACAACTAGAACTACGTCGACGACAAATATGGACGACGAATCTATGCGCAGTTGTCAAATATGAACGAGGTATGGAAAAGAAGAACAAGAGAAAGAGAAAGAGAGAGCAGAAGAAGAAGAACGAGACTAATATCTATAAGAATAAGCATAGAAATGTGATAAAGGGGAAAGTTTTGAAACCAACCTATGTGGCAAGCTATGCTGTGACCGAGCTGTACTCAAAGACTCTGCGACGAGGATCTCTCCACAGCAGAAGTGGCAACAGAAGTAGCAGCAATAGCAGAAGTAGCAGAAGTAGCAGAGGTAGCAGAAAGCCGCGCTGACTGTCAGCTCCCAGGGTTCCGACTGGCTCGACGGCAGGCACCTGACTAAACAACGAGGAGGACGACGACTGTGACTGGGAAAAGCTACGCCCGAGGAGGATGTGCGTGAGTGTGAGTATGCGTACGATCCAAAGGAGCGAGCGAGAGTGTGTGTCCGTGGTTGCGCGCACGGCCGGCATCTGACTGTGTGAGCTGTTGTCTGCGCTGCCGCTGCGGCTGCTAGCGATCGCGCGCGCGCGCATCCGTTGGGGGCCGTCGTGTCTCCCCTGTCCGGCCGCACCGTTACCGCGACTACTGCTGCTCTGCTCGCGTGCGCGTCTGTGTTCGTGGCTACGACCCAACTCTCCGCGTATGTACATGCGTGAGCGTGCCCGTGCACATCTGTGTGTCCGTCCGAGCGCCGATATACGAGCGAGAGAGTAGCGCTCGTACGTGTGTTGGTGGTAAATGATGCAGAGGGGGCTGCTGCTACGGAGGGAGAGATGTGCGCCTCTTTTCGGGGTGGAAACGGAGCAAGCGCAACGCCGATACCGACAGGGTAGAGGGGATCGGCCGCAGACAGGCAGACTTGATAACGTGCGCAGTTCTACCCCCTCTTACCCCTTCGCTGCTACTCCCTCTCCGTCAGGAGACGATGAATTTTCCAAGCTGCTCCAGGGGCTGCGTACCCCTCTATCTGCGCAGAGAGAAAGAGCGCGTTTCGAGCTGATGGGATCGCGGGGAGAGGGGCGAGAATATACGCTGCCGTTGTCGTGTTGGTTTCCTGTGCAGAGTGTGAGAGAGAGAGAGAGAGAGAGAGAGAGAGAGAGAGGCGCAGAGGATCTGGCAAGATGAGAAAAGTCTAATGAATACACCAGTTTGCATGCGCGTGCACGTATACGTGGATTATCTGAGCGCGCAAAGGAGAATGAAAGTTTGTGTGTGTACATGTATATGTACATTGCCGAGATAACGGGGGTGGATGCGTAAAATATGTTGGAAATATAATAACGGGGAACGTATAATATTCACCGAACGGTGGCGAGATGCGATTTATCGAGCTCCTTTTTTGATCTTCGTTAGTTGAGCTTTTTCTCGGCTCATTCCACTCGCAAAGATTCTCACTATTTTTATACATGGGGATTCTTTTAGTTGACATTGACTAGCGTGCTGGCGAAGCTCCTCAATTGTTGGAGATTCTATTCTCTGCATAAACAAACGAATCTGTAAAGTTTTCATTAATACTGCAATTTTGAGTGACACTTCGTGTATTTATTTCATTGAAATCTACTTACAGGCTTTATTTACGCTTAGAAACTTCTTCAAAGCACATGATGAAATGAAAGCAAAAGGATATTTATTATTCCCGCAGCCATCCTATGCGCAGCTAGAATCCGCCTCGTGATTTATAGGTCTACCAACTGGCTAGTCAATTTTCAGTATTTCCCTTTCAGAAAGAACCGGACATCCCTCTCCCCGCAGAAGCAAACATAATTCGAAACGAGAAAAAAAAGATGCTTTCCTTCGTCTCTTCGCACTTCCGGCTGCAGACGTGAAAAAAAGTGCGAGTTGACAAGAGGAGGGCAATAAACACATAGAGGACATTTATTCTCGAACGAGTAATTTTAACATATTTAACAGTATTGTTTCAGGAGTGCGATGTTAGCTTTTACGAGAATACGTGTTGGTATATTACGTCGTGGTTGCCTCCTACTCGAGTGCGAGAATCCAGAGCTGATGCCTTCGAGTGGTTATATACACGTGTATACATACACCTATACATACATATACACACGAGCGTGTACTAAGTGCACGCCCGGGCGTAGACTGGCGCCATCAGGCGCTTCCACCCAGAAACTTCTCGGTCGCTGGTTTTATTGCGCGATTCCCCAGCCGCCGCTGCTCAAACTCGACGCGAGAGGGGGAGGAGGAGATTGATATATAGATATATCACACTTTCCACCCTGTTTTCTCGCTATCCTTGTCGCCCATTTCTTTTCCTCGGGCTTTTTCGCTCTTGCTCTCTCGCGGGAGGATATGTGTTCCTGTATGAGAGCGAGAGAAGCTATACAGATATAGGTAGAGCCGGCTTCCACGTTGGCCGCTATTTCAGGTAAGATTACGAGTTACGACCTTAACCTTTTCAAGCAGCGTCTTATGAATCACACCTCTTAAAAGGCTAGCAGAAAAAACGCTTCGATTCGATTAAATTGAAACTTTTCTCCCACGCTACAAGGCACACGACTGCGTAAAAATGCTTTCGGGCCGATTTTTAATTACTAGATAATCTAATAACATAATTTCGTCTTTTAATAACGCAAAATTCATTCGAATCAGTCGAATCTATAGGTAGACAGTCGAACTCGCGATCGATGATGTTACATTATATGGATCAATTGGTTTCAAGGTTGAAGGCTATTCATACAGTTATCCGTGAGCAATTATCGTTATCGAAAGTGGTAGTTAATATAACGACTTTGTAGAGTAATAACTCGTAAATCAGCTTTTAATATTCATGTTTGAAATTGGAATATTTTGTCGCACAGGTGTGTGGACGAATATTTTAATACACTGATATTTGTAATTTTAACGCGAAATTGTATGTAATTGCGTTTACGCATAATACGACTTGTACTTTTCCTAATCAAAGAAAAAACGTGTAACAATTTTCTATATCATACGCGTTTGCCTTTTATTACCGAGCAATAAACTTTCTGCAATGAATTATTAAACTTTTATGAAATCAGAATTATAGATTTCGTGCATTACAAACTTACGAAATATCAGATATCTTTTAATTGGGAAAAAAAACATTAAAGCTTGTAATCGATCAATGTAATCTTCTCCTTCAAAATATTCCTATATGAATACACAAATTAATGATATCTCTAGCTCTTTTTCTCGACTCAAAACATACAGACTCAGTAAGTTTGTTTATTCCTTTGTTTAGTTCATTACTCTCTATTCGAGGCAATCAGGGCTGATTGAAGCTCTCCATTTCTATGTGTGCCACGTTGGTTACATGCAATTATGTACTCGTTCATACACTCGTTGGGTTTTAAGTACACGAGTAGCTTGGGTATACAGAAACGCAGGTATCTCATCTCGTTATTTATTTGGCGACTTTGCGTATTTGAGAAATGAGGTTATTTTGGCTAACTAAGTAAAATGTGAAGATAAATGGCGGTGCGAAAGCGAGTATGAAAGATTCATTTTTTATATATTTATCTAAGGTTATGCATAAAATACAATACTGTCATGCCAATAGTTAATGCGACCTTCTCTTTAATTTTCGCCCACGAAATGAAAGAGTTATTCGTTTCGCGCTTTGGCTCGACGAGAATGTGACAAATATGCAGACTGATTTACAAATGTAGGAGTTAAATACAAACGATTTTAGCAAAAATAACGTGGTATATGATTTGTTCAATTTTTACTGAAAATATTCAGAAGTAAACCGATAGTAATAGCCGTTTAGGTTAAAGCTCGAAAATTGATATCCAATATATTTTGAGAAAAAAATAATAATATGAAATTTTATCCTTGAGCCAATTTTCCAACTATATTTCAAAGTCCACACAGCGGAGCGATTGAAATGGTCAAACTGCGGGAGAACGAAGCGAGAAAGGTAGCATTGAACAGTCTTGCTCGCTACTGCCATCTGCAAGGCGTCGTTCAAAGCACGTACTCGGTTTTCTATCTTTCTCTCTCTCTCTCTCTCTCTCTCTCTCTCTCTCTCTCCCTTTCGCTCTTTCTCTTTTCCTCCCTCCACTTGCGACACGAAACTCCTCACACAATGAACTTTGCGGTCAACTTTGCGGAGTTTACTAAAGGGGAGTTCGTTTCCTCAAGGGGGATGATTCTCTCTCTTTCTATCCTCTCTCTAGACTATATATATATATATATATATAGCATCTTCCATCGTCTTCCATCTCTTTTCAACAACGTGGCCCTGTCTAATCTCGCAGCTCTCTAGCTCTGTCTTTCTCTTGCTTTTATTCTACTGCGGGTGCGTACACGAGGTCGAATCAAGCGTCGTGTTCACAATTGCATTCAACTTCACAACGCTGGCGATCATATCTGAAACGCAAACGGAAATGAAAGAGAATCCAGACACGTGACGGAGCAGTACTTTTTAGCTACTATTCTCCGATTGATGCTTTCGGCTTTTGCTATAGAAATCGAGTTCGATGAGTTCTCTCATATATATACGTGTAAAAACAGGATTTTCCGGAAATTTCATAATGCAATCAACAGTAAATTGGGCAAAAGAGGATTATACTTATACTATCGCAATTTTCTCAAAATGTTAATACATAATAGTCACACTACAATTTGCCTCAGTAATATAACGAATATTTTTATATTATTTAAGCTAGTATTAAAAAAAAATTGATTATATGGATAAATTGAAATGTGCGTGTACGAGCATATTTGTATAGATAATTTTATCAAATAATTTACTCAAAATTGTTTTCTTTGTCATCGAATAGTAGACACAAGTTTACGAGTTAAAATCACGGTTAAAAAAATAATTCGACCGGCTATAAGAATGTACATGCCTTGCGATTAGAAATAAATGTTGCACTTTTTTAAAATGCAGCGTTCGCGTAATTTTTTAAACTAATACTACACACCTAGTACTTTAACTCACTTTATGAAGAGTAAATTGTGCCCAGGTGTCCTCTTAAAAGACAATAAAATAAATTCTAAGGTAGGAAATTCTTGTCTGGGCGAAATTTACTTTTTCCATTTTTCTGAGGGTTAACAAGTGATATTACCTGTCCTCGACTGTTTTGACCATAGTACACCCTTCAGTAGGAGACCGACGCATTCTTAAATTTGTTTTCTATGGCATATCGTAAAACTGAAATATAATTTTTGACCGAGAGGCTTAGGAGTAATAGTTTTATGACCCGAAAGGTCCGCACTTGTTTTGTCGAGCGAAAGAAAAGTTTGTTTGCTGAAAACTATTAAATGACACTTTCTCTTCTATCGACGAACCTCAAATCTTTCGTTTGCGGTCAGTATCTTTGAAGATGATACTTTATACTCGTTGGGTATAAAAATTCAACTGTTCGCAGAGTTTTATGCATTGCAAATTATTTTTTCAATGCGTGTAAAATGAGTTAAGTTGCGTATATTCATGATACATAAATAAATTTACTACTCCTTGAGATAGACACATCAATGATTCTTTTATGATGAAATATTTATTCGTATAGGTTATGGCAAAGTTTACCGATATAACTCAGTTCTATTAGTCGTTTAGTAAATTTTACTACCAAAAGGTTTTCCCTCTCTCTCTCTCTCTCTCTCTCTCTCTCTCTCTCTCTCTCTCTCATATATGTTCACGATTTATGAACGATTACAGGGGCCCATATTTGCGATGTAAGGCCCGCATGCTTCGCACGTGGAAAATCTCGAGTCGATGTAGTCATAATCGGCGCGGTATTTTCGCACGCTTCGCCGCACGCCACACTACAACCAGACTCTCTTTCAATGATTTAACTCTCTTGTGCACATTTCTTTCGCTCTCCCTCTCTTTGTCTTCTATTTTGCTCGTAATAACACACGACGGACATGAATACTAGGGTATACGTATATAATGATAAAAATAGTTGTAACAATGTTAATAATGATCGTAATTGACGTTTCTTCTGACTAATGTTTCTCTAAGAAAAAAAGAACGCACTCTCCCCAACGAAATTAGCAAACACAAGGAGGTGAAGGTGAACTTTGTCCGAGAAGTGTAGTTCGCGGTCCTCGAAAATTGTAAGCGCTTTGGTATACGCTCTCATTATCGCTGCACGTACGGCGATTTTACGTTCTTATATACACGCAGAGAGAAAAAGAGAGAGAATGAGAGCTTATTATGCAATTACGCCACTCATTTCAGTCACATTACTGAACCATGATACCGTCTGTCTCGTTTTACTTTTTTAGCGCCGGGGCTCAATCTACCTCTACATTTATGAGCTATGCGATTAAGATCTCTGACAAGTTTTCTCTCTCTCTCTCTCTCTCTCTCTCTCTTTCTCTCTCCTTTTAACGTGCTTTTTACACATTTCTATAAGAATTTTCAATTCTAGACCTAAAAAAAGATATATGAAGGATTCTTCTGATACATCAGTTGATTCGTATAAGTTAATGAAAACAGGACATAACGCCAGCCGTTCAAACATGCTTAAAAGTTTTGCTGTGCTCTATATTTCGTGCGTACTCTACATTTCGTGCGGCATTTGATTAAGTGTCGTAAAAGCGAAATTGACAAGAGTATATTATTGGGGGATGTTTATTATTTACGATTATCATGTTATTGCGTGTAGGTGAGGACTTTGCATTCGCAATATTATTGTCTATTATTGGTAGTTTATAATGTCTCGTGAATGTAATAAATCAAGGCTTGATACGCGTCAATGATGCACAGTTGCTAGATAGAAACTTGAATAGAAGTGAATTTTTCCGGTCACTAGAACTAACCATGTATGCGTGTGTTATTAATTTGTATATACATCATAAAATGGAGCTGAGCATCGATAAATTAAATTGAATTCCTTTGAATTACTTTCTCTCTCCTTCTCCCTCTCCCTCTCTCTCTTTCTATAATTTTGCTTTTAAGCGAATAAAGATCTATATAAGTTTTTCGTCTTTTCATCATGAAATATTCCAACAAAGCCATTGACAGAAGGTTATTCAAATAATGATCTACCTAAAATAATAACCTGAATAGCCCACCATCGGTCCGGAATACACAAAGAGAGCGTCATAAAACTCCGCAATCCAGAGCAGAGCGGTAGCAACTACAGGGCCAGAATAGCTTCAAAAGCTATAATAAATGCTCGAATTTGAAGACCAATCGTCGTCCAATCATGTGGTTCGATTGTTTAAAAAATAAAAGCAGATCGATGAACAATTTGCGAGGGGTTTAGCTTGAACAAAGATCCATATCAGAGATCATCATCGTTGCCATCAGCACTCGCTCGGCTCTGTCGCAAGAGCGCTTATAATGGGTCCGACGGCTCGACTCTTCGATGTCCGGCCCAAGGAAAGAACCTCTCGGAGAAAGGGGACGAGAGATCCCGCCTCGCATCGCACAGACTCACGTTGGCACGACAGAGACAGAAGCTGTAGAACAGGTTCGCACAGATGCGCGCGGCGGCGGCCATCATGAATGCCCGTAAAATATGTATTCTCTTGGCGTGCGGAGGAGTCTCGAGGAGAGAAGAGAAGGGAGCACTACACGGAGATGGAGATAGAACCCAAGGAAAAAGCCCTGGATGTCGAAGCATACTGCGATGTCTCTCGATACTGAGCTCGCGCCTCTCACTCCTGTCGGATAGAAGACAAAAGGAAACTCGAATGAAAATACTTCTATATACATCATTAGATACATCGGTATACCTAGCTATGTGTATAAGAGAAAGAGAGATGGAAAAACTTCGAGAGAGAGAAAAAAGGAGGGGGGGGGGCAGAACGCAAGTGTTTCGTGTACGTATATAGATGGAGCTGCAGCAGTTGTCTCAGAGACTCTTTCAGATGTACAATCATCCAGCAACTGCTCAACAGAGCGACGGCTTGAATCTTCCGTCGGCGGACAACTTGGATATTATGCCCGTATAACTAGGCTAAGGAGAAAAGGTCCTTTTGGCAGATTGCAAGAAGACGGATGTGCAAACGAGCAGTACACGATATCGTAAGGCTTTTCTTCTGTATTTTCCAAGAGAAAACAGCTAGTAAGGCTCGACGCACGCGCTATTACAATGTATTTCACTTCCATGGTTTCTATCTTTTTTTCTTCCACTTTTCAGAGCTGTCTTTCATTTTGTCCGAAGGAAATTTGCCGTTTTGTCTAGGGATGTTTTTTTTTCGAGATGAGTGAATTTTGTCGGAACCTACTGCATATGACGATTTATATATAAATGTGTGTGTGCGCGCGCGCGTGTGTGTGTGTGTGTGTGTGTGTTTGTGTGCGTCTGTGTTTTGCATGGATGAATACAATTTCGTCGCGATTCGCAAATACAAACGAGGGTCGACGTTTGCATTGAATGTCTCCCGAGTTTTATAGCAGGAAACTATAACGATTATCGTGGAGTCACGCATTGTTGATCTTACGGTCTGTTTAGAGAAAGAGAGTGAGTAGAGGGTAAGAGAGGATGATGTCTTGTTCGCTTTAGCGCCGAGATAAAGAGCATAAAAATAATTTACGATATCAGACTTTTTATTGGCCGGTCTCATTATACAAATGCGTAAGATTATGTCAGATTCCCAAGAGCAAGCGCGCGCGCGTGCTATTTTTACAGCGCATTCAGAATGACTGTAAAATTAGCAAAACGAGTACGAAACTTAGTATAAAATAGCTCGGCGGCGGTGACGGCGGCGGCGGTCGGCATTAAAATCTTTACTAACTCTTTTATCAGTACTAAAAAGAATTTATAGCGTTACAAAATGCTCACACACTAGCCGTCAAGATGAGTTATTAACATATATAAGTAACTTTTATGGTTTCGTGAAGGCAAACAAAAAATTAGCGAAAATTTAACTTTATAATTAAATGCCCGAGAATTCCTCGTCGTCGCACAGTCGTAATATTTTTATAACTCGCAATAACAACAACGGAAGCGTCGCAGCAAGCTAACGCCCCATTAAGAGGTATTTAATGAATAATACAAAATTACATAATAGAGAACGAGAAAAAATTAGAGCGGTTTGGTATAAAGTCCAGGAGGCAAGTGGCCTCTCTCTCTCTCTTGGTTAAGATGTAGTAAAAAGTAACTTAATCAAGTCGGAGGCTGAAGTTATTGCCCTTAAAATGGCCGAATAAAAATCAGCGGTAGAAAGAAAAAGAGTAATGCAAGACCGAGAAGGAATCTTTTGAAGTGCAAGCCGCCCATATAATTAAAAGCTTAATTAGTCCTGCATCTTCGAGAATATTGTCCGATCTAAGTGCAATGAAAAACACATTCTCGTAATTCCCGAGTAACACTTGTAGTTACGACTACGCTGTGGCAAGAAAATATCCACGAAATTTTCTGCACTGTATACATTCTAGCAGCTCGTATCGAGAAGTCCGACCTCCATTTTAGCATTATCCGCTATCTTCCTTATTGCCTTGGGGAAGTACGATTCAAAGATGGGATAACGTCATGGCTCTCTTATTCTTTTTTTCGCGCGCGCGCGCGCGCGAATGCATTGGTGGTAGAAGCTCGGGTATCGAGTTACCCCTTTTCGGATTATGCGATTATTTATACGATTTGCGCAGTATGTCGCGGAAATTACGAATCAAAGATGCCCGGCTTTATCGCGGAAGCTACTGCCATAAGACGTATGCTCAGAGCCAGCAGTCGGGGCTGCTAGTTGCCGAATCGTTGCCGATTTCTTAATTATTTCATTGGTTATTATCGGACAATGGAGAGAGTTATTTTTAAATTAAATTATTTCATTAAATATTTGTAATTTATTCTTTTTTTAGTATGATCTTTTCATAAATCAATTTGTATATCATTTTTATTGCCGATTTCGAAGCTTGAAAATAAAAGTGTTGTCTTCGAAATTGATGACACTTTTACTAAAACAATATTGTCTAAAACTTTATTGTTTTGCTTACTAAAAAAATATTTACAATCCTCTGAACCTTAAAAAGTCAATAAAGATATGTAAAAGCAGACTCATAAATTGCGACGAGGCGCACACTTAAAAGCTTAAAGAACTGCAAATATTTTAAGATTACAATCTTTTGTCGTGAGTAATAAAGATACTGTCACTGTAATTAAGCTAACTATTTTGAAATTATAATAATACTTTAATGAAAAAAAATCTCCCGCAGTATCGTTTCAACCGTATTCGAATTTATAATAATTATCTGCGCAAAATCTTTTAGTACTTTATTTGGATTCGAACAGTATTTGTAATGAACAGTTTTAAAAATAGAAAATTAAAAATCTCTCGAAGCAAATAAAGTTGATGTCGGCCAAGTCACATACATGACCGCAGACACACGCACAGCTATACATGGGACGGCTCCAATACCGTCGCTATTTTCTCGTACATTTTTATTCCAAAGGCGCAGGGCACGTCCTTTAATATCCTAACCAATCTTCTCTGGTGGCACTACGCCTTTTCCATTTTTCCTTCTCTTTCATATTTTTTTGCTCTAGCTATTTCGCTTCAAAATTTTCTATCTCCCATTGTCCGCTCTATGTGTATGTGTCTTCCCTGTACGTAATATTTTGAAATTATTTTCTTTTTTCTATCTCTCTTTCTCTGCTCTGAATTTTCCCTAAAATTCGTTATTGTTCACGAGGCCCCTGTATCCTTATCACGCTTATAAAACCCTACTTTGTTGTAAGAGGACGAAACTGGCAAGAACATTCTATTTGGTGAATATATTCTTGTTTTCTGCGCATCGTAAAATCCATTTAAGAAAGAATCTTTGCAAAGAGACATCAAAGCGCCTATCATGGTAATGCATTCCCTCGGTCTTCCCTTCGCATTTTGCCTTTTCCATTTCCTCTCATCGGCTCTCTTTCTATTCATCCCGAGTCGCGTCGTCCTCCTCGTGCATTTATCCATATAGGTATGTGTGTGTATATATATATATATATATATATATATATAGCTATATATATAAAGAGAGAGAGAGAGAGAGAGAGATGAGTGAGGAACAGGGCCTCTTCGGAAAATCGCGAGCAGCCCAGAGCAGCCGTATAACCGTTGCAGCACGTTCCTCGCTCTTCGCACGCTTTTCCACTTATAAGCGAACCGAGATAGAAGCCGTCGCCCCCGCGCGTTCGGTAAACTACTCGCTTATGTTCCCTGTCTATATCTCCTTCTTATCCAGCAGCTTCAGACAGGATAGCACACCCAAGGCTGCACTCGTTTTCATGGGATGGTCAGAGCAAATGCCGTGCCACGTCCAGCCCTCCCGACAACTATACAAGTATCCCTCTCTCTCTCTCTCTCTCACTCTCTCACTCGTCTTTATTTCCGTTGCTGCCGTGGCATGGTGTAGCATGACCTTCCCTCGGCGCCCCTTTTTCGCCCTTTCTCTTCATCTCTCTCAAGAGCACATTCCCCGGCGACGTTTCTGTTTGTCTGTGTTTATGCTGCGAGCGCGACCCACGGGAGGACACAATACGCGTGAGCAACGAGATGGCATTTTCCAGCTTGATAACGGCGGAATCGAGTTATTCCGAGGCGACGAATACGAGGCTGCATTTCTCTATTTTCCTTATGCATGAAAGGTGTGCTGTATACCTTAGTAAATATATGTATGCTTCAATGCTAGAGCGCCGGACAAAGCTTTATAACGGTGTACAGTAGGCGATTTGAATCTATATCCATACTCGGCTCGCGGCCAAGAACTACCTTCCTTGCCAAAGAGCCAGAGAGAGGGAGAGAGAGGGAGAGAGAGGGAGAGAGACAGATAGAGAGAGAGAGAGAGAGAGAGAGAGAAAGAGATTTTTTAATGAACTCTTTGAGCAGTTCAGTATGACATGATTTTCGAGTAAATTGTTCACACTGATTTGTCCATTTAGAAGTAATCGTGTGTCAGTAGTAAACTCTTGATTGACTTCGAAAAGCAGTAAATGCTGACTTCGCCGTAAGTGCGCGAGATATTTTTTACTCGTCGTTTACGATTCATTTGCGAACCGTTAACAAGTCCGCTCGATAGTCATAATCTCTTTCTCTCTCAGTCACTCCCTTCTCAACGATATGCCAGTTCTTCTCTCGTAAAAAGTACAACACTATTCGCGCTCGAAATTCCAATACTTATATACCTTAGCAATTTATGCGATAACAACTCGCTTTAGTATGATTTTTATCGAGCCGCCAGCATTTCGAGTAGATGCTTACATAAATGTAAATTGAACTTATACATATATACAACGAAAAGGTATAATGCTTTCATGCAGCGCGATCCGCGATTGCTCCACATTATAAACGGTGGACAAAATCGCAAGCGGTTACTTTTGTAGCTTGGCGAGTTTAATTAGCTATCGTTGCCGTTGCATCACTTAACGATCTCACGCTCTAAACAAAAAACACGACTACCATTTCCACCCATAACCAGTTTCATGTCGCGCGCACGTCGGCTATTGATTAATTATAAAATCCACTTACGGTGATCGTAAACAAAAAAAGTATTTCCAGCCCAATCGAATCTTATTAAGTTACCGCGCGTGGTAGTTGGATCATCGAAGAAAAAGTACACCGGATAATAATAATCGGCTGCCGTCCGATGATCTGCGCTATTCCAACTCCAGCTCCTCCCTCCTTATATGTGCCTGTGCTCGCGTGTGTACGTGTCCGTGAGGAGAAGGAACTTTGCTGTGGCGATACTACGGCTTCGCTTCCAGAGTGGAACTAATTAAGGACGTCTGGTTTTAATTAAGCCTGAAACGAGTGAAGATGAGAGAATCGAATAAACGCTGCCGCTTCTGCTGTTCTCGGCAGCGCACTGCAGCCCTTGAGAGCAGTGAAAGGGAATCGAGAGAGTGAGAGAGAATTCGCATAGAGTGTAGGCGCATTATTTCTGAGTCGAAATTGGCTTTTCTCCGGATCTTTGTGTGGAGCACTTTAAAATCGCATGAAAAAAAGAAGATTCAATGGAGAGTGGATGTTATGAAGATGCTGAATGTAGTTAATTGGTTTACTTATGTATAAGAGAGTTTGGAGGAAAATATTCTGAGATTTTATATAAATTTCCTTGTTAATTAACGATGTCCGGATCGAGCGGACGCGATAAAACCTGCACTTTCCGACGAGGCGATGGACGGCAATAAAGTCATGTTCGTAATTATATAAACGATGCCGATTGAGTATATCATGAATAATTAACATCTAGCCGTGTGATATGTTCCATCGATTTTCCACGATGATAAACGTCAGTTTATCATCGTTGGAAAATTCTTCTTTGACTTTTCCTTTCCGGTTATAGTCCACTATTATGAGCAACAATGAGCTTTACTATGTCTATCAGATATACCGATACGACCGTATCGGTACATCCCAACCAAGAAAGTAAAATATTCGAGGTCCGTGTACGACTCCGCCTCGTTCCGCCATCGTCCTCCGCTTGCTTCTTCTTGTCCTTTTTTTCTTACTCTCTCCTTCTCTCTCCCGCTCCCTTCCTCTCCCTTCCTCTCCCATGCTCACTGTCTCTCTCTCTCTTGCTCTCTCGTGGAGAAGAAGCGGCAGCGCGAAGCGCAATTATCAGGTACTTTAATGCGCGCTGTACGGCCGAGTCGATTTTTTAAAACCGCACAGGATAATTGAGGATTGCGGTGAGCCCCTTTTTGCGCAAAGCTTTTCTTCTTTCGTGTGCGCGAAGGAGATGACTGTATATACAGACACTGGGATATATAATAAGAACAACGGGTAGGAGGATGCTGAGCCAGCCGATAAAGTCTGTAAGTGGCTGCGGGCCTTTTATTCGCGTAATTGCCGACGATCAACTATTTACTGGACTTTATATTCGAGAGTATAACTTACCGTTTTTCGTCTCTCCCTCCCTCTCTCTCTCTCTCTCTCTCTCTATCGTCTGGATTTTTGTTTTTTACTGAGTCGATTCTTTCTTGGGCGCATTGTTCGAATAAGAGATAAACGCCATATTCGCGGAAAAATACGACACGCGAAACTCCTTTTACCGCGCTTAATACTCCGCATATTAAATCAGTCTCTGTGAGACTTGTTATCTTTCTATATACATATCAGACCAAAGCGAGAAATACTCGGCGTTTTATCGTTAGCTTACGCCGCCACGTAGATAATCACACATTCACGTAAATTATTCTCAGCACTGGTCGTTTCAACCCACCCACATTTTCCCTCTTTTTCTCCCACCCCTTTTTTTCGGCCATTGGCGTGTAGTATGTTACGGTATGGGCCATATCGATCGATATTAGATATTGGGGGTGGCTCCAGCGGGAAAAGACGTAAGAAAAAGATTAACAGAATTATACAGCGTTACGCTAGCAATCGTCGCACCATATATGCCATTTGGATTGAGATAAAGCGTTGTTGTAACGAAAATTGACAGGTTAAACAAAGTTTATATATATATATAGTGAAGCGAATGCTTAGAGGACGTATAATATTCACTTATATTACGGAAAGTAGAAAATTTCCGTTTTCGTCGTCATTGCCAACAAAGAAATATAATGATGTACAATTTTTCATATTGCTCAATAACAAAGCTTGCGGTGGCTACTTATTAACTCGCAAAAATGAATAAACCACATTAAATTGCGCAGTAAAAAATAACTCGGGAATTTCGATAAAAAAAATCGACAAAAAGTTGCGCACACACGTACAAAGCAAACAAATACTTTCCTCGCAACATTTGCGGCGTCTAGCACTAAAATTTTTCTTTCCCGCATACGTGCATGTGTGGCGACCACTTTTTCACAACCAATGCAAACTCCTTTTTTCACTCCAGCGCAACAATTTTTCTCCCTCTCTTATCAGCGTATACATATTTACCCAGGGTAGGTTGAGTGTGCGCGCGCGTGCGCAGAAAAAAAGAAACATTTTTGCACAAGCAGCATCACCAGGCTTTTTTGTTGGCAGATATCGTCAGCAGCAGGAACAGCAGCAGCAATCCTCCGTAGGCGAGGATTATGGCCCTCCTCCTTCTTCCCCTTTTGTGGCGCAAAATTCTCCGCCGCTGCCGATGCTTTTTTTCGCAAGCGGGGTGGTACATAATTTGCATATTTTGTTAGGTTAAATCTAATAAAAAGAGGCTACACTCGCGCGCGTGCACACGCGAGAGAGAGAGAGAGAGAGAGAGAGAGAGACAGAGAGGCTTCTCGACGAGATCGGGCGCAGCAGCGGCATAAAACGAGTTCTACGCACACAAACGCACACGTCGTGCATGTACAAGAGAATGCAAAAGTGAAAGAGAAAAAAGATGAAAAAAGCTGTGGAGGAACGGATGGGACGATATGGGAAATGAGAGAAGCTGAGTAGAGGCATGCAGTTGAATGAAAGAGAAAACACAAACAAGCTTATAGGAACTTGCTGCATGCAGCTTTCTCATAGGTACACAGGTACACGTATTTAAGGCATGCCTAATGATACGTGACAAAGGAGTTCAATCAGTATAGCGCCCCTCTCCTTCAAGTCGGACAGTCACCTGAGTTGCGATAGCGCCGTCGCTCGGAATCATCCGACGTAATACGAGGCACAGTTACCAGAATAGAAATGTGTACCCAGACTTGCAGAGCAGCGATGGCCTACTATTGCCGGACATCTGCGCTCATTTAGACTTCGTTCGACCTCCATAATGAAGATCATTGCGGTGGGTTTGAGACGGACAGCTCGTTCTTTTGTCTCTTTTCCCTTTTCCCTCCCGTATACACGTGAGGAATATGCTTCACGGACCGGGCGTATTATGCATACTCGTACGCAAGTTTCAAGTCTGCTATTGTCTAGCAGCAAGAAAAACGACTTCGCACCAACCGTTGAATTGCGCGAGTAATGCCCAAGTATTCTGTCGTTATGCGCGAATGGCTTAAAAATAGATTATAACACACCGGCTGTCTGTATGAACGGATGGATGCCCAGCTACTGCGAGTTGCTGATGGATTGCGGCCTTGCTACCATAGCGCGAAACATATACTCGAAAGAAGTGCCCGGACGCTCGTTGTGGCTTTACTCGCCATGAGTATTAACTGACAATGTATCTTAGGTGCACGAGGTTTCAAAGTTGAGATGAAAGAATTAATTTGCGCTCAAATTAATTTATGTTATTTCTACCTTTTAAATCGAGAAAAAATCGTTTAGTTTGACTCCATTAAAAGGGTAGTAGTTGTGACCTGGTTATCAAACGGGTCGATATTTATTTGGGTTGACAAGAAAGATACGCACAGCTTGGCTAACTTACGCAATACGGAGCCCACCATTAACCGCTCGTCTTCTCAGCTCTAAAAATAAAAGGTCGACCTCGTTTAATGGCACTTGGGGGTCGATCGTCGTCTCGCGTCAAATGTCGAAAGCTTTTTCATTCTCTTTCTTTTTTACGAGGACGCGCGGGCACACGCGGTTTCTTCGCGAACATTTAGCGCCTAGTAGAGTAGGAGGTGGATTACGTCGTATGACGGTCTTGTTTGTCGTAAGTTATTTATTATCGCCACGCGGCAGAATGTCGGTGCTGGTGACCGCTGTACAGGCGAGGCATCAATGTCAAACGTAAATTAACGACGTGGCTTCCTGGGTTCGCCTCTTGAAGGTAGTGCACGAAACGACAGCGGCGGTGACTTCGGCGACTCATCGCAAGAGACTTTTATCGGTTTCCCAAGCACCGCGGCGTGCTTTCCCGGTACGACTAGTCTTACTAATTATCTTCGGTTTTGTTTGTCCGTATGTTCGCGGTCTTTTTCTAGCGCACTTGTTACAGATTTTTAATTTTTTTTTTTTAACAGGAAATTGGATTAATGCAGTGCGTTCTCGTTGGAAGAACTAGTTTTCTTCGATGGAACATGTCAAAGTAAATTTATGCTGCGCCTGTTATATCGCTTAACTTAAGGATGAAAAAAAATGAATACATTTGAAATTACGGCAATAAAAACTCATGTATACAAACGAGTCAATTAATTGGCGTTATTTTTATTATCTGTTATTTTTCCATTTACGCTCACAGAAACAAGATATTGTCGGTTCACCGGTAATAAACAATTTTACACTTCGTAACTTTTTTTTCTCTCGCTCATAATCGGCCATAGTTCTCTCCGTGTAGTCTCGGCACGACGTGTAAACACTATAGCGGTATCATCGCTCAACCGTCGAAAGTTCATTAAGGCCCGACTTTTACGGCAATAGCTCGAAAAACGCATCAGCCATCGACAACAAACACGTAATACACCGCTCGAAAAGCGTTTGTCCATAACAATGATGATAATATCAGCCTTGCGAGAGAGTGAGTGAGCGTGAGAGAAGAAGAAAGAGAATTGTCACGTTAGCGTATCCATTCAAGAAGCACACACTATATCCGTGTCTTGGAACGCACATACACATACATGCACATGCGAGAAACTCATTTCCAAGGAGAAACGTCTGGCGTCTCTCGTGATAAACGCTTGACTCTCCGCGAGTGTGAGGAAAAACGTCAGCTGGCACACTCTCTTTTTCCATTTCGCCCTCAAGCTCGCTCTCGTCGAAGATCGTCAACTTTCGTCCGTCGAATCCGCGCCTCTAGAGAAAAGAGAAAAAGTTTGGAACACAATTTTCCGTTAGGCCGTGAGTCGAAAGAGAGAAGGAGAAAAGTCGCGAAAAGTTGAAAATTGCGTGGTACGGGATGCTTTTCGCGATTTGCACGTGTGCGTAGTTCGTCTCAGACTTATTGCATGCAAGAGAAAAGTTTTAAAGTTTGAATAACTTTTCTTTGAAGAGATAGTGTTTGGTGATCAAAATTACCCATCCATGCCAAATAATCGTAAATATAATAATAGCTTTAGGCGCATATATTAAGATTGATTAGTGAAAATAATGTTTTGGTAAAATAAATTCGTCTGTAGTGATTATTTTTCAGATTGAATCACATAACGAGAAGAGCTAATTTTACACGTGTGTTATATATAAATTCGGAAAGAAAAGATTAACTTTCATCAAGCTCGAAATTTATCCGGTTAATTTTGAATGCTGCCCATCATGGAGCTCTGATAATTCCCACAAAGCAATTTTTCCTTCGGATTTCAGGCGCATCGCACTAGACCCAAGATGCAGAGAGCCTTCGTCTTTTTCTCTACCTTATTGAGCTTGTAACTCGCGTGTACGTAGGGCGCAATGTGAAATTTAAGGGAGGAAAAGAGCGTATAGCCAGAAGCAAGATGTTCATTGCAAGCCGCGACGCTAGTGAGGGACGCTCGAAAGGGGGCTTTGCTGCTGCTGTTGCTGCAACCGGCTTATTTCGCCGTCACTTTATATGCAGGAACGAACTTTCCTCTCTCTCTCTCTCTCTTTCTTTCTCTCTCTCTTTCAGTCTCTGTGTATCCGACGAACCTCTGACACAGAATATATAGGTGTGTGAGAAAGGCAAAAAAACGACGGTAGCACAACACGCATAGTCTCGCGCGTTACGAAGTAGAAGAGAGAATGAGAGAGAGAGAGAGAGAGAGAGAGAGAGAGAGCGAACTCGTTGCCGGTGCTGTGGCTCGAAGTAATATTAAAGAAGGAAGCAAGAGAAAAGGGGATTGCCTTAGAAGAAGAGGAAAGGGTTTTTCTCTTTATCCTTGTTGTTATTTAAGCCGGAGAGCCCAGGCACGTCTGACTTGGAGGGAAAAAGGAGCAGCAGCATCAGCTTCCGTGCACTTTGTTTAATCTTATGCGTCTGGAACTTGGCTTTCTTTTCATGTCTCTCTCTCTTTCTCTTGGTATACCTATACGCCGGCACTTTTTCTTCTTAATTACTTGACTTTCAGGCCGCTGCTACTTGATAACCTCTTTCTCTCGTTCTCTCTCTCTCTCTCTCTTTCTCTCTCTCTCTACTCTTGTCTACTGGAAATCTCTGGAGAGAGGAGGGAGAGACCCTATCTGAATTTTCATTGATGTAACGAAATAATTTCGACCCCAGGGCTCTCTCTCTCTCTCTCTCTCTCTCCGCTCTTGTGAATTTTGAAACTTCATTAAATCACCCTGTTTCCCTCCTGCTCGTCTCGACAGAGATTTGAGAGTTTAAACCAGTTTTTAGGCGTAAAGTTTCATCAGGAGAGTAGTTTCATTTTTTTAATATTAAAAACAAGTTTAACGCAACTTTCTTTGTAAATCAACATGTTTTTGTATTACCATAAATATACAATACGAGATCATGAAATGCCCGCTTGAAACATTACCAATTTCACAAGCCATTACCGATAGCTTTACATCCCTCCCGCTATATATATATGTAGTCTGATCTCTCTTCCTTTTGGTAAAAATTTGGCATGAAATAAGATCGCTCAAAGAAAAACTTTACGCGCACTCGGTCCTATCATTATTCAAGCGTAGCACATACCCTCTCGCCCGGGAGTTCGCTCCTTTGTTTAATCTCGCGTCGCGCTACGCGATACTCGAATGCAGAGGTACCGCCTCTTCCTCCCGTGAGTCGTGTGTATATTATATATGAATTGGGGGAGGCATTATTGTAATATTTTTCATCAGCCTTTTGCTGTCTTTCGAAATTTATTCAGAGATTATTAATTTACGTATGCCATTGTCGTTCATTTAATTTTGCCTACATTAAGAAACGTTAATTTTGTTTGAGTTTATTATATAGAGAAATATGGTATAGCTGTAACGGCTATTCTTAGATACTTTAGTTATGTTAAGTCGATATTACTAAGTCGCAGGATTCTATAATCTTGGAGTGAATGTATTTGAAATTCCGCAGCAGCTTACTCACATTTGACCACGTAAGGTTATACTTCTCGATTAGGTCTATAAAATAATCGAGTAATGTATGTGTAATCCGCGACTAATGCTAATAAATAGTCATCAACAGTCAAAATGATAAATATTCAAAAATACGTCTAAAACTTTCTTCTTTCTTATTAAGCTATAGAAATATATTTTTACGCGGGATAATACGTTACTCGCCGAAAAAAGTATCTTATAATATTTTTAATTCAATTAAAAGGCTATTTTACGGCTCCACGAGGTATCGATTTTCTGTGTATACACGCAAACAGAACAAAAGTACGAAGGCTTGAGCATAAAAATCCCGAAAAAGAACGGCAGCAGCAGTATCAGCGGCGCGGAATCCTCGCTCTCTCTCTCTCTCTCTTTCCTGAGAACTGCAAATGTATAGTTATCTGAAACGTTTTCACCGAACATTATTACCCAGTCCCAACTTCCTTATTTTATTTATTGTTATACTCCCTCGATGTTGGTGTGTTGTACGTATGCGTCCTTTTGTTTCCCTCCTCTCTCTCTCTCTCTCTCTCCCTCTTGTATTCCCCTTCTTCCGCAACTCTTCTCTCTCCCTCTCTTGCAGTATACTGGCCTCGGCTGATCCGCCATTGAACCTTGTATCTCTCCGTCTCTCTCATCCCTTTTTCTGCCTTTACTCTAGCAGCAGCGTTTCCGAGGAGACGCGCGCGCGCGCGCGATTTCTCCGCGCGCTTCGTTCGAAATTGTCGCTCTACCCCGGCCATTGGGGTCGTTAGTTCTGTAATTTACGGGGTTTAAGGGAGCGCGAGGCAAACCTTCTCTATCTCTTTCTCTCTCTTTCTCTCGCTTTCGCTTCGTCTATCGCATCCGAAGGCCTGTGCGCCGTCGCTGCCTCATCGACCGAGCTTATACTTTTATCTCGACTTTTTACTCTTGTTTTTCCTTCTCTTTCTCTTTTTTTCCTCTCTTAGCCCGGCGTTTCTCCGACTCTACGCCATATTCCCAATCTTAATATTTTGATGTTCTTAAGAACCGCCATAAGATATCTCGACCGCGGAATAAACTGAGCAAACTCGGCTGCATGGACATACCAGATCCTCTCTCATGCGAGAGAAAGGGAGAGAGAAATAAGACGACGCTGTTGCTCTTTCTTTTTTTCTTAGGGGAGAACGACTATGCGACTATGGCCCGTTCCGACCTCTCTAACGACAGTATTATCCAAACAATGTCTGGGGTATATACACTCTTTGAGCGAACAACACTCCATACTTGGTTATCTTCATAGATGGATGTGAGATAATTTCTCTTTCGGTTCTTTTTCCGCTTAATAGCGATGTAAATTTTTCTTGAATTACGCGTGACTTTAATCCGCGATTGCGGTCTCTCACGCCAGTTGTAAATTGAGAATTCAAGCGCGACCTGTATGATATTCGACTCTGATTCCGCAAGAGCATATAATAAGATAAAAGCGCATATAAGTATTTACCGACGTGGAACGCGATTGCGGCAGAAAAGCCTGTGAAAATTGCGAAAGTGAAACTGGGCTTGATATATGAACTCCTTAGCGACGGCTTTTAGTTTTTATTTCGATAGCGCCTCGATGCTCGCATAATTGATATTATCATTGAATATTACAATTTTAATGGCGTCTCGTAAAAGAAATTGCTGCACGATTTTCCCAATTCCAAATAAAATGCATTTCGCACTCGTATAATCCAGTATATGTACAACTTTTACAACACCATTACGGAATCACATACATAATGTCTAACCACCTACTGTCTAGGAAAATTTAGCGATTAACTCTCGCCACTCGAATATCGTATCTCATTAAACGACTCCATATACTTACATAACAGCGCGATCTATTCCAGTTAAGTTCTGATCGTGATAAAGCGACAGGAACAGCAGCAGCATTCTGACGGATCAGTTCCAGACGAAAACAAATGATACGCTAGAGATCCCCGGCAATGCAACTCAACATCGTTCTCGTGACATGTTTATATCGCGCTGGTGTGTACGCGCCTTGATATTCCATTCCGTCCTCTCGCCAGTCGTAATCCTCGCATCATGGCATCGGATCCACGTTTCCGCCCTATAACAGACTATATATCGGGGTATATATATCCATACGCACAAAGAGGGTGAGAAGCGGCTGCGCATGATTCTGCGCTAATTGCAGCGCGTTATTTACGACGCTCGGCGACACCTACGCTCGCGATTCGCGAGGGACGCAGAACAGGGGAAAATGTATTATATTCGGAGCGAAGGACAGTTTTGTTCTTTGTGCTACACGCCAAGCATGTGACGTCGTTACAGATGGCCGCCATTGTCCCTCCGCAGTGCAATCAATATATCGGTTGTAGTGCACTGTCTATACGCCAAGCCTGGTTCTCTCTCTCTCTCTCTCTCTCTCTCTCTCTCTCTCTCTCTCTTTATCTCTCCCTCTCTCTCGCTGCATGCATGGGTTTGCTTTTTTGAGGGCGAAAATGGCGTCATTGTTTCAATGAGATGTAGACGGAATAATACTACGATGTGTGCATCAAACGCATAAAAATGATTATTGATCGGGCCTTTATGACGGACGATAATGAAAATTATTATTGCAAGGGGCGTGAGATGAGCGCTTTCCATATGGAAAAAGTCAGTTCAGGAAACGTATTGGTTAATAAACCAATGTGCGATGGCGATAACATAAGATGAAACGTTATTCGTTTAAACGTGAAAATTCTACGTTTCTTCATCATAATTTATCTAGCTGTATGTATAATGGAACATGCAGCTGCTTGGCGTATTTTCGAAGAATGGAGGAAAAAAAAACAGATCCCCTTTAAAAAGAAAGTGCCCAACGGAACAGCCCCCACTGAAAAGCTGCACAGCCGTCGCCGCATGCGTAGCTCGAAATGAAGCTCTATACGATACAGCAAAAAAGCAAACGCTGTAGGATAGACTCTAGAAGCCGTGTCGAGCATCATATCCCCGTGGATGCATATACATAATAATATTCGAAAGTCAAAACGTATATGTGTGTGTTCTCTCTCTCTCTCTCTCTCTCTCTCTCTCTCTCTCTCTCTCTCTCTCTCTCTCTCTGTGTGTGCATAACGAATACACGCGCATAAAGCTGCAGCGCAGAAAGTCACGCTCGAGCAAGGAGGAAGAGTGCTCCGCGGTAATGGCGCATGGTAAATGGTAATAACTACTAATAACGGATAAGTGTTTGCACAATATCCCGTGCAAGCCGCATTGGTGTCTGAAAGAAAGAGAGATATAGGCAAGCAAGGGAGGAGGAAAAGAGAGAGAAAGACATCGTCCGCGCTCGAGAGAGAGGGAGAGTTAAGCGAGCCATGGCATTAAAGACCGCGCGAGTACTTAATTATAGTAATTCCAGCGTGCATGTACCGTTGCGGCGGAAAAATCTGCGGGTCGTCCCGACGAAACGAAATGAGTTTTTCGCGGTCGTGTATACAAGTTCCGGAAACATTAATGCACTGCGCTTATAAATTCATGAAAGTTTCGCCGTTGCAAAAAGAGCCGCTCTCGTGAGAATGACCGCACGCAACAGAAAAATACTTGTTCTACATATGTGAAAGCGCATGAGTGTGCGCGTCTGTCAATGTTAGAGGAAGTTTATTTTTCATTTTAGGTGATGTGGGTAATCAATTATTATTATCAGTGTAAACTGAAGACAAGCGAGTAAAGTATCTCAACTCACTCGCGATAATTTTGAGAAAAAGAAAGTTTCGCAGAGTTGGTAAATCAATTTAAAGAAAAGAGTATAAAGGAATGTAAAGTTGTAAATGATCTGGTACTAGGGTAAAAAAACGAGGAAAAGTGAAATAAAAAGATCGTTAAATTACGTCAATGACATGATTGGAATAAAGGTGTATTGATCGAGGAGCGAAGTTAGTTTTAAGATTCATTCGAGATTTTTAGATACTGTTTTCCAAGCTCGTAAAAATGTCACGTAAACCGATTATTGGTCGCTATCTCAAACTGGCCTTGAACTATTGTATCAACCCCGCTTCTTTTACCTCTAAACGAGTACATATTGGGACTCCGAAGTCAAAACTGTTTTCATCTTTTCTTGGACTCGAAAACCATAGTTCATTAAACCTCATTTGTTTCGTTACCGGAATAATCATGAAGGCTTTGTGCATTCGACTGGTTAATTGATTATCATCGTCATTTCCTTTTTTATCTGCCTATAATTCGTTCAATAATAAAAATGCAAACCGCCGAAATGTGCAAGAAATTAAATGACGTCGTGGGTAACTAATTTTTAAACGGCCTCTTTTATACGCGTACGCGGTGTAACTATTCGACGTCACTTTTGAATTTCTGTTAGCACAGTTCTTATAGTTTTTAGTTCTTGCGTCCTTGCATTACATAAATACATACATGCAGCAATCAAAAGTTCAACCGTCCCGTCGACCAAGCAGACACAGTTACACGCTGTTAGTAGCCTACTTGGAAATATTCAATAGCTCAATAGTTAAACGTCATCCAATATCCCGTGACTCGTCTTCTACCCCCCCCCCCCCTCTCTTTCTCTCTCTTGCTCTTTTCGTCAACTGTAAATTCTGCATAATACATAATAATACTAATGCAGTAATTCGCCTAATTGAGTAAGCGCGGATAATTCGATGCGATAAAGACCGCAACGAAATTCGTTTCTCGTTAGCATCATGAATTTCAATAAGTCGGCTCAATTATATATACTCCGCGGAACAATGAGCGTCCATCAGACCACGCTCGGAAATTCTGGCACCCACGATCATGGAGGCCATTGATCGGGAAACATACAAGTCTCGTATACGGCATTACATCAATCATACCGAGCGCGTAACCGACGTTTCCAATCTCCTCTTCAAGGAGGAGCGAACATATCCGAGAGTATCGATGGTCCGCGACATTAACATACCTATAGCCATCGTGACTACGTTTCTCTTTCCTCGAAGAAGCAAAAGAAGAGGAAGAAGAAGAAGAAGAAAGAGAAGAAGAAGCAGCAACAGCAGCGGCAGCAGCAGCAGCAGCTTAAGAAGGAGCCACAAACCTCCTGGAAAAAAAGAAGAATATCAAACCGCCGCTGATAAATCATCGCATATCTCCATCTCGCTCACTCGGTCGACCTTCGGCATCATCGTGTGTCCGCGAGAAGAAGTTAAACCAGCCGAATCCGGACTATTGCATGGCGTCTCTCTTTCTCTCTCCCTCTCTCAGCTAACTGTTGAAACCGCAGAGAGTGACGCTCGGGTAAAAATGGCCGAGCAGCTGTGAAAGAGAGAAAGAACGTGCCGCCCTTCTTGCGCGTGTATGTGTGCCGTCATGGCGTCCAACAAGTAGCGGACCAAGAGCTTGTGCGTAGAGAGTTCTTATGGCGTTACTCTCTCACCATTCTCGCCTCGAGTAAATGAATATTGCGCGAGCAAGAGCCAAGGAGAGAAAGGCGACCCTTTCTTCTTTTCGCACTGGACACGAGCAATAATGCTCGTTCGCGCGTTTTTGTCTCGACACTTTTCTGGATGAGAGAGATATATATAGAGAGAGAAAGAGAAGCGATTGTCGTTTGGGGATTCGGAGGAAAATGAAAATGCGAGACACGCTCTCTTGTGTACACCGCTGACTACTACGTTGATGTTTCTTTTTTTTTCATTCTCTTACTGTCTGTAGTATAGCAAGTTAGGAAAATGCAAATGGGAAAGGTCGAGAGACTCCTGTTGCCGGAGGAGATTGGTTTATTGTATATTAGCTGTCGGCGGTATTGTTTAAAAAATGCTTAGTGGCTCTAAGCAAGGAGTTGAGGAACAGGGTCCTTCGAAATACTTAGAAAAATGAATGAGGAAGAGAATCTCAAGGTGATGTTTTCATGCGTTGCGGGAAAACAATGGCGTGATTTATTTATTTCTATTTTTATCTTAAGGCGAGTTATGATAGGACTATTTTATATTTTTTAAATTACAACTTAATTTATCGTATCAGCACGATGCGATATGTATCCTCGAAAGCATTCCCATCGTCAGATATATATTTTATTTACAAACATCGAGTGGAAAACAATTTGTCTCGAAATTACACTTTTAAAAATATGTTAACCGCAACCGACGCCAAGCTCGGACATTTTCCTCCGTCCTAGAAAAATAATTTAACATTATCTCTTTGATTACCGTAAAGATTGTCCGCGCTACGTATAATTTGAAGAAAAATAATGAGAGGGGAATAATATTACTCGCAACTATATATCGACGGAAAATTATAATCGTCTTTATAACGAAATGCGTCCGTTCGATAATGTAAAAAAGACAATCTGGCCATCATGCCACAAAGCCTTTTCTTCGTATATGCCAAAGATCCACGAAGATATAATATATATGCATACACGCACAGGAACACAGTGGTTTTTCGGTGAGAGCAGTTCATTAATACATGGGCCCGTCACTGACACTGGCTGAGCGAGAGCTATGAAAATGCAAATTACGCAGCGCGCCCGTATATCTCGTTTTTACGAGCTTAATTTTCTTCCGACGGCATTAAAGGCTACGCGAGACCGACGGAGCCGCCGCCGCCGCCGCCACCACCACCAGCGACGACGACGACGACGACGACAGCGACGACGACGACATCGAGAGTGTATATATTCGCTATTTTGGAATGTTCGGCAACAGCGTGTTGAACTCTTCCTTTTGGCTTACTTTCTTAGCTCCTTTATTTACTAACTCGTAGAGGTAAAATCTCCCTAAGTTTTTCTAGACGCCGCGATGAACAGCGACGAATTTTTTTATTAAATTAAAAGTTTTTTGTTTTTATAAGTACAATATGGAAAATTAAATCTTCAAGATAAATTAATTTAATATAGTTAAGCGAATGGCGCGGAATTCACTAACGGCCATCACTCGAGACTATAGTGTCCCAAGAATACTTCTGAATAGTATTTCGCGGTGGCGGTCTCTATATTCCTTCTGTGCCTTACTTCTCTTTCTCTCCACTTTTCGTTCCATACACCGAGACTTAAAGAATGTGGTGTGCAGTGCAACGGCGGAGAGCGCGCGCGCGAGAGAGAGAGAGAGAGAGAGAGAGAGAGAGAGAGAGAGGAGAGAGTTCGGATTCCGGTCAATAAAAAACAGCGTAAAACACAACTGAGAACGGACGGCAAAGAAACCGGAGCGCGCAAATAGTTGAAACCACAAAGACGCGAAGGAGCGAGAGACTTCCATGCTTCGAAGCGACGGCGGCGGCTCTCCATAATGTTACTTTATATCTTCGCAGTAAAAACGAGATTGAAAATATCTTTGCCGGGAACACAAGCTCGCGCGAGCGGGAGGTTCTTTCATGTTTAGCGGTCATGCGTATATACGGCTGCTGCTGCAGCCGCTGCCGTGGTTGCCTTGCTTCCAGAAGGCTCATTAAAGGGACGCGGTAATTAGTAAGTTTATACCATGTCGTCGTGAGAAATGTATCCCCGCGAGAGTTCGCGCCGATTCATTGTAAAGAACTCGAGTTTATGGCCGCAGGAATAGGCTCTGAAAAGCCATTTCAGACAACACGGACGCGGACGCGTAATTATCGATATACTCTCGACTGATTGGAATGTGGGAATAAAGTCAATTGAGATCGAATTAACTTTTATACCATAAGGCGCTTGAATCTTTACAATTTTATTTTCCACTTACACTTGATTCAAGAGCAAAAGAGTCTCGTTAATTTAAGAAAAATTTCCATCGTAAATAGCAGCAATTGTTGAATTAACGGTTAAGCACTGAGTCGCGTCGTTTATTGTTACGCATAGGCTTTCTGTGTATGCGCTTAAATCGGTCCCAAAGATGCACGCGCAAAGACTCGTAAACACTATATAAAACTGCACTTTAGATCGTGGATAAAAAACAAATCAGTTGTATTGCTGCATTGACCAGTGAACATGGTGGATATAAATGTAATTATTAGATGATGAAATGGCACGAAGGTCGCCTGTGCGCGAGTCTAAAAACACTGACACTCAACGATCGCGTGCTCAACCACCACAACCCTCGAGCTTCGTCGAGCACTATTTTCCGCGAGGATGTTTCGTAGACAAACTTCCAGCTCAAAATGACTCGACTTTGTCCAGTCAGAAGAACTCCTACTCGTTCGTCGTCTAGCGAACATTACAACCAAGTCTGACCACGGCCTCGAGGCCCTTAGAGGGGCTGATTACCCCTTTACGATCTCCGACCAAGGTCAGCGTACTCTAGGCACGTTCGATGCCCACTTCATGTCACCCCCGCGCATCGAGTCGTAAAAACCCCGCGACAATACCTGCGACGAGAGACAGAAAAAGGATGCCTCTGCGGCCAAGAGGTAAAAGCTTCGTCTCGGGGGGCTGTTAACCCTGTGTCTGATCCTTTTTCTTTTTTTCTTTTTTTCTTTTGACGACGTAAGAAGGGTGCCTCTACGTGCACGACCTTGGCCGCTAAGCGCGTGTTTTACGATGACGACAAAGCAACCCTTTTTTAAAGCAAGACTCCTTGGCCTTCGATCGTTTCCTCAAACCGTGCGGTTTGACGGATAGAGGGATGGATGTGCATTGCTGCGAGGTATGGGTTTTTAGTCAAGGTCAAATATCTACAACCCTTCGAACGTTTTATTCCTGTACCTGCTTCACCGAGTCTGCGGCTTGTCGCACTCATACCAAGATACAAGAAAAAGAGGCTTTTCTTGCCTGCGGATTTTTTTTTGGCCGATGGACCTCTTTTTACGACAGACTGACCCCGTCTGGGTTGACGGAAGCGCACGACGCAGAACTAAATATCTGACTGGCTGTTTTATGTCTTTTAGGGTTAGTGTAAACCGGGTGTTTTTATATTTAGTTTTTCAGTGAAGCTCTTTTAATTTTATTAAGGCATAATAATGAAAATACACGACACATGTATTTTCATTGTCAAATCTGGCAGTGAAATAAAGAATAGTTGAAATACTCATCGGCGATTCTTAAAAGAGCGATTAGAAGCTGATATGGTTCAGTTTCATGAAACATTGGTCCGGTTACTCGCGAGCCTCGGTCGGTAAATATAATGGGAAGAAATTTCGCGTGTTACACCCGTGGCGTTTCTTGATTTATGTCGACTTGATGCGTGCGCGCACGCATATAGTCGCCCGATTTTATGCGAGCATTTTAAATGGGAGATAAACATAAAGAGGCCTTTTACGGCGCCATCAAATAAACAACTTGACTCCTCCTTCCGAGCTGCTTCTGCTGCTGTTGCTGCTTTGCGTCTCTCCCGCAAACGCGTTTCGCTTCTTTCCTTCACTTAGGCGCTTGATGTACACCGACGATGATTCGAGCATGTATTTGCCCTGTGCTCGCGGACGAATTTCGCGGTGCGCTCTGTTTACAAAAAATGCTTTTAGAGCCACTTGCTACTTTATAGCGGCTTCTCGTATCTACTACAACGAAATGCTGATTCGGACACTTTTTATAAGTGTTCCAAGGAATGTTTATTTTAATTCGTTGATAGAAACCTGCAACAGTGCGATTTATGCCTCGCGTCAATAAACGTAATTATGTCAACTATCGATTTCGCCGAAGCAAATCGCCTACCCCGTATTTTAAAGAGAGCCGCTTTAAGAACTGCCTCGTAGACCGAGAAGAGAAAAAGAAGCAACAATCATCCCCCTTTAGAAATGGGAACGGAAGCGTCGATCGAAGATCGGCAGTCGCCGGAAAAGCGGTTGTTTCGCGCGTAGGCGTGCATATATATATACATCGATACCCTTTCTCTCCCTCTCTCTCTCTCTCTCTCTCTCTCTCTCTCTCTCTCTCTCTCTTACTCACTCTTTCCCTCTCTATCTTCGTCCCCTATATATACGCTGCTTATCTCGCTGACGAAATTGCATCGAAGATCCACGTTGCTTAAAAACGAGGCTCTCCTCACACTCGCTGTTCGGGAGCTTATCTCCTCTCAAGCGCTTGTGCGTCCTGTCTCAACGTATACACCGCACGATTTGCATGCGAACGGTGTACCCAAGCTATACATACGCACAGTACACTTATACAGTATAGATGTATATACACGGCAAAAATATTTCCGCCGGTAAATTTTTCCTCGGCGGCTTCCGATGTGTCCATTAGAATATAAAGCCGTGCGACGACGCTCGAGGAATAATTACGTGTACCGAGGACCGGAAGCGACCAATCCGTAAGTTCATAATTACACACTGTACACAGAGTCGAGCGGTATGTGTATAGAGAGAACTAGATTTTTTATCGCTCTCGTGCATTTATGCGGCCGTCGGTCATGGGCTCGTCTTGAGAGGTATATATCTATATACCCATGTATTTATAGTAGTAGTAGTAGTGGTAGTAGTAGTAATAGTAGTAGTAGCAGTCCGTCTGAGCAATTGTCATAAAGCCAGTCGTAAAGCGAGCCACTTGCCGATCATTTGATGGGCTTTGTGCGTTGTAAAATGAAGCTGTATGAGAGTGCGCGCCTATTATTAGATGCACAGACGCGTATATGACTTACTGTACCCGAAGAAATTTTACCTGCGAGCGTGCGCACGCGCGCATCGGGCAAATTATTATTGACACGGTCTTCGGATGTTCATTCATTTGCTGCTGCTTGTAATTATACGAGTTTTATAAGTCTAATGCTCGTATAGTGCACGACTCGTTCTCATACTGGTTGAGTGATATGGTTTCTATATTTAGTTTTGCCTGAAAAATCCCAGACATTCGCTCGGCATGTTTTGATCGCAGTAAATCGCTGCGATAGAGCAATCTTGAAAATGAAGTCAGAAGTCGTCGTAATAGGCATATACATATCTGTGTATATCTGTGTCAAAGAAGAGCGCCGAATAATATAGTAAAAAAATAATAAGGTTGTTCCCTCATGTTTCCACACGGGTGCATGCACATCGTCAAAGGCAGCGAGTGCGTGTCCTCAATGTTTATACTCTAAGCAGGTTACTCGAATCACGTACTCTCGACGCTCTCTTATATCCCTCCCCGGCTCTCTAATCTCATCGGAATTTTTCGTCTCTCTCTCTCTCTCTCTCTCTCTCTCTCTCTATCTCTCTCACTCGGAACTTCTACTCAGCGGGAACTTGATAAGCTCTTACTCACCGCGTTTTTCCGGAGCTCCAGAGAGGCTAAGTGGCGTGATCACCTTTCTCTCTCGCTCTCTCGCTCTCTCGCTCTTTTTCTCTCTGTACGTATATACCGTTCGCGATAAAACCGAGGCAGCAGCAGTAGCAGCAGCCATGTCGGAAGGAATTCCGACGTCGCGACGCCGTTGCTGCAGCAGCTATACCCAAAGCTGTTTCTCTCTCTCTCTTTCTCTCACGCTCTCTGCGTTATATCCATGTGTGCGTGCGGCAGGAACGTATACATGGGCCCCGAAGTATTGACCAGGAGAAGGAGGTGGAGGAGGGAAAGGCGAGTGGTTTGGTGGGGGCAAGCAGACGAGATCTGGCTCAGGGCACCACGCCCAACCCCTGGCGTACGATATAGCTATTGCTGCCGCTGCTGCTGCCGCTGCTGCTGCCGCTGCTTCTGCCGCTGCTGCTGCCACAGCCCCCTATCTTCCTCTCCTTCTCTGACTCTCGCTGGGCTGCTACCCCAGGGCATTATCATATATTACCCTCTTCTTCTGCCTCCGCTGCTGCTCTCTTCTCTCTCCCCTCCTTTTCACTACCCTCTACTACGTCCCTTTTCCAAATCGCGTTATTCCGCGCGTTTTTCTAGCTGTTTTAGAGATATTTTTGCGATTTCGTATGAAACTTGGATAGGCTGCTCTCGCGCCTCTCCTCTGGTTTGGAAATTGGTAAATTATTCCCTGCCGAGCGTATTTTAATAGACGAACGCGAGGGCTTTTTCTGACTTCTCTGTTTTTCTTTCGAAATGTGATTACTTCATGCGTGTAATCTTTGGTAAATTATGCGCAAAAAGAGGATTTATTTCTTTCGGCCTTCGATATACAGAGATAAAACTTAATTGGAATATTAATTTTTTGTTATCGAAGCGAAAATAAAAATCTCACTGCAGTACTGCAATTATAAATTGGGAAAAGGTTTCGAAAGCCAAGTAAAATTATCCGTTGAATAAACAAAAAAGTACGGGAGCAGCAGGACATAAAGAAAATTGCTCCCATTTGACACAGCCATTAAGGGGCAGTAGAAAATTCGCTAATCGGCTTCACAATTTCAAAAATAATTTATAGTGCGCTTAAGCAGCTACCTTGTGCTGTCGTTCTTTTTTCCTGCGTAAATATCCGTTTAAGCCTTTTTACGTTAAGATAAGCGATATGCGCAATTTACTGCGGTACTCTTATATAAAACTAGCTGTTTATGAAGTTAAAAATTCGCATCCGTGTGCACGAGTTGCGTTGCTACATTGTATAGCAAAGTATGCGTAAAATGCAACGTTTATATTATATTCACGAACCGATAGTCGAAATTCGATAACGTAGCTTCGTCTATTGCACGCCGATGTAAGGTAAATATAATTTCATTCAGTGCATGTTTCCACTATGCCATTTCCACAATATTTATCAGGAACTCGGTTAGATCGTCATTTATCATAACCTTTAATAGCTCAGCTTTATCGATGAAATTTGCTTTCAGCAAAAAAATGACTTTATAATAAATGCATAACGAATTTGATCCCTTTCAAATAACCGATAATAGAACAACAGCCTGATTGTGTTCCTCTGACTAAATTTCCTCTGACTAAATTGCACGCACTCGTTCGTAGTGATTACCAAAGTACACATTTATAAGCTATAAGAGAGAATGCCGTACGCGTAGAGTCGAGGCGACACGATGCGGAGAGGACGAGATTAGCCAGCAGAGAACCGATGATTGTCCGACGGACAACCCACGGTCTCTGATGTAGCATCCGTTTGTCCAGATTCGAACGAGCGAGTATGGTTTGCAAAAGGGCATTGAACGGACAAATGCAAGTAAAAAGAATCGAGTAGAAATGCAGAGGCTGCCGCGGATTTCCTAACTCGCGATGCATAATTAAATGTATGTTCTTGGAAAATGTCATTGAAAAATTGTTTGAACAGAGCCTGTTCTCTACTCCGCGTCCAGTTACTCTTCTCGTTGCAACGTCCTTACATAAACAACTTTGAGAGAAAACGTTATTCTTTCGTAAACAGCGTAACTACAGCAGCTGATCCCGTGCGTATAATCAAAATAAACCATGTCAACGTAAAAAACACGAGTACGCAAGAAATCCATCCCCCCCCCCTCTCTCTCTCTCTCTCTGTCTCTTTATCGACCATTAAATTTCGGCGCGCGCACATAGAGACGCACAGTATTGTGGCTACTGCGTTCGAGTTTCGTGGGCGCGAGCACGACGTCACCGTGTCATCGGGCCGAGCGAGCTTTACGAGGCAAGGCCGCGTGCATTATACGGCAATCGCGAGCAATCATCCAACAAGTGACGTCGTAAATCCGTCGAGGAAGGTTCTCAACCTCTGCCGACTATAGGATCGATCTGTTGGCGCAGCTGGCTGAAGAGACTTGGTAGGACATGCTTCGAGAGCTCGCCGCGAGAGGCATCTTCGAGCCGCGTGGCCTTGCGAGCAGTTTTTCTCATTCTTTATACTGCGAAGAAAAACATGCTACACTCGCGTCACGGTGCCCTGCAGTATATGCGTTTATAAATTTATAAATTCTTATAGATTTTAATTTCGTTGTCGATTATTGATGAAAATATTGATTTGTTCTATATAGTATAAAGAGCGTACACAAACTATAATATACAGAACGGCGTTATTTTCTGCTCATATATTTATTGGGACCTTTATATAGAAGGCGATCGTACGTTATATAGTTATGAGCGACTCGCGCGCAGCAGGAACAATAGCGTAATATAAACGACGCCTTTTTATAGCCGCTGGCTACAGCTCGAGTACTTAAAATAGCGATGAAATCAAAACGCAGTCTATATCGACGACAAGAGAAAGCTCGGGACACGTATTACAAAGGATGAGACTCTCCTTTTGGCGTCGCGCTCGATATCAGCTCGCGTAGGCCGTCGCGAAACGCAGCCACGCATGAGTCGTTCACTCTGCCACAGTGCAGATATTTTTGTCTCTTAATTTGTTTGAGCTATACGCTTTATTGGACATACTGGTGGCTTTTTCGTTTTCTCTGTCTGCCTCTCTCTCTCTCTCTCTCTCTCTCTCTCTCTATCTATCTATATATATTTATCTTGTCTCTATGATATCGAAAAATTGACAAGGGGACTTCGATTTTTCTACGACGTTTGTACGTTAACTTGTAGAATTACGAGCCGCGAGAACGAGGCTAAAAGGACAAGAGAAAAGACACTCTTGCGTTATTTCGATTTTATTGCTTTTATAAATCTACATTTAGATACGCTAAAAAAATGTTTTAACACACGCAAGATGTTTCGCTGCATCAGCACATTTAATGGCTTGTACACGCGCGGGAATTGATTATTGGCGTATTTATTTTATTTCCCGCTGCGGAAATAAGGTTTACGACGGTTTAATTTCGCTTATTATCTATGTTAATGTACAAACGCTTATCTCCTCACAGGCGAGAAAGCAGACTAAAATTCATTCATTATTTAGTTTCAAAAGAATCAGGATAAATCCACGCGCTGGTAGTGTCACAAGAACCGTAAAACTTGGAGTGTTCGATTAACGTTATCGACGTTGTTAGAAATTCATTTATTCTTATAAATAGCATTAGTAAATGATTGTCATTGTTTACATTGTTTATTTACGTGGATGATATATGATCGTTTTTCGAGTAATTAATGTACTCGTAAGAATTTGAAGCGACAGTATTAAGCATAATATAATAATGTTTATGATAAGAGCGTGATAAAAGATTTTTAATCTCCGAATGAGAGTGTTGATAATATGAAATTTCAATTTCATAATGTTCTAATAAATGTGCAATATTCTTTGTTATATAATGTATATTAACGAAGAAAAAAATCAGCTCGCACCTAGATTAAGCTCATCCAAGTATTTGAAAAATGCAGCGCGCATTCTTAGAAGGCGTGCGCGAAGAGAAAAGGATGCGTTCGAGAGAGGATCGGACCGTGCAAATGGCCCATGCCAAGGCCACTCTCGGTGGCAACCCTTCCTATATACACCGACTTTGCTCAGACTCTTTGGTCTTTTTTGCCGCCTGTCACCCTGACAGAGAGGCGGGAGAGGAAACGGGAGAAAGAAAGAGATAGCGAGAGAAAAGCCTTGGACACGGCCTGTGAATGCAAGCTACGCGGTAGGCCCAAGCCATTGCGGACTGGTTATGTGCACGAGAAAAGTTACAAAAAAATGTCTCGCGACTCCGGCGGTATAAGTTTTGCGCGCAAATTATGACACAAGATTTAATTATTTTAGGAGAAGCACGCACGATGTTGATTTTGTGGTTGGATTTGATTATTTTTTCATTTTGGCTTAACGAGCAGAGGCATTAATCGAAGATTAGAAAACATAAGACTTGTAACGGAGGATTTTGGAAATTCGTATGCGTACTTAATTTTTATCAACTACGCCGTTCGCAGGTACTTTATGGTGCTTATACAGTTATTGCTTGTCAGTAAAACCGCTCGTGTAACGGTCCGAAAACTGCGCTCATTTGGAATAAACAAGATTATTATATATTCCGAGCGTTGAATACTCAAATTCCGCAGCTCGCTGATATTTATCAATTTTACGATACCCCACGTTGCAGGGCGGAGATCGCCTTCTCTGCTGGATAAAGAACTTCGAGAACTCTGCGGATTTTTGCAAACAAACCGAAATAAAATCTAAAGCCTCTCCTGTCATGTAGCACAAAGAAGCAGACAATAGCACACACCAAGTGAGAAATCCGGTAAAGCCTTCTTTTTCTGCAGTCCCTACTATCTCTTTCTCTCTTGCTCTTTCCCCTCATGCAAAATAACTTAACCGCGAAGATAATGAATGATAATCATTGCAGCCGAGCGGTGGACGAAGAACACGAAACCGATAATTTCGAGCGCGGCAGTAGCATTGGTTTATGTTCTTTATCCTTCCTCTCTTTCTCTCTCTTGCTCTTGGTGAAAAGTGCACCCGTCGCGCCGCCGCAGCAGCACAGCGATGCGATAAAGAAGGCAGAGCAGCGGCAACAGCCCCGCCTTAAATCCCATGGCGCGAGCGATGCCGGTATGCGTAAAGTGGATTTACCGTGTACACACGTTGCCTAGAGCCAAACACATATTTTCCCGACATTATGAATGCCGCTGTACTGGCTGCTGCTGCCGCCGCTACGGCGATGTACGTGCTAAAGCCGAGGCAGGAACCGGGAGAGCAGGTACACCGCAATACGGCTTTTGCCGACGTCGCCGCTGCCGCCGCTGCCGCCGCTGCCGTCGCCGCCGCCGCCGCCGCCACCGCCTTTGCTGTGTATTATGTGTAACGTTTTTTAGTGCGCATTTCGAAGGCGAGCCTACTGGCTTTTCAGTTGAATAATGTTGACGTTTTGCGTGATGGATTTACCCTGAAACGAGAGTTTAACCAATACAATGGTACATTTGTCGATCGCGCGAATCTCCATTTAATAAATAAATGCTCTATGGATATGGATATGGATAAGCATATTGCTTTATTTCATATTCTTCGAGAATTTTTATCAGAGGTAAGAGAAATGTTGAAGTTACGTAGATAATTGCTAGAGTACACTTTAGAGCGTAATTATATGCATAAAAAGAAATAGCGCTAACGCTCACGCTTAACATTGAAAAGATCATTTTGGTATTCTTGCTGGTTTTCCTCTGGAATATTTGCTTCATTTAAAATGATTGCCTTTTATAAAAAAGAAACTACGCAATTATCGTAGGTAGGTGCAGTTATCAAATAGAATGCAAAACATTAATTGTACAAAATGAGCATAACTGTCGAAATAAATTGCCCTCGCTTCGATAAAATATCTCGGTATCGCGATTACTATACAGTGATTAAAAATATCGGTGCTTCTCATCTCCTCGCTATTAGCGTAAAAGTAGTCTAGCCTTATATCGTTTTGAATTATAGACGCACGCATTACTATTCCTTATTATAACTTATAGTAAAAAATGCAAGTCTTCATTTTTTCAACGTATCTTAATTGAATTAAATTCTAAGTTAAATACTCGTATAATCTGTTTACAAATTATAAAGAAAAGTTCAGACCTTCGCTTCATTTCTCCGAAGCTTAAACTCTTATGATCCGTAACTATGCATAGAGTTGCTCGCGCTAGACCCGACAAAAAAGGAAACAATTCCTAACTGCAATAGTCCTTTAGTTTTGGCGCGCTCGTAGATTTCCCCCGATGATCTTCGCCCCTAGCGAGACTCGCTAGAACTATAGGTACCTCCGTGGGTATGTACCGGTGTACTAACTATGGCTCGGGGGTCCTCGGGTGCAAGGGAGGCGTTCCGTGACTTTTCGCCAATGCCGCACGCAGTCAGACTGCGCGCTGCAGCTCTGACTATCAGTTCGGTCGGTGCGGCAGGAGGATCACAGGCAGGGTTGCTTTTTCGGGGTTTCAAACACCCCCCGACAGATGACGCCACAGCTACGTGACTGTTCGAGGGATGTCTCTGACACATGGACGGCTCTGGCGCTTTCATCTTTTATCTGGATCTCTAGGAATGCATCTTTCAGCAAAAGAAAAAAACAGGAGATGCGGAATTTCCCTGTGAGATCTGCTGTGAGATCTGGATACGATAGCTTTTCGTTTCTGTGTTTTATTTTCCATCAGTGCGAGATTGCGGAGTTAATTGAAATTTAATTATATGCTCGAGTATAGAGCTGAAATGGGTTTATAACTCAATGCCGAAGGTTTTTTTTTGTTTCTTTTCCGATAATTGAAAAATCGTATTCTTTTTTGACTAAAATACCGAGGAAAATAGTAACTTATACCGTACGGACGACACAAGGTTGTAACTACGCTTATTTTTGACACGCGTTAAAGCAACGAGTGTTGCGGCAGGCTAGGAGGGATTATTGATTTTGGAGGAAAAGCTTGGTTTCCTCTCCGGCCCTTGGCGTCTCTCCTTCCTACCAAACTCTACTCTAGAAAGCAGAGCGTGCTTTTGCTTAACATAGGGAATTAAACGTTTTTCATTCCGTCTACCTACTCCGGTATACTTTATTTAATCCAGCCTTTCTTCGTATTTGTTCAGTAAAACAGATTATCGATTGAAATGCAAACTCTTCCGATTTTTTAAACAGACCTCTCACTTTGATTTCTGTATTCATTGATAGTGTGAATGCATAAGGCGCGCATAAGTTTTTTTAGACACATTCGACAAATTGTACAGTTACAATTTATGATTCTGCAATGGAATTGCGTTTCATTTTATTTATTAACGAGAAGTGCGATAAGCCAAAGTGCTTTCTCACTTGCTAAACACATTCGAACCTACACTCCTCGAAACTCTTCCGCGTTCCATATGATCCTGCAGATATTACTGAGTTATAAATTACAGAAGTCAACATCGTAAATAAATTATTAGTATAGTTTTAATGAGCGGTACATTATGAACGAACGCCATGTTTTTCAACATTCTTTAAAGCGGTAGAACTCGCGGATTAAAATAAGTACAGATTTTCCATTCCTCGATTTTTTCACCTACTTGAGCAGCTTCAGAATAATTAAAGAAATAACAAGCCTATAGAATTAGTAGTAGATGTACCTAATTCATGTACCTAGACGCGCATCGTTAATTCACATTTTAATGAAGAATTAATGGATCGGATCGATACTGATCGAAACCGTATAGAGAAAAAAAACCGCACATATCAGATTTGAAGGCTGATTCACGATCCATCGTCGGAGCGAAATCCTTCCAAAAAACTGCCAATGTCCTAACGTACGAAGACGCGTGTGCATGAGTATACACGTTCGCTGTATATAAGTATAGGTATATGTATAGGGACGCTCACGGCTCCTGATAGCGCGGCTCGGCATTTTATGTTTTGATGGCGCAATAAACCGTCGTAAAGCAGCAGTAAAACGCATCGAGTCACAAGTCCGCTCAGCTGATGTCGTTAAGTGGCCCCGGCTCCGTTGTCAGAGGACTGCTGTGACGCGTGGAGCATCCAGCTAACCCCCTCGTCACGTGCCTTCTGCCTTGTGTTTCTTGCGCGACCACAAGCGCGCGCGAAAAAGACACGAGGATATGTGGCCATGCGCGCGATTCTTTCTTATCGCGAGCATTCATCTATACGGCTAGTGTGTTCCTTCTGTCATACACGTGCTCACCTCATCCCGCTTTTTATGATACGCACATGCTCAAATGGACTTTACTTGATTCACTGTTAAACGTTATAATTTTATTTTCTACTTTATTCTCAAAATTGTTAGTCATTTTTTCGTATTGCGTTAATGTACGATGTTCCAGTCTTATTTCTTTTTAGACATAGTAGCCATCTTTTTATTTTGCATGTTTGTTTAAGGTATCTTTTCTTTTCGTTATTTTTTACTTGGTTTTTTATTTTTATACTTTTTAGTCGCTTACCGTCTAAAAGATCAGTCTAAATTCTAACGAAAAAGCAGTGAAACGGGTGACTGGCTTCTTGCAGACGAACGAAGAAGAGACCTCAGCACAGTAGAACAAGGTACATAAAATTTAAATATCCCTTTATCGAAAAGACCTCTCCGAGCGGGTGCGATACGCTAGACAACGGCTTGGCCCACCCCGCGGCGAAAAAAGACATAGACTCGTGCGACATCCACGGACATAGAGTCACTTGAGCCCCTGGATGCGCCGAGTCTCGCGTATCAATATTTGCATTTATCGCGCGGCATAACTATATTTCAAAGACGTAGCGTGAACCCAACCAAGAAGAAAGTAGATAAAGCAGCATCCTCAGAACCGGATGCAACGACAAAACTTGCTGGCCAGGTATTTTTTGCAGATTCCTTCGTTCGGGAGTCATCGTGGTCTCCATCGGTAAAACAGACGCAAGTGGTTACGGCCCTGTCCGGTCAGACGAACGATGCCCGAATCACATACCTGTATATACCGTTCGCATCTATCGACCCAGAAGACATAGACTTAGGTAGGTCATTTTTTAAGGTAAATAAAAATTTCGAATATAAAAGCGGGATTTATCATTCAGCCAGAAGCTAGCGTAAAATGCACGTTCAGCAGAGTTGTAAGCGAGCATACGTGCAGGTGAAGCATACGTATGCATTTACGTATAAGCAGTAACAGGCGTACACGAAAAGTATAGGAAAATCAGCAAAAGCACTGAGAATTAACGACTTGTTCTTTGAATTATAAATGACGCATCTGCAGCTATAGAGTTGCATCGTAGATTGTCGAGTAAAAATAGAAGGGAGAAAGAAAGAGACTGTAGTTATTCTCTCGTAGATGGCGCGCCAGGTGCGTTTCAGATCGCAGGACTACGAATCTCTCTCCCCCTCTCTCCTTCTCTATCCGTTCTCGGGTTATACTGATAGCCAAACTATCTCAAGGACCACCGCCCATTTCTCTCATTCTCTCTCTCTCTCTCTCTCTCTCTCTCTCTCTCTCTCTTACGTATAGTACTCCCTTCTCTCCTACGTAGACTCGTACTCGCTCTTTCGCACATTTGCCGCGTCAGGCAGATTCTCTGCCGAGGTATTCGAGTTTTTCGAGGCTGAACTTTAAAAAAGCCGGCTTTTTTCTTCCGTTGCGTTTCTGCCCAGCGCACTACTCCCCCTTAAATTTCTCTCCCACTGTAAACTTGCATGTCTATGCGTGTGCGCGCGTGTTCGTGTACACGTAGAGTTTCTTTGTTAGCGCAATTTACACCCTGTCGAGCGTTGTACACGTAGACGCGTATGGGTATGTGCGTGAGCGGCGTCTGCGCGGCAACGTGCAAGCTTTTACTGATCGGCCACGGGAGTAGTGCACGCGGAATTATCGACTCTGCTCTGTGATACTCGCTAGCTCGACTAATAGCAAGGATGATTAGGTTTTTTCTTTCTGAACAGCTGCTGCTTCTTCTTTTGACTTTAAGATGCTGATCGGTATATTTTTGCTTTAGATTAGAACGAGTTTTGTCTAAAAATAAACTGCTATCTTAATCATGCTAATCTTGATTATGATAATTGTTTGCAAGCGGTTATAAAAATAATAACTGTGCAGTTAAACTGCTTAAAATGCATTCGCTGACACATATACATACCGTTAAAAGTAGCGGTTTTCGTCGACTAATCCTTATATGGCTATTCTCGTATTTTTGAAAATATGCTATGCAAACCATTCACACTTGCGGAGATAAAAACGTTTCTCCAAACACAACAGAATGTTTTCATATAATGAAACCTTTGCCAGTGTCGCGCAGAAATACGCAAGATCTTCTTTGTCGACTCGTCAGCAGACGATTGTACAATATTCTCCGATAACCGCAATAACAGTAATGTATTACGTTGCCGTTGATCTTCACTTTCCGTCAGAATTGAAAAACACTCAAAACATTGTTATTCTCTTCCTAGCGCCAGTATCGAGAATCTAGTATTTCTATCCACGTAAAGCTGTAATTTTCAGCGACATAGAAAGCACATTATCGGGCGTTCGATAATTCGCAGGTGCGGATAGCGCGTCGAAAAGCGATAACCCTGCGAAGGAAAAAAGGAAATGCGTACACGCACCTAGCGCGGAAGCAAAAAATGCAGTCTCCGGTCGTGCAGCAGTGGCTTTTAAAAATACATCTCTCGCGCTATACTCAACTACGTGAGTCACCTGCCCGAGTAGTAGCAATAGCAACAGCAACAGTAACAGCAGCAGCAGCAGCAGCAGCAGCAGCAGCAGAAGTAGCAAAAGCAATGATTCTCTAGCTCTCTTTCGGGCTCGACGAATTCGGAGTCTAGCACGACGACGCTACGTGCATCTGCAACGCGATGGGTGTTCGAGGTTGATCTACGTGTGAGGAATTCGGCACATGAACAGAGAGGGGCTGTGCATATAGACAACAGTGTAGACTCTCTATGTATACACCTATACACAGAGAACGCGCCTCGATCTATCGACCTGAAAATGAGCCGTCGGTCACGTATGGGAGGAAGCCACGGGCAATAGAGTATAGCCGTGTCGTCGCGTGCATGTATGCGCGAGACTAACGATCGACATGGGTGGCTGCTTAGCGCCAGCCGTAAACATTCTTACGGGCGCTCTGCACTTCCCACGCAATTTCTTTCAAAATCCTTTTCTACTTAGCATCGTGCGTCTTCGTGCACGTATGTGTTAGTATGCTCGAAATTCATTAATCCGTCGTAGAAAATACAATGGGTTCTCCAGCCGTAGCTTTTGAGTGTTGACGCTTTCGGCGATTGAAAAAAGTTGAGGGAGCGCAAATCGATAAGCGAGATGAAAAAAAAAATCGAAGTTATCCCTCAAGTTCTTGTCGCTTTCGGTGAATATACGTAACGGCGAATATACGCGTTTCTTCATAGATAGCGATAAATGCAAATTTTTATTACTCTTAATCTCAAAAATAACGACAGAATAAATAAGCTGAGATATCAATCTAACAGCCGATAAGGCTTGTTTTAAAAAGCATTTCTCAACGCTATTCGTTCTACGTAATGGGTTCTGGAAGTCCTTGCTTACTGTCAAAGTTGTGTACGTTTTCGTCTCCTCCCTCCTTATCCCTCCCACACACACGTAAAGGCATATCGCTTTTTCTAAAGAACGAGCTACGAAAATTTCTTTCGCCCCCAGATGGACCGAAGATTTTCATCGCTGATGGGCACCAGAGATGCGCATGGACTTTTTCTGCTCTTTCTTTTCCATCCTGTCGAAGATGTCATATTGCTACAAAAGCACTGCCGTACAGTTACGTATTATGGGCGCGGTTCTACGGAAAGATTTTCAGACGCCGCGAGCCGCAAAAGACTTTTAGGGGTGACTCATTCATCTTCCGGTGAGGGTCTTTCTCCGTTTCTCTTTTTTTCTCGTTTTCGCCGGTCAAGGGAATGAACGCGATTCACCACATGTCGGCCTACAAAACATGCGCGCTCGTATGAGACTACCATAATATATACCATAATACCTGGAGACTCGGCGAGACCACGCCTAGCTTATGTTCGTGTTCCAAGGACATTTTTCATTTTTTTCACGATCAAGTCGAAGAATCGTCTGTCTTTCTGTATGTTTGACGTTGCTATTATTACTACAGCGCGTCGCTAGATTTTTACTATGGCACGAAGCTCAATTGTGTGAATGGAAGAGGTGCAGTTTATTGTGAAATTGAGTGTGCCACTCTGAGAGATGAAAACGAGCGGTTCACGATCGTGGACAGCTCGCATAGTCATATGAAATTGAAGTAGTACATAGCAGTCTGACTTATGTCAAAGGGAAAAAACTTCTGTTTACAAATATTTTGTTCGATTACGCGTTACGATTGTCATGCCTCTGGTATGGAAAAGGAAGAAAAAGATTTTTATAGCCTGTAAAATATCTATACAATCATTAATTAGGCAGTAAAACTTTATTTTATGATAAACATGTGTATTTAAAAATTATTGATTGTAATAAAAAGAATGCAAATTATTATTGAACAACAGAAAAATAACGTGCATTTTTCCTTCTGATTTCAGGATGAGATGAAGTTAATTGGTAAGTAATAATACTTGCCAATATTTTTTTACCAACAGCAATTAAAAACGAAATTGGTGAGTCGTATCCATTAAAAGCCAAGTAATTCTCATTTTGGATAAGCGTCAACCACATAAAAATAAGCATTCAACTGATTCTTCAACTATTATACGTTAGTCAACGAGCACTGTAAATGAATTCCCATCGAAAAACCGCAAACTCGGCGTGACATTCTCTCTCACTCTTTCTTTTTCTCTCTTTCTCTGTCTCTTTTTAGACATCAAGAGGAAACAAACAAACGAACCAACAGACAGACAGACAGACAGACAGCTAGCCAAGTCGGATCATTGAGCATAACTTTATTACACGATGAATCATTACGCAGTGTAAATTGCGGATTCGCTCGAACGTAAACAAAAGAAACGGCGCGATAAAGGAAAAGAAGCATGACCGGCGAGTAAGAAAGAAAGAGAAACATTTTCATTCCGCAATTGACACTATCTCTCGTCAACCGTAAAGCAACTTTTAGAGAAGTAATAATGGACGAGCTCGCAGAAGGCAGACTAGAAGAGTAAAAAGAAAAAATGCTCCTATTCCGCTAGCGGCAAAAGCAACTCCTTAAGCGTTTCCTACCGCTATTTTTCCAGTCGTCGTATAGCCGTCGATGTTTCTCTCACTCACTCTTCTTTTTTCGCGCAAAAGGCCAATGCAGCAACTCGCTCGGCTATGCGCAGAAGAGCCAACTCCGTTTCCCCGCGGTGCATTCTAGCTCGCTCGCACACCGTCAGCCTGCGTGTGTATACCAAGCAAGCGAGTGAGCGAGAAAGAGAGGGAGAGAGAAAGATAAGCGCACGAACAGTCAAGCGAGAAGGAAGCCGAGTATGGACGGAGATAATCGAGAGGCAAGAGAGAGAGAGAAAGAGAGAGAGAGAGAGAGAGAGAGAGAGAGAGAGAAAGAGAAAGAGAGAGTGAAAGAGATGGAGAAGCGACTACAGCGCACATGAGTACGACGAAGAGCGAGATATCGAGGCCAAAGAAAGCTTGCACGCGAACAAGCGAGAGGGAGAAAAAAAGAGAGGGACGACGCATGTGATGCCAGGGAGCGCGAGTGAGAAAGGCTAAGACGAGAGAAGAGCGCGCACAGTTCCGAGGCAACGTGGCGAGCGAACGCACAGTACAGTCTGACAGCGACACTACTCCGAGTCCCCTTCTCTCTCTTTCTCTCTCATAGAGACACACACTCGCACGCGGTATTTCGGAGTTAAGAAGCAAGTGTGCACGAGCGAGAAGAAGCGATTTTCGAAGCGAGCATGAGAGAGAGAGAGGCAACTCGCACACAGGCTTGGGCTCACTCACACACGACCGCACGAGGAACCCACACACTGAAAAGTTCCCATTCATCTTGGCGCGCCTAGGCCGCAGCTGATTGGCTCGCAGTGGGTAAGGCCACGCTAGGATTGGCTGGTTCTGTTTACCAGCTGGTGCGGCGTGTGGATAGCGCGAGCGCGCTCTCACCCGGTGGAGAGGGGAACGTGGCAGCGAGGCAGCGAGGCAGCAGCACCAGCGCCAACGTACACATACACGGAATACTTACACAACGAGGCACGTATACACTTGTACGAGCAAACAGTCGCGTACATACATACACACACACGTGCGAGACAAGCACGGCGGCGGTGGCGCCATTATTGTAAGGGGTTACATTTAGCCATGGTGTGTGCGTGCGCCTGGCTCTCCTCGCTCTTCTGTCTTGGCCGTCCGTCTGTCTGTGTGTGCGTGCGCGCTGCCCGGGTAGTACGCGCCGTTCGGGATAGGGGGCTATAGTACCTTCATGCATGGCCCATAAAGGATTCGTCGACTATCCGAGAAGTACGCAAGAAAACGGCTTCTAACACCTGACGGGACGGAGCTAGAGAGAGCGACGCACTCGCTTGCAGGAGATATCGTTTTTCGTCGTGTGCATCGCGCGCCTCCTTTTATCAGCTGCCCTCTCTCTCTTTCTCTCTGTCTCTCTCTCTCTCTCTTGCTCTCTCTTTATTCTTCTTCTCGATTGTCGGGCACATAGTCTTCTCGACGACGACGACGACGACGACGACGACGACGACGGCGACGACGACGACGACGACGACTACTACGACGACGACGACGACGCCGACAACGATAACAGCGACAACGATAACAACGGCAACGACGTCTTCACCAAGAGTGCAAGAACACGCATTGTCGTTGTTCTGCTGCTGCTTCTTGTTCTTTTGCCGAGCAGGCGCACCTTCCTCCGGCGCCCCGCGACGACAGATCAGCTGAGTGAGCGCGCTCGCTCGCGCGCGACCCACGACTCCTCGTCATTCGCTCTTTATTATTCGGCCCGGTGTGTGTGCCACGCTGTGCGCTCCGACGGACTACCACTACTACTGCGTCTGCTACTGCTTCTTCTTCTTGTTCTCAGTGCCATAGCAGTAACGAGCCGGGAAGAATCAGTGCGCGAGTTACAGTCGATCAGTGCATGGACCGACGAGCAGCGGCAGTAGGCGTTTAATAATTGTATTGTTCTTGTTGTTGTTATTACACTCTTACTTCGCACGCCATAGTACAAGCGCTGCTCGCACGATGTGTCAACGGAGCAGAAGCGTCTCCTCGCTCCGCAGCAGTGCGCGTCTCGGTACGAGTATCCTCGCCAAGTGGTCGCGTTAACGTGTCTCTACCTCGACTAGTGTCACAACTCGAGTTAGCGGATAGAACAAGCGGAAAGGACGAGGAAGAAGGTTTCGGTAGCAGGTGAAAATATCCTCGACAGCGTGAGCAATATCGGCAACGACAACGGGGATAGCCCAGCGCGTGGAAGGTGAGAGCGCGAAAGCCTTCCGGCGCGCTATGAGTTCGAAATTTATAATCGATAGCATGCTCCCGAAGTACCACCAGCATCAGTCGCCGTATCAGCAGTTATTCTCGACAGCGAATCCGAGCTCGGTCCAGGCGGCCTGTTCAGCCGCAGCAGCAGCAGCAGCCTCATCGGGTAGCAGTCCTGCATCCGTCGCAGCCGCAGCGGCAGCTAGCCAACTCGAATCCAGTCTGCAGAACGCGGTAGCCGCGGCGGCCGCGGCCAATTACGCCCAGCAGCAACACAACAACTCGCCGAGTCCGACGGGCTCGAGTCCCCAGCACTCGGGCAGCTCAGCCTCGACCTCGCCCGCAGCGCGGGCTTCCTCCGCCAGCATGTACCCGTACGTGTCGGCCGCAGCGGCCCATCATCACCACCAACAGCAGCAGGCCGTAGCCGCAGCTGCGTTTGGTGCCACGTCCAGTATGGTCCCGGGTTTCGGGAGCTCGGCGGCCTCGAGCGCCGCTCTGGCAGCGGCCGCGGCGGTCGACGCCGCGACGGCCGGTGACAAGTCGTGCAGGTACACCGCCAGTCTGACTGGCAATGTCGCGCCCAGTTCGGCTGACCCCATGGTTAACTACACCCTCGGCCATCACCACCAAAACGGAGCGACGCCCGGGAGCCTCGTGTCCTCCGCCTCGGCATCCTCGGTCTCCGCAGCCTCGATGACGTCCATGGCAGCGGCGGCGCAATTCTACCACCAGGCAGCTGCAGCGAGCGTAGTCGATCCTCTTGGCTCGTGTCAGCAGCCCACAGCTGGACAACCCGGTATACCGGAGATCCCGCGCTACCCCTGGATGTCCATCACCGGTGAGTCTGATGCATCATAGAAGCTCTGACTTCCTTTCGTCTGTCCTGCTCTTGTTCGACAATTAATTTGCGCAGTCTCACCCTCTTCTTCTCACTGATGTCTACTGCAGTTGTTGTTATACTGGCTACGTCGCAGAGCCATTCGCGCGTTCCGCTTTTCCGGATGGTCGTTGACGCGCGAATTCATTGTTTAACCTGTAAAAAGAGCGCTACCGGTTTTTCCATTGTCGACGACGACATTGTTGCTGCGAATGTTTGTTTTGCTTGTAAAACTTTACGAGATCGTTGAATTCTTTTTTCGACTCTCGTCGCGGCTGTTTATTCGAATGGCCGTTGAGGGTGCGCGCGGCTCTGTATGTATGTGAATAGCTCCGAGATAAAAATTTATACGCGAGAAATGAGGCTCTTTTGTTTGCGGGATTATCGAGGCGGGAAAAAAAACGTTGTGCCAAGTGATATGCATGTTCGAAGCGGACATTTTAATTGCATGAAAATATACTTCCATTGTTGCATATTTAGGTCGTTAATGATAGAAGTTGAATGCGCGTAGTCTCGAGACCACTGAGCACAAGCACGATGCTTGCCGACGGCCGACGATCGCCGGAGCTCCGAGCGCTCCGAGCGTCGCTTGCCTTAACGCGCTGCTTGCTCGCTCGGCGCACAGCGAGTTCGGCTAAACTTTCCACTTTTTCTAGCCAAAATTTTTCAATACATACTTAATTAACTTAATCAATAATTTACCCACTTTTCAAGAAGCAAGCCGAGTTTTTGAGAAAAAGTTTGAGTTATTTTACGACACCTTAATACCGCTTGAATAATAATTGTATAATTACGTGGAATGTTATAACTTTCTAATGGTGACTTACGCAAACTCACCGTGAGATCGGAAAGAGAGTCAATTTCCCAAATTTTATGCCCAGCCATGTTAATCGTACGAGTCACGGCAAGCAAATGATAGCAATTATGTGGTGCAAGTATCGCAAATAAATATATTGATAACGATGCGTTTATGCAAATAAAGCTTTGATGGCCATTTTCAGTAAGCGCCATAAACTTGTGACATTTGAATGGCATAATAACATGTTAATCATGGCTATATGTGCGGCTATTTTCGCTACTACCCTTTTAAATGTAATCGTATGCAGTTATTAATATTTTTAGCTTGCACTGAATACCCGTTAACCGATTAGTAATACCATTACGACGGCCCAAAAGAATAATTTTGCATGCACTTTTATAATCGCTTTAGCTACAGCGAATATTTCAGATTTACCTTGATGAGACTTTTCATCCTGAATGCGATAGTTATAACAAAACAACCTTACCGATTGACCATTTTTTCGGTTCGCAATATCACGCAGATCACCAAATCATTAAGTTCAATCATTCTTTAATTAATTAATACTGATAACTAATCATTTTGTTAGAAAAATTAACATTAAATCTCTGAAAACTTGCCCATTTTTATAGTGATATGCGATAAACCTATGTCGAGATCTACTGAAATAACCTCTTTCCATTTTCATCGTTATTAAATGTATTTTTAGCATGTGCGCGACATTTGTTATCCATTTTTGTAAAACAGTATAGCATGCATAATTACAAGGCATGCATAATTACAAGGCATGCATAATTAATATTACTTAATACGAAATAAGTTTCATTATAAGTTGTGCATAATCATATTATACCCTATCATAATAATTAATATTAATCAATGAAATAATTTACAGAGCAGTAAAGCATTAATTTGTGATTTACAGCAAACGATTTCTTTCCTTTTACAGATTGGATGAGTCCCTTCGACAGAGTTGTCTGTGGTGAGTACGTTTTATTTATAATTTCACACTGACATTGCAACTTTACACGAAAAATATACGCAATAGCTTTCTCAAGACAATCCATAAAAATTCAAATATATGATCTATTTTACGAATTCAATCAAACGCGTGGGTAGAAGTCAAAACATTCGAGTTATCAGTTACTCAGTCCCAAGGTCGCATATTTTTAATCTATCGTATCGTAGCGAAATCTGATTTTTAAAATAATTTAATCGACTAAACTGATTTAGTCGTTTCACTCGTATAATAAGTTAAAAATATCTAAGAGTGCTATATATATCCAACAATTTTTAAGCCAATTATGAATAAAATTGAATAAAATATTGATGTGCTTGCAAGGCCGAAAACTGCCTAATGACAAACCTGTTCTAGCTAAAATATAAATAGTATCAGTAGTGTAAACAGAGATGGAGCCGTGTTCGATGATCCGATTCAACCATACTGCTCTATATGCATAGGAGTAGTATATCCGATCACTAGGCGTCATTGACATTGACGACGGCAACTTTCTTCTAAATTATTTGACATTGAAATTTTTTGTACCGAACTCGATCAAATTTCAAAAACAAAATTTCATTGCTCTGTCGCTCAGGGCATCAGAATATAAACGACATTAGAGAGTCTGTACATAACAACGGTTTCGCTGTTGCTCGTCGCATTTTCTCCTTTCGCTTATATCTGTCTTCGACATACAAGAAGTACTATTGCCTATACTGCCAATTACGACTGTCATCGTCGGCGTAAAATAATCATTCGATTGCACGGTCTATGCATTTATGCTTTTATATCTATACCTAGTTTTGTGACGATTGTAAAACTGTTATTTAGATTTCACGATTGTTTCATAACTTTACGACGCTATGGTGTGGTCTGAATCTGATTCCTCATTCGAAATTCTTGAGTATGTGTATGTGTGAGAAAGATAAGGGGGGGGGGGAGAAAACCTCATGCTCTCTTCAATCGTTTTTATTTAACTGGCTTTGAAAATTCAACTAGATCGAATTCTTCAGTGATTCGACTTTTTAACGTTATATTACTGCAAGTTTACATTATGTATGGACTATGGCTGTTCCTTTCACTTGGGACTATTCGGTAATCTACTGCAAGGATTTACCCATTAATAACATAAGACACATCATTCCCATAAAACAATAACTCAGCTATGAGCAGAAGTTGTATAATTAACCCGGTATAATCGAATCTTATGAAATTTCATCGAAACGCGCTGAATCACTCGAGTAGTTTGTAGAGCAGCAGAGCAAAATATGAGCAAAGTAGCGAGCAAGAGAGATAGATAGAGAGAAAGAGAGAGAGAGAGAGAGAGAGAGAGAGAGAGAGAGCCTGAATTTTACATTTGGCCGTGGACTTGGTGAATAGGTTCTTCGGTGGCAGGTCGAGGCACTTTCCGAAATGGGAAAACAAACGAGAATCTTCGTAGCGCACGGAAGGGAGCCCGTATAGATACTAAGAGCAAGCGCGCAAGAGGCATAGAACGTTGAAATGACTATGAGGTGGCAAAGGGGAGGCCATCGCTAGCTCATAAAATCATTATGTACCGACCTTTATGCGTTTATGGCGCGCACTTGATTCCTTGTGCAGTCTGGGAAATTGTTAGCCTCCCTAACTGAGCCGATTTTCTTCTTCGTATAGGCGACGCGCTATAGCAGCAGTAGTTTTACCGTTTATGGTCGACACGAAAAATCGGCCTCTTTCTAGGATTTCCCGCAAATAAAAACAGTCGTAACGATTTCGTCTGCACCTGCGACGGATCGCCGAGAAAACATACACATCCCGCTCGCCATCTCTTCGCGCATTTGCCTATGGTAAAGTAAATGCGATGGGAAATTTTATAATTATACGTTAGACCATTAACCGACGCGAGATAAACATTCATTCTCAAGATTAGAGGAATAGGTTTTGCGTTTCTTACAGTACGTTAATTAACGACTTTTTCTTTGCGTAAATCAGGATGGCGAAATCTAAAGCAAAAAGAAAAACGAAATATGATTCTCGTGAGATGTCACACGTGGATAACCAGCTTTGATATTTGCATAATGACGTCTTTGGCGTTTATCGTGATCCAAGGAACATTTCGTCCGCACAATGTAAACTGTCTGCACCGGTTCCCGCTGGTAGGTTCCCAACCCTGGCACTCTTTGAACTTGCCGCTTTAACAAACGGATCTAACAGTCAGTGTCTTTCGAGCTGTGTACTTAATTGACCTCTTAAAAAAACAAAAATGGTCGTTCCTCGCTAATTAAGATTCGCAGTAAAAGATCTTTGTACTTACGTTTTTAGAATTCGCTCAAAGGAATTCCTCATACTTCAATGCATTTGTTTGAAGTTGCCCATTGTCTTGACGTTTCATCACTTTTTCTCTTAATGAAAACCTTTATTACACAATATTACTAAAATTCTTGAATAAATGAAAAATGCCATGAAACTTCCAGCACCGCGTCAAATTAAAATTCTTTCAAGAGAATGATTTTTAATTGCGATTTTTTAAAAATGTAAATTTAAAAAATACTTGGCAAAATATCTATGTTTCGTAAATAGTACAGATGCTATTTGCAACATTGTGAGCAATTGATCGCGGACATCGCTTTTTAAATAAAATGGAAATTTCGTAGTATTGCAATAATTTTCGCCTCTGTTCAGTAACTTACGATTTCCTGCATATTATCGACTGCTCGAAAATTTATCGCCCACACTTAGAGGTCAATAAAAATCGTCCGTCCACGACATGTTTTGAGGCATGTTTCTCGGGATTATCTCTGCCATTATTAGATATATGTAACAAGCACTTATATTCGTCGAAAACGGTTCGCCTAATCAGCCAAGCCTTTCAAAATACTTCCTATATTTTTGCATTCGCAAAGCTATCCATAAAACTCGCTCGTACAGTCGCACAAGCAGATATATCGCAATACAGTGTAATTAGTGCAAACTATATTCACAGTTCAAGTTTTTCGACAATCCCAAAGCCAGCTCACGTAATACACGTAAATATACATTTGCCAAGGGAAATGCCCTGTCAGGCATACAATGATACACGTTCTATTTTCTGTTATTTTTCCTTGCGTCTGACGTAAATCTCGTAAACATAAAAATGGAGGTGCACGCAGGAGGGGAGTACAGAAGAAGCCGCGCACAGTCAGGAATTCAGGGACGTTGTATCAACAGTCTCGTTGGATTTTCGGGGGTATTCCACGGTATTAGTATACGCGAGCTGCTTCTTCTTCTCTGAGATAATGCATAATTTATAATCAGGCTGGGCCGATCCGTTGGCACAAAGGCCCGAGAGACTCGACTCCTCTATTCAGCGAGACAGAGAGAGAGAGAGAGAGAGAGAGAGAGAGAGAGAGAGAGGGAGGGAGAAAGGCAGAGCCACCAACCCCTCATTAGCATTCGATGATGGCTGCCGCGTCCTGTAGCGGCAATATCCCATTCCAGGTTCTCTGAGCTCTCTTGCTACCGAATGCCACCCCAGTCTGTCTACGCTGTCGGTGTGTGTACCTGCAACAGCCCTGCCTTCTTCCCCTTCTCTCGTCTTTCGTTCTGCTCTCATTTTTCCGAATCGGTCCACTCGACGCATGTTGCCTATACGCACATTGAACATGTTACCGAGAGACTAATATTGATGCACATCGTGCTATACGGAGATGGAGGGATATATATTGCGCGGAGGCAGCGGCGGTTACGGCGGCGAGTGTGGGTGAAATTAATTTGTGGCTTTTCGTACGGACATTTACTGCCGAGTATTTACGTCCCCTCATGAATATGGAGACGCAATGGAAACGTCGTTCGACGTTATCGTTGTTATTTCGTTATTGTTACTATTATTTACAGTCACTTAACGGTTATTGGCGTAGAGTTGTTCAGCGATAAAATCTATATGCTCATTTTTGTATTCATTATAATGCTTCATAGCCAATAAATCGAGTGGCATCGAGAAAAAATGTCAATTTTTTTAGTCACGATATAGAACTTGAAATTCACCCTCTTACGCTAGCATGAAATGCTTTCTCAATAAGCACGGTAAAGATGGAAAAAAATGAGGAGAAATCTCGGGCAACAGTTTTGAGTCACATCATAATTTTATCTGCGCCGCGTATCGTTAAGCGCTTTTAATACTCTGCAATATAATCTTTATGGTTTTTATCGCGCGCCAGTTAACTTGTTCGCGGGACGTAAAATTCAATCAATGTTGCAAATGTTTAAAAAAAACTCATACCATCCGATATAACGTACATTTTTCCCACAGTCTTTAAAAACAAAATCGATATACTTCCAAAAAATCTTACGAAACATATTTGCATATTAAAATCGTTCGAAAGAGAGTTGGAGAAGGAGAATCTCAATTAAGCGCAGAGAGCGATGAGGAAATGTATCTCAGCGCAAAATAACACCGTTGATTGTGGCAATTCGCGGAATCGTGTCAAAGGACACCCACCACATTTATCAAACTGTCGTTTACATCACACTCGACCGCATGGAGAAACGCACACCCGCTGCTCTTTCTCTTTCTCGAGTATATGAAAGAGTGGCTTAATCGCGCCGCCGACGGTTTCTCCTCGTTTATCTCGCGGCGTATGTCATGGCGACAACGACGACGTCGACCAAGTGTCGAATGACCTATCAGAATATCTGCTCCACACTGCATCATTCGTTTTACTGATACGTGGTAGGACACAACACTTTCAATACGCTGCCTTGTGAAAAAGTTTGGTTATAAGAGTCTTGGTTTCTTTTTATCTATAATACTGCGAGCTCTGAGCCCGCTAATGTCTCACTACGTATGCCTATCCAGAAACACGTGCACAGACAAACACGATAGAGGAGCAAAATATTAAATCTTCGTGTACCAAACAAAGGCTTTCTTTAAACATTGGCAATCGCGATAATAATAAAATGCGCATAAAATTGATTTATTGCTAAGTTGAAAAGCCGAGTGTCATGTGCAAAATTGCGGCGATTTATGCCGCGATTTATGCCGCGATTTATGCCGCGATTTATGCGGCAAACAACCTGTTAAATCATTCGATTATTTTTTCTTTACATAAAAACCACGCGAAACGTCATTCTTCTCGATAATAAAATTTAATGACCGGACCGGACAAATTTTTATCATTCAAAATTCAGCTCGCGTCTTATTTGTCATGCCTACAGAGATGAGATGCAAAAAAACCGCTTGGTTCAGGTCTCGCGCACACAGATTCTTCGGGAAAAGCTCGAACAACGGGATAAAGACCGGGAGGAGCTACTCGTACAATCGCGCGGCACTGGAGCAGGTCAGAGAATCGTGTTGTCACCGAGATTATTGAAACTGCAGTTTTATGGGCCTTAAAGGCAGTTTAATTGTCGGTATATAAGTGTTTATGTGCTGCGAGAGCCTGTGTCTTCAGTCACCCCTCCCATATACCTCGAACGCTTATTTTATCGTCGTATGTTGTATCTGCTGTGCTGGTGTGTATGTATACCTGAATATTCTCTGTGTGAACCTTTCGCATGACAAAACCCATATCCTCTTCGAATTTCCGCACGAACCATCAATCGTTGTATGCTTCAATACAGCTCTGGTTTTCTACCTAGTAACGTCGTGCGCGCGCGCGCACGCTCGAACGCGATTGTAATTGTACACTTGCTTCTGATTTATTAAGCAAACAATGGCATTTAAGAAGCTATAAAATATTTATGAGTCGTTAAAGTGACGGTATTCGTTTAGGCATACCCAGGGTTCTTGAATTTTTTACCGAACCGATCTATCCTCATCTTCGCCATTTCCTATTCTCGCGTGTTTGCATGATTTTTTAAATGCTTTCGCCTAGTTTTTTCATGCAATCTTATTAGAGAACAAAAATAGCTTGTTAATGAATAATGCGTTTGAGCGGTGTTCCTGAGGCATATCAAAGCGCAGTCGCTCGACATCTGTCCCGCTCTCGACAAAAGTATGACTTTCAGACATCCGGTGTGACAGAAGAAAAACTTTACAACCCGCTCACCCGCCGTCACACTTTCTATTTTCTCACACGCGCCCCCGTGCGCCGAATTTCACTTTCCCCCTTTTCTCGAAACGCGTGCGTGCGCGCACGGGTTTTTTTCAAACGGACTTTCTCTCTGTCCCATGGCGTACACACCCTTTTGTGTTGCCCCGGGGTCTTGCCGGTAATAAAATGTACCTGCACGGAGTCCCCGGGAAAAGTGTTTTATGGAGAGAAAGCAAAGGCTTCTCTTCTTTCGGCGTATACTGTACCTTTCGTAAAAATCGAAAACAAGAAGTCGAGCTGAGACACGTCGATAGCGGAAATTTTCAAACCCTTATTTGTTTCTGATTTGTTCAATATAATATGATAAATGCTTCATGTATTGTAACATACTTGTGCGGTATGTATTTTGTAACAATTAGCACATTAACTTCTCAAACTCTTTATCACGCTGTGTTGCGGCGCGATGCTGAATATTCGAACACACAAAACCGTGCGTAAAAATGAAATTTCGCATCGTATAAATATCTAGATCTCCGAAACATTTGTTTCAGATTTCAAGATACAATATTTCCTAAGTTGAGAATATACCAGATTGATATAAAAATAGAGAGCGCAGTCAAATAAAAAACAACGTTTATTAAATCATCAAATCTGTACGGCGAATGATCTATGCAAGCTAAACACCTAATTTCCTCTTTGTTCTACTATTGTACATTATCTATGAAGAGAGAGAGAGAGGGAAAGTCGCAAACGTAAAATTCCATCAGTGCCAACATTAAAGTCTCAATAAAAAACATTTATAACCTTATAACACGACACAGCGATTAAGTTAATTACATCGCATTATAGTAATGACAGTCGTAATCACGACAGACATTGGCAGTATGTGTGTACGTGTGTCTATTCGCAGTGTTAAGCGTGCAGTTGGCAAGTATGTTATATGAATATAGGTATATACATACATATATATATATATATGTATATATATATATATACCTATACATATATATAACACGGCACCTTATACTTTCTGTTCGGCTTTCCTGAGCCCTCCCTTCTTCCCTCCTCCGTCTCGTCGCCGGCTCGAGCGGTACAGCCGAAAATAAAAAACATATATTTCCCATAAGGCAATTGGGTGAACGCCCATTACGCCGCTCGCGTTTTAAAGCCGGCAGCGGCGCGCGGCCTTAAAAACAAAAACATTACGACGAGTAAAACGCTGTAGCTACAACAGAGAACGCGCGCGCACACGGACGAGTAGTCAGCAATTATATACCCTCGAAAGCAATTTGCCGTAATTATTCCGTCGGTGTATTATCTCTCTCTCTCTCTCTCTCTCTTTCTCTTCTCTCACTCGCTCTTTTTCTTGCTGCTCGCCTCCGTCGATCAAGTGGCTGAAAAATCTGACGTACGTACCTGCGCACGCAGTTTCGTGCGCATGTAAAGTCGAAGAAAAGAACATCGGCGGACGTAGTCGCGACGTCGCGTCGATTTTTACGACCCGGATCCTGGGAGAGAAAGAGGACGCGCCATTTTTCGGTTTTTAAATGGTATTTAAGGCTACTTGTCAATCTTCCGTTCCCACGTTCGGCTCGCTGCATAGTATGCACGTGTCTTATGCTCACGGCTGGGGAAGCGATTTTCTATGATTTTCGAAATACTGTTTATCGAATTCTTGCATCGGAACGATTCAGCGCGTAAACCGTTTTATTGCTTCGCTGCTAGCTCGCAAAGGCAGTTGTAGCCAAAGTAATCTACTTATATCTATACACCCATTGGAACGTCATAATGTTTTGACGATTCCGTCGCGATACCATTTCATTTATGCAGATTTAATAACGTTATTTCAGTTTCCTTAATCATTACTATAGCCAAGAGTGTCTAGCGATCGACGATCGAACCAAAAAAGCTTTTTATAGCTTATGCCTAAGAATCGGGAGGCACTTGAGACCAATAATTTAGTGCATAGCTTATACGAGAAATGTAATTTTCTCGTGACTGAGAACTTCACGATTCCATGTTGTCGAGATATTTTAATGACGCAAAGAGCATCGCGAACTGATAATTCAACGATATACAGTTGCTCGTGAAAAATAAAAGCATCGCGTGCAAGTGAGCTTGGGCGACCGATAATTCAATGTACAGAATGTACGTACTCTTTGAATTTGGATTCCTGTTCACGGTAGCATTGGACAGATAAATGAGTCACTGTGCCGTTCATTAGCATTTTTAAACAGCAGTCTGTTTAATGTCGAGTGAAATTGATTCGACGATGATATTGCCACTTGCGACGAGCGATAACAAAAGCCATCCGATGTCCGCGTGAAAGAAATATCACCATCATAATACCATGCAGTTTTTCAGAAAAAGTAAGAGAAAAAAGTGTACATTCTAGTTGCGGTAAAAAATTAATGAAACCTGCGTGTAATGCTACAGGAAAACAGAGCGAAGAACCATTTTTCTCGACAGTCGGTTATCTTGACATTGACGAGTAGTCCGTAAACAAACAAGGCATGTTTAGCAACGCGTCGGAAAGCAGCGGGGAGAATAAATCTATTTGAAAAAATTTAGCAATGAACTGGTCGGTATCAAATATATTCTGTATGACCCCCGACGAGTCAGTTGAATTAAATAGAAAAGAATACTGGAATCAAGCTTTATAAATTTTCTCGCAAAGGCATACTCGTTGCAACAGTTTATCGCTCGCAAGAAAGAGGCTGTATTTTACAAATAAGAGCTTTCTTTATAGAATGATAACGCTGCTTTTTCAGATTTATCGGCGCTTAACTGCAATACTTGTCACATAAATTTCGAATCTCTGTTAATTTATTGGTAATTATCAATTTTCGTCGTGATTTTCATATTTAATTAATTTTTGTCGCACAAAGTCATTTAAGTTCTACTTTAATACAGGCAATCAGGATTCAATGGATTTTAATTACTCCGTTCACTATATTCATAAACCGACAATTCATAGCGTATATCACGTCATTGTTCCTATAAGCTGCAAAGAGACACAGTCGAAAGAATTTAAAACGAGTATAACTGCCTCATCGAAATTCGCTATCTAGCAAGGCTGATCTCCCTGATAGAAATGCAAGCTCAATCCTATACCGGTTCTCTCTCTCCCTCTCTCTCTCCCCCTGTCTCCCTCTCTCTCTCTCTCTCTCTCTCTGTCTCTTTCTCCCTTATCCCATGCACAAAGTCAGCCGCGCGATATCACCGACAAAGGACTGCCTCATTGGAGTCTCCTGTAAAGCTTATTTAGCGTGCCGTTCGCTTAAACAATCCTCATTGTCGAAAATCGAAGTCTCTCTCGCGCGCACAAACGGAATAGCAGCCACAGTGAGTTTCTTGGATTAGTACAAAAAGCTATAGGGCAATCGGCGACGGGCCGTTGCGATGGCATTACACGCCGACGCGCTCATGTTCCTCGTATGTATGTGTGTATTCATATAGGTATAGGTGACACAGGAGGAAGCCGCTAGAGAAAACGACCCCCCGGCGAGTACTATCCTAACAAATGCGCCTGTTTGCATAACACGACGACGAGCAATTCGGGTAGGTTTGACGGTGCGCGATATAGACCTTTAGAATCGAGAGCCGGGGGTATGTCGCTTTTGACTATATATGTAGGTACACACCGAGAGATAGCGATTTTGCCGAGAGAGAGAGAGAGAGAGAGAGAGAGAGAGAGAGAGAGAAGGAAAAATCGAGATATGTGTACAATGTATACATGCGTGTATACGGATGTAGATCTGGATGGATAGATAGAGGTTTATTATTAGTCTGGGTTGGACGACGAGGGTTAGGAATCTACGTGTAGTGAATTGCTTATTACAAATTATAAACATTGAGAATTGCGGCTGGTGTCTCTAGTGTTTCCCTTTATATCAACTGAAACACCGAAGGCAGTTATGATTTATTGAACCGCAATGTTTTTTCACTTTCTACTCGACATGCACCCAGCTAATCGATACTACTCGTTTACATTCGCTGTTCTAATTCGCTGGTTCGGCTGAAGCGCCTTAATAATTCAACGCACTAAAAGGCTTCGACAAGAATATCATCAAAATGCGCATAAGACCATAGGTTGATTGTTAATTCTCTCTCTTTCTCTCCTTGCGTATACAGCAACACGTACTTAAGACGATAGTCCCATAAATAATGGATAGTATCAATTAACTCGAATTAAAACGTAAGCCCAACCGAGCTACGGCGCATAAATAAAAGCAATTACCGATGAGCTGCGAGAATTTATCTAACGAACTTGCGAGCAGTAGTAGTGGTGTACTTTCGCGATTATAATCTAGCAGCAGGAGAAGAAGCCTTAGCAGTATAGTGCGCGCAAACTTGGTAACGCGCATGTGCTCTTTCTCTCCCGGGGTGGCGTCGACCCTCGAGGGACGACGATCCAGCTAGTATATAATATATATATAGGTATATGCTTGTCTTATGTACACCGAGACTATGCGATACAGCGACGGACTTTTTCAGTATAATTCGAACATCCCTTCAACCGGTTTTCTCTCCCCGTCTCTTTCTCCTTCTCTTTTCGAAATTACGGCGTTTGTCCCATAAAACAGCCAGACTTTGGCCATATACTTCTGGTGGATGGTATTCCGTCGACGCGTTCGGTTGAAAACGCGGAATTTCGGCGAGATATACGAGGGTTATGTTTTTAAAAAATTTTTCACTACAGCTTATCTCGACTTGATCCAGCGATAAAAAGTAACCAAAGCTCCGCGTTCAACGCACTTTCCTGTACATGTATACACACGCCACACTGGCTACGGAGACAGGTTTTCTCGCTCGAAAAATTCTTTACACTGTAGAATATCTCGCTTATACCGAGCGCATAAACGTACTTGAATATATCCATAAGCTTGTGTGTAAGTATGGTATATTCGTGTGCGGGAGATCTCGCGGCCGATGCAGAAGTCGTCGAGGTCGGGAAAGGTGGCGGAAGAGTGGGGGTATGCGAGAAAAGGAAGGGGGAGAGCGAACAGGTTGAATCGGGGGTGGGATCGTTACCAGCGCCAATAGAGGAGCTGCCGCGCATGCGTCTTGGAGCCCTCTTTGTCCGCGTCTTTACAAGTTACAAGAGCCTGCCATGTCGAAAGATTTTCTCCATGCTTCTTTTGCTTGACTCGAGTCTTTCTATGGATATTGATGAAAAATTATCTTGGTTTTGCTATAGGAATCCGAAATAAAATATATTACCTGGTTATTCGGCTCTCGATCTGCTCGTCTTCAAAGAGATTCTCTAATGATTAACATTTACCTACGTGTTTCCAAATTCAATTTCATATACAATAATATATCGGTTCTTTCATTCGGTTCCTCAGTGTCCGTTTTTGAATCCACGAGTGAAAACGTTAAAGAGAAAAAAGTTTAGCTAGTCACCAATGTACGTATCGAATCAACGACAGAACGAGCTCAGAAAGGAGAGAGGCATGGTAAAAGTAGAAACTAAAAGTGAGATAGCAAATGGAGATCAGAGTTACGCCTAAGAACGAGAGATAGGGAGAATAATATACAGAAGCAGGGGCAGAAGTCTTGTGAGAGTTCTGTCTTATACTGCTTTTATTGTATATGTTTGCCGTGGCAACGTTGGAGTCGACGACTGTATGCATGTATCTAGCACTGGCCTCACTCCCCTTCACGTCTATCGACATCGCGGAGAGTGGATGCAGCAGCAGCGGTGGCACATAGTTACGGATCGCTGCATTCGAGCGTAATATGGGCCGTCGTTGTCGTTTCCCTTCCCAATCGAATGACGATTCGCCGCTTTTCCCTTATCCTTACGCGCCCACTTATACGATCGCAGTCCCATTCGAGTGTTCTCTCTCTCTCTCTCTCTCTCTCTCTCTCTCTCTCTCCTTCTCATTCTCCTCAGTGTAGTTTCGTTCGAAGTGCGACGATGCGGAAAATTTATCGAGAGCTAGAGTACGCACTTGTACCTAATCTGTATATTTTTTTTCCTTTTCGCGTCAGGCCAAATTGGAGCTTACGCTTTTTTACGAGCCGAGGCCCGCCGAAATTGTGCGTTTCAATAGCCAAATAAACGAATACAGTGTCGCAAAATAGAGAGAGAGAGAGAGAGAGAGAGAGAGAGAGAGAGAGAGAGAGAACTTTATGAGCTACCGGCTTTTTTGGTTTGTTCAGTATGTTGATTTTTGCAAAAGAAACTCTCTGTTATATAGTTAAGTTTTTCAATAAAGAATATGGATGAACAATAATTATCGTCGCACTTATCTTACGCAAACTAACTGCTTTAATATCCTTAGTTGATTCAGAAACAAATATATGACTCTTTAAAGCACAATTACTTAAGATTTTACATCGCCTGATGGTTTGTATGTTTAAGAATAATTGAATCTTGTTATATACTTTGATGTCACATACGTATCATCGCAAATCAATGATTATAGAGCTTTAAAAAAAGAAAAGATTTTAAGCGTTTCGTGCGAGTAAAGCCTAAACTCATTCACCCTTTATGCCTTGAACTCAATAGAGGTATTATGCTTGATCAGACGCAATTAACCCAATAGCAAAAGAGGGTCGTTTAGCGTCTATGAAACAAGTACTTACACGAATCTTGCGGATATGCAAGGGAATGCTTAATTTTTATTCCAACGAGAAAAATACCGTCATTAAACGAATCGTCAAAAAAGCGTTCAGAAATACTTGGAGTCTTGATTTCGATGATGCTTTGATGGACTCTTATAATGGTTCATACTGACCGAACCATTATACAGTGCTTTAAAATACAAAGTAGCAGGAAGATGGCGATCAAAAGTTTGAGATTGCAGTTAGTTTTTTCGACACCCCAAGGCTGGAAAGCATCTTTCGAGTATTCCAGAGGATAGAGGAGGGTAAATAAGCCTGGAAAACGAGGATCAACGTCGCGACAGAGGGGAACGACGAAGATGTCGACGACTAGCTAATATCGTAAAGCTGTAACGTGCTCTGATCAAACATTATGTGGTTTCGAGTATTTCTCACCACATATACGCGATTACTTCTTTTTTCGAGCTCTTCCTCTCCGCTGACAAGTTTCATTTAACCTTCTTCCGTTAACGCCAAGAGCTGAGCTATATGAGGCTTTATAAAAGAAATATATTCATTCGCCGACGCTTTGGGACATCATATCGTACAAAACAGTCGTCGCGATAAGTCATTTACCGAATGAGCTTTTTCGTATTTATAGACCCGCCGAAGATTGTATGGTACGTAGGTCGCGTAATGATATTGCACTTCGCAAAATAAATAATATTATTGCGCGTAAAGTATCTTTATTCGAGGCATAAACGATTATAATTAGTTATAGTTACAATGAAACAGACCCGAATAGTCAATATACAAGATTCACCGAAATTATAAAAAGGCCGAAGAATCCAATTAAACGGTAGTCGTGTTTAACATCGACTAACTTTTCCTTGATTCTCATTATGTACACATTATATACATCGATATCCTCCGCACTCTTTGCTGGTAAATCGTGTACGTGGTGGTAAGCCCCCTCCCTCATTCTCTCCCTCTCTCTCTCCCCTCTCTCTCTCTCTCTCTCTCTCTCTCTCTCGCAAGTCCCTTGCCGTATTAATTTTAATAAAAGCCCGTTCGCGCTCGATTACTTTTTAATAAGAAATACTCACACCACCGGCGAAGCTCCATAGCAGTAGCGCCAACATCCTTAATTCTCTATCTCTCTACACACATACGCACAGTTCTACAAAGTCGACAAAACTACGTAAGCCTTCGGGTAATTTTCCTCTCCTTATATTTTTTCTCTCTCTAGCTTTCAGTCGTTGATTTTTTTGGGAACAGGCCGCTCCGAACGTTTATTAGCAAAAAGAGAGACGGAAGCATTTGCATGTAACGACGTCGAGGGTGGTAGAAATATGGCGTGTCGGGAGAGAGTGGGCTGCTCTGGATCGTAATTAGAGCCTTGGGGTTCTCTCGCTCTCTTTCTCGCTTTCTCTCGAAGCGTACGCTACGGTATGGTGTCGGCGGCGGAGCTCAACTCAGGGCATCGTACCTTTCAAGTATACGAGGGTTCACGCCCTCCCCATGCTCCTCCCCAAGCTCCAGTTCGCGCTTTCCCTATTGTTCTCGCTGTCTGTTCGGAGAGGAAGCTACGAGGGAATTCTGGGGAGATTTTTAGGCTTATTCGGGTGATTTTTTACCCTGTTTATAGCACTGCGCGCTATCAGAATTAAACCAGAGCCTCGAGTCTCTCGAGAAGGCCGGGGTATCAGAGCTCCACGAGTAATCAATGAATTGACTCGATGTATAGCAATGTTGCAGAGGTAGATGCCATATTTACTAATAAATTTCATGCCTAACGAGTGCGTAGTTAACGGCCAATAGAGTCATTTAAATGAGCACTAAACAAACTTTCTTGATTATCTCCATTACCATATCTCTTTCTCTCTCTCTCTCTCTCTCTCTCTTTCGTATCCATCCACGTCCCACATCATCCATCTCTACTTCTTTCTGAACTCTGCAGCTGGCCTATCTTGCTCTAATGTCTTTTCACTCTTTTATCTTTGTATTTCTGCTTTCTGTCTTCTCTAATGCGTCTGCCTCTCTCCCTCTTTTTCTTTCCCCACCCTTTAGGGACCTCCCTATACACACATATAGTCGTGAACATTATAATATATATACTCCTACTCGCGCAACCAAGGCGTAGGCGTACACATTCCAATATGTCACTCTGTTATTCTGGGATTAAAATTTAATCCGAGAACTCTTTCCCTCCGCGCGCATATCGAGATTGCATTTATTTTAGATTCACTGCTCCGTGGACGAGAGTTATATAATAGTAAGTGTGAGTCGTCCCACTCCGTTGAGAGGTGTCTCACAGCCAGTGAGTGGATGCATTACTGGCGGAAGCTGCACGCAGGAACTTACAAATAACCGTTCCCTTTTTTGTTTGTCCGGCTTCGGCATATCTTAAATGTGAATGAAATTAAAAACTAAAAACTTACAATTTTTAAAGTAAACTAATGCTATATCTCGTACATCGATAAACTCGTAAAGCTGTCATGCTCGAAATGAGTTTTCAGACTCGTTAATAGGAAGTATCCACCTTTAAAAGTATATTCACCGCACTCGATCCCGAAAAAGTCAAGAATTTATAGCCTCTTTCCTTCATACGCAGCTCTTGCTTGTCGTCTCATTCTTTATCCTGCAAAAGACTAAAATGGCTTTTGTGTCGTCTCGATATCTTTTCCCCTCTGCCTTCGCACAAACGTACACTTTCGCACGCTCACACAGTTAGACGGACAGACAGACACTTCTATACGGCGGTACTACAACAGCGCGACCCTCGTTCGAGTATAAATTCTCCAGACTGGCGCACGCTCCTTTTACTCCGCCGACTCTACAATTTCGCGAGAGATTAGAGCTTACTGCAAAAAATAGCTGAGTACTACAGGCTGACTCGGTGCCGTTGCGTGTGCACGTGTGTTGGTGCAATTTCTCGTTCGGAGAGTGGTGTTGTACATTATGGTCGCGAGAGTCGGGGACAGTGTGCGAGTCAAGAGAGGAAGAAATAAGAGAATATATTTCGGGTCTTAGAAAAGCAGGAAATTTCTGGTTTTGTTCAAAAGTTATCGGGAGAGTATCGACTTGTTGTTGTTGCTGGTACGTCGAGCTAAGCGAAACAATTGTTTTTTAATTTAAAATCCCTCTTCACTCTCTTTACAACGTAACTTTCAACGATTATTGTATTTTTTTTAAATAACTCTTAAACGCTTAACTTTAGGAAGGCGCCATAGTTAAAGTTATTATATAGTACAAATTATCTATTATTAGTGAAAGAATCATGTAATCGAAACGTATTTGAAATTTCGAATACAATTAATGTTTACACATTTCAGCTCGCACATGTTAGATCTCAATATCGTGCTTGAAACGAGCACATCAGCCTAAAATGAAGTTTCTTCTTCGGCAAAATATCACAACTATACTCCGCCTTATTTCTATAAAATTCAAAAGTAAATATTGTCATATTCTCGAATGGAGCTACGATCCATACGTTTTTGTAAAAACCTTGACGAAATTCTTCCACATTAAAAGTACCACCCCAGCAACAACATCGCACTCGACGGTCTCATTTCACAAATTTCAACGATACGCGTATACAGTCTAGTATATGGACAAACTGCGAGAGTATGTATGCACCGTGTATGTGTCTGCGTGCGCGTGAGAGAGTATCCGGTGTCGTTCGCAGAGAGAAAGCACGATGGATAATGGCAGCAACGAACACAGTACACTCATACAGCAGGCAACCCTCAGGTACATAGCGCGCGGGTTCCACTGGGAACAATGAGGCGGCGTTGGCCGCCCCCTCGAACTCTCGGAGCCATCTATCCTCGTCGGAATCCTTTATTAGCGCAGTGGCTGCGCCACAGCCTGTGTACACTACTACGGCATAAGTGTGCGTATACACGTTAAGCCTTGGGTGTTCGTAGAGGGCATGCAGCAGCAGCAGCAGCAGCAGCAGCAGTCGTACGTACGAGACTGGAATGAGCTGTCCAACCAATCAGGATTTAAGTCTATTGCCGGGCGTGATGGACGCAGCCGCGGTTTCTCGCACACGTATGCCAGAGACTGGCTCCATGTAATGCTGTATACTCTTGCTTTACCTCGAGGCTCCCTTGTTTCCTTTTATCTCTATTCTTTTTTTTTTTTTTTTGAATCTCGAGCTGCATTGAATATTTTGATCGCGTATTATTATTAGCCGTAAATAACAAGATTTCTTAGAAAAACGTTCCAAGATACCGGCTTTTTATAGATTTGCTTGTGTGCGTATGTATATATTTCTTTGTGCGTATGAGTGTATGTGCGCCTGCGGATAAGGAAAGAATGATAAAGCATAGAGCAGAACCTCGCGCACGCGTGGCCCGTTATCGGCATATTCGCACGCAATTAATGTCCTGTTTAATGCTCTTCGTTGTGACGAAACATCACGTTTACGACTTGATTTATCGACATTACACATACACACACATAACGCCTGCGCGTGTCCAGCCTATAAAACGACCTGCTGCTGAGCTCTTCGTACACTCGAATTTCACTCGCACCGCTGAGTAACGTTAAGAAAATTTCGCATATCGAACAATAACTGCAACTGGGAAACTATATTTATAACCTGAATAAAAAGAAGAAGAAGAAGAAGAAGAAGAAGAAGACGAAGAAGAAGAAGAAGACGACGAAACCGGTCGGTTGACATGCCATCGCGTAGGCGAGAGAGCACTCACGAGTAAATCGCGTTTTGAAGGGCGTTTCACAAATTGCAAGCTCTTCCTCTTCAGCGCTATCTCGTCTCTAGCCGGTTCTCTGAAGGGAGAGTCGGACGAGAATATATATAAAGGTCGTACGTTCGAGGGAAGCTTTACGTCGACTCTTTGTTCGGCGCGTTTTCCATTCATAAATATCTCAGAACGGCTTAATTTCGAGACGACGAGAGGAGGCTACAGGCGAATAAAATCTACGAGCCTGTGAAAAACGGAGACAGCTACTTCTGCGTTTGTACATGCGGGAGAGAGAGAGAGAGAGAGAGAGAGACTCTTCCCTCTCTCGACTACTTTGCGATCATTCCCGCGGCAACTTAATGGGAGTGAAATAAGGAGGGTAAAGATAGAAATGTTGAAGAGATAGAGGAGTAACTCCGAAAAATCGCTGCGATGGGAACCTGAAAAAAGGCCTATGGAATTACACCAGAAGAGAATCGCGTAAGAGATGAAGTTATGCTATGTTCACGGACGTGGAAGGGCCCCGGGAAATTATTTCGTAGCGAAAATATGCGAGCTGAATTGCATTTACGGACTGCTTTATCGGCTCTCAGCTATGTGCAGACAATTGGAATGCTTGAAAATACTAGAAGCTAGGTATTTATAAATTTTCAAAACTTTGCCCTTTGAAACGCGATCGCTTTGACAATCGTCATCGAGCCTCCAAGTGTAATGATGCTTGCTTTTTATGGCCCGAGAAAGATCTGGCGCTTAAGAGTTGCTTTTAACTTTCGCATTGAGTCTGTTTGCTGACGATTTTCCACTCGTAAAACACGACAACATATTCATTGGATATCAACGGAGCGTAGATGAAGAAATAGCACATTCGAGGATATGCGTATGGCTATGTACACGTTATCCAATTAAATTACCACGGCAATAAAATAGTCGTTTGATTTTTCGGCCGAATTATATTTGCCGATGAATGTGCAATATTCGTAATATTTTGCATGTCAATTGACTCGCTTTCTCTGTATAGAGTATTTTAAACGAACATTCCGCATAAAGGGCAGGTTGTTTCACATCGGTCATGTTGGCAAAATATTTCGGTAAATGATAAGTAAAGAAGTAAGAAAAGGAAACACCATTTTTGCCTAAAAATATTCTATAATTGTATTCGATAAAAGATGAAAATCGGTAATTAATATTTTTATATTTAGTTGAGTGAGTCATTTTTTAAATGAAATATAGTCTATGAAATCTCTGATTTATATGTATGATCGATTCTGAAGTTAAATTTTATTCATAGAGCACTCTAAAATACGAATAAGTTAGCCATCATTAATAACTAAACTCTATTATAATTTACGCTGATGTACCTCATGTACTTATTTTGCATTTAAAAAATAACCATTTCGGAGTCACAAAACATGTGAATTATTTTGATCACTTTCATCTTCAGCTTCGTGTAACGACAGCTATTTGAAATTGAATGGATACTTTTATAAACCAGAGGCAGCGTCGTATTTACTTGCAAAATCTCGGCCAACGCAGTTCCCATCGCATCGGAAGCTCCATTTGGCACTCACAATAAACAAATCTCAGGGCAGAGCAGGAAATCGTAAAGCGTTCTGCGCGTCAGTCCTTCCTCTTTCTTCGAATCGCGACGCCATATAATCGACGATAAATACCCTGCGAGCGGTCTCTCTCTCTCTCTCTCTCTCTCTCTCACACACACACACACACACACACTCTTTCTCTCATATTGCTTAGCCCAGCTGTTATGCTAGTCGTCGTCGCGCCTATTTATAACGATGCGCGAACGGGTAACTCGAGTCGTGTCCGACAAAATGCATGCGAGGCCCAGAGTTGCGTTTGAATCTCTCTTGAGGAAGAGAGAGAAAGTAAAGATTGACAGTGGACGCTGTACGGCTTATCGGCTTCGTTACTCTTTTCCTGCCTCCCCTCTCGGGAAAGAGAGGAGCGTTCGTTGCGGGAGAGATAAGTCGAGTCGAGAGCGCAATAAAACGTCAGTGTAAACGGCACTAGAATGGCCTTAAATGGCCGTTAAAATCGCCGTTATTGTTTTCGGCGCGCGTCTCTGCGTTCAAGACACTCGCACGCACACGTAGACACACATGGACCGAAATCGGCGCTCGCGCGGTTGACGTTTAATCGCTTCGGTGAGATTTACGAGTAGGACCTCGCTATATTATGCCCTCGACCGGTGCTACTGCCACAAGAGAGAGAAAGAGAGCCGCAGCAAACTCGATCGGCTAAGCGAAAACGCGCCGACGCTGTCCGGTCCACTTCCATTAACTGCCACTTGCAGAGCAGCACGCCCCGAGGATATTTTCGAGCCGGACGAATAAAATTCTCTAGCTGTCCTCTTTTGTCTCCGCGCAATGCGCACGTTGAGAGAAAGAGGGAGAGCGCAGAAGACCTGGAGGGAAACGATAAATTTTTTTCGCACTTTTTCAATGCAAACGTGTCGCTATAGTCGATACATAAAGCGTGAGTCGCGAAACCAAGGGTACGTCAGTTGTGGTGATTTATGGGGACGATCGGACAAAAAATTGGTGAACTTGGATTTCGATATGCAATCGAGACTGACATTAAAAAGCAAACAAAGCCTATATTTTGATAGTTTGATAGTTTGGTTTGGCGTAAGCTAAATCTTCTGAATACATTTGTCACATTCTAGAGTTTCGATCATTATCAGAGCTACTCAATAAAAGAACTATTTTGTATAAATATACTCTGAGCGCGAGTTTCTTTTCCCAGCAGCAATGAGAAGGCATTAAAATTGTACTGCGTCGAACGAAGTTTGAGCGTAAAATAAGCATAAAAACCTCGCTTGGTAAACAAGAAAAACCTTATAAAACTTTAAAGAAAACGCTCTCTCTTTTGCTCGCTTGGCAAAATAGTTACGCCCTGTCCCGATACAAAAAGCTATTATAAAAAACGTGCCACCAGAGAGAACGAGATACACACGCACGTCACGAGTGATCCCCATGCTTATCGAAAAAGAAAAAAGCTCGAAGCAGAAGTTGCGGACGAGGAGGGAAGTCGAGCAGCCGGCTGTCTGACTTTGGCATTAACAGCCTCGGGCCTGGATTTATTGCCCTCTCACTCATGCGTACGCACTCGCCCGCGTTTCACGGCCAACTTTGCAGCAGCATCAGCAGCAGCAGCAGCAGCAGCAGCAGCAGCGACTCTTCTCTAGGGGTAGAGAGACGAGACTCCGAGAGTAGAGTTTCCGAGAGTAGTTGTTCCGGCTCCCCGAGTGTATGACACGAGCTGCCCGCGCAAACTTCCCCAATATCAGGCAGCAGTAGTAGCAGCGCATGTGTCCCTGAGAGCGAGAGAGAGAGAGAGAGAGAGAGAGAGAGAGCGAGAGAGAAGCTCGGATATTAAACTTAATATACGGTCGCAATTAGTAGCAGCAGACCCGCCGCCACGGCGGCAGACTCGCGCAGTTGCGGTACGAGGTTGGCCTTAATTTTGCCGGAATTGATTGTTTTGTCACAGCGATTTATGGGCTCGAGTTAATTGATTATTACGGACTTCCCTATATAACCGAGAGTTTTCAAACTTCCGCGTGAATTACATCAACTAGTATATCGATGTACGCTACGCACACAAAGAAACAAAAAGAGACGTTGGCGCGTGTCTTCTTTGCAACTGTTTTTACGATCGATTCAACACGCAAGTATACTTTTCTTCTCGATCACCATGCAGACAAATTTCTTTTCATCCGTGAGCTGAACTACAGTCAAACAAAGGAAGAGTAGCGCACCGAAAAATAACTATATCATAAAACTCGACCTCATAATTTTCGATCGCTCTCTGTCTCTCCATCTATATCTGCATGCCATTGTGTATCGAACAAACATCTCTTTATTTAAATTCTAAACAGAAAGAAATAGAGTTGGTTAAAGCAGCGGCGTTGTCGTCGTCTAATGCAATTTTATAACGCTTGAGAAAGGAATCACTCGTAGTCTCCGAATAGACCATATATCATAGTTCTCGGTGCATAATTAATATTAGTCAGGAAATTATTGCAACAGCACGCAGTTTTAATAGGTCCAATAAGAGTCACTGCTCTTTTTTCCTTCTTTGCTCCTCTTCGCGCACAGCAAAGCTTATATGACTTTGGCATCTATTCGGGGCTAATTCCTGAGGGACTTTTTAATGGCATTTCGTATTTTCTAGTCTATTCAAAAAGATTGTGATTATTTACGAGACACGCCACTCGCGGGCCACCTTCAACAATGAGCACACGAGAATCCGTCAAAAGGGCAAACTCGCGCGCGCCCGCGAGCACGGAGAAGCAAGAGTGAGAAAGGATATATACATATAACGTATAACGCAGATGCGTGTATACATATATGGTATATAAGCCAGGAAAGAGAAAGAGAGAAAGAGAGAAAGAGAGAAGAGAGAAAGAGAGAAAGAGAGAAAGGTCGAGTTATTGTGAGGGGATGCAAGATTTCAAGCCGGCGTGAAACGTACCGTCAGCAGGATGAAATGGTCTCCCCTCTGGTTTCCAAGGTAACCTATGGTCCACCCTTCTCGCTTCTCTCTCTCCCTTGTCAGCTTTCCCTGCGGCATAGCACACGTGGGGGAATCGACCGACATGAGGGTAGCTCTCTCTGTCTTTCTCTCTGTCTCTCTCTCTCGCTGTATGTGCGTGTGTATATGTGCGTCCCTCGAAACGGCCATGTTGAATTCAATATCGGCATTCCGGGCATTCCGCAGGATTTTCTCCTCGATTTCGGACGTTGTGCGCTTTAATGTCACCGCCTTTCACCTGCGCACTCGTTTCTGCGCGTGGCTGGAAAATGCTTTTTTTCGCACTCTTTTGCAACGAGCTCGAAGCCCATTGTCTGTCATCCTGGGGTATTATGATGTTTGCATGCGTGCGACTCGCCGATTATTTATTGCTGGCTTTATCTCCGCGTGGAGAAGATCTAACTTTATGACTTTTCGATTTTTAAAATCGCGCTCAGATTTTCACTTGCTCTCTCGATGGCTAAGAGAAAGAGAGAGTGAGAAACTGATATTAAACTTTTTGCGGTTGGAAATTCAATTAAACTTCTTCGGGAGTAAGTTACTTGTTAGAGAAAAAATATTATAACGTTGTTTAACATCGACGAAAGTTTATTTTTGAAGTAAGTTTCGGAAAAAAATGTAACTTGGTGCAACAGTAGGACTTGACTAAATTAATGCTCGACAACTGCGCGCTTCCTTCTTCCAGCGCCGTCATAAAACTCATAAAGCCAAGAGGTGCAGTAAGTTCGTGTCCTCAGCTTTTTTTATTACGATTCTTTTACCTGCAACTTTAAAAGTATTTTTTATTACACCATCGTTTTGCTTCATTAGTCACTTGACTATAGTAAAAAATTTCACTTCGAGAACACCTCCACCCTGAGACTTTTTTCCAATAACTTTACGTTCTACCGCAAATTTTCAGTTATTTATATGAAATCAATGAGAACTAGATCGAAACGATCTGTTACTTAACGAAACATTCATCCTGTATACTAATTATCCTGGCAAACGATTCCTCCTACCCTTACGTTCTTTCGTATCATTTTAATGTAAAGTTATAGCGTCGGTAAATAATGTTAACGGTGACTTTTTGACATTTATGACGGTAGAAGTCATCGTTTTGAGTGACTGTGCGTAACGCACATCTTACCTGGATAATCCCATGGCTCTCTCAAAAGCTGACACTAGACCCAAACACCGTAAAAAAACTTTCCGGACGAGCGTCAGCCGTGTATTCCTCTACACGCGTTTACGACTTCGACTCGTACGTCAATGCGCGGGTGAAAGTCTGAGCTCGAGTTGCAAGAATTTCCAGGCGTATAAAGGGTTTGCTGCAGCAGATGACAATTTTCTGTTCCGCTAGTCTTTTTTCAGCCGAGAAAAACTTTCCTTTTTTTGTTGCGTTCGATCGGACTTTCTTTTTTTCTGCTTCGCTAGGTGCACAACCCCTGCAATAAACTGACCGTTCCGAGATAGCAATACTCCTTTGTCGAGACTAGGAGAAAGTGCGAGGGAGAAAAATCTTGGAGTGTCGATGTTGGGACTGTCCTACAGGGAGGGAGTGTGTCAGCTGTCGTAAAATTTGGAACCGAGAGACTTTTTTAACGAAAGATACGTTCCCGCGCAGGTTGTTTTGAGATCGAGCGATTTTCTAACGACAGAACAAAAATACCTATTGCAAATATTATTAAAAGTAGTAAGCAATGTGAATTCTTTATGATTTCAGGACCAAACGGCTGTCCACGACGCCGAGGTAGACAAACGTACACGCGCTTCCAGACGCTCGAGCTCGAGAAGGAGTTCCACTTCAACCACTACCTGACGCGACGGCGGAGAATAGAGATCGCGCACGCCCTTTGCCTGACCGAGCGCCAGATCAAAATCTGGTTCCAGAATAGGCGAATGAAGCTGAAAAAGGAGCTACGCGCCGTGAAAGAGATAAATGAGCAGGCGCGGCGCGAGCGCGAGGAACAGGACCTCATGAAGAAGCAGCAAGCCGAGAAGCAGGCGAAAATGCAGCAGGAGCAGCAGAACGCCCTTCAGCAGCAACACGCGGCTGCGCAACAGCAGCAACAGCAGCACCACGGCGTCCCGGGTCTCGACAAGGCTCAAAGCGATCTGCTCAAGGCGGTCAGTAAGGTGCCCACATAGGATAGCCTCTTGGGCCGCCTTTATTTGTCCTAGGTATCGTGGACGGACCGCGAGTCGGCTGCGTTGCTGGCAGCCCGCCAACTCGCTGCCGCAGCCGCTGCCGCTGCTGCGCAAGCTCACCAGCAACAGCAACAGCAACAACAGCAACAGCAACAGCAACAACAGCAACAGCAACAGCAGCAGCAACAGCAACTGCAACTGCATCAGCTAGAGCAAGAGCAAGAGCAACAGCAGCAGGAGGTTCGTCCAGACGCCGCGAGACTACGTACTTACCTAGAGGCCGCTCATGTTAAGCTGGCCGGCAGCCAAGCCGGCGACAATCCGAGGACAGCCAGCGTATCGCCGCCGGAGTCGACGACTACTACTCAGCAGATACCGTACAGCTACGCCCAGACTAACGCTGATCCCTAGGAATTGAGCAGCTGTGTGAAGTTTCAGTTTTTTTCGTCGTAACGTGCCATCCAATTCTCTCCACAACTGCAGCGAGTAGATCATCGACGTGTGGGAGTGCGCGCGCGCGTGATTCAGCGTCCGAAGAGAGAAGACTGCATGTTTCAAGTCGGTTATTATAATTAGGCGACTCATAATACGAACTGGTAAATGTCGTCGTCGTTGCCGCGTGCATGAACTTTTCAGTAGCACCAGAGACACTTGATTATTGATAGAGAAAGTAAAGGGTACGCCGACGTACGTCATTTACGTAGAATGGTGACTGTTGACGTACAAGTGATGATCGAGCAATCGAAACGTACTGATCCAAACCGGTGAATGGAGTTCTGACGACGAATTTCAAAAAATTTAAAAGACTTATTCATTAATTGCTATAATCGTACCATACGAGAGACTTATACATTGGTTCGCTCTGTTTCCCTCCGAATCAGCCATGTTGATTTTATGTAATGTTATTGAAAGATTGATTGAAAAAATAAGCGAAAGTCTTTATTGTGTTCAAGTTACGTAATTAGCGTTTAGAGCCTTTAGTTAAAAGAAAAAAAAGTAACGAGGCGAGGAATGTCGCGAATGACGTACATCTCCAAGCGGCAACTCGTCACAGTAGCCCCAAGGGATTGCGTTGTGCAGTCTCTGAAGAGATGCGTTCGATACCGCGGCATTAGGTGGAAAGTTAATTTTGTTAATCCGTCTGTTTTTGCATCGCTTATATTTGATGAAATTCATGTTCTTTGGACTGTACACGGCTACGCGAAAAGGGCCCGTTGATTTTTTGTTGCATCGCCGGTTGACAGAGTGATATAGAAATTTCGTCCGTTTATAATGTACATGCACTGCTTTTTCTCATTACTTTCCTTTCGTTTAGAGTCTATTGTTCTTTACGTCAGAAGTTTGAGCTTGTACTTACAGTGCAACGAAGCATGTAATAATAACCTGTACGATCGAAAAATCGATCGAATTTTCCCTCCGTTGTAGATGAAAAAAAAATAATAATAATGCGAATTAAAGTAATGATGATGGTTACGAAGGAGAAAAGAAAAGCGCAGAGGATGTGGAAACGGCGAAACTACTACCGGACGAGTATCTCACTCATAGTACATTAAATACGTAATTTGGTGTCAGGGTAGACCTTCAGTAGATCTAAAGCCTGTTGTTGGTATTACTTAATTAGTTTTTACTCGTAAAAAGATGAAGCTGAATATGAAATGAAAAAAGAAATAATGTGACGCTATATGCAACAAGATGACGTTTAAGTAAAACTACGGGCAGTGTAGAAAAATATTGCAGACGAAGATTTTAAAAATTAATGAAAAAAAAATTATTGTCCATTATAACCGAAAATACGTAATTCATAGACATATTTAACAATAATGAATAGCGTTTAAATATAGAAGGATTCGTGAAATTGAGCTATGAGAGATGATGCGAAATTTATTCCCTTTCCGAAAATAATAAAAAAGTGTCTCGAATATAAATGAAATTCTTATTCAGATTACATGATTACGCTATTTATTTTTCGTCTAATGAACTTTCGGATCAAGACAATAAAAGAAACAAATTCTGTAAAGAAAAATCAATCTCTTTAGCTCAATTCGAATTTCTCCTCAAAATTATTCGAAAGAAAAAATAAAGTAACGTGATCATACTAAAAAAAAGAAAACTATCCCCGTGAAATCTAAAGCTAGTAATGAAGAAGAAAAATAAAAATGGAAAATCTCATACGTATTGAAGATGTACGTAACAATGTAGAAGAGACAGAAAATTTTTCCTGCTGTAGGAGGCAGAAGCGCAAAAAAGTATAAGAAAGAAACGTATAAGGGCGCGGCCCGACGCAAGCAGCTCCGCGTCATGAACGTCCGGTGTAACGTCATATTGATCTATAAAATAGAATAAAATAAACCTAAACTTAAAGAAAAAAATATTAATAATTTTAAAAAAGTATGAACGAACGGTAAAAGCTCATTATCAGCCTCGCCGTTAAGTATCTAATGAAATATTATTATAAATAATCAAACAGTACGTAATTAAGAAGGGAGTCCACGCGAGCAGAGAAGCGAAGGAGGAGAAAAATATACTCACGTATAATCTCACATAGCGAGCGGACCTATACCGGTGTATCCATAATATTGTGTAGCGTGTAATAAAAGACTAAGAAATAGAAGTGGGATTCAATATGTATATATATGTATATGTATATGTATGTATGTATATATATATGTATATATATATATATATATACATATATATATATACATATACACAATGCAGAGGAAAATAACAGTACACGGCGCGAGAATTGGAGTACTATGGCGGAAACGCAGCGTTTTAAATACAATCCATGGGCGCAGCGAGCAAATAAATAGTATCGGTAGCCAGGACAGTATGACTGCAGTATAAGGAGGTAGATAGAGAAGAACGATTTTTAATCACTTTCAAGCACATACGTGTGTAAAGCTCGCGCGATTTGTTCTTATAATCGTATATCGTAGTTAACACTTATGATTCCTCTGTAGCGAACGAAGTTCTTAAATAAGCTCTTTTAAAAAGTTAAAACGTCAAAAAAAGTGTGATCACGCATTTTTACCCACCCTGGCAAAGTATACGGTATATATACAACGGAATGGAGTCGCAAAGAATTCGATGGAGAGTGATTTTTGGAAGAATCGTGTATCTACTTGTAGAAAGCTTAATATGTATTAAACACTCAATATGTAGTCCGTATATTAAATACATGATCTACTATACTGTATTGCTAGTTATGTTTGATGTTATGTCGTTAATTAATGATACGTACCGATTATTCTGACATAACCCAGCTACAGCTGCCTGTGGCGGCGCCAATATGTGTAACGTCCGAGAATTCGAGATACGTAAAATAAGCGAAGACAGGAATGATAAAAGTGTGAAATTGCGTATTAGTTCGTCATATAGTTCAAATGAATAACTGTACAGACTTTGATGGTGGATATTTTGTTGAGCATACTTTAAGAGCGAGAGCGAGAGCGAGAGCGAGAGAGAGAGAGAGAGAGAGAGAATGAAAGAAAGAGATAAAGATCTGTAAAATCTAAATTTCGCAGCTCAAATGCATATGCATTATATACGTAGGTGTTTTGAATTTTGTTCAGACCGTAAGATGGAAAATTAATTTTTCGACAGTCTTTCGAATGTAATTTTGTATGCAATGCATAAACAAATTTCCAATACGGAAGACTGGATATTTTTCTGTCTTGTCGCAGAATCAAAACATATATGTGGAATACAAGAATGCTCTCAAAATTTTTATCAAAATCATATGACAAGCGAATGAATAGAAGAACAATTGCAGGCGCCGTCCACTCAAAAGCTCCCTCTCCATCTGTCTATCTATCGATCTACTTGTGTCGATCATTTTAGGTAAAATATCGTAATTCCAATCACCGCATATCATATCCCGAACTTCCTTCAAACTATTTCAGAACCTTGGACTCTTGATCCTTGTCCCGCGAGTTTTTCCTGCACGAACTGTCCTTCCACGACTCTTCTATACTCTTTCATACGCAAATGTCAATATACAAATATTTATATATACATATACATATAGATATTGAAACTCGCATGTGTAATATACGCAACCCCATCGATCGTTGTGAATTTCTCTAAGTAGTACAACAATTGCCCGACTTGCCAAACTCGCGATTGACCGATTCGTCGCGTAGACTTCTCTTCAAACGAATTACTATACGTAGCGAAATGCGAAGAACCCGTAGGTGCGAGATGGCGCGAGACGACACGGAAGAGAATACGAAAGGAATGTGTAAACCTCCGTGGAATTCCTTGGCGTCGCGCAAAATCTGAGTCGAAAAATACTGTGCACAACAGCTCGAACCGCATTTTAATTGTGAAATCGTAGTTTTAACAAATTTAACGTACGAATTTAAAAGTAATTACTAAATGATAACAAGAGAGAAAAAACACAGACGACATGAATATTGTAACCGAAATCCGTCTCACGGGAAGCGCATGGATCAAGTTGAAAAAATTGTTTGTTATATTTTCTTTATACTTATAGATGTCATTGTTTATTTATGAACTGTTTATTTTACTTTGTAATTTTGTCTTATAACTGTTTTTGTTAACGTGAAAAGTGAAATATTGATAGTGTGAGCGAGTAAGAAAAAAGTTGCGAATGAATTTTTATAAATAAAGGCAAACCTAGTATAACGTGATTATGACGCTTGCGGCTTCTAATAGAGTTTCAAGCATCAATACGTAGACTTATTAAACGAAAAGATAAAAGTTTAAAAATACATTTTTGTAGTGTCAATGAGTGCTGCGAGCATAAGATACTTTTGTCGGTTTGAACACGTTTTGTTCATGTTCTCTGTTCATCGTTGCACGTGCGTGCAAATGTCCAATCGAAAAAGGAAAACGATACATAGCAACCAGCGCACAAAAAGTCGTACAAAACTTGATAGTATTTGCGCGGTGTTGTGATTTTATTATCGTCGCGATTTTTTATTTAATATTTATGTACACAGCGAAATCGGTAGCCAGTTCATCTATGGGTCCAGAAACGGATTCAACATAGAAGCGAACGAGGCTCTCAATAAATTTTCGAACCGATGTATTAAACTTTGCAAATGCAGACGAATGTCGACATTTTTTTACGTTATTTTTTACTTCACACGCGCTTTTGTGCCAGCGACTGTTTTTATTTTGCTTCGCTTCGATTTGTTTAGCAGTAATTTTAATGGATATTAAGTTTTACAGCCTTTTTATCGAAGAAAGAGAAAATTTTTAAGTTTTTTTTATTACACGCGATGAATGCTTACATTTTCGGCAGCTCAACGAAGCAACTTCCAAGAAGAAATACGTTCGCTCGAACCCAGAAAACGAAACGTTACATAGTCTTAAACAGAGTAAAAAAAAGTTTTCCCGTGTCCTCTCAGCAATTGTTCTCGGTGCACTCGTCTGATACATATATATATACATATATATGTATGTATATGTATATATATATATTATATAGACACACACACACACATATAAATATATTAATAAGCGAATGAGACTTTTTTCTTTTATAATATACATACATATAATAATGATGAAGTACCGTCTCACAAGCACCGAAGATGAAGTGCGTCTTTTGTCAAACGATATATTTAATGTTCAACATCGTACGGTTTGTTTTCCTTGAAGGTTTTTTTCTTGACTTGTAGAAGACATTTTTATCTATAGTAGGCGAATTCTTTGGATTTTTCCGCGGACCCGAGCGACGGCCACCAGCCGGATACATAGCTATATTATATACTCGTTGCGCCGTCGTCGACGGATCCGGAAAATTTTTTCAAACTCGTAACTCTCGATGTAAATATTAATATTACGTATATTCTTTAAAGGAAACTGAAAAAAGTGTATTGTCCTCCCCCTCCAGCGAAAGTATGAAAGAATGAGAGCGAAAAGATAAGGAATGAACGTAAGTGCATAAGCGAAGAGACAAACGAATGAGAGAACGAGTGTGAGCGAATGCGACAAAAAAGTAGCCACCCTCAACCAGCCACACACAGACATACAGATACACATTGATACCTAATTAATGTTTAATACTATAGCGACAAGAAAACAAAGTACTAAGAGAGCATAGCTGTCCTACAATACCTTACCGCGTTTAAGATAAAAATAAACGTAACGAAGTCTCATGTTTACTTGACTATTGAAATTAGTATTACAACTCACGGCGGTGATTTAAAAAAATAAAGAAAAAGCACCGAGCGCGAGGCGTACAACAGGAATAAAGAGTTACGGCGAAGAGTAATCCAGTGACAATGAATGTAAATGTATCCATTTTCGAAACTTGATGTAGAATTATACTCATAAGCTATATCTATATGATACACGAACGAATAAAAGCGTACAGTAAATTAATTTTGTTTCGTTGTTTTTTTTTCTCATATTTTATCACCACTTTCCCACTTTATATCGGCATCGCTCTGGTTTTAACTGCTATGCAAAGCAGCGGACGATGTTCGAGTAACGCGTCCCACACCTTAGCGTCTCATTCGTTTTTATCATATATATTCACTCTCGTATAATGATGATGCACGAAAAAGGCCCTGAATATCAATTCGCATCCATAACAGTAATTTCATCCGAAAAAATTGCTCAATCACTCGTGCACTCAAATGAATTATCATATTTTTTTCTCTCTCTGTTTTTCTCTCTCCTTTGAACATAAGCAAGCTCTTTCGCCATCAAAGCAATTCCATTGAGCGTGCCGCGCGAAGCCAATTTCATTTCAGACATAGTTTTCCGTCGGCCATAAAGCATAAAAGTATACGCTACATTTTAAAAACAATCTAGCTAGCGGAGAAATGAAAGAAACATAGATCAACAGTCGTCTGCCCTCGTCGATATATACACGTATGTATATACGTAAGTAATATATATACACACGCACAAGCTGCTTCTCATTTTACGCTTTTCGTGCAGCAGTAGTAAAGAAAACATTTCGCGTGCAGCAGCAGCTCTCGATGTATTTCAGAAGAAGCACGAGATGCGGTATACGCATTGCGCGTCCGGGTTATGGGTCCCGTAATCCTTTTCGTAGGCTTCTTGCACAAGTATCGCCACGCGCGAAGAGAAACAGCGAAAGAGAATATGAACACTTTGTCGACACATTTCTGCGTTTTATTACGGTCAACCGCGTTTTGCACGTAATTTCGAAGTAGTGCTTTATCTTTCTTCGAGTGGATCGTATAACAGTTGGAGAACATCGTTCATTATAATATATATATATATATATATATATATATATATATATATATATATCTATATAAATGCTATGTTGATCTATGTGTATAAGATGTTTTCAGTTTTTACTCTTGTAGAATATTTCAAATATTTACTGAAATCCTGCGCACGTGCGGGTTTTATTGAAGAAAGGCAAAATTTCGCGATCGTTACTGATAAACAATAGTAATAACTGTAACTCAAAATCAATAACTATTCCATTTTCATGGAAAAAACGGCCCTAAAAGAGTAGTTTAAAGAAAAAAATGATAGTGTCGCATACAATGTCCATTTACTCATTCTGGCTCTCCCATAAATTTGACCTAGGTGCGTAGCGGATAGTAAATTTTCCTAGATAGTTGTTTGATTCCCAGAACACATCCCCAAAAAGAAACTGCGTGAAAATAAGCGTAATTTTGATATCAGCTTAGTGCAGCCTCTGGTACAGAGAAAAAACAGTGTATATAGAAGGAAGAATGGAGCCGTTGATCGCGCGATTGGAAACAGACGAAGGCGGGATGATGGTAAAAACCGTAGGGAGAGAGTAGAGACTTGCCCGCAAAAGAGAGCTTAGCAAGAGGAAGGAAGAAAGAAAGATCGCGCTGCAACGCAGCTAACGTTGCTGGAATGGTCTCGCGGAACGAGCTGAGAGGACGTTAAGAGGGCGCGCATTGGAGCGCGCGAGCTGAAATTACAGTGTTAAGCGCGCATTGCGTATAACTGTGCTGCTGTGGCTGCTGCTACGCTGCACCAGGTACATACATACATACTGTATGTATCCCTCTCAGTACGGCGGGGGAATTTACGACTTCGAGAGTCAGCGATGAAAGTCTCGTAAAGGCCTGGTCGGCGAGCGTTTTTCCTCTCTCTCTCTCTCTCTCTCTCTCTCTCTCTCTCTCTCCCTCTCTCTACAGCGCTCTCTGTTGCGCTCTCTGTTGCGCCTGCTGCTGCGGTCCGGAATTTTTTCGTTTTCGCGCCCGGCCGACTGCAGCAATAGCAGCAGCGAAGCAGCACCGCGTAATAACGGACGCTGAACGACGTGTCGAAAGTAAACCACCCATAAAGCCTCTCTTGGTATGCAAATGAAACTACGCGGCAACGCGGCGGCGGTCCGCGAGAAGTAGCAACCCAGCGGTGGATAATAACGAAACAGAGAATGATGAAAGAACTTCTCTTGAATCCTACTGTGTTTGTCTCAAGATAGGCACCCTATATTGATTTGTGTATTTTCTGAGTGGTCAAACTTTCGATCGCGCACCACGAAGTAACCACTTCGGAAGTTCAAAGTACGGTCTTTGAACCGCCATCTTCGAGAAAAGACCTGTCAAAAGAATGAACTGCGTTATCGTCGTATACCTACATATATGTACAGAACTACAGAAGCAGTTGCGACAGAGGAAGATCATGAGTAACGACATTGAGGGCGCGAGATCGAAAGAAAAGAAGGTACAACAACGGAATATGACACACATGCACGTATACGTATCACACACTTCGGGACAAAATAGCCAATATAGCTTTGCTCTCTGAAGCGAGCGATTGGGCGGACGACGCAATAACGTAAACAGAACATAAACGGCTCGTAGTCTCGACGACAACGGCACGTCGTAACGTATCGTTCTCTCTCTCTCTCTCTCTCTCTCTCTCTCTTGCTATATCAATGTCTGTATGTCTATACTTTGCATCTGTATATTCTATACAAACTATACAGAACAGTTACCGCGAGGATCATTCGCACGCGCGAGGGCTGTGCACCTTGCATATTATACGTAGCTGAATCATGGAATTCAAAAAGTTATATGCGTTACGCCGAAAAAATTTCTATACGGTCATTACAAAAATCGAGAACAGCCAGTGCGGTTTCTCTTTTTTACGACTCTAGCGTGTGCGAGAGGGGTGGACTTGTTTTTTCGGCAGAGGTTTTATTCATACCCTCGCGGTCCCGAGTTAACGAGAAATTGATGCGATTGTCCGGATAACCTTTTCATTGTGCACGCGCGGATGTAAAAATCGTACGTTCTCTTTCGCGCATTTGCCCACCAGGGTATGCCGTAAAAAATAATTATTTTCCTTCGGTAAGTTACAATCGCTTCGAGTGCCATTAATTTGGAAATATTATTTTCTGATAATATATACGTATAGTGCTATTAATACGAAATAAAAAATAAAAGAAAATGATATGATCTCCTTTTTAGTAGTTTATGATTATAAATTGGCTCTCGTGTCTCCTTTCAACGTACACAATGCCTATACCAAAATAGCGCTGCGTCGTTACGTAGATCGCGTAATTTAACGCTTATCCTTTTCTTCACTATTGCTCCGCGGCCGCCGCAGCACTTTTCGCCGATGAGCCGCGGGCGGCACAATCACGGAAGAGCAGTGCTTCTCCTTTGCCTCCTTCGCGTATGCACATACAACGCACTGGTGGCGGCCAATAAGCGTAAAAGCACAGAAACGAGCAACTGCGCGCATTTTCTCGATGTTTACCAGCGGCGCCTTGCTTCTAATTTGGATATGTGTATACATTTGATTGGGCAAATATACTTGTATATACCAATGCAAAAGTATAAGTTAGCGCGCGAGAGCTTGGTTGCAAATCACGCGCCATCGATTGCGATTTATTCGTATGCAATGAACACCGTAGATAAACCTATATTATAATATACAGTGTTCCCTTAGTCGCCGAGTATATATTATTTTACTATATCTAACGCAGTGAGTCGAGCAATAAGTATACTTATTGCTCGACTCACTGCGTTAGACTAATTGGATTTAAGTGTTTATCTAGATGGAGAAACGCGTAATTATGTTTCGAGTGGCTTTTTGTGATTGAATGTACTTGCAAAGGAATCATCGAATCGCGTGTAAATTCAAGATAAGCCATCATTTCTAAGCAATCGTTCACGTTACATTATTTCAACGATTCGATGCATAAACTACGTCTTATCTATATTTTCGAAAAACATAGTAAATTACGCGTTGTGTAGCTTATGTCGATGCATGCGTTTTTATACGACTTTATCGTAATAGATTATATTGCTATTACGCCTATTGTGCAGAATCATCGCGAGGAAGTATGCACACAGCAAGGAAGGAAACGAATTTTCTCCCAATATCCCACAATGGATAAGAAGAGTTTCTCGCTCGGAGTATGGTGCACAACCGTTTATATAAAGACATTAAATAAAGAAAAATTATTCACAATATTTCGAGTAAACGCTACATGGGTACTCGTTTTTCTGGTCTCCGGCGTTTCTTAGCGCGGCCACATAATCAAGCGCAATATGTTAATAAGTCGCGTAGCAGCCGCAGCGATAAATTACGCGTTCCCATTATTATAAATCACGCGCGGATTAAGGCGAGAAACTCAAGTGCGCTCGCACATGAGCTAGACTCTCGCGAGTGGTCTTGTTAATGAAAAATTTTTTTCCTACCGGAGAGAACAAGAGAAGGAAGAGAAATTTGTCAACCGACTTCACGAGGCACCGTATTATTACACGGTCCCTTTATTCTTGAGAACATGTCGGATGTTGACTATATCGCTACGTGCAGCGCGATGTATTTGCCCAACGACTTTGGAAAATTAACTTTCCAACTGCTATATAGCGTTCGCCTAGATTCTATAAACCGCTTTAACTATGCCAAATTGCGATCTCAGATAAATTCGTGTTCTTGCAAAGTTCTCAATTAATAAAGCTTACGTGCGTTTACTAACGATTGTAATTTTTTCAGTTGGAGCACGCGTTCGTGAAACATTAATACGGGAAGGGAGAGAGATAGAAAGAGAGAGAGAGAGAGAGAGAGAATTACCTTTAATAATCCAGGAACGCATGCACGCTATCTTCTCTCCAAGAGATATATCTCACGAGTTCACCTTCTCTCCTCCTTCCCTCAAGACCTTACTTATTGGTTTCGCCATGGAGCTCGCAAGAGCGAGCGAGCGAGCGAGAGAGAGAGAGAGAGAGAGAGAGAGAGAGAGAGAGTAAAAAGCCGGTAGAAGGAGTTCGAAGATAAATGCTCCGGGAAAAGGGGCGCTCCCGCGGGGCCTTGACCGGAAAATACGCAACTAGCGATCCTCCGTCTTGTGAGAGAGGCGATTTTTGATGTTGATGCGCTCTCAACGTAAGCTACAACACGAATATTACAGAAGTATGAAGGACAGAGAAAGTCAATGCTGGTTTTTTGGTTGTTGCAGCCCGAGAGAAAGAGGCAGAGAAAGAAGCAGAAAAAGATAGTCAAATCGGGTTGTTTGCCTTTGAGGTCTACAGAACCGTGAGGGTATACGTATACCCGCTGTACGATAAAAACTGGAATATTTAGTGTAACGAATTTTTACGAGCGATGGACGTTATTTAATGTGCTAGATGAATATCGCTCTGCTTGAAACGGGGTTGTATTATACGAGATCCTAGAAGTACAAATAGTCGGGTCCGTTTGTATATACCTGTACCTATATAACATGTACACGATGTGTAAGCGAGTCTCATCGAAATGTACGTTTCATCTTATTTATTACTCGAAAAGTTAGCATAAATCGTCTTACCCACACTTTTGTATAATGAGTTTGCATTAAGAAAGGAAGCAAGAAAGTTAAGCAAGAAGATTGATTATCAATTTATTACAATACTGCACTCGTCGATAAAAAGAACCTACTTTGGACTCGTTATTATGACAAGCCGAATAAATTCATCTGAAAAATGTCGTTTCTCGATTTTATTTCACCACACTGTGGGTATAGTGATCCCGTACATTACGATCGATTGAAACTTCGTTGTCACCTCTGATCCCATATGTACTTACAGAGAACACACAGATCGCCACGTATATTCACACAAACACACACACACACACACACACACACACACACACACACACACAGACATACGCATAGGCGAAGGATCGCGCCACAAAGAACATAATACAAGCTGTACAGGCTGTTTGCTCCGTCGTAAAGAATTGACGCAGTATAGTGCGTGTGCTTGGCCCGAGATAAAGACTCTAGAACTGTGCGCGCTGCACGGTGTGTACAACGGATAGAAAAATGTTTCAAAGAAAGCTGCTGCCGGGGTACTTGCTAGTACTCGAGCGCGTGCAATGGAATATATCACTGGGTGGGATTTTTACGCGCCATTACTTACGGGATCTCAAGGTAGTGGTGTGTGATTTGCACGATGGACGAAAACGTTTACGTTGATAAGCATTCAAACGGTGTGTATTGATATGCTCGGATGTATATATACTCAATGATTTAGCTGCATCGTAAACTTAATTTTTCAAGGGATTCAATGCTATCATTTGTTTTGCAATTTCTCAATCGATCCCGTGAAGTGTCAGCGAGCGTGCGCGTGCGAACTCTCGATTGCTTAACTTTTTCTTTTTCAACGCAAAGCAAACAAACGATGCTACCCGTCCTACAAGATGATCTTGTAATGTATATTCGATTAGTTTGTAAGCACGCGAGGCATCGATCGTTTATTGCCCGAAATAACATTAGACTTCTTATTACATATCTTACAACATAATTGAATGACCGAATGAAAATAAGCTCTATTTCTTATATACAGATACATCTATAGATATTACTATGTTAGTGATCAAGGTAAGAGGAGGGATTGAGGAAATTAAAATTTGTAATAGTAATTCGGCACACTTAAATCAATCGATAATGGAATTACCATCCTTAATAAAGTTTCGTTAAATGGTAGTATCTAATAGCTCTAAGGCCGATAAGCCCATTCGGGAAGTCTGTCACCACCACGAGGATCTAAAACACCTTTTGAAAGAGCCATTTTGATAAAGAGTATTTGCACATTGGCATTGACGAAAAATCGGTACCTAAGGTATATTGTATGTGTATACACGAGCGTCAGCCGATGGAATTTATATGAAAATTCAAGAGTGAAAGAGAGAGAGAGAGAGAGAGAGAGAGAGAGAGAGAGAAGAGAACGCGATAAACGATAGGGCAGACAGCGGTGTAGGAGGGAACGAAAGACTAAGGGGGAAGCAGCTGCTGCCGCCGCCGCCGTTGCCGAAGGATTTATTCGGGAACCGCGCAGGATCCTTTCTCCGCCATGTTCGTTTTCTGCGAAGAGACCAGGCGCCTTCAAGAGAGAGAGAGAGAGAGAGAGACAGAAAAAGAAAGAAAAAAGAACGACTCTCTATAGTGTATGGGTATGGCCGAAAAAACTTCCCGCGCGTTATATCACGCATTCCGCGGACCGTCGAGAGAGGATAATAATGCGCGTTTGGAAATCTGGAGGAATAATTTAATTTCGCCGACGAAGAGAAAGAGTGAGAGAGAAAAAAAAGAGGTGGACAGAATGAAAAATGCTAAAAGCGAGAAAGAGAGCTGAGTACACGAACGTAGAGCTGAGTGAAATATATTTGGGAAGATGGGACAAAGTTATCGGAGTCACACTTACAGGCGATCATTAAGATTTTTTCATCTTTTCCTAGAATACAAAATCCCACGATGAATAATATCTATGTACAAAAATTAATTTGCTAACGATATAGTTTTTGTCTCGCCGGTGACGCGAGATTCGGTAATGAACACCGGTCAGCCTTGGTCACAAGACGTGCTTAATACAACGCGTGATGAAGGTAAAACACACGGCGTCGAAAAAACTACTCGTTCGCGCTATCTGGATTGAATGTTAAATATCGCGTCTGTTCTCCATTTCATTTATCAAGTCGGTTTTAGATGACAATAGCGTTGTGTGAGAACAAAAGATAGAGAGAGAGAGAGAGAGAGAGGGGAAGCGTGTAGTTTTTCTTAAAAGTCTGTGGGACTAAGCTTCGCTTTCTGTAAGAATGCACGCTAAACTGATTGGAATAATTCAATTTGTCTGCAGGCAATATTTAACAAATCTTATTAGCATTGCATTCATTCGCTTCTTGCCCAAAAAGATCTACTGACTAGTGTACAACAATAGCAGCTCGATAAGCTAACTTTTTCTGTTGCGCGGAACGGCTTGTCCATCTCGCGCAGCGTTGCATCTCTAATCGAGCATAACAAAACATGTTCGAATCTCTCTCTCTCTCTCTCTCTCTCTCTCTCTCTCTGTGTTCATCTTCTTGACATTCATTGTGCGTCGCGCGACATTTAGCAGTAACTTTACTAGTTGGATTAAGGAAATCTGACGCGACTGACCCTTTCTCATTTGCCTGTGAGTCAAGGCTCTCTCTTTCGCACGCGCGCAATATCTCGATGAAAAATTTCGTGCGTGCGCCAAGAAAGATGTAGAGAAAAAAATTGCTGCTGCATTCGCATACCACAGTCGAGCAGTTCAATAAATAAACTCAACGGACGGAAACACAGTAACACAGTCGGAGATACTTATCTCAATCGTCGAGAGTGATCGTCCAGCGAAAATTCGTGATTCGAGAAGCCAAATTCACTGTCCGAGGATATACGAGTTTTAAGAAAAGGGGTTGCGACGAGCCAGACAAAGATGCATACTCTACGACGACCAGTGCGTGCAAATGTGTATAAATATTGCAAAAAAGAAATAAAGAATAGAATAAACGAAGAGATAAGGCGTGGTGTACGAGAGAAAAAGCTGCGCGGAGTGACGTACGAGGCAGTGAGTTGTCGTTACGGGCTGGCGTAGCACCGCGACGAGACACACACACTCCAGAAAACTGAAAAGAGATACGCAGACGGAGCGTATTGCAAGAGAAAGAAAAAGAGCATGTTTACGCGCTAGGCGACACGCATCGAATTTATACGGGAGATGAGGAATACCTGCAAACGTGACTTGCGCGCTCATGATGCATAATCTCGAATTAGACGCACCTTCCGCTGTCGCTGCAGCTCTTTGGGGATTTCGTACACTAGTCTAAGCCCATTTTTTAGAAAAAAAGAAAGTCAGCAGAGCAAAGAGAGAAAAGGATTTCCAGCACGCGCTAAAGAGACAGGCCGGCGCTTTACAAGGGGTAGAAAGTGCCATAAAAATTTCACTTTTTAGAAAAGCTCCAACGGCCGAAAGTGACTTCTCCTACGCGAAGATGCACCCCCCACTGCCGAGCCTTTTCCGGTATTAGACTTCTCGACAGAGCAGCGAAAAAAATTTCTTTTTTTGTGGAAAGGCTTTCTCACCGACAAGTGAAAAGTGAAAAGTTGAAGAGACTCGTCATTGCGAGTCCCGGAGTCGAACCCGCACGTGAAATTCCGTTGAGTTCAGTCAAGAGGACTGCTATTTCGAAAGAATCCTCAGTTCAAGAAATTTAACAAGACTCAGTGCCGAGGATTTTGGTGATCGCGCGTGGCTTCGAGTGGAATCAGTGCGTTTGTGTAACTACGAAGATAATATCGAATTGAAAATGTGTTCGTCTGCACGGATAATTTATTTAGTGCGGAATTTATGGGTCGTAATAAAAAAGCGCGTTGTTTAAAAATGGTCGGTTGTAACTTCGTTTAAAGGAAAAATTAAATTTTACTTCTCTCAAGTATCCGCGTAAAAGCTGGAGTGGTCAATAAATTTGCCGTCGGATATGCCGCGGACAGGAGTACACCTCTTTTTTGTGAAATATCGACGCGTTTTAAGCTTTGCTTGGACCGACGATAGCGTAATATGTTTTGTTTGAAAACGATCATTCTTGTATCTTTAATATGTAAATATTGATTATGTACCGATAAATAAATAGTTCACGAGAATCGTTACATTATTACTTTCTGTCCCGGCTCGCCTGTGAACTAGATTATCCAAATCTTATAAGCTAATCATTCGCTTTGTTCCACTAACATGTCGTGCATTTTCGTTCAAAAATTGTTTAACGCACATTCAAAATGCTTGTATTTTCGTGTCGCAAACACATAGAAAAAACATATATTGCTCATATATATATATAAGCTCAGAGAATAAGAACAAAACAAATGTAATAGTAACAACATAAATTGAAGTCTGCGAGTAAGAGAAGAAAGTCGACGTTATCTTAGTACATCTATACGCCAGACTCGACGATTGAGGTCGTTGAAAATTAGCGCAATTTATCCTCGTTCCCGTCGCTTCGCAGTCGAGTCGCTCATTGCACAATTTCTCAAGATCACCTCTCTCTCTCTCTCTCTCTCTCTCTCTCTCTCTCTCTCTCTCTCTCTCTTAATCTATGGACAGAAGAAAAGATTGTCTCTTAGATAATTGTAGCCGTTTCAACTGCTTGCCAATGCAATTCCATAGTCGCATGCGACTGGTTGTCGATGCTACTAACAACTTACGTACACATACATAGGTAGTCAATGACGAATATACATATAGGTATATATGCGCGTGTTCGAGCCGCAAATCCTCAGCTACTTTCCACGTAATTATTCGAGGCGCAGACCCAGGGTAAATTGCGCTCTATCCCACATCGCGCGTAGATTGTAGGGACAACGGCGTTTTCAACGAGGGAATATAGCCGAGCGCGCAAAGGCTTATCCGCAAATGCATCTTGCGCGGCGCGTTGTACAAGTGCAGATTTCTCGATAAAAATACTGGAAGGCGGGGTGTGCGGGTGAGTATTGCAGAAAGCAAAGGCGTCGCCGTCGTTTAGCTATATATATGTATATGTATGTATATATATATATATACTCTCCCCCTTTTGCTTTATGGAATTACGTAACCAGAGAACCGACGGGGTAACGTTGTTCTTTCGAGCGACCTTCGGAGAACCGTCGAAATTAAAAAATACCGAGTTCTCTCTTTCTTTCACTCACTCTCGCGCCTCGTTATTTTGCAACCGCTACCGACACGCTGTTGCTATGTACTTTGAAATTCTTTGTTGGCTCGTTGTATGGGCTTTTGAGGAAATGTTAGCTTGGGAGTACTTTGTAAGGCGAGTATCGTCAGTGTAATATGCTTGAAAGATCTGAATGAAATTCCCGTAAATAGTCAGTGCTTATGCGAATTTTATCGGCGATTAAACATTTTTTTATTGTTGTTCCTCTATAAAACGTTAAAGTGGCCGATAACCTTTTGATGTTCGCACTTAAAACGGTTTCGATCGCTAATCATTCACGAATTAGTGGTAGGTTGCAGCATACGGAAGCTTTCGAGTCAATATCATCACATACGACCATCAACACTCGCCAATATGTATATTGTACGTATAAACATTTCGTCTTCCAAACATTTATTCGAAGCACCTAAACGCTACTGCCTGTTCTTGAGTATCCGCCACAAAAGACTTAACTCCATTCCGACGGCACATGGATGAAACGCGTCTCTTGTGTCGGTCGAGCACATAAGATCAGCTTTTTTTATTTATACAGATTCACGATTTAAATATCGAACGAAGGAACTGAATTCAACGATTTACCGTCACCGAGTTACTCATTCGTAATCTCAAAAATAAGAGATTATTTCTTAATAAGAATGTATACTCGCGACGATTGAAAATATATTTATTAACCTATTCCAGCATTTACGTGGACCAATGCATGCTATTTTTTGTTATTTCCTTTCTATTGTTGCCTCGTTCTCGCGATTAATATTATATAAAAATTGAATAAGTATATTATTCGTGTAATAGATTCGTGTAATAATTGTTGCAATCCGAAAAATTCTGCTAAGATATTCTAACAAAAAGATAGCAAAAAAAAAAAACAAATTCGCGTTGACTAATTTAGCATTGTCTTGGCGTATCTAGGAAATAAAAAATGTATCGAATGTAAATAAAATTCGTACTTGATTATATAGCTAACGTAATGACTTACTTATGTGGTCATGACACGTTATACACCGCGAGAATGCAGTTCTCTCGATCTCTTCGCGATGAGAGAGTACACGAATCTACTCGTGTGATCTATACGTCTCAGGTGCACGAACTCTGACGATCTTTCACCTGCAGCGCTTTGTGTCGTACTGCAAACGAGATATGCAACATGCGAAATTCCATTGATTCCGGAAAAGCACGAGTCTGCATATGTGCACATACGCCTGTATATATGTTTTATAATCGTTTAACCTGAATTCTTAATTCCTGCCTTTAACAAGGTACCTTGGATATATTTAGAATTACGCAGTAAAGCCACGTGATAATGAAAGATCGTTCTCTGCTGCGATACGCAAGTATATTAGAATTAATTCAATAATTAAATTGAGCACAGAAGGAATATTTTTGAATTTACAGCGCATTAATTCATTGAAGGATACTTTCATTCAAAAGAGTTATCGCTGTAGGGTATGTTTTGCATAGGAATTTTTCTATCAGAATTAGATCAAATATATAAGGCTTTTATATACGCAGGACCAAAGCATTGTTCGAACTTATTTCGTTCTACCATGCAGGCAATTTACGATCTCGCCATAGCCATTTATATTTCACTCCTGATTGCGTGTATCCACTTAGCTGGACAAACCATTTCACTATTTTACAATTCAAATATCTGAAGAGTGAGAGAGAGAGAGAGAGAGAGAGATAGAGAGAGAGAGGCAGAGAGAAAGGGAGAGTAAGCCTCTACATCTCGGTATAATTCTGCAGTTGTAAATCTCATTACATTTTGTTTACCGCATCAATCGGCGAAAATCAAATTAGTCGACGAAGCTGGGATCGAACCAGGCACAATGACAAATTCGTTGGAGCGCGTCGGACGCGATTAGCTTTCGCGCTCACCACCGTAAGTCTTCATTATACGCGCGTAGGGGGCGCGTCATTAGATTCTGTAGCAATTCAACAATCCTTGGCTCTTCTCGCCCTAATCTCCTTTATTATTAGAAATGGCGACAGCAGCTGCCATTGACGAAAAAACGGCGCGCGTTATTGCGAGCCTCCCGCGATATTCTCCTGCGCGCGCGAGCGAGAGAAAGAGAGAAAACAGTCCAGAGGATGGCGTATTGATCTTTTTAGTGGCGTCGTATCTGTGGAGGATAGAGAGAGAGTCAGAGCGAGAGAGAGAGAGAGAGAGAGAGAGAGAGAGACGCCGCGCACAATCCAACCCGCGTTCCGTCGCTCCAGACTAAAGGTCTATATTTCCCCGGGGACAGATACGTTTCACTATTCCTATAAACACAATTTCCCGGGAATATTGTGCTCGGAATACGAACGAGTCGCGAGAGATCTGTATAACTGTGTATTGCGTTTCGGGAAAAGCGAGAGAATGTAGATATATATCGCGTGTGATGTATAATTTGGCTACGCCGATGGGATATCATATATATAGTACTGCTGGACGGTATATATGATATTTGCGCTACTAATGCTATATAGTACGATAGCCATTCGTTAGGATCAGCACGAATCCAGCAAATGACATCTACGTCTTGTGATTATACCGATATAACATACGAATTTATATATATATATATATATATATATATATTTAAACGAACTTACATTCTATTTTGATCGAGTCGCCGAGTTAATCTTCTTTTTATTTATTCCAGAGATGCTTTATGAAATATTTGCATCTAGACATATACGAAGTCGTAGCGATGAATTTTATTTTCTGATCAGGTGGCGCGAGTGTCCACGCGCAACGTAGATTACGACGCGAAGGCGTGCTTAAAATTTAATCAAAGAGGAGTTAGGAAGTTATTTTCTCCAGTGCTCTTCGGCCAATACCATTTTGACAAAATTAAAAAAAATCTTTATGTTTCAATATCCTGCAACGACGAGGCCACTACTGCGTAAATACATATACCTACGAACGAAAAAATATAATATCCTTGTGTGCATTCGCGAGAACAATAACCGCGGAAAAATATTTATATTGCGGTGAAAATTAGCGAGTCCTAGTGTAGCGCGCATAAAAATAAAGAAAAACCGAGCGATCTCGTAGCTACGACGACGATTTGCATGAATTATTCGTCTAGACGCATAGATATTATATTTCTCGATGGTGAAGGCGGCGGCAGCGGCGGCAGTTGTGGCGGCTTCGATGCCGAGTTATTTTACGAGGCAATTATGAAAATACGCAAAAGCATTAGCCTTTTTTTGCCCACCGAAAATGATAAATCAAGAACCGCTGCTTGCACTGTTGCAGCAGCAACACACACCAAGTCAATCGACATTATCTGAATTACTCTCGCGTAAAATGCCTTCCGCGTGCAATTACGCGACTTGTAATTCCTTTATCAGCTATCGAGCTCCATTATGCGCATGCATTATACCTGTGTGTATATACACATATCTTTACGAAATTCCGTGGTACATTAAGATATTGTAGAGTTCATATACGAAACACGACAAAAGCTCTACACGTGTGCATTATATTCTCTTTTTTATTCGTCACCTCTTAAGCCTGGGCCTCAAAACGCGCGTTGTAAAATGCCCACTATAAATCTATACCGTCTAAGAATAAGTCGTAAATAAATTCTTTCTCCCCCCCCCCCCACACACACACCTTCTCTCTCTCTCTTTCGTATCGTGCAAAGAAACATACAATAAAATAGCTTGCTTGCGAAAAAAGTGAGTGTCAAAGAGTTGAGTTTTACTATCAAAGCTTGTACGTGTATTACATCAGATATATGTACACACACTGGGAAGCTCTCGCGCCACTCGGTCTAGTCGAGCTGTCTATGCCTCTCGTCAACGTTTTATATTTAATCCAAAGCGCTTTAACAAGCAATAAACAAAGGCCGTATCGCCTCCGTACAAGCGCCGCTTAAATTAGTTTTAATACCATTCGGAACGGCTGCGCATACGCACTCTGGCTTTCTCTCTCTCTCTCCATGTCTTTCTTTGCATCATGCGTATACGTTCGCGCAGAGAAGAGAAGCGACGGTTTACAAGGGAGCCGAGCTTCCCTTCCGACGGCGCGCGAGCGTTCTTTTTTCTTTTTCTTCTTTCGCTAGTATTAAGAATGAGAAACAAAGACGAAAAAGCTTGGGAAATGCTCCTGCGATAGAGGACGGAAAACACGAGAAAGAGAGAGACGCTTGGCTTAGGAAAATAAAGATTCGGCGAGTTTCTCTCAGTTCTCTCCGTCTCTTTTTCTCTACCGGTGCGGTTTGCTATTCGAGAGATAGAAAAGCGCACGATAGAGAAAGTCGGATGGAAAGCTTGGGTGCTCGCGAGGAAGACACAATGTGCTCGAGGGCATCGAAGAATAGGAGCGACAAAGACGAAAAAATGTAAAAGGGGAGATGCACTCATTGTGTGTGTGTGTGTGTGGGATGAGCGAGGGACAGAGAGAGAAGGCAAGGAGAATCGCAAGCGTGAGAAGAAGACAGTCGCGTAGACGTGCGCGCTGTGTATATGTATGCTTGCGATGGATGGCGGGCGGGAGAGCAAACGTAGAGAGAAGGGGGCGTCGTGACGTAGCGCATGGAGTCAGTAAGCACCGCCTCCACGGCCATGCGATGGGCGGGAATCCCCGAGGATTTACGAGCGACGCTGGGGCGCTACGTCGGCGACATCTAGCGGTCCCAGATAGACTAAGCCGCTACGCCGGACCGGAGGCCATTACGATCCCATGATTGGCTGAAATACTGGCCGCACTGCGCTAATCAAACGAGCCTCTAACTACGGCGCTATCGTTCTCTCTCTCTCTCTCTCTCTCTCTCTCTCTCTCGTATATTCTATAGGTGTGTGTATTGCACCTTGCTTTGAGTTGTAACGACCCTTTTTCGGGAGCGAGAAGGGGGGCAGGGATATTTTGCAATTGTTATCGACCGCGACGACCGGCCGCTTATTGCCAGTCGCGATGATCCGTGATAATTTTACTTGCTGCTGCTGCTGCTGTTGTTGTACTCACGGTGTATATGGCAAGGGTCGAGTTAGCAATGGGTTAGGATAGTCTGATGCACCAGCTTGATGTCAGCGGTAAATCTATATTTGGACAATCGAAGCGAGGTGTGAATAGTACTAGTATGTGTGGAACATGATTTCTATAGCTGTGCACTACACTTCACCTCTTGTATATTTTGATTTCAGAATAATACGACTACTCCACTGTTTGAGGGTTGATAACAAATTTTAATCATATAGTAAAGATGTTTTGATTTATTATTCAACACATTAGATAAATACCCTCAATTTTCGTGAATGCGTTCATTTCTTTAGACACATAATATATTTCTATATTTTCTTTATTTTCTTTATTTTCTTTATTTTCTTTATTTTCTTTATTTTCTTTATTTTCTTAGTTAAAGCTAAAAAATTATTTATTTCGATCATTTCAATATACGTTTCTAATTCTCTGCAAGTATTTGCATTTTTCTGGAAATACGTTGTACAAATCTTTATTGCATAGGAAAATAGTTGAACGTTGTTCTAAAAAGTCTGTAGACGGAGTTCAGCGATGCCAAAAGTGCAAACTGAGTGAAGGGAAGTGGCACCTAATCCACTCTTACGGTGGCCCCTTAAACTAGATCGTCGAGCGTCGGCAGTAGCTGCCGTAGCGCTTCGATGGTAAGAACCTGCAGCAATTATCATCAGTAGAGAAGAAGAAAAAGTTTTATTACCGAGTTCGAGTATCGACATATCGACTCGTGTGTAGACACTATCGAGCCGTAAGATGTGTATTAATAGTCATGGTTTGAAACATAAAAATCCGCACAATAAATTGTACAGACAGATGCCGGGAGAGGAGTCGCTAAAACTGTCCTCCATTCGGCTCTTAAAAACTACATAAATGCTTTTCATCGAGCTGAAAAGATAAAGGGTCGTCGTTGTTTCACATGTGTTACATCCAAAAGGTAAATAAGGACCGGCGCTCGAGAGAGTCTTTGTTCCACGTACGCGGTTTGGAATTTTGAAGCGTTGCAATAAAAAGCCTTTGGGTATAACTGCGAGGCCGCGAAAAAAAGGTGAACAGGTTTTTTGTATACTTTCGGCGCTGTGCGCGTCTGTCTCCGGTCGCGTCTGCGGCGTGCGTCGTCGCGCACGTGGTTACACGTCGTCTGCGACGCGTCAACCTTTCTCTCACTCTCTCTCTCTCTCTCTCTCTCTCTCTCTCTCTCTCTCGCGACGGTTTACGGCCTGTTTTAACGAGCGCTGTGTTGCACGCGACTCGGTACTAAACCAGCCCTACAAAACGCGCGCCACTAGTTTAACGCTTTTACGGCCGAATTTATTATCTGTTACCTCCTTATATGAGCGCTACAATAACAATAATTGTCAGGTTTAATTCGCTCGTAAATCCGCACACAGCCCGCGAATTTGTTCGCATTCGCCTTTATGCCGTTTAAAGCACGCGCCGGCTGCTGAACAGCCATCTGTCGACAAGAGCGGGAAATATAAAAGCCGAGAAATCGGGGAGATATGAGAGCAGAGAGTTAGCCAAGGAAAAAGAGAGGCGGAGAGCAAGAATGCAGTTCGACAGCGAGACGCGCGTTTCTCTTTCTCCCGTAACTTACCAACACAGCCAACGCTCGAATACTGGGACTATCGTGCAATCGACTTACCAGTGATACGCCTAGATGGTGCCAGTGTCGCTACAAGATTTTTGCTCATTTTCAGTGGAAACAGACAATCTTCATAGTTATCTAGAAATTTTCGAGTTAGTCGATGTTTTTGAGTTGTAGAGTAGTCGAAGAAGCTACTGGTAGACATTTTTTGCAGATCTTTTTTCTAGAAAATTGTAATTCTATCTAAAGACTTTTAATCAATACCTTAGACTATTTTTCCTCGTATAATCAATAAAAAACAGAGCAACTGAATCTTGAGTAATTGACATTGTTTGTTCAATACTTTATTTATTTACAATTAACATTGACATGGTATCTATAACTATTATTTACAAGGCAAAGGTTTAGACGTTAATTATCTTTTATTTGTAAACTGCATATTCTTATTAAATGTACATCGCATCGCATACTTATAATTCATATACATACCAACTACCGGCATAGAAAATAGCACGAGAATTACGTTTTATAACAGCTTGATTCCAAATACTTTATACGTTATAATTATTATTATTATTAAGGAACATAAATAATGATTAAACGAATCCAAGCAAAAAAACGACTTTGATATTGACTTTGTCGAAGAGAAAACTAAATAGACGCAGCACGCTTGGTAAAGCTTGTTTGGAGAATTTCGAAAGCGCCAAGTAGGTAAAAGGACTGTCCCGTCCCTTACCACCGCAGCTGCAGTTTCGCGATCACTTAGTTCCATCTCCCTTAGTCAGAGTGCGTCACGGTATACCAGAGAAAAAACGCTCAAACTTCGAACAAACAATAACCAAACTCATCCGTGATACTTCGCATTATTATAGACGCGAAAGAAAACATTCATAGGGACACAATGACCGAAAACTTCCCGCTATGATCGAAATTTCGACTACAAGGTAGCATTCGTTAGCAGCCTCTCGGAGAAAGGTCGTATACGCACCAAGCGAATAATAGCTCTCTAAAATTTTTACGAGCGTACACTTGTCCGATACTCTCCCTTTTCACTTAAATCCATCAATATAAACGCGGGCGAAACGTGTGGTCGGTCTGAGCGAATAGTCCACGCGTGGGCGGCCATATATGACGAGAGAGCGACCGAATAAGATCGCTAAGAAAGAGGAGAAAGGAGTAACAGAAAAAACGAGCAGTCAAACGTATCTGACAATGACATCGGTTACATTTACGAGGCCATGAAGGATAAAGTGAGCACCTTGAGGTTGCATCATCGTCACTTTAAATCCCGTTACTCGCTCGTAAAAGTCTTTGACGACTTTGTCGGCGAGCTACTGCTTCCACTCTGGCATGTACGGCTCTTGCTCTCTCTCTCTCTCTCTCTCTCTCTGTCTGTCTCACTCTCTTTGCTCCGTCTGCCATAAACCCAATGGGCGCACTTCGTTTTACCCTCACCGCCCCGCAGTACTACTCCAGGCATCTCTATATACCTATACTACCCTTGAGAGCTGTCACCAACCGCCAACACCGTCGTTGCCTCTACCGCCACGTCGTCAAAGGGCTCGTGACATTTACTCGAGCACTTTTCGATGATCTCTCGACTATTGCCATAAATGAGCTAGCTGGTACTTTTCATAAATCTAGAATGAAACCAGAGGGTGTGCGACATTTAGAGCTCGTACCGGGACCATTTTGAAATTGTGTACACTAATGTATTATACTGTCCGGTTTCTGCGGGAGGCTTGATGACACGAGCGTCGTTCCGTCTCTCCCTCTCCCTCCCTGCCCCTTTCTCACTTTCTTTCTCTTTATCTGGCTTTGGGTTTGTGGGTCGTTTAGGATCTCGCTTTTGATTTTATCGCTTCGATGATTATTTTATGACGAGCCCACGAGCACAATTGCGTTTTATGGATGCGTTAACGTCGCTTTTAATTGATATGTATTTTCTTTGATGCGGAGCTCTAAGTTATTTCATGTCTATAATAATGAACGTCGGACTTTTACGCGAGAGTCGTTGGGCATCAATCACTTGTTACATTGACTGATCGGTTCAACTTACCTGTGATTCTTCAATAATTTTCTCGAGAAAGTTGTCTTTTATCTATGCTCTTTCTGTGTTAATCGCAATTAAATAATATAATCATGGTTAAAATAATTACACAATTAATTAAATTAACGTCTAGTACTTTCGATCGAACACCGATACTCGAGGTTATAAATAAATTAGCATTAATTCCAATGCTTATATGTTTAATTTTCAATTCCCACGCAATTATATTGGCCAATTAACTGAAAAGTTTATCCATAGGTAAATGTTTCATTGGCTGTAAAGAGCGTGGATTCCCAAGATGCACGTACCAAGTACACGTGACTCGAATGGCATTTTTACAAAATGTCCGAGGCTAAAGATAGAAGAGACCCCTTAAATCAGATAGAAAGAGAGAAATTCCCTGTTCGGCGACGACCGGTTCAGTCGTCTCAACCTTAAAAAATTCTTCCTCGTCTACGTGTGCGATCTGCATCCAATTAAAACTCATGACGACATCCAGACGAGACAGCAACGTTTTTTCTCTCTTTCTTCTTCCATTGCTCGGTTTCCTTACCAAATCGAAGCGCAGAATAGTCAAAAACAAGCCGAACAAGAAAAGGAGACTAGAAACAAATGAAAATACCGTCGAAATTGTCGTCGCAGAGTATAGAGGTTCAGCGAAGTGTGTACACAGTAGATTCAAGCTGCGTATTATAATCATAAGTCAGAGAAGCGAAGTCACTTACATACGTAAGCGACTATACGGGAAAGGGGGAGGGGGGGGGGGGAACGATCCGACCGAGACCCGAGGTCGTTCATGAATTGGAAATAGCTCGAGCGCACGGCGACGAAACAACCCATAAAAGAAATAAAACCGACGGCGCTGACTGTCATTGTATGCGTCTATACGCGGGCCGGCGTATAAAACCACACTTGCGAATGCGATGCCAAGTAAGATTGTAGAGACCAAATGGACGAGAGAGAGGGAAGTAGAGAGGAGGAAAAGATCATTAGGGTCGCCGCTTGAATTCAGGTATATACACATTTAGTGCGCACGTGTTCGTATATACCTATGTGCATATGACTGCATGTGTGATCTTAACCGTTTTAAAGTGTACTCCGTTGCATAGGATGTTACGACAGTCATTTAAATTGAAGGGTTGATTTCACGCGATGAGTTGGTAAATTTTCCGGGCGTTGCAAACCTTAAAATTGAAATGTCAGTTAGTTTGATATAGATTTAATATTATGATCTTACTTTCTCTTTTATTGATGACTTAGTTTTATTATTGAAAAACAAATGTTCATTTAAATAATATTAATATATTAAGTTGAAAAACGAGCCATGTACATTTGTACAGTCTAGTCATATAATTATCATCTATTTCTTTTAAACTATATGTATATGTCAGCAGCGCAGAAAATCGATAGCGTAAAACAAAAAAAATATCGTCTAATCTTCAGCTTTATCCGATTTCGTTTCTATGTCACTAAAAAATAAAACTCATGAACATAATCGATATTCCTAATATTCATAAGTCGTTCAGTTTCTTCTTAAAAGCTTTTTCAAGATTCATAGCGCCATTTTTCATCCTTCGACCTTGCTATGTCCATCTCTACTTCTCTCTTATACATACACGGACATATGCACGTATGCATACAAAGAATAAGAAGATGACGACGACGATGACGACGAGGACGAAGAAGAAAGAACGAAACTACAGAAGCCGTGCAGATGGACATGCGTAGAAAAGATGTCTTTTTCTTCTTAAAGAAAGATAGTCCATTTCTCCAAATACTCATCCCTCTACTTACACCCATCGTATATTTTAGAGTGTTCCTTTCGAAGCAAATGATCGAGTACCCAAAAATGAACGCACGGGTTCTTCTCTCATTGGTACATTACACAGGTACGCGCAGTAGTGCGTTACACCTTGACAAAGTCCTCGTACATTTTGCCACTTAATCGCTAGCTTGATTCCAGAGATGAGAAGCATAAAGCCGCTGTATCTCTCATATTTATTATTTACGCTTATACCTGTGTATATAATGATATCAAGTCGTATTAGTCTCGACGCGAAGAATTACGAGCGGCCATTGTTATATTTTAGTCGGTGTTTCCCACAGGCTCCAGCAATGAACAAGAGCAAGGAATAGAGCTGTATGCGTCTGTACAGACGAGAATGAAAGGGAGCAAGAAATTGCTACGTATTCCGAACGCATAAATCCTTGATCGAGACTAAAACTGATGCTGCGTACCTTAGCTTTCCGATACTGCCGTACTATTCGCCGATATATCTACCTAGATTATGATCTTTCTTATGCTTTTTTGTGTATATGTGTATCAGAGTGAATACAATGGGTATATATTGCATGACTTTCTTTGGATAATTCACGCTGCTTCATGTGCCGTGGAAAATGAAAGTTTATAGGTGGTATAATTTTTATATCCTGTGGTTTTACTTGCTGAGCATCGTTTTTATTGTAATTGCTGCACTTAACGCCGCTACATTTACTCCGATGCTCTGATTCTTTATTTACGATAGAGACACGTTACCCTGACCAATTAAAATGTATTTTTTCTGCAAGTTATTTCTAATGTTCAAAAATATAGATTCTTCTATTATACACTGTAAGCCCCTATTCACATGGTGTGGAGAGGAATATATTTTTATATTTTATACAAATAATAGGCACAGCATTTTTCAGTATTAAAATTTATAAAATGCTTTTGTTAATCAGTTTAACGATCGATTTATTTGACAAAATATTAAGTCATCTCCTTAAATGTATATTTGATTGAATCATTTTTTAGTCTTTATTTCAAGTTATAGCCCCGCCAAAATTTACAAGTTCCCATAATTGGATATTTCGAATATAGCGGCAATTGGTACTATTCTCTAACAGATATGTTATCATATAGCACCTTACAAGCTTCAAAAAGCTGTGCATTCACATTCCTGAAAAATGTCGACCTAACCCCAACTCATCACACTTATTTAACGGTCATTCTCGATTTTCTTCAACTGTATGACGCAATCACACATTCCAAATCGCATCTTTCTCTTCTTCCACGCTTCTTCTTCTTTAATTGTATCCTTCATACCACCATGCATTAGCTAGCATCGCTTTTCTCTCTCTCTCTCTCTCTCTCTCTCTCTCTCTGTCTCTCTGTCTCTCTCTCCCCCCAAAGGAAATGGTCTTTTGTGCGCATTGCATGTGCACCACACAGTTCTTTATTAGGATCAGCCACCTGTCGTTGATGATGCTTATGATGTACCATGCCGAAGTATTTCTATATTAGTGCAGTGAGCAGAGTATTGCGTGATATACCTACAGGCTTTCTTTTACTATTCCTTACAGGGGTTGCAAGACGAGTGTAACAAAGAAAGACGAACAAAGTATGCGAAAATACTGAAAGTTCTCTGAAAAACTCGCTTATAATCGAAAAACAGAAAGGGATCGCTCGTGTCAAGGTTTACAAAAGTATAGTCGAAAAAAGTACAGAAGAGAGTAAACGACAAAGAGAAGAAAGGTCTTGTCTCCTTGAAGAAAAGTGGCACGCAGAAAAGATAGAGAGATAGAGAGAGTGAGAGAATGAGAGAGAGAGAGAGAGAAGGTTCCCGTATGAGCGCCGCGGGGTCCTGCGGCCCGGGGAGAGCAAAGGAGCGAGCAAGGAATAAAGGAAAAGTAAGAAAAATGTGTCTAACGTGGCAGCGGCAATTCTTCAGCCGAAGTTGCCGCCTTAATGGCTCTGGAAGAGAGGCGATTGGTTCTCGAGGAGAACCCGCGGGAAAGATGGCCGCCATTTCCCTCCAACTACCCAGGGAAATCTCTCCCCTTCCCCCGCCTCCGACGTCTTCCTTCCCACTGCCGTCCTCTCTGTCTCTCTCGTGAGAGCTGCTACTGCTGCTGCTGCTGCTGCTGCTGCGCTGCAGAGAGTCCCTCGCGAGAAAGGCAAGAAACCCCCCTCGGTTTTCTCCATTGCCTCCTCTTCCTCCTCTACCTCCTCCTCCTGTTCCGACCACCCGCAGCAGTAGAGAGAGCACCTATATACCTCTCGCCTCTGCACTTTCGCGGAATATAAGGGAGAAGAGATATCTTGCTCGCCCCCACGAGACTCTTATTCTTATTAACTGTTTAATCTTTCCGCGAGACATACGAGGCACATTACGCGGAGGCTTGTTTATTTCGTCTGGCTGCTGCTCCTGCTGCCGGAGATCGAAGCTACCGTTGCCTCTTCTGCTCTTCTGCAGGAAGAGGAAGAGAGAGAGAGAGAGAGAGAGAGAGAGAGAGAGAGAGAAAGCACTTTCGTTATACGCTGTACACCGGGCAAGAGGGGCTGTGGAATTTTCGCGCAGCGAGGTATGGAAGCGATAGCGCGCCGCATCTCTCTTTCTCTCCCTCTTTTACTCGCGACTTATAACTGTGCTCCTGCTGCTGCAGTACGCCTCGATTTTCTGCCCACCGAACCCTTTTTGAAATTGCCCCGTCGCCCGTCCGTGTGCGATACGGCTGTGCACGTAGAAATTATTATTATGCGATAGGTGGTCGAGTTTTCGAGCGAAGAGAACGTTACTGGAAAAAATTGCAGGGGTATATAACGGTCGCGCACGACTTTTTTCTCAACATTGAATAACGTTATGCGCGCAGTTGTGGAAAATTGAATGTTGATAGTTTATAATACAATAGAGTTTGACGCTCTATCAGCGTATGTACGCTTACCGCGCGAAGTATGTATTTAAAATGACATTTTCACTTGAAACAAGATCATTGAGCAGTATACTGTTTGTCGATAGAAATTTCCGATTAAATTTTAAATATGTACCGCCGCGAATTGAAAATTCAGAGAGAAAGAGCGCGAGAAGATGAGAGTCTGCAGAATACTGCGAGGGGTAAAAAGTATATGCGAAAAGTCCTGGGGGATGGAAAGCAGATAGGACTGAATTACACCTCTCAATTATTTGATAATGCTACCGGCATTGCGCGGCGTAATCCTCGTTAAAACTTAAAGTGACTCTGCCTTGCAATCTCCCTCGATATTTATTTCGCCACGGTAAATACCCTTAGTTCCTTAATCGAAAAGAAGAAAAAGTACGATAACAATTAAAGAAAACTCATTTTCATCAGTTTACCAAATTGTTTTAATACTGCTTAAGAATCGAAAAATATAATTATTATATATTTTCACCATCTTAACATAAAAACGCTGTGTGTGTTATATAAATGTAATTGAAACGCCTAATTTTTTTTAAACCCCCACCTCTCCACCTCACCTTCCTCTTCTTCCACACGCTCAATTTATTTTCCACCACAATAATAATGACGACACACCGCAATCAGTACATATATTCCTTTTCCCTAAACTGCTGGAGGTTAATAAAAATCAATAACTTGCAATCAGTGCCAGCAATAAGAAGCTCTTTAAGTGATCGGTTTGCTCGTCTCCAACCGTGAAATCCTTATCTGTCACTGTTAAGTCCTCTAGAATCTATAGTGATACTATAGTCTACCTCAACGACTCTTCGGCGAGACAGTCATCAATAGGCCGTTTCATTTTGCTTTTTCGTCGTTCAAGGTGTGTCGGGAGTTTAGTCGAGCCTTGGAAAATTCGAATCCATAAAAAATCCATGCTCGACAGCTTCTTCAACGACGAACGTCTACATATACCCTGATTGCATCACCAAAAGCGTAAGAGAGAGAACCAGAGAAAGAGAGAGAGAGAGAGAGAGAGAGAGAGAGAGAGAGAGAAGAGCCTCTTGATCGGTAATAGCCGTAAAAGAACCGAGCCGTTAAGATCTTTGTCTTTCCCTCTTACTCGAGCTGCTGCAGTACCCTTATGGTTGTCGTCGATGTTGCAGTCGCTTATCGTCCATAAATATAAGATGACGATGTGGAGATGAGACTAAAGACAATCCGAGACAATCGTATATATTCTAACAGGAACTGCCGGTACTGAAAGAACGGGTCAGTACACTGGTTGCCAGTACCGGTCCAACCTTGTTTTGATATCGGGATAATAAGAACGGGCCAGAGTTGTCGTACTGTACTGGCCCAATGCTGGCACAAGATTGTCGCAATACACGCGTAATGTTGGCGCAGTACTGGTACAATACTGAATGAATACTGACGTGACATTTAAGTGAGAGTTTAACATTCAACTACTTCAGTCCCATCTTACAAGAATTTTCACTTCTTTACGTATATTTGTAATCATTTCAATATCAGTTTACTATAGTTGTTAGTTTAATAACATCTTATGAACGAATCAAAAGGAGTCTCTTGAATTTAATACTTGGAAGGACATGCCATTTTCATCTTTGGAAATTTGACGATTCTTTAAAAAATAAAATTATATATTATAATATATATTAAAGCACCAGATTAGAACCAGCGAGTAAAAATTATGTAGCGATTAACTATAATATCTATATGTGTTTAACCATCATTATGCAATACTGGTACAATAATGCCCCGATCTTATCACTACAGTACTGGTCCAAATCTGGGCCATTGGTCAATTTCTACTACGGTGATGGAAGTAAAATATAGAAAATAATGGTAAACGAGGTAATGGGGGAATGAAAAGGTACAGGATTAATATAAAGAGCGACGTGAGTGAATCTGACTTTATTCGGACTTATATACGTAACCACACCATGACACGCATCTACGCGCAATCGTTGGTGTGTAGATGAAAAGATAGAAGCGAAAGTGACGGAGATGAATAAATTAATTCGGTCATTGTTTTATGAAGAGAAAAAAATAGAGTTAAAGATATAAAATAAATAGGAAAGATAAATGATGCATCAAATTTATTGCCTGTACTCCAATAGCAGAGATTCTTTAGAAGCGTTTTTTTATCGAAATTCGAATATTATAGTGCCATATACATAAAGTAAGCATAATATTCAAAGATTATTTAAATTTACATTAAGTGTTTTACGTAAGGTGAGTGGATACTTTGAAAGTCTTAGAACACTTGAAATAAAATTAAAATCATTGAATAAAGTGTTCTATTTTGCAAATTAATAATGAATATTTTTTTATCATCATCCAGTATTAAAGATCGCCAAAAGTAGCTAATTTTTATTCATGCCTTGTACTGAATACTTGAATGAATTAGTTAGATAGATAGGCTATTTAATGGCATACGCCTTTGATGTAATTTACGTGAACCGACGATGTTGATTATAAAGCATGAGTTTTAGTCAGGATTGAAACGAGGTGAAATTTTTCTAAAAATCATCAATAAGAAAAGCTTAACACGCATCTCTTCTGATTATCTGCGGCGATTGATATTCTCATCGATTGAGCAGTCAAAGGCATGATTCTCACCTGAAAAAAACGGGGAAGTGACTAGTAGACGTCGGAGAATAAAATATATGAAGATCTCTACCCAGAATAAGATCGTTCATTTTCGTAGTCATGACGAACGAGCCCTGCAGCATTGTAGCGAAGCGGCACAGTACTTTGAACCTCTCTCAGGCTTATTCGCCACGGCCACGAATAAACATAGTGTGATGTTCGGAATCCGTGTTCTCGCCACCTTTCTCTCTTTCTCTTCAGCACTTCGATCGCGCAGCTTATACGCATTTTTCTTGAGGGTGGAGCTAAAAAAACAGTTCATAGCAGGAGTGCGCTGGGGAATTGAGAAATGAACGCGACCACCCTCCGTGTCTCGATTCCCTTCTCGCGTACTTTCTTTCTTTTTTTCTGAAAAAAGAAGAAGGCGCCGAAAAAGGAAAGAAAAACGAGGCGACGTACTAATATTTATCGCGCCGCCTACCTGCTGTCTCCTGCCATTTATTTCCTCTTCTTCTCGTCGATGTGTGTCTCACTCGCGTGTGACGACGATAATGTCATCCGAGCGCAAACTATACTTCCACAAGGGATTTGAGCGAGAGAAACAGAAGAGAAGAAGGGTATACAAGGAGGAGGTAGTTATACGGCCTCGCGTCCGGAGTAATTGCCTCGGCGGGGCAAATTTATTGAGGCTAGATTCGGTTTCAGGGATGAGGACTACGCAGTTGATTAGCTATAAATGTACAACTGATGACACCGCACGCGTCTCTCACATGCCGCACTGGCTTATCCCTTGTATTTTATTTTCATTTTTTTCGAGTCAGAGCGAGAGAGACAACGCTTAAAATTGCTGCTGGGTGAACGTGGGAATGGAGAAGATTAACTTGTCGAGCGAAGCTTCTTTATGGCGTAATTATGCAAAAATTAATACCGAATATCGGTAATTTACACTAAATAAAACTCACTTTTATCGGTCGGAATGGCCGTTCCTAATGCGAAATGCCACACATGAAAGTCGATACGAAGCTTGTTCGCTGATAAATTTCCGTGAGGACTTTTTAGCAGTGGCAATTTTTTCTTTTGCTCAGAGAAAACGAGAGAGAGAGAGAGAGAGGGGGGGAGAGAGAGAGAGACATTTTAGTTTCCAATTAAAACTGATTAATGAACTTTTGTACAAAATTGGAATGTATGTTCGCTCGTACGTGCGTGATAACTCGACGTGCAGATAACAATTACTTAAGAGTCATCTATACCCAATCAATAAGTGCTTCTGAATTTAGTCTCGGTATTTTAATTAAAGCTCGGCTATGGACACAATTACAAACACTTCAGGTTTGTTATAAGCCATCGTACAGAGCTGTGGATTACAACCAGCTTAATGCAATTCCTACAGCCATTCAACCTTTTGACGAATACGTAGGAAAAAATATGATTATTATATCGTGTGTGAGTATCCCTTGGCTATTCATATAAACTGATGAGAGGATCATCGTCAAACCGGAAATTTGAACCAGAACTGTTCCCTTCAATGATCTATATATATATATATATATACTCTCTCATATATATATGAGAGAGTCATTTGCACAGGCAAGAACAAACAAAGAGCCGTCCCGTTCTCAACGTTTCGTACTTTTCCCATGATAACCAAATATGCCCCGTCATAGGCGGACAATTGTCGCGCGTGCCACAAAAAATTTCTTCACATAACTCATGGTTCCACTCGCATATATACGGTGTCTGCTTTTGCGTCTGTATTTTCGCAATTGTGAGCGAGAGACGACTACGACTGTGCGAGTCGCATTTGAGATAAAGGAGGAGATGCGCGTTACGGTTGATTTTTATTAACTCTCATCCAGATTGACGATATGGGGTGGCGCCTAGCTGAATCGAGCAGCTTTCTTTCGCTACTGCTTGTGAATCCTCTTTATTTACAAGTTTTCCTCCCCTTTGTTCCGGAGATGGCGGTGAACGTGTCGCGCGGAAACGAGACGGGGTATACTGGAAGGACAAAGAGAGGATGTACGCTGAGCAATAACTCAAATCCAAATCAATTCCCCGAGATGAAAGTTTGCTTTTAAGCGTCCGGAGGGTGGCGAATATATATATATGAATAGAAATATATGTGAATTCGCTTGCTTGCTTTATATATAAGTATTTGTGTATAAAAATGTGCATACGCATCAGGTTTCGTGTGGTTCACGCGTACTACGATATGGTTGCGATACTTTTATTAACGAGATGCTTTACGTTTTATTACAGCGACAAGTTATAGTATAGTTGAGCGGGTTGTGCATGTACGCCTTTCGTAGATGTTGTTTTTCGACAACTATTGCATGTTTATATCGCGATAATCGAAATTTTTCAAAAGCGAAATCTAAATACAAATTATGCTGAGCGATGAGAATAAAAATCTTTTTCCTAAATCTTGTTCCTTAATCTTCTTCACGGCTCTCGAGCCCACGGTAGAATACGCTATTACGAAAATAACGACGCGCAAAAACATTCAAAGTTTTTAATATCCTGAACGCTCCGTTCGCAGTAGCGCTCCGGCATACTACATACCCTACATACTCCCGTTCCTCGTATAGCGCGACTACGCCAGCACAGCAGTCAAGAGAGTACTCGACATTCCAAACACGCAGGGGCTCGCCTGCAAAATTTAACTGATGAAAAGTGCCAGCCATTCTCGAGGCAAGCATTACGCGGCTGCCTGGAATGACATTGTAATGAATTAAGGGAAATCAGAAATTGCTTTAAATAGCGTTGTAAAAATAAAGCCACGACTGCTGGCGCTTTCTCTTTCCCTCTCCCTGTCTCGTCAAAGGAGTTGCGACGAACAAAAAGGCGTCGAGAGGGTGTGAGCGACCAAGGAAGAAAAAGTAAGGGAGAGAAGTATAAGAAAAATTCTTCCGAAGGGGAGAAAGCGCTAGCACTGGTGCTTAACTGGCATCGAGGAATGCGTAGCTCGTGAGCCCGTATTAAAATCGCCGGATTTACTGGGCGAGATAACCCGGGGAAAGCGAGAAAAGCCTCTCGGCGAAAAAGAAGTATGAAAAAGAAGCTTATTCTCCTACACTTTTTTCAAGGGGGAAGGAAAGCTGCGTTTCTTGCTCTCCCTATCGCTCTCTGGCGTTTTCTCGTTCCATTATATTCAACTCTTCTTCTGATTCTCGATTTGAACGTGCGTCATTTAAGTCACCCGAGTGCAAAGAGAGAAAGAGAACTTCCGATTCTGCGCGCCGATGCGCTTTATTTCTTCCGCGATCTTTTGTGAAAATGTGCATTGTCGAGGCGACGACAATGATGCTCTCCAAACAGACAACGGAGTTGCTTCGGTGATACTATGCGAAAAAGTTTTGGAGGGAGAAAAAGCTCTCCTGTCTACCGACTGAAACGGTTATCTTTATTTCTATCTGTAGACGTATTTTAGATGCTTTTCTTTTCTTTTGCGGGTCGCAACTGTTTGAGAAATAGCGAAAGTTTGGGTTTGATGAAGCGATCGTTTCATGAATTTTTTATCTATAAAATGTAAAATTTATTCAAGTCTCTATTCTCGCGAGCGACATTTCTTATGTGATTTTTGCAAAAAATTCGATCAAAATCAATACATGTTACGAGATGAAGGACTCAAAAAAATACAAATAAATATTACTATATTTATTTCGTTAATATTTAAAAGAAATTTACTTCCGTCGAATAGTTACGAACAAAACGCACGAACGAATCCCTGCACTCAGGCAACGCGTCAGGCACACCAGTACATCTGGCTGCGTACCTTCAAGGACCTTCGGCTACCTCCCTACCCACGGATGTGAATATCGGTATCGGTACAGTAGGTATAAAAAAGCTCTGAAGCAGCTTCATCTGCATTTCGACGCGTAGTGCGTTTCTTCCAAATTGTTACTTGCAATAATAATTCATTCAGATGGATATCCCTACTTTCTACGCAACACGTCGGCTTCTTCACCCCACCACTCAGTGCTTTGCCCACCCCTAGTCCTCTTCTCTTTGCTCTCGCGGCACTCAAACGCTCGTTGCAGCGCTTTTATGTCATCGTAAAAGGCGCAGTAACAATTAATAAGTATCTCGTAAAAGCGATTGTAGTTGACACCTTTCCTAGTGACAGAGGCGCACACCGCAAGAGGAAGGATGTGCATGCGGCTTGAAGAATTGAGTCTATAGGTAAACGGGCTACGAGTGACCATGGACGCACTCGACGATTGGTCGTAAATTTTATTTATACCTGTAGTACGCGGAGCCTTGTTACTTTTAATCAGGTAGTTACACGCATTTATAACACAGTATATATATATATATATATATATATATATGCGTTTGTGACTTATATACTATTCAATGCTGCATCAGTGGAAGAGCGTGAGTCGCTGGTAAATGATCGATTTGAATGCAAATTTGTTTCTGCTGCTCTCTCGTTGCTTCTGCTTATTGTCGGCTTATTTACGAGAGGATTGATATATTTTAGGGATAAAGGATATTGCGTAAGTGGAACGACAATCCGCGTTGATTATCTGAAACAAGTTTGAACGCTATATTTTACGCAGTTGGCGTTTTACGAGCTCTTGTGATATGAACGGACCTGTTGCGATTATTGCTCACGAAGACTTATTATACCGAGCCAACTAAAGAAGAACGCACGTGATCTCGCTCGTTTATATAATAATTATTCTAATGCCCCATTCGGCGTATGAATACAATTTTAAAGCATATATTCAAATTCGACACTTTTGAGCAATGCACTTTTGAGGATTAAGCCGACAACTCTTGAAGGCGACTAATAAGTGTTGCAACCGACTAAAAGTCAACTTTTGCGTTCTAAGGCCACGCGCGGGCGTACTATCAAGTTAATCCGAAAGTGTAGCCCACTGCACATGTCTGGTCTCGCTCACAAGCGCAGAAGCAAGGTTTCGTAATAAAATTTAATGCAGCCATTTTCTTGCAGCTCAACGACGTTCCTTATTATTTCGTTTTTGACGCCATTATGCGTGCCGCGGTAAGAGAGAAAGACAGAGAGCGCTTGGTATTCCAAACAGGAATGGTCTCTCTCTTTGGTGCGCGCAGAACTCGCGCACTATTCGCCGGGAGGCTGAATATCTCGCGAAAGGTGGTCGTTGTTGGCACCGCGCAACAAATACAATTCCACCGCTGGCGTCCGGGCCATTGCGGCTTCCATCGCTGCGAACCGAGCAGACTAGATAATATTGCTCGAGCTGCGCGAGCGGATATAGGAACGCGAGCCTCGGCCGCAAAGCCGCGGTCGGGTCCGCGTCGTTGCCTTAATTAAGTTACACGCGCCGCTCACATTGTTCCGAGCACATAAATGTCACTGCAAAGAGGGGATATTAATTACTTTCAATACTTATTCTCTCTCTCATGCCGGTAGAGCATGCGTATAGGGGGGGGGGGGGTGTTGCCACCGTTGTGTATATAGGAGGGTTGTGGTTGTCTGCGTTTTGTTTTTAGAGGACGAGAGAGTATGAGAGGGAAATGTTAGGTTCATTCGGTTTTCAAACTCGATTTTGTAGTGCTTAAACTGCTTGGATATAGGGACTGTTATGATTCAACTTTTTCAATGGAAAATAGTACGAAAATTTTCTTTTGTAATTGGTTTAGATATGCGACAATTGTTAAATCGATATATAATTATGGGAAATAATTGAAATTAGTTTGTTTACTTTTGAAGATGTATGGTGATAATGAAACCAACTATTTTTCAGATAATGATAATGGAAATTCATATATTTGTATATATAGTAACTAATCATAATTGTCCAAGAGCATTCTTATATCTTACTGCGTAGATAAAGGCTACTTCAATATTACTCATTTGCGTAAACACAGGCTTGCACACAAGGCTGTCTTAGGAGACGTTTAATGTATTCTTTATACTGCTATACTACTTTAATGAGCAAGGATGAATATCAATTTTAAGTGTTTTTTACTCACCAATTTACAAATTTTTTTATGATTAGTTTCATCACTTGTTTTCGCATGAATATAGCTTCTTGTAAATTATGATGATAATGAAATAAAATGCACGAGTTTCATTAGTTAAAAAACTTAGATATGAGAAAGACAATATTTGTGAAACTTTACAACTTAATATGTATATAAGAAAATCATTATATTTTTTGCAAAACCATTAATTCAAAAAATAATAACGTACAATTTTTTAAGGAAACCTTTGTAATCCTGACACCTCATATGAAATAGTCTGTATAGTCACAATAATACTAGCGTAATGAACAATAAAGTTGTTAAAAAACTGTTATTGTTATTTTCCTCTGATTCTGGTATATTTGTTACAAGTTTCCCCGTCATTTTTTCCTACCAATACAGTTAATATATGAAAACACTGTAAGTTAGCCGCAATCGAGCTGCCGTATCGTTTTTTGAATCCCCTGTTTGTGCCATAAGTTCTTTTCTTCTATAAGTCAGAAACAAACAATGTTGTCTTGTCATTTTGATTGATCAAAAGGAATTTATTGGAGACGCAGTTTCGTTTCCTCTACTATTACTGGTTTTGAATTTATGGCTGTCATATATAATCAGTTTTGTTGATTTTTATTGATTAATCCAAAGTTATATATAAATTGTTTTCGCCTCGATAATAGGATTGTCTTATAAACTTTGGAGCAATTGAAGGCCCTTTGTTACGGCTTCAATTGCTTAACTGCAATCCAAAGGTATAACAAGCCTAGCCCACTAAGCAAGAACTAATCCGAAGCATATATCGAAGGTATACTTGACCGCAGCGCTATTGAATCGTCTCCTCAAACTCATGGAACGAGCGATTAATTGCTCAATCTTGCAGTTCTCGAACATCAAGCAGAGAAGTTTATTAGCAGACACAGCATAGTTCCAAAGGGTGTTGAGAAACGAACGGATATACTCGAGAATTGGGTATGACCAAGCCTACATCCTTTAAGGTCTATGTGTATATATTGTATACAGGATATACCTATATATCGAAAGGTCGCGCCTTATGGCAAAGAAGAAGAAAAAGAAGAAGCTCGGCAACGAAGTCGAGCCAAAGGAAACAGAAGGTGGGGAAGTATAGTAACGGCGGGCAGCGGCGAGGCAATAGCCTTTACGACTGAGCCATAGTATCGAACGATCTATTCAGCCATTAAGATAGTCTCGAAACGATTCGGTAACCTTTGGGTCTCCGAAAAGCGATATACGCTATCGACAGAGCGAGTGCGCGAGCTGCCGGCATTTTCGTGAACAATGCCCTCACGCGCTCTTGCTATACTTGCCCTTCCATATATATACCTATATAGGTGTGTATATATATGTATACGCACATGGAACTCGTGTATTGCTGTACATTGCCGCGTGTTGCCTTTACTTCTGCTTCTTCTTCCTTTTCTTCTACTGGCAATCTAGCAGGCTTTCAACCCTCTTGTGCGCTTTTCCCATTTTCTCGCCGAGCGCCTCCTTGTTTCGTTTTCTTTTTTCGCCGTATCCTTTTTCGCGCCGCGCGTTTTCGTTTAACTTTATTTCGAATGAGTTTTTGCGCCGTGAAAACGATGTTGATTTTTAATGCTTTCTTTTTCTCCTTTTACCGCGAGTATGCTTGGAGCGAGTTCGGCTACTTTTCCTGTAATAATAAGATCTTCGGTTTAATATAAAATCTTAAATACATTAATTTTCGGTATCGAAAATAAGCACACTCGCGTTGAATTTTAATTTTGTCCTTGCTTAATGTTTTGCATAGATTTATAGAAGATAACGATTAAAAGAAAAATCACTTGGCGACCTCATCATACGCTTTTCGATAACGATAGCGGAGACCGACTACTTAACCCCTCTCCCCTTCTCCCGTCTTCGATAATGCGTTTGACTCGTAAATATATCGGCAATCGCGACTCTGCAGCAGCAGCAGCAGCAGCAGCAAACGAACTGCGCGCTTGGTAAAATTGATTTTATCGAGTCACAATCGCCGAGAGTGCAGCTAATAACGAGAGGAACGATAATAGTCTACGAGAGTAGAAAGTTCTCCTCGTTCCGCTCTGGGCGTTTGTACACGTAAGGGGGTGAACTCGACCAAGAACTCTCGCGAGCCAATGTGGCGTTTTTCTGGCGAAGAAGGAATCGCATAGATATAGCGCTGCATACAAAATGCAATAACGACCTTCTCGCGAGGGATGGAGAAAGAGAGAGAGAGAGAGAGAGAGAGAGAGAGAGAGAGAGAGAGAGAAACGTAGTTGAGTACGGAAAATGGCAGCAGGGAGATAGCTATGCTTATAACTGTATATACACGTCACGGAGAATGGAGCATTATGCAGCCAGAGGAAAGTGGGGACAAAGAGAGGGTTTGGCCGGAAGCTGCTACCTCCGGCGAAAGAGGAAGAGCGAGCGAGAGAAAGCTTGACTTTGTGGGGGGTTTTCTCTCTTCGGGGGCGGGTTCGGCTTCCGGTGTGCTGCTGCTAGGGGGCTGTAGAGCGAAATGGAGTCGCGCGTAGGGGGTGAGCGGCCGCGAGGGGTTTGGAGATTGATAACGCAATTCCAAGACTGCCATTATCCCCCGACTCCCAAACGGCGCCGACGCTACTATCTTTTTTGCTCCTGGCGCTAGAGTACAGACTCGGCTTCTCTCTCACTCTGCAGTCTTTTACGCAACGCTCACCTCGTCTGGAAGAGGGTGGAAGGAGCTAGTGGGAGAGGAGGCGGAGATGGAGGTACGGTCCAGGGAATGCTGGCGAGTTTTAGAAATGTTAACTCTATAAATGCCAGCGGCCCCTTTGCAGCATGACCTCGCCGTGGGAACAACGCTACTGCGTTGATTTGCTGCCGTGTTGGAAAAAGAAACTGCTGGTGGGAGTAGACAGAGAGAGATGTGCGATAAAGAAATTGCTTTTTCGAAGCTCGACAGACATATGGGCCGCGCTTCTAATTAAATGCCGTTCCTTTCGGAGAGATGCAAGGGAGATGCGGGATAAATTACTCGATGATGAGCTTCGAGAGTATATCGAAACCTGGAGGATTGATTCGGCATGTAATTTTGGGCGGATAAAACCTGTATAGAATTGCGAGAAAAAAATTTATTTTCAATTTCGATTATCTGATTACATCTAACTCATGATTTCATTCTTACACTTCATTCAATTTATACACCACAGTCAACTGTAAAGTATATATGCGTAAATGGAAGCTTATAATTTCACGATAATAATTACAGAAAAATATTTGAAAAGGAAAATAATCTTTCCGCATTTATACACGCAATAACTCCGTGAAATAGAAGGTTTCGGTGGCAAACGTTTCTCTATTTTTCGGCAAGGCCATTTTTCTTCGCATTATTTCATGGAAAAACTCGCTTCCCGAATCTCGTGTACGAAGGGGAAGGGGCGGAAAATTTTCGTCGGTGGAGCGCGAGAGCTTTCGCAAGATATACGTTTATAACGATAATTGTATGTGCGGAGTGCAAGGCGCTATGCGCAAATCTTGTTTATTTTGCGCATGTGTATACCAAAAATATATGTTCAGTGAAGTATATGCAATGACGGCTGGGGTTGCAGCAGAGGTAGCAGTAACACCGGGAATGCGTAAAGCAAATTCAATCCAATGACGCTTTTAATGGTAAAAAGCCAGTAGCTACTTTGTGCATTCTCGGCAATTTCTCTTGTTTATTGGAATAGTACGAGCGAACGCCATCTCGGCGTTGTAAAGAACACGGAATATTTTGTGGAAGGCCAAATGGGATTTTATGAATACTAGAAATGAATTCTTCGGCTATTCGTACATCGCAGAGTAGAGTTTTAAAGCATAATATTATATTTTCTATTAATATTCCACCTGATTGAATGCATAATAAGAGTATATTATAATAATCACTTGCGATGAGAGAGGCTAGTTTCCCAATTTTAATGAAAGTCTCATCCGACATTTATTTTCATTAGAAGCGATAAAATAAAAAGTATACTGAGAGTGTATTACGGAAGGGTACGGGTGAAAGAGAGTAGGAGAGTGTGTGTGTGAGAGAGAGAGAGAGAGCGAGAGAGAGAGAGAGAAAGAGAGAAAGGGGAAGTTTGTAAAGGCTTGCGCCTGAAAATGGCCGCGCATTGAAGTGAAGATAGGAAAGTGTTAATCCCGGCGAGCAACTTTGCGTCTATAGAGAAGTTGGGCTACTACTACTGCTTCTGCGCTCGCTTATGCGGAGAGGATTTCCATCCAATAAATTTGAAGCTTTGTATAAGCTTTCTACGCTCGAGTTTAAATCCTGTGGCGGTCGTGCGCGGCTTTGCCCCGCAAAATGATTGTATGTAGACGACGACGCGGAAAGAGAGAAAGATAAAACCTGCCGCCACTCGCGGCGGCACACCCTCTCTAAGTATCACGAATATTATTCTTTAAAAGCACTCGATTTCTTGCAATCTTTTTTTTCACCGCAAGAAATGAAAATTTAATTAGCATCGTGACGCGTATTACGTTTCCATAAAAATCTTAGTTTTTTTTAGATTTTCATACTTTGTTAATCAATTTATCATGTTTGTAATTTCGATAGTAGAACATTTTTCACAACTCGACTGAATGCGAGGCAGTAAATAATCGATTGTGAAATTTTTTTTTCGCTACGTATCAGTAGAGTGGCAAGGAGACGAGTCGAGCAAAACGAAGGAAGCGAAAGTACATAAAGTAAAAAAACGAATTCTCAAAGGATGGTAAGATATTGGTTTTCATCCGGGTCGTTTCAAGGCTCGTAACGTTTGATAAAAATGCGTGTTACGCGTTCCGGAGTCACCTCAGCTTGGAAATAGCGCCCTGGGACTCATATGCGCGCTATCGAGATCACGAGAATTTTCCCTTTGCCAAACTTCTCGGCACCACATCACGGCTGTACATTTGCCATCCGATAGGGTGATATTTCTATGCATATAAATAATTTAGATGCAGAAAAGTATGTATCGCCGTGTAAGTATTATACACTCCTCAATGAGTTCGGTTACTATGAATAATAATGTACTGCGATACAGGAAAATGCTTATTAATTATTTGAGGTATTTCAAAGATTGAGTATTTGGTGCATAAAACGGAAGTCGCTTGTGGTGTGTCGATGCACATCGCAGAATTTGCGAAACATCAGCTGTCGCTCATTTTTTATGTTTGGCTTCTTTATATTGGCCATTGCGCATGTAAATCGTCCATGAGCGGCGCCTGCAAATTACAAAGTAAGTGAGTTAATTAAAATTGTGCTATAACGTAAGTTGTATAAAATAGATGTTATATGAATTATTTATTAATAGTATGTTATACGAAATATGGGATGGGTACGCATCAGACATATTTGTTATTTGATACTTGAATTTTCAGCTGACTAAAATAATCCCAGATATAGCTTCGCTATTCCTTTCGAAACGTACGGCGATTGCTTTGATCTTCTTCATTAGCATATAAATTTTTCCAAATGGCGATTACTATCGCCATTTGGAAAAATTTATTCTTGTTCACCTGCAGACTTTTTTAATAGCTCGCTCGAACGGAAGAAAAGAGCTTAATTATGAGGACCATACGACGTCAAAAAAGTCTCCTTAATGAGGCGATTTCATAGATTTGGCTGCTTCATTTTCGTGAAAATAAAGTCGATTAATTTCTGTCGAATGAATAAATTAAACTTTTTTAAACGATTCCATAAAATGTTACTGCGGTTTAGTAATATTACGACTCCCTCGACTGATCTAGACGTGTAAAACCAGCGGCTTACAAAGTATTTTCATCATTTTTATATTTATACGCATGTGAGTGAGTCAATAAAATCATCTTGTTGTGTATAAAACATATCGTAAGCTAGTCTGTATAATAAATGCATCTTTTTTGGTTGCTTATATAAATATTATAGTAGTCATCGGGCAGTTTGATCAGGCTTTATTGCAACAAGAGCAATAAGTACATCATCGAGTAAGCAATACTCGTGATTATACTAGTAGCAAACAGTAGCGGCAATGGATAACGCCTCTAACAAATTACGTTTATGGAGTCTGAGTCAAGAGTAAAGGGAGTACAGTAGAGGATTACATGGCTGCCGTCGGCGTAGTTGGTCCTAAGCAAGCGGAGAGGGCAATCGATTACACAGGGATTCGGGATATGGTCCGATAAACACTACGTAACTCTCCTGATGTTGCTGCCGCGCCATTTCATCCCATCGAGCTTAGGCGACCTTGCGTCGTGATTGGCTCTTTAAGTCAAAATTCTCGTAGCAGATATTGACTCCTGTCTGTGTATACAATGCCGCGTGCTAATTTAAACTCGACTATGATGGCTTTCTCTGAAATAGATTTTCAACGTTTATTCAACAATATTAGAGGCGTAAATGCAGACGGAGAATATTAAGTTGCTTAATTACGTACACGAATAATTCCACCCTCTACTTGAACAACGATATTCTTAGGATAAACGTGCGATAACGAGGTATAATACAGAGCGAGGGCTAAAGTGAGTGTCTTTGGCTACCCTCGCTTACGGTAACTCCCTGGATATTGGACGATGCATATATTTCACTGGTCTCTCTATCTATGTCGGCCGCTTTCCGTGTTGGACGCGAGACGCGATGCCCTCGGGCACTACATCCCGCGCGCTTTCTCTCTCCTACGAGAGGGCGATATCGTCTCGGAATCAAACGACCCATTTGGTTTTAGTGGGGCCATCGTAGAACGCGACATCTTCGTGCCTGCGGGCAGCCGAGTCGAGACCGATGATCGGGTGAAGCCTCTCGCTGGAAAGTCTTTGCCGTCGGGCACTTTGCCGATCGCCCATCGTGTACATCCAATGAAGCGGGAAAAAAATAGAAAAAGTAAGGGTTGAAAGTTGATAGGGGCCGCACGCGTCTCTCGCATTAGATAAGCGGCTGTGAGAGCTCCAATTAACAGGTTTGTGAAAACTTGAGCCTCGTATTTGCACGAAACACGATCGTAGATGGATAAACGAAATGCATAATCTTTTTTATTTTTTATTCCTTTTGCTCGTTGCTTTTTTCTCGTGCTACTCAAACTTTCTTTGAATAAATCCTGACTTAGTCGAATGCAATAAGTCGATCTTATTTACTTTCTCTTAAAAAGCTCTGACTCCACATCAAACGGTAGAGCTGTTCATGAAATTCTAATTACATCCAGTCCCGTAACGCGGATTTACAGCTCTTCGAACTATACTCCAAGATCGAGCGGCTCTCTACTTTTTCTTGGCTCTGAGAACTTGGCACGCGCGCAGATTGGCTAAAGTTGAGGTCGCGCGCGACGGCTGTGTAACTACACACGGTATCCCGATTTGGTAGCATCTGCAATCCTCTCTCTCTCTCTCTCTCTCTCTCCCTCACACTCACACACACACATACACACACACACCGATATACACGTAGAGGGAGATTCCGATTAGCGGAAGGCGGAACACGTGTTCCAACAGAAAAATAAGAAGTAGCTCGCGAGTAGGTAAGACGTCGTTATGTGCATCCGGTGCCTATGCTCAAATCGAACTTAGTTTCACTTCTGCTACTGCTGCTGCCGGGGGTAAAAGAAAGTTTAAATCAAGCGCCGGATATTAAAATAAATTATGAGAGAGTCTGCGATTGGCAGCCGACTAAATTGAAAAAGCAAAGCCGAGTTTTTCCATCGCTACTGTACATAGATCGCTGTATGATGTGGAATTCTAATCGTTTTAGGGTTCGAAGCTTGCCCTCTCTCATAGTGATTCTGTTAATGCGCATTTGTGGCCTCTTTGTCATGCGAGTTCCTTGCGCTGCATAATTCTTCGAATTTGCACGTGCGCGCACAATGAAAAAAACCTGGGTAAATGAGCAAAAAATAAGCAGCAGAAGTAAAAAGGCTGTTCCTGTTTCTGGCAGTCTTCCAAATTGAAAAACACATTCGCAATACTTTCTTTGCTTGCTGCACAGAGATCTTTCTTTCCTTTCTCTCTCTCTCTCTCTCTCTCTCTCTCTCTCTCTCTCTCTCTCTCTTTTGTAAGAGGAAAAGAAAGAGGTTGGGGTTTGGCTGAGAAGAAAGCACAAGAGAGTAAACGACCGGGCGAAAGGGGGTGGTAACGTAAGAGCGATATAATGAATCGTAGGGAATGGGGCTTGAAACTTAGGGCTCAAGGGGGCCTCGTATATATACGACTACTAAGAAGCGACTTTGGGAATTCGGAAGGCGCGCGCTCGCGCTCGGAAGAGAGCGAAGCGACGAGATATACTGGTTGGGGTGGCTGGATTTATAATGAAAGCCGTAGAGTTGGACTTGGATTTGCGAGGGTAGACCCTCGCTTTTCGCTGCACGGAAACGAGAGAAGGACGAATCCAATCACAAACATGTTCACACACGTACACATTGAGAGTGATCTGTTTGATGCTCGTGCTAAGCTAAGAGATGAGCAGTACGGTTTACTTGCGCTCGAGCTTCGTTGTTGCAACGGACTACATACCGAAGTGTCGTGAGGCAAGGAAATCAGGATATGCACCTGTCCAGGTATAGACAGCACTAATTGGTAGCAGCGTACACCCTCTTCCTGGAAACTTTTTTTATGCATGAAATTTTCTATGGACTATGGATTTTTATGGACGGACCGTTCAATTAAGCTTTACGACGGGACAAACGATAATTACTTACACGTCGCTCGCCTTACACAGTTTGTTGACGTTTGTAGAGGACGCCAGAAGTTTTCAACCTTATATTACAACTACAAGACTTTGCGCTGTGGTTTCAGATAGTTATTCCACTTTGCTACTCAGTATATTCACCGAGAACACGCATCTCGGTAGCCTTAAACAAAGTGTTGTATTTCTAACAAAGATTTTCGCCACTACGTTTCAAATTTATGGAATACGCAGTCAGAGCGGTCAATATAAATGTCACAATGCCAACTTAATCCACCTTGAAAAGTTGGGTATCGGTAGGAATGCTGATTACTTTGCGTTATAAAAGATCAGTTTTTAGCTTCGCATTATCACCGACATGTTGATGAGACGAAAAGAGTACATACATATAGATATACTCACGTGACCAGGCGCACGCAAAGGCGCACTCTCCGACAGTCCCTCAGTGGCTCGTTAAGACATTTGCATTTCATTTCGACCTCCTGCACCGTACGGTAGTGGCTCGACCCCTCGCTCTCGATGCTACCGTGTACATAAGCTTCGTCTCTCTCTCTCAACCGTATTCCCCTTTCGCGTATAAATATTAATGCAACATCCTCCTTTCGAGCGTTTTTGTTCCTGTCTCTCACTCTCTCTCTCTCTCTCTCTCTCTCTCTCTCTCTTCTGCATGCGTATCCAGAGGAGCATCAGCCGCGCCCTCCTACCATACTACATCGGAGCACTTTGAATACTGATGCGACTACTATTCGCGAGAGTGGACTCCATCCGGCTTCTTAGTCGTCGGCGTCGCTCTTTGTTGAGAAATGCGATTTATGAATATTCTCTGCTGCGACGCGAGATTATCCCGGCCCCAGGCCGTTTATCAACGGGATGGATTGAATTCATGAATTCCTTGGACCATTCAAATTCTTTTTTGTCGAGAGGTAGATGAGTGGTTACTGCGACAGCAGTTTTTGTATCGTGATTCTTTATGACTCTATTTTTCAGTTTTCGAGGAGTACATGTATATAAAGTATAATAATCGCAATGTAATCTGACATTGTAACCTCCGGAGTAAATAATGCGTATGAAGCCGAATTCCCAGGTGCACAACTTCATTTAGTCTCCAAGAATTAGATTCAACGTTTTTCAGTATAATCATGCAACTTCGTCATATTTGAAAGTATTTATAGGACTGTAGAATTTTAGGCGGAATCGACGAAATTAAAAGCGTTTTACAAAAGTAGCCCGTATAGCCCGTATAGCCCGTAGCTTTATAGCGGGAAAAGTTAGGGAAAACAAAAGCTACGCAAGCACAGCCGAAATCACTTAAAAACTATCGAAAGTCCATCGCAGCACTAATGCAAAGGACTTGAAACTACAATGGCAACGAGCAAAGTTTCAACAAGTTCTCTAACTCTTGCGCACCATTCGCGCAAAGGATTAAAGTCTAATAAGGACTTCTCCAAATGAAGAAAACGACGTTTTCGCAGCTCGCAGAAAAGTTACTGTGCGCCAAGAAATTCTCTCGTTCCTCTACAGCCAAGAAAGAGAGCGGATTCCTGGATTTTAGAAAGCGACAGCGTACGAGAGTAGTAGAGGAAATAAGAACTGAAATGTGTGTGTCTGTGTGTACATCTGTACACTGAGAGAACACTATTGCTCACTACTGCAGAGTTTTCGTCGGTGGGATGAATCGCCGGGCAGTCGTGTGCGGCGGTATAGCGGAGTCGAAGAGAGAAAAGCGCCAGTACGTGCAGAGTATGCGCGAGACAAGGAGGCAGACGACGAAGACGGCGACGGTAAGGCGGCACGAGACGAGCCTCTGCATTGCCAGCATGATTGCCTCTATGGCACATCGAGGCAATCCCCGTGGCTACGTGCCCGACATACATCCGCTCTTCTATTCGCATTCCTTTTTTCCCCTCACTCGTCTTACTACCCCTTTCCCAACGTCTTTTCCGCAGAGAGAAAACCCCTACTTGCGCACTTCACGGCTATAGGTGCTCTGCTCCACCTTCTTCGTCGACGAAGACGCCTCCTTCGATGCAGTAGCTTCCTCTCCTTTCCTCTCTCTCTCTCTCTCTCTCTCTCTCTCTCTCTCTCTCTCTCTCTCTCTCTTTTACTCTTGGATGGTCCCCGAGACAACGACGATGTATTTAAATCGCTGACGCTTATATCGCGGCTAATTGGACGAAAGAGAAGGAGGATTAATGCGCAATACGCGTTACGCGAAAGAGGCCAATTTCGCGTCCGTGGAAAGTCGGTTCTTTGAGTCTCGCGAGTCCGTGGTAATGAGGATACGCTACTGGCGCCTCGTTGATCACGAGGATGATACACGACTGCGACGAGGTTGAGAGGTTAATACGCTGTGAGGCACCGCGAGTTATTTCGATTTGCGCTGACGAGTGCGTACTCTGCTGGTTTGACGCGGCTTTTATTGGCTGCTTTATGGTCCCGGCGATGTGTGTGGCTATCATGTCTCCGACATGCCGTTGATGCTTTGTGTTTTACTGTGTACGATTGCTTTACGGTTATACGCGCCGACTCGCACGAGGAAAACTTATTGACTATTGTATTTACGAACTCCATTGTATGGTAGCCGGAGAAAGAGAGAACGAGAGAGATTGAAAGCGTGTTCTAAAATTAGCTCATAAGATTATTTTTTACTCGAGCTACATTATACTAGCTTAGAAAAATTGTCGAAAAGAATCGTCGAAGACTGTCTCTTAATATATTAATAATGGAAAAAATCCGCTAGCACGTGGAATTGGTAGCGGGTTATTCTCGACGATCGGAAACGAGAAAAGTTGCCAGAAGCCATTAGCTCTGATCCCTTCCCAGTTCCCTCGGCCAAAGATCGACAATAGAGCTTCTCTTTCCGAGGATCTCTCTACCGTACCCAGGAAAAGACATCACCCTCACACCATTCTAATGAAGATATGGTTAACGTTCGCCGGGGATGCCTTAAATCGGCATTACGCATTGATCCATAGTTACGATGCTCACGTATAATTCGACGCGACAGTTTCACCTGCCTACCGCCTGTCGTTCCGAGCTAATCAAGACGTAGATACACCGAAAGCTTTTACAGACTATAAGTCTAACATATTGCTGATTCTCGCGCCCGTAGACTCTCGTTTTCGAATGACATTTGCGTTTCGTGATTGTACCTTACGATTATTAGGGAAACGTTATATTTTAACGAGATTATTTATGAGAACGTTGTTGGTAAGGTTTATGAGTAACTTTTTTCACAAATACTATGGATTTTAAATATTCATCGCAAACAATACTAGTATTAATACACTGCAACGAAATCTGGCGATTATTTTAATTCATTGTAATAGAATAGTAAGTAAGTTTCGGTCAGACACATTTGTGACCGCGTTAACAGCATTATTTGATTATTTTGACTGACTTTTTACAGATGCATTATAATTAAAGTAGCTTTTGATATTGTTCTTTACGAGCAACGTCCAATTAATAAGATAAAGATATAAGTGCTCGTGGAATAATAATCGAAAACTGTACACATCTCAAAGTTAAAACCAATTAATACTGCCGTAATTCAGTACGCGGTAAGAAAAGTAATTACATTTTCGTTGCAATAACTATACATTTTAAAATTTAGAAAAATGCGATACACAGAAACCAATGATATCGCAGTAAGAGCTCGATTCTTCCAACTCATCAGAAAAAGAGTCCAAAAAATACATCAACCCATGACATATCTAGCATAAAATTGATTCCGATCATGACAAACGGCCTGGTAGCGCCATTAAAGATAATGGAAAATGCAAATCGAAGAACCGTGGCGTAAGTCTGTGAGGCAGCAAAAAAGCACGTGCGTTTTGTACACGAGCGTGAAATTGCATTTTTCTAAATCGATAGGTATCTTTGCGCGAGTGAGAGTACACGGGTTAACTCTTCGGCCCGGGATGTCTGTATAAATTGCGCGGTGTGTATAATGCAACGAGAACTCATTCGTCATTGGGTAGTTGAATCCCGCGAGATCAAATCCAGTTGCTGGACACGCCTGCCCTGCATAGGTGGACAGCTTCTACTATATGTGCGCACATACCTGATCGAATTACACAGGTTTGTAACGTTGAAGAGTCACCACTACAGCGTTTCATTTTGCGGTATAGCGAGCTTCGCATACTGGAGTAGTACGATGTAGATCGAGTAACTGTTTGATTAATATAGTGTTGTAAACAAGTAATTTCAAACCTTTATTTGGTGCGCATCACGTTATGAAATATTTATAACGATACAATGTCGTCTCGTATTTGTGCTATATTTAAGAACATTCCTTCGATTATTCTGTGTAAGCTATACTTATATATACGATTGATATATTAAGCAAATTATTCTAATCTTTGCGTAAGTATCAACGACTAAGTCAAAGCTATTAAGAAAGTGTTCTTTGTGAGATACTCACTTTATGCATCTCGTACCGTTTAAGAAAACAATTTTTGAAAGCGAATCGAACAATTGAAAAAAATTACCAAGACCATCTACCGAAGAAAATAACGCTCTTTTTCACTTTCGTAGCTCATCATAAATTTTATTTAAAGTAACGACTCTTTGCGAAGCTTGCGTTTCAAAAGACACAAACCCCCTTCTTCGCATATTACACGCACACATACTTCTGTCTGATGGCTTCACGCGTACTCGCGCGCGCCAGACGCTCGCTCGTCTCCGCCACATATTAGTCTGCGCCCCGACAAGGAAATCCAATATAATATTCAGAATCGCCGACGGCAGGCATGCTCGCATTATACTCTCCACTCGTCCATATATATATGTGTGTGTGTGTGTGTGTGTGTGTACGTGTGTAAGCAAGCGAGCTGGCGAGTCGCGATTTTCCACCTCTCTCGCTCGCTCAACGGGGTCTACGTGGAGCCACGCGGTGCCGGTAGCTCACCGACGTTTCATTAGCGGAAGATGCTCCCGCGGGGGTGGAGAGAAGACGCGCCAGCCCGGAGAGAGAGATAGAGCATTAGCTTCGAGACTGTCTTACAGAAGTAGTGGCAGCAGTGGCAGTAGCAGAGCGAAGCGGAAGGAAGAAGGAGGAACTAGATTAGAATTCTGCGCTCGGCTATGGCTTCGAATTCTGCTGCTTTTGCTGCTCTTTAGCCCGGCTGTATGCCTGTATTTAGTGGTCGATACTTCAGGCTCGCTGCAGTTAACAGTATATAGTTGTCAGAAATTGCGAATTTCCTGCTGCTTATTATCCTGGAAGCTACTAGAATTATTCTAGAAATATACGAAGAATTCGAGTTATGAAATGAGAGAATCTGGGTTTTGCGTAGTTGTACACGCTTCAATATTTCTAGATTTTTAGCATTTTAATCGACGATAAATGCCTCTAAAATTTATTTTAAAAAGTGCATGGGAATCTTCCATATTTTACGTATAAAAATAAAAAATAAAAGTACAATAGAACATTTTAATCGCATAATTCAAGCTGGGAAAAATTCTAAAAATACATTAACTACGAAATTAAAAGCCACAAGCGTAAATTTAGTCCATTTTTACATTGCACACGATATGCGTGACTATTTCTTTTGTTGCTCGTGTGCACCGATATAAAAGGGCGATCTGAAAATAAAGCGCGAGTCCCCGCGCATCCTCCTTTTGTTCTGCGTAAAACAATGGTCAAGTGAGAGTGAGAGAGAGAGAGAGAGAGAGCGAGAGAGACAGCACAACTGCGCGTAGATGTAAAATGGCTACGAACGCGAGGGGGAGTCGTTCGGTCGTTTTGCAGTCGAGTAAATGAGAGGCGAGATTAAACGGGGCTGACGTATGACGCGAGTAACTCCACAGAGCCCCGGACTGTTTTGCTCGCGCGTATATTACGCCCTTGTTCCCTGTTTTTTTCGACAAGCTCATCGTACGGTGTAGATAGTCACTTTTACCTATATTTACACAGACAGCATTCGACGGTTTCTCTAGGTATAACGACGCTGATTAAAAAAGGAATATGAATGTGAACCAACGAATCGCCGGTACAAATTAGAATTTTTATCGAATTGTCGCCTTTCAAGACATCGATTACATACAACGCTTGAGTGATATCGCTATTTATAGGAATATACTTGCACATGTCGCGAACAAAGAGCAGCGGCAACTTCAAAAGCTCATGCTCGACTCGAGCGAATAAACTGCTGGAGTTGTTAAAACGATAATAACCACGAGAATCTCATATAGATAAAGTCGTGCGTTTCATTCAGCCATGTCTTTTATTCATGTCGCGTTGAATCGAGGGTTGAACTGAGATTAACTTGTATAGAGTGTAAAAGCCTCGACCAGCAAAGGTACAGCCCTATGTTCCATAAGTCCTCTTTTCTCTCTCTCTCTCTCTCTCTCTCTCTTATGCGGGAGAGAAAGGAAGTGCAAAGACTATAAGGAAAATAAAGAAAAAAATATATACCTGTCGGCTGGCCTCGCTCGAAAATTACGACGCTGCACTAGAGCTTGTCGCGTTATTTTTCCTCGTTGTGCTTTCGCTTGTCTCTTCGCACGCGCTCCTTTCCATCTTGTTCTCGGTGGCCGCGACGGCGCCTACGTCCACATATACAAGCAAATGACGCCTACTCTTTCTTTCTCGCTCTCTCTCCTTTATTTCAAGAAGAGAGACGAGTCGAGAAACGGGTTTGTTAACGTAGACTTGCGATTCTTTGTTACGATATGCTCGCAATAACTCGAGCGCGCGACCGGTATCTCTGGAAATTGACGAGCTCTCGAGAGCCTTTGCTCTGCCTTAAGAGTAGAAGTAGGAGATGCAGGCAGAGGACTCGTTGAAAATGGGAAACGGCTGGTCATAATGTAGTATCCCGTATATTTGAGATACTAAATATATTTACACGGGTATCAGATGTATTGAGCGAGAGCGCCGGAGAGAAGAAGATTGTCAGTCTAGAGAAAGATAAAAATGTTTTTGGCCCTTCACTTTTACGCGGTGGAAATTTAACGTAGCCATTATGCAGAACGAGTTGTATCGGCAAAGCCTCAATCCCAATTCCCAGGGATGGCCTGGTTGGCCGGGTTCTGGCAAAGCCAAACAAACCTTATTTATGTCTCAATTAAAGCTCGGGAATGGGATGCACCCTCGATGGAGCGGCTCCAGACAATAAAGCAGCCAAGAGAGACAGAGGGAGCTAGAGCTACGTGGAAAGAGTGGAAAGAGGAGAGGACGATTGCTGCGAAGAGAGGGGTTATACACACATAGTAGTTCAAGCGAGTGAGAGAGAGAGAGAGAGAGAGAGACCAACGATAAAGGGATGAAGCGACGAAAAAGGTTGAATCATTGAACGTCGACCTCGTACTCTCTCTCTATCTTGACCATTGCGCGATGGTATTCGCGCGTGTACAATGTCATCTCTTTCGCTCTCTCTTCCTCTAATGTTCCATTTCTACCTATACCATAGTCCTCGGCGTACCCTCTTTCTCTCTGGATATCCGAAACTGAACTAAATACCGAAGCGGAGAGTGTGAGTGCCGAGGAGATAACGAGCGAACTCGCGAAACGACCATAGATCAAGCGGCTTAATTATCTCCACGCATTGCTGTCCCCTCGGTGTATGTACTGCACGTATATACATGTATATGGCCCCCCATCGGATACAGCGCCCACGCGACTAGGGGCTTATATGTAGCTTTTGCTCTCTCGCCCCCTCCCTCCTTTCGTACTCTAAGCTGATTTGACCATTCGTTAAGCCTTTCCCCCAAAGAAATTAAGCGCCGACGTGTCGGTGTCTGCTGACGAATCGCGCAAATGTGCACGGGACTTTAGATCGGGCCCTTTTTAACATTTTCTGGTTCGGGGATCTCGCGCAAGTAATGATCGTAGGGAACGCACGATCATTTTCGACGAATAAAAGGTTCATCGATGATCTCTACATACATTGAGTAAATAGGATGATATCTTACAGTTGAATTAAAATCACGGAGATTATATTAAAAGGGGCTGTCCACGAGTTTAAACAGGAATCATCTTGAAAATGTTATTGATAGCAATGATAAGAATATTTGTATAGGCTGACAAAAGATAGACGACGAGGCTCGAAGCTGGGACTGTCAAGAATCAGAGGCAAGTGTTCTACGATGCATTTAGTTGGAATGCATTGTAATACAGCTCGGCAGCCGTCTCATCGCTGACTTTGCTCATATGCATGGACTGCGCGAGCGTAGCGGACGAATACGTCCGTGACAGTTGATACCGGTATATTTAGAAAATTCAACAGAGTATCGAGTTCTTTTCTTTGTTGTATCTCGTCGGATAGTTTATTGGGACTGTTTCTATCATAAAAGTAAAGCATATACATTGTATATTTACAATGAATTTTTTCGCTTTCCAAGATACGGCGGTCAATATAAAGTGATGATGCTTATAGCCCAAGTACTATGAATTCGTATTACCTTTCTATATAGACATTATAAAATTATTTTCTCGTAAAGGTACCTTCATTTTTACCAGATATCAGGAATGTAATTCCCAGTTTTTTAAGGGGAACGCGTTAAAAATATCGTAATATTCTCAGAAAATGCTGTCAAAATTATCTTGACCACGCAATACTTCTCAGAAATATACCCACTTAAATATTTAAAATGCACCTCAGCATCGCAGCACAACTAATAAAAAGCTTTTTATTTTTCATTTCAGCGTAATCGCATTTTCGGACAATATGGACTGCAGCTGGGTAGCAGTAGAGCGGTAGCAGTAGTAGTGCGGATAAGCTCGTTTTCTGCCTCCTCTACATTTTTATTTTTCACGTAAGATACACCAACACTCTCGCGCGTCCTTCTCCATTCTCTTTCCTCCTCATCAAGCCCTCCACCTCTCTCTCATTCTTTCTCTGCAGCAGCAGTAGCGACCCTCGTTCCTTTTTATCTCCGCAGAGTTTCCACCCCATCAGCCTCACCCCTCCCTTTAGTCTAGCTAGCTCACTCCACCCCGCCGTCGTCGTCGTCGGGGTATCTCCCCCCTCCCCCAACGCGCCAGTATCATGGCAGAAGTTACGGAATCAATAAAAGTGGTGCTCATGCGCCTCAACTACCGTCACGAGCTAACCTAGACTTGCAACCCCCACCATTGACTGCCGCGCGTGGATGCTGATGGGGAAGTTGGAAAGCTTCGGATAGTGTGTATGTGTATATGTGGATACGAGAGTTTCCGAGCTAGATTAGACAGTGTGCGTGAGAGCGAGAGAGAAAGAGATATCCCCACCAGAGGCTATAGCAGCTGGGAACGGCGCATCGAATCGCAGCGGCAACATCCCCTGTACTCGACTAGTCTCCCGCCCGAAACTACCCCTAAAACTATACAAGAGCCATCATTGCATCAGGAAGAACGATACTCTCAGCAGTCATGAGATGGGCTAGTGCTGCTCTCTGCTTTTTTATACCATTGCAAAAATGGCTATTTATATTGTAAGCTCTCGCGTGCCGCTATGCTCTTGAGAGTGAAAGCGTATATACCGCATCGTCTTGGGCTCTATACGGCTCTTTTACGGCCTGTAAACGAGCTTTTTACGATGATTTTTATACCTTTTATGATTTATTCCGATGCGAATGGCCAAGCGGAGTCGTTTACAGGTGTCCTGCTGCTTTTTTAACCGTTTGTTTACCGAATTCGGGACACTTGCCACCATGATACGTCAATTTCTCAATGACGCACTTCATTCTTGTTTATGAAGATTGATTACCTATTTAAATTTTCTTAATGTCCTCGTTACGATTTCTCCACAGCCAACTTTTTTATGATAAAAAGTGACTTTCTTCATTATTATTCCTTGAAATCGATAGTAAACAATCCAATATCGATATCAGTCTCAAACTGCAAAATGGTAAGCCATTACTTATAAAGCATAAAATTCGCTCAACGGGAAAATCACGATCAAGTGCGGCGGCACGTATATGCTAATAAGGATACCGCTCTCAACGATTGGAAGTACGTGCTAAAAACATAAACATGCGCGTGGTTATACCATAATACGTATATTCTCGTATAATATCTGATGCGTTTGTGAACTTTGATCAGAACGAGAGAGAGAGAGAGAGAGAGAGAGAGAGAGAGAGAGTGACAGAGCTCTCAAAGCATTGCTAATTTCGCACGGATATCTGATTAATTAACTAACGAGCAACGACACACATATGTGTTGGAACTCGTGTGCATTACACGCTACCAATGGATATTGCCCTCTGGCATAGTAATTAATCAATTTAACGATTCGACTCTCGGTGTATGTTATTCGTTTTCTCTCTTTCTCTTCCTCTCCACTCTCACACCTCGAAACAGCCAGACAGAGTGAAGCAGGATTTGGCGCGAGTCCGTTTTGCGGGGAGTGGCGCCTAGGTTTTCCGGATGCTACGATTAGACAGATCGGTAATGTCGGAATAATGCTACGCATAAACTGAGCCGATTCTGCATATGTATAGCACGTATACATTAACAGCACTGTCGCTATACGTGACAATATACAGAGGGGACGAGTCATTAAGTTGGGTCAAAAAATCCAACATAAAGTATAATGGTTTATGCTGCGTGTAATGTGGGGGAGGGGGTGAGATTGAATTATTTTTCATCGAATATTAGCTTGTTTTACGTGACAGATATTCGACTTCAATTCGCTTTGAATGCAATGGATTAATGTACTATGCATTCAATAAATAATAATGTGTTTCATTATTTGTTGTGTCTAGAAACACTACTGGCTCATGCTCGCCATGTTTAAAGTCGATATTATTACTCGTAATGAGATGCGTATAACTTATTACCGTCAACTTTTCTCATAATATAGACGACGGGCGTGAAAGAAAAAAAACTCGACTTTCCTCGTACGAACTTCGTTTATATATACATATATACATAAAGTCGGGTAGTGCCTCGCACTGCTTCTCAGGCCCATGCGCGTCTTATTACAGATACGCGCGCAAGCAGCCCAAGTTTCTCCTTGGAAGCCTGAGGCAGAGCTTGAGAAGAAAAGACTGAAAAAGGACGGGCTTTTACGCGCGAAATGGGTCGTACTCTCGAGCGAAATAGGCCATTGCAGCAGCAGGCAATGGCCAATGCTGCAGTCGTATACCGCGCGCTTGGGGCTGAATGTACAGTATTATATACCTAGCTACTCTAGGCTTCTGCAGTATACCTATAGCTATGTACGAGAGCTCCTGGTGTGCCGGCGCTTGACTTTTCGTTTAGCTTGAGAGGATCGTCCCGGAAAAGTCTCGAGCACACCTAACGCAAGTCGAGGACAGTCAGCTATCTCAACAGGCCGATAACCGCGGTATTATCTGACATGTTACTACTGCAACGGAGATCGCGAGAAATCTATTTTTTTTTTTTTTTTTTTTTTTTTTTCATTTTCTTTTTTTACTCTTTCATAGCCTGGACGCTGCGAGTTCAGCTTATGTTCCAAGATATTTGGGTGAGACCTTTATCGGTTACGGTGCAATTTGGGTCTGATTAAATAAAGAAATTGGGAAAAGTATAGCTGTTAGGATATAAAAGAGTTTCGATACTCTGTACTGACGAGGACCGCTTCGCCGTGTGTACCTAAGATATTTATAACATATTTTACGTTTTTTTATTTTTTATTAAAAAGTTTTAAATTACAAGAGAAAAAGCATGAAAAGAGTTTTACTAAAAGGCGTTACGACGCTTATAACTTGTTCCGTTGTTCCATTCGAGGTATTAAAACTAAGTTAAGTTTTCGTTCAGAATTACTACCAGCGCCGTAACGTGGAAAATTTAAAATTTTCGCCCGTAATGAAAAATAACAATATGGCGTTTAATTTATCAGCAACGTGGGCGCGCGCGAGCAAGCCAATAGGTGGCGAGAGAAAAAAAGACCAAGAGAGAGGAACTGGCTTTACGTATATATATATGTGTATATATATATATATATATATATTCAGCCGCTCGTACTAAATATAACTGTATATACACGCTTTTTACATAGGCGCATATACGTATGTATGTATATAATATGCTCTTGCCGAGAGGCAGAAGAGAGTGAGAGAGAGAGAGAGAGAGAGAGAGAGAGAACCCGGGATATTGCAGCGGGGGCGCTAACGCTTCTCGTTATTCACGATTCTCATTTGCAAGATTGCCTATACGTCTCGGACATGGGTTTCCGCAAGCGACCTACTATGCGCGCGTTAAGCGGCGCCCTCTGCGCGTACCTACATATATATTTATTGCGCTTGGGGTAATATTTTTTTAAAATGAAATTTACTCGACGGACTTTTTTGCGCGATTTATATATCACGCGCGAGCATTCGCATCTCTGAAACTTTTATATTAACGAGAATAAGTGTTCGCATGAGCATGGAAGGGGAAAGACATGACTCGCACACTCTGAAGGCTACGAGGAATTTGGTTGAGAGTTAAAGGATGTATGCAAGTTCCTGAGTTATATTGCAGACTCTGTATTATGCGCCTGCGGATTGAAGAGGTTTTCCATTTGTTAAAAAAAGCAATGATTCGCATCTTATATATCGGTTAATTTATCATCGAGTATAATTCTCGCATTCAAGACCACCCGGCATATTTAATGCGCTTATTCCATTTTTTTCTATATCGAAATGTGTAGTTTTTAATTTCACTGCAACAGCATCTTCTTATAGATGTTAGAGAGAGAGAGAGAGAGAGAGAGAAAGAGAGACGAAAACAAAATTACTGAATTCGTCAACACAAAGAGGTGAGCGAACAAATGATTCTCAGAGAATCGTAGCCATTGTCCGTATCTTCTCTTCCACGTTAAAATCAACGTAAAGAAAAAAGTCGCAATAACAACGACCTTCTACTAAAAAAGCGCGCATGAAGACCTTGGATTTGCACGGTCAGTTTTTTGTTCGTTTATAAGTATGTTTAAGCCAGGCCAGTGCATCTTTTTCTCCTTCTCTCTCTCCCTGAGGAAAAACACCTTGACCTTGCGCGTGCGAGTTTTTTTACGAGTTTACTGCACCGTCATAAAAGGAATCCTTGCAACGAGGGTAGGACGCAGCGTCGACACATACCCGTTCAGATTACCGTAAAAAAAGGACACCTCTGACCGCGCGCGGATACCGGAGGACAATAGCAACAACGGCACCATGCGGTTGGGAAATGCCGTTACGTGCGGGGAGCGTCATCTTGTTGCAATACTTGTACAGCCCTTTTCTGCGGAATTCCTCCGACAGGACATCTACCTATAGGATTTCAAATGTGCCTGTCTGACCCTTTTTGCAAGTACTAAGCACAGAAAAGGATCTTTTCTCCTCTTCCTTTTCCCCGCAAGAGTTTGGGGACCACTCGTGCAGCTTTTACTTCGTGGTGATTTACGGCATGCACCGTATAACAGGACATCGTAGATTTTTACTTTAAATGTATTTTCCTTGATACGCCAGTGGCCATCCGCTGGATGAGTGAGTGAAAATACCAGTAGAACTTTACAGAGTTAAGTGTGTTCCCTTCTTAAATGTCTTTTTACAAATAAATATTATATATTTTTGTTTTCTTCATGAATGTTACGTGATGTACAAACCTCAATTTGACATAAAAATAAACATTTACCTATAGTATTTACTTATTTTTTGTACTTGATTATTTATATAAGTACAGAAAATAAATTCCATCTATGCTAACAAGAATACTTTGAAAATTCTACTTATCCAAGACTAAGAATTCATAAGAGAACGTGTCGAGAAAGTAACGATAAATCAAGAATGAACGGTAGAATTCAAGTAGACGAGATACTCTATAGAACTCTAGCGAATGCGAAGCAGCAATGTTCACATCATAACGTACGTGTCCACACAAAGTTAATGTTCACGCACGTTTGTGATCTCTCTCTCTCTCTCTCTCTCTCTCTCTCTCTCTCTCTCTCTCAGTGCTCCGGGCACAAGTCCAAGCACGTACAAAGTGCAGTTAGTACGTTCGTACGTACATACGCTATAGCATATATCTCTCTTGTTTCTCTCTGCTCTCTCCGTAGCTAACGAATATAATTGTACAGTCTCAGAATTCTCACCTCTGCGCTACTATTGTATAAACTGAAGTTTCGCGCTCAGACACAAATATTTGGCACGTACTGGAATTTAATGAAAGTAAAGCCGGTAAAAGATGAAGGGAATGGGGATAACGTTTTGGGGTATAGTAATGGAAGAACGATGTCCGGTTCTGTGCGGTCGTAGTGTGTACCCACATATCGCCTAATTTGAAAATAACATGCGGTATAAGCTAATGTTTATCGTGCAATTCCAATTGGCTTATTTATTTGAGTTAACGTTGATGTTCACTCACTAACAGAAACAATAAATAGTATTCAACTATTATACAAAAAGTCACATTTTTTTCTTCTAAATATTTTCGTAATTGAAAATCTAATGATAGCTTTATTTCACAAGTTCACTTTTGTGTTTATCTAACGTATCTCAGGGACAAAGAACACTTTCAAAATATTTGGAAGAAAAAAATGTGTCATGCAATCAGCTTGTCAAAGAATGATCCATGTATAATGTTCTACATCGTATGTTCGAATAATTATTGGCAGAAAAAGAAGGCATACATAGAAATTTAAAGAAATCAAATAAACGCGTGCAGTGATAATCTAAGAATTTTATTTAGAATTGAAGGAAACAAAAAAAAACAAGAACATAACATACGCAAGAAAAACACCCAACAGTACATTCATCGAGGCAACAACAGCAGATGAGCTCGGATAGGTTGTTAAGACATAATCGGATATTAAAACTCACGATGCTACCGTGGAGCGCAATTAATTCATAATTGGCTCATTTTGCAAGAGCCGTGCAATCTTAATTCAATCTATCGCCATTTGCGGCGCCTCGTTGCTACGTTCTCTTCATCGTTGTATCTTTAAAAATCTGTTTTGGCATCAGACAGTATGTCTATCGTATACACAGTGTCGATTTAAAATACACATAAGCCGCACCTCGGTACAATTTCGAATCAACGATACACCTCATTTTTAATTTCTTTTAATGATTTCAAAGTTCGCTTGCACAGAAAGGGACTATGCGCAGAAGACCCGTAAATATTTCTGTTAAATAATTATTTTTATATTTAGATAATTAATGACATGAAAATAATTTTTTCATGGGCTCAATAGCATTGACATAGCACGCATTATTTTAAACTTAAAGTTCAAAATTAGCAAGAATTATCAAATTCACATACTGGTTGCTTAGCGCTACACTGATCTCGTTAGTCGAAATCAAAAACAAATAATCTTACACGGCAACTAACGCAATTTTCATTGCAAACAAGGCCGTGTGGAAATACTGCGATAAGATTTTCATTATTAAAACTGCTGAGTAGAATAGGATAGCCTTTTTAATTACGAATTAAGTTTTAGTAAACGTATTAAAAACGTTATTAATAACTCGTATGTGCAAAAAAAACACATACACATACAGATGAGTCGTTATTGTGCTCTATTTCAACAAAACTTTAAAAATATGTTACGTTGTAAGAGTATTTCTGTGTATTTAAGCTCTCTAAGGTCAGGAAGTTTCAGTTGACGAACTGCTGCAGAAATTTCGACTACCACGTAATTAATCCGAAAGCCTCTTAACTCGAAAGTTATATTTCCATATTGGTCATTAAAAGTAATTTTGCTGAAAATCATACGCTTAATCATAATACTGGAAATAGCGGAAAGATCGATGTGTCGCATATTGTAGTGTAACGTTTTCATACGATTATTTTGTACATCCGATGAATATATTTTTTTAGTTCGAGCGAATGCTATTCATTCGGCTTATTATTGCAGTACACTTCACTACATACAGTCGTTAAGCAAAAGCCAAGTCTTTCTAATCGTTTTAAAAAATCTGCTTTTTTATACGTATTTAAAATTGCCTGTTAATATTTGAAAATATGAAGCTTGCTGACAAAGCCGATAGATGCCGGCACTGCTTCTCTCTGCTTACTTCGCTGCTCACACAGATATACAGAGTAATCTTTCTTATATGTAACTCGATTATATCGACCGTGACGATGATGATAATCACGAGTTTACAATAGATTCGCAACACCAGTAGTAACGGTCGATCGTTTGCCAAACAAAATTATTATCTTTATAGTAATTACTGATGCGATTTCGAATGAGAAACCTGATCGATCTGAAATTTCCCATCTATATACTGCAGTAGCACGTCGATCGAATCGGATGAGCGATAAGACCGAGTGAATCGTTACTTTAATTAGGAAATCGACGTACTCGCATACGTATGTATTATATAACAAGGGAGAAAAAGACGACGCGACGATATAACTAACTGACTCGATTATGGCGATTGCAAAAGTGTTTCTCAAGGACGAACGTAGATTGGGAGTAGCAAGATATCTCAGATAGTTACTCTCGGTCCATTAGAAGTGCGGAAAGATCTTCACTGCCTTGGCGCTACAGAAAATTCTACTGACAACGTAACCTTACAACGGAGTTGTAGACTGTTTTTGAAAAATCTTATGGAAATTTGAGGAAGCTTTATAATTCTTTTTTATTATTACTTTAAATGATACCTATGGGCCATATTTTATGCGCAAAAAGCTTGCAATGAATGAAAAAATTGTGAAAGCACACAATACTCCATTACTCAATATTGTGATATATGCAAGATATACCGTTAAGCTAACACAAAGACATTTAGCTTCTGGTCCGTTACTTCCAAAGAAATCATTCGTCCATTATACTTTCTAGACTGTGATACTCGTCAAGCTATCTTTCTCTGCTGCTAACTAGTACTTCTGCTTCTACACAGAATTGCAAGAAACAAGACGAGAGAGAGAGAGAGAGAGAGAGAGAGAGAGAGAGAGAAAGAGAGAGAGCGACATGCGCGTCTCCAACGTATAACCATTATATCTCTCTAGTCCTTTTGTTCCGTTCACTCCAGGAAGACAGCGTCGCACGAATAAGAGAAAAAAGCGTAGATAGAGAGTGGAGAGACGGGCAGACGGATAGAAAGGGACGCAGAATAAGAAGAACGAGTGCAGGAGAGAGGGAGAGAAAGGCGAGGGCGAATCCTCCCACGACCGGTTTGTTCGTTCGTTCGAGATTCGGTATGTATGTGTGTGTGTGTGCGACGATTCTCTTTCTCTCTTTCCCATTGCCCGCGTCACTATCCCCGCTTTCCGCGCCATTTCTCCGTAACGCGCGCCATTTCCTCCATCCCTTTTTCAGTCGACCTACCTCCCCCGACTCGAACTTTCGCAGGCTGTCTCGCTCGCGCAGTTTTCCTGAAGCGATGTGTGCGTGGATGTCTATATGAATATGCGGCTGTGTGTTTGTACGTGTATGAGTCTGTGTTTGTTCTCTATTTGGATCGTTTGGCTCGCGCAAATACCACCTTCCCAGCCTTTTGCCTCATCCTCCCGCAGCTCTAACGGGGCTCGTTCACGATGAAGATTTTCTAAATTTGCGATCGCTTTCCGCTCGACGTATCCTCGTCGAATCGCTCGTGCGAGTGAGCGAGAGAGAGATAGAGAGAGAGAGAGAGAGAGGTTTGGAACTTTTCGAGCTGGCGACTGAAATTCTTCGTTCGCGAAATGGCTGGATTCTCTCCTAGTTTTGTATTATAAAATTGCCCGTGCATTCAGAGAACTTTAGGGAGGCTTTTACATTGATTGCGTTGCATGTTTTCCCAGAGCGAGTGTATATCTTGGCGAGCGATTAACATAAAGAACGAGGCGGAGAAAATGCCGTTCAACGCAAATGCTCTGTTTTATACTATCTAAACAAAACTTCCATTTCCAGTAATCGTTAACGAAACTTTTTATTTTAGCGAAGAAAATCGAGTACACACGTTTCGTGTGACTCAATGAGTTATATCATGCAGTTTAATTTACTCGCACACGGTTAAAGTCCATCCTCAATAATTATTGTTTCACCGTAATTTTTTTCTCTCGATGAATCATGCTTCTCAATGCTTTACATGTAAATTAGAACAAACACGTTTTCGATACAGGTACGAGAGACTTATGGCTTTCATGAATTTCATTGTAGCTTCAATGCATAAAATTTGCATTGTTAAGGGCATGGAATTTTAGGTGATTTTTACACGCAAGAAAGGTGTTAAAAAGCACGAAATTAACTTGGTAATTTACTGAAACTCGATGGCCTTAAGCCTTTTATATTTTAATTCAAGAGCGTTCGTAAACGCACCACACGCACTTTCTTTCTCTCTCCTCCGCCTGTCAATATATACGCTTGTAAAATATATACGTTACATCAGAGACCTACTAGCTCAAGTTTTTAAAATAATCGAATAAATTGGAGTTTTCTCGTATAGCAATAATAAAATAGTAAAGCGATTGAAATTCGCCCGCAACGCACAATGCTCTCTCACTTCATTTTATTTTTCGTTATTGATTGTCAACTTGTCTGTGTGGCAGCATGAAAAGCTCGAACCGTAGAAGGGCGGATGTGCTGACGTGGCAGCTCATCGTTCGCCTTAGAAAAAAAAGGAATTTCCGATTTCCGCTTGGAGAAATAGTAGAGGATAGCTTTTCTCTCTTTATCCTTGCCACGCTGATATGGTTATAGGTATAACCATGCATGCGCTATGCTTTCTTCGACGGAACCAATGGTCAGGATGTGTATTGTTTTCTATCGTTTACGGTTCCTACTTTCTAATAAATATAGGTTTTATGGTATTAGGGAGATTTTTCATGAAATATAAATCAACTAAACACAGTGAGCAGAATATGAGATATTAATTCTCTGAAATAATATTTGTCTAAATAATATTGTCGAAAGTCTTAAGATCCGAAAAAATGCTTGTATAAACATGCTAATTCAAGAGACGAAAATGAGCGTTTATAAAATAATGAAAGTTCTCGTTTATTGGCACAGCAAATTGCCAGGTAAACAGTCGACACTTTATAATAACTGATTAGCTTATTGAGGTATCTCCACGGTACGTCGACGCTCTGATATTTCTTTCTCTGCAAACTATTCAATGCATTCCATTGACTAGTTTTATATTTTGTTTTTCTGTATCTCGGTAGCTTTGACTTGTTTTTTGATGGCCAAATTATTTGATATAATATCGAAGTAGTATTTACGATAAAATGTTTCTAAGAAAAGATTTAATAAAACCAACATTAAAATAATCAATCGAGAATTATTCGTCAGACCTGTGGCTTTCATCTCTCTTTTCCTGAACGCTGGAGTTCTCCCCTTCTCCTTATAATCGGAGTAGTCCTCAAAGCCACGGGGCTCCTCAACATATTCTCTCCTTCACGTATAGCCTATTACCAAGTTCGAGAGATCCATCCCTCCTTTTCCACCTCCTTATTTTCTCGGATGAATCTGGGCCCCAGTCCCCGACACAGGTTGGCCTTGAACGCTTTGCTTCCCCCCACTCTCGCATCTTTTCTCGCATCTTTTCTGTACCTTTCGCCGTACCTCCCCCTTCGAGAGCCCCTTATACTTCTTTTTTCGGGCATTATACATACATACACCGCACTCTCTGGCACTATGGCTGCTGCTGCGCGTGCTATGACGACGTCGCAACTTTTTATTTATACGAAGGTTCCGAGATCTGCTTCAGCTGCTGCTTCGCGAAAGAGAGAGAAGGAGAGTTAATAATTGCTTACATAAGGACTATCAAAGTGAGAGCCCCGCTTTCGTTATTATACTGCGGTACGCTGTTAAACGCCATTTTTTGAATCGCCAAATTAGGTTCTAGTGGCATGTTAATTTTCGTGTATTGTAATGGAAACACAAAAATAATACGCTCCTGTTAAGTTTTATTCACCTAATTTACGCGAGCTACTTTCTTTTATTATTTATTTATTTATAAAAACGGATGAATTATGACTTGATTATGCCAAGATGCCACATGAATTTAGATAATCAAAGCTTTAGGCAATGAATTACGGCAGGCAGTCTGTAAATTTAGCTTATATACATCAGCTAAGGCCCGAATAAAATATAAATTGCAAAGAATGTTGAGAAATAAATAAGGAAATATAATCTTCGAGAACGTGTCTAACGTTACATTGAATATAACAAGGCATATTGACTGAAAATCAACTAAATATCACAATAAAATCAAACTATCCAACTTACGTCATGACAATATATTAAACATTATGTACTTAGAGTCATTTAGAAAAATTACCGTGCACACATTCCCATCTCACCTCCGAAATCGAAACATAGCCTCAGGATACTTAAACAGAGCGCATCGACACACGTCGTCGTGCCCTCGAATTAAATTCATAATTCGCGTCGAGATTCCACATTCTCTCTTGATATCCACAATAATGCCTGAGGCTCGTAGAGTAATAATAATTGTTCGCGCGATATTCTCGCACGGCGAGATCGCGATCAGATGTAGATGCATACAAAACGAACTGCCGCGATCCACGTAATGAGCGGACTTTCCACATTCTCTCGCTCCTCTCGCATCTATCTTGTAATGGATACACTGCATCTTATCTTAATGTCGCATCGATAAAAAATACCATACAGATCACGGTAGCTCAATGACAAAGAGAGAGATAGAGGTGGGGGGGGGGGGATTCCGCGTAGGCAGTCAACGATCTGTTTACCTTCCGGCCGATTTTTCCCTTGCGCCGAGGGCGTGGGTTTCTAACGCGAAATTCTGCAATGTCGGGGCTTAGCGAAACGCAGGGATGCGAGAGAAAGAGAAGCAGGCTTGTATATAGATATGTGCGGTATCTCTACTGCACGGCCAATGGGGTTTGAATGGCCGTGATAAAATGCTATGGCTTCCGAATGTTGACTGAAGCTGCAACGCGGCATCCATTGCAAGTGGAAAGCCAACTGGAAAATAACAGCGTGTCGTGATGTACGACCGGGACAACGACGGTGCGACGCTTTTGCTGACTATGTTTTTTTTTCTAACGAGAATTCTTTTTGCTTTTATATATTATACATATACGTTATGGTGCATTTCGTTTGAGAAATTACGTCATAATATTATACGTTGAGATAAAAGAGAGAAGCAAAACGCTTGCAATTACGCAAGATGAAAGATCTTCCATCGGGTGTGCACGGACTTTTTTTGCTTGCATATATGTATATTCATTACGTTCATATTCGACAATATGAACGTAACGAAGATGATGATCGCGATAGTGAGAACCGAACGTTACATTACGTCGCTTTAGACACGCGATAAAATATAAAGCCTTCAGAGTGTATTAAGAACCACTTTGCTCTTTTTCATTTCCACCATAACGGATAATTTTTCTGATTTAAAATTAAAAATTTGATATTGCATGAAGATAAGCTTTTCAATGATTCCGAAGCAACGGTTTAACATCGAAGGAACTCGTATTTAAAAATAAAACTCCGCAACTATGTTCGCGGCGGATTTTTTCAAATGGACTCTGAATAGCCTCGTTGAAAAGAGAAGTATGAAAACAAAACTGGACTCGTATCCTCAAAGCGAAAGTCAAGACGAGGCTGCACGTCTCCGCTATTACGCGATGAGTAGGCAATTTGCGATCGTCGCATCACTATACACTATATTCATCGCGGATTAATCAGCGACCATCATCGCCACGGCAGGTGAACGTTTCTCGGAAGTAAAAAAAGGACGACCCCCTCGAAAAACCGCTGCAGATAGAGAGAGAGAGCGTGCGTTTGCGTGTAGCGGATGTTTATCTCCCCTCACTCGCGGCGGAACTAAAGCGAGAGCTCACTTTGTGAAAATTATCAGTTTTTATAATATCAAAAGATTATTCAGAGTCCGTACGTATAGCTTCGGGAAAAAAGTCTCCTCGGAACGCATCGAATGTATACCTGTGACGAATCGAAAACAACGTTCACGTACGTGAATAAGAATACGTATACATGCGACGTGTAGTTTATTTTCTGGCAATGGATCTGTATTGTTTGTGCATGTACGATTTCGAGCCATTGCGCTTCCTACGCTCCTGGGTCGTGCTGTGTGCACGATGTGCAATCAGGGCAAGGCAGAAGCTCATAAACATGCAGATGACAGAAGATAATCCGAATCTACGATGCGACTGCTGCGTTCTCGTGCGTAAGCCAGAGGTTTCCACTGAAAGGGATTACATTTGCGTTTCGTCTGTTGTAGCTGGATGTATATCTCGTTCTCACACCCTCGAGATACAGAGAAGTCGCGATGAATCTGGTTTACTCTCTTTCTGTCTCTTTTCCAACTGCGCGCATAAATTATCAAAATGCTATATTATATATACGGCAAATAATCCCGGGTGTAATTCACGTAACTGTTGTCAATGTTTTCAAGGCGCATGAGAATCTCACTGTTCGTCTAAGCTCATTTAAACGTTTTCATCCGATTATTTCGCGCAGGCAATGTAGATTTTCGAATACGTAGTTTTTCGAATTATTCTTAACACTCCCAAAATGGCGCAGGAGTTTTATTTAAAGATACGACCTTGAGACTCGATCGATCTCCCATAATTTCTGGATAGCTTGACAATTTTTACACCAACAAAACGACTATAAAGTGCGAACAAAACTGTACTCTGAGAATAGGGAATAAAGAATGAAGACGTTGATCAAATTTTCAACTCGCACTTCATCATTGACGAACGGCAACGGCCTCCTAAGCGCGAATTCCAAAAAATCGCGCTCTTTCTTTCTCCTGGCGCAACTTCATGTATAATGCAGTACTGCGCGATGTTCGCGCGCGCATAGTAGCCATACAACAACAACTGTGCCGCCGAAGAATTATAAATATCTAAAATGTATCGGAATATACGAGGAGGATGAGAACCCGTATGCACGATGTCGAAAAAGGAAGTCAACAGCAGCAGCAGAGCAGTGAAAAAAAAAGAAGCAGAGCGCGATACAAAAGCCGACTTCCCTCCGGCAATGGAACAGCCACAGAGGGCTTTCCCCTCGGGGATCAGTGCGAAGAAGCGCAAGCGAAAGAGAAGACCGTGTGTGTGTGTGTGTGTGTGCGGAGAGGCATAGTTATAGCTACGGGCGAGGGGTCAGAAAGGAGAGGGGGCAAAGATAAGCTCGGGAGAGGGAAGATTGATGCTCTCGACCCCGTCCGAGACGACGAAGCGAGGCACACTATACACGCGAGAGGCAGCCATAATGCTCTGCAATGCACCATCCCTATTGCATGCGCGCTTCTTATGTATATAAATACATGTATATTCGAAATTGCTGCTGCTGCCGCTGCCGCTGCTTCTGCTTCTTCTTCTTAAAGCCCCGCGGGCTCTTCCAATTTAGGTCTTAATAAGCTTTGCAGCGCGACTCCTATTCTAATCCTCCGAACGGCGCCTTATTATCATAATGGTGCGGGGGCTGCGAAACGAACGTTCGTATCTGCGGTCTATGTGTATAACTTTGTCGTAATATAGTGCGAGTGTCCGCTATGCAATATACCGCTGTCGAGAAAGTAAGAACTGAGACAACTTCTTCGCGGGGTATTCATCATTATCGTCTTCATTGACTTTTTATTATATCTGCGTAGTCGTCCGCGATTTTTGCCATATAATATTCGTTTGGTCAGTGTAGTATTGAATTTTTCAATACGTTACACGGGATTTTCAATTTTCACGTTTTGGCGCGCTTTGGCGCACTTTGGCTCGTCATTCGGATTCGTTATTTATATCCTAATCCTTTTGGAGAAATTAACGACTATGGACGGACAAAGAAACGGAAGATATGAAAAACTGCCCATTTGAACTCGCTGTTGTATAAACATCGTGAACTATAGGATTATCAGAGAGTCTCTCCATCGTACAAAAAATCCTACTGCCATATACTACTTCCATAGCATCACGGGAACACATGTCGCCATGAAATAAGATGAAAAAAAAAGAAATCGTTATAACCTTAATCCCATAAACGGGACCCAGAGACTTCGCACGCCTCTAAAATTCGTGTCCGAACAATCACCGCGATTATTTGATTTTCGCGTTAGGGTGGCAATGTAGGACCAAATGAAAAAGAAGAAGACAGTTTCATCGGTCTTGCATGTATATGCATGCTTGTATGTATACTAGAGCGTATAGAGAAGCTTTTGTACCTATAACGTTCATGCACATCGCGAGAGGATCAAATTTGTTCGCGCCTCTAATTTTACGAGCGTACTGAGCCATTATTCGAAGTGGAAGCGTTCGCCGATGACAAGGATGAGAAGAGAAGTGAGTGACAGGCCGCGCGCGTGCACTATAAGGCATTTGCAGAGAGCCGACGGCTGCGGACTGCTGCTGCTGCTGTGTGACGGTGGTTTTATTGCCTCGTAAAACGGGCCCCCTCAAAGTGGCATTAGAGAAAACAGCTCAGAAGCACAGACCAGCCGCAGGATTCGCTTCTATCGCTGGTTACTACACGTGCTATTGGATTTTCTCTCTCCGGCGATGAGCCGCTGTTCAAACGGACGTCGACAATATGCTTCGAGCTCACGGAAGCTTATATTCCGGAAGATGATTCGATTTGCAATATACGATAATGGCAAAGTTCATGAATAATCGTTGAAAGAAAAGGTTTATCGAGCGGCCTAAAACTCCGTTAAGTGCGAGCGATGAAATTCTGAATACGGTACGTTCTTTATTCCGCCGAAAGAGAGATAGACTAAGAATTATTTCCTGTACAGCATACCTGCACTTCGGTTGGACCTTTCTCTTTGAGGCTGGACAGATAAGCTATACAAAAATCGAAAGAAAAAACGACAATATAAGAGGCGAAGAGTCCATATTCGTAAGATTCCTTGCTTCGTCTGTACAGAGGTGTTGTAGTTGTTGCTAAAGGTTAGACGATTTAAATATTAGCTCAAGAGTATATGCCCATCTAAGGTTCCATTCCGGATACAGTATCGAGCTAGTACATTCGACAAAAACGAATAACCACTTCGACGCCCGCGTGGATACGCGAATGGAAGGAAACTTCTGGAAAAACTTGAAGAAATAGCACGCTAAGACTAAAAATAGTACGGCTGGTCGATTCACTTCCTGTACATAAGGGTTTGTTTTTAAAACGAGAAACTAGAGAATCCCGTGAAACAGTCGTGACGGTGTGCAGATTCGGATCCTTTCCACCACCCTATCGTTGTGTACGCAAATAAGCTGGGCATGTTTGCACGACTAAAGCATCGAAGATCGAGGGTGAGAAATGGGATTCAGCATGAAGCAAGAAAAAGGAGACAAGAGCAGGGAGCGTCGTGCGAGCGCGAGAAATATCCTATTGGATTCGCGCTACGTGTACGCGCAGAGATAAGTCGAGAGGAAAATGGTGTTCGCTGGAACGGTTTACGAGCTGCCGCGCGAATACAAGGACTGCTAACGAAGTAGACCAGCTCCCCTGGCTATTTTTACGACCAAGTAATATGATTAAAGCTCAGGTAACTCTACCCACTTTGTTGAGCCAAGAAACATGAGAAAAAGAGATCCATCTCTCATTTGAATTTACGTTCACTCTCGATTCCGAAAAAACTTTTCTACGCGGCTGCGGCGGCTGCGGCGGCCGCTTTCCGATTTCCTTACTACGCGTGCTCGCAGGACAATTACAAATGTCTCGAGATTCCGAGGCCGGACAAGAAGAGCCAAGCAATACACCAAGCGTACGTGCTTGCTCGGACTCGTTGGGAGGAACATAAAGCTCTCGAAGTCGAGCAAGACAAGCGGCTAAGTGCGAGATACAGCGAGCATGCTATCGTGCGCCGCCGTTATTCTACTCGGTGCTTCAATCACAGACACTACGTGTTTTCAGGGGCTTCTTCTTCTGTGGCACCTTCATTCTGCGATCGTCGAAAACGTTAAATTTTTTAACTCCTCACAAGCTTCAAAGTGCACGCTTTACTTCAAACTCGGCATTATTCCCTATTCGAAATAAAGCGAAGCTTTCATTCCCTCTTCACCCTGCTGTCTCAGACAAAAGCAAAAGCAACAGCAACACAGCAGCCGAACGATTCTCACACAGTAGATAAAGAAATTTTCAAGCACAAAAAATTCTCGTTAAGAATATTATGATCCGCGAGAGGATCTCTCCCTACCGTGTTTACACGCCTTCGACCACGCAACACTTACCTCTCTCAGAAATATATTTCTTCAGAGTGCGTTAACCTTCTTGCTACCCGTTCGATTTCATAAATTTCATATAACTCTGCGAAACTCACTGATCTAGACCTTTTTCTCGTTTTTCTTCTCTATAGGCTCGAAGCGGAAGCGTGCATAACGAAGCGCCGTTAACGATGAGAATATTCACCTACATACGTGCTCTACGACTTTTCTCTCATTCGAGTCGCTCGATGAAGGACGACAATTCTTCTCGGGTATAAATGATCGTTCACGCGAGAATTGTTCCGCCCGTGGATCTCTCTCTCTCTCTCTCTCTCTCTCTCTCTCTCTTTCTCTACCATGTTTTTTAAAGCAAGTAGTTAGCGTGGGCTTGCGGAACGGATTGTTGACGACTTATATGCGCATCCGAGGAGGAGAGAACGCTGGCGAGCTTTTAGCGATAAAAAGATTCGCGATGCCGAGAAGTACTCTGTGAGTAATTCTGCGAGAGAGTGATTCATGATTTTTCTTCTCTTTAGAAGGCATCCGAGCGAAGTCAGATTATCTGTCAACTTTTAAGATTCGAGCGGAATCTGAATTTCTGTTTTATTTTTCAGTCATTTCTCCTCTTCGACAGTGCACTGGCATAAATTCTCTAAACGCTAAAAGATATGAAATACGATTCGCAACAAATTTATAGCAGCTACGTTTGTATTCAAGATTATTTCCGTGATTAATATCAATCCAGTGCATACGCAAAAGGCACGCAGTTGTTGAAATTCTATCCCTGTCTCCTCGCGAAACTTAACTCTCGAGATATAACCATCTGACGAAGTCTCAACTACTCTCAAGGTTCGACAGTTTATACACCACCCACCTGAAACAGTAAATAGTTTCTTTTCTCGCTCGGACAAAGAGACACACGTGCGCAAACTCTTTACTGCCGCTGTTGCAGTGCAAAAGAGAGAACTCGGTGCGAAAATTCATTCGCCACGCGAGAAAGAGAGCGTAAAACGAAGCGAGCTCGTATTTCACGCGAAACTCATTGGTTGTGCGCGTCGAAAATGAAAATCGAATATTTTAAAGCGAGAGATTTATAATCGCTGGTGCGAATGCACTACATGCACTGTAGGGAATGCAATTTCGCTAATAAAATGGTAGGGAGGACAAGCGAGTGAGAGAGAGAGGGAGAGAGAGAGAGAGAGAGAGAGAGAGGAACAAAAAGAAGGAAGATTGCCCTTGTGGCGGCGGCGACGGCGGCGGTGGCAAAAGCAACTTTGAATCGCGCGCACTGAATTATTCATTACAAAGTTCTGCAGCGGGTGCTTGCTGTTTGGTCGCTTACCTTGGTCGCTTTCTGCACGAATGTTCTATCGAGATCGACTCTGCAGTCGAGAAACACGAGCTTCGTCGATGATAAGAACTTTATGCCGAATGCCTGCATTTATTTGGTTAACAGGTGGCTTTTACTTCTATATGAATGTATAAATATACTTATTCTTTTGATGAGCGCAGAGTTTAATAACTCGATTAATTTCTAATTACTCACAATGATCGTGAAATGCGTCCATTCGTTTACGGAAGAATGAGACGACAGTCTTAACACGGAACGTATAGCTGACCTCAATATCTTTTCCATTGTTCGGTACGAACAGGTATATTATAAATAAAAATAATAACTTTCTGTATACGATTCGAATGTCTATATTAAAGCAAATACGCGTACATAGCATGAATAAAGAGAGACGAAAAAATATTTGTATCAAGAGCCGCCGCTCGACCAACATCCCCCATAATTCTCCCCCGATCTCCCGATAAATCGGTCCGATCTGCATAGCTATGCGTCCTCCATCTCCCATGTGCTGCTGCTGTAACACGAAAAAAATTCTTCCTCGTATAGCCAGGCGCACAAGACGATGTGGCGTTGCTACGCTGTAGAAGGAGGAGCAGCGAGAGGAGGACTGGAAAGGGGCAGGCGCATTAGCGATGCGCACCGTGGCACGTTCTCTCGTGTATGCACGCCGCGGGGAAGGGTGATTAATGCATTCGAGAAGCGTAGAGGCTGCGCGGAGATGTGTGTTACTGTATACCATGGTATGTGTGGCAAGAAGCATGCACACGTGCGAGCCACCGATTTTTCTTCACTCGCTTGCTTTCATGCCCTTTATCTGGCCTCGGGAATCGTCCGCGGGTGAGAGACTGGCTTGGAAGACGATCTTTCACGCTGCTGTTTATATTTTCAATTTTTTCTTCGACTTTTTGAAATTTTGAAAGCGAAGCAATTTTTTCATCTTTTCTGAGCACCGAGTTTCTTAAATAAAGTCTATACGTAGCATTCCTTTGCGCCTTTCGATAAATCTACCAAATATCTGAATGAATACGGTAAAAAGCTGTCGTATGTACTATAGTCGCGGCGAAAATCAGACTGACAAGTGCCGCCGCACGTGCAAATCACGTATACACGAAGTCTCGTATACAAGTTGCAATTACTACAGTACCGCGCATGTGCTGTACTTTACACGCGCCTCGTAAACATTCGAATCAGCAGCGATATATTATAGCGTTTGCTCTAATAGGACGAATCGAGGCAACTTCTTTGAGAGCTGATTCTGCCTATCGACGAAAGTTAAAAGCGTCATTTGTCAGCTCATCGTGGATAAATAATATTCGGTCAGAGAAAAATGAAAAGATCAGGCGGGAAGTGGCATTTAGATTTCCTATTTTCTAACGAGCAGTCCAGCGGAGATGACGTCATCCAGACTTTCAAGCCGTTCTTCTTGAATTTTATTTTTCATTTAAGGGAGAATGGGACAGTAGTAGACTTCTGGCATCCTAATTGATTCGATAACGACTTCGTCGCTCTGATCATTGCTTCATCTTATAACTTAAAGCTACAAAATGATGTCGGTCATAGAGTCTATATTGAGAATAAATACAACGAGAATTCGTAGACGCATAGACTTGCACAATCACCTCATATGCATAGGAATAACCATGCCATAACTCTTTCCGAAAACTTTCGAAAGGTATATCGGTATATCCGTGGAAGCATCGCAACAACTTGTCTGTGTATACGTATTATATGTATTATAACTGCAACGTAGAGGCTGTGAAAGACCAGTAGTAGGCCGTCGCTTATAAATTGCAAAATCGTTGAGTGGCTGTGCCAAGAAAAGTTCAGCAGCTGAAAGAGACAGACAGAGAGAGAGAGAGAATCTAGACCCTCGCGTGCGAGGCTAAATCGAAAGGAGTTTATAAGTGCGCATAAACAGCCGAGCACGTTCGCATAAACACAAGATGAAACGTGTGGAGTGACGTGTGCGTCGTTTGAGACTTCATAAAACGCGTAATTTGCCCCGGGTAAAATGCCCCTCCTTTCTGTTCCGAAATAAGAGAGATGCTAATGAATCGTCCACTTGCTTCCTACGGTTACTTTTGCATTATTATATACTATATACAATGTTTCCTTGTATGAAATACGCGGTTGTTAACCCTCGAGCACGTGTCTTCACTGGAGATATTTTGCAATCGATTAAACTGCGACTGCGGGGTACGCAAGATGCTTTGTAATTAAATGTATTTTAAAGAGGTATAAATTTTCAATCCAGTCCTTCAATATTTTTTTTTATTATACGCATGAAAACATTTTGGAAAACAAACGCAATTTAATTTTTAATTTAAGCTTCGAATTTCTAGAATTTGAGTTAAATAAACATTTTCATTTAGCTTTTTTGAAAAGTGAATACAGGCACGTTTAGGATATATCCTTCTTAAGTGTATAGATTTCCGTCGCTATAATAGGTTTCACGAGTTTTTACAATAATATGACCGTTCTTTTAAAAATAAACCTCCTACAATTATCTCGTTTGTTCTTTACTCGAAAATCAATTTCGATGAATTAAATTTGCCTGGAAGCTTGTTATAAGCATTCAGTTACGTATCTTCTTAAACACATAAAATTCCGAAGTAATTTCGATAGCTGGTCGCTCAATAGGTATAGGATCGAAAGCCATACTGAAACAATCATCACCCGCGATCGCTTCAGCAACACAGCTGCGTATACCCGCGCGCGAAAACAGTTTAAGCCTTGGCTCCTCTTTTCAGTTAACTATCGCACGTTCGCTGCAGAAAAATGATCCATAAAACGCAGCGGCAGCTCCTTGACCCTGAATCGTCCAACTGCGAATGGCGATAATACACCTCAGAAATCGTTAACATATCCTTTCCTCTCATGGCTTCGCCATCACCACCACCATCATCATCGTCATCATCATCATCGCGATGATCGTTGAAGCGCGTGACTCGGTAAGCTTGCAAGTGAAAGACGAAAGCGAGTGTATAGCCGAGAGCTGTTCGAGAAATCGTTTGCCGACGACCGTTAATTGAAAGCGAAAATTGCGCGTCTGCTACTTCGTGATCGTTGATCTCTTTCGCGGCGGCCGCCCTTATCGAAGAAATATCCCGAGAGAATATTCCGCAGAGCGCAGAGCTAATAAGAAAAAAAGGGTAAATTTAACGGGCGGCGCGTGTAAGCTCGCGAGCCGGCGGCGACTTGTTATTAGCCTTTTAATTGGGTCCGTACTGAGCGTGCTCTCTTATCCGGCAATGTTAGTTCGCGGTATGCATGTACTCGGACGTATGCGAGAGACCTGTACTATATTTGCCTCCGAGATCATCGAGCCGACGACGATGCTAAAGCACTGCTAGTGCTATGGCTATTTCTAATCTACAGCCGCCGGCACTCGTGGAATTACTGGTTGTCAGTGAGTATGCGTATGTGATGTACTCCGACTACTCGATGAAAAATCTCTAATCGAATTTGCATAATCGATGTGATGTACAATTTACATAGTTTACTGTGTAATGCAACTATGCAAAATTTACGTTGTATACTAAGTAACTATACTGTGTAAATATTCCTTACAAATGACTATTTCATATTGTCAAATAAATGTAAGTGTATTATTTTATGAAATCAGATTAGTTATGCTGTATATTCCATTAGATATTTTAGAGATACGAATTTATGGAATAAATTAATAAAATAATCCATATAAATAGAAGGATCGGGAATTGTTTTCGACACCATTATTTAAGTACCCGAAACCAGCTGAACAAATAAAATTAAAATTTGAATCAGCCACAGTAATCTGTAAATACAAAATGTATACAGCCATCTCTATTGAGAAGATTTTATTCAATTAAATTGCATTTATTAGCATAATTCCGTATTCCGTCTAGAAGAATCCTAACACTTATAATTTTTGGTGCTTAGCATAAAACCTTCTGAAAAACATCACTTAGAATGTAGACTAATAAGTAACCGAAGGATAACATGAATTTTATCGATTCCATCTTATTTTCGGTTTTCGTAAATATATTCAAATAAAACGTCGTTATAAACGTTACTGAGACATCCGAGTAAAAAAATTCACGCGAAACAACCCACTCAGGAAACTTATACGAGTTTTCTTGGAAGATCAGCATCGCCAAGCAGCTGAGCAAGTCGCGAGATTATCTTTTCTCTAGTCTCGAGCTTCGTGGAGAGCAGCAACGATTCAGTAGTCTAAATATGGCGACGAACAACCTCTGGCAGTGTTGCGTGGAGGGGTTTTTACGATTCTACCTGAAATTTTGCATAATGCAAAGCGCGAAAACGTTGTGCAAAAGTGAGAACAACTGCATGCACGCACAGCATGAATATGTGTTTGCTAAAATGCTCTCTTCGTATAGCGTTCCAAGGATTTTAGATAATCGCGCGAGCCAGAGACCGTCGCGCTATCGCATCCTAATTGGGATTTCCTTTTCCGCGTAACGTGCTTTTATCAGAATAATAAGATGCAGCAAGATTTGAAGATGTAAATTTATAGGTTCTTGCAGTGCTCATTACGCGATTGGTCAACGAGTTGTTGAATAATTCAACTTTACTCTACAAAAGTATAATTTTGTATTTGCACTCATTTAGTATAACGTCTGCGCAAAAGTACGCCACTCGTAAACAGCATGAATATCTTCCAACTTGCGGCTCGACAGGTACGTGCATAATAGCTGAAGAAAATAGTACTCTTCTCGTAAACGCGAATTCCTCGGTGATAAAATACTCTACCATATAAGTCTCGATAATGAACGAGAAATAATATACATCTGAATTTCGCGCACATGTACGCTAGGCACACCCCATTGCGACACTAGAGTTACGTTCGCGCGAGAGAAAAACTTCATTCGCCACTCGGACCCTCGTATTTTCTCACGCGTAAGAGTATAGTAGCAGAATCCGAGCTAAAATCGAACGTAGATGGAGGCGAGATAGAAAAAGGTGATCCGTGCGCACAGGGGGTCGTTCGGAGCTAAATCAAGCGACGGTCTGAGGCTTAGAGAGCGGCCATTTCGATCGTCACCCCATTACACACTGGAGTGTACGAGTCATAGTGAGAGGGGGATTTGATGTATGCGGGGTGTGTCGATGTGGAAAAATTACTGAGGTCGCGCGTGGACGCAAGGGAATCTATGACTCGTTGCGCTGTGATACGATTCTGCAATCTTCACTGATCTCTATCTCTCTCTCTCTCTCTCTCCCTCTGTACGCGTAGGTGTATATTTCTATTGACTTTATTTTCGCTGAAGACTCTATGAATTACATCATTACTATTGAGGCGCGATCATTGTTAGTGCCGTTCACGAGACGCGGCAGTTAGTTAGAAACCGTTTTCTGTTTCTTACATACGTTATTTTAAAGTATCACAATTAATTATGTTTGATCTCGTACTTTCAATTATTTTAATAGGTTCAAAGAGGCGCATTTCCACAATATCACATGTTGCATTAGCAAATGCCACTATTGAGCGTGTATTCCAGAAAATAATGGTTGAGGAAAATCAAAGATAAAAGCACGAGGTTTTCGTTTTGTATACTGTTGATGCGAAAATCTCATTTAGCCCATAAAGAGAATTCTCGAGTCAAATCCTAACGTTCCATTAAAAGTAAAAAAACGAGCTCTGGCTAGTCACGAAGTAGCTCGAAGCCCAGCAGCTGGATAAAAAAGCTCGGAATCCCCAGAAAAATAGCTTTCCGACATATATAATTCCAGACTGATTTTTATTTTCCGAAAATAGCCTCAGTTCACGCTCGGCCTCACTGCTGCAAATCGATAACTACGCGTGCGTGTTCCGCATACCAGGCTTGCCGAGAATTTTCGCGATTTTCCAACGCAATTTCTCTCCTACTCTACTGGCCCTATACCATATACCTATATATGTGTATGTGTGTGTATAGAACTCTCTCTCTCTCTCGGCTCTCTCTCTCTCTCTCTGTCTCCTTTCCCTCTCTGCGAGTACAAAGCTTGCGCGGTGCTCGGCATCGTCAATCAGAATTCCGCGAATTAGCGTTAACGGGCCGTTATTGCCGCGTCCATTTGGCTAGAGTACGGCTGGGCTACTCTCGCTCGGATATGAGCCCATAGATTCCCCATATTCTACGCTCTCTGTACAGGCTTGCGCGAGCCAAGCCGCACACACATATATGCGCACACCACAACGGAATCCGGTTAGTTACTACCGCGCGTTATGGACCAGCCACACCAATGCTTTGCTACTGCTGCTGGTGGTGCCACTGGTGCTGCTGCTGCTGGTGGTGGTGATACAACCGATCCTCTATTGATGCACGCGTCAAGAACGCAAAAATATACGATCAGCCGTAAAAGGGGATACAGTGCTTTTCCAGCCTTCCCGTACAGAAAGTGAGGTGTTTCTATATATATATATATAACCGGCCGCACCGCTAATTACCTTGCAGCCGCACACGGGCGAAAACCTTTCGCGATTATAATGGAGCGCACTGCTGCGTGGTCCAGGCGTTAAACAGTACGTTATGCCAGTGAGCTAAATGAACGGCAAAACGAGATATCGGCTCTAATGAATTTCGGGGTGAGAGAGAGAGAGAGAGAGAGAGAGAGACGATAACGAGGCTTTTCGTTTTATCCGCGACGAAGTATGGCCTTTTAGACTGGAATTATAAGACCATTTTCGAATTTAAAACAACGTGATAGGTCTCATTTTAATTGTACAGTCAATTATGCCATTTGTTAGATAATATAGAATTTCTCGCTGTGTGCGTGCGTATATAGCGAATGTTACATTAGTCGAGTAGTACCTCTTATCTGATTAATTAATTTCGAACCGCGCGTTCACCTCTCTATCGGTACAATAATAACGTACAGCGCTTGCAGATATCCTACATAATTTATCCGTAGCGCTCAATGATTCTCGGAATCGCTCGACAAACGACCACTTACAGACCTCGAAATCCAACTTTAGACCGACTCGCACAATTCTTTCAGCAAAATTCTTTCTTTACTTACACGAAATTACTGTAATAACTCTCGCCCTTGTTTTGTCTCTCTTTTAAACTGAAAAAAAAACAGCTGTAAATAGCCCTAATAAGAGTGGAGTTATAACAACCCAATACTAAGTTATTATTCTGTATATTTTATAGCATATATTACGCTATAATAGAATGCGTGAGACTTTAGAGCCAGTAGTGATCCAGTGAGGAGAACTGGCACCATACTTCACAACCAAATTGTCCCAACTCTGTGGCTATGTAATTTTTTATTATTTTTTTATGCCTATTATCATTACATTTTTTTATATTATTATAAGGTTATTAAATTTTATATAAAACATAAAATGAATTATATAATTTATTCGATGATCTGAATCAAACACTTCTTCGTCTATATTTATTTAAAATATGTTTCCAATTGTAATCTTGCTCTTTTTAGATCCTACTTTAATTCTACCTCTAATATGGCACGTCAACATTAGCTCACTGCCGGTAATTCTTAGCAGAGAGGTGGCGCAAGCCTCTGTAAGAAATTGTGCAAAAATCACGCGGTTATTTCTCATTGCCGCGCGAAAAAATATAGCTGCATGAATAGTCATATTCATGCCGTATGAGTCGAGGAAAGAAAAATATTATTGTACTAACATGACGCGAATCTCCAGGTTTCTCAAAGGAAACTCAGCAGGAAACAATCTCTATACGGATCTCTCGTCTGACATAAAGTTCGCATAACGCTTTATCGTGGTTATCGATCAGAATGCGCGTGGCTTATCTAGATGACTTGCTCATATGATCCATTTCGCAAGGGACAGCCTGCGCTCTGCCCGGATATCTTAATCCGTACGCTCGCTTCTCGCGATCGAATGAAAAGTGTGAGTTTGAATGGTCATTACTCTTGAAGGATCGGTTCTTACCACATTGGCAATAGTGCTGTTTGAATTGTCTTTTCTGTAGACACTTACAAGCGAAGACTTGGGTTATTCCGCATGGCGAAGGAGTATCGCCGTAACTAGATTGTGCAGTAATTGGCAATAAACAAGTCGTTAGAGAATTTTTGTCCGTTTACTATCTTAGTTTTTATATCTTAGATTCGCGAATACTGCGCTTATCGTTTATAACGTAATGATCGTAAATAGTGTGTGGAGTAATAACCGTCGACAGCTCTAATCATTCCATAAATGTACTATGTAGATTTGCAGATACAAAATAAACGTAAAGCTTACAAAGAAAATTGTTTCTCTCGTAAGTATATACCGAATCAGTTATAGTTTACCGAACTCTACGAGTTCGTGAGTGTATACCGAAAACCTTTTCTTCATCAAACAACTAGAATTTGAGAATATATTAAGAACGAGCAGCAGCCTCGCGGGCGCGTACTGTTACACGCAATGCATAGTTTTATATCGCAATTCAAGCGCGCCCCCATCACCACTATATTCTCTCACACGGATATATGAAAAACGAAGCATTATCCTTCCCACGCTAGAGCGTAGCCGCAATCCCAAACTTAGAGAACTACAAGTCGCTCTTCAAAATATATACAGGTATATCAGAAGTATATAGGTAACACGAATGCCGGTGATCGGTTTTCGCGATAAACCTTAGACTCTAAAACTTTTATCTGCCTCATAAATACACTCGACTCGCGCGAATAGAACGTAGGTATGCATGTATATACCTATATGTATACATAATTATGTATACGTATAGGTATATATTTAGTGTTGTAGAGAGTATATGCGCAAGAGAGCACACGCGATGAGAATAATTAAATTCATCACTCGGAGACTGCGCGAGAGCTCTCCGCCGGATTTTATATACCACTGCGCGCGAGTGCAGAGATTATTCGCGTGGAGATTCGCAGGATCTACGTACATGTGTCCATGCGTGTGCTTGTGCGCGCATGAAAGGGCGACTGGTTATTTGCTGTTTTCGCGCGGCGTGCGATTTTCCGCGGCATAAAAATGTCGCTGGTTTATCGCGTCCGAATAAGTTACGGATTTATTAAAGCCGAGGCTTTGAGTTGGTATAATGCCTGACTATACCTATAGGTTCGCAGGTTCGTGAACGACATAGAATACCTCTTGAAGGATCAAGCGATTACGAGTGTTTAGAGAACTATGAGCAGCTTCGATGAATTCACAGCCTGTCTTTTTTCTTTAAGATTTTCCTGACGAACAAAACTTTATTTCCCGTGTATTCCGATTTCGTTTTTGCTTACTCTTTTATATGCGCAATCGTGTCTAAATGTATAGGAAAGCAGTCATTACGTAATGCAGAAGCATACTCAATCATATTTCAAAAAAGCGTATAAAACTTTTATGGGTATTATACCTTTCTCTCGAATAGCGCAATATCCAAGTCGACTCCTTTCTTCAAAATTGTGCTGCAACGAAAAACTCGTCCCGATACGACACGGCGCGATACGTAAAAACTGCAGCACAGCTGAAAATCACGATACGTACTGCCAATATTTTTCGTTTACTGTGTAAATGTGTATGCCCTCCCTCTAGCTTTTTCTACTTTTTTACCTGAGGTTCTGTCTATATCTTCGAGAATTGCTACCCTGCAATTACCTTCCGGAGTCACGCTTCGGCTTCGATTTCAGCACACGGAAGGGCTGTAAAAAAGTCGCCGTATCCAAGGTCCCTCTTCCTTAAACACGCGTCATTCGGATTCGAAGAAAATTTAGGGCCCGTTAAAAAAGCCTACCCGCCGCGAAAATTACGCCGAGAAAAATGTGCCCAAGGTTGCGGTCCCTTAAAGAAGCCAAGAGACAATAACGTCGTACGCTTCCTGCAACAGTGCTGGAGCTATTAGCCCAAGGGTTGCAGAGGCGGCTTTGACAGGTTAAAAAAATAAAAGGCCAACGGGGTGATACTGCACGTTAAAATTTTTGCGGCTCAAGCCGAAGAGTCGTATAACAAGGGTTCGTGCTGATCCGACGGACACGAAAGCCTTGACCTCGTAAAGCGGGCTATACCTACTTTGGGAGGGCCTATTTTTTCAGCGCGCACCGAGCCTAGCTTTTATTGTGTCTCTTTTTTTGATCATCGTGTCTAAGACCCTGAAGGACACGAAGATGGTCGGGTTGCAAGAGACGACAGAGGGGTTAACTCCCACGATGTTCTTGGCTTTAGTTTCCTTCCAGACGTACAAGCAACAAGACGCTTTGGTTTTCGAGTTGTAGTTCGCGTTACGAAGAGTTTTTACACGACGCATAAAAGCGAGCTCGAGAGGCTACAGTGCTAAACCTATCATTTGCCGACGGATGGCGGATGCATGGAAGTTCCACGGCCCGGTAATCGTGTTGTACGCAGAAGAGAGTAGCTTGTGGATAAAAGTGTTCTTTTATACGTGTATTTGCGGAAAATTAGTAGATAGAAGTAAAACCCGGTTAAGTCAATTAATTACAAGAACCACTATGTTAATTTCGAAAAATTCCAATTTTCCATTAATGAAAAATGGTCCCCAACGTCATTTCAGTGACCAACTAGTGAAACGCTGTAGATCATACAAAACGTGAAACGGTACTAGCTCTTGCACTCCTATACGAATTTCGCAAATACCTGTCTTCATTTTTAGTGGACAGGTATATACTGAAACAGTGAGAGGGAGTAGGGGAAAAGAGAGACGAATCGTAAAAAGTAATCTCACAGCATTTTTATGAGACGTATTTTTACGAGCGTTTTAGGGCACTACGAGTTGTCGCCGCCGTCGCAAGCAATAAAACTATTTTGGAAAAATTTCCCGTTACGCTGTTAAACGCAGTGACAAACGTTCAGTTAGCGAAATGTAAACATCGCCCTCCAGGAAACGATCTTTGAGTATCATGCGAAATGAGAATAATCCTAATGATGGAGACATAAAAATGCCGTGCTCGTAAAACCTTGTGATTCAGAGAGCGTTCGCATCGTACGGCTAAGGCACTGATTTTGCAGAACGAAAGTAATTTAGTCATTGAGAAAAATTTACCGAACAGATGGCGCAATATTTTTATTAAGAGAGAGATTCGCGAGCGAAGCATAGCACGCCGCACAAATCTAGAAAATCGCGATATAATAATGCGAAACAATCGCACGCTCGCGCGCGCAATAAGTATCGAATAAACGTTCTCCTCGTCATCAATTCGAGAGAAGTGCTTTTCAGCACGTTCACTGCTCGTCATTGCAATCTATCCAAACGATTGCCAACGACTCGCAGATTTGAGTGTCGCAGCCCATCATCTCGTTCAATGGGCGAAGAGAAAACGAAGTGCAAAGAGGATTTTAATAAGGACAATAATCTGGATCACCAACATCGGAGAGCAGCAGAGGCACAAGTAGCGACAGTAGCGACGGGTCATGTGCACTCGTCGCTCGCACGAGCTTTTCCACAGCGAATCGTGGATTCTGAAACGTTGGGACATTTAAAGGAAGCTGGCTGGCTCTCGAGCAAACTCGTTGCCATATCAATATACCTAAGTGAAATGATACGAGGTACCCGTAAAGCCCGACAGTAATGACGCATTAGGGGGTCGCTAGCCCGATTTAGACGGCCATCAAACAAAGGCAACTTTTATTGGATGGCCCGAGCACGTAAGAGGCCCTCGCACACTGGGTACCATACATTTGCGCGCACTCTCTTTCTCTCTCGTTTGTGTTAGCACACTTGACGAGAGGGAGGACGATCCGACGGCGGACCACCGCAGCCATCCGCCGCCACCACCGGCTTTTTATGAGTTTTATATAGGTGCGAGATACGCGGTCCGACTGTGAAAACGCACACGCGAATGAAAACGAAACTCTCTCACTCTCTCTCTCTCTCTCTCTCTCTCTCTCTCTCTCTCTCTCTATAGGTATATGTACGACAGTCAAGTACCTTTACACGAGTGCAGACGGGTTATTGCTACTGTGTATAATTGTGTATACGTATATGGGGGGGTTGGATTTTATTCGATGTACAACGTGTCTCAATATCAGCCTGTCATATTCTCTCGCAAGTGTGTAAATTATATCGTACAATTTTCCAAAAGCCAGATAGTTTTTGCTGCGACTATATAGTTATTCTATTATGGACAATTTAACATTTTCGCATCTTCTGCAAGCCCGGGTATTCGCGCGTATCGCATTGTTTTTGACATATGGAAATGGCATTTTGAATGAACTATGCGTTGTTTTAAATGCGCAAGCGAGTTATCTGTCTTCTCGAGTCCACAGTTTATATACACAGTCAATTGAGAGCGTGACGAAAGATTCAAACACATACGTACTTTCTGACTTTTTTCCAACAATTAATTCTCCTCGCGCGCAAATGAGTATTATTTCATACACAAACTATCTCCGCGAACGCGCTGCATATCGGCCAAAGTATCATTTAATATCGTGGCTCGCGCAGCACTTATATATCACACGGAAACGCGTGTATGAAATATCGCCAGCCGTCGGCAAAATTCACGCGCGGGCGCACGAGAGAAATCCCTCGGACAAAAACAGCCTTGCACAATATCTCGAACATACGAGCATATATACGCACACACGATGTTTGCGCGCGCGATAAAACGCGGAAACATTTTTGCTTCTGTTTCGCGCGAATTATTGCATTTATCGCGTGTATACGAGTATATATACGTATTCGAAAAAGCCCGGTATGTATATATATGTACTTGAAACAATATCTCGGACAAGGCATCCCCCCTCCCCTCCCACTTTCTCACTGCGGACTCCACTGTATAATTCTCGCTCGCCAGCGGCGGCGATGCTTTTTACCCTCATTTTTTCATATGCAGATAGCAGCGACGATAGCGCGCATAAGAGAGAGGGAAAGAGAAGAGTCTATCTCACATGGTGCTTCTGCATGAAACCGGTTCGCTCGCACGCTTTTAATTCGCTATACGATGGAATACTCTTTCTCTTAGCATGGAATTTCTGTCCAAGGCAAAAATCGCAAGTAGAAGAAGTCTAGAGTGTAGCTCGTGCGTAGTTGACGCGATCCGTCGGGAGACTTAACCCAGCACGATGTCGCCCTAGTGCGTTGCCTATAAGAAATAATTAGATACGACCTTGGGCGATGGCTTTTACGAGCGTGTTAAGTTGCCTCTGATGATGTCTAAATCGATGCATATTTTTAGATATTCTTTTGATGTCCGAATCCTTCTGTATATGTCTCTCTCTCTCTCTCGTTATGCATGCTCTGCGGATTTTATCGTCGGCGTCGAATGGTTCTCGCATATATTTTTTATAGTGTGTGCAGAGATTCCTTTTTTTGGCTTTATAAAGCGCAGACCTCGTTCTCTCTCTCTCTCTCTCTCTCTCTCTCTCTCTCTCTTTCGAGAGAAAGAGAGAATTTTATAAGCTTTTAACGAGTAAACTCTCGCTTTTCGCTGACAAAAATGTGTTTTACAACTTTGATTGCAGATTGGATAAGTGCGAGAAACGTGTTGGAGGCGCTTACGCGCGAAAAATAAAACGAAATATCTCACTTCCATATAGCCTCTTAATTCACGCGATAATTTTATAGCGCGACTCGGGAGAATCAATAATTTATTAATTATTTCAAAACGCATGTCGAATTAGCCGCACGCGAGCTCATAAGCGATACGTCAGCCGTGTACTACAACCATTGAATTTATGGCAACTGCAACGCTACCCTGTTTGCGACGGAATAAATTGAACGTATTGTACATGAGTCGCATACGCTCGGGCATTCTATCTGACGCATAACAAACGCCATGCGTTATCCAATGTCGGAGCGATGTGCATACGCGAGCGCGTTTCTGCTATTGGCTCGACACGAGCTTGCACCGCAAGCGCTGCTATACTAGTCTCTATACATAGTAGTTCTCGATCCGGAAATGTACTTATTGCAAACAGAGCAGTTCGAGCCACTACACCGAGCACCGACTCTTTCCGCGACTGATGCTCCAAATTCAATTTCACTCCTATACGCAGTACATTGCAGCTAGCGATAGAGAGAGAGAGAGAGAGAGGAGAACTTTTCAAACGTGACCAGGCACGTAGTGTTAGTCTTTGTTCGAAGCTCGTTATTGCTTGTTTGGATTTATTGCTTTTACTTCTTAGTCGTTTGTTTTATGCATTGATTAACTGAAGCTTGAACGAAATAGTTTGTACTTGTCACGAAGGCGGCGCGTTTCGTACATTTACACTACAACTGCAGTTACGGATAATGATTACATATAAAATAATCAATATAAAATATGTAAGTGTCGATTTAGATTATCTAAACGATTTTGTCATATTGAAATAGAAAATAAAATAGCGAAAAATTAATTAAAAAGCTTCTTTTCATCTTCTGCGCATAAACGCGCTTAGGTATCGACACGAGAAATATTTAAGTTTTATCAATCGAACTCTAGAAAATAAATAATTTAATTCGAAGTAACACTAACTTTCAGCAAAGCTCCAAAATATCTAATCAACTGGCTCGTAAACGTCCGAACCGAGCCATTAAAGCGAAATTCCCTACCGCTCCTAATTGAAATTATAAGTTCAATCGTGTAAACAATCGTAAAAACGATCGATCGATTAAAAAGAATGCCCAGCGCCGGCCATCATTGCCGGTTATGCTGCGAGTGCCAGAGAGAAAGAGATTATCTGCGGAATCCATGCGCGCCGTGGCGGCACGTGTCAAAGGGACGAGGGTTTGCGCATGCGTGGCCAGCCAAGATGGCCGCTACCCCCACTGCAGCGTCTAAACTTCCCAACCGCATGCCTCTTTCTCCTTCCCTCGTCTTGTCCGTCCGCACAGCGGGTGTTCCTTTCTCTCTTCTCGGTTCTCCCTCCCCTTTACCCCTCCACCACAGCACCGCCTGATCTATCGTTCTCACTCGCGCTAACGCAAAAGCTCGAGCATTGCTGCCTGCAGTCCCGCACGCAATTCCACTCTCTACAACGTACATACACACGAGCCGTTTGAACTTACCCGATATATTTTTAGATTTTCCGCCGAGACTATGAAAGTATCGAAAGATCTTTTGACGCAAGAAAGAATGAGGAATCTCGTAGGTAAACTTTTTCGGGAAAAGAAAAAGGGGGCCATCGATCTCTCGACACCCTCGACGCGACGGATTCCCGCGAGGCTTTGCACGGGCCGCGAAGCTCGCACCAACTGGGTTGTTTTAGCCTAATGTCGACGAGGGCGAAAGGGAGAGAAGAGAAATTCTTAGGCGTCGGGGAACGACAGGGAGGCAAGAAGGGGTATTATAGGCCAGTACGCATGGACTGTGGAATCTTCGAATGTCTTATACGAACATTTCGCACGCTCGGTAAACGGCTGCCGCGAGTAGACGGGCTATAGAGAATCGAAAAAGTTTCTATACGTCACGGAAAAGAATTCGAAGGGCATACTCCCGTTTTTTCGAGAGCCGCTCCATGTCCGTAATCCATTCGGGAAATGTGGATCGAATTTTATCGATCAACTTTCAATGAGTATATAGCAGTTTAAGAAATACGATAATGAATTCGCGAGTGACTCGCGAGGTACCAGGACGATAATTTAAATGACTTAGTTTTGCAACAGTATAAGAATATCTTTGGTGTAAACAAATCAGGTAGGAACTCTGTTGAAAACATGTCTATTTTAGTTTCTCGAAACCTTTCTTGATGGCTATTTTTAAGGGGTAAAAAATTTTCAAATATTTCTGTTTGGATTTACAAAAATAGAATGTGGTGAGTGACTCGCGGTAGGTCACTGACGCAGTGAGAAAAACATCTTTGTATTGATTTCTCAGCATAGTTCGTCGCTAATATTCGCCTTTATAAATAGTAGTCTCAAGTTATCATGCTTTCTTTCATTTAACTCTCGTGCCAATTTCAATTATCCAGTTCATTCGCTTTATTTTTTTTGTTTTGAATCACCGAAAAACAAAGTAAGACGACATTGCTCAGAGCGGTGTACGTAAATTTTCGACACTCGCGAACTTGTAACTTTATCTACTTTATGTGTTGTTCCACGGTTTTCCCAAAGCTAAACACGCGATAAGATGTACGTATAAAAAGTCGTAAAATCTCGGTCAGCGCCGGCTCACCCGAATAAGCAGTAAAGTCATAAAACCGAGTGAATGAATGCCGCTCATTGACCGCTGACTGGCGTAGTAACGACAAGTAGAAAGTATATCTTTAAAGCTATGAAACTGGCAGCAACAATAAACATCTCGTTCATCTTTTATAATATGTCGCTCGCAGTTACGTTTTAAAGTCGAAAACGACCAAAATTTATAAAAATGAATGGCGTAAAAATTATAGCAACGACAACAAAGTTTTGTTGTTACTTCTAAAAGTTGCATTCTTTTCAGAACACACATCAGTGCATGCGAACGCACACAGTCGCAGTGCGTATACATACATCGAAGGGATAGCCTGCGGCAGATGTAGCTTCCTCAAAGGAAAAAGGCAGCAAGCCTAGGCAGCCGAGTCGACTACGGAGAACGGTGGAGCAGAAGGGGGGATACTCCAGAGAGCGAGCAGCAGCACAGCAGCAGAACACGCGTCGCGCAAGATGGCCGCCGCCTGCGTTCTCTTCCGTCGTCGCGCATCGGCAAACGAGCCGCGGCGTTTCGGGTTTTCGCGCGTAAAAAGTGTCGAGAAAAAAGTTCGGTCCCGGCGATCTTTGCTAGTGATAACGTATCGATGCATCGACGCTTGCGTGGGATCGCTCGCCTCGAGAGAATCGCGCGAGAAAACATCGCTCTCGCGAGCCACGCCCAGGGACACACGCGCACGCACGACAGAGACGCGCGACAACAGAGGAGAGCAGCCATCTTGGCCGATATACGACGATGTAGCATTGCGACTCAACCCTCGAGGTGAGAGAGAATGGGAGAGATGAGATTGGCGAGCGATTTTATTTTCGCGCTAATTTGGAGATATTCCTGGAGCTGAACAGCGTCGAGATAAGAGCTTCGATGGATCTGATAATGCGAAGAGAATCGCTTCCTCTCTCTCTCTCTCTCTCTCTCTCTCTCTCTCTCTCTCTCTCTCTTGACTTGTGCTCTCGAGTCTGCTGCTCTCATCGCGATACGCGCGCATGCGGATGGAGTGACGATAAGGATGTACGTGGAAATACGTTGTGCGAGGTAAATGTTATAATATACCTGAAGAATGTTTATAATTTACAAGTAAAATTTATTTTGTATGAATAATTTTAGCGTGTAATAAGATATTGGGGTGGATGGAAAATTATATACCTTTCATGCGTATTAAAATTAATTGTCCCGAACTTTTATTTTATGTATGTTACGGACAAGTGAGCGACTTTTAACGCTGTAAGAAATTCAATTTAGATTCATTATCTAAATTAAAAGCTTCATTTTGTAGCAAATAAGCTGCTTCGAGAGATAACGACTGATTGTCCGCAACTCGCCTACAATGTATTACTAACATTTTTATAACCTCCAAAATGAAACAGGAGGCGAATTGTATAATCGTTTTCATTATCGCATAACTTCTTGATACTATGTATATATTTTTAACTTACTTGAAATGGGTAAATTGAATTCATTTATAAATGCTATTTTTTACTAGTATACGATATATAATTGATTGAAAAATCATATACAACCACGCAAGATGTGAAAAATAATCTAATTCATAGGAAACTATATAAATAAGAATGGGTTTTTAAACCATGCTCACAGATGCGTGATGATATATAATATGAAGTCGTAAATAATTTTTTCAGCTTTGTATACGTATTTCACACACCAAGATTATGTAAGAGTACACGTATTAAAAAAGCGATAGGCGCTTGAAGTGCTACGTTCGGTTACTTAAGCATATTTATAAGCTTTTTAATATAAAGACCTATTTAAATAAAAGATTTCAATCTTTTTCCTCTGATTTTTTTTATTTTTAACACTTTATTGATGTTAACGTAAATGAAGGAGAGAGAATACAATTTTTCGCCAAAGATATACTTAAATCGGACACTAAGAGGATGTTCGCTATTTTACACTTGTCCAACTAAATCCATGCGAGCTCATAATGTAAATTCTTACAAGTAGAGAAACAAAATCGAAAATCAGCCACAACTACTCTTACAATTCAAGAAAATTCCAAACTCTCAATCATAAATTGTATTTAAGTGCTTTTTCAACTTTTTCGACTTCTAAAATCCTTTGTTGCTCCTTGCCTATCGAGCATTAAGAGCCGAACCGGTTTTTCTCGAAAACGGTGCATCTTACGTCGATTGTCCCGTGAAATCCCTATCGAAAAAGCAGCTTTCTCGCGCATGTGAGTATTTCTCTTCTCGACAAATTTTTAAGCTTACATTTTTAACTTTTCCTTAACTTCCTTGAGGACGACCCTAGTCCGAGTTCGCCTAATATAATTCACGCGATAGCTGCTGCTGGTGCTGCTACTCGCTTGTCTTTTGCCACTTGGTGAGGAGAGATATAGAAGCAGCGGAAAAAGAGGAGGCGACAAAAGTGCTCTGCTCGCACGCCACTGTAGCAGAGTGTATTTATGGAAATGCACATTTATTTTAGCGACGTCAGTTTATCTGTCGGCCTCTTGGGAATGAGGGAGTTGTGGAGGGGAGGAGGGGGGAGATCTAACGATTTTCTGGCGAGACCCGTATCCGGTTTTTTATTTCTCGTTCATGTATATTTTAAAGATTATCTACGAATGTGTTTATAAGACAAATAATGCGTGGAGAATTTCCTTGTAAATCATACGCTCTGCTTTTTTGTACGAGATTTCATTTCTAATTTATGCGTTCCGCGATATCTTCATTGAATCTGTATATTCTTTTTATTTTATTGCATTTTTTGTAATCCTATTATTAACGATGTTCTCTTTGTCTCCTCCAGACGCATCGAGTTGTCATAATTTTAGCTATTAAAATTTCTTTATTATGAATATTAAAAATTTGTGTTACTGTGTTTTGAATAGAATCGTTAAATTGAATCATGTAATATCATAAAGTAGTCGAAGAGTCGAAAAATAAATGTTAATATTAATCAGCAAACGCAACTTTGAAAGAAAGCTGAAGCGACGCAACGGGAAATGGGAATTTAGCTCTCAAGCACACGATTATATCGCGTGAGAATAATCGTCAGTCGATCGTGACTCACGTTTTTCTTAAGCGAAAATCAATACTTTCCAGTCCTTCTGTCTTTCCTCCAGGGACACAGAAAAGAGCGCTCGATTCGCAGTTGTATAAACTCTCTTCTGTACAATCGGTTGCTTAAATCTCGTGACGTCTTCTCGAGAAATAAAAGGAATCAACGATTCCTCGGTGCACAGACTAGAAAACAAAACAGAAAAGGAGAAATGCGGTATCGTCTGTCCTCCAGCAGTCCACCTTACAGAAGAGAAGAGTCTTGAGGAAAAGCCGCGCGCGAGAAAGTCGAGAAAGCAAAGAAAAAGACATTTCTCTCTCTTTCTCGCTGTCGGCGCGCAGCAGAGTTGTATGGCGCGAGATATCTTCAGAAAAACCGGCTGAAATTGCTTCATCCAAACAAGAACTATCTTACGGAGGGAATCTGGATATTAATCAACGTGCTGCGAGAGCGCAGGAAAGAAAAGCACGCAAGGCATAATAAGAGAGACAGAGAGAGAGAGAGAGAGAGAGAGAGAGAGAGAGAGATACGCCACAGAATGAGCGGAGCGAGTCTCGGACAACGAGAAATAAATGAGAATAAGAGAGAGAGAGAGAAAGAGTAAGATAAAGAAGAGTAGTAGGCAAAGAGTAAGAGAGGAGAGAAGGAACGAGAAGATGGAACGAGTTTTTACGGGCGCTCGGCCTGTCCGAGGCCTCCTTGGTATACTTCTTCACCGAGCAGACAGACGATGCTGTGCATTCCCCGTGTTTTTCATCGTCGTCGTTTCTCTCTCTTTCTCTATCTCTTGCGCTCCCTACGTCTCGGTTGGCCCCGATGAACCCACTTGATGAAACGTTTTGCCAGCCCACGTATCCGTTCTCGTATAAGGCCCTGACTACCTACTGTTGCTGCTGTTGCTTCTTCTTCTTCTTCTTCTTCTTCTTCTTCTTCTTCTTAGTGAGTGAGAGCATACCACGAAAACTCCTCTCGATTTGCTGCTATATAGCATGCTACGGAGCGCGTGATTCACTTTCGCATGCTAATGTACGCGGAAAGAATTTTTCATTTGATTTTTTTTCATTCGGCGTTGCGGGTCAATATTATGCTTATTTCTAAATTTGTTACTCGAAACATTCTGATAGAGATACTTTTTTAAGTGTCGACTCGCGCCGTTTGTGGGCTCCTTAATATTCATGCATGTATATTCGATCAGTTTTAGCCGTAAATTTTCCATAGCAGTTTAACGTAAGTTTCGCGATCTCGGGCGTCGCATACTGAGCTATTTATCGTAAATATGCAGTAGAAAAGTCAAGAATTAGTCATACACGTGAGGCCATACCTGTAGAGATATAAGAGCTCTTGGCCATAAATGGCTAACCTCAAAGCTTATTCTAAAAGAAATAATAACCTTCAGTTGTGAAGAGTATATTTTTATGGAAAAAGTCAACCTTAACGCCTATATACGCAATCAACCTATCTTTCCGTGTTGATTCATGTGCAACTCTAAGCACAGAATTCCTTCGAAACTTCCTCGAATAAACCAGTCGCAAGTTCTCCGCTCTTTTCAGTGCGAATGTTTTGTAGTGCACCAGCTTTTCGTTCTCTGTCAAAGAAAGCCAAACATACTACACCTTTCATCAACTTGCGCTGTATACGTACATATATAAATTCGCGTACACATCGTGATTTTTCCTCTTTCGGATATCAAATTCACGCACTCCGTATATGGGGTTAAAAGGCGACTTTAATCGGAAAGCAGCCCCGCGTGCGCGAGCATATTTTATTAAACGTAGACCAGCCGGAGCCAGATCGTTATATCTCTGATTACATCGGCGATTTACGAGTATTTAAAGCGTGAGCTCGCACGGACTTTAGGTTATTTATTCTGTACATGCACCGAGAGAGCGGCTCTGCTGTACATCGAGAAGAGGGAGCACTGGCTCGTGAACTTATTACGGAACAAGCGATAAATCAGGGTTTTTCCTTCTCGTGCACCAACTGGCCTGGTCAGTTTCTCTCAAGACTCCTGTATACCTATATGCCCTCGACACGGTAAAAGACTATACCTATATATGCAACGATTTTTCAATCGTTGCCTTATTTAATTCATACACACAAACGTTCGACACAACGTTGAACATATTCAATATCTATATTGCATATTTATTGGGAACTTTAATGAGCAACATATATTCTGTAAATTCGCCATATAAATGATTGCGTCACTGGAGCACTGCGAACAGGGCTAAAATGCTCGCGGTCTTTCATTCACTATGCTTTAGCACAACTCTGTAGTAGAGGGTCTTATCCGAGTTGCAATCCAATCGTATTCATCGACTATAATAATGGTCGGTTAGAATAGAAACATAAGCCTTTCTTCTTTTCCTCGATAATTATGATGAACGGCAACTAGCGTAAACCGCACTAAGTTATATCTTCCCATTTCACAAGCCACTGCGAGTATTTTAATTCGCGAAAAAATTCACCTTTTACTTTATTTTCATTGTGAATTTGAAAGGCAGATCAAAATCGCAAAGTCGTAAATCACATTGTAACTTACCTGAATCGTTTCTACTTGCGTACCAGCTTATACGCAAGCGAGTATAATTTATTCGCGTTGAACAAAGTATAGACATTACGTAAACAATTTATTCGAAGCAGTCGAAGACGCAGCATCGGATCTCGATCGAGATATCGCAATAACGAGTGCGCGCTAATAAGTGCACAGGAAATAGGTTACCGTGCAAGACGCCATCCCCATTACGTTTAATCTGCAAAGCCACAATTACAAGAAGGTCATTTCATAAATAGGCACAATCACTATACTCGCCTTCTCTTACTCACTCGCGGATGTAATGTCTACTGCTTAATGAAAGAACCAGGAGCGCTTTCATTCTATACACTATACAGCGTTGCCCCTGTAAAGTTATAGGCGTTATTAGCGCGCATGAGAAATATAAGCCTTGGGCGTCGCGCGCACACATCAGGCTGATTTTCGCGGCGAAGCTGTACTACAAAAACTACGCCGACACGCATTTATGCGCGAAGGCGCGCCGCTCCACATATATGCCTATGTGTGCATGTGTTACGGTAAGAGTGGACTATATCGTAGGTCTAATCTAAAACGTCGAGCTTCGGCTAGCGCGCAACTTGTTAAGGTGTATAATAGAGAGAAAGAAAGAGACGAGGTTATCGTACAGTGTCGTTAATGTGCGCGCCACGTACCTCTCGATGTACCTGCATTATGTAGGAATATGCGCGCCGACGCGAACGAGGGAAAATAATTGCTTATCTTGTCGCTCGCACGCTCGTGCGTTCGTTACTTCGTCCTCGAGCATTTTCTTTTCATTTTCTTATTCAAAAGTACCATAGCTTCGAGGATCACTTGATTTACGTGTATATTAACTATTTTTCTGTAACTGATATCGCATAACGTAATCTTGCAATTTCTTCAAACTTATACTCACACCGACACATGAATAATTTGAGGAGACAATTAAAAACGACGTGACATATCAGTGACTTATTAAGCTCGTATTATACTGTGTGCGAATAGACTATGTTATGGAACGATTATAGGTATACCGTAGGTAAAACGAAACCTCCCACCGGCAGTATAAGAAGAGATTTTGAAGTCAGGTCAAAGTTTTCGAAATGAACTGCTGCGAATACGGTCAAGTTGTTGGGCATCTGAGGCGTGGAATGCAAAATAGCCCAATGCCGAGAAACTCCTCCAGTTATTTGCTGCCATTGTCATGGGGAAGTTGAGGCCACCGCAATAAGGAAGGTGCTAATAACAGCAATTTGCATAGCGAATTTAGGAAAATTAGGAAGGCTCTTGTCCACGTCGTTACCTACACAAACCCTGCTAAGCTTACCTAAATATTGTGACGTGACGGTCAGGTTAAATTTGCCTATGGGACGGCTCTATACCTGCTCTCCTTACGCCCGGAAATTGATATTCTCCTGGGCTTAGAGAGGCTATACCGCTTAGAGGACACAAGACGTTGTAAAACCAGATCCGGAGTATCCCCCGCTACGGAAATCATTGCTTTCCTTTTTACAATATCGGCCTACGGTTGTTCCACAGTTCCTCGTTGCAAAGCGATTATAAATATTTTAAAACATTTTGTTTCTCACGAAACTCTAGCGTCTCTTTCATCAACGGACATTCGTTTCCGTTTCTTTCTCAGAAAAAACAAGCTCCTCTCGAGGAGAGATCCCGTCGTTGTCGCGCCGTTCTCGCGTATCTTGCTACTGCATCCGAGAAACAAGACGAACCTTTTCCTCTCCTTGCAGCCGCGACAGCGCGATTAATAACTCCTTCTCGACTTCAGGATCTCGCGCTCTCGGACAACTTTCGAATTTACCGAGAAACTAAATCGTAAATCGACGCGAACTCAACGGTCGGTGAACCGCGCTTCACGGCGGCTAGCGACAAGGGACACACACGCACAGACGCACACACATATGCACATATGTACATGTGTAAACCGAAATATGCGCTGCCGGTCGCTCATGGTCACCCACATAAATTTGAGTTCCGGCGATGTAAGTAAGCGCGCCGATAAGATGCTCATAACTTAAGTAGATGTTACTTATGGCCAGAGGCAGCAGCGAGTTAAGGGTAGGACCCATGTATACACGCGTTGCGTGTTAACGCGTATATATCCATAGCGTGTGCTGCGACGACGAGGACCGGACAAGAAAGAGCAGCCAAAGGTACGAGGCGTTATTAAAAGCTTTTTTGAAGACGGAATTGCTTTTCTCGTGCATGTGTGCCATCAAATTGATTTTTCGATTTTTTGCACGAAGGCGAAGGCACGCAATCGGTTATTTATGTCGACGAATTCGTGTACTATCCGAGACAAGCAATATAGACACTTTTTATGCTTCCTGCAGTTCGCGTTTTATAAATAGAATTCCATATTTTTGGCTGGCACGAGTCTTTTCCGGCTAAGTGTCTTATCTAAGTGTGAAAGATAATTAGCATAACTACCTTGTCATTGCAGACGAAATAAGAAATCATTTTGGTTCCTTCGTTTCTTTGTCCAAAAAATATTGTATACCAAATACACATAAGCTTAATCGACATTCTCTACATTTCCCTGTACAAATTCGATAATTTTTCCGAGATCACCATTGCACACTAGTAATTGTAAAATAAACAAAAATAGCGGAAATGTGTATGAAAATACTGCGAGCGTACGGTTTTTGATCGAATCGACCAGGTTAAAGAAACTCCGCCCACCTTTCGCGGCTCGAGCGAATGAGCGGGTCGCGATGGCCATTGCCAGGACTTTATAGTTGGACCAACGTGGTACCAACTACGTATATATATGCGAATTTTATAATGTTTATCGATAAAGAACTAATGATGTTTTGGTTATAAATAACGAGAGAAGAACTTCTTATCTCATCAACTTCGTGTACTTCGGATAATAATATGCGTGCTCACCTCGTAACCTGTGATTGAAGATCGAATAAACTCACCGAAGAGAATGGATAAGTTCGACCGCAATTATCTGAGAAGTTCGTTCTCAAGAGTTGAGAATCATTGATTATAATCATACGTCGGGATTTCGGGGCCAATTTTTTATTTCTCGCACGCATTCAATTATTTTTTTTCAACGCTCAAAAGGAGCATTCAATTTTCTCCGAGCATATTGCTTAAAGAGTAACATTATATCTATAATGAAAGATGATTTGAAGAAAGTCCATTGTTTCGAATATCTATACGCACCTAAATTTATACACCAGCTTAATAGCTCGTGTAATGCTCGTGTGATTCAGTCGAAAAACATTTGTCTGTTTTTTCTCAAAATTTTCGTTTTATCCGTCTTTTTTTTTTGTTAAAAGCTTTCGATTGGCCGCAGCATGTTCTGTGATTCATACAGCTATACCTGGGCCCACGCGAGAAAAGGCTACTGATAAGCAAACAATTTATTTGCCCAAGCCCACAAACGGCGATTTATTGGCGAATTGAGATTTATGATTATTGATCCGAGTATTGCATTGAAAGGAAGAAATTCTTAGTAGAATATACTCTCAAGGTGTTAAAGCAGGTAAATTGCTATGTCTCTTGCCGTGGAGTGGCTGTATGTACTGCAGCAGAACGATAAATTTGAAATACGAGAAGAGTTTACTATCTGCAACCTTCCGAGCGTAAATGAAAATAAATCGCAATTATAGTTTTTCGCGCGCTAAAGTCAATAATTTTCCATTCCAAATTTACAACTATGAGAAAGTTCACAGTCGTTTACGATTATTTAATGCTACTTGGTGTGACGCAGATTTTAAAACGATTAACACGCACGAATTATGCGATTAGAGAATTGCATATTTTATATATAAATAAATCCAATAGATAAATCCAATTAATTCGATACGTTCGGTGTAATTACGTATTACAAGATAATGGAACTTTTATATACGAAAGTACATTCCTTGTCGTAACGAGAGCTGTGAATGTAGATCAATCCATGTACGAGGTAAACCGCACGGTTCGGAGCGAAAAGAAACATATAATGACGTACCGCTTAAACTTTATACAAAGTCAGCAATTTTAGCTGCTACGGTCGAGCAATTTACTAAGTATTAAGCGAAATCTTATAAGCCGCACAGACAGCCAGAGCTGTAGTCAGGCGATGAGTCGGTCGTATCATCCATTATTCATCGTATATACTCACTTCGTCTCTACACGGTAAATCGCTGATGCAAAGTACCTATTTCAAGAACATAGGTTTCACTTTTCACTAGCGAGATCATTTTGCCGCACTCTCCGTCTAATGATCATTCATTCATCTCTCAAAGACGCAACGCTCATGTTTTCGAATATTCTCATAGAAAGGATATTATTTTTCCTGCTGAAATAAAACTTCATCCTGTTCATCCACTACTCTTGACATTGCCAAAGATGTCCCTTGCTAAACTAGCTGCTAAAACTTGTATCTCGAATCTATTCCTCTCATTATACTCGCGTAAAGAAACGACAAACTCGCTGTTATAACAATTCACTCGTAACATATAGTGGTACCGCTCGAGGAGAAAAATGCAAAGTCATTAAATAAATTTCTGTATCGTGTTTCAGGTCTCGCGTGCTCTTCGCTTGTCTCTTCTATACGCCTATATTATCAACGCACAGTCTCGCAAGCGTGAGCGTGGAGTAACGATAGACAAATGTGTCTACTTCTTGTTTGCTTAGAAAATCTTTGCTCACCTCGCATCCCTCTCACCTTCGCAACCATTTCTCTCTCGCTATGCAGGCGTATAAAAATCAGCAACGCCTGCACAGTCTTAGAGCATAGGAGAGCCTTATATATCCTGTAGATGGAGCCACAAAAAAGGTGCCGCCGCTTGCTGGCCATCGCAAAGAGCGCGTAGAAAGGTCCTTCCACTCCCTCTTGTTCCTATCGTTGATCGCGCGAGGTGGTGCCGCAAAGCTCGTCCGCATAGTATCAGTATTGGAAGGTGAAGAAAGCGATGACTGTGACAAAACCGAGGCGAGGGACTTATTCGCGCTCGGCCTGGGAAGTCGACAGTGAGACTAGTACGATGATTCGATCCAGACCGTTGTCTAATAAAGACATTCTTCATTCCTTTTGTGTGCTTGCCACGATGTGCGTTTGCCACGAGAACGAGAGAAAGAGAGAGAGAGAGAGAGAGAGAGAGAGAGAGAGAATGAGGAAGTAAAAGAGAGCGCCCCTTTTCTGTATCGTGAGTTTACTGCAAGGCTGCATTATGAAGTGTCTAGGGCAGCTATATACGTATATAGGTATACAGTCGACACGCGAAAGTTTGAATTATCACTGTGATGTTACAGCAATGGTTCCGGCACAGCTGGTCTCGTATGTTAGGTGTTTCCCCCTCCTTTCGCTAGACTACGGAACAAATGTTCTAATTACTTCTCTATATACAAGATGGATACTTTTGGTCGTAACGATCCGCCGGCAACGGAAAGCTAAGCACGCGAACCTCTTCAGGCGAACTCAGGAGGTTCATCCTTTTATTTCGATGAAATAGAGTCCCGAGCTTTTTCCTATTATGAGATTGCGCTCTCTGTGTGCTCTGAATTATGCTCTCTATACACAGCATATTCTCCATACTATGGCTGGACAATATGGCGAGCGCGTATTATATACATAACACCCGGGAACTAATACGGTGTAATGGCTCTCATGGAAGTAGATATGAATTTAGCTAATGGCATACTCAACTTTTAATGTAGCGTTAACTACAAATTTATATATATCATTCGTTTCGTTCTCAAACGATGCTTTTATATTATTTATAACACGGGCCACTGTACCCTCTTGTAATTTCATAAATATTCATTTATCATTAGAATTACGGAGGTCCGCGGTAAAAAAATATTTCACAATGGATTAACGGAGTATTGTCTATTTGTAAACGTTTCTACGCGCCGTATAAAATGTCCGTTACTCATACCCGCTCAAGAACAGATCGACGCCAGATTGATATCAGAAGGAAGTGCGCTGTTTCTTCTTCGGCGAGAATCTCGTCGCGCAGTGACCCCCTCTAGCAGCTGTGAGCCAAAAGGACCGAGGCTCGAAAACAATGATCTCGTTATTCTTCGAAATCCAATCGAGAAATCATCAGAATTTACGGCAAACAAGAACAAATTCGCTCCCTCTCGATTTCTCTCGTGTGCGTAGATTCTCCAGTCTACAAATATGTAGCTATACCTATGTACAATATTGTATATGTCTCTGATTCTCGGTCTAACCGCGTGAGCCACGCTTCGTTTGCGCAGCAGTTTCTCTTCTCCTATTCGCCGCGCGGTTCCTGCTTTCGAGATTTATACGTATTATAGCTTCTTAGCGGCCTTTGAATTGCAAATCCATGTCGTGTACTCGAGTCTGAGCCGACGACCATAGAGAACTATACCCCCTTTCGCGCGCGTGTATGTATACATACATATGCACATGCAGTGTAGGTATATAATATAATATGGAGTCGAGTTCGGTGCACAACGACGACGAGCTTTAGCTGCATTAGCTCTTTCTCTCCGGGACGTTGTGCGTGGCTTTTGCTATCTGGCGGCAAGTAGCGAAACCTTGCTATTCCCTGTATTTCTTGCTACGTGATTTATGGCTTGGCGAGTTTTAAAACTAAGCCGGAATAAGAATTTTAATGAAGTTAAACGGTGTGCTCCTCTGTGCCTTTTATCGCTAAAGAAGTTATTTTAATGATGATGCAGCAGCTGCTGCTGCAGCCCAAACAAATTCAATTCAAGACGTTGTTCTCTACAATACGTCTATTTGTTGAGGCCAGTAACGTTTCGCAGAACAAAACCTGAATTAATTCATACGATTGGCCTTTCATAGGTTGAGTCATAGAAGAATATTCCATTAATTAAAGAATAATTTAATTTCTATATAGGGTTTGTGTAATACAGAAAGAGAAGAAAAAATCTACACACGATAATTACAGAACGAAGCTATATGTGCGTTGACTTGTCAAGAAATAAATTATCCCTCGTATCTCTGTGGTCGAGCTTCGGCTGTATAAATCAATTAACTCAGAAGTTCAGGGCACCGTCCGTCCCGCGCTATCAAGTCTCTACTCTCCGCACAATCGTCGTCAAGTTTAAAAATATCTGTGTCGTCGAAGAGAGTAGCACAGATAATCGTATGCGAGCGAAGCAAGTGGATCTTTTTCTCGAGATTGTATAATACGCGAATTGAGTGTACAAAGAGCACTAGTGTCTCCACAATTTCAAACAGAAAATCCCTTGTGCCCGAGCAACACTGCGCATATACCGCATGGTATATTTATATATGCGAAAACAAGAGGATGAATCGGTCGCTTCATCGCGCCGTATTTCCTGTGGGAACCACAGGCGCATACAACGATACACTTACGCTTGAATAGCGCGTATCGCCATACGCTTCTCGCTCGCGCTCAAATAGCCATGCGTTTGTACAAAGTATCGATAATGGACGCATTGGGAAAGTTAATGCAAGATAAAACTTGCGTAACGAGCGTCGACGGCAGTACTATCGTCGCGGCTACGTGACTCGTACTTGTACTCTCTTTTGCGAGGACCGTACGTACGTAGCGATAGTATATTGACGCGCGCATTTAACGAATAATTTAATTACTTACATTATCGAATAACAAGGCGGCTCAACGTGCAATTGAAGGCCTTTGACTCGTGCTTCATTTATCTGGTGTTAGTGCGCGTTCCATGCGAACATAACCGATGTATGCGTGTGATCAAACTTGTATATGCTATTGTTAGCTCCGTTTGCTTTTTAATTAACGCACTAATATTTACGAGATATCGCAGTGTCTGCTATAAAGTGAAAAATGCAATTTATATACAATTTACGGCTTGATTAATAGCGTGTTATTGTTTTTTAACTGATTTATGATAAAAGTCAATGCTATGCTTTCGATCGCTAATAAAATAGCATCTTTTTTATTTTCCTCCATACACCCGTATCATATCTTTCTTTGCGAACTGATAGAAAAAGAAATAGTATCGCAAATATTTACGCTCATTTTTGAACCTGAAAATATAATGTTCTCGTTATTCGGTCTGTTTCAGTAATCACAGGTGATGCAATAATAACTACAAGAATATAAGATACAATGGCGGCTCATGCATCCCAATGCCGTGGCAACATCCAGAGGACCAAACAAAATTAGGTAAGAACAATAGTTGCTCTTATTCGAAAGCGCGCATATTATCGTATCGCCAGTATCCAGCAGTGCATAGGACATAATATCTCGGCTTCTTTCACGTATATACGTATATTATAAGGATGTCGGCATTTTTCAGGCGACTCTGTCGCGAGCAATAAAATTCTTGCAAACGATCACGTTATGTAGTCAAACGCGGCCAATAGAGCCCGGTGGGTCTTCTCCACTCCTCTCGGAGCGTACGTATAGGTATATATAAGTAACCTTCTCTGCGCAATAGCTTACCCGCACCCTACTATTAGCTCTAACTATTTATGGCCTCATTCATTTCGTTTTATGTTTCAATTTAGATGCATTGATACTTGTTTGTTTACGCGTTACCTGCCACTCATTCATTCCTTCACCCATTCGTGCCCTTTATCCGAACCTGCGGCTGCTGTCGATACTTATTCTTTCGCACATGCACACTCACACACTCACACACACATCAACGGAAGCAGACGCCCATTATTATTCTCATACTCGCGATTTACTTTCTTTTCGCCCTTCGCACTATCAATTCTCTTCGGTGTTGAGAGTTAGTCTGCAGCTTTCGCATTCGTTACTTTCTGCTGCTCTGACATTTATGTATATAGTTTTTTTCTTACACCTTGCGAGCGGCTATTTTTGTATGCACAAACTTCAACATTATATTTAATAAAAATTACATTCAACGTATTGCGAACTGATATTAGAGTTGTTTTAATAGTTTACTGCGAATGTATAGCGCAGACGTAATGAAAAAAAAGCTTCTTTCACATTTCTTTTTATGAATAATGATTTTTGTAAATGTAAGAAAGTATTGGTTGTATTACTACTGTATGGTAATAATACTTTGCAGCAATCTTGTAATTCTGCATTAAAATTTTTAAAATTAATAAATTCAGGTTATATGCACGAAGTTGTTCTGATTTCTGCCTTATACGATGATAAGTCGTACCAACTATACAAAAGGAAAAATACCTAAAGCATTAATTCCTTTTGTCGGCATTTCAGAGAAAACTAATTTTATGAAATTATAACTTAATACTTGTTATTGTAACATTGGACGTCGTGCCATTAAAGACAGACAGAAATGATTATAAACTATTCTAAGGCAATTGTATTGTCGATCAGTATTTTACTTTATCAACGATAGTTTTGTAACTCAAGCCTATCGTAATCCTTTGCAACCAATTGCTTACAACAAATGGTAAAGTCGATTGTCATGATTCGATCATCTACTAATAATCTGCTTATCGCAACCGGCCGTCATCACACTGCATATCAACTGATATACAAAATAAATACAAAACAGCAAAAAAGAACGAATTTTCCTAACAGACCATACGAACATCCTTATACACAGTAATAAGTATCGAACCAAAGGGAAAGGCAGATCGAAATTTACAGTACACGTACTCAATAGACTCTCTGTTGCGGGGCGTCGGCGTCACTTATCAACCGGCAAGGTAGGCAGCTGCAGTATAAGTCGAGGACAAACAGCAGTACAATTGATAGCTCTGATATACTGAAACGAGTTTCGAAGCACTCGAATAAATTGGCCAGCAATTAGGTATATACACAGAGGAGCACGATCGCTGTCCTCGCAAAATGCTCTTTCTCTCTCTCTAACGCGCGCGCGTTTGTCTCTTTCATTCCACAGAACACAACGACGTGGTTCATCGAGTACGAACAGATATTAAGCCACACGTAGTCGCTCGTTAATACTGCCGTAAAGCGTTGCCGTATACCAACACACGAGTAATAGCGTCCATGCGTCCTTGTCGCTTGATTTACGAATGCCACGAGCACCTTTGCGTCTCGCATCTTCTTCCGATGGAATAGGCTATGCACTCATCGAACCCACTCGCTCTTAATCGAGGGACAGATTTTTTTTCGCGCTCCCGAGATGAACAGGTACCGTAAGTTTTCGATGTCGAATTTTCAGCGGAAAGATATAAAGCGAGCTGTAGTCGCGAACCCGGAGATGGGATAGGTATCGACCGTGAAAACTGCAGCGCCCTGCATCCAAGAGATCCGAGTAGGTGATACGGGCGCAAACCACCAGATGGCAAAGAGGACTTCTTCCCGGACACGGTTTCGTCGGACCGCCGCTTCGCCCTACCGATGCGCTGCTATCGAGTTTACGGTGCACTTTTGAGGACAATTTTCGACGCTTATGTTTACTACTGCAGAGGACAAGCGTACACGTTATCGCGCGCGGAGATGAGTATTATGCGAATTGCAGTGTAGTAGCCGCTACCGATGCGATAGTTCGTACACACACTGCATATGTGTTTGTATTATGTTCTCGGGAATGTGCTATGAGATGTTAACTATATTGCGCTTTAATGCGGAAGAGGTTATTGGGTTATTTTAATAATAGACTACGATCGTTAAATGAAAACGGTTTTTATTTTATTTAAATTTATATATTTTATAATATTTTTTATACCATTCTATATAAATACACTGTACAGACAAAATTTATTTTTAATAAATTATTTAAAATAGCCGAAGACTCCTTATTTTTTTATTTCAATTATAAGATAATGAAATTAGTTTTCATTACAGGTTGTATTTTAATAAAAGTGTAATTTTATAAAAAATATTGAATTTCGGAAAACAAGTATAGACCAAAAGACTATATAACTGATCCATCAAAGTCTAAACACATCATAGTCTCTACTCGTAATGCAATTATAACGATTGTGTACACAGGTATAAATTACAGACCGTAATTCTCGCGCGGTTCGTCGAACATTCAGCAAAGATTCACTGACTGCAGACAATTATCACACACTCATCTCTCTCTTTCTCTCTCTTTCTCTGCTGACCCTTCGACAAAGATTAACAGAGTGAAATTAACAAGACATCGTGCGTTGAACCTTGACTGTATATACGTGAATCTTCCTGGCACGTTGTAGAGAGGAAGAGAGATAGCTTTGCACCCATAAGAGGGAGAGAAAGAGTGAACATCCGATGACGAATGGATGCTGGTTTAGCGAGAGTGCAGATTCGGCCACGACGGGTGCATTGGCCCCTTAGCTTTCGTGTTCGCCTTCTGGTTGCTATAGATACGCCCCCTGATTCTCCCTTTATCTCACCCCCCTATCCGACCACCTTCACCTCTGTCTCACTTTTCTGCCACGTCCTCTTCGCTTCAGTTTTATTTGAAATAACCAAAAGGGACGTCCATCATCTATCTCGCTTAAGTTCGTGATCGCCTTTTTGCCTTAGCTCCGCAGTATCGGAATAGGTTGTCTACCTCCGTAAATGTTCGACGTATTATTTGTTTCATTCAAGCCCACGCTACGCGAAATTGAATGATTTTTCATTGCAAATTAGAAATGTAACATGATAACGCTTGCATGCATATTATACGATGAAACATTTCAAACGTTATCGTGAAATCATAAAAATTATCGATCCCCCCGACTGGGAGCATTGCATTATGGAAGTTACATCGCCAGAGAAGAACTGTAAAATTTCGGACATTGGGAATTCATTAGGGTGCTGGGACAGCGATTGAAACGTTCCGCAACAACTTTTCGAAATCGAGATACAATCGCACGCGCGCACAAGGGCCGCCGAACTTGCTTCGATTGTTTCCCTTACGGTGCATTAACTTTTACGATCTGGATATCGAGCAATCGCGACGCGCCGTGGCAGTACTTGCTTTGGCACACGCCTCGAAAAGTTATACAGATCCGCGCTACTGAAAAAAGTTGAAGTATATATATAACACGTACATAACTTTTACTTCCAAACGGTAAAATTTTGTAATTTTAATCGAATGTCGAATGCATGCACTTGGTGCTGCCATCGGAGAAGATCTGCCAAAATAACCCAAGTTTGATAAAATAATAAACTTTCTGATAACTTCATTACTTAATAAATAAATCAATTGTTGCATGGCATGTGAATGCAACTGCATTAATGATTCATAATTCAGTCGTACACAAGCGTATTGTACTTTAATTTCATAAAAAAAATATCATTAGATTAAACTCTCAAGCCGCCGTTTGATTGAAATGTAAGAAATTCTCTCTTCGAAAAAAATAATCAAATCATTAGTTTCAATCCTCTTAACCAAATGAATAGCAATGCGAAAGGAGAAAACACTGCAAAACAGAAAAGAGGGAACCCTTAGAGATGAACGCAGGCACGAACCTCTTAGTAGAATTGGATCGACATGAAATACAGAGCATAAACTTATTGTCGGGTTATCTTCGACCAAGACGGGCATTAGGCCTATTTTGGAAAGAGTACAGTGCATTATTGCACTGAAATCGCCCCTCTTTGCCTATGTTATCCCGTCTCGCATTTGCTCTTCTCTCGAGACCTAGAACGAGACTCTACCGACACTCACGCCTTCGCCGTATCCGACACGTGCCTGACTACACACATATACGTATACCAGATATAGGCATATATAGCAGACACGCATACAGATACATAGACACCCGAGCTACAAGCTTAAAGGCCCCTGACTTTTACGATTCTGTTCAAGTGGTCATAAAACTCGAGTTTACTACCGTCATGATTTTCAAGCAGACGGTCTGCCACCTGTCGGAGCCTCGGCACGAGGAGATGACTCGACGGGCCCCATCGCCAATTGCCTCTCGAGCGCATGTATTGTCTCAGAAACAACTCTTTGATCATTAGACTTGATTATACCCTTCTTACCGGTGTCTCTCTTTCCGACGACTGGTGTGTGCAGTGTAATGCGCTGCTTGTTCCATTGCTCGGGAGGAGTCCATTCACTGGAGTACTATGAGCTGCCACCGCCTCGCTCTGCGTGAGTTCGACTTTTACTGCCTACTTTTTCCCGCCCTTAATCCTTATTCTATTAACTCTGATTTTGCACTTACTACCGGTTGGAGCTTTTACTGCTCTTGCGGTATGGTTCAGTGCATGCATATGCGATTTAATGTAATGTATGAGTATATTGATATGATTGACAACATTTGTTATAAAAATATTAATATACGGAACAATTAATAGCGCGTGGAATTTTCGTCGAAGAGATTAAGCGCAACATGACGATTGTGGTAATATTAATATTCCCACGGCCCCAAACCGAAATCGGCATCGGTAGCACGCCCGGTTCACGACTATACGATCAATATAAAAGCATGTTTATTTACTCGTCGATATCATAAAAATCCTTTACGACCATCATCATTGAAACATCAAGTTGATTTTATAGCCTTGTACTCACAGCGCGAAGACAGTTTATCGGTCATTCGCGTAAAATTATAGGTAAACAACGGGGCACCTACCTTGCCCGGTAGCTCGCATCAAACCAATGAAAAATGACTATCGTCAAGTATATAATATAACCTCAACATTCTGTCCGTCGATTCATTTCTCGCGTCTAAGTAGCAGTCAAAAAATCGTAAAATTGTTCGTCCCTCTCTCGCTCTCTCTCTCTCTCTCTCTCTCTCTCCCCCTCGCACTCTACTTCTTACACACCGAAACGGCCGGTAAAAATCGATCTCACTTTTACACGAATTTTACGACTGACACTAAAAAAAGATTATACTGACGAAAAAGAGAAAGAAAGAGAGAAAGAGAGAAAGAGAGAAAGAGGGAAAGAGAGAGGTGATTGGTTATCGTTAAACATTCAAAATAACGATTAAGAGAAAGACGACGTGGCTGGAGCTTTGGTCGTGTACACCGGCAAATGGTCGAGCTCCGGGCTTATGATGGGCATTACTCGGCTCGTTATGGAATAATTTACGAGGTGCGAACCGCGGGGGCGATAATCCACCGACATTTACATCCCAATAAACAGTCCGATACAGCGGCAGTAGCAGAGCTGAGAGAGGTTAGATCTCGCAGCCGCACTCGTCGCGTGAGTTATATATATACCTATACCTTACGCAGCACAACCATGTGTATAGCGGGGCTGTGCAGTGTGGCCTCTCATTTTTACGACATTTTAATTGTGCGGAGATTCTAATTGGACCGTAAAGTACCGAGAGAGAAACCAGCTCGTAAAGCTGTTTACGATAACGCGCGACTATATCTCCGGAACAGCCGCTGTTTGTTTGCGAAATCTCAGAAAGCTACACTCTTGTGTACACCCCCCTCCTGTCTTCCTTCATTGATAACGGCCGGCGCCTTCCTTGAAGAGAATTGAACTTTGACTTTGACATTATCGAAATGTACGAGAGGTGTACATCTTTTCTGATGTGCATAATTGAATTTTCGTACACGTTATACGTTATATACGTTATACGTTATACGTTATACGTATTGCCAACGACGTATAGTATTCGGTTATTTTAATGATCTCTCAAGATCATAGTTACGCTTGTTCTTCTGCATAGACTATATCTATTTTTGGAGAGTTCCAAATCAATAACACGATATATTTTATTAATATAAAGTTACAAACATGAGCATAACATTTTCTAGGCAAAAAATGTTATCGAGTTAGCATAACTAAAATTTTCATTTATATACGATTAAATATTTCTAATGGACGAAAAGGTTTGAAAAGATATAATTAAATATAATAGAGAGCAAATGATTAAAATAAAAAAACGATAGATAGAGGAGATCGTTAAAGAATTCGTTGATTTGTCGTAAAAGCAATACAATAAACAAGCAACAACTCCGCGCATATTGTACATTTCTTATACGCAGTGTGAAATTCTCGACCACAGCAGCATCTCGTTCTAATCCATCGTTAGCAGGGCTCTTTTGTCCCGTCAGCGTTGTTACGTACTCCATAAAAATCTTCCATAGCGCCTCTCTCGCACTCTGTCGGGCGCGTAAGCTCGTTCTAATAAAAAGGCAATCGGACAAAACGCAACGGGGCAAAAGAGAAAGATCCGCGCGCGCAGTCGATGCTGGTCGTTTGAAAGTCGCGAGGGCTCTGCCAGTTAGTAGTTGGACCATTTGGCCAGAGGTGGCGCTGCTCTGCACGCGTGTCGTCTCGCGAAGTAAAGCTGGCGCGCGCGTGCGAGGGCGGAGCCTATACCGCTGCCCCCGCAGGAGTGGGGGTAGCCGTTCCGACAGTAGTAACAGTCAGTAGAGGGGAGATACCGAACTACTTTTACCGAGCGTAGGAACGCGGCGCGCTGCTCGTGACGAATTCAATTCTGATTGGTCCTTAAGCATAACCTCCCCCTTGGCACCTCGCATCTTCGCCCGAAGATCTTCGCTCTCTCTCTTGCAAGCTCACGTGAGTTCCTTCTTCAACTTCCCCCCACCCCTTTCGTCGAATGTTCCATCCTCGTCGCACTCGCTCGCTAAGCCGAACGCTCTGTCTCGTTCTCTCGCGGGCTTCTTATCTGAACTCGAGAGAGCTCAGACTCTGCTCAGGCTATACGAATTTAATCCGGCGGCACGTCGTTGAGTTACTAGAGCGCTCTACAGGGGGCTCTCTTGGCCAAGAACAGCACCGCGAGTATGCGAAGAGCGAGAAAGAGAGTGAGAGAGACGAATAGGTGGTTAGAAAAGGAAGGGAGTTTGTACAAAGGTTGGACGGAGATAGCTCGAAAGAGAGAGAGAGAGAGAGAGAGAGAGAGAGAGAGCGCACGCGTTCGCTCGGGTTATCGCGCACGCTATACTCTCTCAGGCCTCTACGTTGCGAGGAGAGGGGCGTACACGTGAGAGCGAGCGAGAGAGCAGCTACGAAAAAGAGCTCGAGGGGGAATGAGAAAGAGCTATAGAGCAAGTAGGCAGAGTGTGCGGCGCGCATTATACTCCTGTGACGCGAGTGAGCGAGAAGGAGAAAGGTAGAGTCCGACGGCTGACTCTGGCTCTTTTCTCTCTCTCACTCACTGTATACACACTGCGAGAGAGCAAGCGAGTGTGGCAGTACACGGGGCGCGAGAAAAGCAGTAGTGTGCCGTGGACCACCGCACTGGCATACCGTGGCATTACGCTCGTATAACGATCCCTCTCTCTCTCACTCTTCTCGGTGTGCGCAGCAGCAGCGGCAGCAGCGGCAGCAGCGGCAGCAGCAGCATTTTATATATACATACGCGCAGATATACACACACGCGAGCGTAGCAGCGGACTGATTGCGCGCGGCGGCGGTGCTCCTTCCTCGCTCCTACCGCCCCATCAGTCGACGCACGGCTATTGCGGCTGGTGGTGCGTTTTCTCCCAGCGGCAGCAACCTCTCAGTGCAGTTCGTGCATCCGTACACGCAATTACAGTGCATCGTCGTTATCGTCATCGCAAATGAAGGACATTATACTTACTAGCGATTGATAATATACAGCTTGAACTGGGATTGTTGAAAAAAAGCTCGCAGCAATAGCAGCACTAGCAGCACTAGCCGTGGCTATTTAAATCTCCCTCGGCAGTCAGAGAAGAGAAGCTGTCAGAGAAGAGGAAATCGACGCGCGAAGCGAGTAGACCACGCGCTGGGCTGTCGCGTGCCGGCAGCTTTTATAGCCCGTCTGATTACCCGGTTTATTGCGTCGTAACGCTTTAACGATCATCGCCTCTCAGCGAGTGTTTTCCGGCCGGTAGCCGCTCAAGACGACTCAACTCTCGGGCAGCCAGTGTCAAGCCAACAAGAGACGACGAGTGTTTAACCGAGGTATTAAGCGCTCCGAAAGAGAAAGTGGTTGACAGCCATAAACCGTGCTCGAGGATGCTGGCCGTGGGTTCCATTCCTGCCGGAGCTATTGCCTCCTAATTCACGCTCTATTGACATCGAACAAATCGAGTGCATATGTTGACAGAGAGTGACGTTGTGGTGCGGTGCGAGCACGCTTCTGTGAGACCAGATGACTTTTAGCAGCGGTAACAGTCGCAACGTTGAACTTGGCGCGCTTTTCGCTCGAGTGTCATTTCAAGTTTCTCTCTCTTTCTCTCTCTTATTCTTACTCTCTCTTTCTTTTCTCTACTAAAGACTTGAGCAGTAGAGTTCGCGAGAAGCAAGAGGCAGAGCAGTTTATTTTCTCCCCGTGATTCGTTCTAGTGCAAGTGATCCAAGATAACCGGAGTAACGAGATGAACTCATACTTCGAGCAAAGCGCGGGTGGCTTCTACGGGAGTCACCACCACCAAAGCTCGGCTGCGGCCCAGCACCACGACCCGGCGACAGCCGCGGCCTACCGCAGTTTCCCACTGGGACTCGGCATGTCGCCATACGCGAGTAGTCAGCATCACCACCACAGCTCGTCGTCTCTCGGCATACACCCGGGCGGTGGCACGAACACGCGGCCACCCCAGGACTCACCGTACGACGCGAGTGTCGCGACGGCCTGTAAACTATACTCGTCCACCCCCGAAGCGACCGGGCATTCGACCTCCTCGTACACGGCAGCGGCAGCCGCCAGCAAGGACTGCAAGCAGCAGGAGCAAGCCGTGGCGGCTGCCCACCAGAATGGCTATGCCGCGGTTATGGCAGCGGCCGCCGTGAAGGACGTTTGGCAAACCGCGTCCGCAGTAGCGAGCGGTCAAAGCGGAGCTGGTACCGGGGCTGGCAATTCGGCTGTGGTGCGCCCGTCGGCCTGCACCCCTGAAGGCTCGAGGGTAGGCAGCTACTCGGGTCTGGTGAGCGGCGGAGACGCGGCTTCGAGTCCTGGCAACAATGGCTCGAGCCGCTCGCTCAGCTCCTCCTGGAACACCTGCAGCCTCAACAGCTCGGCGGCGAGCCAGCCCGTAGCCACCCAGCTACACCAGCAGCCCACCGCCAACCATACGTTCTACCCCTGGATGGCCATAGCAGGTGAGTCTTTCACTCTCCTTTTCTCACTCTAATTAACATAAGCACAGGCAGTCGCGTGGCTTTTCAAAAGCACGTGTTCACCGAGTTGTCTCTCTCTCTCTCTCTCTCTCACTGTCTGCTCCGCGTGTAGACTTTGTTCGGTGCAAAGCGCGACTATGGGGCTGTATGCATGTATAAGCGTGTCTTCGCGCCCTTTTCTATAGACTCTGCATTACAGAGTCATTACTCTACGCATTGTCCGTGCAAAATTGTTGCGGGGCGATTCGGGGATGGCATGCTTATGAATGCGTATTATTTGCGAGACTTACACGCGCTTCAGAGGGGTGAACCTGCTTCGAAAGAAAAAGCGAGAGAGAAAGAGAGACAACTGCCAAGAAATTAAATTGAGAAGCGGTCAATTCTGCTAAGTCGAAAATTTACCGAGCGCTGTTGCACTGAATTACTAATTTATGCGAACACTTTTGACATCTTTATACAATTGCATGCAGTTTAGAAATATTTTCATCTTACAATAATATCAAAATTTCCAATCAGTACATTTATTTATAAGTAATCGTGCTGAATTCTGATCCAGTGGTCAGATTTTTCTGTAAGCATTTTTCCTGCCAACGACGTCGAATCGAATGAACGTTCGAATCAAACTGAATTTTCGACTTCGATCTTTGCGCGTAATACAACGTGGTGGATTTTCGTACTCGATTGAAATTTACGCGTGACAGAGCGTTCGTCATGTATTTTTACCTCTCTCTCTGTCCCTCATTCTCGCTTCAGCCACAAACGATAACCTGAATTTATAGGGGCAACACGCCAAAAATATTCCATCGTCCTTGTCTACGGATGAATGAACCATATGATTGTGTGCGCGATCTTCGTCCTGGTCAATAAATCATGAGCCTCTTCTCTTTTGCAAATACGTTCAACGTATAATTGTTCCTCTATTGGGCAGTGATCATCTCTCTTACGTATACTAGCCATATCGTTAACTTGCAGCGACGAACGCTTTCGAAGTGATAAGATCGTGGTGATACCTAAAAAAAAAAAATTTCTTGATTAAAAGTATAGTTATTTCATTAAGAAATTATTTTATAGAAACATTAGGATAAATCGTCTGATTCGCAAAATTTATATCGGAAACGGGACTTTACTTGTGAATGTGAAATTCTAGTTAATATGGTCAAGTTTGTTAGCAAAAGTGACCACTGTGACAACAACATTGTTTGGCCAATTTGGCGAATTGATTTTTTATTCAAGAAACGCATTAAAATCTCGCGAGCTACGTTATGCTTTATCGAGCTCCGCAAATCGCACGAACGAAACTCTTTAACGAATGGAAAATCAAAAAAAGACAAACTACGTATACGTGCTTAATTATGTATACGCTTTCGTCTATACTGACGCGTGAAATACAACGCGGGAGCCGTTTCTCCATAAATAACAAATTCAAAGTATAGCATTTGGATTTATTGAAAATTAGCGCTCTATCCGAGAATCTCGCAAGTCCTAATAGTTTGATAAAAAGACTATCGTTACGTCGGAATGGTTCCGCGTAATTGAAAGCCATACTCTTTACTTTGCATTGTGGTAAAGTTTGCACGGAAGAGCTGTTATTATGAGAAACCGATAATTTCGAATTTCTAATCGGAGTCGGAATTCCATTACTTAAACAATGCTGCATACCCTGTATAATTTTTCTGTTTACACTATACTCATGGGTAATAGAAATAAAAACTCGTATAACCATCAATTTTGTTCCTTTTACCGCCATGCAATCCTCATTACAAAATGTTTTCTCAGCTTCTCGTATCGGGGGCATTGTGCTTCTCTATATGAACCCCCACCCATCAATTTGTCAGATTCAAGCGCGAGCGAGTGATATGAATTTCATAGGCGCGAAAAGGGCCCGGGTCCAAGAATAGAGTCAAGTGCGTGTAAAATCGGCCGGTATAAAGCACGAGCTCGCGCGTCTGTAATAATGGAGCAAAGAGGGTTCGGCGTCGACGTTCCCCGATTAGGGTTCAAGTGGCTCGTCGTCTCGCCCGTCTCTCTTTCCCTTCGTGATCGCGCGCGCGCGCGCGCACCAGTAACAACTTTGACACACATATACAGAGGCATGTACGATCACCCCTCAGAAACCCAAATTCCGGCTGCAGATAGTCAGCTGTTCGCTCCGGCAGAATTAAGTTATACGAGCGCTTCTAGTCACACGTAGCTATATATACATATACCTACGTATGTATATATGTATCTATATTATATAATCATCGGTTGTCTCGAGAATGAGAGAGAGGGCAGTGCTTTATTATTTTTCTTGACATTTGACTTCTCAGCTGTTCGCCCCTTTGAGGAGTGGAACATGCACGAGTTTGCTTTCTGAGTTTTCCATTTTAGAAATAAGTTATGGTATAGAGTATAAGGTACAGCAAATAATTATTCATTGTTGCGGAAATGTTATAATGCAAAATTAGCATAAATTTCTCATAAATTTCCTGGAATAAGTCTATTTGCATATTCAGCTTCGCAATCTAATCCCTTAAAAAAATGCGTAATCAATTCTTGAATCTCAAAAAGTTCCTCATTTATTACTAGAGTATTTATGGTTCTTTCCATCAATATCAAATAAATCTTTGAACAAAGCTTAAAAATTGCCCGGCAAACTCCCCTCATCGAGTGGTGTAGTGGTCAATTTATTTCCATTAACGTCGAAATTTATGCGCATCCTTGCGCTTAACCGCAAAAATTAAAAAAAAAAAAATAATAAATTTCGCCTCGGTTTATCTCGATAAGAATTAATTACTCGCCGTTATCGGACGTGCAACTCCTTCGAAAATCAAAAATCAAAAGCTGTAGCTACACGCAATATATCATACGCTTAATTCGGTTAGTGTCGTTGATCGTGTGCTGCCGCTCACACGTATGTATATGTATACACATGCATCCGGAAAGACGAGAGTAACTCCCGCGAGAAATTATGCCCCGAATGCGTTAATATAGACCCGAGAGGTTGAATTATCGATCTATCGAACGAAAGCAGGTTATAACTAACTACAGAAAACCTGTTTCCGTGTATTTAGCCAGACTTAGAGTCATTGACTCAAATCGCGCACTGCGCCTCCTCTTTCTCGCTACCATCAAGATGGCAGCTTAATAACCGATCACGAACACTTAAAGTTATTATATTTATATACACAATTTAATATAATTAGAGATTATCGATCTTTAATTTTAAACGAATAATCGTCGTTTATTAATCTTTTTCTCTCCCTCTCCCTCTTTCAGAGAGCTGAAGCTTCTGACTTTCGAAGATTGCACTGTTGCAACGTAAGTTGCGGGGGTGTACATACTTACGTCGCGAGACGATAAAACGAATTTGCATTACGCGTGTGCTCCGAGTAGTATACGCGTTACATAATAGTACTGCGAGTTATACTGCGATCGATACCGTTTCTTATTCCACCGAGTATCGAGCGCGACGGGCGTTTAAATTCTTCCGTCCATGAGAACTTCGAAGTAGAGAAAAGCATATTTTTAAAGCGATGTTTCAGTTGTTCTCGATTAAAGAGAAAAAAAAATATTATCGCAAGTCAATCGAATAATTAAATCTGAGAATGTGTAGTACTTTGTAGAGAATGAATTTATGTGCGTTCGCTCCTTGAGTGATTAGAAACTGCTGCTATTTTATCTCGCGCCTATAAATCACGATGGAAAACATGAAAAGGAACATGAAGAGTCAGTAGACATAAACAGAAGCGCTTCTTTCGCTCAGCAAAGATAATGTTATATTTTTGACCTCCACGCGACAGTTAGTTCATGTAGTCTTGTACAAGTACGTGTCAATGATAATGTGCAGTCGTTGCCTCGCGATTCGTCTTTCAATCCACGTATAATGGCAAGTATTATATAGCCATAATAAACTCTTGTCATTTACTAGCGCAAATGAGTTTAATAAAATCACCCCGTGACTTCATGCCGAATTCGAACAATTACTCCATTAAAAACTCCTTAAAGCCAGGTTGTTTACATACCCGGGCAAGATTGCATTCTCAAATGACCGGGAATTCGTCCCTATCCTCTATTCATATGCCGTTATCGCGTATATAAATCATAAATAATTGCACGCACAACAAGAGAAGGCAGTTCGTTTTTTTTCTTTACCTGGACTAACGCCTGTGCAATGCATCTTTTATCTCGGCGCCGGCTCTCTTCCTTTCTTCTTTTCGAGAAAATGTGGAAGCGACCACGGAGAAAATTCGCTTTAGTCGTGCGACACAAAGTTGGAGAGTAGATCACTTTCTCTCGTTCCGCAGATGCTTTAGGGAGATATTTACGATTTCTCATTGAGCGAGGGGGCGAAGTCGACGGCGGGTAGGGTAATTAGAGGGCGGGAGTCGTTGGTCGTTTCCCCTCCTGGCGGTATCGTTGATGCTGTTAAAGCTAACAAAAAAAGTAAGCGTTAGTCTGTGTCATGATTTTTACGATGCGTTTTAGAGAGCAGAGAAATAAGGTGAGCTGGGCCGAGTTTCAGCTTTTTAAAAGCATATTGGCATACTGCAACTGGCATACTAGATTTAGTTGAGTCAAACGCTTTGGATGCATTTTAATTTCAGTTATTTGCTGGTATTGTCATTTTTAAGGCGTTATTTTATTGCTTGGATTTTATCGACCGTTCATTCGGACATTATCTTATTGCAGTGAATTTGACAAATTCTAATATCAAACTACTGAACTCTTACACGTCAGGACAAATAATCAATCAATACGATCTTCGAAAAAATAAACGATAATAAAAATCGGTTAGCTATACGTGTGCAGAAATAAAAGCACGTGCACGAGGCAGTTCCCGCGTAAAAACTACAACCACGTGGGTTGCGCGCACGAGGTTTTCAAGTCCCACCACAGAGAGAAGAGCGGCAGCAGACGAGAAAGAGAGAGGGAGGGAAGAGAAGGCGAGGTGTTGTACGTACCTCGGGGAGTAACTTCGTTCAATATAAACCAGCTACGAAACGGCACTGTAACCGTAACGTTGACGTTTACGACGACGAAATCGCAGCTTGGCTCGTTTCGCGCTCTTTCTCTCCTCTCTCCGACGGGTCGTTTCTGCCCCCGCCTCCGCACTTGGCATCCCCCTCACGGCACTGACTCGAGACTACTGCTACAACTACCTGCACATTCCGTCGATAATGCAGAAACCACTCTCAACTCGACTATTTCCCTCCCCCTGCGCCGCACGATCTCATCTCTTCTCTTCTTCCTTTTTCTTTCTCGCCTCCATCGCATGCTGTGTGTGGGTAGTTTCCTTTTTTTCGCATCCTACGCCAATGCGCTGCCACTGCTACTGCTGCTGTTCTTTCTGAGAGTTTCAAGTGGCCGCGCGTACACGCGGCACTCGTCTGCAATCGTAAACGCGGGTTACTTCACAATGCTTTAACCAGGCGTAATTAATGGATGTATGTGTACAAATATTCTGCGCATTGCTATATTTGCCGGGATTAATATTTCTTACAGAATTGCGGATTTTATCTTCATTTTAAATCTGTGCGTGTGTTTGTGTCTGTGTGTGTGTGTGTGTGCATTGTAGAGCATCGCATAAAAAACCTAACAAATCTATTTTTGCAACGCCTCAAGCTGTTGATGATTTTTTCCGTTAAAATTATGAACTTTCTCTCTGACTCTCTTTCTGCTCCTCGACTCTTAAAAGTAATTGCCTTTTGAACGGATAGCAGGCAATAAAAGCTTATCTAAATCACCAGACAGCCCATACAGTTTTAACTTACATCACAAATGCAAGCGCCGCTCCGGTTTTAACATTTTAAATACCCATACTTTTGTACTCTCTCCATCGTTTCGACATATTTACAGATTGTAAATATGAGACTTGGTGTATTATCCATGGCCGTAAAAATACACGTTTGTATGGAATACGGCATTGAAAGCCTAATACAATTAATATTACTTATTATTATTATTACTATGAATACTTATTTTCTCAGGGAAAACCTGTATACGTATAGCAAATGCAATTCAATATTATAATGAAAAGAAGTTTCACTATGGTAACAAAGCCCGTGGTCATAAAAATAATATATTTGACTGAATGACCAAGCTAGTTTATTACGAAATCCCGGGTGTAATTAATAACGACAGCCGGCGAGTCCTCGAGGAATCAACTACTCCACGCCATGCGATGAAAGTAAAGCTCTCGCAGGCGCCTGCTGCTCACTAGCGCCCTCCTCTCTCGGCCCTCGTTCTTTCCCCTCCCCACCGCCATCTTCTCACTCACTCTCTTTTTCTCTATTCGATCGTTCGCTACATATGCAAACATGTGCTATATACAAGGCACATGAGCAGCCGTTCGCGCACCCGCGCTTCAATCAATGTAATTGAAAACGACGAAACGGAGTCGTGCTTAGAAAACGAGCCATTTTCGGAATCGAAAACTTTGCATGTGCCGCTGCAGTTTCGAGACAGAGAAATGAGTATCCATATACATGTAGGGCTTCGCTCCACTTACGGCCCGACAGGGATGGTGTATTAGATGGCCTCGAAATACCTCGCAATCGACTAATTGCCACCGAACATCCGATCGCATCCCTATCTCATGTGTATGCCTTTCCACAGCTTATGGTGTATATCCGATGTTATGACGAGCACGTGTGAGCGATCGGTATGCTATATACTACGGTAGTATGCTATAAGGTATACTTCGTAGAGGGGATGCAGTCGTTCATCGTGCTTTCGTGCTGCCTTTTTTATTTGTGCATGTACGAGTATACCGTATCGGGTATTGTGCGTGCTTGCACACGTGCGAGCGGACGAGCGATATTTATTTTCTGCTGGAGCACGTGATGATTTGTTAAAAATGGCTCTATACATACTCACCTACGACACTCCGCATGGCTCTTCGTTATATATTTGCAATTAGCATTAGGTGTCAATTTTTTTAATTTCGAACCGTAAATAAAAAGTTTTTTAAATCATTATCGCAAGTCAGCATCGAATCTGCGCATACGTCACCCATCATCTTCCATGTTCGTACTTTCCCTCTCTCTGGCTCTCTCTCTCTCTCGCTCTCTATCTCTCATGTGGTCCTTGGCGTGGAATATAGGCGGGTACGCCCGCGAATCGGTGATCGAGTGCAGTCGCGCACACTTATATACGCATACAAAGAGAGTGAGAGAGAGAGCGAGAGATATACACACATAGGGTTCCTTTTCTCTTTCCGGCTGGTTCTTACAAGGCTGCCGGATATATCGTATAGACTTGCTTGCGCTTGACTTACGCACGGTTATACGCCCTTTCGGTCGCTCTTATGCCGCTACTGCCCGTCCGAAAAACATCCGGCAGTCGCGCCGAAAAATATATAATCTTATATATCCCTCGAGGCGCGAGCTCCCGCAGACACAGGAGAAAGAAAGAGAGGCCCTCTCGCATTCATGGGAGCAGTTTAACGCGGCGAATCGCTCATTATCTCTCGCTCTCTGAACGTTGCATATTTTTTCCGACGCTGCCGGCGAGTGCTTGTGTATGCCGTGTGCGCCATAGTCCGATCCGTATCTTTTGTTCGAGTTTTCGACTTGTTGATGCGGGTAATGAGAAGAGCGCACCAAATTTATTGGCTATGAAAATCCTTTATTAATTCCGATTGTCGAAAGCCTCCTTTTTTCTGTTGGTTGCTCTCGTCAAGTTCGGCAGAGAATTAACGAGAACGTAATCGCTGTCGATATATAATGCGTCTTTAATATTCAACCAAAGAATTTTGTGCGAACACTGTGATTTTCTATACTATACGTGTACGTATATATAGATACTTAGTTTCTTGGCATAATTGCAGCGCTTACATTGCGACGCGGCGACTTTCTACAAGAGGCGAGCACAAATTTTTCATTTTAATGTTCCGTTGGCGATCCGAAACGCGGAGGACAAATTTTTTTCGCGAATAAGACTAAATAAGAATAAAAGGTGTCGAGTACATTTATCACCTACGCTGGTACTCTTATAGAAGAGAATCCGAAATCTTGTCTTTAGAAATATAAGGCTTCAATTGTTGCAACAGCAAAAGCTTATTAAAATCGCATGCATTATCGCGATCTAATTATTTCTGTGCGGAGCGGGTTATAATTACAAGTTAGAAACGCAAAGTGTACTCTATATAGTTGAGTTGGAATTTCGAATAATAAAAGTAGTTTTCGAAGAAAACAGAAAAATTTCCACGGAAGTTCTCTGTAGATAAATACCGATCCAGCGTAAAATTGTTGTACCATACATACTCTCAGCAAATCCCGTGATTCGCATGCTCAACAAGCAAACAAACCTAATTAAACGAACAGAATCGCGCATTGCACGTCGTAACACGCAAGTAACGCCGCCGAAATTTGCATACAGCAATAAGCGTTTGGTCGGAAAAAGAGAAACAGAGTACGCAACAGCAAGGGGCAAGCTCGGAAAAGAGGAGAAACGCTAAAAAAAGGACGAGTAGTGCCCGTTGAAGTAGCGCGCGAATAAAAATCCATGCATAATCTTTTCCCCGTTTCAGTGAGTTTCTCGCCTGTATTTTATGGCTGACACGCATGAGCCAGAAAACAAACAGAAGCAAAACGCAGTGCCAACAGCGAAAGAAAAGTCGCGCGGAAGCGCTAGTGCTCTCCTGCTAGGAAAAGAAATAAATTTCAGAAAATAAAATAAAATATTTCTTCTTTGCTGTATGTATAATATAGCAAGTATGGCAAATATGTACAATTATATAACGCAAGGTGTATCTATACACCTACCGTCTTTTTCGTTTGATGAACGACCCATTCGCACGTAAACCACTTGGAGCTTCCAGCATGTTCTTATCTCGATGTTTTGTAAATTTCATGCGCCAAGGCGAGTTATCACTCTCGCGCGATTAATTTTCTAACTGTTGTCCTGGGGTTGCTCGATCAATTATAAGCGAGTACAGTTCTTTTCGCACCTGACCGATAAAACAAGCTCTTCTCTTATAGCTATAAAAGCGACGATGCATTTCCATTGCGCGAATAGAGTTCGAGACCTTCATTCAATCAATACAGTATACTTTTTATTGCGAAAATAATACGCAACACCGAGTGTTTCGGGATTTCATGAATATTGTGAATAACAAATTTTTCCTTTGAGCTCGTATTATCTACGATATTTAAAAAAAATATTATCGATATAGATCGTATGTCTGCGTATACAAGCACATAGTAAGCGCACAATCAACGTGCACAAAAACCTTGAGTCCGAGCATTGACATCGTGGGACTTTGCTCGAGGATGAGCAACGCACACAGCGCAGTAGTATAATCAGTCAGTTATACTGGCGCCTAGGCTCTCCCGCTACCCTTTTATTTGAATTAATATATATAGTAGCCACATACCGCGTGCCCAAGTACTACGTGCGGCGTTTGTATCTACTTTTCAGATACACTGTAATACGCTATGCTCAACTTTGCTCTGTTTGCGTATACATATAGATGCTCGATTCCCACGATGCCTTTAAAACGATCTTACACGCGTGATAATGTTACAAACGTGTATGTGCGAACACACACACACACACACACACACACGTACATACATACACACACATATATATATATATTTAATTATTTATGCGCGATTCCATAAAAAAGGATATATACTTTTTCGGCTTTTACTTTGTCGCGCAGGTTTTCAATTAATGAACGCTCACTTGATCGCTCGCGAGAATATTATTGCAAATAGATTTCGAAGCTCGTAACTCAGCGAACTTTTTGCGTCTGCCAGGCACGAACCTGCTCTTTCTCGTTCGTTATTCTGCGGTCGAGCTCGATGGGCGGCCATTACGGCCAAGCACCTGCCTGCCTCCTTGGCGACCTGACTCTAGCATCGTCCTTCTCTTTTATATTGCCCTCGTGCTTTCTTCTCTTCCGACCGTTGCTCACGCACACCTATACGTATACTCGCACACACGGATAAATACACGTGCATATGCACGAGTTCGCATCTTCGCACTCCATTTTTTCTCTCGTTGCCTCTGTTTATGATTCTTATTTGTCTTCTTTCACGAACGCTCTTCTCCTCTGCTCTTTTACAGTTGTAATGGGTCCGATATATATTTAGCTATAATGAAATACATCTAACGAAATGTAGTTCTTTTTTCGAGCTATTATAAAATCGTAAAGTTGCCAGCGATTAATCGAGAGCGAGCCATGTAAACGATCGAACATGCATATACCTATATATGTATATAGTACCGGCGTGAAGAGAAAAATTTCAATTTAACTCGACGATAAATATATAATAAAAAAAAGTCGTCTTATGCTGCATAAATAAGCTTTGCAGTCGTAGTGCATTGGGTTGACGACGACTATGCGTTGATCTGTATCAAGAGTTGAATTACCACCGATGCCACTAATGATACGGTATGGCGTCAACGTTGTACCGCTGCAGCCTAATATCGTTGCGGAGCCACTATAAATACGTCGGAGCATCATTGCGTATCTCGTCATAGCCTTTCTCGTAAGTTAACGCCGTTGGACTTACAACTACACTGTTGCAATGTTCACGATCTCGTCGACGTCAGCTTAATCGCAATACAATGCTTGACATGTATGTGCTGCAGTAGTAGCGCGACACGCATATAGGTGGATCGTGTTGCGAGTAGAGCGGAGATTGATGGATGCGCGACACTTTTGGACACGCAGGAAAATCGAAAAAAAATCTTGTTTTCGCTAAACGTAAACCACCAATGCAACTGAGACTGATTGATTTTTTGATTCAGTTTTTTTATAAACTTTATTGTCTCTTTCTAATATTAAATTTGAATATTTTTCTTCGTGATATATCACAGTTTGTAAGACCTAACGGCATTTTCTAAAATTTTCCTCCATTTGCACTGATATATATCGGAAAAAATGTCGACAGTCGGATTGCGACTGGCAATTGCGGATTTACTATCGAATGGTCATACAACAACAGTTCATCATTATGTAGGAAAATTTCTCAATTTTCTACAGTCAGCCGATTGCATCGGTAGTATACCTGCCAGTTCGAGGGACGTCTCCATTTCCATTTACTCGTAATATCGATATTCCAAGGTGAAACCATCAGGAAAAAGGGACTGAATTCCAGAGCCGACAAATGCCTCTAAAAATACAGTTTTCAATATAAGCACCTGTTTCGCGCATTTTGTTTAAATTAGAAAATAAAAAAGTAAAACATAGTGCTTCCATTTCATGTACACTTCCTTATGCCTATCAATTCCCCGTTTCATTATCACGCTCGATTCTATGTAGGCACGCTATTTGCGTAACTAATGCATCCACGAACGAGTCCGAACAATATCGTATCGTATTGCATTTTATCTTTCCTCGCCTTCAAGCAAATCGCAGCATACACCATATCGATATACATTGTAGTGAAACAAGTAATACACATGCGGGCATGTACGTCCTTTGAGCCGGAGATCTCTCACACGTCTATAGCCGTAAGGTTACATAAAGCAATCGTATTATGTCGGCGCAACGTTCACAGATCGATCGCAAACCGCAAGCAAGTATAAACGTTGTAAGTCATTTGCAAACGGTGGTTCCTGGCATCTTGACCCTCATTTGTTCGGTGGATCTGATCTTTTTGCAATTTTGCCATTCGAGGAAGATAGAGGTGAAGAAATAAGAGAAATACGAAAGAGAACAAGTTTCGAACTGCGAGAAAGAACACCAAGCTGCCGCCGAAAATTTATTTCATTTTGCGATGGTACCTCGTCATTATTTTTCCATTAAGAATTTACCGTTTCCTATTTGTACACGTAGTTCACTTTTTTTTAATAAAACTGATGGTATTTGAATGAGTATACTTAATTGTCATTTTTTCTGTTACAGGTAAGTTGGAGGAGAATTATTCATCTACTATTTCCTCTGGGATGCGTGAGTTTAGGACATTTTGAATAAATTAATGACAACGAAACTAGAAATAGTAAAGTTTGGATTGACTTTTAAAAAATAATTCCTAAAAATGATGTAACATCTGAAGGACTATGCGATTACAAGCTACACCGAATTTCTATCAACGGGCGGCTGGAGAATTTGCATAAATAGTAGTACGGGGAAATCCATCATTCTTGCTTTGACTCTCTCTCTCTCTCTTTCTCTCTTTCTCTGTTTCTTTCTTTGAAGTCGCGACTTTCTTTATCTCGTATACGAGGGTTCATTAGCGTATACTCACTCGCTGTCTGCGCAATGCTCACTAGTTTGCAGTGTGTTTTTCGCGAGGAGGAACAGGTTTCCCCTAGGAATTCGTGCAAGACGTCGTTTGTTCAATTTACGACCGGTTAAAAGTGGTCTTGCATCTAACCGCACATTATATGTTATACTAGAGCAGTCGCGCGCGTTCGTAAGTGAGAACTGTAAGTATCGTATATGTCTGTATAGTTACGCCGCCGCAAAACCTGTGTAGATTGAAAATTCGAGAATAGCCTTTCAGCAGCTATGAGTAAAGAGGAATAGTGAATGACATAGACAGAGAAAAAGAAAGTTACTCATAATCATTTCGAAACTGCATTGCAACCACAGTCAAAGTATAATATGTCAATGTCTTCAAGCAAATTGCTTATCCGAAAGCTGAATTGCGCTTTAATTATTTTAACTAAAAGGTTTATCCTTTTACTAAAAAATGTTGTATGCTTATGTCAGTCGTTACTTCGAACACAGCTGACTAGTTTTTTGTATACGATTTTTATTCACTTGCGTTGTACCTTTCTATTATGATTCCTCTGTGCAATTCTTGTGCGAATCAATCAAAAGTAGGAAGAATTCTTAAGAAATTTGCTCCGAAAATCTTGATTTTCAACCGATCAGTATGAGATACGTAGAAATACTAATAAACACTAATAAACACTAATAAACACTAATAAAGAGTATGGCTCTCGTCATACATCCAGGTAAAGAACCTTCGAAGAGCGCGTCGTTCATCGCAACGAAAAGAAGTTGCCGCTGTGCAATTTCAAGCCGTCTCTGCTGTCCCGGTGCAATAAAAGTGGCGAATCTCTTCTCGAGGCACGTCCAAAAGCGAATCCTCTACGTGCCCTCTCCTATGCTTTTACCAATATAGGTATACCAATACAGGTAGGTATACACGGGCCAAATTTCTCGACTCAATGAGAAGACCTCTCGAACCGTTATTTTTTCTTTTTTTTTACGGAAATAGTCATAAAACGACGGAGAGGCGAAGTCGGGTCGACAATGGGACGTAACTGTTAAGTTTTGGGTCCGCCGACCAAGAGTCGGAGGTTTTATTTGCCTGTTGGTCCCCAGTGGCGGTGTTTGTCGCTTCACTATTTTATGTATCGAATGTTCGCTCAGTTCTTCCGTGTCCGTCGCATCGCGACGACTGTCTCGCTCCTCTTCTAGTTGCCTATATATTATACGTATTTGTGAATCCCTCGATTTATCGGTGAATTAAATTTTTTTCTCATCAGGCCGTATTGCGAGCGTGTGATTGGGGTGGAGAGAGGGGAAGGGGGATGGTGTTTTTGTGAATCATCGTGGCGCGTTGTGATATGTAGAAAAGAATTTCTTTGACCTTGAATAATATTCTCGTTATGGCCATATTGATGGCCATAACCATGTCCACGCGTCACGTGGAAATTAAATGCTATTTCCAAATTTACCTGAAAATGAGTCTTATCGATCACTGACATCGATAACTAAATTTAGTTTAAAAAGTCGATAATACAAAGTACATGACTACTGTACTCAGTCACTCACGCGTATCCTTAAACAAATTATCTGTACTTCCGATTAGTGAGTGAGTCTAGCGAATAAAGAATTACAGCTTTTTCAAGCTATAAGTCCAAGCAAGCATAAGTCCTATAGATATAGTATTTCCCTCTAGAATTGCCGCTCATTCGATCGCGAGAGCACTGCGTACACAGCTCTACGAAACAAAGGCAAAACGATAAAGTGAAAAGACGAGCGTTTCGACGAATAAAAGAAAGAGTACAAAGGCAAAAAGGTAAGACACAATGGGGAAGTTTCGATTATGCGAAGAACGCGTCGACGAGACGTATACGCGCCGTGTATTTCGAGCTCGCGCGTGTCTACTGGTAAGATTTATACCCGCGTACAGGGCGCGCGCGCGACTCTACGGAAAGAAACGGGTTTTGCAAACGGGATTTGGTTCGCCGCCGCTGTTGCTGCTGCTGCCGATAATCGGTTCGAGTGGATCGGGTAGGGCCAGGAAGGCTTTCTGCTCTCGCTTTTCGCGCTCTCGCTTTCTCGTTTCCTCTTCGACGGGAGCTCTTTTCGGCGTATACTGCACCCGTAGGGATAAGAAAGCGCCGGTTCTTTTCAGATGATGCAGCCCCGATGTGTATCTCAACTTTCATTTTTATCTTTTTTCTTGCCTCGGTAGCAATTTTGAGAGGTTACTAGAATTTACATATACTTAATTATTCTTCTTAGCGGGACAGATTTTTTAAATTTATCGACGCGTTGAGTTCACTGACAATTTCAATAGTCGTGTCTACTCAAATGACATTGGAATATTTAATACACGTGCGGTTCTAAACTAGAAAAATCAGCGTTGTACGACAAAGCAATTTTCGCGCCCATTTCGTGTATACCTTCATACCTACAGATAAACGCATGCATATAAAAGCGGGAGCGCGGTCAGCCGATGACGAGCTACTCCAATTCTTCGTCGGACTTTCTTCTCTCTCGCTCTCTTTCATTTCTCAGTCGCAGCAGCTATGCCGATGCCTCGCCTCGGTCCGAAGTAGCCACTTACGTAACAGGTTGGGTGGTCCGAAGGACGGACGAAACACCTCTGCCGCCATTAGTCGTTGCTTTCATATTGAAACATTGCGAGCGCACGGGAATCGATTCCTTTCGATTTGCACATTACGCAGCTTGCGATTGTCGAAACTGCATATGCCTATTTATAGTTAGGGACTAGAATGTACGCGAATATTTCTTTTGCAGATTGAAAAAAATTAAAGAGAATAAGAGAGAGAGGGGGTATTGACATTTATCGCGATATGCATCGGCTGATTTGAAATATTGCTGTTGCTGTAATTTGAATAAATTATAGCCCGGCTTGTAAATCTTCAAAGGTAATTGCTATTAAGAGAACGGGTATATACGGAACCCCCTACGATCGAATACGAACAGCTGATCTTCGGTTTTTGCTAAGACATACAAAATGCAATAAAATATAGTAGTTTAAGTCAACTCCGAACTCTGGTTAATTAATCATGCTTTCTCGGATAGTTAGAATATCAGCAGTTCGGCGTCGTGCACGAACAGGAAAATTCGCGACTTGGTCGTCCTCACGCGTTCGATATTACTCGATGAATCTCTCTCTCTTTCTCTCTCTCTCTCTCTCATCCATCAACTCGTGGGACTTGTGGTCGCGACCCGCTCTCTCACGCTTTTTCGCGGCGCCTCATCCTCCTCCGTTCACGCGCGCACTATCTCTCTCCCTCTCTCTCTCTCTTTTTCTCGGACACTGTGATGCCAGCGGTAACAAGGGGGGTTCCACCGCTCCCCCCTCCTATACGCTATATATACTCCCTTCTCCACGCGGGTAATGCCAGAGTCTTGTGTTTTTTCTCTCTTGCCGTCTCAGTCTCTCTCTCTCTCTCTCTCTCTCTCTCTCTCTCTCTCTCTCTCTTTCTGAGCCTCAGCGGCGTCGTCGTTTGCACCTAGTAATTTTCGATCTTGGAAACTAGAGGGGACCGCTTTGGCTTTGCACGATCTCCCGGCTGTTATAACTGACTCGATGAAAGAATGGAGAAGTTTCGCGCTCGGTGTTTTTAGAAGCATTCGAGAGAGAGAAAGAGAGAGAGAGAGAAAGTTTTTGATTCCATAATTTTCAATTGCTTATCTTTGCGACATATAAATTCCTTTTTTGTACTTGAAGGGACATTTGTGTAGATCGTGATACTTTACGGTTATATCATTTTCTATGCATTCATGCTTGATCTTAATTTGTAGTCTTTACACTGCTAAAATAAACTAATAAAGCTCGGCACATCGTTGGACCTATCTGAAATCTGTTTCTTCCAGAGAGCAGACGAGTTTACTCCTCCGACCTTCATAGATCTCCTTCTTTTGGAAATGTATCGCTTTCGGGACAGAGCGAAGACGCGAAGATGCGACGTTCAAAAACACACATACACACACGCACCCAAAATGCAAAGTACGAGCGCACGCGTCCATAGCTCTTTAGAGGGCCGAAAACTACCGTGCTTTTATGGCGTCGATCTGTCTTGCGGCGTTAAAACGAGTTCGTGACTCTACATAATACAACGATAACCCCCGAAATGTCGCTCGGCCAAATGAAAAGATGCTAGGCTTACTCGGTGGGCAATAAAAGCGGGAAAGAGAGGATTGTGTGTGCTAATGTTACGGATGAACGAAAAAAATCAACACCGTCGAGTGTTGGAATATTTTCTGGAAGGAAAGCCATAGTGAAATAAAAAGGAATATAAACGTCCTCAAAACAAACATCGCTTTCTTGCACATTCTGTTTATTTTGAATTTTCCTCTCGTATCTCCCCGTTTAAATGGGCAATACATTTGCGTTCCCCCTTCAACCCATTAACGACTATTGATGCAATCTCTCGGCACTTCGTTGTGTCCTTAAATCTTTCGAATCATAATAATGAAATACTTGTGCTGTGTACAAGAATAGGTTTAATTTTTTATTTTTAAAAATTACATTCAAGGCATATCATGTTTTTCTATCGACGAATTCTCACCTTGCATAATTTTCGAGAAAGATGGAGAGGGGGTGAAGGGGGGGGGGCGATGCAAGCGCTTCTTAACAATTTGCTCGGAAAACCCAATACTTAATTTAAGTACAGCCGTCGACAGGGAACACAGCACGCAACGATTTAGCGTCGTTCCTCTCTTAAATCGATACTACAAGATATGCCCCTCTTTGTTAAACGTCTTTCGCGGCACTTCATGCAAATATAAACATGAAATCATTGTATTTATATTCAACTTATTTTTACTTATTAACTTTTCGAGATTTCTCTCGCATAACCACACATCGACTCCGCGGCTAGGAATTACCGAGAGAGATAGCGTCGTGCAGTGTTAGACAAGCCCTTACAAATCCTTTTCCTGCATTATTATTCGAACGGTGCCCGATAGAAATTTTCAATAACCTGCAGCAAAGTCTTTGATATTCCGACGAAAGCCGGGAGAGGTCGGTTCTCATTATACGAGTTTAAGGCGTGTATTTTATCGCGCTTAGCCTGTAATTTCTTGCGCGTAGTTTTTTAGAGCAGTTAACACGACCCTCAAATTGTAAACACGTTATAATCTGCTATGGGTGAAATTGAAAATTCTCGAGGAAACTTCGTGCAAATATTTGTCGACATTCACTCCTGATATCGTCGAGACAATTTTTATTTTCTAAAGAATTCTAAGCCAGTAAAATACTAATGTCTACGTATAAACTGACTCTGACACTGAACTTCATTTATGCTTAGTTCCCAAATAGCTATTTAGCGTACCCAACTTATTGACTGTGTTTACGCATAGAACAGTGCATTTAGATAAAGAAAGAACAGATTCGTTCACTATGCGACACGAGATGTCCGCGTCAGATGTGTGTTTCACGTATACACGCTCAAAGACAGATTTTGCGAATAATACTGCAGCTGCAATGCCATGTAGCGCTTCGTATATAGTAACTCAGCTGGCACGGGTTACGCGTGCGCCGCAAGACTCTTGGCTTGTTCTTTTCTGTTTTTTCTTATAAGACTGTCGGTGTAAGCAATCGCGTACGGTCTGTCAGATCGCATAAGAAATTATATAAGGAAAAATGCCGACGGTTTTCTTTGGCTTTACATATGAATTCGTAGCAAATAGAAAACATCAATTTGTCTGATTATAGATAAGAACTTGAAGATAAGATTACGTATGAAAGTTTGTCTATTTCAAAAGCATACTTTCATTGGGTTCTCCATACTACCATCTCTTGTTCGCTTTCATTCATCCATCCATACCATTAGTATATTAGTACAGCGTTCGTTGCCTCCGTACTGATGATCGAAATAATCGACATTTAGATTTTGACTACTTCCCACAGAAACGAACAAAGGAATGTCGAACGTACGCTCGATTGAGTCCTTTTCAGGGTTATGCATGATGAGTCAGTTACTAACCTCGGAATTGGATAAATCAATATTCTCAGTGCGTACGACGCGACCCATTCTCAGTGTGAAATAGGAGCGTGGTTGCAATTTACAATGGAATCAAGTATAAATTGATTATGTACCTGCCGCAAATTCTTTGCTCTGTCAAATTATACTTTGACACTAGGATTTTTAAGTTATCAAAAATAAGTTTATTTGTCTTTGCTAATAAGAGCTCGATCGACAAGACGAGCGACATAAATATTCATTCGTTTTTTCATCATTTGCTCGCTCGACATGTTTTCAGGCTTAGGAATTTTCGATCCATCTCTCTGCATTTACGTAGGCATTTTCCTTGGAGTTTTGAATGAACGGATGAGATATCAACACCTGAATTTGGATCTAACATTTTTACACATCAACTATACACGACAAATTATAGTGTTACTTATATTCGGTTTTAATTTATTAAATCGTTATATCTACTGGAATCAATTTTCACGTACCTTGAACCTAAAAGAACGGAGAGTTTTCAATCGACTTTCGGTCCAAATTCACGAATTTCCAGGCAGTCTTGTTCATCAGAACGTGTTTTTCTATGCTTTATGGGTCAAGTAAAGCGGCATGCCTATCCGCGCCTTTCTCCTCCTTCTCTTCTTTTCTCGCCTTTCTCCGGAGCATCTCTTCTCTCCGCTGCTCCTCCCGCCTTGGCGAGAAAGAATTCCCACGTTTACCCTAGAGTGAAACTTACCTGGAAAGTTAGATTCGTGCTTTTTTCCTTAACATTATTCGTATATGTAAGACGAAATACCCTCAAAGTGGGATTATACATTGTCTTCTATTTCCCTCGTCGACAAAAGAAAAGAATAAGGACAGATGAGAAAAAATAAAAGAAATTTAAGAGGAAAATGGCGGATATCCGGATTCGTAACTTCAAGGATATTTATATATATATGTATATATTTTTATCTGCAAAGGATCACTATGTCGTTTTCTAGCGCTACTTGGAAGGAGCCAGAGAAGAGCCGAGGGGAGTAGTAGTATATGCGTATACGCAGTCGTCTGTGTGTAAATTGGGAAGCATCGAAATTAAAATTCCATCTATATGGAAGAATTATATACACCGGAGTGAGCGGTCTCGTAAACAACTCGGCCACGCCATATATAACATTATTTTCTTAAGTAGTGCACAGGGAGCTTTGTATTACGATGAGCGATTACGCGTACACGTAAGTTTTGCAGATATATAAAATTATGCCGTGCTTATTCGCGCGTCTATATGGAAATTTCGGCATTTAAAAGGGACTATGTAATGCGATCAGCAAGGATTATTACGGAGACTCGTGTATGCGAAGGATCGCACGATATTGTAATATTTCTCAGCCGAGTAGTGTAACAGTGTACACGAACTCCGCCGCGTGCGCTCAGTGATGTTCCAGAAAACTCGTGGACACTCTAATTACCGAGCGTTGCTGGAAATATATCAAAAGCTTAAACACCGCGCTATAAATTCTCCGAGTCCTCGTAAATAGCGTATATTATAATTTCGGGATTTTGACCGAAGTGCCTTTATACTCTCTTCGTATAGCGCGAACAGATTCTAAATTTTTTTTAATGTTCAGCTGCTCCTCCGAATGTATCCGTAATAAAAACCATTTAACCATAAGATTGCTCACATAGCAATGATTGCGCGTAAATTTTCCTTGTCGTTTCCTATAGCTATTTGAACGCGAATTAAGATAGAAAAAAATATAAATAGCAAGAACAACGATCTCCGAGTATTTACATTAATATACATAGACACAGACGCATTCACACACATATGCATATGCACGTGTAAATATATATATATATATATATATATATATATATATACACACGTACGAAAAGAGAATTAAAAGAGTCAAAAATAAAATTGAAAACGCCGCGCTCCGCGTATCCAATTATCTCGCAAGTATATCGTTGGTTAATCATGATCGCGGAGAGGAAGCAGGCTTGCGCAGCTGCAGTTACCTTACACCCTTCAATCTGCGCCCGAGTAAGTGCTATATACGCGACAGCAGCTACGGCGTTTGCATGATTGCACGCGACGAATGCCCCCTCGTACACTTCGTCTCTTCATCCTTCATCTCGCTTGCTCTACCCCCCCCCCCCTCTCATCTTTCTCCAAGAATCGCGAAAGATTTACAGTTCCTTTTGGAGAGTTGAACAGAAGAGATTCCTTATAGGCTTATTCTACTGCGGCTATGGTTCACTTTTATCCGGTTTGTGCAAGCAACGCACCCGGATGGCTCCGAGCACGTTCGGACGTTTATCGTCTATTGAATGCATGTATAGCGACGCGAGTCGCGAAGAAATGTGAAATCAATCGCGTTTAATCTTTGTCGAAAAATAGAATGTAAAATATACGTGGAATATACTGTAATAAACTGTTCGATTGCGATAACATTTGGATGAAAAAATTATATAGGAAAAGGTATTAATAATGTCAAGAGTTATTAAAATATAGTAAACGCCGGCGTGAGCTATAAAAAGAAGAAAATTCGTCGAAGACGATATAACGAGGCGTATCTTTATTTCTGGATCCTGAGGGCCTGTGAACAATTGCTATGAGAGGGGGGGGGGAAGCCATTTGCTCGAACGGGGCAATTTAAACGTAGGAACTGCACCGCGATACGACTAGAGCGCAACGCTTCGCGCGGAAGATGAAAAAGAAATGTAAGAAGAGAAGAAGTGGAGAAACGCGTCCTTTTACTCATTTTCGAGATTCCACCTAAAACTTATGGATTCCAACTGATTTAAAGTCTTTTTTTACGGAAACTTTAGTTTTATGAGCGGCGAGAAATAATTTTGTAATAACTATATTTAAAAGTAATTTCTTTCGACGAGGGAAATAACAAGAGTAATTCAAATTAATTCGATATATGCACCTCAAAAGATATTAAAGCTCGATAATCCAGAGGAAAAATATTCAAGATTTCGCGATGGTCGCAGACAATTACCGTCGGGCATTTCTGGATTAAGAGCCTGATTTGCTCTGATATGTAAAAGAATCGCAGTTGCATAAGTGGCAACGCGCGGAAGAGGAGGAGGAAAACGAGGAGGAGGTAGCATTATCAGCACGCGCCGACCTTGTGTATGTGTGTGCTCGCTAAATCTACCGAGTGTAATCGCCTTCTCTTCTCTTCTCTCGTGTTATGTGCACAAGAAAGCTTGGGGAAAAGGCGCGAGTTTTAATAGCGTTTGTTCAACGCCTTCGAGTATTATACTGCGAGGTATTATTAATGCCGCGCGTTGAATAATAAAGTATCTCTGGGGGAGTGGCATTATTTTTAAAATTGATCGAATCTGTGAGATAGCGGAACTAGTACAGATTTTTTTTTAATTTCTCTGATGATATATAACCCGCCGCTCGCTGATTTCATCGTATTGACGTCATTTGATTACGGTACCCACGTATTCGCCTTTGCCCGCAGACACAAGTATATATATAGCCATGTGATTTAAATCGAATGAACTTTTCTATGAGAAAAGCCCTTGCCAATGAAGATGTATTCGAGCCTATTTTGCACTTAAAACGACATCTTCACTGCCCTATAATATAAACCTTTCTAGCAATGAGAATCTATTTGGACGTATCGTTCGCTTTCAAGTAGAAACGCAACCGTTGTACGTCTTATTCAGGTATAATACAAAAGTGTCGAAACATCTCGCATTGAACATTAAGTTGAATGTTAGAAGCGGAGAAAAAGGGGAGCAACGAGTGAAAGAGAAAACGAAATAGCCAGCGAAAGAAAAAAGGACAGGGGGTGAGAGGAAACTCGATACTTTACTCTTTCGGTCACAATATTGACTGCGACTTTGGCACGCGAAGATTTAGGTGATCTCACGGATGTCGAAGGGTAAAAAACGTTGCAGCGTAAAAATAGAGAGACCGAAAGAGAGGGAGAGAGAGAGAGAGAGAGAGCTGGAAAAGCGGATATACGACGAGGGGGTAACCTCTTCCGAAATTTGCTCGAAGCCGATACAGACTTTATTAGAACGAAGAGGGAGTGAGAAAGAGTCCGAGCGCGTGTGAACTTCAATCGACTTTTTCGCGGCCAAGAGAGAAGAAGGCGATTTACGCCCGGAAGTTGTTATTGCTAGGGTAGTAAATTTTCTTCTACCGCACGTATCAAACGTGAATAACTTAGTTAAACTTGGAAACCAGCTGATGCATCGCTGTGCTGAAGTTGAACCACATAACTTTTTACGTAAATCTAAAACAGTTATACTTGGTACAAAAATTCGAGCCATTTAATAAACGCCAGTTCGTGACGACAGCTAAAAACCGAGCGGTTCCGCGGAGAATTAATAATTTTCCCATTACGTCGATCATCTCGAGTATATCCTCCAGCCAGTACATTTCTCGCTACGTGTATAGATGCGCCGCACGTGTTTATGCGCGCGAGGAATATTACGTGAAGACGGACAATGGCTGCAGCTCGGGCATCGTCGGCTATTACTTCGGAGGTCAGCGTGGGCTTCGATAACAATAATTTTTGTGGTTAAACGTTTAAATTGCTACACGACCCGCGGCTTTATTCTCAGCCCCCTTGCTCGCTTACGTTCTCGATATGCACATCATATACATATATTATGCTCTCAACCGCGGGTTTTCGTAAATACGGGATTAAAAGCGCGAGAATCATATAATTATATGGACAAGATTTTTTAAAGCTTTTAAATCATTTTAAAATGATTATGATTCGTATGATGTAATGCGGATATATAGTTTTGCGAACTCAGAACTATGAGAGGACAGGAACGTCGAAATTGCAAACCACAGCGGGACGCGAAAACGCAAGCATCCCACTTTGTTTACAAATGAAAATTCAAGTAGCCGACCCATGACTACCAAATTCAATTACCTTGGCATACTCTGGACGTTTTACGAAAACATGTAGGAACACTGCGAAAAGGGGAATCGACAACGTGTATTGCATAGGATAATAAACAACCTTCCGAGCGGTTATATACGTCGTCCATGCAAGCTCCTTGCTATAGATTGTGAATAATTTAATTCAGTCATCGTAACAGATTACACAGTGCACAACGGCGCAGAAAAAACCTCAAGTAACGAAAGAACAATCCCTCTGTGCTGCTCATCGACGTCAATAACATGGGAGGGGATATTATATGGAGGGACAACGAAACGCGAGTAAAAGAGTACACGGTCTTTCGTCAGAAAATAATTGCTATGCAAACTCGATAATTAGGACAACGGCATCGGAAGTATCCATTCAAATTAAGGACATGGAAATAATAACAATTTCAATAATAATTATAATAATAAATAATGAAAAGAGAGGTGCGTGTAATAAGTCAAAGGCTGACGCGAAATTAAATAGGTAGCAGAGCAGCTGAAGAGGGCGTGAGATAAACTCGATATTATCAGGCGATGACGAGGAGCAACGTAGTGGGAGGAGCACGCGAGTCTATATACTCTCATATCCGCAGTGGCGTGTGCTGTATCGAACATATATCGTGCGAGATTCCAGTTTGCCGCAGGTTTTCCACTCTAATATAAGTCACTCATCATTGCGTTATATAACGTCTCTTTCGTTCTTTCTCTTTCTCTTTCTCTCCCCCTCTACCATAGCGATCCCGCCCTTAGAAAATTCATTGACTACATCGTTCGGCCATTTGGGCAACGCGCCATCTACCTGCCTTCGCGCGTCTTGCGATTTATGCTTTGGAACATTAGTGTCCTGGTTATTTCGTGAAAAAGGACCCCGACGGACTCCTCGGCTAGTCGAACAATTCGACGTCGCTGATCCGGAGGGTCGTCCTTAACAACGAGCGCAGTCACTTCTTATATATACACAGCTTCGTCCTCTACTATTCTCTTTTGGCTTTTAGCAATGCTATTTCGTAATCGCTCCGTCGTCGCTCGGACTAGCCGTAGTCTATACTCGCTCAGCTCTATTGAGCTATTAAGTGCGAAATTATTGTGGCACCACGGTCGTCCTTTTCCTTAGCTCTTGGACCGGCGACGACTTCGGATCCCAAACTCTTCGAACAATCGTTTATTGCTCTTCGGAAACTATGAAGGACGATGCGCGCATTTTACACTTTGGAATTAAAATAGACGATACTCGCACATTCGCTAGGAAGCATTCTCAGATGCCGATGATGTTTTTGCATCTAGAGAGTAAAAATATACTTGCGGTGCGTAAATCACGAACCAAAGATTAAAGTGTCGTCGCCGAGCTGCTGAAAAGTCCTGAAATTGAGAGTATACATATCATGCTTCCAATAACGGTCATTTGTGTATCTTATGTCAGAGATCGGATAATCGCGCTATCACTGTGCAGCGCAATAGTTCTTGTTTCTTTTCCCTTCTTTGCATTGCGACCAAAGAATGAGAGAGCGAGCAACCGTCCGCGAGGGGGCACAGAAGAATATTATAACTAAATTGGCCCCTGGCCGGGCTACGGAATTTTCGGCGCGGCAGCATTATAAACAAAGTTGCGCTCTAACAGGAGCAGCAGCAGCATCACTGCAGCGTCTTTTTAATTCCTCGCGCCAAGGAATATCTTATAGAAGCGTCCTCGGGCGACGAACGAGGCACACTCTATGTGCTTCGGGGGAGATATATGCATGCGAAAAGAGTGTGCATATGAGCAATAAGAAAAAAAATATATATATATATATGTGGAGCCACAGGGCCAACGGAGAGAATATCAGACATCCTCTTGGTCGGGGGCCGTCTCATTACCTGCTTTCCGAAGGTACCACGCTGTGCTTGCAAGTCGTCGTATTATTCCTGTTTTTTCGATAAGAGTGCTGGGTGCTACACACAGGCGTATTGCTGTTTTTGCCCTCCTGACCGCTTCGTGAATTCTCGCGTACTTCCCCTGTACAAGTGTAATACGGAATAATTTAGAATTCACAAATTATATTTGTGACGTATATTTTTGAAATTTGTACGTCGAATCTTGCTCGTGGCCATTGCTTTCTAATTCGTACGCACGATTGAACATTCATAATATATATCAACTCAGAAACAAAACTGCAGCATCTCTCTTTTTCTCGTGTTATAGAAAAAAAATTCATAACGAAAATCGATATGAAGTCTGAATATATATAGGTATATTCACACACAGCATATATACCTTCCGACCTTTCTCTTTCCCGAGCATGGCCACATAGGCAAAGCAGCATACCCGCAGCGGTGGCCTTTGGTCTCATCTCTCTCTCTCTCTCTCTCTCTCTCTTTCTCTCTCTTTCTCTCTCTTTCTCGAAAAATGATGTATGGCATTACACGCACGCGTTCCACTGCGAGGAGAGCTTCTTCTTCTTCGCTTCTTCTCTACCTCCGCCTCCATTAGTTCCTGCTGCTGTGTTGGTTCCTTTCGCCGGGGCCGAAAAATAATCACAACGACCCCATGCAACAATAAGAACGAGACTAGAGAGACTATTCGCCTCTTTCGGTTGCGCTGCATTCCGCGAGTACGTCTGCACCATGATTCCGGAGGACCACCCTGGCGTTTATTGCTCCTGATTTGAAGGATTTTCGAATATCAGCGCGGTTCGAAAGATTTAGGATCCTTGAGATTTTTTTGCAAATTATGATGTATCTTCGCGTATCGGCGACTCTGAAATAAGGAAAAAACTGCAGTAAAAATTAGAGCGTGCATATAGTAAGCCTATGGCCCGTAAGCGCTGGATCGAATATCGCGTGTTAAGAATTTTTGAAACAAAGTAGCCATATCGAATTGCAAATTTGTGCTGTTGAGTCGAAATTTTCTCTTTTCAAACCGAGTGATTATACGGTCTTCTTCCAAAAATTCATACACATGCTTTGTATATATGTAAAAAAAAATCTTGACCTTCGATTAGTCCTTCTCTCAGTATCGTCTTTCTTCAGCGAAACACGTTGAACTCGATTAAGGTCTAAACTATGGATAGGCTCACCGCAGCAATGCTTTCTCCAAGTAAAGCTTGGACCTTATCCAAAATTTGATGCTTGGAGAGCTTCCAAAAAGCGACTAATTAATTGCTTATCTATGGAAGGAAACAAGCCAAGCTCGTCATTTTCCACGATACGGGACTCTCTCTCTCTCACTCACTCCACACTTCTTATAATCCCTCATTTAGACTATACGCTTTTTTCTTATCCACGTAAATACACCCGTCTGCCAAGATAAATCTCAAACCCAGACCAAATGATCATCCTTTTATTATCTCATTCCTGAGAGTGGATTTGTCTTTCGATTAGGTTGATTTAGACAATATATTTTATAACTAAAAAAAACATTTTTCTATCCACTTTGTAACATCGCACTCTTTTTGCAAACCAACAGAAATAAACCAATCTTCCAAAGCGGATCAAAAAATAATTGACGCTCGCGAGTCCTGAAAGGGTCGTCCCTAACCTTCGGTCAACCAGTCATAAATTGCTCCAATGCGCGCTCGCTCGCGCACGTGATAAATCGCGCTTGCACGACCGCACAAGTCTCTCTCTCTCTCTCGGTTTCTCCCGATCCACTTCAGGGCGTTTTGTTGCGCACTTGCAAAGAGAGAAAGAGAGAGAGAGAGAGAGAGAGAGAGAGAGAGAGAGAGAGAGAACGCGCCTCTCCCGCGATGCTCACTGACTTTCTCTCTTCCACATTATTTATAACTCCGCGAGCAAACGCGACACACACAGCACACAGCCCGCGCGACTCTACACGATCACGACAATGGGAGATCCACCGATATGCGTTCCAGCGCCGACTATACATGCCATTTGAATGCATATCTTCGTGTGCGTATAGGACGGTGCTATACTATATGTGTCTATATATTTTTTTATATGTAGCACACAGACACGCACCCATTTGTGTCCGATATACCTATAGTGCGAGTTTTGTCTCCACTCACACGCGACGGCGTAATTTTAGTTATTTGAATGTTACGCAGATTGAATAGTACCGTATAGTAGCATTTGTGCGATATGTATATACGCAAGGAAATATAGCTGCTGTGTACCGCCTTCTCTCATTCTTTTCTAGAAGTGGCTCCGATATGTTGAGCTTCAATGAAAAACTATCATGGACGCGTATTTTTTTCGACTTGCCTGTGAATGGATACTACTTTATTCACGCGTATTACATACCAGTAGATATATCTTTCTCTTGATCTTCGTCACTGTAAATTGCAGAATGAAAATCAAACTAGTAAAATATCGCGGGACACGCCAATAGTGAAACTTCATGGAAAGTCGCTTCGGAAAATGATGCCTGGATGGTGTATATTTGTCATTATATATTTACATTGAGTTATGTGTTTCACATTAATTTATAGATCAATCATCATCAGAATAACACAGGCTCAAATTGCACGCAACAAAGATCAGAACTACTGGTTCTGCAAAATCGACAGCCAAGTTACGATAGAGCCCTGTTAATATACCAGCGTTAGGATTGTATAAATTTGCATCGACGTGTATCGCCCGGCTCTATAATCATTCCGTAGTCTTTAAGCGCGTTCAACGTCCAGGTGGAGTTCCGTGTTATTGCATCGAGCACGAATAAAATAATCGGGATCGAAAAAACGTACGACAGAGAAAGAGAGGGTGACAATTAACGTTAATAACAGAGAATGTGCTCTGTATACGTTTAGCACAACGTGAATCATATAATGTCATACCGCATTATCCGTATCTGCGGTAATAGTATAATAGCAATATCAACAAGGAAATAGCGTACAGTAGTTTACCTATTTATCGGATTCGTAAGTCTTCGTAATTAATAACGGAAAAATCCACGTATACGCGCATCCGTTGCTAGCCATGCCAAGTTTTCAATATCATATCGGTGCATCGCGGTAGCTATCTATATGCATACACGCGTATATGCATGAAAGAGGAGAGGAAAACGAGCCATAGCGGCAGCGGCGGCAGCAGCATTTATGTGCAAGTCGAGCACGTGTGCATATGCGCGTGGACACGTGAAACGAAACGCAGGTTTGCCGCGTGCGCGCGCACGCGAGCGTTGCTCCCGGTATAAATTATGGCGATTTTTTCGACCAGTCGCGCAGAGAAGAGAGAGGAGAGCCTGGTTTATGGGATTGCGCCCGTAACATTTGCCGTGACATCAAAGGGCTTACCACACAGGCAAAACGCGCAGGAGAGAAAGAGAGAGGATTCTCGGGTTTCGTTGGACCTTCCTTCCTTCCGTCTTTCTTCCTTCCCACCCGATCTCGCTTGCTCTCTCGTAATGCCAACTGACTCCAGCCAGCAGCTTGTGCATATTTGAATGTGGGTAGGTCTGCTGCTCGTGTTTGTCCGCTCGCGGGTTTGCTGAACGTCTAGTTTACGCCCACAATCTTCTTCTTTTCTCTTTCTTTTTACGCTCAGATCTCGTTAACGTATTTTTCGAATGCAAAGCGTTGAGTTAATTTTCGTACGAATATTTTTTTTAAATAGTCATTTGTTATAAGCCAGAGCTCTATACAGGCTCGACCAGTGCACATCTAAAGTACAATATATATGTATATGTGCGAGCACCAAGACGATATTCCACTGAAAGCAGACTACGTTCGCACTGCAGCGGAGAAATCAAGCGCAATAAATAAATCATTTTCGTATAGTCGGCCTAAAAATTCCGGACTTTAATAGTTATTCCTTCGAGTACGAATCCTGTAAAGAAACAGTACAATGAGTGTCGAATTATTTATCACGCGAAGCGAGAAGCTTGTAATTGCACCGGACCACAATACGATTCATATATACGGAGAGCGAGTGTGAACGAATCCTAATGGAGAGTTATTATATGCGTAAAGGTCGCAATGGGGCTATCACGAAAGGTCATGGAATAGCCTTGTAAAAATTCGCGGGGCTTCAGTCATTAAGACTTCTTTGAAAAAAACAGCTAGATTCAAGCATCAAATCAATCTGTCGTTTCATAATTTGCCATCATGCATATTCATTGAGTATGGGGAATTGAAGGGGAACCGAGAGCATAAGTGCGGGGAAGGTCAGGGATCAGGCGTTCTCCCTTGGTTCGATTCAGCTTTCTGTGTACACGACACGATGCGACGATTCAGCCTGAGCACCGAGAGCCGCTCTATTTTACGTTTACACACCGCTTCATTTTACGGGGCTCTTGTAGATTAGTCCCAATGCAAAACAAATTATTATCAATTTTTTCATTCAGAACCCATAAATTGGAACTGTATCGAAAGCAAGGAAAAGCCTGGAAATTCGTTAGAAAACTCGCGAAGTAGAAAAAATATTACGGTGAGTATAAAAATGCCCACAGTAAAGCACGTTTGAATTACGAACGAGGAAGAAGAAACAAATGAGAAAAAGGAGCAAAGCAGGTGAAACACTCACGCGCTCGAGGGTGAGGGAATAATAAGAGAGGGTTGAAGAGTCAGAGAGAGAGAGAGAGAGAGAGAGAGAGAGAGAGCGAGGATAAAAATAATACACTAAACCGAGGAAAAAAAGAGCAAAACGTAAAGTCGACTGCAGATAAAACAAAGAACGAACAGAAAGAAAAAGGCAAATCAAGCGACGTAGGAAGATAGGCATAAAAGGGAATGAGAAATGGCCAGAAGGAGAAAAAATTTCTTATACTGTACGGATAAATAATTGTTGCCACTGCTGTAAAATTGTAATTAGTTTTTTGTCCCTCCCCCACCCTTTATTCATATGTATGTATATCTTCTATTCTATTCTTGCATAACGAATTAGAAATCTTTATCTTTTTTTCTCTTCTAAAATGTACGCCCTGTATTGTCATACGTGCGAGCACACATCTGAAGAAAAAAAAGAGGCGGGTAAAAATCATATATACTGCGAAGAAGAATAAGCGTGTTACCAAACATACCTATATATGCATACGAGGTTTGGTATGCGCGTGAGTGGATGGCCGGCGTCACGCCACGCGGGCCTCTCGAAAAATTATGGTTACTGCCGTGAGAAGGACGACCAAGAGAATGAGAGACAGAGAGAAGCAGCGACCAAGAATAATATTGCGCGTAGAGAGAGCAATTCCGTCGCGGATTAGACGTTGCAAGAAGCTTGGTTAATATTAATTGCACGTGCGAAAGAGGAAAAGAAATTTGCTCATGCAGTAAATTGATTACGAAGACAGGCAACAAAAATACACTTTGTTATCCTTCGAGTAGCTGCTTTCGGACAGAGTATACGAATACTCTCGTCGTCCACAGGAGACTTTTCTATTTTGGCAGCTGTAAGGTGTGCTCTGAGTCTTACTCGCCTGTATAAACGCATTTGCTACTGTGTTGCTAGAAATAGCATTGGCGGAGTATGCGCATACATAAGGAGCGTCGAGTTATAATCATGAGTATAACGAGATCGAAGCTAAACCAAACAATCCTATGCGAATTATGTTGTCTGATATGCTATATAACTTGTAAAGAAGCCTTACGAGACAATGATCGTTGTAACTTAATTAGTAAAACTCACGATCATTTTCAGTAGGAGACGTGTATTATATTCGATTTAAACTTACGCAAGCTTGACAATGCTTGGGAAACAGGTTATCTTCAAAGGCAAAGTTGCAGTATAAATATACTTATAATACATACGTATCGCGCGAACACTATTGTCAACGCTGCAAACTTTGATACACTCGATGTAATAAAACCATGTGTTAAATAATACAACTAATTAGATAGACAGATAATAGATACTCGCACATTATGCCGCGCCTGCGGGGCTTGCACAAGCCTTGGAAGTCGCTCGATTCAACGAGCGGAAGACATTCGGCGAATCTTGCGTTTGTAATCTTCCAAATCGCTCCTTAATAAAGCACAAAGCACAGCTATAGAAAGGCCTTGTATTACACCTATATAGTATATTTGTCCGGGAGAGGGGTTATGATCTGTGTACACTGTACACAGGGAGAAGAGTGCGTCTAAGCGGGGAACGAAAGTTTTCAAAGCAATACAAAGAGCTATTTCGAAATGACCGAATGGCTTAGAGCAGGCACTGGAACAATGCCTCGAATGCATATGCTACCGGCAAGATAGCAGCTCGAAAACACGATTACGCATTCAAAATGCAACATTAGGCTATGCTCTTGTATTATGCTGACCCTCGCATTGAATTATCAGCGCGGGAATAATCATTCACACATTATAGCTCTATGAAGAATCTCGATAGTGTACAATCCAATAGGATTGTACACTATCGAGAAAAAGTAAATTAGACCAGAAGAATCGAGAGACGAGCTTCGTAAATATGTTTGCGCTCTTTCTCCTCGCCGTCGATCCTCGCAGTCGATCCTCGCAGTCGATCCTGGATAAACTATTCGCTCATACACGTATCGCACGAAAGTCGAAGGACGTGTATATCCAATGGTATTTCCCTTGAGAGTCTCGACTGCTACTTATATATACCATTGTTCCGACGCTCTCGTGAGCACCTCCGGAGTGAACGGATGCGTTATAAAGCCGCTTTGTATATAATGCGAACAAGCGCGCAATCGTGTTTCACCGAGTGTCCGGAACTTGCTGGGTTCCTCACTCCCTTGTTACTCTGCGTGTATGTACCAAAATTCCTCTCGGCCTACTTTCGATGTACCCCACGGGGTAAATGTTTTACACGACCTTTAAAAGACATCCAACATTGCCGACGCACCTACATACATAAGTCGCATTCAATATGGCTTATTTTTGCTTAGACGTTTAAAAAGGCCCTATAACGGCCCTAACTTTTCTAGCGCTTTTCTTGACACTAATGAACTGTGCGCTTCCCAGCAGATAATCAATTTCTATGTAAGCAATCGGAATGAGATTTGAAATTCCGCAACGAACGCAACAACAAAACATCGAGCGAGTAGCCCACACACGCACAGGGAAAAGGAAATAAATCATCGGCTCCGCAAAGAGGTCAGTAGTCGGAATTCCTCTAGGCAGCTCGTCGTCGGGGGCCACTAAATTCGCGCGTGATCGAATCCCCATGCAAAAGAGCGTGTTACTGCGCGCGCAGCTGTACGTGTGTGCCGCACCGCACAGTCTCCGGGAGTGTTAATCGAGTTGCTGATCCAACCTAACCTTTGCAGGTTCTCTATCTAAATATACACATTGGCAATACGCACGAATGGAAGAAGAGCGAGAGAACGAAGAACCGCCAATATTCGAGAACACGTGGTAGGTTCAAGTGTAAACCGGCCTCGGGTGTGGCTGTGCATACTCAGCCAACGCCACCTGTCGCTCGGTACTCCAATTCTCGGAGCAGTGATGCTCGTCGGTAAGTCAGAGCCGCGCGAGGGCGCGATCGGCATCTGCACGAAGGGACGAGAATTCGAGAGACAAAGAGAGATGGAGGAGTCGTGGACGCTTTATTATCGCCAGTCGTCTCTTATGAAGCTTTGCTTGAATCGCTTCATTTTCGTTTTTATGCCCGTCGTCGTCATTTGCCACGCCACGAGTGATTTTACGAGCCGAGGTGAATTACGAGGCCGCAATAATATAACGCGCGCGGCGATAATAGTCCCGAGGATATAATTTTGGCGCCTCGGACGAAGAGTTTTTATCGTTGTAAAGCACCGAGCTCCTATATACTCAGCTTCGCTTATCGTACTTTTCAATTAAGCGCCGCTCTGATTGTCTTCATAAAACCAGATTTATCGAGCAAAGTCGACTGGTGCTAAAAGTAATCTTATACAATGCAGCGGATGCCGACTTTGTGTTTGGATTAAGTCTTTTAGTACCTACGATAGCCGAAGTTAAGTTATTTTCGATTTAACATCCGACGAATATTATTCGAATTATTTTATACGCGTTATGAAAGGAAGGTGAACGTGAGCTATAGGTGCCGATCAGCTGCAATTGTAAAAGAAGCCTAAGGCACGCACTGTAGCAAATCCCGAGAAGGTACCCGAGCGGGTAGAGGGAGAAAACGACTATGCCATAAGGGGGATGCATTCTTATAGGCACGGTGGGTCCCAGCGCCGAGTGAAAGTAGTGCTGCAGAGGGGCAGGCCCTAGCTTTCCGAGGACCACCCCAGTGGCCATGTTATAACTATTATGGCTCTCGCACACGCTTTCTCTCGCGCGGTAGCCCGTTTCTTTCTTCATCGAAGCACAAAGAGCCCCCCTTTCGAGATGTAAGATCGTAATACCATCAAAAAAATTGGGACCGTTGGAGTTTCTACTCAGGCGAGACGATAGTCTTGAACTGTCTACGCCGCGATTTGTCACGAAAACTTCGCGTGGCGTTCTCGCGTGTTTTAATCGCGTGCATCCTTCAGTTGCGAATAACTATAACATTCAATATGTTCAGTGAAATCATTGTGTATAATAATTGTGTACTTCGATTATATAAGATTGTTTCGAGCGTGAAAAGCACGGCATTTGCGCAGACGGTAACAAACATTATTGATCACAGCTTGTATAATATAACTGGAACCTATAATGTGTACAGCAGCGAGACGTCGGCGCGTAAAAAAGGCATTGACGTTTCGATCAGAACGTTATCAGGAGCGGGTTCGTGGCGATCGCTCGCTTGGGAGGTCCGCGCTTTATCTAGCCCGGTAAATGCATAGTCTGCCAACGCAGACATACGGGCACTCTCACCTACGGCATCAGGAATATTCAGTTGCACACTCCTGGCTCGACTTCGCGAGCACGCCAACTAACTAACTGGCATTTACATTGCTAATTGCGATGCCTCGTGGTAAGCGGTAATGCCCACCACTGACACGCATACGTACAAACACCGTTGAAATTTAGCGTATGCTGAAAATGCCTCGCAGACGCGTAATACACAACGCTTTGTCCTCGTCAAGAATAGTTTCAATTAAATTCATTCGAGATCTCGCTCTTTCTTCCTATAATTGCGTCGGTTTATACATATAGTTTCAGTCTTGCGCGACCCTCAAGAATTCGAAAACGGGGTAGCTCTTCGTTCGGTGGTGTGGCGTGGAAGAACGCCAGGACTAGAAGTAGAGAGAAGACGGAAACTTTATGAGGAAGCGTAAATAACTTGAGCTCGTGTACAGAGTGAGAGAGAGAGAGAGAGAGAGAGAGAGAGAGAGAGAGGGAGAGGAGAGCCAAGTTTTACGAAAACCCTTCGCAAGACAAACAGAACGCGGAAGGGATAACGTATGCGCGATAAGAAGGGAAACTCTCTTAATTGAATTCCACAGCCGAAGTGAAATGGGGACACGATTGGCTCGAGGTGAATTAAGTTGTACTTTTTCTTTTTTATTTGACCAAATACTTGATACATTCCCGATGATATAAACTTGAAGAAATTCAAACAGTAACGTAACCCTTTACCGAATTACAGACAAGCATGGCTGGGAAATGCCAAAGGAAAACGAAGAAGTAAGGGCGGCTTGCGGTAGACGATTCCCTTTATATAGGTATACTTCGCCTCGTGTAGAATCGCTTTCTCTTTCCACTTTCTTTCTTCTTTTTAGCTGCGCTTATATACACTGCAGTCGCCGGGAAATAAAGCATCTCAACCACGAGGAAACTTGTCTTGTATATATAATACCTATACACAATTCTGTTTTTCTCGGTTTCTCTCTCTCTCTCTATTCTCTTTCTTTACGTGTCGATATAGAGTACCGGAGACGGTTACGAGGAGTTTATAAACAGGATCTCTCGCAGTAGGTAATGTAGTTTGCGCGCCTAAAAGGGAGATACGCCTGACGATTGATGCGATACTTTTTCCGTCAATTATTCATGAAAATAAGTTATCCAATGAAAAACAAACAAAAATATAAAATGTAAAAGTGGTAGTAAGGCATATACAGAGAGCGAGAGAGGGAACATTATCGCATAAAGAATTTTCAATGGCGCTGAAGCAAGCGGCTGTTACATCCCTCTAGTAAGTTGTGCTCGCAGTAAAGTTCGGGAAAACTTTTCCCAGAGTAAAAGCACAACATTATCGAGTTGGACGATATAACATCGACGAATCGGGTATACCAAAAGTCCCTCTCGACGACGTTCCTCTGAAAAGGGATATAGAGAGTAGCGTGGAAATGGCTTTCCGTCGTATTCCAAGCAAACTCACTCTCTGTATATACGACAGCTATTTTTCTCTCCTTTTTGCGGGGGTTCATATACAGACAGACTTTCGCGTAGAGCCGAAAAGAGAGAGAGAGAGTGTGTGAGTGAGAGAAAGAACGAGACAGACAAAGAGGGAAAGAGAGTATACGTCTGTTCGCATTATAATACACTCACTTCTGCTCCTTATGCTTGTCGTCCAAACTCCGCCCTTCCGCGTATATACAGATACACGTATGCACACATGTGAACGTATATAGTCCGCATAACGGCCTCGCAGTGTCGCTTGCCAAAATAACATCGATCGATGGTACGATGCAAAGCTTCGTTGCTCTGACTTACGACTCTGTCTCTGCTGTGTGCTTCTTCTGTTGGCCATACTCTGCAGAGGCAGCCTATGTGTTTTTACGCGTGTATGTGAAAGAAGCAGCCCGAGTTAAGGTCGTTTTCCGTCGTTGTTGTCGTCGTTGTCGTCGTTGTCGTCTTATCTTCGATGAAACAAGCTTTATTCAGCCGGAAGGCAATTTAGAGGAGGGATGCTGTAAGCCCTTCGACGACGACGACGTAATTCGTACTTTTACGGCAATCTATAAGTTCAGGAAGTCTATTGTACAAATGCTGGATTATTATATACCTCTACGACATTATTGCGTGACTCTCTGGATTTATTTTTTCTTTCTCGTCTCTGCTTGAAAATGTCGATGCCATAGATTTGCGATAATCTTTCACGATTTTTCACGCGCCTCGGACGAAAAATAGTCGCGAGTATAATCTCAGTTCTAATTGCCCTATTGCTAATCGAGAAGTTAAACTTTACGCTCGTAAAGTAGTCGTAGAACATAATGTGTTATATGGTATGCCATAAATATAGATAAATCAGAAAATACCAAGATCGAATCAGTGGTAACAAAAGCATTGTTCCTCGAAGCCGCAACCGATAGATTGCACAAATCAAAGCCTCAATCATCAGCTGGAGGCTCTGATCGAGCGTAACGCGTTCCGATTATTGCTTTTCTTCGCGTCCTCGAGCAGCGCACGATCTTGGCTTGACGTGTCGCGATCTACATCCACTGAACTTGAAATAGATACCGGACTTTGTCTATACATAGACCATTAACGATTTACCCAGTCATATGTCAGCCTCCAAACCGTCGTTATCTTTGGTATTCGCATATATTCTCATTCACTCGAAGTTAAGAGAGAGAGAGAGAGAGAGAGAGAGAGAGAACTAGTTAAGATATTGGAACTGAACGTTATAATTGACCGAATGCTTTGCGCGTAGTACACAGTCCCGATATTGCGTAAAAACTTTCAACACAATTGTGTGCATAGAATAAGGGAAAACGTGACCACGCGACAAAACAGTAATGGAGCGAGCAAGGAAGCACGTGTGTATTTTAGCCTATAAGTCGACGTTTCCGCATGTGCGACTTTCCGCGATGGTTATTTTAGACTTTTCGAGCGAAAACGATTGTGGCGATCATGCGCACAGGAAATTCACGGCTAGCTTGAAAAATAATATCCAATCCAAAGGAGCGAGTGCGTGTGACGCAATATTCCAGCTGCGATAAACATCACTTATTGCAAGCTGTCTATTTATACTGGCTTTTCCGCTAAATATTTGTGCACTTCGTATAGCTTACTAGGTTACGGATTAAAATTAAAAGCACGCGATATTTTCGAACTTTTTGAAAAATATTGTATAGAGCGTTTATAAACGAGAATTTACAAGGAGTTTTGCGTAATGCTCAGAAAATCCGGGTATTAGGTTCGTGTGGGTAGAGAAAGATAGAGAGAAAGAGCCAAGGGTGTGTCGTTTAATACGAGGGTGACGTCAACTGATTAAGGAGACTCGCGAGAGGCGCTCACGAGCATCGCGCAACATGCTCGACTCCCGGAGACCATCAAGGGGCTGTAGTCTTATGCACAAGCAATTATACCGCTGAGTTAAGGGCGAAGAAAATTTGGTAATTAGAAGGGGGATTCAAAAAGGATAAAGTATACATTACGGTATTTCTTTCCGCGCTCACGCAGTGGGGCGCCTCCAAATTTGCCTTCATGACTTACAACCTAAACTTTTAATAGGCATATTATATTTTATTCTCTTAGACATTCTTTCTAATCAAACCCTTCTCTCTCTCTCTCCTCTCTCTCCTCTCTATCTCTCTCTCTCTCTTTCTTTCTCTCACGTATACACATACACAGACATACGCAAATAAATTGCCAACATGGATTACGCATACGCGTGCACACGGAAGAGAGGCGTCGATAAACATCGCGACGAATGTAGCAACGAACGAAGTGAACAGCGCCCAGAGCACCTAAATTTTACATCGGAAAAAAGCGCTCCATCGATTGAACTCTGAGTAGAGCTGCCTTAAAGTCAGCCCAAGCTCGTTTTTCCGCTCAGCCGGCCGGACGAGCACCGTTTCACCGTCGATTGATCTTGTCGCCGACAACTGTCAACTATTCTCTCTCTTTCTCTCTAGTACAAATAGCCTCGCCGCACACTGCAGAACAGTGGTGCAACGGTACGCAGGCTTTACGCGCTGACGCGGCGTTGTCCGTCACTATGGGCGCCACCATCCCTCCTGTGCAGTAGGATGCACCATCGAGTACCGAGCGCGCGAGACCGGGAATATATATCTCCGTTTGGATTACACACCGGACTGCGGCAATGGGACACGAGTCCGTGCTATACATATACACGGATGGAGATATAGATGGATGTGTGACGAATAAATGAAGCTGCGGAGAGATAATACATTGTGTATATGAGTCTGCAAATCTGTTTTTATCGAACGTGCTTTGAAGCGAAAACAGTTTCACGCAAACTCCGCTATATAGGATCATGTTTTGATTTTCCGAAGGAATTCGATTTCGCAAACCGTCAGACAGAGAAAGCTAGTGGCGCAAGCTCGAAGAATTACTGCCTCGAGCTTCGTACAGCACTGAACGCAGGGTATAGTGCGCGGCAAAAGCCCGGCATTGCGATCCGTCAGAGCGAGTAAACCAAAGGCATAAATTTAATAGGTTTCACCCCCTTCTTCGCAAGCTTTATGGCACCGGCGAATTTCCCATTAAATAAACAAGCTCCCGTGTTCATTATACAACCCTGTGAGTGTGAAAGAGGAGAGAGAGAGAGAGAGAGAGAGAGAGAGAGAGAGAGAGAGGGCGGGATAGAAAGTCTCCCCTCTCCAATCGGCTCTTTCTCTGCGGCCCGAGAGATACTGTGCTATTGTGCCAGCGATGTGCAGCAGCAGCAGCAGCAGCAACAGCAGCAGCAACAACAACAGTAGCACGCCCGGATGCGTCTAGGGGCTTAGACCACGGCTGCGGTTGTCGGCCGGGCTCCTTCCTGCAGTGCACGCCCCGCGTAACGAAAGTCTGGCTGGGCTGTAATCGTCGGACGTGCTAGGTGTGCATATATATATAAAGAACAAGGGCTGAGTTAGACTTGAGCTAGTACTGCATGCGAAATTAAACATCGTTGCGTTGCACACTGGTGGAGATTTTAGCTCTCGGCATGTAAACCTAGTAGCTACGTGCATATATCGATAGATGGCTGAACCGAAGTAATCTTTTTATATATAAAAACAACTTGAAAGTACCGGAAGATTCGAAAGGCGATCGTCACAGAAAAGAAAACTCGCCTGATCGTAATCCCGCGGAAAAAGTGCAATAATAAACAGTAGTAACTCTAAATTATCACCCGGCAATTAACGTTTTCCGCAAATTCATCAACGTAAAATATTTCGCTCGTTAGCTCAGTGTCCGTATACATAAAGCCAGGCTAGCGACGCACAAAAACGTCACTTAATTCAAATGCGCGGAACCGCCGCCGGCACCGCGCAACGAGCCTCTTTTTATTCGCATTCATTAGCGATAATGTTATAATAAACTCTTTCATCGCTCGGCGTGCAGCGTAGTTGTACTCGTCCCCGTTTTCCGGCCGCAAATATGTAACGGTGGCGGCGTTGGCTTTCGTCTAGCCCGAAACGCTGTAACTCCTGCTTCCTGATAATTAGCGCATCCATCAGCTGCAGCAAGCCGCCAGCTAATGCCGATCGTACGTTATCGTTATCACGGCCTCTCCATTTTGTTGTCCCCCACCAGTCTGTGTGTATAACTCGTATCCCCCGAAAACCAGGCCGTGCAAGCGCGTTGCACTGCTCCCACCCCCTTGAAAGTGCAGGTATATCAGAGCTACTGCAACGTCGGTAGTTACATTGTCGATACGACCAATAATCTAATAACCAGTCACCGACAATGCGTCGTAAGTCATCAACGAGCAGCAGATTTTCCATGCGATTCGCTCTTGCGCTGAAATGCTTGCCTTCAGATGTGGATTGACCGGGAGAGCAATAATCGACAATCGTTGGAATTCCGTTGGACATGCTGCTGTAAGGAAAAAATTAAAATTACTGTCGCGTGTGAATCACGATTTATTCACACAATATACGCGCGTAAAAAATGAGTTGGTTTATCTCTCCGGTCAGTCAAAATTTCGAAGAGTGCAAAGTTTTTTTTCACCTCTGATGGAAGATTAAAGCAAGATACGATGCGTAGAGCTCGGAGAAAAAAGGCGCATTTGCCGCGCGCGTTTCTCACCGGCTCGAAATCAAGCACATCTCTGATGCCTCGCTCTCGTGCCATTATCGCGATGCGAAAATATTCGGGCGAAACGGATTCACAATGGCGATGCTCGCTACATCGCACACAGAGATGTCGGCTGAACGAACAAAACGCATTTCTTGACAGCCCAACGCTCGGGGGGCTACATGTAGCAACGTACGTATGCAGCAAGGTGTACTCCTACTCGGATAACATCTCGATGAACTACTACGTGGAGATGGGCGATGGAAAATTTCGAAATTTCTCTTGCAAATTCTAATATGATATGAGAATGAAAGCATTACAGGGTATTATTTATCTTGAAATTATTTCAACGAGTGAGACAGAGAGAGAAGCGGAGAGTTATAGCTATCGAGACAGTAACCAACCTGAAAGCGAGAGAAAGCTACAGAGGATCAGAGGGGCTCATCTCGGGTTGTAGTATTGCGCTATACATATAGAACATACACATGGACATAGGGAGGGATAGTATTGCAAGCATGCGTATTTGACCACGGAGTAGCGCTGATATAGAACTACTAAACAGGCCGTAGATCAGCCGGGTTAGTTATAGCAGTATGTGAGCTTCGCAAGCTCGCTCTATTGCCGAACCAATTCCCACCGGTGTTCTGGATCATTTGCCGACTCGCGACCGAGAGAGAGAGAGAGAGAGACAGACCATACACGATGCGACATTGCAGCTCGCGCTATCGAACTGATGCACGGCTCTCGATAAAGCCCCCTGATTTCGCACTCGACGAACAGCGAGACTTGCTTTTTGGCACTACTTTGTAGATTTATCGCAGAGCTTTCGAGATGTGGAGCGATGGAAATTGGCCGATGTATTTCTTGTGGATATCACTACGAGGGATGGAGCTTTGTTTCCAGTGAAATTAGGTTTTAGTGGAGAGAACGGTTATCTAATTGCACCTCAGATAATATAGAATGTAATTTATCGCTACTGATAAGCTAGATTCTAATTAGATATTTTCGAATCAAAATTATTATCGAGGTGACTGTACTGCATGCTGCGCTCTAAAGTTTATTTCTCCACCGGGTAGAGAGCAAACATTTTCCTCCAGCTGCAAAGATAAACTCCGCTCGGACTTCGGGATCAGAGAGTAATCCGCGATTTAAAAGCCAGGTGGGAATTTATCATTTTGAAAATAGGTATAAAAGCCTTTGACAAAGTGTATCAATAAATAACGCGTCGCCCGTACACACAGACATACTTCGCCATAACGGAGAGCAAGCGTGAGAGTGAAAGAGAGAGAAAGAGAAAAAGAGGGATAGAACATTTATTTAAACTAGATAGGAGGTCAGCGATTGAAGCGAGAATAGAAACGCACTCGCATATACCTGAGCTGCTGTTGCTGCAACGTCACTGAAGTTTTCAGGCGCGCGCGCGCGCGCGCACGTATAGCGCGCTACGGCGTCAGTAATCTCGGGGGACTTCAGGCTTTCCTGCCATACACGGGGATAGAAGATTAAACATTCAACGTATCGCGCCCAGCGCATTTACCGGAGGCCATTTCCAATATTTCGTACCGTAGAGCTTTGACTGCGAGAGGGAGAAAGAGATACACAACGCAAAAGCGATTTATCGAGCGCAATGAAAACGAAAAGTCCTGCCTTCGAATACAATATTTATATACGCAAGCACGCTCGTAAAACTTGAATTAAATATCGTGATTTGATATGCTTTTTGTAGAGGCTATCGATTTTTCAAATGTGATCTGTGGAGTGAAAAATTATTAATTCATGCGAAATTGACACACTTATGAAACATTTTTACCGATAACGCTTTTTCTGTTCAGAACGTGCAATATTTTTAAGAACTCTCTCGTTTTCTGTTTCAGGTAAGGACGATATGGCTAAGCCGCATTGGACCTGGTTGCAAGGTGAGTTGTGCTTTTTTCGTTGAACCCGACACATCATGAAGCCACAAAAAATCCGAATATCCTCTTCTCGCCTCGCCTCTGCGTCACACATCATAACGACACCAAGAAAAATCCTCTCCTTTTTTAAAATTCCTGTCATATGGCAAAAACCGTCCAGTTGTTAAGCGCGTACAAAACTTTATCTTTTCGAAGCGCTTAATGTAACTTTAATCTCCGCAGTAGCGGCAGGCCCGAGGCGAATCAAAATTTACGGCCGTTTTTCCCAAATGTAAAGCCAGTCTTCAAGCGCCGTAGTCCTTTGCTATTCCTACTCGCAATATGTTTGAAAAAAGCATACAATACAGCGAGAAAATGTTCTTCGTGTATCTGCGTTGTATATTTCGAAAAATAAGGGATATATTTCACCCAATGTACTGGGACTCGATTTTCCACGTGCAGAAAAAGAAAAGACCAACAGCTGCCACCGAGGCAATGATTCTGCCATCTCCCAACGCGTGTCTATCTTCTTCTAACTTTCTCTTCTTTTCTCTCTCGCTCTCGTATCTGGTTTCTTTTTGTCGACTTTTTATGAATAATACAGGACATCGAGAGAAGCGAACAGTCTGTGGAGAGAGTGAAACAGACTCGCGTTTGCCTTCGGGGGGTGATCAATAAATATTGGTTCTCGGGGGTGAAATTGGGGGACGGGAGAGAGGACAGTCCGTGCTGCGGTTGCCGCCCCCTTGGACCTCCTCTCTCACCCCCTGGCGTCGCAGTGGCGCACACGCACACACGTTACACGGCAAATATAACGACTTCTGCTTCGCGGTTTATTCTGTACCTATAACCGATCGAAAATCGTCGTTCACGTCGTACGAGCGTGTCCATGTGTGTGTGAGGGGAGTATGATGTGGCCCTGGCGCGTGTTCACCTTTCATGAGACCGATGTCCTATCCTGTGTGTGCGGCATTCTGCGCTTGTCGGATCGAATGTTGCCTTATGGTTCGCTTGTTCTCTAGAACCGATCGATACACGTCGTTTTCTTATTGCCGCCACTGCCTTCGTATGTTTCCCTCGTTCAAGCTATTGCCGCGCATATTACCCATCTATAGTCTTGTTACACATAGATGCATCTATACGTAGACACATAAATGTGCACAGAAATTTCCAATTGATAAAGAGATGTATCTGCAACTGCGTTTTATCCAGGATCGGAAAAGTCATTTGAAAGTTCAAAGGGCGTATATGCTTGCGAGCATCGTGTCGCGCCTCTCGGAGCGTGAAATGGCCGAGTTAAGCATCTGTACGGGCCAGCTATACTCGCGGATCGCTGATCCGTGTAAACGGTCTACCAAAAATCGTTTATTCACTCTCCGACTCTATATAGTTTAGCTATACCGAGGAGCGTCGACCGAAATAAAGGGATTATCTTGGCCGTGATACGCCTGCGTTATTTCTGAAAACACCCCCCTCCGTACTATAGTAAATCGAAATTCCCGAGCTGCCGCATCTCGTGACTGATATTCAGGAAGGAGAGGGGCTCTACAAAAGAGGGTTTGATGAGGGCTCGAAAGAGATATCGGTTCTCTCTCCACACGATGACTCGTTTTATTCCTAACGTTACTGGGGTAAATCCATGAAACTACCGCGGTGTGTCGTTCATTTCAAAGTACTCGGGTCGTCGTTCCCCGTACAAGTATTGGGAACGATACTTTATGAGAGTAGAAGATTAGAAAAATTAAAATATAATGTGTGTGTGTGTGTAATATTTTCGAGGATTAGATTACGAGATATTCCATTTTGTATCGTAACAGTCGTCCAAATGTATGTTCATAAAATTGAATGCTCTAGCTGAAGGCAAAAGAAGCAGTTTTATTCAAAATAACAAAATCTGCCTTATTCGATCGTAATTCTGAAATCAGCCAAAACAGTCACTCATACTTTTGGAACTCTTCGCATCATTTCTCAAGACTTTCAGTGTTATTCGAGAAAAAAAATTTTTCTTCTCTGCGTGCACTGGAAAATCCCAGCGGGGGTACAGCCGGAAAAGATTCGGTCAGAATTCGAATGAGGCACACGTAGACGCACCGGCAGAGAGAGAAAGATGCTTTTCGAGGCGTGAAATGGCTGCGTTAACCACTTGTACGCCGCGCACGCGAGATAGAGCCAAGAGCGAGAGAGAGGGGGTGGGGGGGACGGCGGAGGCTTTCTACGACCCCCCGCGCGTTTCAAGTGTGTTTGGAGGTGCAACGCCCGGTAATATTATCCCGGATCTCCTTCTCTCCCTCTCTCTCTCTCTCCCTCTCTCCCTCCTTCCCTCTTTCCCTCTCTTTCTCTCTTTCTCTCGCGCCCGCGCGCGAAGATCTCTGAGAGGTAAGATAAAAGTTATGCGCTCTGCTATGCGCGAGGGAGTCGTACATCACAGCCGCATCTGCGGGGACGAGCCTCCTCCCGGCACTCAAGTTATATCTATATATACATTGTACACGAGATGTTGTATGCGTGTGGGTGTATACGGTACCCCTGCATAAATATGGCGGGACTCCTGCGAGTGTATGCTCTCTCTCTCTCTCTCTCTCTCTCTCTCTCTCTCTCCTCTGCCTTCTTTTTGCTCTCGCCGTTTTCGTGTACGAAAAGCAGCAGCAGCAACAGCAGCAGCAGCCCTTCAGTTTCATTTCTGAAGGGTGCTATCACCATGAGTAAATTCTCGAGGGCTCGCGTTTATCATCAGGGATCTATAGTTGTGTTTGTCTGTTAATTTTTTTTTTCGGTTTCAAGAGTCTATGTAGTGGAACGAATATTAAGCTATTACGAGGACAACCGTCTATCAGCGGACGAAAGTCTTCGACCGATTTCGAAGCATCTACCGTAGCCTACTCTCAGAGCACGCGATGTCTATATGCATGCATAACAAGAAGGGCGTGGCGTGAGTCGAGGGCATTATTGTTATTATCTTTTGCAATACTTTGCGCGAAAGACATGACGTCCCATGTCTCTGTGTGAGAAAATGCTTATACTCGACAGATCGAAGCAGTGATACGCGACTGATATATGACTGCACTTTGCATCGCGACCATTTGATAATATATATATTATAATGTCTTCTGACTGTAGTTATTCTTAATGGAAAACAGTGTGGAAATTCAGCTATTCATTTGCCATAGTGCGGAATGGTGACATTTTCGAGAAGAAACAATAATAATCATTGATATTATAGGCCGTTATTATATGTTTAATTATGCGCGGATAGTATATACATATATGTTTTATCTTTTTGACTTTTGAAGCGTAATTATATACAACTTATACTCGGTAATTTGGACGAAAAAAGATAGGATCTAGAGTGGTCCGAGGTCGTAAAATATATAATAATACTCCTTTACAGAAATCGAGCATGCATATGCAGCTATAGAAAGAAAATTTTTCCTCATTATTAAAATGAGAAAATTAATCAATAACATACATAACTTGACGCATCGTCGGTATTTTCCCGTGAATAACAGTTGAGATCAGCGCGATTGGAGTAATTTCAGTGATTTATCGCCGGAGCTCCGTTAAACCGCTTAAGCGGAATCGACCAAAAAGTCGCGTTTGCTTGCTTCCGCATGAATATATTCGGAAATGCCGTGCATATAGCAGGGGAAAATTCGTCAAACGCTCTGCAGTATAGAGTATATACATAGAGACAGAACTTGGAAAATTGGCATCTCGGCGATTCACTCTAGCTAACTGCATATACTTTTTTGTCTTTTATCTCAGACAGCAGCAACGGTGGCGGCGGCAGTAGCAGCGGCGTGGCTAAAGTGCTGAATTTCCAACTCTGAAGGGCCATAAATCTAGTGGAGATTACGCGAGGATTTACAGTCGCCTCCTGCAGCAGTAGTCCTTGTCTAACGCGGGGAGAGCAAAAGAGAGATGGAGAAAGATTCGAGCCAATAAAAATACATCACGGATTATTGCGATCTCTCGCTGTACGCGTCGCGCGGCGGCGTACGCCCTTGGGGCCATATTGCCAATTGAAGAACCTGCGCCTGGCGCTATATCCGCTATTTTTGCAAAAATTGCGACTGAATCCTACCTTCTCGATTGGATTTTGATCTCGACGAGAGCGCGCGAGCATTTGTACATATAACGTTCGTCCATGTGTAGACTTTGTAGTTGTATAGATTTATTCATAGAGATGCGCAGCAATTCATCGGGATGTGATCTACGAGGTATAACGTAGTAGTGCTACGTCGATGCAAAGGGGTACCGGTGAGGATCGCGGAGGATAACTCCCAGACGTATTATAAACGCACACATAAACATCCCTCGCGCGGCGGCGGTAACGGCGTTATCAGTTGTCGGACGCCGGGGCGCCGGATATTGTCGCATCCTCTGTTTGTCTCTCTCTCTCTCTATCTCTCTCTTTCTCGCTCTCGCTTCGTGCATAGGACCAAACGAATCACCTATATAATACATATATATATATATATATATACATATATACTGGCTCTGCTCTTTGCGCTCTGCTTGCTGTTTAGGGCCGAAGGAAAACTGTATAATTATATAGAGGATTATCGTAGACATAAAGAGAAGTGGAAGCGAAATTTTTATTTATTTTATATCGCCTTGCAGAGAATTTTTATTCTGAAAGCAAAGTATAAATTTAAATTCTTTTACGTGCGAAGCTCTGAATGACCGTCAAGCGTATACCTGTTTCCGCGCACTGACCCAAATTCGTTTTCCCCGCTAGGCAATGACTTTCTTGTGTTTGGGTAAGCATTTCCAGCTTTTCTCGCAAAACGTGTCTCCCATCTCGGTAAATCTCAATATTTGTACGCAGGTATATACTGTGGATCGTCTTCTTAGATGCAATTCTCGCAGGTATATGTATACATACATACGTATTCGTGCTAGGACTAAGCTCTGTTAGGTTTCACAGCTGTTCGCACTACCCTCGTAAGACTTTACGGGACTCTTTTTTACGACCGCGCTGCAATCTCGCTCGAACGACGATTTTCACTTTTTCGGTTACTTTCGGTACTTTCTTTTTTACGACTGTCCTCGAGGCTACTGGTGCAGTCGGTCGGTGTGAAAAGGTCCTGCATAGTGGTGAAAGTTGCATAGTCCGGCACCCGCGGTGGCAAATGAAAAAAATTCAGAAAGAGAGAAAGTTTGTTTGGATTTTTTTACGACGAATCGCTCCCTTTGTCGCAGACGAAAACTTTCTAATGCGTAAGAAAAAAAATTGGATATACGCGAATGGCACTTGCGATGCGGCTGGACAGTATGCTGCAGTCTTTGGAAACGGTCGGAGGTAAAGAAGGATACTCTTCGTCGGTTGCGTGGTCATACGCGATATTTGTTAGCACGAGAAATAGAAATAGTTGTGTGAAAATGTACTCTTAAAAAGTGTCGTTTTCGTGCTCGCACGATAATGTGAGATTAGTGATTCTTGTGTCATCTTGTGTACATCGAGTGTATATTTGAGTTTTAAATAGAAAAGTAATATTTTATGTAGTAATTTTAATAATGTTATATGAAAACTATAAAGCCTTTAATTACAAAATGGCAATAAAGTAATGGCATTTGGGACACTATCTTATCTCGTTAATACCGTTACCACGAATAAGGGATTTACTATAGAAGTAAACTTATAGAATGAAATCTCGATACGTTCCGAATGATATACAAGAATCGGCGCATTAACATATTATTTCGCTAAAAAACTACGCTCTATACGTCCCTCGCGCATAAAAGAAGTATATTATCCTCGAAGAAGACATTTTCGTATCCATTTCTCTCGTATAGTCCCAAGAGTGATTCCGCACCTACGCACATTCACATACATATAACACGCACAACAAGTATATACATCTATCTTTAGCTCGCTTCTCTTTCTCACTTTTTCTTTGGCGCGCTCTCTCTCTCTCTCTGTCTTGCTTGCTCTCGGGGTTGTAGCGAAAACTTCAAACGAGCGCCTGGGGCCTAGACTCGATAACATAAATCATGGCAGCCGACGCGCGCAGAATGGAAGTTTAAATCGTGTGTCTACGTGTGTGTGCAAATGTATACATGTACCGGTGCTCGATAATCTGCATCGACAAACTCGATCGCACTCCGTTAAATAGTTTTAGGTGGTGGTATATGTATTCAGCACATTCCATCAAGTTCGATAGCGGAACTCGCAAGACAGAGACAGCGGGAAGAAGCTACCGCATTGTAGCTTTAAATATACACATCACAATCGAATCGTTCGGTGTCACGCAGCTGCTGTGTGATTTTAGCGAAAAGGATCGAGTACGAGTCTCTGCATAGCGACACAAAACAGAAGCTTGCGGTTAAGCGAATGCGGAATATACGACGAGCCTTATGGTAAATTATGCTCTGAATAATTATGTCGACGATATTCCAAAAAAGAAAACAGAGATTTGATTGAGATTCGGTGTTATCGAACCGCGTGCGAGAGCATTGAAGAAAAGAAAGAGGAGAACCTTGGTTCGACGAGGTGATCATTCGACGGAATGTTTACGCCCATTGAAAAACACCGTTATCAAAGCTCGAGGGGCACAGGTCCTTTTTTCAGATGGTGAGCGACGAAAGAAAAGAGCGAAAAGAGTAAATCCTTAATACAGCGAGGTCGTTCGATTTTCAGAAGGAATTCGCGGTGCTGCGCTCGAGCTCGCCAGTCGAGTTATCTTCGTCCGATCGTAATTAGAGCCTGTGCGCGTTCGCCGCAAAGTCTACTTTCGCGAATCACCAGCGGGCGAGCTCGTTCGAGCGGCAATATTACCGTCGACTGCCGAGAGATATTGCGTTGGGAGGGCGAACGACTGCAACAGCAGCAGCAAGAGGTCGTGGGGCGCCAGTGTGAGATAGAGAGAGAGAGAGAGAGAGAGAGAGAGAGAAAGAGAGAGAGAGAGGGAGTCGAAAGAGTTAAGCCGAGGGAACGGGCAGTGCGCGACGAGCAAATAATCGAGTTTAATTGCAAAACCGTCGCGGCATGATTTAATTACGCTGCTGCAGCCCGCTCGTGTAAATTCTATCGAACAGCTGAGTAAGTGCGCGCTTGGGGTGTCGACGCATCGGGAGGAAAAAAATACGCTGCGTGTTAATTTGCTTCTCTCTCTCTTTCTCGATTCGAGCAATGCGTTATATTGTTGCCGAGAGAAGCGCTGCTTTATTGCCCGTTATTACATTAACGACTTTGACGCCGTTATTGCATTTCGGTCGAAGGGGCAATTAAAGTACTGCGAATAAAGACGTTTGGCTTTTTGCCTCGGTTTACGATGTCTCTTCTGCACCGTTTGTTTTTCGTCAGGTCAAAATCGACGCTTTACAGTGTGTTGCCAAAACTTTTCAAGTGGACAGAGATGCGGAGGAAAAAAGAAAATGATTCCCTATCGAACAAATGAATATCAGATTCAAGAAGTTTGCAGACTTGTTAGCGTTAATTGCAATCTTTTAATTATCCTCGTGCGGTATGCGTCTAGAGTGCACACGAAAATACAAGGACGCGCAAGCGGTAAGAAAAAAGTTGGCTTGAAAACAATAAGAAACAATTAAATAAGTATTCTCGGAGTCCCGGCGCGAACGCATAATAAACTGCATTCTCCCTCCCGTCTCCTATAGTTTCGTTCTGCGCTCCACCGACTATCCGGCGAATAATTAGAGCTAATAAAATCTTCTTGCCCCCGGTCGCGCTCGCGTTCTCAAACTCCGGCGCGCGGCATAAATTCTTCCGCTCGAAAGAACCGCGACTCTCTCGCGTTTCTTCCATTCTTCGAGTAGAAATCGCCAAGTAAGTTTCTTCGAGTGGACTCGTTTTCTCGTCTACGTACTTATATATATATATACATAGGTAGGTAAGAAGCAGCGCGGCAACCATAGCAGCAGCCACAAGAGGGCCCTTATCTCAGTCTCTCTTTTTTGCGCCGCTCACCGCTTTGGTTGCACGCAAAGTCGGGCGACACGGGAGATTCTTCCCCGCTGATATCCTAACTACGCGGGCACGCGAACTTAAATTTGCGCGCGAGCGAAGGCGCTTAGATCAATACTGAATGAATCGAGTGCATACGTACGCGCCCTTATATTCCTTGTGTTAACGTTGAGAACGCGACTATGGAAGGTGCTTTTTTGTTAGAGAAGGAGAGACTCGTTATCCATAGTCCCTTTTGCATTTATTACTCGCGTTCGCAACAAACTCGAAAGAGGGACACTTCATGTTTAATGCAGGGGAGTGTATGTGCGCGGGACTACAGCCGTAAGCTGATGGCGGAGAAAAAGCGCGCAAGTTGCAAAGTTAATGGCATAACGTGGGAATCTTATTGGCAGTTTCTGCGCGATATTTACTGTAGCCACGCTTAGCATTCGAGTTTTATTCGAGACTCGAGTTTTTTTATTCTCTCGGACATTACTACTCACGCCTCGAATCGCGAGTTTTTTCTACTCTCGGCATTGATACTATACTAGTGCACACTGTCCGTTATCCAATATTCGACAACATACAAATCGTTTGTCATTTTCGAACAATAAAGTCGTTTCTCGATGTATTCGCAGTAAGTTATAAAGAAATAAATCAAACCTTGAAATAAAGCCTTCTTACGCGTATATATATATATACACCAGCACATATACGCGAATGTGCTCATTTTTCCTTTCTTATCCCGCGGTGCATGTAAATTCATCCACAAAACGCCTGGCTCCCGCTCGCGCTCTTTTCTCTTCCCTCATAACAGCAGGAGGTCAACGTCTCTGGCATCTCCTTCTCTCGCGGGCTCCTTAAAATACAGCGTTGCTGGCGAGTGTCGTGGCTTCTTCTTCTTCTCCTCGCTCACCGATATTATTTTTGTCCCGTCCTCGTGGCTCAACCAGAATGTAAATCGAAGCAGCAACCGCAGAACTGATCATAAATCGCCGAACGAGAAAATTTGCACTCGTGTATATGTGTGTGCGTATTTATTATTGCAGCGTGTGAAGTTTGATAGCGTTACAGCATTGTACTGAGCATATAACCGCGGGGCGTAAAGCTTGCTGCATTGCGGGATGGGGCGCGATACGAGGCACGCGGGGGGTGACTCGAGTATGTATAGTACCACCACCAATCGCAGTAGTAGTAGTAGTAGTAGTAGTAGTAGTAGTAGTAGTAGTAGTAGTAGTAATAGTAGTAGCGAAGCCAAGAGAAATGGTGTGGGATAGGAGGCCAGGCGCGCCTGCACCTCATAAACTGAAACCCTAATTAACCGGCGCTATGGCTACTGTTGCGCGAGCGCGCCCTCTTCTCTCTCTCTCTCCCTCTACCCTCTTCTGTACGTGCGTATGCTTCTCATTCGCATACACACGGACGCACTTTGTCTCGCCAACTCTCCTGCTTTATTTCCAACGTTATACTGTACTAGGAAGCTGTACGCGTGTATACGTACTTCAGTAAGTAGTCGTTTCTTTAGTGCGTTGCTTTTTCTCTGCATCTCTGCTACTTCTGAGTTGAGGGCTTTTTTATTCTGGTTTTGAGGAAAACTCTGCTTCTACGCGTTTAGGTATAATTAAAATATTTTCAACCTGTTTGAAACTATCAATACGCAATAGTAAATAGTAGATAGTTTTGGGTATAAAGGAGAGGAGAATCTCCGGCAGTGGAGCGCCGAGAGGGTATTCTCCAGCGAGAGGCGGATTGCGTTTATTTATCAGCAGACTTGGCGTAAATTAGCCCCTCAGCCGCGAAACTATCCTCCGGCGTAGCGGCTTTCGTTTCGCGGCCCGAGAGACTCTCCTCCACCCCAACTCTCTTCTAGTTTCGGTCAAAACAAGACGTGGCTTCCACTAGAAGCAGCAGTAGTAGCAGCTCCCGGGGATTCTACATACACTGCACACGCAAAGCTCTCCCTTATGCTACGTCTCTCGCGTGGGATTACGAAAGTTGATTGTGCAGTACAAGGCTTGTGTGTTATAGTAGCTAGAGGCTCGCCAAGTCGGATCAGGTATCTTACTCTCTTGCTTGAGTTTAATGCGCGCCGTGTGTGTCGCACGCGCTCGCGTTGTGTGTCTCGTCGCTCTGGCATAAGCTTTTAATCTGTAGCCTCACGACAGACAAAAGTCTTAAGGTGCTGGGAATTTCTTCGAGTCTTTGAGAAAAAGTATAAGAGGGAGGAGAAATTATTTTAACAGCAAACAGAATCGTCGCGTCCGAAAGAAAATACTGTGCGGCTATTTGGAAATCTCGAAGCCGTTTTCCAAAGCCTTTAATCTTCAACGCTGAAAGCGGTCTATTTTTATTCAGTCTTCTCCATGAGATTAACGAGATATTTTTGGAATACTACTCGCATGTATGTCCGTGTGTCTACGTCTGTGTCAGTTCTTGCGGATAAAATCAACAGAAACTTAAAAATTCATGGTTGCGCGCCTGACACGGTTACTTCTCGAATAAATAACTGGCTCGTGCAACTGTTGAAACGGCCAAACTTTCGACTCATCTCACTTAACAGTTGATACATGTTCAAGAAGTACTAGTCATTACTCGTTCGCCGCTGAAATACAATGCGCATTATCTCAGCCTTGTAACGCATTCTCGCAAAAGAAGTCTCCTTTCATAAGAGCTTGCAAACTAATAACGAAGCTCCAAGACGTACAGTAGATTAATTTCTCTCGGCGAGTTTATATGCCAAACAACCGGCCGACCAGTTTAGCGATCTTTATCGAGAAGGAAGTCACATAGCCGAGAGGCTACGTACACACATTTCGGAAGGATAAAGTTGGAGAGATTTACGATTCCTCGCCCGTCCTCGCGTGTCTCGCAAGTGTCAGGTCTATGCTCGTACATGAGAAAAGGCTGGCCAAAGAACGCTCACATGGTTTCGCGTCTCAGTCGTCGTATGTGTAGCTATACCCGTGTCTCTATGTATGCATATATACATGTACGTAGACATATGCCGCAGCAGCAGCAGCAGCAGCAGCAGCGGCGGCGGCGGCGCAACGCGGAGAGAATATTTATGGCGCTGAATCTGCGCGCGGAGCTTCGGCTATAGCTGTACACCAACAGCGGACGATCGATTCTCGGGAAGATCTTACGCGATACTACTAGCCTTCTTCGTGTCGTCTCCACGAGGAATTCGAGAGAAAAAAGGTGAGAGCGAGAGTGCCCCGGGATACTAGGATTTTTTCCTCCTGTCGCTGCCTCCTACTTCTTCTTCTTCACTCCCGCGGATGCAGGATCGAGAAATCAGAAGAATAGCGTAGGATGTCGTTGAATCGAATCGTGTTTATAATGCTTTTGAACATGGGTTTAATTCTAAACCTGGGCGAATTATTTATTTGTCCTGGACGAAAATAATATCTTAGCATTGTGTTCAACTTTTCTTGATTTAACGCTAAATTACAGCTTCCAACAGAAGCTCTTAAAAGAATGTCGTATTATTTTTATTCTGTAATGTACATTCATGTTCAATGGGTTAAATAACATATGGTAACAAGTATCAAAACGACATCTCATGCAGACTCATTTAAAATCGGTTATCTAATCGAAATAAATGCATTGGCGTTAAATAGTACCAAGTTAGCAAGAAAAATTCCAACTACATCTACAACTTTTCTTCTGTCGTTCATGATATCAAGTAAAACAATAACAATACACGCGTAAAATCGTCGGCGTACGAACCGCAAACACATAAGAACCGAAGCAAAAGAAGAGATCGAGCGAAAAAGGGAAAGACCCCATAGAAACTATATGCGATACAGGTAGCGATAGTACTTCTTACTAGAAGATAGAAAAAGACGTTCAAAGCGGGATGAAAGACCCTGTGCAACAGGAAGGAAAGAGAGAAGGATGATCGCGCAGATGCAGCGACGTATCGCGTTGCACACGTGTGTACAGGTGCAGCGCGCGGTCGTTTCGCGACACTCACGCATACATGCAGACGCACACACACACACATATACACAATAAAATACGAGCTACTCCGCGGAGAAGCATGCAGCGAAGTGCGCGAAAAATCGTCTCGGGACTTCCGCGAGATAGCATCATAGCGACAATCGATCTCGTAAAACTACTTGCGAGGACCTTGAAAGGAAGCTCCTATTATAGTTATAGAGAGTTTCTTTCTTGACACAGCCGCCATTACGCAGCGCCGCGGCGACCCACGCGCTAAGACTAGCTTTATCAGCGGCAATGTATATACTGTAAACTCCTACCTGCCACAGGCGAGAGAGATAAATGATGAGAAAAGAATGTCAACATCATCGATGACGCTTCCGCGAAATTCCAACGTAGGAGGATGACGGACATTTTTCGAAAACACATACACAGCTGAGCGAAGGCGGCGCCGGGCGCCGTGCACGCAGCCAGCAGCACTGGCCATCATCATGGCGACGGCTCGCGTGTGTGGATGCGCGTGTATACCTACGTATGATGCGTATAGAAGAGAGAAAGGCAGAAAGCGAATGGGCCGATGGGCGAGAGAGAGAGAGAGAGAGAGAGAGAGAGAGAGAGAGAGAACCGGTCGATGCCGCATTCGAGCGCAGAGCCCTAGCCGCACAGAGAGCTCTAGCAGCGCAGACGCGCCAGGGATCCGAGAGCCTACAGCTACAGGGTGGGGCGAGAGATCGAGCTCCTGCGCGTAGCCACGGTGGAGGCAATATGGCCGACGGCGCGCGTCCGTGTATAGCCGGGGCTCTCTCTTTTTTAAATCGCGTGTCGCCGTGTTTTTATCTCACCCGGTGTGACGAGCCAGCGCTCGAGAATGTCCGCGAGGATGGACCTCGGAAGAAGGCTCGGATCGAGAACATTGAGCTGCCGCAACACAGAGAAAGGACCGAATCATTTGAGCGGAGGATGCGACGCGTCGGCTGCCATCTTAGGGCGAGGGATATTCAGCACGTGTGCGCGATACGTTGCTGCTTTACCACCTCTTTTGTATGTTGCTGTTTATTCTTAAGACGATCTCGGTGTTCAATTTTTCTTTGTATCCACCTTTTGAGTAACACCCTCTACCTTCATCCGTCTAAGCATTTCTTGCCCCCGCTTATCGACTTGGTTTTCTTGGTTAGGTGCGCCACGGTAGATATACGTATTTCACGTCAGTTACTTTCGTTATTGTGACTTTTTTTATTTGCCGACTCTTTAGATTTAAACAAAGCTTTAGACATACTCATAGTTTGCATGAGGAGTAAAAGATTAATTTTAAAGTCCTTTTATTCATACTCTTATGTTAATCGCTATAGTTCATGTATGGCGGCTTCTTAATAATTATAGATATGTAATGAATTACTGCACCGCCGTGCGCAACGCAGACAGACTATTCCTTATCGAATAAATACCTTCTATTCACTGTCTTGTCCAGGTTGCATTCCGTTATCAGACGTTATAGACCTATTAGCGCTACAGTTACAATGTCCGCGTATTATATGAAAAGATTGCAATCGATTGCAACAACTTTGTCGAAAACGATGCAATGGAAATGATGTTTATTAATGGAGAGTCGAAAAAGAAAATCATCGGCATTGATAGAGTGCCCTTAAATTCACGCCAGAGTTAATATTCATAACGGTGCCTTGCTTATTTATTCAAGATACCAATAGTTGCATGTATTTCCATAAAAATTGTTTGAGATAATACGAAACGAACGCACCTCAACAGGATGCAATTCAAGCATATAATCTCATTATAGTCAATGATCGCAACTACATTATGAAACTACAAGAAAATCGTGCCGCGTTGTCCGATGCTTAAAATGTTTTACCTTTAATTGAAACAACGTGGATCGAACCGCAACGAATAACTTAAAAAATCTAACAATCAAAGGCGGCTTCGATCAACAATTCAATATTCCCGAAGCGCTTGCATCCGTCGTATCTCGCCGTTGTCCTCCATCGAGCCGCGCCGTATACTCTCGCATCTGCAAAAATCCCATTGTATAATTAGCTGGAGATCGTAAATCTCTACTCTCGTCTCTCTCTCCCTTTTTCTCTCTTGTTTGTATACGCGCGTATATATAATTGCACACTGGAAAACAAAGTCGAGTCGCGTGCCGCAGCGCTGAGTAAGATCGCTATACGGCGAGACGTATTTATTGCGACGCAAATAGGTATAATGCTCCTCCCTTTCTCTCTATCAGCACTGCTGCTGCTGCCGCCGCGGCTCGCGTGATACGGAACAGTGTCCTGGAATCTACGTAACAATCGTATTTGCGAATGTGTATCTGTGTACATGTGTGCGAGTGAGCGAACGAACGAACGCTGCTTTCTAACCGCTGTTATTTCATTACTGAACTCGTATGAGTTTCTGATTTTTCCTCTGTTGATTGTAGCTCGTAAAATATAAAAGCGAGGGTTCTCGAGAGAGAGAGAGAGAGAGAGAGAGAGAAAACGCGCGGAAGGTGATAATTGCTCTATTTCGTATGAGGTTGCGATATATTCCTTGTGTCATTATATATATGTTCGCTGTAATACGCTCGTTTGTGATAAAGATGTCCGACATTTACTGGGCTTACACGTCGTTGTAAATTTTAGTGCTGTATATATAAATTAATATGTCTTGAGTAAATGAGTAATTCTTGCGGCTTGTAACAAATATAATGCCCGTGCGAATAAAGTGCGAAACGAGTTTGTGCAATTACTATTGGGTTAATTCATTCTCTTTGTATCAACGTGAGCATTGGAAGTACCAACTTTAAATATATAGTTTAAAGAAGTACCTATTACAAAGTTACGAGACGATCAACGCTTGCCGTGTCCCTTACGGTCCGTGTCCCTGCGGTCCGTCGGACAGCCGTCGCTACATTGGCTGGTGTTGCGCATACGCCATGGAGCAGCTGTTTTCTATATATTTATACTGTAAATAGGATTGAATAGAGTTTGGCTCTCTATCTTATTCGGTAAATTATACGGTGTATTTTTTAAAAGAAAATATCAAAATAATAAAAAAGTCAACTGTTTAATTTTTTTGTTTTTAAATCTTGCATAAAATAAAGCATAGATATGTTATTATTCTGAGCTCCCCGCAGATCATGCGTAACGCCTTGTGTAACTCCTGAAAAGAAGCTTTTGTTAAATCATTAAGGCAATCTAATTAAGGGTTTATTAGTCAGGATTATAGAGCTGACTCTCTAAAACTCGTTATGGCTTAATGATCTGCCCTTGGTGTTGTTCGCGTTGATGTGACTTTTGCATACGATTATATGAGTAAGTATATATAGTTCTTGTCTTGGGCAACTCGCATTGCCATTTCGTAATAGCTGGTTACTATCTACATATAATAAAATATAACAAAATCTTACATAAATCGCTAAATCAGTAAATCCGCTGATTTACGCTACTGTCTGTGATTAAATAAAGACAAAAAATATGTTCCATCCAAGTAAAACGCTTAATTAACCAACTATTAGGGTAATCAAATTTATCCCAATGGCAATGCCAAGATCATATCGGTGCTACTATCCTAATCACAGCGGAAAAATAATTCCAACTGAACGGTGCAGGTATATCCATTTATGCGTAAAGTCAACGCAGCGGTGCATATCTTGTGCAACCTCCATAAATCTACACCTAATTGATTGATTCGCGGCGTCTTCTCGGGCTTTATAGCGGAACTAAAGTTGCAGAGAGAGAGAGATAGTGAGAGAATAAGTTAGAAGAGACTATGGCAGAGGACTTTAATGGTTAAAAGCTGATATACGGAAAAGAAATCGAAGCTAGTAAAAGGGACGCAGCGCGCGAGATAAGGGCTCTTCCTAGAGGGGGACTCTTCTACTCCCGTTATCTCAGAAAAGACTTTTCGAAATCAATTTGGGTCGCTCGTAGCCTTTTCGTCCCTACACTCACGCGCACTTCGATCGATTATTCCGTTCTGATGTTATTTTTCTCTTTCTTTCCTCACCTAGAAATTGAATGCTTGTCAAGGTGCGATTGGTTCATTTGAGTTTACACTATATACATACCTATATGTGCAGGGAGGCTGTCTCTTAGCGTAGGGACTCAGTTCGTGCGTACCTAATACATATATGTTATATACAATATACATGAAAGAGAAGCGTCGCGATAAAAATTTATCGCCCGTTAAATTATAGTTTCAACACCTACGTCTTTGCGTGTGCACTTACGACTCGAGGAGCCTATCGCGATTTACCGACGAAGTGCAATTAAATTTTATAATGAACTCTTCGCTCGACCATAGTTTCACATACACTGTATAGAGCGAAGGATCATTATTGTTATTATTATTATAATTACAAAGCGAGCGAGCACACACGCGATTATAGTGCGCCGACGAAAATTACCGTGCCGCCCGTGGTGAAAAACTATGTATATAATACATATGCTCTGTGATGAAATGTGTAACAACGACGAGCGCGACGAGTACATGGATATATCCATGCAGTATACGAGTTCACGAAATTATGCGTCGTTCTGACTTATCATCCTGGCTGTATCAGAAAACGCTCTGCGCGCATCCGCGGCGCGGTTTAAAAAATTAAAGGGTGCGTAGAACACGCTTTTGCCCGCCATTTTCTTTCAATGATACGTGACTTAATTGCTTTTCGTTCTTTAAACGTTCGTGTTTAGTAAACGAAAAAATTGGCGTGATTCCTGCTCGTAAAAATATTGAATTTAGATTCTCGGAACGGTGTATAGGAGATGAGGGCGGGCTATTAATACAGTCGAAGGAACGCTATTTTGTATTTATGTTGAATACGGGATGCGCGCGTGCGATATAGCGAGACTAATCAAATGTTTACCGCGGGAAATGGGATTTAGAGTTTATAAACTTCAATTATAAATGCTGCGCGTGTAGTTCGTTATTATTTACACACCCAGCAACGCAGGTCGCTCGAAAATAGATGTAAAAAGAAATGTGAAAAAGTACACGTACACGCTATGCACGCTTCGACCGAATGAAAATGTTTGCGCCATTACCATCGGCGGTAAATCTTACGGATATGCCCATAAATCCAGGCTTTTCATTACCTCTCAGGTGAAAAATCTCGAAACTCATATTTACACTCGCTCGAATAAAGCACATCCAGGTCGTTATGTTGTACACAGCACACGATTACCTAATTGCTCGCGGAGCTCGTAGCCGCGTCCATTATCGCATTATCATTTATAACAAACCTTCGTTCGCTATCTCTCTCTCTCTCTCTCTCTCTCTCTCTCTCTCTCTTCCCTCTCTCTGGCGAGAAAGACTTACGTCTTCCTGAATAGATCGCTCATCAATGTGTCGGGTGTATAGAAATGAGCGAGCAGTAGTGCGAGGAGTAGTTCTTGTTTTTCCATCGAGAAACAGATAGCGCGTGGGTGCGTTTACCTACGGCTACAGACGAGAAATGAGAGTTGAGAACAATGTATGACTGTCTTATTTTTCTATATCTTTCCATACGGCGGCGCTCGAAGGCTGGACTCTGTCTCTGAGCTCTACTACCTGCTGACAAGGATAGAGAGATCAGAGTCGCCTTGAGAAAGAAAGAGAGAGAGAGAGAGGGGGGGTGAACACTTGTATGTGCATAGACATAGGTATATATTATATACTTCGGCAAAAAAATCGCCGAGTAGCAAGAGGGAGGAGAAATGAACCGCGAGAATGAGGCAGGGGAGAGAGAGAGAGAGAGAGAGAGAGAGAGAGAAAGAGATGGCGAGTACATGCACATGGAAAGGGTCGAAAGAAAGCCCGAGGGTTCTTCGTTCATCGCACCGTCTTCTCTTTTGCTGCATTGAGTTGTAAAAGCGTTCGAGGTCTCTGCCGCCGGGCGGCACGTTCGTTTATGTAAAGGCGGCTACATGCCGCGTGATGAGTGGATACAGTTCCAACGTTCAACTCTTCCCTCTTCTTACTCTCGGGTAATGCATGCGTGTTCGTGCGGGCACTAGTGTCTTCTCTACTCTGCATCTTTTCATTTTGATATTTTCATATGCACTCTTCAAAGCAGTGTGCGTAGGTATAAATATAAATGCATGTATTGATATGGTTTTGTCTCGTAATCATTTCGAACGAGCTGTCTTGTTGAGAGGAATGTTGCCTCTCGTAGAAAAGAAAATGACGAATGCGATGTCGTAAGAAGAATTCCGTGTTTTGTACGTAAACTCACAGTGATTGGCTAATCTTGAGAAAAATGCCTGAGACTCTCCTTGTGCGCTATTTGGATCGTCGCCTCGGTAAGCGTAGCACGTCCTGAAAATGAAGCCATCTTAAGAGCTCGATAGACGTATGAAGTTGGTTTTTTTTTCTATTCCCGAGTGACGGTACATCACGAGTATGCTGCCTCCAAAAAGTCGAAATGAATTCGAAACTCTTAGGTTTTTTTAAACGCGCAACATCCTGAGCGATGAGAGACGACATGCTTTGCCGAGGGGACAAAAAATCCACAGCTTGAGGTCTCTATATATAAGCGTTCCTCTAGATCATTTCGAATTCGCTCGAAATGTATCTCGCATCTCCCCGCAGCTCTGTTGCAAGAAAAAGACACTCGGGAATAAAATGGAAAAGGGCCGGCATTCGCAGAAAAAGAGGACAAAACCAAGAACTCGAAATCGTCTTCGCGCGCTGCACGTCCTTCCCTTGTATAACAAGTAGATCGAGTCCCGCAGAAGCCAGACTTCTGCCGGCGAGAAGAGTATATCTTGTACGTTGGGAATTTATGGCCTCGTCGGGGCGCCGATTATCGGAGTAATTACGAAAAGCCGATATCTCTTTCGGCACTTTAATGGAGCATTAAATGTATGAACTGGCTCCTCTCGGCAGAAGAGCCGTTCGCGAGATTCGCGCTGAGCGACTGACGACCGCAACCACGACATTAACATTTAATTACCGCTCATAACGGAGCCAAAGAGAAGAGCTTTGACTTATTCCGTTATCTCATATATATATATATACGCTCATCGATGGTATAATATTTCTCTCTCGCAGATTTACACAGGCGCTAGATAAGCTTTATTCTGCTGAGCCAAAGTTACGTGTCAATTAGGTCGTTTCGAGTATAACGTATACTTTATACAATAGGGAAAATCCTCAGATGCTGGAATGGTGAACAATATCGAAGCAACCGCATGTAGGTGTAAATTTATAAGCCTTGTAATTTACCTTCCGGCGAGGATAATAAGACGAGGGATTGACTGCAGAATATAACAGCGAAGAACAGCAGGGACTAACTCCTCTCTGTCTCTTTATTCTCTCTTTTGAAATTGCGTAGCCCTCGACATTAAGATTGCGTGTCCATCGTTAACGAAACAGAGATATACAATGCAAATGCGATCAATTATGCAAAGTATACGTGTACACGGCAGCCATAATAACGAACGACCAATCGAATGTAAAGTTGTTCTTGGAGTTATTTTTAATGGATTCTGCCCGCGCCGGACTCTCGACTAATCAAGACCGCCGCGATTGATCTATAAAAGCTGCTCGTACGTGCAATGAGTTCCTCGGCCGACCAATCAGCCGAAAATTCTTCTCTCTACCTCGATATACTCATCTCCCAAAGGCGGCGGTAAAATTAAAGGATTCAAAGATGCCGCGCGCAAGATCGCGCGAAAACCAGAAGTTTAGCCGCCAGACTATATGCACTGGGCGTTCTTAGATCGATTATGCAGCAGAAGCCTAACTTTCGGCTTTATAGGCGTGTTTATATGCACTTGCTTTCGAGCTGTGTCGTATTCACCACGAGGTATGAGTATATAAGAGAGTCCAGGTATACACCGAAGCTCCATAGATATTGGAGAGGGAGTGCGATGACGAAGAGGATAAAGAGAAGCGAGATGGAGAACCGGTTATGGGCGACGCCCTTTGCTTCGGTCTTCTTATTATGCCAACGAATCTCTCTCTCTCTCTCTCTCTCTCTCTCTCTCTCTCTCTCAAGACACTGCTGTTGCACACGTATGTACGTATGTATGTGTAAAAGGGACAACTCGACTTATGCCAAGTATGGTGGCAAAGACGATGATGGGGCACGCAAAGAGCGCAGAAGAGAAAAAGAATAAGGAGAACGCGATGAAGAAGAAGAGGAAGAAAAAGGAGGGCACGTTGCAGCTCGCGTCGTCTTCTACCGCAAGAGAGAAAGAGGAAAAAGAGGCCGAATAAGCGAGAAAAAAGATCAGCCGCCGTTGCGTGTGCGAGTAGGAAGAAATAAAAAAGAAAATAGTATGTACGAAGGAAAGGAAAGAGAGATGAGAGAGGAAGAGCAGCCGAGAAGGAAGATGAGGAGGAGGAGGTAAAGAAGTTAAGAAAAAAGGAAGGGGGAAGACGAAGCAGCGCGCTCGGCATGGGATGAGGAATTCTCGTTGGCTTCGCTTCGATGTCTTTATACGCAGGCGCTCTCTTGTATGGCCGTGGGACATATATCTGTCTGGCCTCTCTCTCTCTCTCTCTCTCTCTCTCTCTCTCTCTCTGGAGGCGCGCCGCCAAAAAATCAGATCGAGTGTAAAAATCGCATAAACTCGTCCTGGCAGACTCTGTCTCTTTCTTTCTCGAGAAGCTATGTCCTTCTTTGTTGCAGCGGCGTGCGGTGCATGACTCTACCTTAGCCTATGCGCTGTCGATGGTAGTAGGTATATAGTCAAAGAAAGAGGCCGATCACCTCCCATATTTTCTCATATTCTATAGCATTTTTCATGATCGAGTTATGAAGGACCGTAGTGACGTACGATTTTTTTATCGCTTGTATGTTCAGCTACCTCTCACGAAATATTATGCACTGTGGTATCTGCGTGCGGCCTTCTGTACATACTTACTCTCTTTATCCATTTATCCGCGTTGTTGAGGCTTGCACTTTTTGTATATATATATATGGACACAGCGGGAGTCGTTGCTCGCCCGTATCTGACGTTAATGAAGAGATCAAGATTAATAAAGGAAAGGGTAAACGTACATGAGCACGCATGAAAACGTGTTTCGCGCGAGATCGATGAATCGTTATGCATAATCGTAAACTTCGCGCAGCAGCTTTTCGCTCGTGTTGAAAAGGATGGATTTCGTACATACGATGCACATATATAGACGAGAATTAAGCCAGTGGATATTCCACTGGCACTAAACATATACACCTACACACGTATATATTATATAAGCAGCACCTGTTGAGGATGGGATTTCGCGGACGAGACTCTACGATAGCGCCAAACCATAAGTGTAATAATAATCTTCTTCGATGACGTGCGCGATGAAGTGAAAAAAGGGAGTATGTTTGCTTTTCGTCGGGTCGACTCCGTAATCCATTTGTTATACCTTGTATGTGTGCTATGCGCGGTACCATGTCATGGGAGAACGTGACGCGAAAGGTCAAGTCGACAAATTATTGCTCTTGGTATAAGAAAATAAAAAAAGAATAAAATATTGGCACTAGCTTTCGTTGTGTGCAATAACGTAACTATCGATTAGTTTCGAAAAACAGCTAAAAATGCGAGATTCATTATTGCCATCCACCGTAGTAAGTAAGTTTCAAGGCTTGGCGAGTTTTTAAGGAAAGTTGGCGTGCGATTTACGAGGGGCTCATCTTCTTTGAATAGCGAAGAGTATTTATTTCTATTTCTAATGAAAACATCCGCGTTTTTCAGGAGACTGACTGAAATCACTTAACGCGATTTCTATGTCTACTTGATTACGACGATGGAGATTTATTAGTCCGTGAATTTTTTGGCAAAAGACATTGGTACCAGAAGTTCCTGTCCGATAAACACAATGTCACGTATATTTATTACTCTTCGGTATCTTTGACTTTCCTTCCAATGATTCATTTGATAATACATCTAAATAGAGAAGTTAATTTCTAACTTAAAATAAAAGAAAGCATTCCTGTAGCGGTATTTCAATATTGTGAAATTAATTTAAAAAATCTTCGCAACCGAACGCATTTAAAAAACAATCGCAAACCCCTTTGCAAAATAAAATACTTATGGAGTCGCGCGAGGTAGCCTATTATTTTCTTTCTTTTCTCGACCTACTTCTCGACAGTGCATCGTATAAAATATCACATTGTATCATACGCGTACTCATCTACTTAACGATGCAAGCGCTATTCTTTAACCCAGCGCATGTTCGACAGTCTCCGTTCTCTCTCTCTCTCTCTCTTCCATGTGCATACATTATTTATCGGTAAAAGTTCCACAAACAAGTTCAAATTCATTCGTGGGTAGTTCGCCTGAAAATAATTGGGCTGCGGCTAAATATAAATCAACATTTGCGCAGCTTTTTTCGAGCGCGAGCTCTTGCGCGGTATGAGTGTTTGCACGGAATTTCGATGTACGCAGCCCCAAAAGAGAAAATGCGAAAGATTCGTTAACGATTTCGCGTGTTTTCGTGCAAAAAACTTCTGTGGACCAACTCGCTCTTTGTCCTTCTCTCTCTCTCTCTCTCTCTCTACCTCTCTTACATTCTCCGAAAAAAGAATCGCTTATCGTGCATGTACGTGTGGCACGCGTGTATTGGTAAATCCCTCTCTGCTGCTATAGGCGAGCTCTTCTGGCTTTCCGGGTTCGATGCGACGAAGATACTACGAGTGTCTTTTTCTCTTGTGCGAAGGCCTGGAGGCAAGCTCCAGACTACGGGGATTCGCCATGGCAATTATCCCGCTCCCGTACAGCCACTCATGGTAGCAGCGGCTCACGTTTACACAGAGTCACTCGACGATGGAGCAGGATGTGCAAAGAGAGAGAGAGAGAGAGAGAGAGAGAGAGAGAGAGAGAGAGAACATATTCAAGGAGGGGGAGAAACAGCAAAGAGCACAGCAGCAGTCATTGTGATGCACCTCCTAACGAGCTCGCTTTGTTTTGCAGTGCACATGCAAGCGCGCGCAAAAGAGAAAGAGACTGAAAATACATTCGGTTACTGTAGACACAAGACCAATGAGCATCAGACCACGCGGCTCTTTTATATCGATATAAGGTGGTCATTTAAAATGGCACCGTAGTTGTTGTAGTAGAGCTAACAGCTGACCCTAGAGAAAAAGGAATAGGGCAACGGCGAGGGTTACCTAAAATTCCCCGTAACGAGCTTCCACATTGCTCGTGTGCGTTTTTCTTGAAACGTAAAGAAATTACAGAGGATTTTTAGCACCGATGTAGTGACTGCAGCTTTTGTTTTTTCGCGGGGTTGATGCACTTCGAGAATCAACGAGATATGTTGAAATTTTATTTATGACACCTCTTCGCAAAAAATAAAACATCCAGCCTTTCCTTGCGGTCTCGTTTACAAGGGGACAGCTCATTATTTCACGAATTTCAAGAGCGAATCATTCATATAAATCAAGCGAAAGCACCGTAATTTCTTCTTACCTGAATAAATCTAAAAAAGAAGGTATATCTGCACTCGGTACACTCGAGGAAAAAATTCAGAATCCTCCAATATAATGAGGCGGCCCCGTGCATAAGAACCCGTTCGTCACTGCACACAGTAGAAGGACATCTTCGCAGCGGTAAATTTCGCGACAACCGAATGTATAATAAGACTCTTGTAATCGTGAAAAATTGGCTCTCGGAAAAGAAATTCCTTTCGATAATCAAGGATCTCATCCCCTTCACGCTGATATAGTCTGATGTGTGCAGTATACACGAAGTCTGCTCTCTGCCTCAAGAGCGTGAGAAACTGTCCCGCATAAGAGAGAGATGGAGACACCCGGTATATGCGTTCGTGTATATAGATATAGGGATAGGGAGGACCGGTTCCATACATGGCTACCGAAGGCTCCCTATTCTCTGCTGCTTCTTCTTCTTGCATCGCGTACTACTCCTCTACTAAGACGACCCACGAGACAAGCATCAGTTTCTGTGCCGTTTCCCTTCGCTAATGAGATGGAATTGGAGACGTGGCCGAGATTTTTCTAGAGCTGCTGCTGGTACTAGTTCGCGACATTCTCGCGAGCGGCAGCGGCGGCGATTCTCTTTGATACGAATCGTTTAATTGCGTCCCATTAGCCCTGGATGGAGCCCGTTCCTCTTTCTCTTCTCAGTTCCCCTCCAGTATACCTCGACGAGATTCGCTCTATATAAGTTGCGGCACGAAAAAGGGGAGCCACCTTCTTCTACTCTCCTTGCTCCTGTCTTTTCACTTACCCTTCAAGACTTCTGTTTCTTCTTCTTCCTTTTCTCTTTCTTTACTCATCGATTCCGTAAGCGCGCGTCCAACTTTTTCTCGCCGCACCACTTAGTTATACGTTGTGCGCTCTCGCTTTTTCTGCTCCCTTTGGTGACACGTGAGACGCGTTCCAATGGCTACCGTCGTTGCCGACGCCGATGCTCTGACCGCTTTTTCTTCCGAAAAGCTTCATTGCAGAGCCATCCCTCTTTTACTCTATGATCGTCCTCCGTCTTGCTTATTTCACGAATACATGTCGCGCATCGTTCCTCAAATGGCCGCCTGAGCATTTTTTCTGCGGCGAGTGGACTCCAATTCGCAACACGTTGCTCGTCTTTTCTTCGGCCTTGTAAAAAAGTATGGCACATTAAGCTCACAAAGATATAAACACAACATGCAGCGCATACTCGCCGAATTTCGCCCTGGAATTCGAGAGACGATGGCCGCGGTGCGGCAACGAAGATCAATTTTACTGTAACTTTCATTTATACTGTCCGCTGCTTATCTACTTTATCTTCTCTCTCTCTCTCACTCTCTCTCTCTCTCTCGCTCACTAGCTGTTATATTTTTATTAAACTGTAGAGCTCGACTTATCGCAAGAATTTATTTATCAATTCTGCTGCATTTGTAGATTAGACAATTAAGGTTCAAAGATTATTCTTTTTATTTTTAAAAGTATATACTACTAATTAAAAACATATATCGATATTCGTCGCTTAGCTTAAACTGCCTCTATGTGTATTGATTATGTTTCTTTATAATGCTTGTGATGTATTACGATGATTGTGCAATGCGATAATCTACTAAGCTAAGTTTGACATAATAAACATGCAGTTGTTGTCATTATTGAAAAATGTCAAATTTAGCCACATTGTACGATAGTAATTACTGCCATACTCCTTTATATCCTTCGCTTCGCCATTTTATTTTCCATTTACGCTGCTTACATTTAATGTGCACTGTATACATGAGCCGAAAAATCGGACATCTAAACCTAACCAATTTTTCTTTTTTTGTTCCAGGTAAGGAGTCCGTTTAATTATATCTGCATTAACGAGGTACTTGATTCCACCGAGAAAGTAAGTCGATTCATCCAAAGATTTGAATAAGAGCGTAACCATCATGTCATCGCAATAACCCATAAATCGTGCATATGAGTAAACTGTCAAATTGATCGACATTGCATAAAGGTTGAGCAATCATTTTTCCCTTGCTGAACTATGGATTGTAAAGTCAGAGCTTTCTTATGCACGATTTAACGAGAACGAGCTTCGCGGAATCTCCAGACTGTTGTCCGCATAGTAGACGTCCGCGACAGCTGGCCATTATACCCACTCGGTTTCCCTTGGAGACGAATGGACGGACGGGCACACATACACCCCGTTACGAATCGATCATTAGAAGCTCACAGTCTCGTAAATATATCCTGGCAGCGATCCAGCGTGTCTCCAAATGTGAATTTCCTAGAGCTCTAATGGAGCCTCGCCGGTAGCCTCTTCTATCGTGATGTCGCTTGCGAGCGCGCAAGCTAGTGAGGCTAGTGAGGATTTATGCTCCCTTCGACCGCCTCTTGCTCTTTGTACAGCACACGTATAGCATCTCTTAGCTTCTTTCGCTCTGCCCCCCCCCCTCTCGCTCTCTCTCTCTCTCTCTCTCTCTCTCTCTCTATCTCTCTCTTTCTCTCTTGGCAATGGGAATTACATCGGTAGAGTATACACTAGTAGCGCCGCAGCTCCTAGCGAGTAAACCTACTGGTCGACGGATTTTTTTCTTCGGCTTGACTATGAGCTGTACAGCTTATAGGTGAGAAGGCGGCAGCGAATCGTGCCGCATGAGTTCCGTGAGGCTTTCGCGGTACTGCGATACTACGGCACCCGTGACTGCTGACTATTCCAGCTCTTTTATTTCACGAGTTCGCGCTTCATTCCGGGAAGCTTCGCGTATACGATTACGCTAAGAGAAGATATCTGTAAATATTGACTGTAATATTGCTTTTATAACTTAGAGGTAGTTAACATATTTTTCTGGATAATATATTATCTTTTGGTATATACGTTCGGTTATTTTCGCGATGTATTCATTCGGAGTGAAATCAAAACGAAATTTATATGCTCTACATTATAAATATGCGCAGAGAGAAATTCAGATGGAAGCGTAACCGCGCTATTTTCGCATCGATTAAACGCTGTTCGTGATCGTATTACGACAATATTGACGAATTCGCTACGGGAAAATAAAAAAAAGAAAAAAAGAAAATTCCACTGAATCTACCATACAGCACATGGCTCGTGCTGATTTAATTGCCCTCGTTATATTCATTCCGTGTACATAATTCTCGAAAACCACAGGTCGACAAGCACAGGCCGCGAATAGAGAGGAATGAATGTGTGTGTGTGTATGTGTATAAAAGAAGAGAGAGAGAGAGAGAGAGAGAAAGAGAGATAACCTCATGTGGTGCGGATCGTGTCTTGTACCTCCTATCCGCCATTTTTCATACGTCAATATAGATCTTGAGCATGTTGATCACGTACTCGCCATCGAGGTTTTCATTTGGCCCTTTTTATTTCCCCTCGAGCGCACGTATACGACGTATATAGAAACGAGTTCTGCGCGACACGATCGCCTTATCCGCGCGTTCGAAGATGATGTAGAGTTGGTCGTGCGATCCTTTCTCAGAAAGAACGAGCGTGAGTATGTGCGGATCACGCGAATGTGTACTGAGAGAGAGAGAGAGAGAGAGAGAGAGAGAGAAAGAGCGCACGCGAAAGCATCGGAAGCCTCTTAATAAAGTCATTTTCGCGAGACTGCATACCGCACTACCTCCCTTCCTTGTCTTTTAATTGATGCTTCTCGAATGACGTATAAATAATAATAATTCAAACGAAAAAATGCCGGAACATCCCTCTCGATGATTATCTGATCGTAAATCTCGGCATAAAGATATCGCGTGAGTAAATTGCGAGAACCGCAGTGTGTACATGTGTGTGTGGCGGTGCTCACTCTATGTATGTATATATCCGAAAGGGGGAGCTAACGCATTTCGGGGTGCAGTGTATATGTATATGTATAGATATAGGCGATCGAAGTATATACCAGAGAGAGACGGAATATGGCCGGGGCGGTAACAGACCAATCACGTACGCACTACTAATTTGCCGCATTCAAACAGCTGCCGGAGTCCGCCGCCTTTATATGCACTTTGTATATATATATTTATAAGTATATAAAAGTGAGCGAGATCTGCAGACCCCTTCGATATCTGTAGCAGCTCTCTGTGGCATTCGAGAAAGAAAGAAAGAGAGCGCACTCACGGAAAGATACCGCGTTCCTTTGCTCATACCGAGATTTTTATTTTCTTCTTTGCCTTGTCCCTTGTGTTTCGCAAATCTTCTTGCTCTCTCTCTCTCTCCCTCTCTCTCTCCCTCTCACTCTGTCTTCCGATTTTGCCAAAGTCGTTTTTTCGTTTTTTCCTCTCGCACCGCCCTTTGGACAAAACATTTCTTAATTGGCTTTCTCGAGCAAAGTCGACTCCATATATATATGTGTGTATTCGATCGTTGGAGACTTTTTTAGTCGAACATCAGCCACACGAGTGGTATCGAGATCGCGAGAGAGGATGGCTTGAATCCTACGAATTTTTAAGTGCTAATGAGAGAGTCCGAGCTTATTTACGCGAACCTGCTCCTCGTGTTACATTGAACGGACAAATGAGCTGCAGTAAATGTGTCAGTCGTATATATATAATATATACATAAGAGTCCAAATGCCGAGGAATTTATTTGTTGAAGCATACCGTTAACTATCTAGCAGCTGGGTGAAAATGCAAATTTTGGCTTATTTTTGAAAATAATTATTTGTCTTCGAATACAAAAACGAACGTGACTCCATGCATCGCTTTAAAAAGAGAATTTTTCAAACCGTACTAGAATTTTCCTTTTTTTAGAAAGTAACTTTCACCCAGAGTCTGTATTTCCCTTATTCCTCTGCATTTTTTAGGCAACTGTACGAAATTCCATTTTTAAATCTTTACCCCCCATCGGGAGACGCATTGTTTTGTTCGACTTTCACTCGGTCTTCAGTCTTAGGCTTTCTATTCTCTTTGCCACATTCGCTTTGAGGGAAAAAAGAGCAGAGAAAAAATATAGGTGAGAACAAATTTATGACGGTTCGAATGCGACCACTGACCGCTTGAATCTTTATAGCTACTCTCGCTTCAGTATAGCTTCTACACCTAATGCCTATAATTTCCAATGATTACATTATTTAGCAGAGCAATTTTTGCGATAGAGCAATTTCGCGTAACAGAAGAATATTGGGTTGATGATTATATTAAAAAGACTGTTAATATATATATAGCATCAGCTGAGCGTGTGTTGTGCGTATTAAATGGAAATTCAAAAATCATACTTGGAGACCATATTCAGAGAGGATGATATAAGCATCTCTACCAAACGCATTTCTGAAATTTCGAAATAGTTTAATGAGGTTATAGAGTGAGGTCAATGACCGTAGCTCGATAATTGCTGGTGGCGGTGTCTCTTTATTGGACAATAGATCACACGCTGCTTTGGACCCTCTCCGTCGCACGGGTCTTACCTTAATCGCAATGGCGTTAAGAAACATCTGGAAATTAACCCGGGGGTGACCTGCAACCCTGCGGGGGAGCGCAATGCTTATGACTGTTATTCGACTATCGTTGCTCCATTTAACAATTGACTCTTGGAATGAGTACTTATATTTCCGTCCAGCCGTCGGTATGCATTATTTAATTACAAAATATTTTTTTAATCGCCATCCAATATCTGGAAATAACTTGAAATAAATGCAATTACATTACCATATTTGTCTATCAAATAGAACAAATCGTATTAGGTAAAAAGTGAAATAAGTGTATACAGGATACAATCCCGGTGCTTTTTCTCTAAATTATAGCCAATTCCGAAAATGCTCAACAGCCTCTGACTTTAGAACCGACGCTTGTTCCCCTTTTGGCAACATCGATGACGCGTTAAGCCGTTGCGTTATTCAAATCAATCCTTCTTTGTCGTACACTTTTCTAAATGATTTATCCCTTCGTAGCAATTGGTTTAAGTGTATTTCGTTTTGGAGGCTTCTCTTTCTGTCTTTCTCCCTTTTTCTCATTTATATACATATTCTCTCACTCTGCTTAAGCTGCAGCAGCCACTTTAGTAAGTTGCGAATGCACGGAATGGGTATTAAGCATAGAGATGCTCTCCTTCTTCTCCGCGTGCAAGAAAGAAAGGAGAAGACTGCATGTACGCCCCTTTCGGTACGAATTTAAATATAAGTAAAAGATCTGTGGCATACAATCCTGGAATAACGTTCGCCTTCTGTAGCTTGATTTGCCTTGCATGAAGCTTAGAAGAAGCGACGGAGGCGGCTAGTTGAATGTCGATCCAACGCAACCCTGGTTCTAGCGTTGTTTTTTTGCATCCTTGTCTTCGTTTCTCTCTCCCTCTCGTTCTCTGCCTCTCGCTTTCTCTGTCTCAGGTTTATGTATTTCGAACCCCACGGGTTTTCTCAGCGTATCATAGAAGTGTTCCGCCGTAGGCACCGCGACGCCTCCTGCTCCATCGACTTTTTCTTGTTTTCTCAAACTGCCGCCCCCGCGTGCGCGCACTGCCCCTTTTATCCTCGCCTCTTCGTTCTTTTCTCCTACCTCGCTCCCCGCTTGCTCTATCTATCTTGCTCCCAGGGCGTTTTTCTTCGGTGGTTAGTTAAGCCCATGAGCTGAGCTTTTTCTTTGTACGCTGCTCGAATGACGTGTAGCACGTCTTCTTATATTTATAAAGAGTACGTGAAAAAATGTCTTCGAGCATTTGCTTTTTCATTGAGAGGGAAAGAAATTATGGGCTCTTTGTTTGCGGCGAAGCTTTTCCATATATAGTAAAAATGATGTTGCTGCGAAATGATAAATACAAATTTTGATCGTGAATGTAAGGTTCCCGCTTTGCGATAGAGCATGAAGCCTGTGCTTATGATAATCGTTGTGCTGGAACGAATAATCGACCTTTATTATATTTTTCGTAATTGTGAGCCCTTCGAGGTCAAGTGTGTATTGACCGTAATAGCGACGAAAATATAGGTGTTCTCTTATCGTTCGTGCGTGATGTTCTCGCAAAAATAAAGAATATCTTGCTCCTTAAGTAAATCGTCTCGAGCGTTAACATGCGCACAACGCAGTCTCAACGAAAACTCTCTAACTCTCAATTTGATGAAATCCAACCGCTGTTACACACTCCTAATTAAGTTATTAAAATTCCCTAAACCGCCTATACTACCTGCTGAAGGCCGCGGTTCCTCCATTAAAAAAAAATCGAGTTTCATATATCGCAGAATCTTCTATATCTCTCTTAACCACAAAGGAAGCATACCATCGACAAGCAAGCCCACTCGGCTTCTTTACCTCTCAACGCACTTAATCGCCGAATCCGTGTTGTATGAATCACTATATGTATATACATATATGCCTCGACGGGGTCTGGTCTCAGGAAACTCGCGGCAGCAGCAAATGGCGCCTTAATCCCGCCTCTCCCGCTCTTCTCAACAACAAGAGCGAGGAAGCTTCCTCTGTAAAATCTCCAACTTCGAGTTCTGCGTGCAGCAACAGCATCGGTAATTGGAACGACCCCGTTTGACCGCGATAATGGCAAGCGCAAGCGAGAGCATGAGGATCTAAAGTAGCTGTCTGCCACGCTCGTCGCTTCGATCTAACTTTAACGATACGAGAATTTAAGGCAACAAACTCACCGGATAGTCGCCATGTAATAGGCGAAAGAGAGATACAGGGAGAAGCTCCTAGTTGGCGACTTTATTGCCCATTTTATCTCCGTTAAAGAAGCGATAATTGTCGGTATTTGAATTTGAATGGGCTTCGCACTCTTTAAATTAAATTAGTCGCTATCTGCACGATTTTTATTATATTTCTAAGGCTTTATATTACGAGTACACATGACATAAAAGAAAGCAAGAAAATATCGCCATACGTCCGCAGGCAAGTATAAAAAGAATACGTGTAAAATCGGTCTTTTTGCTTCGATCGAGATAGAGCTCGCGCGAGCCGATCCATATTTTCCCCACCGCAAAGATCAACGATACGGGAGTCCTTATAAATCCCGTCACCCTTGCGCACGTATACAAACATACATAAGACACTGCTGTGCAAGGTGTATGATTTCCGTGCATGCGGGAGTCATCCGACTTCGGACCCGTCAACATTGTTATTCTCGCCTCAATTTATCAAGATCTTTCCCGTATGTGCTGAACAACATCCTTTCTCTTACCGCGATCTGACTCCTTTCATGAATTTACGAGCGGCGTCCGTTTCCCTCGACTCTACGTGCGTCCAGTTAGTTCGTAAATCTCGTCATTGTTACGTAAAACGAGAAACGCGGGTAAAGAGAGGCTATTGCGTAGCGATGTGACAGCAGCACCATTAGCAGTGTGATTTCTAAATCTACCAAAGGAGGGAAAGAGGATGCGACGAAGAAAGCGAGTTAGCCACTTGGCAGACTTTTCGCGCATCCTCGCTTCAGATATCGATAAGCAGTATTACAACTACATATAACAACTACCAAGGATTATCTCATGCGATATGCCGTCGATATCTCCGTATTTGACAGGAAAGTAGATTCTAATGCGACTTTTACAGTTGATTCACTAGTCATTTTCTAGTCTTAAAATATCTCTCTTTATCTGTTGTTTGAGTGAGCATTCTCTCTCTCTCTTCCTAATATCTTTCTAAAAACTGACTATATTCAATATTTATTTTTTAAATGTATTTATTGTAACTGTTCATTTGGCCCTAAGCAAATAAAAAAATATCTATCTATCTATTTCTCTCTTATTCTGCAACATGAATCAGTTTTGTCTATCGTGCTTGACTGGCAAGTGTATTCATAGGGTTGCACTACTTTGCAGGGAATATTTAATATCGCTAACTTTTCTTTACCGTAAAAATACTCACATATGTAAGTTAGAGAGTATGGGGAATCATTTACCTATAAATAGATATTCGTTTATCGTCGCCATATGTACGTGAAATGTGAAACTTTTGAAAAATTCGACACTCTTTTATAACGCTCAGGGGTAGTCCATCACCGTAGTCGGCATCCATTTTTATCGTCACGCGTGTCATACGCATTTCCTACATAGCTACAATATCCCTCCAAAGAGTCAACGAGCCACCAATTTTATTGTCCAAACTGGCATTCTGATACGCACAACAATGACTCGTCTAAAATTTGCCAACATATGGTGCAGTATATTATACTGTCTCTCGTTGCGACGATCGATCGTACCTGATGTAATTGGAGAAATGACCACTTTCAATCGAAACAGTGAGAGAGCGAGAGACACGGAGAGAGAGAAAAAGAAGTACAGAGAAATAGAGAAAAAGAAATGTATACTTGCAGGTGATCCCTGACTCTTTTGCTTGCGCACATTTATTATCACCAATTTAACTACTTCAACACACAGCGTGACCAGGCGATCGTAAATATCGAGGCGCTACCGTATAGTGTACCGAAGAACGATCGTTGTCCAGATAGGGATGCACTAGATCGTTGCACGACTCTGCAGTACTGCAAGAGGCGAGAAACAAAGAGAGAGAGAAAGAGAGGAAGGGAGAGTGCACGGTGGTGCTATACATGTACACCTATATTATGGCTACTTCTGCAGTCGACTCTGTAAATATCGTTCTCTGTGTAAATTTTTTTTTTATTTATAGTGCCGTGATTTTTTTATGCAGCTAGTTGCAAAGCATAAATCAAGTAGTATGTATGTTGGACCATATGGTATTCGAACCTTTGTAACGAAATCATATGAGTATCTACGCGATATTTTACGTGCAATTTATCGCTACAATAGAAGGATACACCTTGTCCTAGAAAGATTTCATAATAATTAATGTCAGCTAGTCTTAATTAAATTGTACCGCATTGTGCATCTACTATTTTCTAGCATTTCGTTGAATTCGCATGTGCAGTGATTCCTCTAAAACAGTGTACAAACTGCAATATGTATATATCGAAAGAGAGAGAGAGAGAAGGTGCATGATGGTGTGTGCCATGGTGCGCCGTAACTCTGGAATCCGAGGGCTTAAGCCCGGTGAGCGAGCATCGAGGATCAGTGGGAAACTTCCCGCCGCGGCTTAAAGGCTTGGTGGTTGCTACCGCCGCCAACTTGTGCGCCTCTTTCCCCATCCAACGTTTTAACTCTTTCTCTCTTTTTCTCTTTCACTCTATTTCTCTCTATTTCTCTCTATTTCTCCAGTTGTTTCTCTCTCTATGTTGAGATCCTGCCAAGAGAAAGTGCGAGACAGACAGAGAAGCGTTAAATGAGCGCGAAAAGATTTTCGACACACCTCGTGCCCAATCTCCACTGTACTTGAGCTTTTTATCGTACGCGCACATCGTGAGTAACACGTGACCTTTACTCTGTCGTATATTCACCGGACGATAGAATCAAAAGCCGAGAATCCGAGAGTCATACCAATTAAGAGGCGACGAAATGCGCGTAAGAGAGAAAGAATATGAGGTCGTAGCGCTTACTTCTGGGGGAATAATTTTGAAGATGTATTTTGCGAGCTGGAATAGATTTCTTATGTGCAGGTGTATCTTATGTTGATATATTGGCGATATTGCATGTACTTGATTTCTTTTCTTGCGAATAATAACTGTAGTTATCAGGATTTGATTGTGGCAGTACGTTTATACAAATCCAATCAGTCTCATAATTACTTATATAATATACTTTCCCAAAGCTATCATGTTTACGGCTCAACCTTTCATTTATGTAAAAAAATATATTCGATATCTCGCATCAGTACAGCTATAAGAATATAAACGAAATTTCATTAAAAGTCTAAAACATATTCCGTATTAGTCCGCGAATTACGACCTCGCGATCCGCACTAATGCATCCATTATTCTCAAACGACGACACTTAACATGTTACAATTCTACTTAATTTGTGAGTTTACGTTATATAAGTTAATTCGTGTAAACCTGCGCGAGATCCATCGGAATATAAAGCGATTCGAAACCTTCATTATATGGGCTTCAAAACCGAATCCGGTTTCTCATCTCAATTCCCTTTTTTCCTCGAGATTATAAGCGAGGAAATTGTACTAGATCAACGATAACTCTAAATCGACATCGGTACTGCTTGTTTCAATCGTAAGGGAGGTGAGATAAAGTTCAAACATATATATATTATATACGTAGACGCGCACTTTGCGCGCTTCCTTTACTCGTCCGGTAGACTCGAGCCAGTGCATTCGTTGATGAAATTTCTTCTCCACCCACTCGTGCTACAAGAGTCGTGAGCCACAGCTATAATCCGAAGAAACCAATCAGAAACTACTTTATTGCAGCTGCTACACTCGTTTACTTTTTGCGTACATTTATTTTTTATATTAAACTACATAGAAAAAGTCAAAACGATTTATAAGATGAAATAATTTCACATAGTTTCGTGTGTTCTTAAAAGGTTGCTACCGCTCGCAGCGAAAATGAAACAACAAAGAAGACTCACTGTTGCAATGTACTAGTATAATTCTGTCTTTACTTTTAGATAATTTACTCTGCTTCTCACATTTCCGCACTGACAAGTTAGTCGCGAAATATTATAACGAGATGGAAAATTACGAGAAAAGCTCATAAACATGCCCTTGTGTCGGTATCTCGAAAAGTCGAAAAAAACGAACTATTTGAAAACACGCGGAATATTCCCAGCGCGAGCAATGCTACTCAGCGCAAGGTATACATAAGGCCATTGAGGCGAGGGATAGTCCTAATAAAGACATTAATATCGACGTCAGAGCCGCGTATATCTAGATGTAGCGTTCTCAGCTTCGGGCGTAGAAAGCGCAACCGCGAGAAAGAGAGAAAGAAGAAAAGGGCCGAGTACGGCTCGCGCGGAATCACGTTTGGGTATAGATTAGACGGTCACGACTGAGAAAGAGCCCGCGCGCGCACTGAGATCATCAATATTTATAGCGGCGTGCTTTGCATGCACGCTCGAGCTAAATCAGAAAAGACCTAGTGCAACAGTAACGTTTATAATGAATAATATATTCATTTAGATAGGTATCTATACCTGTCACAATGTGTTCCGTTCTGAACAACGGCGCTTCTATCTTCGAGGAAAATTCAAACCGATGTTATAGCATTCGACTCAGCCGAAAAGTTTCACTCTACAAACTTTGTACGTGAATCGATCAGGTTTGAAAGTGTAACGCTTCTATGCAACGCTGCGAAGATTCTCCATAGCGGCAGTCGACTCTGCAGAATTTATAAAGTGACCACAACATGGAAAGTCTTAGGCGAAATACTTTAAATTGCAGATTTTTTATTTGCAGGGAGAAGTTACGGTTATTAACTCGTTACACTGCACTAGCCGTCGCGGCCACGTGAGAGACTTTAGATCGGCTGCTGTGCGTCGCGACGCAAGAATGAGCTTGGCTGCTAGTATATTTATGCCTTTCAGAAGGAAAATAATGATTTTTAATATTATATAAGCTTTCTAGACGATTTCTGTCCGCTTTCATTGAACTAGTTATATCGATGCCAATTCGTCTAGCTGATTTAGAGACGCGTCATAACACACCTTCGTTATTTGTACAAGAAAGATTTATTAGTACACGCTTGTACCGTTAGGCTATTCAATGGAAAAACATTTTCTAACAGAACCATACACCCTTGACTAACGCATTATCATCAAAAGTGAATGCCATAAATACGCTCTTCTCTAGCTCTTCTCGAGCTTTTCTCTACCTCTTATAAGTGTGTATATCTATAGCTTATAGGTATATAGGTATAGTCATCGTTACTTAACGAACGGTCAAATTTGTCCGGGTCTAATTTATCGAAACCTGTACTCACCATGCGCCAAGGCGGAGCATTGATCGATCAAAGCGCACCATGTTACGACTCGCCAAATTAAATTTTTCCTATTGCTACTGGTATGATGCTTTGCGATTTTCTATGTGTCTATTCTACTCGATTTCTCTCTCTCTCTCTCTCTCTCTCTCTCTCTCTCTCTCTCTCTCTCTCTCCCGACTCTCTCACTGAAGGGCTATAACTCACACGTCGCTCGTACTCCCTTCACCGTTTCTAATTATATTCGGTGCGTGCTGCAACTTTCACGGAAAAGTCATCCCCTGCTCCAAAACTTTCCCGAACTCTCTCCCTTTCTCTTCGTCTCTCTCTCTCTCTCTCTCTCTCTCTCTGTCTCTCTTCGTTAACGAAGAAACAGAAAAAGGGCGCGCCGGAGCTTCAATTGTCTGCTAGCAGCATCCTCCTTCAAAATGAACGACAGATGTTGAACGCGAGGCCGCCATATCCCGAAAAGAGAAAATCCACTGGGACTAGGTGCTGGTCTATTGGGGTTGCGACATCTCTATAGCTTTCCCTTTTAACTTCCTTAATTTTTTGTCCCTCCTTTCTGTGCTCGCCTTCGGAAAAATCGACGGAAGGACCCGTCGGAGACGTTGCGAGTTAGGGCTGTCCTCATTCAGTTATAATATAATATAATATTAAACGCACGCGCGTTTTAATTAATATACAACGAGCCGAGCCGATGCAACTATGGAGAGATAAAATGAAAGAGAAATAGTGTTGGTCCTCGTATATAAATGTAGTTGACACCATGTGTGTGCAGTTTCTATACCCTCCATACTCTCACTGATGCACTTTCATTTCTAATGGTCGTTGTGGCTCTCTTTCTCTCTCCATCTCTCTCCATCTCTCTCGATCGCAACTATATAGGAGCAGAGAACAGAGTGTGCAGTATCGGAGGCTCCTTTGTCATTGGCTGTCTATTCATACACGCATACAGCTCTCGCGATTGCAATTCCGTAACCAAATTAATCTGTTCCTGCGCCATCAATAATCCGTGTTAATTTGCTGCCCAGACGCTGAAAGCTTGATCGTGTACGCGCGTGTGTATATACACTTTATATATGTGTGTAGTATATATATAGTATACCGCTGAACGCAGATTACCGCGCGTACATCAACTTTTCGCTGTATTTTTTCGCGCCCCCGCTATTGCACAGCCAAGATTCGCATAACGTTGCCGATGTTTTACGTTGTGAAAAGTGCAGAGTTCGTAAATTTTAACGAGCTCAATTTCCCGCCAGTGCGTTGTTTTTGCTTTACGAGCTTGCGAATCGTTCATTACAAGCAGCGGAGAGGGAAGAAGTTAACAATGTTAATCTAACTTTTGTGAAAAATAGCTCGATCTCGTATTGTTATCAATATACGTGCTAGATGTATATTTTTTCTTTTATTATTCGTTGAAAATTAAACGAAAACAGAAGGCGTGCACAATATCTTGTTAGTGCAGCAGTAGCAGCAGAGTCACCTCTAGCTGAAAAGAGAAAAATACAATTATCGAGGTTAGACCGGATCGCTGATGGTAACTGTGGGAAAATAGTGTTTGTCGACTACGGCCACTGCCGCGCGAGCGCGTGTATAGTTATATATAACAAGTCTCTGCGGTGGTGTGCCAACGATTACACTCCGCAGCAGTGCCTTATCTTTCCCTTACACGCACACGCGCCACCCGGGATCGAAATTCTGCAGCCAGTGGCGCTTCCAAATATTCTCTCCTGCGTTCCCGAAATTAATATCTGTTAGCTCCAATATCATTTATCGTCAGCGGTGGCGTCTTGTAGATATAAAACGTGTCGTTCTTCTCTCTTTCTCTCCCTATAGGCTCTTCTCACTCATTCTCTCTCTCCCTACAAAGCTTTCTTTCCTACAGAACCTCGTTCTCGAGGACATTACGCACCGGGGAAATGTACAAAGGAACAAATTACTTGCTCGCGCGCGCGTGTATACGCGCAGCTTTATTAGACGACGTGACTCGAATGCTACGGAGGAATAGTCAGGCTCTAGTGCGAGCGTTTGCAACTTATACGTGACTTTATTCGAGAGATTTCGCAGTGCTATCTCTTCGCCATCGGCGACGTGTACCATTACAAAATATTAGAACATTCCTTCTCTCTCTCTCTCTCTCTCTCGCTCTCCACGTATATATATATATTACTTGGCAACACATGAAATCTATGCCTCAATAGATCAGCCACTTCCCCCCTCCCCCTCCATGATATAGAGGAATTAAAAATATTTATTTCTTTGTTCACGGCTTTCTCATTCTGACTCTGTATATTCGTCAATAGTTGAATGACGAAATTATCGGCACGCGAAAATACCGATCAATGTCTGCATGAGTCGGGCAGGGTCGCGTGTCACAAGTGCTGCAGAAGGCCGGCACTGCCGCCATTATGGAATGGATGTCGTGCTGAGCAACGCACGATTTCAATTTCCTAAACGAGGAGTTCAAATCGTTATATTTTTTATTACGTAATTTACTTGTTCTCTTTAGTACATGAACTACTATTAATAAATCCAGTATTCCACGTACTTCTCACTTATTTTTGTATAGGAGCTCGTGAGATAATTTGCAATTCATCAGCCCGGTCCAAATTGACGCGAAAAGGGATCAGAACGAACCCTTAATGCGATCGTAACCAGTTATGCTAGCTTATATGTGTGTATGAGTACATGTATGTGTTCGGCATCGACGACTACGACGACAATGATGATGATCCGCCATCGCAACTTGGGAGGTCCGCTCTTGATACCCCTCTCCTTTCCATCCGCCTCACCAGGTCTTCCAACCATTGCTTCTTGTACATGTTCTCCTCTCTCTCTCTCTCTCTCTCTCTCTCTCTTTCTCTCTCTTTTTCTCTTCCTTTTCACTTCCATCATTCTCTCTCACTCTTCTCTGCGGGGCTATTCTTCTTTCTCCGTTCACAGCGACCAACCCTCTCGACTGTATCTCCCATTCTGCCTCTGTCCCTCCCTCTCTCTTCTTCTTAACTCACGATCTTGCTGCTGTTGGCAGCTAGTGTCTTTATCCTTTTCTCTCACTGACATCCCTTTTTTTGCTCCAGAAACATGCCCATGAGAGTTTCGCAATCATATTTTTTACATAGAGTCTGATTAACTCTCTCTCTCTCTCTCTCTCTCTCTCTCTGTATATATATATGTATGTATATATTTAATATAACACAGCAAGGAATGGTATCTTTTGCAAGTGCCAGTTGATGACTTAGATGATATCGTATACACGATAGAAGTTAAATAACCGCGTTGGGTCAAATAGGCGTTCAAGCGACAAGGTACATTTAAATTACAATTCATTTTTGTACATTAATTTGAAAAAATAGTCCCTTTACTTAGAAATTTCAATGCCTAGTGCACGTATATTTGAATATCGAGTATAATTACACAATGCGCACATAATAACGCAGATTGTTCGTATTCGAGTTTTAATCACTTCCCCGAAAACAATCATTGAGTTCATTTAAACCTACGTCCCGACAAAAGGTATATCGTTGATTTCCCCTGTAAAAGCCCATCAACTCCAAGCTCTTAAAATTCTTTCTCTCTGCAACTAAGTCGCGTTCGATCGGTTCATATAATCATCTGACGGCAGTTATTCCGTATAATTTATTCGCCATTACAAATCGATCTCCCCCTCTCTCAATCTCGCTCGCTCTTTGAGGCTCTCTCAACTTGCAGGCCGACGCATACATGTCGTATAAACCGAGTATAAACGCGTGCATAAAACGATCATGTCTTTTCCCGCTTGCGTCCACGCGTATTGGGCGGAGTAGAGTCATCTCTGGCGGTGCATCGATAAACGCGCGGCTGCTCGCGCGCGCCCGGTAATAACCGGCAATTTGCAAGGAGAACTTTTAGTTAGGTAGACTCTGTTTCTGCACCGCATACACATACTGCCGCCGGGATATGATAGCAGAGTAATTGCGGATGCACAACGGGAGGATGCTGCACTTTGCACATGCGACTATGCGCACACCTTATTTACCGCACGAAGACGAGTATACGGTCTGTAAACTCCTGGAGTAATCGAAAAGATCGAGAGCGAAAGAGTGAGAGAGAGAGAGAGAGGGAGTAAGAGAGACCGAGACGAGAGACGAGATCGAAATTAGGGGAAGTTATAATCTTCGTATCGATAAATTGACCAATCGTTCTGCCTTTATTATTGTCATAGGAATAATAATTTATAAACTCGGCGGTACCGGAACAGTGTGCAAGAGATTTTTTACATTGATGGAATTCACCGCTCGTTAAACTATTTATACGAGATCGTTGTTGTTTCCGAACTTGTACAGAAAAACGAGAGAACCTCTTGAAGTGAACTGGCAAGGTAAAAAACAAGAATAATCCGCGCATATGTAGCGTCAGGTTTCGCGTCGGTAGTGTGTCCGTAATACGTGCTCTGTCACTGCGTCGTTAAAAAGCGCATACTGACTTATACATTGTATGTACGTTTATAATATGCGCGCTATCCTTGAGTGATGTTATATATACACTCATCGGTGCGAATCGGCAAAAAGCGAGCGTGGCACAGAGCGCATCAAGATGCACTACTTTAAAGGAGGGAGAGGGAGGGAGAGGACGAAAAAAAACTTCCTCGTGTGCAAGAGGCGGTTACTTCAACCGGCGATAATAAATGAACGAACAGAAGAAGGGCTTCAAGTGCTTACTATGTATTACAGTTGAGAGAGTCGATTTGCGCGCACGAGTTCCACCTGGGAAAGCGCGAGAGATTCACGAACTCGGAACGAGATCAAAGCGGCTTCGTTCGCATTGCGCTTGTATGCGTTTGTGCATGCGTATGCGTTGAAAACGACGAGTCGAAGAGAAGGGAGAGGGAGAGGGAGAGATGTATCCGCGTAATGAATTATTGATTCCGCGTGCGGTCTCGCGACTCGCAGTTGTGCATTTGCATTGCTTTATTAAATTCAGATGGTATACTTTCTTTCGCAAACCTACTGCTGCCGTTATACGTACTGCGGATGAGCGGCGGATGCGTATATGCGATATATTTTGCTTCCACGTGGAATCCGTCACAAGCCCCGTGTGCGTGTGCATGTATCTGCGTTATCGGAGATATTATCAAGGATACGTACAGAATAATCCGAATTGAGTTGTATACGACTATTCCAGGTGGGACGAAAAATTGTATACAAGTTTTTTTAATTAAACTAAAATAAATGCGTAATGAAACAATTAAAAACTTTATCTGCAATCTGAGGTATGAAATATCTTTATAAGGTGCAGCGCTAAATGTACTGGGCGTGGATAATGTAATGACCACCTACCGTAAGATCATCTGCCATATATGTATTTGTACATAAACACATACTACTGTTTCGTTCGAGATACATCTTCGCGGAATGCTTAATGCGTATTAAATATATCAAAGGGAACATTTACGTATATATATTATTTCGATATTTCTCAAATTTGTGTATCAGGTGGAACGGATATTAACGATATTCGTGTGGGCTGAATTTTTTTAGTTCCCCAACAAAGATGAGTAGTTTGCGCATCGAGGCAATAAAACGCGAGCGCTGCTATCTAATCAGAGTATACGAAATTGATGGCGTGACATTATCACGTACAGGATCCCCCAGCGAATCGATCAATCGCGCAATTCTGTGTCCGTTAGAAAAAATACATTCGTATATAAATTGCAACTCTATCCACCTGAAGATCTGCTCTGACCAAAGTGTTGCTATTGCACAGAAGCATATATTTATTAATATTTTAGTATTCTCGAGAAGTTTTTAAATTCCGTCGTCTAAATGCGACTGTAATTCGTAGCATGAAAAGTAATAATCCATTAAAAATTAAGCACATACCTCTTTTTAACGAAAGTAAATTATTCTTTTATACGTACATTTCACATAGCCGTAAGAAGTGAATAAACATCTTTTTCACCTGGGCGACTAATGAAGTATCGTTAAAAATATATAGAGCGTGGATCGTTAGAGAATTCTTCGAACGCCTTTCTGCGGCGTATTTTAAAATGGCGTCCTTCGAAAAAAGTCTACGACAGGAGAGAGAGAGAGGGGGTGATGAAAAAGAGAGAATCGAAGAAGCTGCAGAGAGAGAGAGAGAGAGAGAGAGAGAGAGAAGCGGGAGGCGAGCTCGTCACAGCAGCCGGTCTACGGGGAGTAATTTTTATTTCTCTGTTTTTTTGCTCCGCGTAAGTGCTCCGCGACCGTTGCCGCACCGTCCACCTATTTCTCATAAATTTGAATGAATTTACATGAATTTGAATTTAATGCACCTCCATGCTTTATCGACGCAATTAAGCTTTTAAGCTCGCATTTGCATTAATCCAATGTTTACAATTACGGACCGCGTAGACTTTGGAGTAGCTTCTACTCTCTCTTTTTCCTTTCTGTCCCTTCTCACTAACTTTCGGGTATGAGTGGCTCTTTTTTCATCCAATTAACTTGTGCTATGTATAGCGTGACAAATTTAAACACAATCAGAATGCTCCAAAACAAAAAAATGATAAAGTTTTTCTATTTTAACGGTAACTGAGCTGCGACACGCAGAAATTATAAAGTTCATTAGCTTTTTTCTCTTGCCCGATGTTTTTTTTATGTATAATTCGTCACTGGTCAACCGATTCTTTTATTCGGTATACCACGCTTCTGTAGCATAAATTTAACAGGCGCGCAGGCGCATATAGATTTATAAATATAGGTATATTCCAATGAACTATGCATTATCGCCGAGGCTATCTGTAGAAATTCTTCAAACCTCTTAAAAACTCGTCCTAACAAAACAAAAAAGCAGTTACGAACACTCCGTACGCCTCATTATAAACACCCACGTCGCGCGAGATAGTCGTGCGGGCCGAACTCTCAGCATTGGATTTATGGGGGTGTTCCCTTTCAAAAGTGCGCGGGGAGAAAAAAAATCCAAAGAGACTGAGAAAGAGAGAGAGAGAGAGAGAGAGAGAGAGAGAGAGAGAGAGAGAGAAGAGAGAGAGAAAGAAGTAAGGAATTATACACATAGAAGGCAAAAAATATAATAAAGTGCGAGGGGATATCAATGCCACGATCGGCGAAGGTCAGCGACTTAGGGGTCAAGTGTGATGATGCTGACTCTTTACATTTGTAGAATATAGCTCCCGCCTATAATTCTCTCTCTTTCTCTCTCTGACTCGAGAATGTTGTCTATCGACTTCATGAAACTCCACACGACTTTGCTTCGTAATTGGCTGACCTTCCCCTCATTCCGTTTTACAAAACTGATTTCCCGTCTTCGTCGTCGTCGTCGTCGTCGTCGTCGTCGTCGTTGACAAAGTAACGCATATATTCCGAGAACAGGAACCTGTGCGCTTCAATCGCTCGTCCACGAGATAAACACGAAGCAACAGCAGCTCTGTACATTGTGCCGGTGCGATAGCCAAGCCCGCTGCTGCAGGGATCGATGATAAGGAAAGTACGCGCGCTGCAGGCAAAAAAGCAGGAATGTCTACGGCACGATGCTGCTGATCGATCGATAGATCGATTTACGCCTCCTAACGAGCAACGCTGCTTACAATGTATATGCACGAATGTGGGAAAGACTATTCGCATAAATGTATATGCGTGCGCAGTTGAAAGCGTGAATGTAAGTACGCGAGAATAGAAATGTTATCGTGAATTTATGCGCGACATCGCTATTCATTCGATTAGCGGAAGACCGCGGCGAGTCTACATATTATAATATATAGAAGATGCAAGAAATCTTCTATCTCTACTCTCTCTATCTCTCTCTCTCTATCTCTCTCTCTCTCTATCTCTCTCTCCTGATTTTATAACTTTAGAGAGAGGTAGTAACGACTTTAGCCTGTGGTGCTGTTACGGCATCGAAGTACGTGAGATCGAGCTCTCGCACGACGTCGTCGTGTAAAAAGGGAATGAGCTTCGGTGGGTGGTCTATCATCGCAGCAACCGTGTGTGTACTTGTTAATCGTTTTAATTTCACGGACGATCTCGCAGCACGATTGCGTCGATTGTCTCTTATTTCACTCGAGTGGGAGTCGAAATTAATGCAAACGCGTAACTCAATGATGAAGATATTTGTGTATATTATACACACGCAAGTGCTCATACGGTGAAAATAAAACAAAAAATTTGAAAAGCAGTCAATAGCACAAAAAGCTACAGCATCGCCAGGGCGGCTGGAAATTTCCTGAAAACTCATCCACCCTTTGCCACAGTAGTCAGGGTAATTAAAATAGCGAGTACTCCGTGCGCGCAAATCCAGAGACAATGAAGTAACGTTCGATTGAATCCTTTAATGCGGTTGCTATATACGTTTACAAGAGACAAGCGGGTATACACACACATGCACATACATACCTATAAAGCTATTCCTCGAGAGTTGCGAATTCGCGACGTAGAGGGCTCTAAGCCCCCTTCGCCATTGTCGGTATGATTTATGCTGATTAAGACTCCGCTGCGGCGATTCAGCCCTCTCTGCAGCGTTATCGCCTACCTGTGTGTACAGCCCTCTCTCTCTCTCTCTCTCTCTCGCTCTCTATCTCTCTTCGCGACTTTACCTAGCGCGAGTTTTCGCACCTAGGACAAGAAGAGGGAGCAGAAGACACAGAGGAGAAAAGCGCTTAATTTACAGAGTATCACGACGCAAGCGGTATATCCATATACATAAGAGTATTCGGATCCCTGGACGTGGCAAAAGGGTCCAGCCGCTGCAGTAGCTCCACTGTATATAGGTGTGTATAGGTATACATACATATATGGCTATACGTGTATATTATAGGGAGCAAGGATGAAGCTGGCGTGTGTGCCCTATTCAAAGAGGATGATTCAGTAGTCCATACTATACAGCGTCCCTGGATAAGATCTCCGTCTACGTTACCACCACCGTCCCGCACGTCTTCTCTCTCTCTCTCTTGTGCGCTTATAGAGAGAGAGAGAGAGAGAGAGAGAGTGAGAGAGAAGATCAACCTGTAACTACGTAACAAACCTGTAGTTTCTTTCCTTTCCACCATTCCGTTTTCAACATATACTCTCATTCTCTCCTTCTATACTAGTAAGGTTGTTCCAAGCAATCTTAAATAGCACGCTGATTCTTTGCACTTGCTAGTTACCATTTATACATACACGCGCATACATATACATAATCATTTATTCTTATTTTTGCGGCAAAGTTAACAGCAGCTTTGTATGCGTGTGTTTAAAGACGCGAAGATCTGGTCTTTCAATGCTGTTTCTCGCAGGTTTACCTTACCGTGTTTGATTTAAATAGAGGCCAGTGTGCAGAGATTCCTACTATTACTAGGAATTGTTTTACTTATTGGGGAAAAATTAGCAGGCATTTTGTATTCGTGACGAGCTGCGTTTCTACACCGCCCATACGTATATTATTCTATTCCACATTAAAAATCATATCATATACGTGTTTATAAATTTAAAAAAATTAATTCAGTACTAGAAATTCCTGTTGAAAAAGCATAATAACAAACCTCCGTCACGTATAAATGTATAAGATATATACATATTGTCTCACGACCACGTGTAATCATCGTGAACAACTCTGGGATATAAAAAGGTAACGAGTTTGACAGAAACACACAGACATACATGGACGCGGAGGAATTTATCGCTAACGGAAGAATTTAATATGCCAGGAAAGTTGTGACGAATCGGAACATTTTTGGCTGTGTACGAGAGAGAGAGAGAGAGAGAGAGAAAGACAATGAAGGAGAAGCATATATATTATATACATATCGCTCCCTGATCGCGCTGCTGCTGAATAGAGTAGCTGCTACGCGAGGAACTAGTTTGCTTCCGAACTTTTTTGATTTATACGAGTTCATTATTATTTTTGCGCGCATTTGCGGAATAACCGCGTCGGGTCTGTACTATAATGAACGATCCAATTCTAATTTCTTCATCTCGCCGCGTGGCCACATACAGAACGAGAGAGAAATTCACGTAGAACGTGATTTCGAAAATTGAATAATTGAAACGTTTGTTGAGAGGCTTCAGCTCGTAATCAAATAATCAAGACAAAGTTTCGGTGTGTTCGAGATCCGAAACGTCGACGATTTTGATTCCCCTCAATTACGCTTTCAAAGAGAAGCAGAGATTGTGCAACGTTTCATTTGGCCGAGAAGATTACAATGGTCAATCGTTAGTGCAGCTCGCCGAATAAGCTGCGAAAAATTTTTGAAAAACTGAGGGACCTGTAAATATAATATAGCACGTAAGTGTATAGGTATACGTACAGCACGGGGCATTTCTCTTCTGCGATGCGCGTGATGGCGTCGTGCCTCTCTCTCTTCTTTTTGTCTTCTGCTAGAGAACCGGCTCTCCCCACTACCACAGCGCGATCGTCTGCGATACGCGAACTGAAGGCCCCCCGGGGTTCGAGAAGGGTATGTACGTGTTCTCTTCGCTCACCATCTTACTACACGGACTGTGTAGCTTTTTGCAGTCTTCACTTCTTCGTTGTATACTTCATCTGCAAAGGGCTCTTTATGTTTTTAATATCTCTGTTTGGTATCGACTTCATCTTCTTCTCTGCGATATACCTCTCGCTTGCGGTTAAATCAGCCGCTTCTGTTTATATATAATTTTCTGCAGTGTAGACTTCATTCGGCCACGATGTTAAGAGTGCTTCATTAAGCTCAATTTTCGTTATGTTATACTTCTTATTTAAAACGAAAATTGAACTCCATATAAAATCGTGACTTCATCTCTATACATCGGCTTTCTTGAGTATCGTTCACACGAATACTCCACGTTCTTCAGTATATCGCTCTTCAATCGGCCTGCTTTCTCCTCGACTCACTTCGAACAACTCGTCGAAAGCCCATCGTGCACCCACAGCTCATTGTATTTCGCCCACGGCGCTCCGATTAACCAGACGCTAATACAAATACGTAGATGATACACATATACAAGTTGGAATTATCAAATCATCTAGTGCCGATACTGGTTAACTCGCATATATACAAGTTAAGTCATTACATTGGAATGTAGTCGCTCTCGGCTGTAATATCCGCCAAGAACTAGGTATATCGTGCACTGGGCTGATACTCGACTTTATCCTTTTATTTTCTTCAATACAACCGCAAAGTGTCTAACACGCTCTCGCGTTCAATATTAAGAGAAAATGCGATTGCACTGATTAGTAGCCCAACTGCGGATGTTGTCGATTAATTAATAGGCCTATTTACACTATACTATAATACGCACTCGTTAATATTATTCTACACGGCTAACGTCCTATAATGTTTCAACGATTGCAAATAAGCTGTTCAAATGGACTTCCGTTTCCGTGTATGAGCACGCGTTATGCAAATGTGCGAGAAGTGCACACACAGATAGTAGCGCAAAAATCCTTTAACCATTGACAAATCCATAAATACAGACCAGAGTAGTGAGCATGAGATTTAAACAAGTCATATACGAGGCGAAGAATTATTGCACTCCTGCTTTTAGAGCATGGTTTTTCCTACACGAGCATAAATTCGATCAGCCCGATAATTATTCAAATACGTTGCACTTGCCAATGGAGATGTCACAGTATTATATTCGCTGCTGCGTGTACGTGTATACGTATAAACGCAAAATCATGAATTCCGAGATTATCGGACAGGAAAATTCCTCGGTCTAAATCAAGACAAATCGCGTTGACTCGTAAAAAACGACCTACACGCGTATATTTCCATAGTCCCCAATAAAGTTTCGCATAGCGGAGAAAAATCGATCGACTCGCATCAATCGTGCTTTCAACGCGAGAAGCCCGCCATATCGTACCCTCTGCTATAGCGCAGGTATACGCGTCAGTAGCCTCTTATGGTCGACCCGGTTATTTTTAGGTCTCATCTTCTTCTTCATAGGCTTTATTACGTTTTTCTTATTTTCCCCTCTCACTCTCTCCCTTTCTCTTCTGGAGAAGTTCTACCGATTTTTTTTTCATTTATTCACCAGCGGACGATATGCAGCGCTGATGGGTGTGCGGCCCACTCTCCGCGGGATTATCGTGAGCAGAACGTACAGGGAGAATAAGCGAGACGAAGAAAATAAGAAAGAGAGACGAACGACACGCGATGGAAATTAGAGGTCTCGTCGCGTCGGCTTATCTTCCAAACAGGTGACACGTACTCCGCGAGGAGTCTCTCTGTTTCTCTCACCAAGTGAATTGGATGAAGAGAAACAGAGTGAGTGAGTGAGTGAGAGAGAGAGAGAGAGAGAGAGAGAGAGACAGACAGAAAAAGCGCGAAAAAGAAATGAGTTTCTTCTTCCTCTGCGGGTCGTCTGTGTGCGTATACGGTTTTTCGGCCTTTCTACTCGCTCCTTCGCATTGAACGAGAGAGTGCGAGAGGAAGATACAGTGAGAGAGATTTATAGCGTAAAGATATGTGTGTGTATTTTTTAAGCCTTTTTCCTCTCTCTCTCTCTCTCGAGAGAGAGAGAGAGAGTCGATGTCATAAAATTAGAGGGTCGTCCATCGTCTGATTTATAGGCACCGAATGTTAATTTTCTGAATGACAAAAAGACAGGAGAAGCGAGCATTCTCTCGTTATCGGACTTTTTCCGAGGTGGGAAAAAACCAGTAAAATATTGATTTATTATTTATTTGGAGAGTACTTGAGTTGTTTCATCATGATGACTTGTAAAATGAACAACCGCGACATCCATTGAACACATATTGTACATTAGCTCTGATTTCTGCGCTGATCTGAAGTAATCTTCACTTAGGAATACACGTCCACAAATCCGAGTAAAAGAATTACCTGCTGAAGTAAAACTTCACTCATTTTAAAGAGCATAAAAAGACTGGAATATCTTGACTACAAATCCTAGACACCAGTGGAAAGTAAAAAGAAGAACAGCTGGGAGTATTGAGATGAAAATAAAGCTGCAATAAAACATATGTAAAATATATTCTGGAGTTCCTTTTAGGACGCAAATGTACGATCACAGCAGCAACCACAGCAATAGCGCTTGTGTGCGTGCCGCAACACAGTCTTTACTCGCTCCGTGTCGTCATTGTCGTCCTCTGTACCGATGTATCTCTGCTTTCCGATCGCGTACTTTGGCTCGTTATATATCTCTTTCTCTCGTTATATGGGGGTGTATACGCGCGCTCTCTCTCACTCTCCCTTGCTCACTCCCCATTGCCCACCTGCGCGGAATGCTGTACATACTTGGACCAACGTTCTTCTCTCATTCTCTTTTCTTTTCACTTCTCGCCTCTTCGTTTTTCTTCCTTTTTAGACACGACTCCACAGCAGCAGCAACGGCAGCTGAAACTCTTGATACTCCTTTTGGACCAGGCGAAGAACGGCTAAACCGCTCGCGCGACTGAAATCCTGACTGAGATTTATGCGAGCCTCGACGATACGTGAAAAATATTCTTTTACTCTGGTGCTACGGGAGAGAAGTGCCCGGAGAGTGTATTCGAGAGCTCGCTGCGAGAAGTGATTAATTTATTGGGGCTCAGTTAGCGCTGATATTGGACAGCTCAGCTGGTTGTAAATTATTTTTTACTCAATACCAAGTGATTAATTGAAATCTGTTTGCTGCAAGGATTGAAATACCGATGGTAATTATGCTCTTGCAGGGTCAAGCGAGCAAAAAAAGGTAAACACTGAAAACCTCATACGTGCAAACTGTTTTCTTTTCTTCATCGGCCGTTTGCATAAAATACGGAAGAATCGACTAAAAAGAAACGGCGCATGAAAAGTCTCCCGGAATCATCCATTTCTTCTATAGAGGAATCAAGAATGCAACGGATAAGCTACTAGATGAGTAGGAAACAAAATAAAAGAAATTAGGAACTAGTCGAGACGCCATAGAGGAGGAAAAGGGATCGTCGGAGGCGGGGGTTTGAGATGACGAGGTGAAAGAAAGAGAAAAAGAGACTAGGACTGTATTCAAGCACTATGGAAGAACGAGCGATGGGGACCGGTGCGAGGTGTCGTCTTACAACCGGCTCTCCTCGCTTATATACCTACGAAAACCTTCTTTGCATGCCATCTTCTCCACCATCTACCTTTAGTTGCTCCTTTTTCCTTGCCTGCTTCCCTTCGCTTCCTTTTGCTTCCCTTCGCTTCTCCTCCTCTCTCGCTCTCTCGCTCCCCCCCCCCCCTCTCTCTCTCTCTCTCTCTCTCTCTCTCTCTCTCCTCACCGCTATTTCTTCTTTTCTTTTCTCCTCCTCCTCCATCTGCTTTCTCCCTCCTTTCTCAATCCCATATACCTGTATCTGTATAGGTATACTTTTACTCCGTGTGTTTCAGAATGCACAAAATGCACCACTATGCATTTGTTGTTAACATAATAATTAAATAATTACCATGTAGAAGTCGAAACGGAACTATCGACAAAAGAAATGAAGAAAATGTGCGTCTCGCGCTTTGATTACATTTTTATGGGATTTTCTCTGAATTAAAAGGAGATTAACGTTTTATAGTTGTCAGATTAATTTTTATTAACCGATTAAAATTGTTAGATAAGTGGATTAATAAAGATGAATGAAAGAGACAATTAAAAATGTGATGTAAAACTTTTTCTTCGAAGTTACACTAAAGGGAAGTGAAAACTTCTTCAAGATATTTCAAAGCCCTCTAGGGAAATTTCGAGGGAGCATGAAAAAAAGATAGGCGTTTGTATTGTCAATACGGCAAATGTCAGGCGAATGTAAATCGAGAGGAAACAACTTATTTTGACGCTTGGCTAGGCAATACGCGTGTGCATGAATACTGAACACCTTTACTATAAGCTTATTTACGATCACCAAAAAATTCTCCATCCGATTAGATTAAAAGCACAATATGTATAAAAAAGATATTAATGCTACTGCACATATACGTATACCTTTTTCTCGCTAACATCCACGGTGTGCTAACATTCGCGGAGACTCATTTGCATAATCGTGCACGCGCTGGCCGTGCTATACATATACACAAGCACACATGGCTATAAAAACCACACATCGAGCCTCAAAGTATCGTTCAACCAATAAACAAACGATCTTGCGCGTGAATAACCGGTTCGCAGATCTGCACCGCGTTGACCAGTAGCCGTGCGATTACGCCGGGCAATAAGCGAAATAACGACGCGAGTTCGGCTCGTAATGCGATTTCGTAGTGAAAAAAATCATATCGTTACAGCGAGGACCCTTTCTCCTCTTTATACAGTAGCACGCGTAGGAGGGTAGTCCGTTCTTTTGATACAAAAATGCGACGAGTATTAATGTATATGGACATCGAGTCGCATTTACACACACAAAGCCTTAACGATATCTTATTCAAGAAAGTTCCATTCGTACTTCTTATACGTGGTCGAGTAATGCTACAAGCCCCGCCGGTAACATTCTTACCCGTATCTCGCATAACTCCGGGCGATGGTCCGCCAGATTTTTCGGTTGATCGAAGAAAGAGGGAAAGGAATATGTATAAAAGCTGCTGCTGCTTCTTTTTTTCTTCGGATCGCAGCTGAAACGGACGTCGGGCTATTTCCGGCACCAACGGCGTATTCCTTCCTTATTGCGTAATGTACAGTGCGTGAGCGTATAGAGTTTCGTGAAGGAAGTATGTCAGAATACCAAGGAGTAACAAGACATCACGCTGTGGGTTAATTATACTTTTAGACATTTCAATCGACGTCATGAATAATGACACACGTCAACGCTTCGGCTATTTAAGATTTCTAGGAAGAATCTGTCGTCCTGCGAAGCCTTTAATCCTAACTGGAAGTACCCAATAATTTAACGTCAAAGTACACTTGAAAGATTTCGTTTTACACTGAACTGTTATATTAGAATATATGATAGTATTTTCGAGTAAAGAATGAATTTCGTCCCATGAGAAAATCGAGCGCATGGTCGATAATAATAAACATATAAATCTGCGAAGATTTCATTTTCTGTTAAATCAATCATCAGCGCTATATACAATTATTATTATTTAAATTTAAATTTACAGGAATATAGACTTTTTGATATATGTGAGCTTCATGTACAGACGATGCATTGTTTATTAGGCATAGATGCAACGAATAAGAAGGGGGAGTCGATGACATGATTCGCGCGCCTTGGCTTTGTTCGCGATCGATGCATAGTATCGATATCTTTAAGCAGTAATAGCAACATATCCTTTCACTTTGCAAACGAGCTACAGCCGTTTTTAGAGATCGAGAGATTCGAGCCGCATTAGTGATAAAATGAGACACGACGCTACTTCAGTCCTCGTTAGCTTCTGCAGTTCTTGTCTATAATTCGCATAATTCCATATACGTGCATCAAGCGCACTCGATACCTTCTACGAAAAAAAGTCTTATGAGATCTTCGATTACGAGACTATTAAAGTGTCCGGGCACGTTTTGCCGTTCTTTTTTTCTATGATGAAACTATAATACCGTTGCTCTTTGCTTTCTTCACAAAATATTGTAAGTAGAGAAGGAGTGGCCTAGAAAAATTCAACATTTCATAGTCATTGCTCGTTTTGAGCAGTGGTGCGAAATCTTATGACACTGTAGGTACAGTCTCGAGTCAGATACGCAATAAAAGACGACTCTCGTTCGCATGTCGTAAGTCTACAAAGCGCATAGTCTACTTCCCTCTCTGCAACGTCTAAGCAATGGGAGGAGGACAGCTGCGTACGTGAGAGAGAGAGAGAGAGAGAGAGAGAGAGAGAGAGAGAGTCTTCTTCGCAACAAACTTGTATTTGCGAAGAAGCAAGCGGGAGAGAGTCCGGAGACACTCGGTATGAGAAACGCGTAGCTACGCAGCGAACCCGTAGCTCAACTCGGCTGTTTCCCTCCGCCTCTCATTCTCCTTCTCTTCCTTCTTCTTCTCGTTCTGGCAGCGGCGCGAGCTAAGGTAGGTAATCCTCTCGGGGGCGTGAGTTACTGCCTGGCGTCCCTCGCTACATTCTTCCCCTTCCCAACAGTCCCCGCCACTTTCTCTCTTTCTCTTTCTCTCTCTCTCTCTCTCTCTCTCTCTCTCTCTCTCTCGCTCTCTCCTTCTAGTTTCGGAGTCGATGTGCGGCTGCCGTCGCTTCTTTCGGCTATTTCTTTTGCGCGCGCCTTTAAACTTTTCTCCTCGTTCATCCTTCCTACCTTTCTTTTTTTCTTTCATCTCGGTCTCTTTTGGAAAAAGGATTTTCGTCTCTCCTTTTTTCCGTCGCACTTGATCCATGGGAATAAGAAACACCGCCATGGAGAATTATTGGGCTTTCTTTCGGAGTCTTTACTTTCTCTACGCCCCGTTCCGGTCTCGCGTGCTATTTCCGAGGGTAAGGCAAGCTATATAAATCTGTGTGTGAGTGCAAGTAATGTAAGTACAGGACTATGATGTACAGCTATATTATATACTTTATCGGATAAGCTTAGTATCCTCATTAATAAGTTTGGAATTATAGCTGTGAATTCTTTATACCTGTACGGTTTCGATTTGCCAGAACCGCGAATAAAATTCGAAAATCTCCGGAAACTTTCTCTTCCATAGCGATTCTGGCTCTCACCCCAGTAGCTCTTTTGCACAGAGCAGCGAGGTAGTCGCGGCAAAGAATAAGAATCCAGAACCGAAAGTTCCAGTAGCACCTCCGAAGAAAAGGGAGGAAGAGTTCGCGCGGTGCACAGCTGGTGCGGCAGTAGTAGCAGCAGTGCCGGCAGTTAGTCAGACGTAATTAATAACTTACGACGGAGTTAACGAGGAAAGCAATGGTACCGCCGTGGTATCGCCAGGCGGTTCCTTAACTAAGGAATAAGACGACGCGCGGGGGAAGAAGAATTAAGGAGGCTGTGCACGCGGGGTATGAGAGGAGAGACGATGCCGCAGCCACTGATGTAATGCTGCATAAATACGTAACGGAGAAAGGGCGAGTAGAGTCTAAGACTGACTAGCATTTTAACTAGAGGGGAGACTCGACGGGAAAATAGTAGAGCTTTGCATATCGATGTCGGAGAGCGACTTTTTCTGCACGGATACTAATATATATCCTTGGGTCAAATTCATGACTCTTACGGTATGTCGAGTGCCGTTACGAAAACACTTAATTTTCCTCTTACGAAGTGCGAAGAGTAGCTTGGGTTGAGAACAGGGAATGCTTTTTCCTTTTGTATTTCCTTTACGTTTGTGTAAAAGGGCGAATAACCCAACTGTAGCAGTATGCAAAATCAATTCGACCGCGAATACTTCGTGTACATTCTCAATGTAATTTTCTTAACAGCCCGCCCGTTGGCTTCCTTATATACCTCGTTATTCTTCACTATATAAAAAAAGAGCGGGCGAAAACTCCCGGCGTTCCGAAAATTCAAATATTGATGAAAAGGCGGTGGTAAATCTGCCTTCAGCTCCATATCCCGCCATTACCCAGTAATGTAATTGCCAAACGTCTCCCGATCAATTTTCCATGCAGACATCTCTAAAAACACAACGCAACGTACTGTCTCGTATGTATCCAATATCTTACATAATGAAAGCCGACGCAGATAGATGGGCTCTCTCTCTTTAACCTTTCCATCGTCCTCCCTATCGCGTCTTAATTCAAAGATCTGCGCACAGGCAGAAATTGGCCGAGCAAGAAATTTGTAAGCTTGGCCGATCGCTCAATTTACGACAGCCGCAGTGGGGTGCGTGCAATATAGCGAAAACCGCGATACAGAGAGCTATATAAGACAAAACTGAATCCCGTGAGAGGTCCTTTATATTTTGTTATCTTCCTTTACTCTCTCTCTTTTACTCTCTCTCTCTCTCTCTCTCTATCCCTGGGCAATTCACTTACTTTGATTTGATTGGCTCTCAGGGTTCGTATGATCCGCTTTAGCCTTAGAATCTTCCCTTGGGCCGAGCCGAAAGAGAGAACACGTGCGGGAGTACGGGCGTTTGGCGCTGGTTGCAGGCGCCTCCCTCGTCGGCAATCAACGTATTGGCTTTGCTTATTAGACTTGGCGGCGAACTCTGCTACTGTTGCAGTAGTGTTTCCTACTCCCCTTTCATGTACGTATTTACTTTTATATGAGCTTGGTTGCTCAGTTATTGTACGCGCACTATTTCCGATGATTCTTATTGCAAGGAGAAAAAGAAATGCTTCTTTTGCGACTTGTGGGCAGTCCGTTTCGAGGGCATTATTGACTCTTTATTGATAATAGACTAACGCTATATTAGGTTACCTAGAATTGAAACTATAGTCCGAACGGTACCACCGAATATAATGGATAGAACTGCAAAGCTGTTAATTCGCATGTTTCGTATTAAAAATTTAAGCTCTACTGCATTGACTCTTACGGTATACGCAGAAACATACACGTGCAGGGTTATCCGTAATCGTTTGTGATATCAACCCTCTTCAGCGCCCATTTTCAGGGGAAAACGACCGCTCGTAAAGCCGCGGGGAAGCTTCTCTTAATGCCCGAGCGAATTATTCGAATGCCTCCGATATACATACATGTATACAGAGACACGCAGTCTTGAGATAATTCCGTGGTGCGCGAAAAATTTCAGTCGCAAGAAAAATCCCCTTCAAAGATCTGGGAATACAAGAAAAAAGAATATGACAAAAAGACGTGCTCAGTTCATCGTGGCCATTTTTCACTACCTCTGCATTGCATTTCTTTCGCTTCATTAAAAAATGTAGCTTTACGTGTGCGTATCATCACGTAATAATAATATACAAACACACACTGAAGTTTTCTCAGGAGCATGCTCTCCGCCACGAGAACTTGTCAGCTGAAAAAATGAATTTGTACCCCGGCAGGGGTGTGTCAAAGCGAAAAAAGGGGAGAGAGGGCGAGAGTTGCTCGAGGGCGTAAGCCTCGAAGTGGTAGTATCAGAGAGAAGGTTATATTATAAGGGTGGCACGCGCGACTGTCACATTTTCTACTTTGCGGAGACGTATGAGAACGGCTTAATTGGGAGAACTCTCTCTTTCTTTTTCTCTTTCTCTTTCTCTCTCCCATTAGATACTACCGGCTCTTATTTATAAGTTCAGGAGTCTATCGTTGCGCAACATCATCCGGAGGGTGCGCGAAGTTTCTCGTTCTCTTTTGCGGAGGAGCTTATTCTGTAGATGGTGGAACCTTTGACAAATAACCCTTATAAGCTCAGTGTCATAATAATCTTTCCGATACGAAATTGCTTTCCGGTATTAGCTTTTAATTTTATGTAGTGAAATGATTAGATAGAATTCTCAGTATTCTTCTTGAAAACACGACAAATGTATGTAGGTATAAGTAGGAATAAAAAATAATTTGAGCTGGCGAATAATCTGAAGACGTCGATAAAGATAAGATATCGATCGTCTATTTGATTGCTCCGCTATCATAAACAGGATTCGGGACGATATGAACTTGGTAAACGTAATGTTCGGTGTTTCAATCTATACAGCGCATAGAAAGAGGAGGAGATGGGCTGGTACGTGCGCGATTGCATTGTACGCGTTTCTCTTCGTGCTCTATGGCATTCCACCCTCGTAATTTCGCGTGAACCGCGTGCCAATAACAGATCGCAGCCTGGATACACCATTGTAAATATGACGCGACTCGTTCATTGCCGCGCACTCGTCATTTGTCTAAATTTTTTCACCCTTTGTTTATATCATGTTTGCGCATGCTCGACTCACTCGATACGCATGCAGTAGAGAGGAACTATATTAGTAAATAACGTGCTGCTGTTTTTTACGAACTGCAGGCTCGCATCGGTATCTATATTGCCGTAGATGAGGGTTCGGATTTGAGAATTTTTATCGAGTTGTAGGATTTTCATCTCCGTAATTCTCTCGTTAAATTACACATTCACGAGAGTATATTAGTCACGTGGATAATAGATGAGAAGGATGAGAGTCATTGCTTTTCGAGTTCTTCGCGTCGATTTCCGATTCCGCGTGCAGCTCGTCCCCTCATTCGGTAATTAATTGTTTTAAAAGGGGTTCACGTTTCCTTTACGAGCCCATTACTTTTATAGTGGGGGTGTCGTGGCGCCAGACGGTTGCGTTTGTTTTGTCGATTAACCAAATAAACAAATAATACGCAGAAAATTCAAGAAGTAGATCGAATATATACGAAATCGAAAATTCGATTATAGTTGTCGAACTCGAGGAGAACGAACGTAAATGTGCACAGCGATAGAGATGTTTTTCTATGTGTAAAAAAGCTACTGTAGAAAGGGGTAGTGTAGTAGTAGTAGTAGCCGGCGGTACACCCTCCGGCCCACGTGGCCATACGGTCTCTCAATAGACCGTTGCTGTATGTGCTCCAGCTAAAGCTCTCTTTTCCTCTCTGGGCTTGAATCCTCGTGCTCGAGCGCTTTACGAGGCAGTAACGGCCGATAAGGTGAGCGTTCGCTCGCGTTCCCCCCCCCCCCCCCCCTATACCGGAGCGCAGCTTATTCCGCTACTGCACCCAAGTGGCTGTTCAGAGAGCTATACATGCCCGACACCACACATTTCTCCCGCGTTTCGCTTCGCTCTTTTTCGCACCCGGCCTCGTATACTATTCCGCTTCTTTTCTGCCGACGCTTTTTTTGCGCTCCTACACTTGGCTATTGCGCAATACACTTTATTTAAAACCGTTTACGCTTTAACTTCAAGCTTGGATTTCGCTGATTGACGCACGGCTTATGTACTCTAACGGGGATCGTAGGCCGGAGTGATTTCTTCAAATTTCAATCGCGATTGAAAGCAAACGAAGCTTTCACAATGCTAAGAATGCGCACCGAGCTAGCATTAAAAGAAATAACACTTACCGATAAATGTCTACCGATGTCCAAAACTATGTCAATGGTAACACGAGAATTCGACATTAGAGTCAAACAAGGTTCGTCGCCAAAAAGATAAAAGCCGGCGGGTAATAATGAGTCCCGCTTTAGGGCTATATAATATGTAAATATCGCTGAATTCAGAGAGCGAGTTTATCCACTACTCCCGGATAATTTCATTGCAATAAATAATGTAAGAAATTAGCCGCGAGAATATTTAGCAGCAGTGAAAGAAAAGAAGAAAAAAAAGAAATCCAAGAATGAGAAATAAAAAAAGCTTTGCAACGAAACTCTCCCGGTGGAATCGAGCTGACTCTCCGTCCGGTGCGCGCGGCAACCGGCGCGTTAATGAGATCGTGTCCTAATGGACCCGGTTATCATTGTCTCCTCTACTACGCATCCACTAACATGCTTTTTATTTTATCCCTTACTTTCTGTTACAGGTGCAAACGGTTTACGCAGGCGCGGCCGGCAGACTTACACGCGCTACCAGACCCTCGAGCTCGAGAAGGAATTCCACACGAATCACTACCTCACCAGGCGGAGGCGAATAGAGATGGCCCACGCGCTTTGTCTCACGGAGAGACAGATAAAAATATGGTTTCAGAACAGGCGAATGAAGCTGAAGAAGGAAATCCAGGCTATCAAAGAACTGAACGAACAAGAGAAACAAGCACAGGCGCAGAAAGCGGCAGCAGCCGCGGCTGCGGCGGCAGCGCATCAACAGCAGGGTGGCCCTGACGGGGGCAACTAGGGGTACGCCCTGCACCGGAGCCCCCCCGATCACCCCACGGCCAATCCGCACCACCCTCTGCTTGCAGCCCAGTGTACGCAGCTGTATTAAGGTGAGACCATATTTTTCTATACTATATTCTCTTTACTCGACAGTCAAAGCGCAGCATTCTTGCAAATCGATCTAAAGCTCCCCCCATACGTTCCTCAAGCTCTCTGCGAGACAGAGGGTAAAAGGAAAAGTTGGTCAGCAGAAAAAGTACCAACAGAGGCTGATAATGGAAAAGGAAAAAAAAAATTAATCAAGTCTCCCATTCGAATGACCGCGATAAAGCCAAGCGCGTGTTTTATCTCCTCTCTATACAAAAAAGCCGAACCCCAACAAAGGGAGCGATCTTCTTCTAGATTTCATCTCGGTCGATTCTTATCATTGTCGTGAACGTATTGTAGGAGGGCGGAGGCTCAAGAGAAAAAATGAAAGAAACGCCTAGAGTATAGCGTCCAGCGAAAAAAACGAAGACTCTTTTCTTTACTTGTGTCCTCGTTTGTGTACGCGCGTGAGAAACGAATCTAATTCCAAGATACCATAGGGTCCACTAAACGGAAGCGGTTAAAAAAATTCGGAGAAAGAAACGCGGCGACCACGTCGTGTACGGAATCTAACGTCATTTATTCGAGTAACGTATACACGACCGAACTAAATTTTTTGTCGCAGAATAACTTCTTTGTACGTTTTAGGCACTGTGGCATTGTAATGACGAGCGTTTATAAATGCACTGCGCGGAGAGAGTGCATTATATTTATTAATTACGCATCTCTACAGATTGCTCAACGCAATTAAAAATAATAATTCGCTTCTTGACGAGCAGTTATCGCGAGGTAAGTTAGACCTCGACGCATAAAAATGAAAAATATCAGCGCTCGTTGTTTGCAAAACGAGGATCAATTTTTCAGCGCAATCGCGAGTGCTCCAATGGAAATTTCTATATTCAGTGAAAATATTCGCTATAAAAACCTCGAACAATTTTCGCGTACATAAATACAAAAGAGCAAAACGGCTTTTGTTAGACGCGTCACGATCTTAATCTCGCGTGCGTACGAAAGATGCAGATTTTTTTCTTCGCCCAGCATAAGAATTTGCGTTCGCTAATCCGATCTTCGAGGAATATAAAAGCCCGCGCACTGGTCTTCTGCCCATAAATTCTCGTCCTTTGCACTGAACTATATCTTTACGCTGAATGTTTAATAAGGTTTCAGACCGCGCGCGAGCGTGTTTTCGTAATTCGTTGAATTATTCCGATCGCGTTTCTCGCGTTAAGGGGAACTAGTTTAACGCTTCGACTTTGAGAAAGAGAGAGATACTTCCGGAGGTAAAAAAAATTTGCCTCTCTATATTCTCTCACAGGCGCGATTTCTTCAGGTCCACTACGGGAAATTCGTTCGTGCGTGCGTTCGGAGCAAATTTTCGCTGGCTGCATCCGACAATAAAAAAAATTCTCCTATTTTCTTCTTTCTCAAACAGCTTTTACCGTATTCTCTTTTTTTGAGGGGTAGAAGCAATAGATTCGGCATAGTTTATCCCTCGGAGAAAGTAGAAAGTTTGGGGCAGGTAAAAAGGTCCGAGCGTCTTTTCTATTTTTTACTTATCTTGAAATTTGACTTTCGCTGCTTGTAACTCGTGTTTTGGTTTACACGCATTCGTCTCACCGAAAATCGTCATTCGACGCAACGATTATTTACAGCCGTTAAAAAGTAAGAAAACGCGGCAAGTTAGATTTTCTTTTGCTCGGATGTGAAGCCTTAGAGGCAGTAAATATTCTGTGTACCTTTTTTAGAAAATCTACTTTCCTTTCCTTTCCTTTCTACGTGTGTACATTTAATACATTTAACGAATAGTTCGAGACGGTTTGCTAGTCGTTCTTATTTAATCGTTTTATTCGATAGTATAAATATTACTTTATCGAATAATTGCGTTAAAATCAATTTTTTCTTAAAACTTATATTTCCTATTATTTTCTGATACTAGTAATTCGCAAACTCTAAACTATTTGAATAACTTGATAAAAAACGTGTTCGCTTAAGTAACGAAGAAATTGCTAGTGCGAATATCTTTTCTCGACAATTAAGTCGCTATTAGAATCACTTAAATCATTCAAATGGAGCACTGTCTGAGTGCATAATGCGCAGTACTAAAAGGATATTTTCTCGAATTCGGAACCAACGTAAGAGAATTCTTTCCATCTTAATTAGAAGCATGGTGAACGTATTTCATTGTTTATGCTTACTGAAGAGCATTTAATAACGTAATAAACACTTCAGCGCCCTGTACAGAAAAAGTATCACCGTTGCGTATGTTACATACTTGTTGGTTTTTTTCACGAACAAATTATTGCTCGCATATATCGCGCCGCTAAAATATGATATCTGAGAAGGCTTAATTAGGTTGTAAAATGAGTGACGATGACTTCGGTTGTATATCTCATCGAGCAGGGGCCACCATTATTATGCTATGCTCTTTCGTCGAGTCCTTGAGTTTACTCTTGCCTCGTCGGAAGTGGAATGTAATTTCCAGATGTTCACTCTCTCTCTGTCTGTCTCTCTCTCTCTCTCTCTCTCTCTCTCGCTTTAAGGAAAAGAGGAAGACGAAGCAACGTTTAATTCTCGACTGCTCGACGAAAATCTTGTTATATTACTCGCAGGGAGGAAAGACGCCATTCCGCCGTCGGACAGACTGCACCTGAAATACCAAAGCGCGCGTCGTTTCATCGAAAAGAGACTTATGACGCGACGACGTAAAAACAACAGAAATGTCGCTCATCCCTCAAGTAGATATTGTTTCAACTGCAAAGTGTTTATTGTATACAAGCTGTGATATATTGTTATGCGCGAGCAGTGGGCTTTTAAATATTTGCAAGTATCGCAGTGACGATATTCGCTAGTCATAATGCTTCATCGTGCATAGGAAGAAAGAAAATGAAATGAAATTATAGAAAGAGCGCTTGCGTGATATAGAATTGTCGGAGCGGCTCGATTCTCTTAAAAGCTATCTGCAGCTGGATGGTAAATAACGCCCACGCGACGTAAAACAGAAGGAGAAAAATACTTCAGGATAGTGCGAATGTTATTTTTGTTGCTACTAATTGATTTTCTTTGTGCTCCTGACTTTTGGTCGAGTCGTGATTAATCTCGCTTTGACACAGAAATTTAAAGGTACTTTGATTGTAAGTTGTGTAAAACTCGATGTTTTACGATGCTGGAATTTATCGCCATGCCTGAAGTAGTGGTGCTCACGGAGTAAAACTGTAATACGCCTCGGTGTGTATTTAATTGAGTTATATTTTCGAGAGTATATAGCTTGGAATAAGCCGAACGATGAATTATATTTCAAGTTTTTAGAATGCAAGTTTAAAACGCCGAGATAAACTTCGCAAAACACAAATGAATCAGACTCTGGCTCACATATATACCTGGCCCGAAAAATAATTCGCTCTTCGGCAAACGCGGATACACGGTTCCTCGGATGCAAAAATTTAAATGTATTTTTAATTGACGCTATTTTAAAAGAGCAGTAGCGCCTTTGTGCATATATATATTCAATTCTAGCGCAAAGCCAACGCATTACGCATCACGCATTACGCATTATTCACTCCCGGCAAACAAGTCATAACTCAGGAAAATCGAGAAAGGAAAAACTACGTATGCAGCTAATAAATACCCTTAAACGCAGCGTAATTGGCTAAACAGCGAGTATCGTATCGGTGGAATAATCCAAATAACGCCGAGTGAACGGGGTATGAAATTTCATCGCACAGTAGCGTCACGTATAGACGTGCGCACGAGCGCGAACGCGTTGCGGATGGAAAAGTAAACGATCGCTGCGGGTGTACTTGCTTAGAAATTATTCAATGAGTTTAGATAAACGGCTCGATATAATACGCCGGTAGTCGCTTTCGGCTGAGCTTTAACGAGATCCGAACTATCCGCGAGCGTCGTTCAGTTATCGTCCTGTAAAGAAAGTGTAATGATCGATTGATCGATTACGTTTATGGCGAAATGTCCGTTTCATTACTGCCCAACGCTCTTTTCTTGCCGAAAGCAACGACGATCCACCGACACAGAGTAGACGGAGACCGAACGCCAAGCGACGGTATAGTAGTCTCTCTCTCTCTCTCTCTCTCTCTCTTCTCTCCTTCTTTCTCTTACGCTCTGGCTGTTTCAGCCGTCGGAAAAGGTTTACACGCGCGCGGCGAACCAAACGCTAGGTGTATCTATTTCCATTTTGTCAATTAAAGTTTAGGGCTTCTTGTTTATCCGAACTCCACGATCTTGCAATGGCAATTTTTAATTAATTTGAAGAAATACTCAACTTTTTTCCGTCGATCATCGTGAGAGGACACTTCGAGAGACTTTTCGTTAATCTACTGGGCTTTTAATATCTTATTAAAAAAATGCATTTAAAATTAAAATTCTTACGAGGGATTCATTCTTGGAACTTATTAAAGCGATTTTTCGCATAAATCTTGATTTTGGTCTGCGTACGAATTTACGTCAAACTTGTTGAGCATGCTCTCCGTAAAGTGAATTGTGGTCGCTTGTATTCAGCCGATCATTAAACATAGGAGCTTCCATTTTTATGGAACTAAATTATGCCGCGATGTAAAGTCAGATAAATTGTTATGATAGGGTAAATTAAGATCCTATCGACTGCCTTGATTGCAGATGTTTCTTTTCTCCATTATACATGGCACGTTGTCGATATTTTTTTATGTATACTCGTGCAGTCACAGACTTGATTGAATCCAAGTACGTGCGTAAAATAATTGTGCGGTGATGAATATGCCAATACACGTATTTTGATAGAGCCTCAAACGACAGCAATTTAATTATTTAAATTTTCTGTACATTTATTTCAATAGAATACGCAACAATTAATACAAATTAATACATTATTTACCAATGTATATTAATTTATTGAATGAAAAACTGTAGACTTGAAAATTACGATAGTTTATAATTACATACAATTTGTAATTACATTATAATAAACTCCCATATCGTGCAATGTAATCATTTCAAAAAAAGATGCGCAGAGTTCGAAGAAAAAAATATTAAGTCGCCGTCTTAAATCATTCAAGTGCATATAATTCTAAAATACACATTGTAATAACTAAGGAGAGATTGATTTTATAGATCGTTTAATTGCGTTAAAGGCATTTCGCGCTACGGAACTCCGTATCCATTTTTGAAAATTACGGTGTCATTTAAACAAACGACAGACATAACAGTCGTCATAAGACATTCGAGTGCATCGTTCAACGGTCTCACGAATCTCTCTCCCTCTCTCATATACGAAAGCGTAATAAAAGCTTTTTAGCGGCGCGGCAGTTATTTATACATTCCGCGGCTTTTTGTTACCGTTTGCGTTATTAACGAGTCAATTTCACGGTCGAACAGCGGTTGCGGCAAAAGCCTGGCCCTTGCGTTATGCGATGAGAGGGTTCGTAATTGATTTGTATAGTCCCGATGTATCAATTAACGTCGCCCGGGCACACACACGCGCGGGCTTGCGCACTACCAGCGCACAGAATGTGCCGACGATTAAATCAGTCGACACGCTATAAAAGTCGCTCGCGGGGCATAAGATTTGCGGCTAGAGGCCGTTTTCACGGGCTCTTTCTCACTCTATCTATCTCATCCGGCAGAGTATACATATACGTTGGGCCCGCGTGTCTCCCGCACGTACAAACGGGCGAATAAACGTACGAACGTATTCTCGGCCAAGCGATTGCAATACTTTAGAGGTGTAGTAGGCCTCGCGCCATCTAGCGGATGTTATTGAATTTAGCCGAGACTTAGTTATGGCTGCTAACTCCCACTCCTTTTACACCGATGGGCGTGGCTTCGTCAAGTTTGCCTGGGCGGGAACTTTAGCGTTTCTGTATGCAGCGGCATCAGGAACAGCAGCAACGCATTGCTCGTTTCGTGCAAATGACAAATATTTAGCCTCATTATCGCGCGTTTCTCGCGATCGGCTGACTTCGCATTTTTGGCTTTACGTGAAAAAAGTGAGAGAAAAAGATAGAACTCGACTGGCTATACGTATATTATTTATACTCCAGCTGTTTGAGTCGTATAGCGCGTGACTCGTAACCTCGAGCGCGCCGTTTGCGAGCGTGTCGCTTCGTCACCCCCGTGTTCTGAAATCGCGCGCTTGAGCATTGCTTTAATTGGATTTGGCTTGTCGCCAACAGATGGCGACAATGCCCAAGGTCCGGTCCGCTGACCGCAGTCGGTATTTATACCTATATATAGAACAGTATGAACCTACCTTACCGACCTTTCATCGGTAAATCGTCCACTTAGTGTATCGTCAAGTAAACTTTACTACCCACCAAGCATGACATATGGGGTCGTGAGCACGTAGTTCGATGATCGTCCGTAATGCGTTTTATGGTTTGTTTTTATCGACTCTGCGGTGATTCTGGGCTAGTCTCCTTCCTCTCCTACGACTCCCCTCCACCACGCTGAAACATGCAGCACGTTTTTACAGACTCTCCTCCCTTGGAGCGCTTTCGAGTCCCGTAACCGGAGCGTAAGTCCAGGTCACATGCGAACGCGCCGAGCATCGTCTTCGACTCTTTCTATTTCTATTTCTCTCTTACCGTTTCTCTCTTTCCGTTTCTCTCTTACCGTTTCTCTCTTCGTTTCTCTCTTTCCGTTTCTCTCTTTCCGTTTCTCTCTTTCTATTTCTCCTGGGACTCGCCAACGAATTAACTCGGATTTTTCAATTTTTCTCTGCGCAGTGTCTATACGGCTATACATTTATACGTATAGCACCGTGCGTGGCGCTCGATAATAATTCAATGGACCTTAAACTGCTATTGCTGACTTGTTTACGGAGGTTGGCATGGGAGAGGGAGAGAGAGTGAGAGAGAAAGCGGGCAGAGCTTTTGCAAAAATGTATATGCGCGGGGAAAGGGCAATTATTCACTCGCGCTCGGGAGCCCAATGAAAGCTCGAGCTGCGCACGCGGATTTATATGCTCACGCCAATGCAACGGATCTTGCGTAGGTGTGCAGAGCTGCAGCAGCAGTGCCGGCGGCAATTGAATTATGCCTAAACGAAATTGGGATTCGGGAGACACCGATTGCTTCCGAGTTATTTATCGCTCATAGACAGTCATTCGCTAATGGTGCACAACACTTGTTTTCTCTCTCTCTCTCTCTCTCTCTCTCACTCTCTCTGGCTATCCGTTATCATTGAGAGAGTCCTTTTCTGTTCGGTAAATTGTATTCGATCTTTTTTCAATTTTACGCTCGTAAATCAGAAATAAGAATATGCGCACAATTACATGATTCGTTGGAAATAACGGATAAAAGACGTAGGCAGCCATCGATCAAAGCAAAGTACACATCAGAAACAGAGAGGTATACAAAGAGCCTCGACAAGTGGCCATTAAAGTGGGCGCGAAACCTCGCATTATGGAGCGTCTCACTCGTCATCTCGTCAATCGGGGGAGTAGTCGTGCGTGACCGTATACAGTGCAACCCGGTCGACGGCAGCGGCACACGCGGATCTTTATCGCTTGTAAAGGAAGACATTTACGATCCATAAAGACGTTGCTGCTGCGGCGAAGACCGGTGCTGTTGCTGTTAGTAGCTCTGCTCACTCCTACAACCATTACCCCTTCCCAGTGCTCGGGCGACTTTCAAGGGCGACTACTGGCACGCGTCCGCCCGGCCAACTGCACAAAGCAGGAGAGAAAGAGAGAGAGAGAGAGAGAGGCGCTCTTGAGATTTACAGGTTACGCTCTCTCGGTAACACCTCGTAAACTTGGCTTAACGACTTTAACCGAGCCTAACTGCTTCCTTCCTGCAATCAAACTCTGACCTGCCCCTTACTAGTGTGCCTTTTCTCTTTCTCTTTTCTACTTGTATTCTTAACTTCTTGGGATAAGTATATGCGCCTCTTATTGTTTTCCGTGCGTGTATGCACACACGAGAACGGCGAGAGCTTGTTCGAAGAGTTTCGTGGGATATTGTGGATCTCGCGCGTCGTGGTTAGTAAGCGCTATAATTTAGTTTTTTTGGCTGAGCATCTGTGCAGCCGAGGAAACGCGAAAGTCGTTAAAATTCAGCCGAAAATGACATCGCAGCCTCGGACTGCTCGCAGCAGCTAAATTTATGTTGAGTCGGTAAATTTTTTCTCTGACACTTGATAAATTCATTCTCCGGCAGTTGCAGTATTTTCGGGCAAATTTGACGACTTGCTTTAGCTTTATTTGACTAACTTCTTAAGTTTAAATTATTACCCAGTGTCAAAATTTATGCCTTGGATAAATTCTTTCCGTTAAAGAGCGTGCTGTTGGATAGCATTCTGGCACATTCATAACGAATAGTTTTATCATTAGCCTTGACTATGAAATTTGAAGATGCGAAAACAACATCGATAGCTGACATTTTAATCAGTTTTAATGGTCCAATTAATCGCCGTGTATATAGCGATAACAGTTCTCTTAATCTAGTGCTAATTAAGCCCTATACTGTTCGGCGAATGATTAATAAACATTCATATGCGTATCAGTATATGAATTTAAGTGCTGCGCATATCCAAAACATTGCGAGAAACTACATTCCCCGAAAAAGAACTGTATCGGCAATGACGATATACGCAGCTTACGACAATCTATTGCCTTCTTGTGGAATGTACAAGCGCGCGCAAAATACATCGACCGCTTTATGATTTGTTTTGATTACACTTCATTAACATTTTACGCCTTTTGCTGTGTATAGTGTGCGAGAACGAGAGATAAATACTGCGAGTATGTAACGACTGACAGTAAATCCAGTCGTTGATTTTATCGTGACGTTTATGAGCGTCATTATCGGGTGTGATACAGCACGAAGCGCGCGCTGTAAAGCCTACGCCTTTGCGAAACGGGGGCGGGGTAGAGAGAGAGAGAGCGAAAGCGGGCGGCGGCAACAGCATGCCTCTGCAAAGCCGGTGTGCGTAGCTGGGTGTGTTGCGAGGCAGTCGAATAAGTGAGTGAGAAGAGAGAGAGAGAGAGAGAGAGAGAGAGAGAGAGAGAGAGAGGGAAGCTTCCGAGTTGAGCGATTGCCCGATAGGTTGCGCTCTTATGAATATAGTCTCGTTAAATCATTTCTGTAGCTTCGGTTGGTTTGTAATGTAGTTTGTAATTGTATTTTATCTCTTGGAGATTAAAACTGACGCATGCACATTCAATTTATTTAGTATTATAAATTATTCTAAAAATAAAAAAATGTTTTTCATTTACAATGTATTTCTCTATATTACAAAAAAAACAGCTATGTATCTATCATGTTAACAAATAACGCGATAAAGTAAACAAAAAATGAACGCGACTTTCCTATCCATTTACAATTCATTTATATATTTTTCATGCAGTATTGAGTATTAAAAAATCGATTTCGTTGTATAGTTCAATGTTTTAAAAGTAACAATCATTCTAGACACTGAGAAAGATAAGAAAAATATTCTGTTTCGACAAACTGATCTCATAAGCAAGGGAAAAACTATTGAAAACTACGCTGAAATCGTGTTTACGAATCTCCCCGGCAACGGAAACGTTCAAAGCCATTCGACTTCCGTGTATATTTCGCTTCTTCCTCTGTCTCCCTTTCGTGTGCATGCTCGCGCTAAATCGTCCCGGTGCGGGCTATGCGAACCATCGCGGTGAAATTCCTGAAATCTGGTTTTCGCATGATGATATTAGCATTTAAAAGCGAGTCGCGCTTACACTCACATACGCGTATACCTGCACAGAGAAGAACCGGGAACGACGAGGTCCCGTCTAGCGGCGCCATTGGTCTGCATTTACACAACAATGAAGGGCCGCGCACTCTAAAAACTCCCAGAATCCCCGGAGAGAGGGAGAGAGAGAGAGAGAGAGAGAGAGTTGCAGTGGTGCAGCTCAGCTAGAATCGAGAAAAAAAGGAATAGAGGGAAAAAATCGAGAATCGAGAGACGAAGGATAAAACACGTAAAAGGGAGTGAAAAGGAAGAAAGAGGACAAAAACGTAAATGAAAAAAGAGATGGATATTTCACGTATAATATAATAGTGTGTATAACATGGTCGGCGTAGTAGTTGTCGCAGTTGTCTACTGACAGTCCCCTCTCTCTCTCTCTCTCTCTCTCTCTCTCTCTCTCTCTCTGCCTTTCATATAGCAACGAAACGAAAAAAAAGGTTCGACGGAGACAGAACATAGAGTTTGGGTTGCTTTGGTCTATCCTCTGACTCCTTTTTTCTTTCTCGTTTCTTTTTTCGAGTTCTCCTTCTCGACTACAGGCTCTCGAATTCTCTAGCATACGCTCGCGTGGATATTTCTAACATTATACGTCGTCCCGACTCCTCTCCTTTTCTGCTCGCTGTAGGCAGCGTCTCCCCGACCCCAACCCACAGAGAGCGCGTCGGCATAAAAGAGAGAAAGAACGAACACAGCAGCTGAGAGAGAAGGAACGATGGCGACGTTGCGACGTTGCCAAATTATCTTTCTCGCTCTTACTAACCACTTAATATATTCCTTATGTGAGAGTGTGTATGTGCGATGGGGAAAGAGAGAGAAAGAGAGAGAGGGGGGGGGGCGATACTTCGATTGACTGCACATTTGATCCGATCCCAATGCCCGTTCTTCTGCTCCTTCTGCGTATACAGAGATCGACTGGTCTTGTTCTCGTAGCGGCAAAGATGAATTATGAAGGTATGTACCTTGCTTTATTGAATGTGCGCGTGCGTTTGAGTTCTGAAATTTTTCTTTAAAAATTAATGAAGGGTTCTTCCAATCGAGGTGTTGCTCTTCGAATTTCAAATCAATTCTCATTAGACAGCATTGTTTGGTTAGATTAGCCTTATTCAAATGGAACTCTTAAATTATTTGCAGCACTCTTATATATTATTCGAATTTATTCGATTCATTATAATGTCGTAAAGAAATCGTCTGCAACCGCTTTAAAATCTCGTATTTGATACACAAGTATTGCTTAAATAACGAGCCAAACATCACATTAGATTCAGAATATCACAAAGAAAGTCTATACATATCCGTTAAGAATCGCATCAAACTGCGATGCACTTTCTCATCATCGTACAACGACTTACTCAAAATTTCAGAACAACGTGAATCACGAGCCAATTATAATGCAATATCCGCTTTAGAAGAACGAAAAGACGCAACTGGCATATAAATACAAAAGTATGTACGTGTATATATTACACTGTTCTCTCTCGCGCTGCAGGGGTAAGGTCCGAGAGCATAGGGACATTTCGCATTTTCGCGGTCGTTTATTCTGCTCGCCGCGCGAGAGAAAGAGAGATAGAAGCACAACGTTGGACCACCCGTTGGACCATTCTGCTTAGAGTTAAGTGACGCGAGTTTAATGTTTCTCTAGTACGCGAGAAAGTGACTATGCGCGCTGCACTCAATAAATATCACTCGTTCAATTTATTGCCCGACTACTAAGTTACTCGCGACACGCAATTAACACGCGCTGAATCTCTTCTTCTCTACTTTCTCTCTCTCTCACTCCAGTGAATAACTTTTTGCTCTTTATGTATTACTCGCGGAAGACTGATCCAGCTGAGAGTCTACATAACGTCGAACACATTAAATCTTTTCGCGAGTTGATGGATATTTGACGCCGGCTTGCCCGGCACCGGTTTGATATACTACTCTGTTCCGTCGGTGTGAAGCTCCCGCCGCCATGTCCCTTTTTTCGCGCTTTTTTCACATTTTTGAATTTGCACTGGAAAGTTGAAAATGTTTACAGTATAGAATAGCCTTTGTTTAATTTCTACAGCAATGCACAGGTATATATATATATATATACAGTATAGATCTACGAGCAGCGAAGACAGCCAAGCATGGAAGGTGGGGGACGGGTGGCTGCAGAGATGAGCATCTAAGGTATAGTTATATGGGGAGGGTGCAAAAGCTAATTGTGATACACTCCGCGGGGAGTTGGCCGTAGTACACTCACACATCCTAATATTATACGAGAGTATACCTATGTGCCTTTGCCTTCATGGTAGAGATCTCGAGAAGGAGAGTGTAGCGACGACACTGCACAAACGCGTGCGTACTTAGTTATACCGGAGAATAAGACTAGGCGTGCGCGAACCGGTGTGTTTTTCATTTTCTTTATATGACCCTTGACGCTCGTAAAACCATTACCCATGACCGAGAGTGAGAGAGAAAGAGAAAGAGAGCGGTTCAGTCTCGCAAGTCTGGGGAAAGAATAAGGAAAGCTTTGATGTGAGAGACGTTGTTGTAGAAGAACATGTATATCCGTTTCTTTCGTGTACGCAAGAGAAACCCAATTTCATCTTGCGCTGGTTTGATGGGCGTCTCGCGTGTGCTCGAGAAACTGATTCTCCGTGTATAGCACCGCTGTAAAAAAGTTGAGAAAAATGAAACCTCGCAAAGAATTAAAATTACGTGGGCTCCGTCAAGATTTATCTCCCTTCCTTCAATCCACAGCAGTTCTGAATCTATATATACGTAAGATACGGTGACACCAAGAATAACAGCGGGGGCACGACGCGCGCCATCGTCGTTGCTGATATTTTCGTCCGTCGTCTCTCCTTCTCTCAATCTCTTTCGCGTCTGTCATTTGCATATTAATTGCTTCCCCGATCTTGCACACATGTGTGACGCCGTCGTGTTGTATTCCAAAATGAAGCCTCCCTCTCTCCGTCTCTCACGGAAGTCGTCGAACCCGAGGGGGCGCCATTGCTTCCTTTCCCCCCGGGAGGAATAAAGTTTTCTTCGTATAGTGGCGATCGTCGATTCCTCGCCGATTCTCGTCTCGACCCTACACACACACATACACACGCACAAACACACACACACACATACATGCGCACACGGCCAATCCGAGGCGAGAACTGCCAGCTCTTTTCACCAGCCAGTAATTTATTTTCCTGACGAATCGCCGCACCTACTTCTCTCTTGCTCTACGCGTCTTCCGTATTCTCTTTTCTCTCCCTCTGTTACTTCCAGTTGTTGGACGACATTTCCGAGCTAAAAAATAAAACGTCACGTGCTTCATTATAAGCAGTGCGGTGCAAGCCCATAAGCCGTGTACCTATAATTTATTAACGTCGTGGAAAAAATCTTCCCAAAGTAGAACGAAGCCAACTCTCGCGAAAAACAGCAAGAGGGAGAAGGATGGCATAGCTTGTTGCAATGGTTCGAGGGGTAGGGGGCAGAGAGACAGGAGCGAGGGAACGATCCGTCTCCCTTGGAGATTTATCGAGTAAACAGACGTGCTCAAGTCCATTCTCGAAAATATATTTGCCTAGAGATTTCTGAAAAATATATTCTACTTTTTTACCCAATGTGCATTAAGTATTCTGTTTATTGAATTTGAGCTCCCGGCATTCGAGGATATTTTTTCATCGCGCGTGCTTGCATGCAGTGTCACGCGGAGACACATATCTCGGAAATATTCACTCGGTTAATCCGAGGTATGCACAGCGATGCGTATATAAACAGCGAGTTAAAACAAATGAAAACGTCTCGGATTGAAAAGAACGCTTAATTCGTCCACTCTGTTACGTCGAGCGCAAGGTCTTTTAAAAGTATTTCCAGAGCGACGCGGCAACAAATCATGCGTTTAAAAGTCTCCTCCTAACGCATTAAATACGAATATTCCCATGTAAATCTACTCTAAAGCGATCCATACGGACAAACAAGCGCATGAGATTTCAACGCTCAAGTTTACACACTCATAAAAAGCTCGGTGCGGTGGGCGATCGTAAAAAACGTCAAAAGTAACGAGTCCGCGAGGAGGAGTCTCGACTCTCTCTCTCTCTCTCTCTCTCTCTCTCTCTCTCTCTCTCTTACTCTCTCTTACTCGCAGAAAAACCGTTGATGAAAATAAACGCCTGAAGACTCTAGTGTGTGCTGCCGAGGAATAAAAAGTCGGATAATTAATTAAGCCTCGGGGGTTATTCGTCTCTCTCGTCTATTTTCCTTTTTGTATCAAACGTAGGGCGTTATTCTCGCGCTTGGCGGCAGCGGTTGCGGCAGCGGTGGCGGCAGCGGTGGCGGCAGCGGTGGCGGCAGCGGTGGCGGCGGCCTCTTGAGAATTTTCCACGAAGAATATTCTCGGCTTTTCCGGGCCATCGTCGTTGCCGTCGCGTACGAGACTCTTCGTAGAGCTCGAGAAGAAGAAGAAGAATAAGAAGGACAAGAATAAGAAGAAGGTGGAGGCAAACCGCCCGATCCGTAGATAAGTCACAGCGGACTGACTCGGTCTAGCGCGCGCGCGCGAGTTGGCTATTCATCTTTTTGTCTTGGGCGTCCTCTCTTATTGCTTCTTCCGCTGTGTGCGTGCGCGTATAAGAGCAGCATCTCTCTCTCTCTCTCTCTATCTCGTTTCTTCGATGCAGCGCACTGTCTCGCCCTATCTCCTCTCCTTCTTCCCTTTATCTTGGCTTTGAGCGAGAGAGATGGAGAGTGGCCAGGCCGATGCATCATCCGCAATAGCATTCTTCCCTCGGCAATGAAGGGACTTCCTTTCTCTCTCCTGTTTTTCGATGCTTTTTCCCGCCCTCTCTTTCTCCGTCCGCGCCTTTACATCTCTCTACGCGCTAAATAGAAACAACCAAAAGAAAAATATATTTATTCTATATTTAATGCTGCAGAGCGAATGTAATGTTCAATGATATTAATGATTTCATGCGTCGATTTATACCTATAGAGTGAGTTACCGCGTTGGACACGATTTTATGATTATAAGAACAATAGCCGTGATGAATTTCGTTGAATCCGGTGCTGAAATAACGGTTTGCTCGTGTTATATACATACATACGATTGAATTCAACGAAAACATCAATTATCGATTATGCGTTTTGATAATCCGTACGAGCGTAGGACTTGAAAACTGCTACTTTTGATGCGTATAAAAAGAATATTTTTCAAATTAACCACGAAGCCCACGTATGTCCGTGTTCTCTTCCAATCACACGGTCACGGCATTAGATGACAGTGGGAACGCATGCACGAGTATTGCCGATCGCACGCAGTCAGTGACAATGCGAGTAATATAGCTCCGAGAAATGCATACGTCCACGCGAGCGTGTATCGCGGATTGTACATCACTCAACGCGGTATCGCTGAGCGCTAAAAGATCCAAGATATAAATATAAAGAAAATTTTCAGATTTTCAATTAATACGCACCTTTGTCTATAGCGTCGGCCTGTGCAATTGTATATTAAATAAAAGAAGTAGGAAAAAGTCCAACTGAAATGACGACTCTAGTGTTGTTGAGCCTTCTATTTTTTCCAGTCATTCTCTTTCCTGGGCGACGGTTGAACGAAATATGGATCGCGATAAGATGGACGCTCTTTCTCGCTAACCGTGTAAACGGGATATCTCTTCGATAAGAAAGTCTATCTACGCGAACTCGTGGGAGTAGACGCGTACATAATTTTCTGTCTGGCAGAAATCGTTATAACTTTCGATATCATAAATTTCCCGCGGAAATAAAGCACCTATTATGTAATCAATTAGATAGAATTGCATTTTTGCTCGTACATTACTCAGTGTAGAGAGAAACAATAAGTAACTATTGGGATGCTCAATTCCGAAAAGTGTCTCCTTCGCGCGCACGATCCGAGAGTCGATCGATTTATCTCTCTGCACGCACGCCGAATTCATCTTTCGCCATGCTATACGTGCGCGCCTATGCGTCACTCAACTGCACACGGACTCTCGCTTTTTTCTCCTTCTCTTTTTTCGGGATATTCATCGTTCTGGAAAAAGGTGGCATTCCGGTAATTCGGTCATGGGACTGCAGCGCATCGAGAAGGGGGAGCAAGCGAGAAATAGTAGGAGGGTACGTATCCAGTGCACGCAGTACGAGAGAGCGAGAGAGAGAAGGGCGTTCCGACGCAGGGGCACCCCGCATGGGGTAGCTCGCGTTCGGCCACGACACCAGAGCCATCTATATCCCTAGTGATTTATGGGCTGCGCTCACTGCAGCGGCGGCGGCAGCGGCGAGCACATACACGCTCTCGCGTCGTTGCTGGTGCCCCCTGTCGCGCTGGTGCAGCGCACTCATAGAGCCCCGCGGGGGTTGACTCTCTCTCTCTCTCTCTCACTCGCACGCGCAATTCGCGCGTTATAAGGGCCGACGAATAAAAAGTAAAACACAACTTGAAAATGGAAATAAAAATCAGATCGAAATATTCGATCTCAATCGGTACGAAGCTCTCTCTCTCTCTCTCTCTCTCTCTCTCTCTCTCTCTCTCTCTGAGTCTTGTTTCTTTAGGTTTCGCAAGGTGGGATTTTCGTTCTGGTATTTGTGTACCTATATACATACGTATATGTGTTGTTAGTTGGGCTGAAACATACATTTCGAATATTTCGAGACGAACGTGAGAATTGGATGTGCGTCGAATGATGAATTATCGCGCGCGTTTTTGTTTTATAGCGCGGATCCGCGTTATTTATGCGTTTTAGGTGTACAGCCGAACACACGTCGAGGAAGGGCTTTTTGATGACTTAATTTACGAGCGGTTACGAGCTTGTTTCGCTTCTCTCGCTTGCTCTTTTATATAGAGATTTTTTTTTTGTTAATTTTAATACGGCAGGAGAATGTCTTTATTAAAAAGATATAGTGCTTCTTTGAAATTTCGACAGCGCGGAGCTCTCGAAATCTTAGCCGGTCCCCGTAACGTATATATCCTTTATTACGAAAATAACATATTTTACTTAGATTCGAGCTCATATTTTATTTTCATAATAGCGCGAAGAGCAATCATATGAATTCATTAGTTTTTCCAAATTTCGTTTTAGCGATCCAAAACTCAAAGATTTTCCATAGACACGACCTTTCGACGGTACCGCTGTATAAAACATTATAATCTTCACACATAAAACTATAAGATCAAGGGTTGAAACGGAGTGTGTGTAGCATAGTGAAAAATTAACCTCTTGTTAATAAAGGATTTTTCTCGTAGAAAAAGAAAATATCGAAATTCCTCGCATATACGATCTTCACATATATTGCTTACGGAGCCGAGGTTTTGCCAGAAGAGAACGACCCCCTCGACGCGGCCGTCCATTCGCACTTGGCGGCAGTAGTAATGTCCGGGTATGCTCGTCGGGGTGTAGTTACCGTTCTTCCGTACCCTGCTCTCTCTCTCTCTCTCTCTCTCTCTCTCACTTCATATATATATATGGCCGCATAGGTATATACTTATGCGGCCCGTTATGTGCTCTTGCCTGTGTGCGGAGTGTGTCCCATCCTTCGGCCGGAGGTGCTGGTAGTCGAGCCGCTTTACGAGCAACCTGTGGTAACGAGAGCGATAGATAATAACCATTGCTCCCTCTCCTCGCTGACTCGCACTTTGCCGGGCGCTGCATTATTGTACCTAGCTTAGTTCTACCTACTCCCTCTCTCTTTCTCTTGCAATGCACCGAGCTCGTCAAAACTTCCGTTACTGTTTTACCGCCTGCCTTAACTTCTCTTGTACGTGTCCTCTTCTTTCCTTCTCTCTAGGTCGTTTTGCTAGTATAGTTTTGCATGCAGCTGCGCATGCATTGAAACCCTATGCTTGCATACACGAAGGGTCAAAATGCAGCTCGCCGAATTCGCGAGTTAACAGACTTTTGCTCGCTCGTTTATAAAGTTTTCTACGAAACGTTTCATTTATTCTGGAGCTTTTGCGTAGTACACGTATGGGAGGATTGTGCGATGGAGAATTTCGTCGGAAAAGATATAAATTGCGGCCCACAAGAAAACTTTTATTTTACTATCGATCTTCGAAGTTTAGAGATCTATTTGTCAAAAAATATCTTCATTCGCATATATCGATTGAAGTGCCCTAAATCGACTGATACTCCGAGTCTTCGCGAATAAAAAAGGAAAAGATAGCAAAAATATATAGAGCCCACGGGTAAATGCAAAAGGAGCAGAACAAAGCGGGCGGCGGCTCTCGCTATACGAAATCCAGACTTATTGCTGCGGAATTGAAAGGAAGCGAACGCGTGGCTAGGCACTTTTCCGCAGATTCCTCAGACAACCCCTCTCTCTAGACTCTACGATCTTCAAACGTCATTAAAGCAACGCCGCTTTTTCTCTTCCTCGCAAGCTCGCTGCTTGAATTTATGGCGCCGGCTTAAAAAGTCCCGAGATCTTTTGAAAATCCTGATAAATGCGAGACGAGAAACGAAGCTGCTGCTGCCTCGAAGCGGAGAAATGCCGAGGCTCATTCTTCTTCTTTTCCGTCGTTCTCTTACTTTGTTCGCTCGCGTCTATAGGCCGAAAAGCAAATAAAACCGCGAATATAAGTCTGTCTCGCACGCGTGTGAGCTGCACAAACAAAAACGACGGATTCGCGCGAGGGCGTATAGATAGGCGTCGGCATCTTCAATTGGCTGAATCTGTTTAACTCGGGCGTTTGTTTGCACAGGCGTTTCCGCCAGTCGCGATGACGGCAATAAAGTCACTGCTCGCGGAAATCGCCTGCTAGAGAGAAGCTGCCAACTGCGCCATTTTCTTCTCGGAGAAGAAGTGCCGTTGCATGAAGTTAGACGTGAAGTTCTCTGAAGTTTGGCTCGCTATTGATGCTTTTTTGCTCGAAAAATTATTTATAGCGCGAAATAAGATTGTCTGCATTTTACTCAGCTATATACACCGCGCGCACTATACAGGAAGGCCTTCATTGGAATATTAAGGTGGCTTAATGTAGCATTCAATTGTCTGCGGTTTTTTTCGAAAAAAATTTTCGTCGATACAATATTATATTACAAAACATTCTTTTGACGCGCATAAGTTATTTAATACAGATTCTCTAGCCATAGGCTGAGAGACAATTTTTTTTATTGACACATTGAATATTAATACAGGCGCAAATAAGCTTCGATGATTCGCGTTACTATATTACATGTGAAATAAATGTATTCGATCATGATTCCTGCACGTGCGAGAATTCCGAAAAGTTTACTCTCGCTAGTCTTGCCGCGCGCGAACGGCTTGAAAGAATTTCATTAGATGAAAAACCAGTAGTCGTTGACGATGAACTCTCCACTCTCGCTGCTGTTCCTTGGACTTCGGTTCGATAAGAGAAGAAGCGTATCAGACCATGTATGTATAGATTCGAGAGCGCAAAAGAGAAACGTATATCTCACAATAAACGAGCAATATAGTGTCTTATACTTGAATCTCTCTTTCGTATTAGATAGATCATTTTGTCGCCTAGGAAAGAGTGAGATACGAAAATGAGGAAAAAAATCAGTTGGAGTAAATGAAAGGAGGCGAGAGAGGGAGGGAGAGAGTCTGGCTCAGCTCGTAGACCGGCTTGCCAAGAGTTCAAAATTTTGCCTTCTCTCCTTCTATTTCTAAGAGATGCAGGACAAACAACTTTTTCGCAATGCTTGCTATCGTTCTCTCTCCTCCTCTCTCCAACTCTCTTTCTCGCACGCCTTAGATGAGTTACGACGGAGTTACTACGGTGTTTCTACTTTCGGGATGATATTTGGTCGCGGTCCGTTTGGCGCTCCTTGCCACGTGAGAGACTCGCACTGGAATGGAAAAGAAAAAGAAGCACGCCCGACTATGTACGCAAAATCGCGCAGTCCTCTCTTCTTCTTATGATGCTGTGTACCTGATATATGATATATGTACACAATGCCATCCGAAAATTTCGCTCTATAGAAATCATAAAAGAACTATCGAAACTTTTCCTATTTAAATATACATACGCGCGTGTCTCGGACTTTTTATAGAGGGGCAAGCTCGCGTTGAATTATCGACGGCCAGTCGTAAATAACAATCAGCCCGCGCACCGTTACGTGTGTGCGAGCTATTCCGAACGTATGTGCGTCCATTCGACTATGCAAACTCGTTAATTTCACTGAGGCTGTGCTCGATTATTTTTTCATGTTCGACACGCAATGACGATAATTATATTTTATTCGCGATCGGCGTAATACACCTTGTCCCGTCCATCTACATTGATACCATTTCCGTATTATTATTAGCATTAATATTGTTATTATATAGTCAGCGATAAAAACGTCGTGGGTTATTTAAAGCAGAAAATAAGAGTGGCACAGCGTGTAAAAGAGAAGACTCTCATGTTGATAAAAATCATCGGAAAACAAACTACACATCCGATAGAAAGCAGGAGCCGCGCGCCGCAAAATTGGCGCGGTAACGTTTCGCCGTTGCAATTCACCCCTTTTACGTTCTCTGTAGTGACTTTTTGCAAAAGGGAGACAAGCTGCTGCTGCTGCACATGGACACGGGAATGTGGCACAGCGTGCATGTATCCGCCGGGCAGAACAGCACGTGCGTTCGTCGTCCTATTAGAGGGCGAGCAGCGGACCAACCGTCGGCAAAAGCTGAATGCGCACATATACACAACTGTGAGACACTACCCGTCGGATCCTGTATACCCTACTATACGGACCTTTTTCGCAAAGCTGTCACGGGCGTCGTTCAATAGTCGCAACCGAATATATCATCCCGAGTTTGGACAATATTCCGTCTTTCGACTCGCTATATTGCGCGGAGGTGGTAGGAGCGGCGGAGAATTTCGTTTTATTGCCGAGAACGCGTTTTTTCTGCATCTCAATATGTCTTCGAAGATACAATTTTGGATTATTACGGAGGGAGCTTCTTGAATCTTTCAGACCTCAAGTTCGTAGTTTCTTTTACAGTTAAAATACGCAAAACGAATAAATGATTTTTTAGAATACAAATAAGAGGATATATTTTTAAAATATTTCTACGATTCTTAGATGGATGGCTAATTTGTTTTCGTTTGGTTTTGTTGTAGGTGAGTGGCAGTCAGCACCAGCCGTTATTGTAATGCCAAATAGGTATGGATGTGCGTAACTGTCGATAGTACGCCTCGACTTATCGGTTGTGCGGCGAACGGAATATGCTGCACCCGGTGAGTGACGAAGTATCCCGGACTCTCTCCCGTAGCTCGCATCCACTCGCCCTTGAACTACATTTTTTTCAAATACACCATCACCACCATCACGAACCAACTACTCCAACACCACGTCGGAATACTGATACATCTATACATATACATGTATATATCTATATATCTATATGTATATATATATATATATATATATATATATGTATATATGTATATACGTATATGTATATATATGTATTTATGTTAGAAAATTAACTAAAGACGACACCGCTTATGCGATTTTTTTATGTATATTACCTCCTATTGCTTTGTCACGTTTAGCATACTTTTTTGTTGCGGCATCTTGTCCATTAACATACCTGTATTTTCTTTGTAATTCGGCGCATTATTATAATTTTTTGTGAATTTTCGAAAAATTAATAAGCGAGCGACGACGATGGTTTTGCAGTTGAGACAGGAGAAAATTTAGTGCGCCATGCAACTATTGAACATAACAATAACGATAAGGACAGTAAGCATATACATTAAGTAAGAACAAATTGTAGAGAATATTATGAAATGGAGTGAGACGGAGGTGGTCCTATACTCGCGCGTGAATGAAAGCATACGTTTTTTAAGCAAAGACAGAAAAAATAGGATATTAAATTGAACCTGGGGGCAGAGGAGGAGTTTGCGGTACGCGAAGGTAAAATTATATATATATATAATTTTACAAATGTGAAATAACAAAACAATGAAACCTAAAATACGTAAACTAGAGCTGCAACAAGTGAAGCTTAGGTGGTAAGGTACGTTTAGGCTAGGCAGAAAAGGAATTAAAAGAAAATAATGAAAATTGATTATTCGCAAATAATAATGATTGCTGCAATCGAGATAGAAGAAAGAGCGAGTAAATGCTTAATACACATGATATTAAAATATTAGTCGTGCGAATCTTGGTGTACAAATTTTGCTCTCCTCTTTTTTTATTCATTTAGCATACTCATTAAGTTTATTATTAATATTATTTTGTATCATTATTAATTAATATTATTATTACGAATAATTATTGTATTTGCTCTGGAGACGCAATAAAAGTGCAAGTGTGTACTCGCGGTGCGTGCGTTCCTACGAGCGAGAACACGACGACTGCTGTTGATGTTATATTTTTGTTATTTTTATTATATTACCTATTTGCGATTCCGAGCTGATACAACGCGCCTTCACTGTGAAAAGCTTGTGACAAAAAAGTAGAAAGTACCTAAAGGTAGTGAAAATAATGCAAGAAACTAAAAAAATAATGTAGTGTACAATTTTTAGCCATCGATATCCTGGTGAAGACGCGTTTTTCTTCGATTCGGCGATCGTTGGAATAAAACTATATATATATACGGAGAGATGAATGAATGGGTAAATAAATATATATATTCGTGTTCGAAAATTTTGTTATTATTGTAAAGAATATGAGGATGTATTCGCTCAGTACCTGCAAGGAGGGTAGTGAGTTCAAGCGCAGTTCGATTCGAAAAATGCCTTCTTTGAGAATTAAAAACAAAAAATATAATAAACCTTAAATAATTGAACCAAGCGAAACGATCTCTTTCTCTCTCTCTCTCTCTCTCTCTCACTCTCTCTCTCTCTCTCTAACTTCGCGCATGCGTAAGTATTTCTTTCTCTCTCCCACTCTCATTCTCTCTCTCTCACTCCCTCTCTCTCTCCCTGCCTCTCTCTTGCAGAGAAAGAAAAAGTGAAAATAAAACAAAGCAAGATATTTTTTCGATCGGATCTGTATAATAAACTCGAAAGTATAAAATAAGCGGGCGATTAAGCACTTTAGATACCTATGTACGTAAACTACGTAGTACCTAACAAAACCAGAATAAAAGAATGTGGTTTAAATAACAATTAGCAGTGAAAGGAAAAGCAGAAGCTTATAGTAAAACTGAACGGAGATGCCCGCCAACTCTACACAGCCGAGTTAAAGTAATTTCATTCTAGTTAGAAAATGTATACGACTAGCGTTTAGCTGAGAAGCAGAAAACAGACATAGAGATGAAGCGAAAAAATAGCTCATACTGATATTATGATGATGATGCTGAAAACAAAGTCGCGTGCTTAAATGAAACGACGCGGACTCAGTATTTCATAAGAACAAATAATTATGTAATATTAAGAATTATTTATTTTATGGATCTCCATACGATGAAGAGTGGATGTGAAGAAAACTAAAAGAATGTCCCGCGCGCTCCACTGTGTACTATACGATTAAATATAATTAACGAGGAGTTGAAGAGGCGCGCGAGATCATACGTCGCGTTATGTAATATCTCGCGCAAAGGCACGCAAATGCGCGTAGTACTCTATATTATGATGTAACCGTGTTTTTTCTCTTTATACTGTTTTCAATGCATAAGAGAAGAAATTGAAAAAAATATCTTCATTAATATTTCTTTAAATCTGTTTTTCTTTATAAAAAAAAAACCGATAAGTTTATATATACAAAATACATGTGAGAACGTTTTCTTTATTCCGTTGCGTGTCAAAATTCTCTGTTTTCTTCCTTTGTAATATAGTAGAGAGTACAAGTATACGTAAACGTACATTAAAAAGCATAAACGATTTTTTGTCGTCCACGAGTGAAATACTCAAGGAGTCTCCGACGTGTATTATTATTATGTGTATAATCCGAAGCTCTCTATGTTTCCTTGCTCCGTACGATGATGATAATAACGTCGTTGCGGGGTGGAAAAAAGTAGTCGCCGGAACAAAAAATAAAAAATTATCCTGCGGAACGGCTACCGTTCCGTGATTTTTGTCATTGTAAACATTATACCGATTATACGATTGCTATAAAATGAAAAAAACGAATAAATGCGATTCGACTATGAATCAAGAGAAAAGAAACAAAAATATGTTGGTTTTTTTATTCTTTGCACTCGGCCCTGGCCGTGGCAGACGCACCTTTTTTATATCCACCAATCCTCCATCCTTACTCCCCGCTTATATTCTTACATTGTTTTCTCATCACGCTCGCTCGCACTCATCTATTCACAAAAAATTTTCTTTTTTTATTCGATACGACAAAGAACAGCTTTATTATTTTTATCATTTATTATCTTTCCCAGAAAACTTTGGAAATTGTTTATTTTAAAGCTAGGTTCAAAATGAATTTCAACAAATGAAGTTACGCGCGTTATGTATCATTTAAGTAAACGTACAGAAAATAGTTTCTGCTTTAATTGCTTAAATTGCATTTTATTCGAGCTCAGATCACCCTGCACCAGAGGTAAGAGTTTCCTAGTCGAATGTTATATAACGTTATAGTATAGTTTTCATAGTATCGCTGAAAAGTGCTAGTATTCAATGTAGCCTGATAGTTACTAGTCTTCGTTCGGGACGTCCATGTAGTATTCGTAACAGTAGTTGAGTATGAGGTGAACTATATACCCTTCCAAGCTCCGTTTCTCTCTTTCCATTTCCGTCCGAGTGAGAATGAGAGAAACGGCAAGTCTTTCGCGTAGAAACTTCTGTTTCTCATCAAAAAGTTGAGGAGGGAGTGGGTGGCGCATTATTCCGAAACATGCCTTACCACTTGAGGTACGGCCATGTCGAGGAAGTTTTTGATCCGTTCCTGTTCTCACTCTGTGTGTTTCATCCCACGCAGGAAAAACTGCGCGTTGAGAGAACTAGTGTCTTGTTGTTGCGTATAACGCAAGATTGACAACCCTCTAAGGAAAACTAAGAATCACACCGACCTTTCAGCATACTCGCGTATCTTATAAATTTAAATTTTATTTTTATTTACATTACTCATTATGCTATTTTTCTCACTTATTAAGGATTCTTTCTTTCCGAAACCAACCAAGTAACAATCATTTTTACGAGCTCGTAAAATCTATTCGCGAGAAGAACGAGCTCTATCGTGGAGAGATAAGAAGTGTTTGATGAACTGCACTGCTGATGAATCTCTGGAGCCGGGTCAGAAAAAAAATGTGATCAACGTTGCAAGAGTAATAACCATCAATACAATCTAGTCAGTCTCTCTCTCTCTCTTTCTCTCTTTCTCTCTTTCTCTCTTTCTCTTTGGTCGATTGAGTTGCCGTGCTTTTTATTTCTCCGAAATATCTGGCTGGATTTTTATGGGGTGAGAAATCGGCCATTTCACGCGCATGTTATGTCTCTCCGAGCGACGTTATCAATTTCTTTTTTGGCTACGCTCGTGTCCACGCTCGCACAAATACGCGAGACGCGTAGATGAGGACAATACGTGCCACGCTCTCTTTACGACTCTTAAAATCTCGACAAACTGTAGTCCGTCGCACAGAGACCATACTGACCAGTTTATAACAACGCTGCTCCAGGGCCACGAGCGAGCCGTTCTTCGATTCGCAGCCGTTAGTCTCTCGGTCGCACCGCTATCTCTTACATTCTACAATATTAATATGTTATTGTAAAAAGACGCCCTCATGAAAGTCGACAAGGACGGCATAAATATGTTCTCTTTGCACACTTTCTCGTTGTCGCGAAGGGAGAGGGAAGGAGGGAGAACGAGGGGATGCACGGCTGCTCTTCCACGCGAATGCGAGCACACACACGTGGACGCATGGACGTGTATTGCTACTTCATCGTCTCTCTTTCTGTGGTGCGGCGTCGAGGGGGTGGAAGAGCGGTGGGATAAGCTCGGTAGGAATTCAGCAGACGCCATTTGTATTAATGAAGCCGCACAATGCTGCTATACGCGAGCGCGCTCGATGAATTATGTACCTGCGATCGAACTGTAAGCGCAAGCGGGAAATCGAAATGGTATATATATTTGAGTCGTGGCCCGGGACGAGTGGATACGGTGGTAAGAGAAAAGTTGTACATTTTTCGGGATGAAAAATTTCAGTATCGGATCGTCTCTTGGCAGTAATACATATAGCGAAGGTCAAATTTTACAAGAGAATTTTACTAAATTTATAAATTAAACTTTTATCCTACGTGTATCATATACAGAGGGAAGTTATGTGATGAATTTTGCTCGACTATAACCCTACATCCGCAGTGGAAAGAAAAGAAAGGGGGTGAAGCGCGCAGACTCTCCGGCTTACACACGCGCGCACCCACGTATATAATACGAGCAAAGCTTTGCAAGACATAGCGAGCATTCGTCTCGTCGTGGCGCGGATAAAACGAGCGCTTTACTTTGGATTACAGGGGGCGCAATTTACAGCAGCAGACATTGGAGCACCTGTTCGTTCATGAGGAGATAGAACGCGGAGAGTAGGTACCAGGGGTAAGAGAAGCTAGGGATGGATTTTACGAAGGGTGTGGGAAGTGGCGTGCCTCGCAGACGTTGCGGTAATTGAATCCCGGCATAAGTGCTCTACTCTTTGTGCGCTATCTCTTCTGCCGTGCAGAATACGTATAGGCGTCGATCTCGTAAATTCGGTCGTGTCGTCTTCTTCTGTTACCGCTGATGCTTGTCTCTTTTTACAGCATCGTATCCGCACCGCTTGTTGCGCTGTGTTCCATCTTCGAACTGTGTGGATACGTTATAAAGGATAAGAGATTTCATTATATATTTGTACGAGTTCTTGCTCTAGAGGGCCAGCAGTCTCGGCTCTCTACTAATGCATCGCTGTGGAGATTTCCAGGCACTGTCGCTACTCTAACTACCTATAACTTAACTATTTTTCATTGCATTAAGTGTAAAGCTCAACAAGCAATAACCGCAGTACGATAAATAATATCTAGGCGTCGTATTAATTCCTTTTTAATACGGGCAATTAAACCGCAGCAGTCAATGAGCAACAAGACATTACTGTAATGTATCCTCGGGCATGCTCAGGAATTTATCTAATATATCTATCTAATCTGGATGAATTGTTAACTCTAATTTAATTCACACATTAACTCTTATCCAGCATTATTTTATATTATCAAAATAAGCGAAATGCAAACGAGCTTTGCGAATACAATTTCTTGGTTCAAGGTTCAAACGCGACTACTGCTCTCACGAGCATCCTTCGTTATGTTTTACTTTGGTATTCGTGATTTTTTCCCGGTCTGTTCAACTGTTTTTTAATAAACGATGGTATGCGCACGCTTGTGCATTATTTTGCGACGTCGTCGCCTGGTTATTAGGCAGCTCGGAACGGCACATCCCTCATCCGTACCGCAGCTTGTATTATGCAACAACGCGGAAACGAACTCTGTAGCAAACTTGCAAGCCAGACCCCACATCCTCTTTCTCTCGCAGTGCGGATAGGACTCGTCGCTGTGTACATTTCCCTATATAGGTATTGTTGCGAGCAGTTCACTCTCTCTCTCTCTCTCTCTCTCTCTCTCTCTGTTTCGCTCACGTTCTCAAGTGCGCGTTCGAAATAAGTGTAGCTCGTGTACAACCCAGGCCGCGCGCGTAATTCCAGGAGCGTGGTTATTTCGCGCAGCTCCCGCGCGTACCGAGAAATGAACTGGCCCGCCGGCTTCCCATGGCAATGATGTATGAGGCGTTGCACGACGAACTACGCAAATACAATTTCTTCACCTCGGTATGGGGAAAGAGAGAGAGTGAGCGAGCGAGGGGCGAGCGGAGGGGGATTAATAATGGTTTTTTCGTTCATATTTCGATTACAAAGGAGTATAGTTAGGTTTTTAAATTTGTATTTTCTTAAGACTGAGATTGAAAGGCGGGAGTCTTGGATTACGAAGCGTATAGTTTAATTAATTCTGTACCTGCCAGATTGCGTGCAATAGCCATTGGATTTTCGACTGAAAAGGCGCCAAGACTGAAGAAACAGTTCTCTACAGTGCACGCAGTTTCCTGACTTCTCCGTTAGCCGCAAAATAGCGTTCATTCTTGCACACTTCTTTTATTCACGGAGAAAGTGGGAGAGAGAGGGGCAAAGGGGAGTCCGGAAAGCCTCTAATTTTGTGCGGGTCTATAAAAACGTCGGAGGGCTTGACAGACGAGGTTCGCTCTCTTCCAAGTATTTCTATCTTTTTTCTAAAGCCGTTGTAGTGGCGCTTCGCGAAGTAAGACACTCGTGAAATACACTCTTTTTCGCGTGCATATTATGGAGATCTCTGATATGACAGTCGAGTTTTTGCATACCCTTGAGTCAATGTTTTTCGTGTAAATAGTAGTCATGATAGACTCGAACGACACCTGCAGAAAGACATTTTGATCTTCTCTTGAACAGTTAAGACGTCGACTCTGTAACTTTATTACAATAATTCTTTAAAATTTTCAACCTCTCGCACCTCTTTATTTCTGTCACTGTTGTGTCGACTCTCGATAGTTACTCACTTATGTATAACATTAAGTTTTCTCACACACTATCGTGATCGTGTTGACCTTCGTGTCTTGAGAAAAGGCAATAAATATTTTGCTTCTTGAGACAAATTTTAATCTAATTTTAATATACCAGTAGTTATTCGTAGTGGAGAAATTTTATCTCATTCACATACCGGCCTCGAAATAGACCATCCTCATAAAATATCTCTCTCTTATGCATGCAGGCGCCAAAACTCCTCTTCTACATGGGCTCATCCAAAAAAGCGAGCCTTAGGCTCTTTGGCAGCTGGACCTCGTCCTTGTCACGCGAGTCCTTGCCCAGAGGGTCGAAAACGTGCTATCGCGAGCACATAATATTCGAAAGGAGGGTGTTTGAGCGTGGAATAATACAAGTGAGGGTAGAGAAACACACTCGCAGAGACAGTATGCGTGAGTGTTATCCCCTTGTACCATCCGCGAGTCAGCGCACAGCCGTCGCCCGTAGATAAATCTTTCCGCCCTCTAATTGGCCTTCCCACCGCCGTTTCCTCGTCTTTCTCCCTCTCCCTCTCTCTCTCTCTCTCTCTCTCTCTCTCTCTCTCTCTCTCTTTCATTCTCTTTCTCTATCCGCGATCTATTCCTTTACCATCGGCGTGTCTCTTTTCTTCGCATGGGCACAGATCCAGGAAAGCGTAGCTCGGCAAATGTCCTTTTCTTCGTATATAATACATAAAACTCGAGTCTGTAGACGTGAGGTCGCGCTGTTGAGATTGGCTCGAGCGAGTGCGAATTATTGAAATTATTAGAGATTATAGCAGTCTTTGCGTTTTATGACAAAAAATGAATAATTCGTATTAGCTTGGCGGTAACGAATTGGTAATACGTATTATACATCAGTCTCTAAACTGCACTCCCTGAACACATAGGCGTATGCAATAATAATCACGAAGGACTCTCACCTAAACAGTCTTGCAGCTGTCATATCTTCTTGCGTAAACTTTCGAAGTACAAAGAAATGAGTGTCAGAGAGAGGGAGAGAGAGAAGAGAAAGAACGTGCAAAACATCGGTCCATCTAGGGGTCCAGACACACTCTTGTCGGCTTCGTCTACCTGCGCACCCGCAACAATGAAGAAAAGTAGAGCAAACGTGATACGCCTGTTGAAATGTCTGGGTGAGCGCAGCGTGTAGAGAGAAAGACTTTCTTTGAGCTCGAAAAATTTTCCACAAAGCCGCCCGCAAAAAACCTTGAGCCTGGAAATATATGCGAGAGCAAGTGGCGCGAAGGCAATCGACTAACATGACCTAACGGTGCGTTGTCTCCGACTGTTTGCGGAAACGTTGCCGCACCGAGGAACTTCGTCACGCTGCCGCTGTGGCCGACACAACTTTTATCTTACTCGCCAAAAAACCTAGCGGGACTTTATTGTCAAGAAGATCCTCTTCGTTTCTTCTCAGTCGCTGTGCAGCCTTGATTTTTCGGGCGGTAATCGGTATGTGTACTGGAACTAATTCTACGCTTTAGTCGTAAATCTATGAAATCTATGAAAGAGACTACTCGGATTTTTTGTCTTATAATGGAGAAAGACTTTTTTTGTTGTATTCGTGGCGTGCGACCTTGAAAACAGTATACATCAAGAAAGGTTCTGAATTTTTTCGTCGAAAATTATATTTAAATAAAAATAATTATCGAATATGTTATTTCAAATGTTCAGTCCTTTTGTACATATTTTTACGAGGTCTTGACAGAGCAAATTCGTATTGTCGAAGGCGTTTGAAGCTTCACACACAGGTGCTCTTCTCATTTGTTGCCCCTAGCTTTCATTCACTCAACGACTCAAAAGCGAGCAATAAAATTTAATCCTTCGTACGCGTAACCAAATATCCTCTCCCTCTCATTTTCCGCAGTCTCTTTCGACCATTCATCTTCGGTAGAGCGCGCCACGTCGTAAATAAGTCGCAGGGAAACGCGATACTCGAGCAGTCGAGTCTCTTTCTCTCTTTCTGTCTGTCGGTTCTCGCGAAGGGTGAAAAAGAAATGGAGTCTTTCGCGAGTGGAGAGAAAGAGAGAGTTCATCCGGTACATCCCTGTGTATATAAAGCAACATAGTGGCGCTCCGTACTATATAGAACAGAAAGAAGAGGCGCGAGTAGGAAACAAAAGGCGCAATAATTGTAGGCGGCCCCCGAGGGAGACAGGGAAAAAAGAGCGAGAGAGAGTGAGTTAATAATGACTAGCGAAAGAAGCACCAAGTTAATTTGTAATCGCTTCATCCGTCGAGTAGTTTTTTGTCCCCCATTACTACAGCAGTTGTCGCGCTTCGCTGAATATACAGAGGCTTTGCGCCGCGTACTTCAGACACTGTTTTGCCTGGGGACTTTTTATTTGTGGGATTTCACGAGGATGCAATATTCGATACTTTTTGTCTCGTTGTTATATTTATAACACAAATACTGTTCAAATTGTAGTCGTTGATTCCTGATATTTTAAAAGAATAACTTACCCACAATCGTCTTCGTTTTAACTTCTCTAACATTCTAATCCTGTGATCATGAAATAGAGTCAACAGCGATTACATTAGCCAGACAAATACCTTAAGATGAGATCCCGTGACTCGAAATCCCGTGGCGTAGTAAGGGCGTGAACTTCTAGGTATGAGAGGCGTGTAAAGAGTAAGCTAGAGAGAGAACGAAGAAAGGGTGACGGTGGGGGTAGAAAGTATAAGGCCGAAAGAGCGCAGTATAGTATAGTAGGGAAGCCGTGATGGTTATGCAGATCACCCGCACTGCTGCTACTGAAAAGGGTGGTGCGGTCGCCTGACAGTGGCATAATAACTCGGCGCCTAGTACAGATATGCACACACACACACACACACACACACACACACACTGAAATAACGCCAAAATAAGGTATAACCCTTCTTCCGTGGGCACGCGCACGAGCACAACTAGGATACGTCGCTGTCGGAAAATAGGAGGAAGAAAAAAATTTGCTTACAATGAAAACACCATCTGAATTTCAAATATAACCTCCTGAATTAATTCGCTCCGAGTAGCAAAAAGAGAGCTTAGGAGAGAGGAGGGAGAACGAAAAGAAAAAGTAGCAATCGACCGACTGCAGCTTTATCGAGAAGGATGCTGATGAAGTTTTTGAAGCGAAAGCTTTTTAAACTTGCCTCTTTATTCTGTAATATTATACAATTGCTTTCAACAGTTTCTAATATATTCTCAAGCGCGTAGTTTATTTGCTCCGGAATCGATCTTTTTATTCTCGTCCGCACGAGTAGCGTGCGATACAGCCTATAGGTATAGTATTTACACAATATCATCGTCTGCCAGAGCAAGAAAAAAATCTGGCTGGGTCAGAAAGAGACCATTTCTTCGCTCGCGGCATCTTGCCAGTAGGGTTTTGAAGAAAAAGAGAAAAAAAATTTTCCGCTGAATCTTCTTTCTCGGTATCATCGTCGTCGTCGTAGACCGGAAGCGACGAGAGAAAGAGAGAGAGAGAGCAAGAGCGAATCCGTAGAGAGCGATAGGCGCCGCTTCCTATGCTGTACAACGCGCTCAACGTGATGGATCGCGCAGCGAAAGAAAAGAGAGATAGTCCACTGCGAAAGAGGGAAAAATTCGGCTTGAAAAGAAGCTGACGAAGGGGGTGAGAATTGTACAGAGCTAGATAAAAGTATCAAATGGCTTTTTCTACGCTCGCCTGCTGCTGCTACTGTTGTCGTTGTCGCTACCGCCGCCGCTACTGCTGCTACTGCTGCTACTGCTTGCAGTTTCGTGTTTTTGTACGTGACGCCCTTTTTGTTGCCAGAGAGGATTCGAATAGCTGAAGCAACATTTGGAAGTTACAGAGGGAGTTCCTAATATTCGAGTAAGCAAGACGCGAACGCCATAGTGCGAGCAAGCAGACGTTTATCCTTATTCAGCCATGCATCTTTTCAAAATAATCTGAGACTGTATTTATGAAAATTAAGCGATAATTTACGTAGACGTGTAAATCGCATATATAAGTAAGCGATAAAGTGGATCGCACGAATAAACTTTAGCGAAAACCAAGCCCTCCACCTGTATATATACATTATTTCGCCTAACACTGTCAGTATAGATAGCCCATCTACTACAAGTCTGCCGTAACTGCACTTTTCGGAAGCTTCACGAAACGTAGTGAGACATAGCGTACATAGCTCCATCTCTCGCTCGAACATCGTCCTGTACGACGGCAAGGAAAATAAGGGCTTCCTCGGCGCCGCCTCCCAGTGCTTGGCTTGCAAAGTGACTTCCGTCTCCGCGCTGTACACTATGCTTTCTGTCTCTCTCGAGTCGTTTATTGCTTTTTTTTTCGTATTTTTTTTTTAATTTTTTTTTTCACGCCGACGAGCCGACCCGAACAGGCGGCGAACCCCGCGACAAAAAACTAGCGCCGATGTAGCGATTTTCTCGCTCGCTGAGCTCATCCAGACGGGGGCGTCCATAATATATATCTTCGCCGCTGTTCACCGATAGACTCAGTAGATACGAGCGGACAGGATTATATTCGGCTATAGATATACACAAGCACACACTATACGCCTTCGGTCACGGAAAAGCGTATAGTGGAGAGCGCGCTATATGGGGAAAAATAAAATTCTACGGAATACCTGTCGCACCGAGTGATTTAAGACGCGCGTTTGTGGTCTGTACGAGATGCTTTACGAGAGTGCGGGAATACGCGGAGAGCGACTCACAAATATTCACATATACATACACAGAAAGATAGGTATAGGTGACTTTTTTGGGATAAAAATTTTTGGAGACTCGCTCGGCGTTTTCTTCGACGCGTGGGATTCGAGAGCGAGGGTATTCACTCAGATTTCCGAGTTTGATAAAGATTAATTGGACTTTCTTGTGCTATTTATCAAGCCGGTCTTTTGGATGGGAAAATGATTTGTGGTGACGTTATCGCACCGCGAGATCCTCTCTGCGAGTTAGATGCTATAAGGAAACTTTCACAGTGTCTATACGCATTAGAAGTTTGCATTCGCAAGAAACCAAGGGGAAACTGTCTTTTTTGTTGCTTGTAATCATTATTACATTTTCTTTATTTTTGATCATTGATTAGTTTCAATAAACGAACTATGCACTATCACAAGTGATGAGCTCATGCCTGAACATTTAACGAAGCGCAGTTTTAGATAATAATCGTTTCTGGTACAGATAATAATAATAAATCCTACAATGCGTTAAATTCAGCTGTGTAAAACGCACGTGAGAAAATATGCGGCGTCTCAAAAATACGACGCTGAGTCGCACGGGTGTTAAATTATAGAAACTTGTCGGCAGGTTTGTTAAATTGGAACATTAATACGACTTCGCAACTACGCTATATTAAGAAAATTAAATTCCTTATCTATAAATTTTCAATGATTATACGAATATTTAATCAAGGACCCGATAACATCATTGGCTACTTGTTAATAACGTACAGCGGAAGCTCATAATTTTTTTCACTCGTAAAAATAATTTTCTAATGCTCGTAATTAATCCCTGCGATGATAATTCCACGATAGCATAACTCGACTATTTTAAATATATCCAAGATGCAGAGCGAAGAATAATTACGGCAAAACAAAATATTATCCAACATTACCTCGTAAACCTCGCTCAGCTATAAATCTAGATGCGGCGCGGCGGCGCGGCGGCACGGCGGCACGGCGGCACGGCGGCACGGCGGCACGGCGGCACCAAGAACAAAATGAAGTTGAATGTATAAACTCGACGCACACGCGCTAATAAACACCGTCTTGCCGGGAACAACTTTTTCCACGTTCTTTCACACTTACCTCAAATCAAGATTCTTACCTCCGAGAAATCGCGCGTCGCACGTTTATATTATTTCGCTGCATTTTCGTTCTAAAAGTCAGACATTAATTCCCAAGACACGCCGGATGACGCGAATGAAATGAAGAAGCAGTGCGCGCCTGATACAATAAAAACCGACCGACATACCTGTTGGATCTTACTGTATATAGAAATCGTATATGCTATCGGTATCCAATGAGATAACCGATCTCTTTACGCCTGTGTCTTATATTCGATTGCGAAGTAGTGGCGGCTTTCGCGCAAAGAGCGCTTTTCCTGAAATTTCGTCGCGACATTGCGGAATGTTTCTCTTGATTCGCAGGAATAACGCACCACAAGGGAGTAATGAATATAACGCGCATCGCAATAATACATACTATTCCCCCGGATAGTTTCGAATTCATTTACAATACTTTCGCAAGATTTCGAGAAAGAAAAGTAATTCTTTCACTCGGCGTTCGCGGCAAAAAGGTTGCAGCGCATCGGCGATCATTCCGACAAGCTCAGTTTGTTGTTTTGTATTCGCGAGCATATATATCCACTATACAATATGGATATAGGTATACACGTCCGTCGGGTACAGCCGGTAAACAGAGAAAATGAGATGATGACGCTGAGTGTACACGTACGTATGTATACATAGACTGTATGGAGTGGGAGAGCGAGGGGAAAAAAGCGACTACGACGTCGGCGACGACAGTAGTCCCGGCATCAAAAGATACACATATAGCTGCAAGGCAGGCAGAATCGCAGAGCAACGAGCGAGTCCTAGCTCCCGGAACTTCCGCTTCCTCTTCCTTCCGGAGTCGGTCGCTCTGATTGACGAGGCAAGTTTTCGTCTGTGTATACTTCTTCTTACAGCTCGTATTTGGGTCGGTTTATTCTTCTCTTTCTCGGTGTTTCCTCTCTTTCATCGCTTTTTTGCTCTGGCGCGACGGCCAGTAGAGCGCGCGTCTTTTAGCGAAAAATGCGAGTATATATCGTAAGTGTAGGTTGGTTGCCTCCTAGGCGACCTCATGAAATTTTCATGCCGAACGAAAATCGAATTGCAAGAAAGGCGACGAACGAGTTGCGATGAAGTTGTCAGAAAAGTTTCAGCCTTGTCGGAGCTGACGTACAACTAGCTTTGGTTGTTCTTGTTGATGTCGTTGTTGTTGTTGTCGTTGTTGTTGTTGTTCTTGCCGTTGCATTTCTCTCGGCGATAGTACAATAATAAAGATGTTTGAACTCTCGTCATATCATTTGAAACACGGTAAAATAAAGCTGTAGATGTATTTCCCTGTAACAAACTCCTTGGCGTCAAAATTAATACTACTGAACGAGACGATCGAATAGTCAGCCATTTTATGACAGAGGGCAAACGAAAGCGAAAGGAGGCGAAAATAAGGGGTCGATGCCTATGTCTTCCCCCGTCAGAACCGCCTAGCGTTTAGGAGAGCAGCTGTCGTTACTTTGTCGTGTTTTGGGGTCAACTGCAATGCTCTTTCGTTGAAAAATTCCGGAGGGGAACGGAAGAGCTGCATAAAAGCGTACTGTTCGACTATTCGAAAGCAGTGTTATTATTCGTACTCGGGCGAGTCAGTCTCACTTCCGTGTATGGTGCAAGATCAGAAATGTCGCATGTATAGGCAAAACAATGAAGTGCAATATCATGTAAGAGATTTGATTTAATTATCGGCTTCATTTTTTAATACAACTAATAACAGGCAGAAATCAACTGCTAGCATCATTTTATGCGTTTTTAGAAAAACGCAGGATTAATTTGAATTCTGATTTCAACAGCTCAGCAATAAATTTAGAAAACCCTACACACCTACATAACATTAATCTGTTACGACAGTACGTAAAACGTCTTCCGCGCCGTTTATAAGATTTTCCAATACAGCATTAGCGAGTTTTAGAAGTAAAAAAATCATGATTCACGAAGGTTCGAGAATGATAATATACGGAGATGAAATATGAAAGCTCGCGAGCGAAAGTAGCTCGTCGAGCACGATCCTTCACCGGCACAAAGCCCCTAACCTGCTCTGTCTTTCTCTCTTTTACTCTCTGCGATAACCACGCGTACGCTTTATTGGAATCTCGATGGGAAGAAGAGCCGAAGATCGGATTTGAGACTATAGCGTTCCTTTAGCCCGTGCTGTCGTCTTCTCTCCATATACCGTGGGTATAAAATGTAGATGGATGAGCCGTAGACTTATGGGCGAACCGCGACGCGTAATATTGCATCTACGAGTCGGGGCGAAGGGGTGGCATCGTCGCACACATGACGCATGGCGATCAGCTACTGATAGCACGCACACCGGAGATTTATTAAAGAGGCATTTACGTCCGCTCTCTTCTCTCCGTTTTGCAGGACACGCGCGCGTGTGAGGTCAAGTCATCTCTGCCCATAGGAGGACGTATGCGCGAGATCTCTATTTTCTTAAGTACCCACCGCTCTTTCTCCCGGTGCCACTTATCGATCCAAATAATAGGGCCTGTAACTGATGGCAGGTCTGCCCTTTATCGCGAGACTCTTAACTCTCTCTCTCTCTCTCTCTCTCTCTGTACTCGGAAAATATGGAGATAATGAAAGTTGGCGAAATTAACGGTCGCGATCGAAATCAGATGCTTTTGATGTATATTTCTTTGTTGCCGGTCTGTAATTACGTGTTTTTACGGTGATACCGATGCCCCTCCTCGGTCTATTGATCGAGTCGTCCAAATATAGCACACCTCAAAGAAAACAAATTCATCGTGTAAGGCATAATTATCGAAGCGTAATTTTTCCAATCTCTCTCTCTCTCTTTCTCTATCTCTCTCGCATCGTATATATAAATATAAATATATATATATATAGATATTTATAGATATAGATGTAAATGAAAATGCAATAGTGGGATAAATCATTAAAAATCGTATAAAGAGTGATCGGAATAGACTACAGAACTTTCTGAAAGAGATGAATCACCGTCTCTCGCCGAAGACAGATGAAATAAGCGAATGAAAAAATATTAAGGATAATATGCACGCGGTTTGCTATTACAAAGAGACAGTGAAAGAGAGTGAGAGAGAGAGAAAGAAAGAGAGAGAGAGAGAGGGTGAGTTAAAACGCGTATACTGCAGGATGGGCTAGAGAACGTCGCTGCTCATAGCTGAGAGATAGGAATAGCGAGATGTGGTCTGTATGAGAGAGGGAGGAACGCGAAGTCCCGAAGGCTGCTGTTGTAGTAGCACAGTAGTACACTCGGGGTAGGGATGCTAGAGAGAAGCAGATATATGTCCACAGCCATGCGTTACGGGTTCAGCTAAATCCGCCATGATGAATGTGTTGGCGGGAATAAATCCGTAATGCACACCCCCTCCAACCCCTCAACCTCCCTCTCATACCCTCTCCTATATCGCTCTTCTCTCCTCCAGTCTCTTTCGCTTTCCAAAAGCTAGCTTTGGCTTCTCTTTTCCTATGTCTCACTGTCTTTTGCAACAACTACCCTTTGCACTATTCCAAAGCTCTATACTATACACAGATATGCATCGCCGATTTACCACCGTTTCCTATCCTCAGATAAATAATGTTCCAATTATAAGGATCCGACACTGTTGACAAATAATGCGACAGCTTGAAAAGCTCAAAGAACGTTCCGCCAGTCGACGCACTGTAAAAGCCCACATTATAATACCTAAACGTCACAGCGTCTAAGTTTATCTCACGCGCAGTCCAGCGATTTCACACCACATCCTCGCGTGCTCTCTGTCGCACATCGTGCATTCTCGTGACTGCTCCAGTGAGCCGGCAGTCGAGTAAATCATCCTGGTGCGACGTCTGTACACTGCGATACAGAGTAGAGCGCTACAACCTGCTACTGCGTTGTACAGGTATACACGATGCATACTAGGTATATCGAGAGTGAGAGAGAGAGAGGACTGACAACGTGCGAAGTGGTTATAAATTTCCAACTACTAATACGCACGTATATATTGTACATGCTATACTCGTCATCATGGTTGAATTTATTCAGAATCGATTGCTTTCATAAGAAGTGGTAAGGAAAAAAATTTGCTGGAAGAGTATCCAGAGATGAAATGAACTATCGCGCGCGACATAAATTCGTACACACTTATCAAGGCGAAAACAGCTCGTAGTCTCTCGAATGGGTGTAGGGTATACGATAGCCACTGCAGACCGGCCAGTGCCGATAGAGAGCCTCTCACTCTCACTGGCCAAAGGAGCGGCCGCTCGAACACGTCGGATAATCCACGTGGATTATTGTGGTATCACGTGGCTGCATGCGCTCGAGACACACAGGTACCAATCTGGCTTGCGTGTATCGCGGTGCTCGCGCGTGAGTTTGCGAGGGAGAGGACTCCATGGAAGGCCAGGGAGGTCGCGATACCCTAATTCCTAAATCTGTCGCCATAAGTCCTCGTTACAATAAATATCCTACGAGCCTCGTCTGGCTACCTACTGTTCACTGGGGGCGGAGCTTAGCTCGGCTCTTTCTCGGTGCACTATAGTCGCTATATGCACATAAACACACATGCCCACAGATACGTATACACTTTGTTTTGGATTCTTCGCTGCTTGCTCCAGCTATGAATCTTCATTCAATCGGGTTAATCTCGTCACAGGTGTACCTTCGAGCTTTACTTTTTACCATCGATCTTATAAGGCTTCTGGGAATGTCTTCGACGAGATGAACTACGATGTGTTTTTACATCACTGTGTAAAGTTTAGAAATTTGGTGTCAAAATTATTTTCTCCGCTTGATGCATTACGTTCACCGCACGCATTCCCTTCGATTAAGCATTCGCGCAAAATACTGCGGATTCTTCCATAATAAAGCCGTAAAAATTCGTCAGAGGTATCTTAAATATCCCAACGCGTTATATAGGGGAGAGATCTCTCATGCGAAGCAGCTTCTACCCTCGTCGGCATATTTTTCGACAAATAGCAAAGTTAAGTAATTTTCACGCACTAGCTATTCCGCGTGTTATAGCAGTATAGTACAAGAGTGCCAGCAAAAATTATAGCGATATGATTTCGGAAGGGTATCGCGCGACGCGGTTAGGTTTAAATATGAGTCCGAGAGAGGGGTGTGTAGTAGTAGTACGGGTAGCGTATACCTATATACAAACGCTCGCATATATAAACGCTGTGGGGCGCGACGAACGGCTAGATTCGTAATTTCGCGCGTAGCTTATTGTACCGCAGTTATTATTTATCCCTCGTTTCACGCGCGAATCTCGTTCTTCGATATATCTTTTGTTTCACTCGAAAATGCCAGTTGACTAATTTAAAAAAAGTCCTTAGATCCATCACAATCGCTCAACGGTTTCCTTTCTATCGGAGCAACAATGCGTCTTCTCGTCCCTTATATTTATCGCTCATAGAGAATCCTCTCGCTCTCTTGCGACTATGGTTTGCTGCAGTGAATTCTGCGCCAAACTCCTGAGTGAACGAAAAGGGAGAGAGCGAGAGAGAGAGAGAGAGAGAGAGAGAGAGAGAGAGAGAGAGAGAGAGATAGGAGGCGGAAGTGACGCCGGCGCCTCGACGGAGCCGCCGCGTGGGCGCCGGGTTCTCTCTCTGCACTGTATCTTCGTTATGTCCTGCTGCTGACTACTTCTTTCCTGTGGCAACTAATATTTTTGTGGAAGAGACGCTATAGGCATGAGGAGTGAGGATTCTGGCCAGGAGGAATGCTTTAAATATACTTTAGATCTATGTGAAAATTATGAGAAATTATACGGCGGATGAGAATTTTTTCAAAGTTTTATTCTCTTATTTAGTATACATTTGCTTTATCGAAGCAGGATCTGTTTTTGAATATCTGTAGACTGTATCCACGATCATGTTTGGAAAGTCGGGAGACAAATCAAAAGTAATCTATAATTCATACTACATCTCGCACGACGTCCTCTGGTCTAAAGGGATTCACACGAGTACGTATACATAAGAATATCGCTAAGTCCGTTCATGGATCGTGAAAGGAAATGTCCGGCTCCTGGTTCGTCGACTATTTAGTATGGATGCCCGTAATTCCTGCCTCCTTCTATTTTGCACTTGAACGCAATTTTCATTTATGAGCGCCTCTAGCTCCGAACGCACGCAGCCATACATCGAAACATGTCATCGGAGTCCTGCGGGCATAGACGCACCGCTGCTACACTCTATATTATACGCTACCGCTGGCTCTGTCGATTGACGCACGGAAAATTAACTACACATCCTCGTGCATCTATCTATCCCTCGCAGCGCGTATGATCGCGTACGCTTGGCTATAAGTGCGTTGCAAAGGAGGATAATCAAAAGTGAAGTGAACGTCGAAGTGAAACTGTGATAATGAATCGTTTAAGAACAAATTTTCATTCTTTATTAAAGTCAAATATTATTATTTGAATACCACTATGCCACCTGTTTAAAACTTACGCAATCAAAACATTTTTGGTCGCTTTGATAGTTATGCGAATTGCTAATTATATTTGCACCCAAACAATAGAATTTCAATTAATAATTTAGCAAAATAAATCACGTATATAATATCGTTTCCGTTCCACGTAAGGAATGTCGACACCCTAAAAGTCCCTATATATATTCGCCATTCCCTATATATCTGTGACAGATTGATCGGTCAAAAATTGTTCTTCTTTCAACATTATACTGTTCTTTGGTACTTACCTAATGAATTTTTTGCAGTTTTTTTCATGAAAGTTTTTCAAGTGACAGGAAGTTAAAGTTAGCATTTTCATCAATGTTGGAATGTAATTCCTATCCTCTTGTTCCCATTCTTTAAGATTTAGAAAAAAAACGTCATTTTGCGATATTTACAAAAGACACATTTGTGCAAACTTTTAGGTTTATTGATCGATAATTGTACTAAAAAATATATTACAATAAAAGTGTCTCGGTAGGTATCAACTTGTGAAGCAAGCTCAAGTTTTAACTGGAAATCTGGCCCAATCGTGAGAAACTCATATCGTATGATATGAGATTTTCGTTACTAGCTTTTTAGATAAGCTTTTTAGAACCCAACTGATTTTCATGAATTTTTTTAGACTCAAATCAAACCTCTTCAAAATTGAATTAGAAGACTTTAATGACTTATTTTTTGAGTAGTTTCTTATACACCAGATTATCATTAGAAAGCTGTCCTTGATATTTAAGTTTAAATAGCTCTGGTGGTTCGACCTTGAAAATTTTTTGATTAAGCAAAATAGTAGCCAATTTTCAAAAGTTTTGACCTCAAATTAATTTTTTTTTGTAGTTTTGTAGTAAATTTTCTTGCCAAATTCGAAAAAATAAAACGTTTTCGAATTTCTCGAAAAATGAAAAATGACATGGATTTATTTCGAAAAAAATTGAAAATTTTCTTTAAATAATTCTCAAATTTTTATGTTCTTTGAGAATTTTTATGAAATTCTACAATTTTCGAAGAAATGGGGGTCCCATACATATTTCATAGAGTACACGTAACTGCACTTTCCAAGCAATGGAAAGAGAAGTCAAGATACAGTCGCGTCACATAAACGGCGATAAAAGCGAGAGAGGATGCATAGCGTGTGTATTACTGACTGCGAAGTAATATGCGCGCGCGTTGCATTGCAAAACAGCGTATAAATGCTGGCTCGTATGGTCAGCAGAAAGAGCGAGCTTCACGCGTCTGTTATAAACGCGATTCCACGCGGGCACGTGCAACTCGCACGTCTATATGTGGAGGACTGTACGCAGCCGGCTTGTCCACTATCAAGTAAATAATGGCACATTAAGCTTTTTCATTCGGTTGCCGCCACGCGAGAGTAGTGCCACATATTCGTGTGGGTTCGCGACGAGCATTACACCCGAGAGTTTAAGGTATACATGTCGGCACAGAGTTTATACCAAGCTGTAATAGCTTTATATATTTGTAGTTAAATGATGCTGAGTGGAAATAATGATTTTACATTTTCAGCTAATTGCTTTGATTGATTAAGAAATTTACGCTTAGGAATGAACCGTCGATCTATTGGCTAGTGTGAATGAATTACTTGGAGAATGAAAGTAGAGCCGACACAGCTGTGGAAGAGTCGCGAAACAATTAGCATAAATAAAATGCATTCTAAATCAAGCCCTTGCCTACTAAATTCTTTACTTCCCTTCTTTATCTCCACTCAAGTTTCGCTTTTCCCAACTGTGAACGCCCGCGCGCCACCCGCTGCTTTCCTCTTCTTTTTTCTTCTTATTATTTTTATTCTTTCTCTCGCTCGTAGCCAGAATGGATTTTTATCTGCTTAAAGTACAGACGACGCGCAAGAATGAAGGAGATAGCGGAAAGAGGAGAAAAGAAATAGAAGCCGAATCGCAGAGCTACACAGTAGCGCTCACGCGGGAGTGTTATCTGGGTGGCGAGCGAGCGGCTGCACATAAATATTAGGCTGCTCGTTAATGCCTCTTTCTGCTGCCGGGCTACCGGCGTTACGTTTCGCAGTAAGTAAATTACGCGATATGAAATTATTAGCGGCATTAAAGAAATTTATACTTGGTGCGAATAAGCTATAATGCGCGCGAGTTGACGATTTTTATATTTTATCAGTTGTATAGTTATACTTCATCCCAAACTTCTTCTTACAATATAGTAATATATATACTTTACTTTTTTTCTTCGAGTCTACAAATATATATATATATATATATATATATATATATGTATGTATATAAACTGAAGATTTCACCCTCCGAGGAGATAACATAAACGTTAATTCGGCGTTGCGTGTATAATATATTAGCGAGAGGCCAATTACCGCCCTTTTAACAAATTCGCATTGGCAAAAGGTCATGGTGGTTTGATCATTATGCGGCCATATGCGAAAATCCTTGATACGAAAGATAACTTCCATCGAATGAGAGTTTCCAGGGTTACAGGAGTGTCGCCAAGTTTTAATGATGGAGATTTACCCGAGTGCAGAACCGAATATATTTTGGCAAATGAGAGGTTATCCAATAATCAATTCTGTTTTTAATCAAGATTTATTTTACAATTTTGTGATAAAAAATGCAATTCTACATGCCTTTACACGGACTTTTTGATAAAACTCGGTTAGCAACCCAATCATGTAATTTGCTTACAATCTACATAAATTAGCTGATTCATATAAAAGCAACTGTTTGAAAATAATCAATCTGATAAGATACATAAATTTCCTTCAACTTGAATATATGCTAATATCTTCTAATAGAACCGTTAGATTCTTCTAGCATTGAAATTACTCGAACTTAAGTCGAAGAAATAATATGTTCTCTTTGCTATGATAAAATCATTCTGTTTTGCTACCTAAGTCCTATATATTTGAGAAGATCATGAACTTTCGAAGAGTGAATGAGTACTTTCTTGAGAGAACCTAGAGGCAACACAACTGGCAATTTGCGGAAACTCGTTTTCGATGATGCCAAGAGAGCAGCGGCGATCGCGAACCTTTCCGTTGTGCAACAGTCTTAAATTTTGGATCGGACTGTAGTTCACATTCTTCTGCCGCGGGCAAATAAAACGAGCCAACGAAGACAACATTATTATGGGGAGGCTGTGTGCTTCGATCTTCCAACCACTGCTCATGCTCTGCTTTTGCAATCATAGGTATACCTGCATACGAGCCTAGGGGTAAATTATACATACATGCACTCTTCAGGTCTATAAAGAACCACTCGAATCCGTGCCCTCGCCAGAAGAAGGGTCTCCTGCATTGTTTTACCTATTGCGGACGGCTTCGTAATCGTGGACGTCATACAGATTAAGCAAGGAAAAAAGTATGAAACCCATAATTTATTTGTATCTCCCTTGCTACCAAGATGGAAGCGGAAGGCGCAAAGTTCTCGATAAACATACAGTAAGCCTCTATTAGTCATGTCGCATACCGTTGTAAGTATTAGCCATCGAGAATTTGACTAGTTCTTCGGGAAATATCTGAGGTAGTGAAGTTACTTTGAATTACCGATACTGGAACAACGGGCTAGTATACTGGTTGTCAATACTGCTGCAACCTTGGTTTCAAAATGTGGCATTCGAATTACTGTTGAACTTTCAACTACAGAAGATCCATCTTACAAAAACTTAAAAATTTCTACTTATATTATAATAACCATTTCACTATTAGTTTACTATAGCTGTTAGTAGACATCTAAGTAACATCTTATCAAAATGAAGACTAAATCGTCCTTCTTTTATGTCAAGTACAGAAAGCGAAGTATAAATACATAGTATTATAATGTATATGAGTCATTATCTGACAGATTGACCACTAACTTAAGGGAACAAAAGGCACCTCTGAAATGCCAAAAACTAAATTCAAAATTTTAAATATTTATACCAAATCAGTTATAATCCACACTTATTTTAATTAGAAGGCATAGTCGCGAGAAAAAAATAAACGACGAGTCTCGACCCTGGGACGTCCTGAATCAATGGCAAGGGCTCTAACAGCGGAGCTAACGGCTACGAAAGATTTAGTTGCAATGGATTGTAATTCGGCTCCGTAGCCGTCTTATCGCTGACTCTGCTCATATGCTCGGACTGCGCGAGCAACGCGGACGAATACGTCTGTGACAATAGTTTTACCTTCAATTTGAAAGGTTGACTTTGAATCCCACGGTGAGTGAATTTTCTACTTTATGCTGTAACTAGCTATCGAAGGGACTTATAAAAGAGTAAGACCCTTCAAATTGAAGCTAACACTGACTTTTATTAGTAGAATAAGTATCAATTATAATTACATTATTATAAATTGTCCCCTTAAAGAACTTTCGTGAAAATGATCTCAAAAAATTCATGAAGGTTGAAACAGTGCCAAAGAACAGTTTAAAAATATTTTGACAAAAAAATTTTTGTCTGGTCTACCTGTCAGCTAATGACCCATATACCGTGTGTTCACTTTGAATCACTTGATACGACTTGTGTATGTGGAAAAAATGTTACCTGTGAATCATCACTGAGAAAGAATATAGGCTTTTACTAAAATTTTGTACTCGTAATGAGGGTTAAGATCTAAGACAACATTTAGACCCCCTGCTTGCAAAAAAATTATTACTATTGAAAAATCATTAAAAACATGGATAAATTTATACTTGATCATACCGTTAGTATCTATGAAAAATACCGATTATAACAAAGTTTGAATGAGAAAAATCCGATCCCATTTACCTAAAATTTTTTAACATTCTGATAATTATGTTGTAGATTTACCATTCAAATTCTGTTAATATTACTGTTTTTAAGGAAAAATTGATCAGAGTTAAAACTGCAGCAGTTAATTAATATAGGTTAATTTTGGAAAAGTACTGGCTTACATTATTGCTGTCCGGATATCAGTATTGGCCCAGTACTGAGTCATTCTACCCTACTAGAGTATTGAGGTATACTCAATTACTCTTGTACATGCAAATTTATCTTTTAAGGTATAGCTACCGCCAATTTTCGCTTTCCTTAAGTATACAGTTCCAGTAGCTTTCATCCAAAAAGCAATATACGTACGGTCCGTGAGAATAGAATAAAGCATCGAAAGGCAGTTACAATGGAGTTGGCAGCGAATCGTGCTTCTAGAATCATGGCCGTCTATTCAATGAGCTTGAAAATGGTCCTCTCCTACAGATGTCTTTGACTCCTAGTTCTAGATTTTCGCTTGTTCTTCGAGTTATGTATTTTATGAAGCTTCCAATAACGACGACCCTGTACTTAGGTTATCGCGTGCTCCTACATATTTTTCTGATCAGAGTCGATATAGTAACTTCTTTTATAAATTCTGAAGGTACAAGAGATTTTCTGAAATATTGACCGGTCAATACTTTGTTTTCTATTTTAAAAATAACGTTAACTTATTCTTTAGTCTATGTTCATAACTTAAAAAAAATCACGAAGAGCTTTCAATTTACAGAAAGCAAATGTTGGCATTTATAGTATTTATTGTTTTTTAAGTCTCTTTTCTATATCAAATAAAGGACTCATTGGCAAAAGGGTCAGTTAACCCTACGGTAAGTGAGTTTTTTATTCCCTATTATAACTAGCTATCGAAGGAACTTGTAGAAGTACTGTTATTAGAATACATATAAATTATAACTGCATGGTTATAAACGTTTTTAATTTTGTATTTAGTAATTTGGATTTTAAAGGTGTCTTGCCCCCTTAATGTTAAAAGTATTAAAAATATGAAAGTTTTTAATCTACGATTTCAAGTTCGTTTTGAAAGACATTGGCAAATAATGCGACTTGCTATGTTCATTTATGCATCTTTTTCGGGTTCAGCGAAAGCGAATACGATTTCTCTATTAGAGTACTTTATAATATGTTATAATATGCTTTAGAATAACAATTCTGAATTATAATATTTCGAGATTGGTTAAAAAATCATCACGACTAGTTCTTATGAAAATGATCTTAGTAATCATAGTCAATACAATCACGTGCGATTTTTTTTAATTACATTCATATGCATGTACAATATACACATATATTACAGCCAGACAGAGCGTGCACTCGCAAGTTTTCAACTAAAGGAGCTACCCGCGTAGCTATAATTTACTCTCTTGCCTCGTGCAAAAGGTGCAGCGTCAGCTACTGAAAATTTGTAAAGTCTAGCCAGTCTACCCTCTCTCTCCCTCTCCCTCTCTCTCTCACTCTCTCTCTCTCTCTCTCTCTTTCTACCTCCACTGGATGAAAGCTGATACGAGGAGTTTCGCAGCTCAAAAGGTGAATGGAGGCATGAGAAGGTGGTAGGGTCGCTCGGGAGGTCAACGAAGGAGTTGCAGGAGAGGGATGGAGTATAGGGATGCTGAGGAAAGGGGGTGGCCTGAGATGGAACACAGGACAGAAAGGAGTGAGAGTGGAAAGAGGAGGGAGGGAAGGGAGAAGGCAAGAGGTTGCCCTCCATGAATCACGACACAGAGGCTGATTTAGGAGCCCAGAAGTCGCTGCTATGGGTACACTAACGCGTTCCTATAACCACTCTGTAAACTTCTCTCTCTATACCTATATTTCTGTATACTGCATATCAGATCTACTCTTGAATGTATACTCGTAATTTTCATTATAGTCTTCGAGTGTATAATATAATTGAAGACTGATGCTTCGGCTCATTCGGACTCCTGGTCCTTATAAGTACGGTATATAAAAAACAAAGCCATAATATAGACATTTTCGTGGTTGGAATAAAAAAATATAGACGTATTTGCTAATAAATACACATTTATCATATTCATCAATGTTCCAACTGTATATGAAAAATTATACCCGAAGCAATAGCAGCAATTGGAAGAGTTGATCCAAATTATTCTACAGAATGAATTTTTTAATAGTCTAATTCTGCAAGCAATAATTCATACGCAAGATACCAGAACATATAAGACATAAGTTCTCAAAGACAAAAAGGTATGAATTTCGCGTGCACCTCTGGGCATGTATTTTACACTCTCAATTTGGCCTATGAGCGGATTTATTGGGCTGCACGCAAAATGTTCTACCACGTGGCTTTGGGAGATGATAGTAAACATATATACTCCGCCTATACTCGTTATAGAACGCACAATCACGATTCACACGCGGTATGCGAATGAAGGCCGCGCGCTCGGATGGAAATCCGATTGGTGCCCGCGTACACATACACATGTGCTGATTGCGCTGCAGTAGTATATATATATATGTATAAATGTATATATATATATATATATCTATACGTATTCGCGACTATGGTATGCGAAAGCGAGATAGAACGAAGAGAGATGGGGGTGTAAGTGGGTGGAACACAGAGCGAGAGAGAAACGGCCCGGGTTATACCGTTGCTGTAAAACGGAACGAATAGTATAGTAGCTAGATAGTGTTGTAAAGGTGTGCGAGAGCGAGTGAGTGAGTAAGTGCGAGTGGCTCGTCGCTTCTCCATTTCAAGCCTAAGCGTGGCCATTCATCAGGATTTCGGCGCGCAGACGTGCTTTATTACTGCTCGCTCGAAATTGCTATCCTACGACTCCATTCCGGCGGCAGTGCTGGGCATGTGTCTGTACTTGTGTGGGTATACATGTGTGTTACACGCCGCGCGGCGTTCTGCTGTATACGCGCGTTTTCTCTATCTCGCTTACCCGCTCACGAGAGTAGCGCAATGCATTAAGCGAGAACCTTATATAAGCTTCGGTCACGCTTCTGATCCAATCCGTTAACGAAGTTGAGCTGAAATTCTCTCATTCCCTATTTGCATCTCTAAAGTGAGATCGAACGACCTACTGTGCTAAGCGTACGAATATCATTATATATGTATACAGATATTTTTATACAATTACTGGAAAATTTAGAGAATTTCAATGAAAAAGGGCATTTATTGTGCGAATGAATGAGAAAGATTTTAAATGCTATAGTTAATACTATTAGGATTTTTTGTCATTTTAGCAGTTAGATTGATGAACGGTTCGGTTTTATTTCCGTTGGATATTTTTTGTGTTACAAGTATTCGCGAAACACATTCATACACGGTAAACAATTGAAGTAGTGATTCGATAGTTAAATATGGAATTATTAACTATTGGATAATGAATTTATCGGAATAACAAGAGAGGATGTATATTAAATATAACCAAAAATAATCATAATACTAATTATTTAAAAAAGATAAATTTCGCTATGCTAAAAGTGACCAGATGTGTTTTATTTTTAAATTATAAGTCTAAATGTCTTTATTTTCAACAATGAATTTTCACTAAAAATTACCAAATTTTCGCTTTATAAAATATTATTTTTAAAAGTGGATGTATACTTCTCAAACATTATAGTGAATATACTGTGGAGAACAAATGTAAAGTTTAGAACTCACAGTTTTAGTTTTGTAGAGTAAAATTAAGAATCGAAATTCCAATGTATATCATCATAGGCAATTCAACTAAAACAAACAAAGAGTAATTCCACAATCAGCGTGGACGTAAGAAGCTCCTCCTCCAATCAAACTACAATTTTTCTTGCTACAGTGCACCTTATCCTCCCTCGTCAACAAAAATTTGAAAATTAGTGCGAACCGTATTTGCTCTCTTTCGCTCTAGCAACATCAGAGAGGAACATGTAGGGTTGACTATAATACAAAGAAAAAATTCTTTATCAACTGCCTCATCTCATCGTGCAGAGATTTCACATTGTGGTATATCCATTCCTAAAATCTTCAGTGGTGTCCAAGTTCCGCTTGTTCATACTCCTGCATCATCGGTGAGTAAAAGACGAAGAGTGGTACAATATATACCTATATATCCTTTATTTAAAAGGGAAGGGGTGTATACAGAGAATGATTACCAGAGAGAGAGAGAGAGAGAGAGAGAGAGAAGAAAGGCGGCGCCCGCTGGAACGTGTTGCTGCATACGTTTATAGAGAGAAGGAACAGCTTCGGGACCCGGGACCTTCCAGAATCTACGGGTTATGTATACGTAATGCAGGCGCGTCGAGGCGACCTTAGCTGATGCTGCGTCGCACTTACGTAGATAGAATTTATTGAAAGAGCGCAGGCGATGAAAATAGCTTTTCTTATTTTTCCCTTATTTAGACTAGGGAGCTTTAAGAAAGAAGCTTCTAACGAGACATTTATTTTAAAATCTTGAAAAATCCATTGTTTTACGCTTATGGTTTATACACGAGTGAATTAGCAAACGAGTCCTTTGTCATTGTTTTCTTGTATAAAGTGTTGCGCGCGATGAGTATACGCATGCATATTATGTGTACGACTAGAACAGCAACAGAAGATTAATGACGTTCAGGAGAGACACAAAATGCCTGTTTTCCACTTTCTACCGTTGAAATATCACATTCAATGCAACAGTCTTTTAAGTTAATTTGATATAGAGTACAGTCTACGAGATTTTAAGAATAGTTTCTTGCACAAGTTTATCAAAAAAACATATAGTCAGTGGAAAAAGAAGGAAAATTATGGTTCATTTAAGAAGGTTATTGTTTAATGTGGTTATGATTTAATCCAATCTTAACAAAAAAATTCGACAGTTTTCTTATACCAGTTAGCTGCAGTCAGAAAAACCAAGGTTTTTATTGACATGTCTTCTGCACGTGGCAATGCTGTGGATCTCGTGCTAATCCGTTCCATCATAAAAGTATAAAAACAAGTTTCACAGACTGGATACATTCGACTATCCATCATGCGCAGCCATATTATAATATTAAGACTTGAAGCGACCCTTTCCGATAGTTTCCCTAGGAGAGAATAATAAAATTAAGCGAAGATTGTTTTAATTCATATTTGAAAAGAGCTTGTTCTGTAGTTTACGTGGTATACAAATTTATTCTTACGCTGCTCGTTTTTTCCTCGCTTCGCTCAAGCGAGCTCTAGGATGTGATTTCAAACCGAGAACAATGATCGCGATTCTTTCCGTTTCATCATTTTAACCTATAAATACCGGCAATTAATACATAAGTTGAAACAAACTCTCGTGTACGTCACTGTTAAGTGTATCGCTTCCGGATACAACCTCTCCGTCTTGCTGCTACCTGACCATGAAGCTTTCCGTTGCTAATTATGTTCAGATTTCATGAATTTTTCGACGGAAAATTAAGTGGTCAAAACAATTTATGACGTCTGTACATTCGCACTACACTATTGACAAACTGAGCTAGATACAGTATAGATAAATATAAATCTTAATCTAAATCATTCAGTCTCTCCTTGCTCGTACAGACTAATGTCTCGCATATGTCCGTGTATATGAAATCGTGCGAAAAGACAAATATCGGATTCTTCATATAACCATATCTTGCACATCAAGCGATTTACCAGAAAAGCATCGAATTGTATCCCTCCATATGATACTTGACTTCGCGACTTTAATGTGACAGTCGGCACATTTCGTGGGACAATAACGCTTGCGATCGACGCGCTCGCGCAATGGTCCATGCCAAAAATTCTTCGAGAGAGTCTATAGCAAAACATGCCAAGAGATAGAGAGAAAGAGATTCAAGGATGAGAGAGCCGCTTTAGAGGATCTGGGTGAAGAATAAGATGTTTCCCCAGTGCGTATTTCATGCGCGACGTCATTTCATGTAGCGGACATTCTGGCGCTGCGCTTGAAATATTGAAGTGACTTTCGCCAAAATGTTCCTTTTTTTGTAAAAGCGCAATTTTTGGATAATGTATATATGCGTCGTCGTAAAATCCATAAGCTTACGCTAGGCGTTTTTGCTGCTTTTAATTACATAAAACTTTCGTTTCTTATTCGTTTGCTAGCGAGCTATTTCTTTTGTTTGTCGGTTTTCCGCATGCGGATTTCGCGCGTTGCGAACGATTTAAGCGCCGCCCAGATCGCGCGAGTTACGAGATCCTCGGGAATTAATCTGCAGGATTGCAGTCGCGGTGGAGCTCGTATACACTCTCGTATGCGTGTGTATATATATATATACATAGGTTAGTCCCGATTTCACGATCGAGCGAGCGGAGAATATATTCCAGTATGGTGAATACTATGCTTCAATAATGGAGCTGCGTTCGAGCGTATTATTTTTAGTGTGATTTTCGTATACGAATACAGTGAACAAGAGAAAATTGAATTTTATTTCCCTTTCTCGCTTGCAGTAATTACGGGCGAAAGTACACTTCATAGATCGCGTTAATTACATACGCGTTACCAGAAAAGTATTTGCATTATAAAGGCGGAATTTGACCACATACTGGCTTTTTCATTTTTCTTCAATTTCATGGGGGGTATACTATTTCCCATTCTCTCTCTCCCACTCTCTCTCCCTCTCTCTCCCGTCTTGTTTTTCCTCAAGGTAGTTCTGCTTTGATAATCTGACGAAGACTATGTTTCAGAGGACCTGAAAATTTAGCAGAATCAAAGATAAGCAAACTTCCGAGGTTGCCGTATACAGGTCGGCATGGTTTTTTTCTTGTACTGAAGCGGACAGGTCATGCATCCTGAGCAAAGCAGCACCCGGTGGCAAGTTTCTCTCTTTCCCTCCCTCACTCTTAGAGAAAGAAGTGCTAGGAATGTTAATACGAACATTATGATTTATCGATGCGGCATCGAGGGAGGGTTGCTTGCAAAGCCAAGGATTCGGTAGCTGCCGGTCTGTGCGTGAGCTGGCGCGGCAATGCTTTGCGAAGAAGGTAAGAAAAAGCTGCTCAGCTCTCTCTCTCCCCTATCTTTTTTCCACGAGCGAGACGCGTGCTACTACTGGCCGAACGAAGAAGAAGGAGGGCGACATTTTTCTTAGCCAGCTCTGAGCCGTCGAAGATTTATTTCCGGGTCTCGTAAGACAAATGGCGAGATTGTGTCTAAAATTTTAACAGCGCATTTGGGTGAGCGCACGTACACCACTGGTTCTCCTCTGCAAAGATGCTCATCCTCTCTTTCTATATCCACCCACTGCAAATACGCTTTTATTTTTCGCTCCGAGGGCTATATAAATATATATGTGTATAGGTAAACACGAATCGAGCAGTACAGTCTTCCTAAGCTAAAGCGAAGTTTTCTAGTTACCACCCCCTGTGCTCCATCCACGTCAGACACGCGTTGGGCGTTTTTCGTTCTTTCTTTTCCCTAGATTCACGGCATGACAGAATCGAGCCGTGAAACGAGATCCGGAGAGAGGAGCGACGAGACAAGTTTATTCCAATTATTGGACCGCCTTCGGTCGCTTCCGCGGGCAAACACGGCACGGGTAAGCCGAACACGCCAAGGAATGCGCGACGATTTCTTTTTTTTCTCTCCTTCGATGTCGCAACGGAAGAAAGGAGAGAAAGAGAGGTGGAAAACAGCAGCAGATCGATCTAACTTTTCCAACTAGAGATCGTTCCAGGTCCCCGAGCGATAATTTATTACTCCGTTGTTTTTTCCTCTGACTCGAAGAGAGAGAGAGAGAGAGAGAGAGAGGGAGAGCAAGAACGTATACTTTCCTTGGCTCTCAGCAGCAGAGAACATCGATCTATAGAGTCTTTCTGTTGGGTAAGCGCACGCCTTTTTCTGAACGTAACTTTTTCAATTGCAATGCGTATAATTGATTAGCTTACAGAACACAAACTGCACCCGGCTTCTTCTAGCCCCTTCCCCCTCCCACATTTTTTTTCCTAGTAGAGTATATGTTTCTCTTGATTCATGATGATTATTTTGTGTACATGTCCAAGAAGTCAATCTCACGGAACATTAAGCATCGTCAATGTCTATACATGTGGAATTTTGTCTCCGTTATTTTGCCGACTCCAAAAATCTCATCGTTTAATTTTCGCTAGCTGCCACGGGCTCACACCGTTGCGTGATCTTAAGGTACCCAGTTTGTCTACTGAGAAAAATAACGTACAAAATAACTTAGAAAGTTCCAGTGGCATACGTCATGCGAGGGGTATAGTCATTTGCACCCTCGTACATCACAAAAATTAGATTCCCTATCTATCAACTCAGCAAAACACACGCACAGCTCTCCAAGGACTAGTTGGAAAAGCCTATCCTCCAGCTCGATTGCTCCGCCCGCCATTTGACCCTTCTCTCTCTCTCTCTCTCTCTCTCTCTCTCTCTCTCTCTCTCTCATCTTTTACTACTTTTATACTGTGTGTGTATCTCCCGTATTATACGCGATTCGTGCAGTGGTTGGCGTGACCTAATTACTTGCCGCGCTCCATTTCTCGCGCTAGTTCTTATTATACGCTTTTTTTCTTCTTTTCGATCTACACCTGTACACGCTTTATATTTATGCTCTACTCGTAGGTGATCCGTCTTCCTTTTGTTCCATCTCGCTTGTGCGATTACATTTTTTCCCTTTTTCGTACGAGCCTCATCGAAGATTACACAGCAGGATTACATCGGGGAACTTCGGACAGAATTGCCTTGAAGAGTGTACTAGTACTGGGAGCAGGATGAATTTGCTGGTGAGCAAGCAAATTCATCTTGGTGTCTACGATGGTAACACACATTGAAAGTCCTACTCAGCGAATGAAAATAAAGTGCTTCGTGCATTCGAGATGGGTTGTATGTGTACTGGCCTCAGGGATGAAAGTCCAATGACATCTCCTCAAGGGACGAGGATGCGTGTAAACGTACGACGACGGTCTTAATATTCCGTTGTGCAGACAAATGTGAGATGCATGTTTTATTTAACGCCTGGAGACTGTCTCTTGCGGAATAACTCTTCGGTGAGTTCGTTAAACTTTTATCACTTTTTAATAGAGATCAGAGTACTACAATAGTAAAGCAAATGGCTGAATTATTTTCTCCACAGCGCGACAGACAGAATAATCACAAAGTCGTATATTTATGTGAACTGGAAAAAGGTATAGTATAATTCATTTAAAAATGTTCATCAGAAAACAAGGAAATAATTTCACGAAAGTATAGCATTATCCATTTTGTAGCAATGGGAGGAGAAGTAGTGGATAATAATTGGAGCTGCCCGACGGTCTCGTGCAGGTAAATAATGACCAGCTGAAGCGCAATGTCCTCTCACATATATACAGCTACCTTTTTACTTTTTCCCTTCATCGCACTTTCTCTTTTTCTCTCCTACATTCTCATTTGCGCGGTGTGTTTTACAACTCCTCTGACGTTTCGCAACCGCTAAACTCGACGAACGATCGAGTACAAGAGAGGAGGGAGGAAACCTTTTTACGAGCACGTAAATCATAATGCTTTAAAGCTCGTCGAGCATTTTTTTCTTTGGACCTTTCGTCAATCTATCGTCAGGAAAAGTTGACACTGCTCGTCTCTTTCGAGAGCCCGAATACGAAGTATACGCAGAAAATTAAAGCACAAAATGCGGCAGAAACGGCTGCAGCAAACTGCACAAACGAGGTGCGAAACTCGAAACGCGCCTCGTCTGTCTCTCTGTCGAAAATGAGCATAGGCGTAGTCGTTTGCGGTCAGTGGGAATTAACAGAGCGATACGTCCGAAGTTTCGCTCGCGGTAATGATAAATCTCGTTGTACGCGGGAGCGCTCTAGCTCTCTGGTAAGCGGTTTAAGCATTCGGATCAGCTCGAGATCTCCCTCCGCCAATGAATTCTCCCGGTGGAGCAAGAAAACTAGTAGATGCTGAAACTTGGCTGCAACAGTCCTCGGAAGTTTGCTAGTTTCCAACAAGTTTAGCTGGCGCATCTTCGGAGGGTTTGACGCGGTGGGATGTGTGCGACCGCAGATGAGACCGCGGTAAGACGCAATATGCGCGCTTGGTTGCGGTCTATGTGTAGCATATAGATGCAGACGGTCCGGTCAGAGTAATGATGGTCAGTTTAGTTCTCGATGTGATATATCGTTTAGACGACTGGACAAGAATTTCGTGTACGCGTATTCTACCGTTAGAGATGCAATTTCCCATTGTATATCTAGCGCTAAAATGAAATATCGGCTGGCGCACAATAAAGTATATTTTAAACTCCGGCGAGCTTTTAGTACTGCGAGAAAAACAGAATTTATAGCCCCAAACGGCGATTATACGGCTGGACAAAGGATTCCTTAATAACATAATGCATCTGGAATATCGAAAAAAAGCCACGAGCCAAAAGGGAAAATCCGAAAAAAATCTCCGATGAAAGCACACGGACGCCTCACGGACGTTTTCGAATATATCCCTATCGCATTCGGACAAAGAGTGTAAAATTTGAATATACATATTCTTGTCCCGGCCATGGCGCACACACGGACACAGTGAAAATGGTAACTCCCACCTCTTTCTCGTCGTATCCAGGCCGACCACGAGCAAGAGAAAAAGAAAAAGAGAGGCGTGCACAGACACTGACACACTCGCAGATACGTATACACCTATAATACCAAGAGAGCGAGAAGAAGAAGAAGCAAAGTTCCGCAGAGGTTGACTCTGCTGTGAATGTGCACACCGTTGCTGATGCCACGTCCTGACGCATACGTGGTCCAGGTATGGCGGCAGCGGCAGCGACGGCGGCGGCGGCGGCGGTGTGTTGGTAGCGATAAATCATGGGTTACCACATTGTAGCCCAGTAAATCATCGGATGCGGGGAGAACGCGAGAGCTTCCCAGCGTGAAATGAAACGAATTCATCTCTGTCAAGGCCCCCACTACGTGCTTTCTCTCTCTCTCTCTCTCTCTCTCTCTCTCTCTCTCTCTCGGGCGTGTGCTATCTCGTCGTGTTTTGCCCCGCGGCTCTTTTTCTCCTCCTCACGCAGCCATGTTTTCTATATCCACCGCACGCACGAGGTTTTATGCGCAGAAGCGTGCGTTGTGTCTACATTCCTAGGGAATGCGCTCGCGTGAGCACGGGTAGACGGCATCTCCATCCCCTCGCGCAAGTAAGACCTAAGAATCGCGTATACTTTTCTTCTACTACTTCTTCTTCTGAAGACTTTGTACAGACGCGCGCGGATTATCGATCGAAGCTTTGATGAATTTCGTAGGTAGCGGTGGTTTATATTCGCGGGCGATCCTTTCGGCGGGTAACCGATTTTTCTTCCCCTCAGAGGGGGTAGGAAAGGGAGTGAACGTCAGGAATTGCGTTAACGAATATTTATACGGCAAGTTCGAAGGGAATTTTTGTTTAATCGTGGATTTTCAAATTTACTGCTGATGCGGATGAATTTGTGGGAGTGCGCACTGTGCGAAGTTCGTTGGTGAAACTTTGCCAGGCGCGCGGTGAGAAAGCTCGTAAACTTGCCGAGAACTTATTTTTTCATAATTATACTCCCCGTTTGACGGATCGGTGCTATGGTTACTGTATACGCAATGGAAATTACTCTGTCGGTGGATTTATATTTATCGACTTTTCTAACCTGACTTATCGCTAGTCGAAAAGTGCGTAAAGCTTGTGGATGCGCCAAGTCTCTAGGGGTTAATATTACTGATTAAGAGAAAAGATTCGCGAAAATTATCATTGTCAGAATGTTTGAGACGTGAATGTAATTTTCATCCATCTATCGTTTTCAATGCATGAGAAGGTGAGATAAATGTACAAAACACGCTTCACGCTTTTTGACGTACGAGCATAATATTTACGAGCTTTAAAGTTTATTTACAGTCCGTCAGGTGACAAAAAGTTCATAAAAAAATGTACAGTGAATATATAGCATAGTTCAAAAAAGAAAAAAAAATTTTCCAAAAATATAAATCATCTTAGAAATGTTGAAACTCTTTCTGAATAAATAAATTCTCGTTAGAAATAACAAACCACGCTAGAAACGTATCACCCATAGAAAATACGTTAAAAAGTCACATTTTAACAAGCAAACGAATAGGTAGGTATACGTGTGTACGAAACCGTCTCGAATTCGGACAACAGAATTCGCGCGCGACTTAAATACACACGCATATTCGCCTTATTAATTCAGACAGGCGAGTTATGAATTATACATCTCTGCCGAGTGTGACTTTCGCGTATATACTTTTCTCTCTTTCTCTTACGTTCAGAGGTACCGAGCGAGTGTAATCGCGCTCAACGAGACCCAAACGTCAACGACGTAATGTTTATCGTAATTTAATACAAACATGAACGAGTTGTGTAAAAAAGTTACTCTCTCGAGCAAATATGAACGAGTGTACAAAAGGGTAGGAGGCCTCGCGATCACATAAACAGAAACTTTATTGCATCTAATGTGTCTTCTTATTGCGCGAGTTTCCTACAGAGGAACAAATGTGCGATAATGACAGTAAGCCTAAGTTAGTATTGGAAACGATAAGCGCACGACTGATCGACTCGAACCCTTTACAACTGATTCGAGAGCAACTACTCATAATTAATTAAATATATAACTGTAAAGCGCATAATTCGGCGGAAATAAACGACGTCGCATATAATAGAACGGAATGCCGTGAATCTATACAATTCAATTAAAATTTGCAAGATTTCGATATAGAAAAACATAAATATATCGACGAGCAACAATGTTTACGCGAACTCGCACAGTTCATGCATTAGATTTTCCCTCAAAGAATAAATTTATAGTGCTGCATATATGTGTTTTACGTTTTCATCGCATAAATTTGGCGGGACAAACGTATGTAGCGATAAATTCGCCGACTGAAAATAATGGGGACTCATTTTGTAAATGGCACGAAACTTCAACCCTTCTCCCTTCCCGCGCGCTCGCTCGACCAGCGCCTTCTACATACAGACTCTCTCGTTTTCCGCGTATATTTTATGGATGCCGTGACGTATAGCCATCGATATCACTCTTCTACCCCCCAAAAAGCAGCACTAGCAGCACTAGCAGCAGCAGCAGCAGCAGCAGCAGCACAACCTTGCGAAGAAGAAAATTCGGAAGGAAGAGAAAAGGAGAAGAGCATCATCCTAGTCGCGCGCGATTCCTTATTTTCTTTATCCGCGGTAGTAGCTCGCTGGTGCGAGATATTGCCCCGCGGCGATAACTCAGTACCAAACCTTCTTCCGCCTTTCTCCATTCTATTCCTCCAAAGGAGAAAGAGTGAGGGAGAGAGAAAATGGAGGAACAGAGGCTCCAATCAGGCAACCCTTTCTCGTATCCTTTCACATACATATATATATATATATATATATATATATATATACAGAAGAACGGCTCGAACGGTGAACTCGAAAGAAAATCTTCCACTTTTCTACCTCGATGAACGTGATAATTAAATAGTTTAGCTCTATACTGCAAGCGTAAGGGAAAAGTAAATTTTTTAACTAGCGTTTGAATAGTTTTAATTTTATTTTTTTATCTAATTTGAGGTATACATCTCGAGGTAGACGCTTCCTGTTTACAAAATTAACTCACTGATTTATGAGCTTGACAGACGTAAATGCCGCGACGGGTTGCTTTGTTTCATGGATCGCAATTCCGAGAATTATTATGTTCTAAGCTCGAGAGAGTAGATCTCGAATGTAGGATAACGCACTTCAAACACGTAGGCAGTGAAAGATGCGCAGAAATGTTATTTTTATGGAAATAGATCTTTAACCGGGACTATATGATATCTAATTTCGCTCAGCGTGATATGAATTTATGGTCTTTTGCTTTGCTGCTAATGGCTTATTTCTCACTTAATGAAACATGGGAAAACAATTTATGACATTGAATTAATCGTTGCGATTTTATTGTAAATGCACGCGTGAATAATATATTGAAATTAATACGTTTGCCGTTAATAATTGTTTGCATGTGCTAATAGATAAATTTAGTGAAAAAAAAATTCGTATATAAATTTACTCATTCAACGTAAGAGAGAAACAAAATTCAGCCTTTCCCGGTGCTCGGGTGTTTATTCCAATGCCATCAGCCGGAAGATTGCTGCCCTGGCTTTTCACGTCGGCGACTCGTAAGTCGAGCCTGAATGACAGAATTCAACTCGCAGTGTTGAGCTATATAGCTACCGTTATACCGTGAATGGAGCTGGCGGAAGGCCTTCGGAAATTAAACGTCCCGGGCTATGTTCTTTTTTCTCACGGCCATAATGTACGAGCGCGGCAAGCCAACAGCAGCACCACCAACAGTAGTACTAGAGCCACTATTACTCTCTCACTCTTATTTCGCTCTCTCGCTTCTGCTCTGTCCGACATACTCCCCTTCTTCTTTTTTTCCTTTAATTATTTTTTACCTTTTCATTCGAGTAACTATCTGCGCGTTTCGCTGCATTTTCACCGAATACATCACCGATGAAAACTCCAAGAATGCCGAATATGAGATAAAATCTCGCACAATTTCGTGTACTGCTCGATTAATCGATAACATCGAGTGGACGCTTATACTCTTATAGCATACGATGTTCACTCGATTCTTATAGCAGTTATATCGTTAATTAATCGTTTCCAAGCGTTTAATTCTCTCTGAAAACGATAAACCGTATCCCAAAGAATGTCCGCGAATGCACGCTGAAGCTGCACTTACGAACGGAAGATATAAAGTTCGTGGCAAACGTAATCGATCGACTCCAACCATTTATAGAGTCACGCATAAATACACACACGTGTACATGCGGTGAATCGTAGAACCAATACTGCCCATATGGGAAAATTCTATGGAATCGCGTGGCAAGTATGAAGTGGCTTATTTTTGTGCGCGCGCGAATGAGCGAGAGAGAGGGAGAGAGGGAGAGAAGGAGAGAGGGAGAGAGGGAGAAAGAGAGAAAGAGAGATCGCACTTCGTATTACTTCCTGCTACCGCTTCGTAGTTCATTTTTCAAGGGGTTCGCATTCCGAGCAAAAGTTTGTGTGTGATCCGGTTTAGTGCGCCGATCAAGAATCTGGCTAGCAGTACGAGAAAGAGAAGAAGAGAGAAAGAGATAACGAATCAGGCGATTTATGGGCTGGGTGTCCGTAATCTCGATGTAACTTTCGCAAGATTGCAATCGATTTAATTTAAGGATATGTTTGCGAAAAGTCATATTACGTTTGTTAAGTAGCAGTTTCGATGACTTATTGTTCAAAGATTCGTACGTGCAGAAATGCGGACGAAGTTGTTGATTAGACAATATTTATTCGTTATAATAAATATATTTTGCTATATTTTCAGCACCATTGTAAAACAATATGCATATAAAGGTTAAAAATAAACAGTCCCATCGAGGAGAAGAGAAATGATGAGAATGAGCTATATAGAGGAAAACAAAGCATCTGGGATCTTTATATGCCGCAGATCGGAATATGGGGCGAGCAGAACCAGCAAAACACTGCACTTTCTATCTCGCTCTCGCGCACTAATACAAATTCGTATACCAGCCGGCGCTATGCGCTATATACCCTTGTACATGGTATAACGTAGGCTTGTTCTCGAGCACCTGTTGGCGCTCGCGATTATGACCGCAATAACATTCCGTCAAACTGCGAACGCGCTCCGGGATCTCGGCGACTATAAACCTAACTCCCCTCTTCCTGAATGTCGGGCACATTCTCGTATGCTCGCGTATGATATACACGAGCACGCTTTCACGAGCCACGTGATGATGGCTCTGCTTCATTGAGTTTAATGTGCAGTATATAAACTACACTGGGACATTGAACCTGACTCTCAAACTGGCTTTTTTTAATGAGTTGTACCCTTGGTACCCTTGGTAATTAACTGCAATTAAAACGGCTTTATAAATATAATTGAGAAAAAGCAAAGTTTACAAGTTCATTTGCATTATTTGAGGCTATATCCAAGGGAAACCAAATTTTCAAAATCAAATTAGCTGCGATCTATAAGAATATTATGTAATTCTAATAATACTCATATGCAATTCCAATAAATCTGTCCCAGTCAATAATACATTTTCAAAATGCCTATTGCAGGATTACAATGTTTACTATACGTACGATGTTTTCCACCATAATTAATATAACGAAATTAAAAAATCATATACCATATATCTTGCTTATTATATATATTACGCAGTATTAGAATTTATTACATTACATCATAGCCATCCATCGGTACTGGAAACGAATTTTTCGCATTTAGCAAAACGCATCGTCGATCGTGTTAAGCCTCTAAATGCACACGATCCGTGTGCAAAAACGAATTTGAAAAGGAAATGCAAGTAACGCAAGCGCGATTCATTGATTTCACGTCGAGGTCAATATAATTTATCGGGCAATATATCGTCCACATGTCGATAGCATTCGCTGTGTCATATGCGTGCAACATTATAACGGTATCTTTCGCTGGAAAAAGAGATACCGTTGGACGGCTTTAGTTTAGATTTGACTATGCATTCCTCGAAAAATATAAGACGTGAATGTATATTAGTAGTATAGAATATACTTATACGTATACGTCTATAGACATATACGAAAATATTGATACTTAATTGCAGCTCTATATATTCCGTATAGATTTTTAGATCTAAGTTTAAAGAAAGATGGCGAAGGAGGAAGAAAGATATATTATGAAGAAGAGACGGAGAGAAAAGACGAGGGTAAAATTGGTTGGTGCGGTGAAACACAATTTCGTGGCGAAGTTAAAGCTTGAATCCAATTTAAAGTACTAGGCATAAGAGATGGAGAAAGAAAGAGAAAAAATATATGAGGGAACAGAGGAATAGGTTGGAGAAATGGAGCGATGAGATCAGGGTCGAAAAAGAACGAGTTAAATATATCAGACGTCATGAGATGAAATCATGTTTAATTATTTTTAATTACCAAATTAAATGTATGAATAATTATGTAAAAGTTATTTTTACGCACTGATATTCATTATAATCGCACCATCCGTGCGTATACGTAATTGAAACTACACATTACGACTACTGGAATCTTCAACCGTAAAACTTGAGATCAAAATAAGCAGTTTCGTAACGACTTTCACGTGTACGGTTATACATAAACCACGTGGAGTGTATGCGCTCGATGAAGTCACAATCTTCACTGTATCATGTACACATACATACCTATAGTCACATACACGAAGACAAGTCGAATGCGAAGCTTGAATCCTCTCGAAGAGAGAGAGAGAGAGAGAGAGAGAGAGAGAGAGAGAGAGAGAGCGAGAAAGGTCGCGCCACAAATCACCATTACTCGATGTGTATCGCGCCGCCATATAATTATACCTATAACGCCAAGCACCAGGTAATGGCTCAATCCTGCACGTGTACGCGATGATAAGCACTCGCGAGGTTGAGAGAATTGCCTCCCTCAAGCGCGCTCTCTCTCTCTCTCTCTCTCTCTCTCATACGTATCTATACAGTATATACTTCCTCTTTCCACTTTGCCCGCGAGATTCAAATTCACGGTTCGGTATTGGTCAATTGGAAGTCACGTGGTTTGTTGCGTCATCGACTCTATGCCACGAGGAAAATCGAGGGTCGGAGGCGCGCGCAGCCGGTACAGGCACGCGCACACGAAGAAACCAATATCGCGTGTGTATACAATCGGCTAACGGTGGAGATGGTAGCAGTGAAGGGGCGATGGGCCCACGAGAGCGAGAGAGAGGCCTTCGACCGATCGCGACTCAAGACGCGCGTGCGACGAGGATGGAGCACTCAGGGATTCTCCTCCTCGCCTCGTCCCTCTACGCCGCCATTAACAACGCCCTTGCGCATAAATCCCGGGGAGAGCTGGCTGGCTGTTTTGAGTGTGTGCGTGTGTGTGAGTACATATACGTGCACCACGATCTTTCTCTCTCTCTCTCTCTCTTTCGGCCGCAGAGCTACACAGCTCGTTCGTCTCCTTCCTGTCAGCGCGAACTTCCTATATAACTCGCTCGCTCTCGCTTTCGCGTCTTCTCTCCCCGCCCTCGAGGTCCGAGTGTTTCTCCCTCGCTCTAGATGCGCGCAAATGTGCAAGTGTGCGTGTGTGAGTGCGTTTCAGCAACCGTATATACCTATAGCGTGAGAGAGACGAAGATAGAAAACGGCGGCAGCGGCTGCGATATACGGAACACGAGAAACGGAACCGCGGGAGAGGGGAGTTATCTGCTCTGTATAGGTGCGCACACGAGTTACGAGACCCATACCGTGATGCGTGTACCAATACACGAAAGCGCACGAGCGAGCGTACACCGCAGAGCGAGATAGAAGAGCCGCATTTACTCCGGTATAGAGAGCGAGATGGCATACTTTCGAGACAGCGTCCGTGTGCTCACCTGAATGAGCGCGGTGTATAGCCAAGACACAGAGAGTTGTATGCTGCAGTTTCATGTTGGGCCGCAAACGCACAAAGAAACTAAAGAGAAAAGGAGAGAGAGAGAGGCTTGCAAGTACGTGTGCGAACTGGACTCGGAGAAGGAGGTAGAGGACGATGTACAGGGGGGCGTCCGGGGGTTAGAGTCGTTGGAGGAGGTGGCGGCGCGGAAGAGGGGGACAGAGCGCACAGTGGTAGCAGCCGCGCGGCAGCCGAGCACGAGGAATACGAGTGTATACGACGGCAGAGCGGTTGCGGCGGCGTCGGCTGCGGCGGTATACACGGCGAGAGCATAGAGTGCGTTGAGCACATAGCAGCAGCAGCAGCAGCAGCAGCACTGCAGCGCCGCGTGGTGGCCCTAGGTGGGGACTATCGGCCGTAAACCATCCGCGGCGCGGCCCCGAACATTTAACTCACGTATTGCCATCCGACAAGTTTGCTTTGGCCCGCGAGAGAGCGTCACCCGTTTCTCAAGAGAGGAGGTCCGCGCGCGCGAGGGCCACGTCTTGCTCTCTTTTCCTTTCTCTCTCTCTCTCTCTCTCTCTCTCTCTCTCTCTGTCTCTGTCTCTGTCTCTGTCTCTCTCTCTCTTTATCTCTTTCTGTCTATCTCTCTGTCCACTCTTCTATTTTTCTATCTATTTCTCTCTCCTTCATCCATTGAGCATCTTCCATCAGTCCGGTCACAGAAAGAAACACCTGTGATTGTGCGTGTCCCTTTATCGGTCGAACCGTTTGACGGGGCGTCCGCACACCCCGCGTGCTCCGTTGTGATAACGTAAGAATACAAAGCTGTGGTACTCCTGCTTACGAGCCGGTTGTCAAAACCGTGCTGGCACTCGAACTACGTGAACTCCGAGAAACTTAGAGAGAGAGAAACGCAAAAAACGAGAGACATGTCATTGAGGTGTTGTCCCAGCCGACACTGTTGATAAAGCACTACGCGCCCTCGCGGCTCTCGCACAGCTACCAAAGAAACTACTACTACTACTACTACTACTACTACTACGGCTGAATAGACGCAGCAGCAACAGAGTATGCAGTGGTTACCACGGAAACATCTTAGCGAGAGTCGACACCGTTAAAAGGGGACCTACGGAGACGAAGCAGAGACAGAACACGCCGCTACGGTGAGTCTCCAGGAGAATAGGAAAATTAAGCTGGAAATCGCGAAGGTTCCTCTGAGTACCGATTTTTCGGGATTCCAATCGATCCGAAGGTTTATTTCGAGGTTACAAAGCGAAATGGGTTGGGCGATGACTGCTGCCGCCTGCAGTGGTAGCTCGCTATACGGGCTCCCACGTGTTCCGACGGATGGCGAGACTTCAGCTGTTCAGAGTAGGGGTGTTGTTTCTTGTATGGCGGCTTTCGTGGATGAATAATTTCAAGATTTTCTGATATTGTTTGTGCGTGCGACTCGCAGCTTTATATTGCGATCGATTGCGATGGATATTACTACTAAATGTACAGGAAAATCAGAGAAATAGAAAAGCGACACTTTGACCGGTAAATGCGAAATGTTTCAGAAACCAAATTCTCTATTTAACGTTAATTGAAACTATTGAAAACCTAATGAAAGTTAGATCGATTTATATTTTATTCGTTAGTAAACTGTTTATTCGTCTTTCTTGTTTTTTTATCGAGTTAACGTATGTTATGTTCATTGATACAATAACGTAAGTGTATTATTTTCTGCGTAGCCGTACCACGCATAATTCGACTTACTTAGTTCTGTCAATATTAAAAAATATCGATTTAATTCTTATGTTTAAATTAAACATATCAATAAATCATTTATTTTCTGATATTAATTCTTTGTAGATCTCACAAATCATCTAGTTAGATTTTGAAAAGCGAATTCTTTCTTTTAGTACCATAGAATAGATAATTACCATAGAAAAATATATTTAGAATGAAAAATATGCCTTACTAACCTTTCCTTATCGAATCGTGAGGTATAGGTCCTTTAGCAAACTTATAACCCACTTTTGATCTCTCCTCGTAAAAGGAACTTTCTGCTAAATTGTCGGGTACGCTAATGTAAGGTCTGGTCTGCATAATCATCGCCTCATTCGATGCATTAAGCTCATCACTTCGAATCCTACTCTGCACTCAAGCCACACAATAAGCACGACTGTTAATACTAGTCTAATTCCTCTTTCGTATATCTTTATCATCTACTAGTTTTCTTATAATATAATAAAAGATTAGTTTTGTATTTGATCCTTGCAATTATCAGCTCTTACAGTATTCCGTTATAAAATTGATCTTGAATTGTCAATAATTCGTGTTGATCCTTCAAACTACAGTAACAGCATATTGATATGGTAAATCATTGTTTATTGTATAATAATATGAAAATCCCCGCAAATGCGCAAATGAAATGCAAAGGACGAGTTGAATTAAAAAGAGAATAAAAAATCAGGATCGACTTTAACAGTGTTGGATATATTCCGATACAATCTTTACGACTCGCGATGAGTCCCGTTCGAAAGCTCCCGCGGCGTTAGGGAAAGATCACCTTTATACCGTCTTTCAGCCTGATTATAGTCTCAGTTTGTTCGAGCTTACGCAGCTGAGAGACTTGGTGTGGTCAATGTTCAAAAATAAAGCAAATACGAGACGGTTGATGCACGCGATCGATGAAGTAGAGCCGATTGCGGCGGCCGAACGTCTGACTGAAGCACATAAATAAAGATCCGCGCGACCGCGACTCGATGCCTGCACGAGATGATAAGCGCTCCTTTACTTCTTTCGTAGATACCCCCGTTCACCTATACATACGTTATCTTCTAGACCTCACCATTTAGACTACAGGCTATATATTTTTCATTTATAAGTTTCATTATTCTTCTCGCGCATTCGCAATCAAAAGAATCCTCTCGAAATAGGAATAACTACGTCGCGATACAAGTATACAACCCTCAGCGCGAGGCACACGACTGTGTGTAACATATAGGTGGCCAACGCCTTGGTCCCCTGCGGCCAGCATGCCGCGGCCATTTCTCATATCAGTATAGCCCGCGACACTTTGGAGAAGTTGGCCGTACCGTGGGTGCTACCGCCGAGCGATGTCAGCCAATGCCGTATATAGGAACGTACACCACACCGTATGCGTGCGACACCTTGGGAGCCAGCAGGTGCCCCCGGGCTAGCAAGATAAGTGACGCCCAAAACTTAACGAACCCCGCGCCTCCTTTTCCTACCCTCTGCGCGATGATAAAATAAATTTGTGCTGTGAAAGCGAAGCTGTTCGACGTTATACAATGAATGGCGCAGCGAAATGTGTGTTGCACCGCTAGATGCCTTATCAATTGGATTTTGTATGGCCTGAATTTGATTTTCGATAAATCAGAGCTTAAAGAGCATGAACGGGTAGCAGTTTAGTGGGTCGATTAAAAATTATACTTATAGTACCATGCAAACGACGGAGTCGCTCGCATTTCGAGCTTAACGAGCTACGCCGTATATCGTTAATCACGCTTGATTTGCAAGTTCGCCGCAGTACTGAAACGAGTACGACTGACAGCGTCGGGTGTGTTCTTCCAATAATTTATGAAAGTCGCCGTTCCCTGTGTCTCGTCGTTATACTCCCTTTCGTTCGGACTCGCGACCCTGATGTCTTTCATTCACAGATTTTCCAGCCGATTGGCGAGTTTTCGGTGGTTGTTTTGTCAATGCGCGTTCAAATTCCACGCGCCTCTTAATTAATCGATATTCGTTTGAATCAGATACGCTGCGGTAAATGTATAGTTACTTATTAATTATATATATATTACTTCTAAAAGTATAGTTTTTATTGAATAATTACGTTATTTCGAAGGTTCGCGTTCAGTCGCGATAGTCTTACATTATTATTTCGAATCCAAATGAATAATGAAAACTGATTGTTGATTCTGATGACCGCATCTATGCCATACTAAATGTGTGATTTTGTAAGATAATTTGGGTGAAAAAAGCTTTTTGTCTCGCAGTTCTAGTATGAACAATCTAAACGTGAGAAAAACATTGTACGTTACTGTGCGTCGGCCTCGTCGTGCTATACCTATATATAATCTGTACAGAGCACTCGCTCGAGTAAATACATAACGCGCGTATAGCAGCACACGCGGACCATCCTTCATTGTAATTGATTCGTAAAGAAAGCGATTTTATCGGTATCTCGAGCCTCGACGTGATGTATCGCGCAGCGAGGTGCTCGCGCTTATACATATACGTATACCGCGGACAGAGACGCACGTTCGCTCTTCTCGATTGTATCAGATCCGTATCCGAACTAATTGTAAGTCCAATCCTAGCACCGAAATGTATTCTCTCCCATACTCGCGAGTGTTTATAAACACGAAAACACGTGGAGCCGTAGTGGCCGCCACGTCGACAAAGTGTTGCGTTTCCTGCGCGAAAAGGCAACGGCACGCGGGCGCTTTATATTCGCAGGAAAGGACGATGGAAGCGAAGCGGAGAAGAGGCCTCCGACACGATCCGACAATTGGTTAAGAGCGATAATAGAGCAATTCCACTCGCTTTAGAGGAACTTTATGACTCCGGTCGCACCCCGCTGCTATGCTGGCAAACCGAGCGAGCTCCGAGAGAAGAGGGATGAGGTACGCGGAACGGTTATGGCTGCCGGCGGCGCGACGACACCCTCTATACGATACGCTTACACGAGCGGTGTATATTGCACACACATAGGTATACACCAACTCATGTGCACCAATTCATGTGCACCAACTCATGTGCACACTCGTATGCTCACCTCTAATGGCCGTGAAATAATTTTTCTAACACTTTGCGCCCTCCACTCGGATATCGCTAGTTCATCTTGATTCGCTGTCAAAACAGAACAGGCGATTCTTTTTTATGGGATAGAGCTTCTGGGCTTTTGTCGTCGATCTGTGAACGTATATTGTTCGAGGTGCGATAGTGAATTATGACTTGGTACTGATTTTTTTCTTTCCCATTGCTCATAATTGATCTAATCAATTGCTCTATAGAAATCTCGCGCTTGCGCATTTATAGTTGAACAGTCATTTAAACATATCGATAATTGCAAACATAGTTTGAAATGAAAATAACTGTAACTTTATATTTATGAAATAAAGTTTTAATCTGGACGACGTAATTGTTATGATATATATCGCACATAGCTCGTTACACACGAATGCGGTATAAATCCTAGCAGACACCCATATAAGCAGGTGTTAATTTTTTTCCTTCATTTCTCCGAAATATTGCTCCGAGTTAAAAGAAGCTCGCTCACATTGTAATTATATAACATAATTATATTACGAGTCTAATGTGAGTGTGCAAGATGTGAGAGAAGTGCGCATTCGAGTGCGCGCTGTGATCGGCGTATAACGGACGCATAACTGCCAACGGAAAAAATCCCATATATGAGCTCTACTAGTGCAGTCTCTACTAGAAAGCCTTCTTTGCGAGTTTGATGTACCTTTTATTGCTGTTACGTCGAGCTTATTAGATAAATACCAATTAATGTTGTTCATATAGTGTCTAGTTGAAAAATTCATTGTTAATGCGCTAAGGGTACACGAAAAATTCTGAATCTTTACCTAGACCTACGGCTGCATCTCTTCTATCTCTATCGATTGTCTATCTTTTAAAAGCCAGGAAACATCTCTGAGGTCACGGGGCATTTGCTTATAAAGCCCATTTCCGAAAACACAACTTCAGAGCTCCCGCGGCGAAACCGTAGCAAGGCCGTAAATATCTAAAGAGGGTGCGAAAAGTCATCCCTCGATATTTTCCGGGACAAGGTCATGTCCCGCTATTGCGTCACCTGTGTTCTCCAGGCTCTTTTTTCTTTTCCTCCGAATCAAAGATCGGCTCTCTTCGTCTCACCGATTCATACACGTACCTGCAGAACTCAACGGCTACTTTACTAAATAGCAGAGAGCTGTGGCCCTGACCGCTCTTCGGTTCGTGCTGCCCTCGTAAATTACTTCTGGCAGCAATAAAAAAGCGTCAGCGTGTGCCTATCGTAAAAAGTCAGTTCGACTAACAAAGTGCGTTAAAACGTAACGGAACGTCGTCGTCGCGTGTCCTTCGAGAGGAGAGGGAGGGGAAAATGTCAGTCTACGAAGAGGAGTCAAGGTCAGAGTAGCTGCGTGGGGAATCCACAACATCGACCATAAGCATATATGGCGTTTTTAGCGGAACTGAAGTTACAATGGTTGCTCTGTCGGTTTTCTTTCATGACCATAGAATTTCCGCAAATATACGTTTTTCGTTCGGCCTCTGCCGATGCAAACATTTCTAAGCTTTGGCTTTGCATGCGCAGACTTCTTTTTCTGGAGTATTGTATACCACGGAGAATCATACGACATGCGCCAAGTTCTACAGGAATCGTAAAAATTTTTTACGTAATCGAAGGAAGTTGGATTTTTCTTATTTTCCAATAATAATCATTGGCTAAAGTCCAGACGAGTCTATTTTTACGAAGCAGCGAATTTTCATTTTTCTTGAACTGCACATAAAATAATCTATAGGTATATATGCACGTACTGTTTCTTTATTTTCGCGTAATTTTCAAGTGGATGAGTAAAGGTGCTTTAATTAAAGCCGATTTCAAACAGGCTTATCAAGGTCTTTTTGTAAACCGCGATCGTTTTGCGATACATAAATTTATCTGCGACAGAAGGGAAGCTCCCACCTATACATCCATATATATGTATATATATATATATATACATCGGAATTAAAAACGTGAAATCCTTTTCGAAATTCGTCGTATAAACCGACGTTTCTTTTTTGCTGCAGCGCGCGAATTTCACTTGATATTATTTATGGTCTTTCGAAACTTAAAATTCTTTACGCAAATTTTGCGCTCACCGACAGAACGCAACGTCCAGCCTCGGACGCCTCGAAGGTTAACAATGAGCGCAAGCAAACGCCCGCTTGATTTATAAGTTCAACTCTGCGCACGAGCGACGACGGAGACGACGGTGAACAATATTTTGGTCTTAATACTCGTTTTGGACCTTAAGATACGTGTATGGGTTTCCGAACGCTTTGCCCCAGGGTGAAGTGAGCATAAGTCGATGATGTCATTGCGATAATATTCGTTTGGATAACGTATGCAAATTATTATTTTTTAACACAGAATACTAAAACTGTCATATTCGACTGATTTACGCATATTATCGAAGACTTGCTCTTAGTATCATGCCTGTGATAGCAAAGAGAAATTGCGATACGGCATATAGCAAAAATCACCAAATTGGCGCTTCCTTGCGTGAAGATTCCTTGGGGATAATAATATTCAAGCGGCAACGTGCCCAGCCACTAATGGAGAAGCCCTTCCCATATACACAAAGCACGCGCGAGCGCACTTATATAACATTATACTCGTGTATACTCCGCGAAATAAATTTCCACCTCGTTTTTCTTTCTTCTGCTTCCCATTGCTATTTGTTGATGGATTTAAACCATTCGGGAAAGTTGTTAAGAGTGCGACATTCAAGAGTTGCAATTAATAACGGAAAAATATATTTTTCACCAGGGAGCAGCAACATGATTTATCGGTTACACATACGTCTGTGTGTGCACGTGTCTTGCTTAAATATACAATCTATAATTATAATCACTTAGAATGTAGTAATTTATAAATTTCATTCATGAAAACATCGATTTCGAGCTCAATAAACTAATGACCTTTATCGTTTTACTTTGTTTCAGGTAAGCTAAGGTATTTCGAGGAGTAATGACAATCCCAAGATAGTCTTAGTATCAGGTACACTTATATATAATACACTTATAGCTGACACTTATATAGAATATAAGAATTGATATTAAAAATTTGAATAATCAAAGCAGAATCTCTAAAATCTTTATATCATTGAGAATAAATACCCAGTGAAAAAATAGGCTTTTCCTTTCGTGTTGTTATCCTCTCCTTCGAAATTCAACATACTATCTACATGGCGATGCATATTTCTGGCCAACGCCGCTTTGAACATTCATCGTCGATGCGGCTGCAGGGGCTCAATTATTTTTGTGCGAGAATCCGTTGAGTGATCGACATACAAGAGGGAGAGTTAAAGGACTTTTGACGTACATTCATCATATAAAACTTAAACAAGGTTCAATTGCCGACGATGACTTCATGACAACTGGGTAAATTTTTTGATTTTCTATACATGCGCGTACTGTTCAATTAGAATCGTGATACCTATGGGGTTTTCAAGATTTATTTTAAGATATATATTATAAGGAAGTTAAAAAAGTAATCATCTGTTATTGAAGAGATAATGGTAGTTCGAGTCCTTTCAGCTCTTATAACTCCCTGTGATATCTTCATCAGCGAGCTTCCAAACAAACCGACCCAACACCGCCCCCAGAATCACAAAAAAAAGGATAACTACACCCGCAGCGATCGATAAACTACCAAAAAAGAGCTACAGAGCTACTCCGATGTTTATCATCGTATACATACACTCCGTCAGGATAGATTTATGCTCGCGGATAATTCTTACCGTCGGCTCGAGGGACTGTTCTTCCCTCCCTCTGTATCTTACCTTTGTGTATACACGCACACAGATTCACGCAATGATGTGTAGCTTACGAAGTAGGTGAGCACATAACACGCAAGTTCGAACAGCGAGAAATCGAAACAGGCGGTTTCGCATAGCTCGATATTGAGTTTGAGCGCCTATTGCGCAGAGGTCACGAGATCGAGATCAGACCGAAGCTTACATCTTATTTTTTTGCTCTTTAAAAGCTATAGCGCGGATGTATAGGTATATGCGTGCAGTATCATTTTGTGATACATAGATCAAATTCAATGTGGTTTTGCGTTCGATATCTTAATAATGCGGTCTTTGCACAGAGGCACTGAAATGCCTGCTCGTGCGGTTTAGAGAGGTGCTGAACCAGCGCGCAATTTAATTAATTTATGACCTGCTAAAACGAGATAATGCAAGAAATCTGAGAGTAACCACTTTTTCTATATAATTGCTTCGTTTACCTGTGCACTCTATCCACTATGAACACTACCTTCTTATGTATATATGCATGTACTTCAATAAATAATCAAGCTGTATAACTCGCAAAATAAGTTTCATTCCTAGCTTATCAACGTTCGATAAGAGGAAATGCTTGCAGACCGGTTCTCACGGCGCAACAAATCTCACTTAATCTTTCAAAAATACTTCGAAATATGCGCGTGGCTTGTCGTTCGATGTCAAAATAATACACACACATGCTCTCTCTCTCTCTCTCTCTCTCTCTCTCTCTCCTCTCTCTCTCTCTCTCTCTCTCTCTTTCTCGCACTCGGAATAAATTCCTCCAGAGCTCCGTTAACACGAATTCTATGATCGGCGAGAGATAAGACGAAACGTTCAAACTCACGTCGGAAAAATCCGAACAAATGCTGCGCTGGAAGAGAGGCTCTACGCTTAAATCGCGGTTGCCGAATAAACGCACAAAATCCCTCTTCCAACGAAACGAATAAATTTTTCGTAAATAAAGTCCGAGCAACCGCTACTACCGCTCGCCATTCTGTGCTAAGCTGTACCACTACAGACATGCATTTGCATAAATGTGTTGTGCGCTCTCTCTCTCTCTCTCTCTTTACACATATAAGCCGACTTTATGCGGGTTATAGCTGCGCGTTCTCCTGATTAACATGAAAAGTCTTGAAACACCTGCGACTTTACCTCCTTCCTTCCCATCACTGCAACTGCAGTCCGCTTGCGATTGAGCCGGCAATGTAAATGCGTCATTCGTATTTGCGATAAGCGGACCGGCGACAAAAATTGAATAATTCATAAGTAAATCCCTAGCAGGAATTGCCGGCACTAGAACAATGGGCCAATACTGGGTATGATAAGAACGGGCCAGAATTGTAATACTATACTGGTCCAATTCTGGCGTGCCAGATTTGAGCCAGCATTAAAACTGTGTAACGGTCGAATACTGTACGCCATTACCGGCCCTTTACTGACCCAATGATGGCCTAATGCTAGCACAATGCTGGCACTATACGGGTACAGTACTGGTTCTCAAGTATGGCCAGACCTTATCACTCCAGTACCGCTACAATACGGGCCATCCGTCAATTCCTACTAGGAAAAGTGCAGCTCGTAGAGAAATCCTTGGCTTGAACCATGTATCAACAAAATCTATGGATAAAGCGCGAGAACATTACTTGAGTTTATTTATTTAGATGAGAATGCGCTTGTATCATTATATTACTCGGTTGTTGCGTTTGCTCCAGTTTCACAAGTGTTGAGTAGTAGCAGTGGATATAGATTTTTACGAAGACTAAACCAGATATTAAAATAATCAACGAGAGTAGCGTGAACCAATTCGTGTATACGAGTATATTTTTCGATTAATTTTCTAATCGATACGCGCGCATAGTGGCGGCAGCCGTTACAACGATGTATGAAGCGGACTTTCATTTATATATATAAGCTAGTTTAGCGGTACGAGATAGCATCTCGGAAAATTAGTTGGATTTTTCTGTCGCTCTTCATTCACGAACCAATATGATTTATGAGTTAGAGCATGAGCGAGCGCGAATGCTCGCTAAAAATTCAAATGAATATTTGATGCATGTACGAAAACTGAAAACAAGCAGCGTGCATGATTTACGAGCAAAAAGTCAAATTTAACCTGTGGCTTTATAAACATTACGTGTCTTCGCACCATTAGCTAATTCCGATAACCCGGATAAAGCATAACAAGACATAAATTAAATTTTTGTATTTTCTTCGTTTAATGCGGAACACACACGTATATATGCATGCACAGAACCGTTGAACATTCGCATTTCAAGATTCTACTGCCAAGATGTACGTTAAAAGAAAAACAAACAATACACTTACGTACAAACTTCCCTGTAGTAGACTTCCCCAATTGACTTGACGAAGCATCCCCTGCACTCATTACTCTATCTCTCCGCTGCATCAATACAACTCGTTCTCTCATTCTCTAGAATAGAAAATAATAGTGTTGCTACTCGATGGTGTGTACTCGAACAATTTTGACCAGTATGTAGTGTACAGGTAATGATCAATGATGGGGACTCCATGTGTTATGTCAGTATACTCTATCTTTCTCTCTCGCACGCGCGATAAAGCTGTTAACGATAACGAACTCGAAATGCTTGCTCTCTCGCGAAATAAAGAATACACGACGGGGTATCGATGTCTTTCTCTCTTGCACTCCAGCGCAAGGACCCTCGCATTCATTGCGGATTTACTCGCGGTACACGAGAGCCTGTATATACGTACTCTATATACCATCTCTCTTGCTTCTTCAGGAGAGAAAGGGAACACATAGGCGTATGTATTTATACGTGCGAGCAAGCGATCGGGGCAGCAGCTTAATTAAGCGTTTAAGCGATGAAACTGGTTCTCTCTCTCTCTCTCTCTCTCTCTCTCTCTCTCTCTTTCCCCATTGGAATCTAAATTCGCTTCCTTTATTTTCTTGTTCTTTGTTCCTATAATCTCCGCTCGGTTCGTGTGTCCGCCTTTCCGGGAAACGCATACTTTTCGGAGGAAGGCGCAGACCACGTAGACTCGAAGAAGGAATAGATAAACTATCATGCGCCTAGCAGACTCTCACACATGTATGCGTTTATGAGTAAATTCATATAAGGTACTGAAAATAGCTCAGTTCATAGAAATCAAAAAATTTTCACGAGGGCACACCGACGTACTCTTTTTTCCTAATTCCTGGATGTCTCGATTAAGAAAAACGCGGAGCTTATATTTTTGGTCTATAACCACTAGGATTTATGCTTATAAATGCAAACAAATATTAAAAAGAAATATTATGAGTATACATGAATTTTAAGAATTATTAAGCAGTGAAGTAGGTATTACTTTGGCTTTGATAAATTTTAAAAAAATATAAGCAAATCATATTTTTTATGAAAATCACTGATTTTTAAAGTTTATGTTCAAATTTGGATCAGGATGTAGATCTTGTTTTAGTTTTCTCAAGGTTTTGTTATCTCATTACATCAAAATTATGATAATTTACTCCGAATTAAAGTTAATAAATATTAATTATCTGGAAAGATGGAATCGCGGGTTAAAATTTCTGAAAAAATGACCAAAAATACCTCTTGCTGACCAGTTAAGAGCATTTGGGCTATTTCTACAATATCTCTTATATAGGAAAATTTAGTGTTAATCTTTGTTAGCACATGCATATATTATAGATAACAAAAAGGACAGAAGTTAGGAAAGAGGGTGAATTACAGCGGACGGAAACCTTGTGTAGTTTCGATACTATCGCTCTGTGCGTGTACGTATTTTTTTCGTTACATAAAAGTATAACATAGTATTGTTTCCATACTTTATATTTTCTATAAAATACTAGATTCGAGATCTTTTTCCGGTTAATACCACAATATTTATTTTTTAACAAAGTAATGGCCCTCGAAAAATTAAAAATTTAAATAAGCGGGTAATCGATAATAGCGCCAGTCACTATAGCGGGAAATGTGAAACAGCGCATAAGCAATGCTATATACACAGAAAATAAAAAATTATGGAAATTTCGCGAGGCAAAAGGCTTTTGGATTTTGTAAATAAACTTTGCGTAATTCTCAAGCGATATCCTTCCATTGTGCGTTAATGGCGTCGCAGTAGCAGCAGCGGCGACAGTAGTAGCAGCGGTGCAAATATGCAAATACATCTGCGCGCATAGTAGCAGTAGCACTGGTACACATGAACCCGGGGGTGTATTAAGGGATTTATTCGCCGGTAAACACGCCTCGGTTATTTACGCTTTTTTTATGTATTGTTGTTCGCTTGCTAGTGTATATTCTGCATCTTCTTCTTTTTAAACAGCTTGTTTGTAAATTTAATTTTTGTTAGGTTTAATAGAGGTGACTAATGCATGTCGTAAATTCGCGAAAGTATGAGATCAGTAATTATGGGATAATGAAAATATCTTTAGATGAAGTCTCATTTATCGCAGCGTCTATAATATTGAAAAATGCGAGTGAAATAAGAGATTGTTTTCTATAGCGATGTTTTTTATGGTATATTTGATAGCTTTTTTGAATGGAAAATTCCATTCTGAAACTGAATGAAAGTGTATTGTTTGGAAAACTCGCGCTTTTAATTGACAGTACGTGACATCGTGTGTAGTTCGCAAGGATAATACATAGAAAGTAGAAAACATATTATTAAATGCCAACAAATGTGTATCGGTATATATGGCGCCATGAGCTTTCTACGAAATTCACGAGTCGTCTCTCTTTTATGAACTCACGAGCCTCGATGAGATTGATCTATCTAGTCTAATTCTTTTCACATTAACTAAGTATATCAAATGAGCGAGAGACAGCATTTATATTATAATATAAATGCTATAATAATTGAATGTGCTACATCCATCACTACCTTTATCGAAATATGAGTGCTTGTAATGCAAATGCATAACAGATACCACAACAGAATTCAGGGTTCATTATTGTAACAATCGGAATTTTTCGTTCGCACACCCCGTATATAAAATATGAAGCAATCTTAATGGAGAAAGTGCGAGAACTGTTTGTAGGTGTTTGCGCAAATCGCACACTACACACAACTCGCGCTTGTAATCGTGCAGGATCTGCTCGGAGTCGTATTCACGTCGTGGAGCTAAAAAGCCTCGTCGAGAGATAGAGCGAGTAACAGAGGCCTTGGAAATATAGCGAAGAGAAGACGGTTCGTTGCGCTCGAGAGGAACTACTGCTGCTCCGTGGTGCAGCGAACGAGCAAGATCGACGTCCGAGATTATCATACTAAGCGATGCTGTCCATGTAACACTTTAAAGGTAAAAAGGAGAGAGACCAAGGTCGGGTAATTTCAAAACTTGCGTATATACGCGCCATCGTGTTTATCACTCTCTCAACACGCACACTCACACTGCACCGATATTCTCTATCGCAGATGGTGATTAAACGTAGCGGTATCAATAGAGTGTCAGCCGTGATTCCGTTGTACGTTGCAGTCAAGGAAAATCGCGGTAAATATAACGTTTTCTCACGCCGGTTCTTATCGACGATTGAGAAACGAGTATATATGAATATACCTATACGAATGAATTACAATAACAAACTATGTGGCGGTTTATTTATATGACAGTTTTCCGTGTATACGTTAGACTGCAATTTTTAATTGAATATTATATTGGAGAAAAGATTATTATTAAAAGAAATCGAAGACCTATATAGTACGCTTGATCGACTGTTGCAACAATGGATGAGAGTGGGAGTGGTCAGTGTTCTGGAGATACCGTTGCCTTAGTGTATGTCTTGCCAGTACATTATGGCCGCTGACGATCTGGTATTTTTTATTACAAACTAATTTTTTCCTTTAACCTTTCACGATATATGTATACGAATTATGATATTTTCTATGGCTTTTTTCGAAAACTATTATTTTAAAAAATATCATGCAGGATTAACTGCAGTAAACAATTTCAAGCATACTTTGAAATGACTATTGAACAATCGCCTCGATTTCTAATCGTTAACTATAACCATACCTCGCAATACATAGTATTCTCAAAGCCTATAAGATTCCCGAGGGACTTCCATTTGAATCGTTCACGTATACTCACAAATAAGTATCGAAAGTCCGTGTGTATATTTGAATATATATATATATATATATATATATATATATATATATACATATACATATATGTATATAGTATATATATGCACGATACAGGTGCGCAGGAAAAATGTGTGCTCGCAAAAGACGGCGTGGATTCGGTCGCTGCGAGAATTTCTTTCGGCCCTGACACTATATTCGCTGTTTTATATAAGTGACTATAGGCGCCGACGAGCTTAGAGGAGCTATAGCAGCAACGGCTGCCGAGAGCGCAGGATAAACCGGTTCGCGACTCTTTCGTGTTTGTGCGCCATCTTTGTTTCTATCTGTCTTTGATATAAGAATGAAAGAGAAAGAGAGAGAGAGAGAGAGAAAGAGGGAAAGAGAGAGAGAAAGAGAGAGAGAGAGAGAGAGAGAGAGGCATGGATACATACGTGTGGTCTTAGCCGTTGCGCAAAAGGACGAGTACTTTTTTTCTAAAATCGATTGCTTCATTCAATCACTATGAAACCTGCATTCACAAGTGGCTTTGTTTTTATATAATCGATAAAATTTTCAAGCATAGTAATTTAATTTTAAATTTCATTTTTGACTAATGTATATTCTAAGAATTGAGCGTTCGCATATATTCTTCTTTCCATATTTACTTATCTGGGCACTCGCTCAATTGACTCGATCTAATGTATTCTATCACATATAACTTGCTAGTGTTTCCAAGAAGCATTAAATCTATATGAAAATTTCATTTGAAAATAAATTGAAAATGCAAATTGAAAGGTATACCAATATATAACGATGGAGCGAAAAAATGAAATTAATTCAAAGCTTACATAAAGTTGGACAAAATTCAAACGTAAACGTTGACGGATAGTAAAGCAAAGCGAAAGTAGCGTTGGCGCATGACACGGTGCACAATACTACATAGAGCGAAAATTATCATTGGTCCTCGTTCGAGATGGACATAAATTAATCTTCGAATAAATATATCTCAACTGCAATGTGGGATTTTCATCAATATTAATCTTGCAGTCTATTACTTTATAATATCAATATGCATTATAATCAGAATTCAATATAACTATCTCATAAGAATAAATTGAAAAAAATCGAAAGAAAGTCGAAGAGAAAATCTTGGAGATTGAACGGTCAATTATATAATGACCGTTACTCTTGCTTGCGGAGAGGCAATTCTCGAACGTGTATAATGCATATATAGTATGAGTCGTCGAAGCGTAGCTAAGAAATCGTATACACTCGCGCCACGAATCGACTTTGAAATCTGGCTATTAGCAATTTCATTCAATTACACGATTCGCGTTTCACCGCTTGGACGATATTTACAGTTGACATGACTCTGTGTCCTCTCTTTCTGACGGTATAAAGCTATACGCACACGATAGCGTTTGTTAGTATAGGTACATACGTATATACATTCCCTGAGCCGGAATTACGGTAACCTACATCTCGTCAACCTGTACTATATACACAACACTGTTTCCTTTCGCAAGTATACCAACTTTATGCACATTTGATAAAGTCGCGCTCCTCCTTTGTTCGAGTAGATACGCACATGTGTATACATATGCTTTATGGTAGCGTTTTCCTCACACGGAGTGTACGTGCATATATCTGATGTACATAGGTGGTAGAAGCGGTCGTAATTATCCTTTGTGAAATTAATCTTATGAATCCCATTGGAGAACGTGCGCAGAAGGTATGGGTATAGTCTCTCTATCAAGATGGAGAAACACTGCGGAGATGGTCTCATCTTCATAGACTTATTTCCCCTAATATTTTTGCTCGTAATTACGTTTTACTGCTCTGCAAGTGTCTAAAGCGTAATATCAGCGAAGAAATCGTTTCTTCTTGTCATTCGGATATGTGTAATGCAGAAAAATTCGTATAATTATAGCGTAGCCACATGGTTTCGTAGATTGCTGTACACATCAATTTCCATATGGATGAGACTGGATGCTTCAGGTGGTTTGTATAGTTTTTCGATTTGTTTGAAGTTGCCGATTTCACACCACGTGAGTGGGAAAATTGCTTATTGTTTAAGTATTCTTTTAGATTGTCGCATGTTGCCGATTTTATCATGAAACGATTACACCCCAATGTAATGAGGACTCTCTCTTTCTGTCTCATATTTATGTTCTAACTGTGAAGTAGATCGCGAGATAAAAAGTAGCACTTGTAGGTGTCGAGAAATCGATATACCTATTAACCTCCAACACTCGTATAAATTGGTACTGAAATTTATGTAAGCCGATATTTTTCAGATCGCATTTCATTTATCGCTTCGCAAAGTAAGATACATGCAGGTACGACATGTATACGCTCAGGTTATTAGTATGCTGTAAAGAGCGAAAAAATCGTATTGTAATATTATGACAATAAACATAGATATTTCATCGGAGTAAGTGTGATATTTATTGCTTTTCATATTTGCTATTTCGTCATTTACACACAAACGCGTATATACACTCTCGCATATTCATATGGGACATTACTCAATACATCGATTGTTTGGCAGCGTGAACAAAGCGCTAAATCCGATGCCACATTCATCTGTATTGCTAATAATCGCGCTCTCTCCCGCTCCCTCTCCCTTTCCCTTTCCCTTTCGCTCTCGCTCTCTTGCGTATATTCCGTAAAAAGACAATATTATCGCTCTTGCATTATATAGATTCTACAACACCCGCGCATTTACCCATCGTAACTCACACCATTATGTCAAACAATTAATTTGCCGCCTTCGCGAACTGTCTAATTTACATAAATCGTGCTCCAGCTGAAAATCCTTGATACCTTTCAATTTTAATTGGAAGCTCGAAAGCAGCTGTTACCTCGCACCTCTATCCTAGTTCAGTATATGTATGCGTATAACTCAAGGAAAAAGCTTATAAAAAGCTTATAATCGCGTGAACGTCGTCGGAGTCAGGTTCACGTATGGGAAGGCCGATTAGAGCTGCGTAACGCGTGCGCGTGCCTCTAGAATGCGAAACTACACGGTGCCCACCGGGTACGTTTTAACGGTGGCTTGAACACCAAACTGCTACACGAAATTGTTACTGCACGTAAGAGCCATTGATGCAACTTGGCAAATTAAAATTGAGTGTACTTAAGTACAGAAAGATTGACTTGACAAGAAGGATCGGACGATAAGCATGAGTTAAAGATAGGCTTATCACCGAATTCTTTTATTGTTAATGGGACCAAATCATTGTGATTGGTTACAAGAAAATAGAACGACATTAGTGCCATTTCAAAGAATCGGAAGAATAGTTTAGAGAATCAATAGATGCTCGATACATTGAGGCAGCTAAGGGCTCGATTAAACGAGGCGACAATCAGTTGGATGCGCGTAATAATAAAACAGGATTGGAAATTCCTTCGAGGAGCGTTCAATTAAGATTCAAGGCCGATAAGGCAGAAACTGTACTTTTTGAACAGCTTAATTAAATACGGAGCGACTTGACATCAGTAAGAAAAAAACAAATTCAAAGATATATATATATATATCTTTCCCCGTGAATTTGTTTTATTGTTTATATTGTGTATATAAACAATAAAGAAACCAACAAGACCTGACAAGCGTTGTAAATCTAAAGAATGAAAAACAAAACAAGTGAGTATTTAACCTTGTGCTCGCGAGCTCGATAGGATTATTATTCTCAAAGCGTATCCGCCCCCTTTAAGCATGCTGCAGTACATGCAAATACGTTTCCTTCTTGCCGCACTGCAGAAGAGAGAAAAGGGACAGAGACTACGAGCAGAAAATTTCGAGCTCATAATCCGAAAAAGGTAATACTTTCCTCCTACAATACACTCCACGAGGTATAATAATTTCAGTATATTTCGCGATTAAAATCCCATAAAGCGCACGCGGGAGCGTCACACGGAGATTATACTATGCAAGTGTGCACACACGTGGACAATGATTCATTGCGCGGTTAATTCGCGACGCTGTAGAGGGCTGCTGTTGAACAAAGTGCGCGTTGTCTATCCATCTCTCAGCTATTAATCTTTTACGAGAGAGAGGGAGAGAGACTGTCTGTGCGTAGTCATGAGTGTAAGAAGAGAGAATCATAGGTGCCAGCAAATGTAATTGCATATTACACCTTTAACTAAGAGCTGAATGCGCAATACTCTCACCGGATGCGCGAATAATTCTCACAATGAAGATGCGTCTGATTCCCCTTGGTGCTCAAGATTGCTTATCTTGGAGTTGCACGAATTTTGGAGAGGGTAGAAATATTCAGGTTACAGTCTCTCTTTCTTACTGTTTCGATTCCCGGAGTTTGGATATATTTGAAGGCGAGTTTATTGTCCTTCGCTTATAGTCTTATCGCTCCGAATATACACTGTCTTGCGACGGCTATTTTTCATTTTCTTCGAGTCGACCGTTTTTTGTCCTTATTCTCTCTCCGTCTCTTTCTCCTCCGCCGCCAACGACCCGCAACATGCAGAGAGCGAACCAACGAGTTTAGGTTATATTCACCTGTCAGTAAGAGAGAGAGAGAGAGAGAGAGAGAGAGGGAGAGAGAGAGGGACAGAGAGAGAGGGAGAAGAAGAAGAAAGACCGAGACTCTAACCGGCTTGGCAGCATGTCACCCTTGGCGCGGGTGACTCCTCTCTATGCACTGGTTCGACTCTCCTTTTACTCTCCGAGTTTTGTCACGCCTGATTCTCTTGTGCAGCGGTTGTGGTTGGTGCATACTCTGGCCACTGAATACGGAAGCGCCCTGCAGACCACGCTGCCGTCTGTCGCAAATTTTATTGCTCGTTTATTACCTATATAGGTATAACGTATACTCCATAAGGTACGAACTCTTATGCGTATACAGAGTCACATTCTTGTTCCGTAATTAGAAATAGGAGAAGCATACAATTTGAAAATGTGTTTTTTGAATTTGAAAGAAATGGGTTAGAAAGAGTCGTTTGTGTAGCAATATATTTTGTTCGAGCGTGAACTAACACTACGCGACTTGAGTAGTAAAAAAAATTATATATATACAACAAGTTTCTTCGAGTTAAAGAGTTCCACTTGACGATTCTAGTTTTTCGTTATAGTCGACTACTTGCGCGCAACTCGTGTACTGGACGATATAGAATTGAATGTGGGACATGTTCTGACTGATTGTCGCTAAACTTACTTTACAAGACTTGTTTTCTGGGTAAGGCATCCCATTAAGGGAACAAGACACCTCTAAAATGCAAATTAAGATATTCTAAATTTAAAATATTTTTAAAAGTGTAATTATATTTTATACATATTCTAATAATGGAAGATAATTTCACCTTTAACTTGAAAAGTCTACGTTAAGATCCTTCGATAGCTAAATAGCTGTATTGTAACTAAAATCTGGAGGAAAAATCTCTTTTTAAAAAACTTGAGATTTTACTTGACAATTAAATTTTGAAAGCATATAAATAGCTCTTTTGAAATATTGTTCTTTAAAAATGTAGACAATTCTACAAACTAAAGTATTCTTCTGTTTATAATGAAAAATGCTTCCCTAAGAGGATTAAAATAAACTGTTCAATAGATAAATTAAATTATGATATTTTGTACATTATGATAAATTTCCTATAAAAACGTGTTGTTTAGTAAATGTAACCTTTTACGAGTGTGTCGAGTAATTTCTGCTATTGTTATTTATACATAAAAGAAAAAAATCCTAATGTATATTCAATCAATGAGTGTAAATATTGTTAAAATAATTGAGAAATTTCTCGTACAAACACCTCCCTTCCTTTATGTCCGATCTCTCAGACGTCTACACTCCAAATGCAAACGCTCGTCGACGAATTCGCATCAAATATACATGTGTGTGCAAAAACTTTTTCAAATGGATAATTCTCGAAACACAGAGATGGATGCATCCGCATATATATATATATATATATATATATATATATCCGCTTCGTACACCTTCTCTGCAGACGTGTATGAAGATGTAATTCATTGCTGCGCCTACTCAGCGTTAGCATATTGCATGAGATATGCCTTGTCCGCGCGACGCGAATCGCTCATCCCGCGTGCGAGTGGGCACAATATTTACAGCGCGCCTTGAGCAAGAATGCGCACTGAATAGCTTTAATCGGGTATGAATATATATGCCTGGCTCCAGCAACGACCACAGCAGCAACAACAACGACGTAGATGTAATATCTCGGCTCGTCGGCTTTCGCAGTCACTCGTTGAGGATATAGAGGTTTTGAGTATAACAATAATCCAATTACCAGCTGTAAAATGTATGTAGTTTGTCGATGGATCGTGCATCATTTTGCTATACGCAGATATAAAGGATTGGATTTCATGGATCGTGTTTATCTGATCGATTGTACGTAAGCGCGATATTGCTCAAATTTATCGCATTGCTGGTCTAATGGATTATAAAAATTCTGAGTGTCGTCGTAAGAATGCCTTTTCTATATCCTTCCGCGGCCGATAGCGATGAATTGAGAAAAAGACAACGAGACGACACGTCGATTTCTCTAATAGTCTTCTCTATCTTTTGTATGGAAATCTTCGCAAGTATCCTGGACTCGCGAAATACATACCTTATCCGCAGTCCCAATCTGTCAAGCGCCTCCCACTGTCCGCTTATAAACTCTCTAGCTCTCCGTCTCTCTTGCGCGCGCAAAGAGCGTCGCGTCGTTGTTATGTAAATATGGAAAAGGTTGTTGATTCATGCATGAGACAGACATGAATCTCGCTGTCCCTCTCTCTCTCTCTCTCTCTTAGTCTCTCGCGCACGCGCACGCGCGAGCGTTGTCTTGTCCGGTGAGCCGTGAAACTGATGCATTCGTATCGCGGCGCGATCCCCCGTTGAGCCTCTTTTTCGAGCGCATGTGTATGGGAGAGAAGTGGCTACAAGGCCCCGTGTGTCGTCGTCGTATAAGAGAGAAAGAGCAAGAGAGAGAGAGAGAGAGAGAGAGAGAGAGAGAGCAATAGACATTTGCACACCGGCGAGAGAGGGCCAATAAAACATTTACCCACGCGAGAGAGTGTATACCGTATATGTATACCGCACCTATATATATGAGCAGTTGTGTATGCAAGGACCCACCGAGAGTTACACACTCGAGTACGGCGCGTTATGCGCGCCCTCGTGCATGCAATTGCAAATATCTCGCGTCGCCACTGCTGTTACTGCTTTGTATATATCGAAGCCGAAAGCTATACGTATATGTCGAAGGTGTAAAACTTGTAGTGTCTGGCTTGACGAGCATTGCCTGCGACAATCGACTTCTTTGTTCAATACGTATGCGTATAACTATAGACTTAATTATCGTAGAAAAATGGAGAAACTGAAAATAAAGAGCGCTTGGGCTTGTTCGCTCTGTACAGTGTATATTATATCTAGGTATATGCTACTGTCGAAGTAAATCCCTTAACTCTCGAGGATGCTATCTCTCTCTCTCTCTCTCTCTCTCTCTCTCTTTCTCTCTCTTTGAAAATACGAATAATGGCACAAATTTGCAAACTACGCCAACTGGGAAGGTGAGATTCTTGTAGCAAGAGAAAGGGAAGATCAGGGGTTGAAATACAGTATCGCACCGTAGGAATGGACTTATAAATCATCATTATTCTGCATTAAGATGAAGTTCGTGAGATGGTGGTGCACCAAACCGACCCTCTGTGAGTGTACCGCGAAGGAAAGGTGAACATGTCTTGTCTGTATCAGGAATGTAATGCTTTTTAGACTTCATTCAATTTTCAATTTATCGGTGTGCTACTGTTACCTACCGAGCTACTCAGGAATATTCGTAGGGAAAAGTTAAAGACAGTCATTTTCTATTTAAGTCATTTTGTTAAGATATAAATTGTGATCGACGGAAAAAGGTATATGTACTTTCTTATCTATCTGTTTTATACTGATTGTATAGCCAAGCATTATACCGAAGGGCGCAAAGGTTAGATTAGAGTAAAGTAACTTTTTTACCTGATACCCCTAAATAGCTTTGGCCTTCTGGCTTTGCTGTTACGAATGGATATTCCAAATAAAAATTTCGGCGTCGTTCCCTTTCGTTTACTCAGCCTCGCGAAGAGAGCTTTTCCTTCGTGTGTATAACGCACAACTTAGCCTGTAACCCCGAGGATCTATAGGCGCATGCATGTACAGGGAAGAGAAAGAGAATCGAGCTCGCGATAACGTGTAGGTGGCTAAGTTGGGCAGGCAGAGAAAGAGGAAGGGAGAGACGGGTAAACGGAGGCTGAAGATAGGCAAGACCCAAATCCTTGAGCTTAACTAATACCCGTATGAGTTACGGGTAGCCGTCTCTAATTCCGAATAAATATTCGGAATACAGATTATGTTAATCGGCCCCCGGGCGGATGCAAATTAGACGCTATATTCGCGACGAGTAGCTCGCTGAGCTCCAAAGACGAGGCATAAAGCGCAATGCTGCGAACTGACCCGCTCGCGCGCGTCGTCTCTCTACCCACGCTTCAGCTTCTTATCTACGCGCTCATTTCAACTGACTTTGAAAAACGATCACCTCCAGGAATTTCTGTTTAAGGATAGGATCTAGTTGAGAAAACGATGATGAAGCAGCTCACACTTACGTAATGTTTTCGTGATGAGGAAGTTTCCTGTGCTGATTCGTAATTAAGCCATTGATTTGTTAGAGGTTCGCTGATTTTAGATCATGCAAAGCCGCATGATTAAGGAGAGCTTCATTCGCAAGTGTTTAAAAGTCATTATTCGCTTCCGAAAAAGACTTATCCTCTCGAATGAATTCAATTTATAATAGTTGCGATAAAGGTCAATGCTATGAATTCAAGTAACCTGCACACCATTCGAAACTAGTAAGAAAAGTAACGCAGGTTTCGAAATCATGTTCCCAACCAATTAAAGTGATTCACAAGCTTTGGCCATTTTTCCTCTTTTGATCGCGAATCAAAAAAAGAAAAAAATGAATTTCCGCGAGTCCCTCCTTCCTTTCTCTTGACTTAGCATTCAAGTCGAGGTGCAACGAAGAAAAATATCTATAGAAACGCTTGTAGAAAAGAGCAGCTGCTGTACAAGGATTTAATCAAAGAACCATCGCTCCGTCTCTACGGTAACAAAAATCCATTGATCTTAATAAGAAAAGCCGCGTGACATTTGACGTGCTCGCGAGGACGACGATACATATATAAAGTGCTTTGCAAATTCCCCGCCGCGAATATAAGGCTCATCTGTTCCTTCTCTCTCTTTCCCCTCTTCAGGCAAGAAATCGAAGATTCAAGGCAGCAGCGGCGTGCTCTCATTAGTCATTTCAGATATGCTTGCGATAGCGACGTGCGTGTGCGCATTCTCCAATCTCCTCTATTTTGCCTTGCAGTCTTCGTCTCTGTCTTCCTGGAGGATTTCGATTCTGCGATCGAAGCAAAGAAGGTAGAGCGAGAGAGAGAGAGAGAGAGAGAGAGAAAGGAAGACAGAAGCCGCGAGTAGTAGCTGCTATACGGGACGATCAATCAATGTTCGCCGTCCGATGGTAAAACAATACGATGTTGCCTCCATAATTGACGGGAATCCATCATCGGCATTTCGCTAGAGAGGAGAGATATCCTCTCGTTTTCTATACACAGCATACGACTACATGTGCACGCCGCTGAAGACTTTTCTCCACGAGAGAGGCTCTGTTTTTCTCCAGGGCGCTTGCAAAAAAAGGGGATAGTTCGATTGGATATTTGAATAGAATGTCATTTGGGTTCTTGCGCGCGAGCGAGATTATTTTTCTTAACTTTTCAGAGACTGCGAGTCCTTGATTAAAGAATTATTGATGAGCAGTTTAGCGTATTTTATTGTGACAGTGTTTGTCCAAGAACGAGCCGCGTTGAATGGAAATGAAAATGTATATGAGAAATTTTAGACTCTGTTGCTACACAATAGAGAAGTAATGTCTGCTATTGAGTGATCATAAGATTATTGTTAATGAGTGGTACTTTATAAGCTATCTCGAGTACTGTTTAACTACAAACTTCAACCAGTTCACCTACAATTGCTATCAGGTGCATACCTTCCGGATAGGAATTGTACACCTTTTGATTTGAGAATCATGGTCAGAATCGGATGCATAGAAACAATAGGACTAATTCTAATGAAGCACTTCTCCGTTTTCCAATCTTTACCTCTGTCTCTTTCCTCCTTTATAGGCACGCTGCCGATGCACAAAATCCTCTCTATTTCCTTATATATATCTGGCCATTCGTCAGTCGTCGTCCAAGCCTCACTCGTCCGCCGACAAACGGGTCCAGCGCGTGTGTATGTTCTCTTAAATCGCCTGTCAAGGTGCCAGGCGTCGATAAATATCCGCGCGGCTGACTTCTGCAGCCGGCGCGGCTGCCACGATTTGCGACAGGGCGCCGTTAAAAGGCTTAAGCGAACGAGTATCAGCAACTGCTGCGCGCACAAGATTTTCTCTCTTTCGTAGTCGAGTGTCGGCTCGTCGCTGCGCATATTTGCGAAGAACAGAGGCCAATCTCAATTTTCTTCTCTCGCGCGCTATACTAAGTATTGCGCGGAGTGGAACGACGACGGCTTGTGTAACGCGAGAGGCATCCTGAATTATGACTATCGCAGTGGTGGAATGAAGCGCGCTCCGGCGCTTATGCGCGGCGAATATTTATGTGACGCTTTTAAAGAGAGCGCTCTTTGTCTCGAACGCACGTGAGTCAGACAAAGACTACTAAGATCTCGTTCTGTTCCCTCTCAATTTCAGATGGTGCAGATTAATTAGAAAGCTCGTACACGCCAGTTCACAAAGTATTCCGATATTAGCTTTAACAAGACGATTTACAAGGTATATTAAGAGATCCGTCAAGATCATCGTCATTATAGCCCTATGCATTTCTTGTTGAGCGTGTCAAAGGATTATAACTGTTAATTACGATTCACGCGATTTTTTTCAACTTTGGTAGCATCTCCTTTTGCCATTTCCGCGTCTCGTGTCTGTACATTCCGCTTGAGCGAAACGAATGTGCGTCAACATATGGGCATATCGGCGGACAAACCCTAGCGAAGAGCCTGCGCGACACAATTAGAAATAAATTCCGTTACCGGCAACAAATAGCAGTTTATTCCTTTTGCGTATGGTGAATAGTCCTCGAATTACGTGGCAGAGTGGTCGTATGCGAGAGAAAGAGAGAGAGAGAGAGAGAGAGAGAGAGAGAGAGAGAGAGAGATCGTTACTTTGCATCACAAGAGAGATAAGTTATTCGCCAATCGTGGAGCCAATTCAGTATGTATGTGGGTACGATAAACACTACGTTGAGCTACTAGAAAATAATTCCTTTTGTAGAAACTTCGTTTCGCAAAGCTTTCTTACATCGATAGTCGCGGTGCATTTGTTTTTCTAATTTTTATTTTCTAATCGGGACTCGATGGCATTCGTTGCGCTAGTTTCACTGGACATTCATTTATTCGCTCAGGTAATTCGTTCAATTAGAAGAATAGACATTCTAGAACAGAATAATCGAATTACGAAAAGAATGGAAAAATTCTTGGGGAAAATAAATTAGAACAGAATGAATCTCTGCATATACCGAGGTCGTCGGAAGAAGGAGAAGAATAAAGGTGCACATACTCGCGGTAGCGTGAAAATGCATTTCGATAGTGGTCGAGAAAAAAAATAAAACAGGCACTTGCATTCCCGGGAAAATTCTTGTAGCGAGACGGAGAACGAAGCGCGTAAATACATTTCCATAGTTTTGCATACATGTTTTGATAATTGGGAGCGTCGGCGGTGCCTATTATAAATGGAGCCGCGCTAAGATGGGCGAGAAATATAAGCCTGCGAGAGAGGAGCAAGATATAAGAGCGTCATTAATGCTGCATTGTTTTGTTGTTTCCTATATTTTGCATATTATAACGTAACAAAGCATCGAAAGATTAACTGTTCAGTTGGGCTTAAATAATGCATTCTTTGCGGTGTATTGCAAGGCAAATAAGAACATCAACTTCTAGATATACAATTGTATATGTAAACGAAAGATAGGCTTTGTTTAGGCGAACGGGATTGCTGCAAAGGATACTCATTAATTTTAACAAAAATGAATGAGTAAATTAATGAGTAAATTAAAATTTATGGCGTTATTTTCCAATGTAAACTATAAAATCACGTACAAGCGCTAAACCATATCGTAGCTAAACTCAATTACAAATTTCAATTGAATTAACTTGTGAGAGAGTTGTAGTGCAACGTAAATTTACCGGCAAAAAGTGACTCCCAGTAATTGTTTCGTTTATTATTCGGCCATTCGATTTTTGAATTCACGGCCATACATACACTCGCAGAGCGTTATAAATCAAAAGAAGCCGCCGCGGTAATGGAGATTTAATCTCGAAGCATTGCGCACACCCGCAGAAGCTGTACACAAAAATGTGATCGTTAACAACGAGAACTCTATACATTTGTATACATTCCCGTCGACGAAGAATCTATGTACAACGATGTCGTAAATTCTATCGAGCACAGCTTCTTCGTCGAGCGACATGTTTACTGTAGCTTTTTACATCTTTTCCTATATTTTTCATTCGGTAAATATCATTAAGGAGCTATATCGCTATCGTAAAAGCGCAGATCCATCGATTTCCCTTTCATTCTCTGAAAAAAGAACCACACACACAAGTTTCAGTACACATCAGAGCGTATTACGATATTGCGAGTATAATAATGCGCATGATACAGAGTCTCACGAGCGTATTCTTGGCAGCAGTCTTTTCTGCGTTTTCCCGTGTGGCGAAGCTCGAAGGGGTCGAGCAGAGGAGCGATAAGTGCGGAGACCTCGCTGTATACACGCGCGCGCGCGCGCACACACACACACACACACACACACATATATAGATATACCTAGATATAAAGTACACATAAAGCGGAGGAAGATGTACGAGCACGCAAAGCGAGAAAGAGAGATACAGCTCTAGACGGAGAGGGAGAAAAGTGCGACAGACAGTGATAAGAAAAATGAGAGAGAAGAAAACGCCTTGTATCTCTCCTCATCTCGGGCTGTGCGATTCTTCTTTTTTCTCGTCTTTTGCCTTGATGTTCTCGCTACTGCCAGTAGGTCGTATACTTAGGTATATATCCGTCGTCTCCGAGAGCTGAATCAGAGACAGAACGAGATAATATAAGATCGCTCGTCGTCGCGTTTCGTAAAGCAAATATTTTGGAGCTTCGCCACTAAAAATTCGAGCGAGCCAACAGAGACGAGTTGATTTGTTATTCCTTCGCAGACATTCCGTTCCTTTGAATTCGCCTTCCCGTGCTCATATCGCGCTTTCTGTGCCGCCCTCTTCTCTTTCTCACACTCGCGAATATGTACACGTCTGTCTCTCTCGCTTTCTCTATCTTGCTTTCTCTCTCCCTCTCTCTCTCTCTCTCTCTCTCGCGCGCGCGCGCTTATCTCTCGCTTGTCGTTTTTTATCTCGGGGTGCTCTTTCTGCTTCTTTCGCATCTATATACGCAGCGCATCGACATCGTCGAACGCTTCCGTAGACGACGATGATGCTGAGCAAGCGTCACATCCCTCTTCTCGTCGTTTCTTATAGTCATATATGTCTCTTGGTCTGGAGCCTTTTTCACTTCTTTTCATTGCGCATGTCTCCTTCTATTCGTTTCATTCGCTCTCGAAGACACGTATTTTATGAAATGCAAATTTTTCTGCTCCCATATCTCATGCGCGGCTTTATCGAAGTAATAGTTGCCTAGGGGCGACGCTGGCTCCAGAATTATTTCGCTTTATCAGCGAGACTTTCCTCTTCCGTCGGGTTCTCACTCGTGCAACGTGTTCTTTTTATTATCTGCGTGTGCTTTGTGAGTTGGCTTATGCGCGTCGATTTTTGTACGACGAACATGTACAATTTGTACATCTACAAAGGGTTTGGGATTAGAATAATAATGATTTCGGAATATTTTCAAATGCACTTTTCAGTATTGGAAATCAATTACAGTTACTGTACAATTCTTTTAAATAAAAGTAGCAGAATCTAGTAAAACCTGGTCGCAAAAGAAAGGAGATATGTTACTCCAACCTATAGAAGAGGTGCAATGACTGTACGCACCTATGTGCTACTCTCTCTCTCTCTCTCTTAAAGTGCTTTAACGGCGCACCCAAGTATATAATAGTCATTACCGCTCGGTAGGAGAAGAGAAGTACAAAACCTTAGTGCATTCGTGCGCGCAGTGCGTAAAATTAATTAGGTAATTAAACGCCGCTCGGCGATGCTCACTGTCTATCCAATTAAACAAGGCAAACACACCACAGAAACGCGTTCTTATACTATCCTCACCTAATACAGAGAATTACATTTACAAACTGTGCGTACATAGTGTACGTGTATTATAACGATCGATCTTGTACTTGTATACTTTTCCGTGCAAGCTTTTGTAACGCGTTCATAGAAATTATTAATCATAAATTGCGTGCAATGATAATCGATTCGATGTTTTCAGGAAAGTATCTCATCAAAGAGAAAAAGTCGTGTACTGGTTCCGTGGCGTTCGTTAGCGCCTCCGCGCTACACGCAACTATAAGAGCCGCTAACGAAGCGATTAATGTGACCAAGCGGACTCGTCTTCGATGCATGTTTTTGTACTGCGACACGCACTGCGTGTTGTCGAGACGTGAGTTATGGCGCGTGGAAGAAGCGGATCGCGCGAATTGTTTGCTCGGGCCTTTTCTTTAACGCTTTGTCGTCTCAGACACGTGCCACTCATGTCCGTGAAGCGTTTCAACTCTTCGACGTGTCTTCTTTCATTTTTCGTCAGTTGTACATGAACTTTAATCAATCGTCGTTTACAACGGGTAGAGTTTATTTCTGTAAAACGGGAAACAATGAGCTATATCGATACGATCCATATCCCTTACGGCTATAATTTGTCCAATCGTAATTCAGTACCACAGTTCATAAGCCTCAGATATCAGTTTCCCTACAAAAAAACTCTCTACAAGCAACAAATCCTCGTCGATTAGTAATAACGGCAGTCGTGAAATTCGTACACTGCATATTCTCACAGAGGAAAATGAAAAAAGTGCAACACTGTACGCGCGCGTCGCCGTATAAAAAAAGTACTGGCGCGTGTGTCGCTCGTGCGAATCGTCGGAGCGATTTGTCCCGTCTGTTAATTAGTGAAAAAACGGAGTATGAATCTCAAACGATCGTATATTACCTTTCTATCTCTCTCTTTCTCTTTCGCGCGTGCATCCGTAATGGATGGGATTACAGCTGCTGTGTTAAATTAAACCAAGAGCCGCTGCTGCCGCCGCCGCTGCCGCCGCCGCCGCCGCATCTCTCTTTCTCTCTTATTCGTTCGTGCTACACCTATATGTACGTATACGCGCGTGGAAAGAGTGAGAGAGAATGATGGACGCTGTGCTTCCCCCTTCTGCGGTGTACGTGTGTACCCCCTTGCATAGTGGGTACAGTTAGCTATGCGCACCGAAGGAGAACCACTCGGTGGATGCCTTTCTTCTTCTTTCTTCTGCATGCGAACTGAAAGAGAGAACCCCTTGGCTCTACTCATCCGTTGGTCGGTTGTCGCTCCTTAATTGTCTTCTTTCGCGTGCGCCTTCTTCCTGCGGCAGACGATTCAATCCCACTGATCGGCTGTCGATTGGCTTACTGCTCGCATTGTTTCTCTCTCTGTCTCTCTCATTCTTCTTGATTTTCTTCTTATTGCTTCATTCTATTTAGATACATGCGCGGCTGTGTCTTTTTTTTATTCTACTGCATCATATTTTCGTAATTGGGAGATTTTTCGCCGGCGTCATTCTGTAGGGTGGTGAGTTATATTTTTTCGAGAAAAAACCCACATCGGATATCAAAGCGCGATAATAAATTGTGCAATCTGCGGCACAGTACTGTTTTACTCAATCGATGATTAATCAGGAAACAAGCCGAATGTAGTTGGTCCGGAACGTAGCGTAATGAATTACGAGATATCCCTCGAGCCAGGATATACAGAAACCAATCGCTTCCTGACACTCATATCCCGGCGTAATGGATCAAAATTATTGCTCCACCTCCCAAATAACTTAGTGAGTTGTAGGCTACTTTGCGAACAAAAGTTCAATAGGCAACCGCAAAGATAAAAAACGACTGATGTGTCAAACCGATAAATTATGTATTTACAATACATACGTACACTTATTATGCAGTATTGATGTGCATCATATGCGCATCAAGGATATTTTCTGGTGAATGGACGGAATGTTTCTTTGTTTTACGGATCAAAGATCCCGATGATGGTGGTCTGCGACGAAACTACGATAGATCACTGCGTTATCTGGAGAGGACAATTAGGCCGCCTCACGCTGTCTCTAGCATCCGACAGAGGAAAGAGAGTGAGCCCTGGACAAATCCCCCTTTATCTGTTCGTTGCCCGAGCTGCTCTCGCCACATATACACACACATACTATACACAGCGAATTTTCTTTTGCTGCTTGAAAAAGGGGGCTGCAGACGAAGGTGGAGTATGCGCGCGCCAACGAGAGTGAGAGGGAAAGAGAGAGAAAGAGAGAGAGAGAGAGAAAGCAACCCGGGGAAAAGAAGAAGAAGAAGAGCGAACCAGCGGCAGCAGCAGCGGAGGCAAGGAGAGATAGATTACTCCGCCATTCTTGCAATTTCCCTGTCGTATCGAGGCTCGTAAATTCCCGGTGAAATATGCGAAGGGGCGCCTGGTGCGGGCAGCAGCAGCACGCTGCTTCTCTCTCTCTCTCTCTCTCTCTCTTCGCTGCCACCCTCTCGACCCACCTACAGCTAGCTTGCACCCTATACGCTACTGCTGCTGAACGAGCTTCTCTCTCTCTCTCTCTCTCTCTCTTACTCCCTATGTCTTTCTCTTTCGCCCAGCAGTGTGCGCACGTCTGCTAGACGTGAGCACCGAATCACCTTTGGAGCTTTGGATTTAGACGAGAACCGATAAAAGCTGTATAGGCGAGGGCTGAATATTGCAATTCTATGTATATACACACGCGTGTGCACACAAATACACGTGTGTGCTGCTTTATTGATTTACGAGGCGGTATTGCTTATATTGATTTTCGTCGCCTCTTGTATCTTTAACTGCAATTCTTCTTTTTCTCTTGAGGGGTTGAGACATATTACAGAATACAGTGGAAGCGAAAAGCTTTAGAAATTTTATTTCTTTTCCAGAAGCATAGTCCTCGATTTTAATAGCTCCTAATGTTGAATTCAACCAAATGCGTGATTATTGCATGATCACGATCTCTGCCACTGTAGAGAATCATTATTCTCGGCAAATAGTCCATTATTCTATAAATGGAAATCGAAATCGTATGATCTACATCGCGGCGGCTATTTTCGCTGTTTACCCAGACTCTATTTCCAAGAGCTGTTTCGAAACGACTTCTCGACGTTATATTGGCGAAACAACACAGCAATTCCTACAATGTGCATCATCGCGTACCAAAACGCAAACAATTCCGTTATATATATATATATAGCAATTCGAAACCTGAAACTCCTTCACAAGTTCATAATTTCTCAATGAAAAATCTGTAATAAATCTCGCTAAAGCCGCATTATATTCCAGGATCCTCCCCTCCGAATACACTTCCGGCACTGAGTATATCATCGCTCAATGAGGTCATACTCACGGTGCGAAAAAAAGCTCTAAAGTTAGTTCTGGTCCCCCTATTAATATAGTGCGCACACGTATATCGAGTTCCACCATAGCGCTTACTGTCGATATTTTCGGTTATCGTGAATCACATATTATAATAAAGTTTGCACACGCTCGCGTCGCCCTTTAATTCTCGTTTACGGCTACAATCAACGCTTTCTCGAGGTCTCCGGAGAGTCGTTGTGGAGCGAGCCGATGAAATGCGAAAGCATTTCGAAATGGCCGCGAGACACATATGATATGCGTGCATGCGTTTAAAAACGCTATACGCCCCTCACGGGTGTGCTCGAGCTTGCACGCACGAAATTGCGTTCATCGGCCATTCATTTTCTTCTTTTTCTTTTCGTCCTCGACTTGAAGAGCGAATGTTTTTCACTCGATTTTTTTCTTTTCTTTAGATCGATGCACTGATTTTTACTTGTTTCAGGGTTATCGGCTGCAATGAAAAAAAGTAATATCGACATTCGAATCAGTTTACGAAGGCGTAGAGAAAAGTCAAGTTTTCAATTAGATTTAAAAGTAAGAAATTATTTGAAAATAACATCATCGTTTCTACTCCAAACAGTATTTGAACTTTTATGTAGATTGTTCAAAAGTTAAATCAACTCCTTGACACACTTTCTTCGACAGGCGAACAATTCCCCTCTACTCTCACAAGAATATAATTACAGACAAACTTTCTCTCTTTATAATTCTTTTTTTTTTTTACTTTATTGCGTGTCACATCTGATTCTCCCGTCCCCATCGCTTGTCGCAGCCATTTCTCGTGTCCTGGTCGACATTCGTTTCTCGAGCCTCCACACAGCCGCCGCGTCTCGGTTAGACTGCAATTAAATCGTGTAACAAGGGTCGCCTCGGTTAGAAGGGGTGCTCAGCGAGCCCTGAAAACTTTCGGAGGGTCCACGCAGCTGTCGGTCCTCCCTTGCGTTGTCAGTCATTTTGTCAATTTTACTGTATACGCGTACGTGTATCCCTCTCAGTCTGCTATCTCCTTTTGCGTATAGAAGCACGCATGCCTTATGCTAAATTATATAAAGACTGAATAATTCGACACTTTATCGCGGGCGTATTACTAAATAGATATACAATATAAATATATTGTATGCTTTTATAAGAGGAAATACCGCTGGTAAGAAATGGAATACTTTCGAAAGTCAATAAAAATAGAAATAGAGACGTTCGTTTGAAAGGCTCGTAAATTATTCGAGAATAGAATGGAGCGTACTGCTGCGATATGTACGTGTGCGCGTTATTAGCAGGATGATAAATCAATCGGTAAAAATTGCGTGTTTTTTGACTATTTGAAAATAAATCTCGAACTTGTATCTGGCGCTCGTGGGTTCACAGAAAATTTACAGGACAAATGACGAAACAATAGATCCCAGGCAGAGACACGGGGAAAGATGGGTAATTCACTCCGAAATAACATTTCTTTGATTTGTCCATGCAGGCATAAATTATATTTTACACCATTCCAAAAAGGAACATTTATTTTCAATGATAAGTCAGTAATTAGTTTTATTTCCGCAGGTCGAGCGTAAAATCGTACGCAAGGAGTATATATAGCCACTCATTTATAAGCGATAATACCATCTTTATACTTCCCGCTTTAACACACTAATTGCGCGCAATAGTGGTCCAACTTGTTTTTATCGTCTATTCCCCTCGTCGCTTGTAATTGGGTTATGAAGACGACAAGCGCGCCTTGAGGCTTATACGCTTGCATTATCGACGAAGCTCGGCGTTCTTATTAAGCGCGTCTCTTCTTTCACTCTCCTTATCCTCTCCTCGTCCTCATCATCCTCTTCGATCCCGATGCGATCACGTATATTATATACCTATGTATATAGAGACACGTCCTGAGATTTACTTGTTTCGCGAGAAAGACCCGCTCACCGATAAATTACATATCGCGGTAGCGCCCTTCCTCTTTTTGCCCGCATATTTTTAATATACTCCAGGGACTACTGATTGAAACGGTGAGAGTATAGAAAGAGAACCTCGAAAAGAATCTCTTGAACACAAGCTGCCTTATACATAATTTATTGCTCCCAAGATGAAATACAGTTACGAGGCTGAGGGGATAATTTTTAGCCTGTTCTCTGATCAATATATAGGTATCGTTATTATTCTCACAACCGCGCTTGCAATTTTCCTCGAGATACACCCGATGGGAGTATAACAAGTGCTCTCGAACTAATTCTCAAGACAGAAAAAGCTGATGCTTTCTGTGTCGACTTTATAAAATATTACGAGACGCATATTTCGGCAACTGCGGAAACGAGAGTCAGCATTTAAGTAGCGATAACAAAATTCTGATTGTATACGTCAACGAGTATACTGTCACAATAAAACGGTTATACTATAGCGAAGGCAAGACGCGCAACCACAGGGTGTTCAGAGAAGAAGTAAGGGCGTGTGTGCTGGTTTGTCGTAGAGTGGGAGGAGATAGGAAAGTCTGCGGTGGTAGATAAGAGTCGATTCGGTTCGAGGAGAGAGGGAGACGCTTCTTCTGGTCCAAGTGGCTGCAATTCGACCCCCTATATTTAATTTCGTGAGCAAGAAGGATGTAGAAGGGATGGCTGTATGAGAGAAAAGCGTCGTCGTCGTTTAATCTGGACGCGCATTGCCGTCGAGATCCGATCTTAGATGAATTTATCATTCGATAAATTGCTGCTACCCTAGTGTATATCAGCCACTTTCAAGAGCTGAAAAGCAGCTTAGTCAGTCTATCTTGTAACGTAAGTCTAATTTACTGCAAGTTCTCACGTACGATATAAACGTTAATAATCCAATCTCTCAATAGAAAATAGCAACGATCCAGCGTTCGAGAATAAAATTAACCCTCTAGCGAAGTCGAAAATTCTCATGACAAGTATATCTATCCAATATCTTCGCGACCTCCAAAGAGGATATCACATTTCGAAGTACGGGCGAAATCCATTTCCGCGTTTCGTGTTATAGCGCCGTTGACTTCGTCACAAACTATGTATATATATATACATGAACGATCATTGAAATGGCTAAAACTCTTTTCGAAAAGCGAAATCGAAAACTATAGCGCTGACGATATGGCCATCGATAAAGAAACGATGTTTCTTGCCTGAGTTACAGTGGAAAGAAAAGCTTCAACGACAACAGTTGGCTATTTTCGATACTCGAATAAAGTCGAATTATTTATTATTTGAGTTTTTCTTGAAAAAATATATATATCAAAAGTAATTTTTATTTATCTATACATAATTGTTAATAAGTGCAAAGAATTGTCTATTTAAGTGGAAATCCATAACAGATGATTTATGGGTCCTGTATATTGTATTTCTTTATATGCATGTGTGTCACACCATCCTATCCAATAGCCTGAAAGACCTGTCATTATAAACAGTTAATTAAATGAATAGGCATTAATTACATTTATAATATATGTAAATAAACTCGAAAGTTCATTAATTATAAATAGACCTACGGATGAATCTTACAATAATTGCAACATTAAGAATCTTGGATACCTTACATTGGTCTAAAAGACTCACTATGAATTCATAGATTCGTTCCTTAATAATTATTTAATAAGTATTTTCGTTGATAAAATTAAATAAGTATAGATGACTCTTCGGAAACAAAATTCGCTTAGAAGGTTCCAAAGTCATTCCGTTTGATCACGGCACTCGAACTCAAAGCTGTTTTCACTGCAAGTTCAGCGGGCAACTACTATGAAGTCTTGCAATAACATCAGTAGCAACAGCAGCAGTAACGGCACGGTAATTGCTGCTTTATGAATCGTATCCCCCCTGGCACTCTCGCTTGGCGTTTTCGCGTACAACATTCTCTGCCGTATACACTCACCCTTTCGTTCTCTCTGTCGACACTTAATGCCGTTTCCCGTCGCTACTCACTCCATTAAGAGCCCACGCGCCGGCGGCGGAGTACTCGGCTCGTTTCGCTTCGCACTTTGCGGTTTTCGCGACTCGCCTTTGCGGTCGAGAGCCTCGTAGAGTTTTCTCTCTTGAAGCCTCGGATGATCGGTCGTGCAGGAGGAGATCCATAACGGTCTCATTACGAGCTTAAGTTGAAGATAAATGACTCACAGTACATTGTTCGCAGGACTTATTTCGCTTCTCAATGTCGAAGAGTCAATTATACCGGCTTACGGATAATTTTTCTTCAAAGCTTTTAAGTCTGAAATCTCACGAAGATATTTATATTCGCGAGGGAGACAAATCTCTCGCGGAGGTCCGACGACAGGCGTTCGCTCGCGCATGCTCTCTCCTCCTCTGCATATCATCGTTCATCAGTCGGACGAATCCCTCGACGCAGTGCTGCAAACTCTACACTGCTCCGGGTCGTCGGCCCGAGTGTGATATAGCGCGGCACCTTAGCCCCAGCTACGCGTCGTCTTCTCGCAAGACACAGAGCTGCTCTACTGTTGCGTAATACACTGCCTCGACATATTATACGCGGGATATAGGGTATCAAGAGGTGGGTACCCACCCCCCACCCCCACCCCCTCGCGAGGTGCGCTCCGGAGTGCTTAATATACTGCTCGTTAGCGAAGGACGTCGACGGTATACGTACACGTAGCGCATAGCGGAGCCGAGCAACGTCAGCGGCGAATTAATCGAGAACGAGCCTTAGGATTATGCGTTACATATACAGTATAGCATTAGCGAGGATAAATATCCTCGAAGTTACTGACGCAATGATTGGTCGTACGCTGATTTGTTGCTAATATGGTGCACAAAACGCTTGTTGTCCACCAATTTCAAGATTTGGGAAAATCCTTTTAATTGCTGTGACTTTATAATAGAGAAGAGAAAAGAATTCTCGTGTCTTCAAAAAACATGATAGAATGAACAGACGAATGGAAGCTGATGTTTCTAACTTGCTTATAATTGAAAGCGCGCCTGGTGCAAGAAAGAAAGCGATAAAAAGAATGCGGTGCTGTTGGTTCCCTGAAAAGCGAAAAAATAAAACACTGTTGAAAGAGACGAGTGCTCGCGGTAAATCAAGGTGCGCTTGAGCCGTCATCTCGCATGCGCTAACACGATTCATTTCGCGTCGCGCCACGAGTAGAGAGTGTGTTCTGCTCTCTCTCTCTCTCTCTCTCTCTCTCCCTCTCGCGCCTCTTCTGTGTAATCGAGCACACATGGAGATTGCGATAAGGCGAGGCCGCCAGCGAGAAAGAGTGAGAGAGAAAAAGGGCAGGAGAAACGTTTGTCGAGACGCAGGTATAATATAAGTAAATGCCGCTCACGGGCAAAAGTGCGCTTGACAAGCAGTGACGAATGGGCTTCTCTTACATAGGCTTCTCTATCTCTCTCACTCTCTCACTCTCCCTCCCTCTCTCTCTTTCGAGAACGAGAGAGAGAGCTATGATTGCTTAATTCACATGCGCCGGTCGGTCAAAGCCAAGTCCTCTCTTCTCTTATCGAGATCTATTGCTGGCCAGAATAACAAACAACAATGAGTGTATGTGCATAGCCTCGCGACGTCTGTTATACAGTAAGGACGACGTGGTCGAGTCGAATGCGCGCTCGCGCTTGCATATATAAGCCCCGGGAATGAAAAATTTATCTCAAGAGCGCAGGGCGCTTGTGTAACTATCGCACAAGAATTTGCGATAAAAAGCGAACGTTCATCATCCGACGACGGTGTTCTGTGCACGCGCACATCTTGTATGCTCTCGGGAAATAAGAATTAATTGGTGTGACCTGCTCTCTCAACCACTGATTGTCAACCATTTTTTTCTTCGCTCGATTGATTTGTTATCACGTGCGAGATATTTCATATATATCAGTAGTTACAATGTGTACTGCTAAATGTATAGAAAAATACAAATATACCTAAAGCGATGACTGAGCCCTCCAACATACCGGTATATACTCCGACCTTCGTCCTTCAATTTGAATTTCAACGAGCTCACAAATATTTTCTCCCCAAAAATAGTTTCTTCTTCACAGAGCGAGAGAGTGAAAAAAAGAAAGAGAGAGGGCGAGAGAAAGAGAGAGAGAGAGAGAGAGAGAGAGAGAGAGAGAGACTCCAGAACATATTCCAATTTCTCGCTCCAGCACGAATCGCCCTCGATGTATATGCATAAAGAAACCGAGGCGAGAATAAGCACTGTATTCGCATCAGCACAAAAAAAGAACAAAGCGATGATAATACCCGCGACAAAGAAAAAAAGCAATGACTCGTACATATACAAAGAGAAAAAACAGTTCGTGCCTCTGCACGATCCTTGCATTGTATCTACCTATAGGTGCTATACTGCAAGCACATAGGTATACCTACACTCACACGTGTCAACATAAATATAATATCGTCGGATCACATTGCTGTAGCCCTGCATACATCAACGGGATTCGAGGATCGTGCGACTACGCCATTCGTCATGCGTGTGAGGTCATTGATATATAAACACTATTAATTTCCACGAAAAGAATTCACCCACCCGTGAAAAGCATCTAGCTCTTGGTCTGCCTGCGATGCCTGCTTGAGGCAGATAAAAATATTTCGCGTATGAGCAGTAGAGCCGCGAGTTATATTGCATAAATATACCTTTTTTCTTTCTCTCTCTTTCTCGAGGACTTATTGGCATGCACCCCACCCTTTACTCTGTGCAACAGCAGCGTGCAACCCTAAATTTCCCGCGTCTGAAGTGCCTAGAAATTAGACTCCACCCCTCTGTCGACTTTTCTTTCTTCTCCTGCAGTGTATTCGTAATTCCTCGAGCTTTCCTGACGCGCGTGCAGTATTCGGTTATTTATGTCTAGCGTTCTGTCTATTCATATACAGGGCTCTCGTGATACAAATTAAAGTGAAAGCCGCCGTTATGCTTTGACTGGGCGTGAGGATGGAGGATTCGGAATTTTCGCATGATGGGGAGAAAAAAATACTGGAGATATTTGTTTGTAAATGTGTGTGTACGCATGCGTGAGGGCATGTTTGGATGAAGGGAGATTTTAAAACGTGCTTACAGAAGAGGCTGGCTTTTGTGTGATTGGTTCGACGTAATAATTTTTTTATTGTCATAAAGGTACGATTGGGGTTGTCTGGAGGGTGATTATGGCATTTTAAACACTGTTTGGGTGCTCGTAAATAATGGACAATTTTTTTTCCTCGGAAAGACAGTGCGAAGTGATCTGCAGTAATCAATATAACTATAGGTTGTGAGTGTACTTGATAAATATTTGCCTAATTTTTCTCTTCTTTCATTTCGAGCACGAAACTATGAAATTCTAAAAGCTCTTATAATAATAAACTTAAGTTTAGCTATAAATCAAAATAAATACCTAATGATACAACTTCTCAAGGTGTTACAACCGTAAAAAATGTATCAACTTAAGAGCCGATTCACAAGAATGTATGTATATATAATATATAAGAGAAAGAATCGCACTCCAGGAATCTCGAAGAGATAAACGCTGACCCACCGAGCCAAGCAGTCATCACCTTAAGAGGTCCTGGCCATGCATTCGCTAAATGCCTAGTGACTATCGCTCTTTCACTCAACCTAACCAAAGTAAATTAATTTAAAGCAATATGGGCGATAAAAGGAAACGATGCAGAACGCGAGGAGTGTTCTTCCAAATCATTTGTCCACTCGCTAATTCAAGGATGAGTCTTCTCTCTCTCTCTCTCTCTCTCTCTCTCTCTCTCTCAAGCATACTCACATGTATGCATAGTCACAAGCGAAGCCACAAATATTTTCCCCTACCACTGAGCATATATCTCTCACGAGGATCAAGCTATACGAAATCAGTAGTCAGTTTCCATTGGTGTGGGAAGTGGGATTAGCAACAACGCCCCACCCCAGATTCTGGTGTAAGGATGCTGGGTCGTGTATAAACCCTCGTATGTCTAGGCCGTCCCCCTACTAAAAGAAAACCCCCCTTGACGCGTATACACACGCACAAATCGAGCTCAAAAGAAGAAACATTTCGGTGGTGGGGAGGAAGATCGACGAAAAAAGGGGGCAGAACTCGCTCTATACGCACACGCACACATTCTCTCTCGTTTGGCTATACACAGACTGGTCCCACGTCCTCGGGGTCCACTATAGTAAATCAGACAGTCGCAGGCGGTCCTTCTGATCTATCCACTGCCAGGCACAGAAGGAAGGAGAGAAAGAGCGGCTCTGCTCCTCTCTACAGAGAGAGAGAGAGAGAGAGAGAGAGAGAGAGAGAGAGAGAGACAGACAGAGAGACCGCGCACACGGAGAAAGTTAACCTCGTAAAGTCGTGAAATAACTCTCTAAGTAACTCTATCTAGTCCTCAGAATCACTCATGGCTCATAAACGCCTCGTAACTTAACCTGCGAGCGAGCAGTGGCACGCGCCTTCTTCTTTCTGCTACTACTACTGGTACCCTGCTACTACAGTACACTGTGTACGTGCACTCGATATACGCGCACATAAATATACAGCGGTTCTCTGAGTGTTTTTATTGACTGTCGAGAGTGCCAATTGAATTTCGGCCACGGATCGGATTTCGGAAATATAGTGTTGGAACTTTTTGAGGGAAGGGGATCAAGGAGAGAAAAAGTTTTCATACGCGAGCAACTGTGTGTTCAGATGTGAAATAATGCTGTGAACATAACGTTCTGTGTTCTTCGGACAGGATCAAGGTATAGTTATTTCATTCGTCTCTCCGCATTATATCCGTGTGTATGTACGTGAGTGCTCTGTATACATTACCGCTCTATTTGTTGTCCACTCTATATAAGTATTTTTTAGTGATTATTTATAATGGCATACAATGTCGTTTTTATTTTTGTTTTCATTCTTGAACGCAAGATTGTGGTAAAATATCCCTATGTGCTGTTCAAGTTACATAGCAGTCACGGTGACCGACTAAGATTTTTCTTAAGCATTCCAATATATAGGATTTAATTAAGAGACTGAAAAAGTGCGTCAACAAATAAATATACGTCAACGTGATAGGGAATAAATCTGAGAATGTAATGATACGAATAAACAGCATCTCGTTAGAGCATTGCTCTGAACCACATACAAAACCCCGAAATTCGCTCTTTACCGCCTAATTCAACCTCGATAAATAGATGTTTGTCCTCGCGCACATTTCCCAAATTATACACTACGCACTCCTTCGATTAAACGCGCTAACGTACCATCCTCGCGTGCATTATATTTAGAATTAAAGCGCGTTGTCGTTTTAATCAAAATACACGCTACTTCCACGAAAATCGAGTCTCTCTCACACTCCACTAGTACGCCTAATAAAGCCAGGAACACGCAGCCAGATCAGCGAAAATGGTCGTGAGTGCATTATGAAAGCGTTACGATAGAACGGAAGAGAGAGAGAGAGGCAGAGAGAGAGAGAGAGAGAGAGAGAGAGAGTGCGTAGTAGCGGTCATGATTAATGTGCGCGGCAGCGATCGATCTCTCTCACGCGACCTGCTAATTGCGCCGAATCATAATTCTCTAAAGCAACCCTCTGCGTGCATATGTATATCTATATAGGTATAGGTATATAGGTGTACAGGTATATATCTATATACTATTGCATGTATTTTTCCTCGATTTATTATGGCCTAAATTCCATAGGAAAAAATGTAGGTGGGGGAAAAGTAACAGAGGGAATTGAATTACGCGCGATTCGTCAAAAAGTTTTGACGCCGGATTCGGTGAGCGAGAGTTATGCGATTTCTTGTGCCGTGCGATGTATGCGTGATTAATTTTCTTGTTCGTCTCCGTGTTTTTTCGAGTATATAATGTAAAAAAAATTAGTTTAAACGTCGCAAGCAACGCGAGCGACGATGATGAACTGCGCTTTCGTGCATGTAAATACACGCTATAAATAACGGGCTCAAGTAAGCGTTAACTCGAAATTGTATTTTTTACGGACTTTCTATACTCGCTACCTCTCTATGTTTACATGCATACGTACGGCGTATTTGTACGAGCGATTGACGATTAGCAGAGTTTGCTTCCGCCAGTGTTGATGCGTATGTGTAGTCGCGAGGAATTACAGTAATCAGGCATTTTTTCTATTTCTTGATGTGGTATGTACTAATAGAAAAATTAGGAGGTCAGCGCGCACGACGCCGACAAGCTTTTGGTTTATGTGAGGTCGCACTTTTTACAGAAACTTTTGGCTTGATTGATTCACGGTAAACGTTTTCGATGTAAACAGTAAAACAGTGCGCGGAACCTCACTAATTATCCTCCTTTAAGTCATCCGCGCAAAATGCACGCTAAGAATCTGGAGTATAGGGCGTAGAGAAGTGCGGGGTTGAAAAAACTTTATTAGCATTTGCAAGTCGGTCCCCTATAACTCATCGCTTTAAAGAAGTGTTGTGAGAGATATGCGTTGCTCTCAAGAATTGTTTTCGCGTTTTTATCGCGGACATTAATGGGAAAAGCGCGCATCTCTCGAAAAATATCATCAACTTCCCCGCGCGCTCGCGCGAGAAGAGGGAGGGGAGAGAGAGAAAAAAAGAAGTTGCGCAGAGAGCAGATAGTAAGAAGTTGCGCTCTCTCTCTCGTCGACGCCTATGAGGCATCGCGCGCTCGCGTTGCAGATAGGAAGAAAAAGAGGGTCGTGCGCGGGCGAATAATAAAAATCACCCCCATAACTCAGGCGGACAAGCCAAAAGTGGGGGAATGGCGCGCCTTGAGCTTCTTATCTGGCCACGGTCGAGGGGCTGTAGGGGTGGCTGCAGCCTGACATTAGCGTCGTCGCAGCAATTCTCCGTGCTACTTAAGGCGCAAGCGTCTGCGTCCTTGCCGTTTTTTATTTTTTCTTAGACTTTCTTTCCCCCCTCGCGTCTCTACTCCTCCTTTTTCTTTTTTAGCTTCCTTTTTAGCGTGCCGGAGCGGCTATTTTCTCGTGTAGCACAAGAGCTTGTCTGTTGGTTTATAAGCCAAGTTGCGCATACAAGAGTTTAATGTGAAAATTAAGTTTTATTCTACTTTTAGTTCTCTCTCTCTCTCTCTCTCTCTCTCTCTCTCTCTCTCTCTCTCTCTCTCTTCCTCTCGCACATACATACACACTTTCACAAGCTTCTGAAATGTTTATGGAAGATTTGTCAGATGAAATTGTAATAGCATTAGAATTTAACGCTGTCGTGAATTCAAATGGAGTTTTAAAATAAGTGCTATAATTTTCAAGAACATTGAATTCAATTTTATACACATAATAATGGCTATTCGAAGTCTCTTTTTTTGCTTAATATTTAACAACATATTTATTCACCACTAAGCTCTAGCTTATTAAAGTGGTGGATTATATAATGTGAATGAATGCAATCACAATTGTCTCGATTTACATTTCGAATGAAGCCAATATAGGTGTAAATAAAGCAGAGAGTATAAATCATCATACATAACGGCAGCGGCAACTATCTCGGAATTACATCGATTTCAGTAAGCCTATCCATTATCGACTCACTCGTGAAGTTATCTTCATTGGAAAAGTGTATACTACGGCATTATTGTGAGAATGCGTAATGTTTACATACCAACTTCGTTGTAGTAATTCTTCATTTTGTACTTTTCTTCTAATGACCCGTGAATACTTATTTATAGTTTGAAATTAGCACTTTATACATAAATTTGAAACTAAAGATCGAATTAATATTATTAATTTGTTAGGAAAGTAAGAAGAAGTTGTTTTTTAATACAATTTTGTTTTTAAATTAATTTTTTTTCATACAATATATTAGTTTCGATATTTTTATGTGTAAAGAATGTACGTTTTATAACCGCATTTAAAAACACGTATATGTACGTAGAATACGCGTAACTCTCCTGTCAACTGCATAGATCTTTCTTAAGACTATCTAGGTAGATGTATTTTGACCCTACGGCGGCATCGCATTCGCGATGTTTCAGCATTAGCTCTCTCTCTCTCTCTCCCTCTCTCCCTCTCCCTCTCTCACTCTCTTTCTCTGATTCTGAGCCTCACGAAAGAAGAATAAGGAGGAAAGAACGTGCATACATTGACGTAACAATCGGGGAAACAGTAAATTTTCATGTGTATTTGTCGTGGTCAGCAGCAGAGTGCATACTCGGCCCACGAAGAGGCATAAGAGAGAGAAGGTCCCCAATTCGTTTATCCTCTTCTTCTTTCCTTCGTTCCCTCTCGACGGACCACATTCTTCGCCACAACACGCATTGTTCCATTTCTCGTTTTTTTCGTTCCTTAACTTCTTCTTCGTAGTGTATAATACTTCGACGACTTCTGGCTTTATAACAAGCTCTCGGATGTGTGCTTCTCTCTCTGTCTCTCTCTCTCTAGAGCGTCGAAAAACGCTTGCGCGGATTTATGGTTTTACGATTGACCGACTGCGGTCTTTTCGTGTACAAGCGTTGACCTTCGAGCAGAGGGTCTCATCGGTGAGGAGGGAGAAAAAAAGAGCACAGAGTGGGAGAGAAGCTTATCTGACTCACCAATCCCCGGCGATTCGACCTTGCACGGGAGTGTATAACCCAGCGCATAAACCGTCGATTTTGGCTTCTTTGCTGCAGTGGTTTCTTCTTCCTCTTCCGACATTTTTTCCCTTCCACCCGCACTGAAGTGCATCTTTTTCTTTCTTCTCAGACAATAAAATAGATTGCAGAGACGACCTAACGGTCAACTGCGGACCTTTTCATTGAGGAGACACGCGATTCGAATGGTACGTGGTATACCTGCAGGATTCAGCAGTGCAGCTGACAAAAAATCGTTAAAACAAGCCGTTGCGAAGAGCCGACAGTCGAATTTTTTTCTTCTATTACTTCTCTGTTTGTGCGGCTCGTAAAAATTTACGACGCTTGAGCGCGTTGATCACTGCTCGACCATGTGTCCTATTCTTGCACGACAACGCATATTTTGCACATGTGGAAGTTTTCATTTTATTGAGTCTTGAGGAATGAGTGCGGAAGCTTTTTACGGACAGGCATACCTAGACTGCGGAGAGTAAAATGTATGAACGACGCACCGGACAAATTATTCGTCTCGAAATTCGCATGTAATGTTAACAAGATTGTGCCTCGATGACGAGTTAATCGTGCCGAATTTTTGTTCTCTCCTTAAACAATGCATAGGCACAATATACGCATAAAGAAATACCATCACACGAGATAACTGCGGTTTAAGACCCGACTCATTCAGCACAATAAAAGAGAGAACACAACTGTCGATCGTTACAATCTCTGTCCCGTCGGCATAATGATGCCCTGGCGCCGACGCATAAAACTCGCGTTCTACTGCTACGAGCGCGCGGATTGCCCCTAATATAATGGATATACATAACGGGCCACGAGGCGCGAATTAGCGCGGTACTTTATCTTGGCGAGATGAGCTTGTATATTAGGATAGCGCGTGTAATTTATGAAGAGTCTAAACGAATTATTCATGACGGATGACTATTTTATCTTTATTTATTTAAACAGACTCGATCATCAGATTGAAAATTATACATATGCTTTGTAAAAACTAATACAAAGTACATACCATACAAGTTATACGTTGATATACATACTGCGGGGGATTTTGTTTTGTAACATAGTAAGAAAGCTCCGTTGTAGCTTGATGTGAGGAGTTTTTGACATTCTTCCATTTCTTTGTCAGGATCGATTACGCTCCAAACAACTGGACTGATTTATAAAGCAAGTTGAATGAGAAAAGTTTTTGTTATCTTTCAAAGGCTAGATACGGCTGGAAGTATTTCGAAGTTACTTTTTCCAAACGATGCAACTGCCGCCTCTGTAAAGCTGAATTTCGAATTTTAACAGATTGTTCTTCATGTTACCCTTCTCGCGTCTACTTTATCTCACACCGTGATTTGCATTTATATAGAAAAAGTATCCGTCCTTTTTTAACGAGCAAGCAAGATGACGAAAAAAAATTTATCAGCAAGAACGCACGATAAAACACAAACGACAAATACTTCACAAATATCCTCTGTAAATTGTAATGGCGGAGGTATACGCATATCTTAAAAAAGGAGCGAAATTAGGGCCCGGCGGGAAGCCAGCTTCTCCCGTTTCTCTACCGTCGCATCGATTAATCTTTCCATACAGGCAACAGGAGTAGAAGAAGCTACTCCTCTCCCGCTATATACAGCCTCTCCATTCTCGACATTGGACACGCGTTTCCGGCTCTGTGCATGTAATCTGCTGCGGCTGCATTGTCGAATTTGCATGCAGTGTAAAAAGTAAAAAGAAATACATAGACTTGGTGTATGTATTTGGTTTACGTCGTCGGAATGAGGACTATATATTTTTCTGAAGTCTTAATAAATGCATTACAAGCGCAATTTTCGTCTTAATTTTTGGGAAGGTTGTTAAAGAAATTGGGGTTGATTAATTGTGTATTTGAACGTCGGTCCCTTGCATGTATATACCTTTTTAATTGATAAATTTATTGACTACGCTGTTTTTTTTTGTTTTTATGTATAAAACGAGAGAAAACCAGTTTTGGTTTCGTACAATAAGCGTGCTGTACTCGGCGCGTAGAAGAACACCCACGTATGATTAAGTTATACTAACTTTGCGTAATTCAAAAAAAATATTTTAAAGACTAGCGTATTTGTATGTGAATGTAAGATTATATAAATTTTATTTTCATTGAGGGAACACTTTAATTGAGTGTAATTTGTTTCCTTTCGCTTACATGTTTATAATATCGTTATAACGGAGAATGAGAGCGAGCGAGCGAGCGAGAGAGAGAGAGAGAGAGAGAGAGAGAGAGTGTTATCAACGACACTCGGCTTTCCAAGCTTGAAAAGGCAGGCTCTTTGAAAGTTCATTCTCTCAGCAACTTGGTAACCAAGTCCAAAGTAATTAACTCAAACTATTCCAAAAATTTTCCATTATACTTTACAACAATTTAAAGGGTCAACGCGCATAGTGCTTACTGGTGTATACACATCCTCGAGAAGTTTCATACGACATATGCACTACTCACTAGATATACACATAGGTATACAGCTATACGCACAGAAAACGAGAAGTGTACAAGAAAAAGAAGAACTGCACACTTGCGCAGCTACAATACAGAGAAGTGCCAGAGACCGCGGCATAGAGTATCGGGGGAAAGCCAAACTGTGGATTAGAGTTATTTGCGTCTCGGAGGCGGCCATAATTCTCCGTGACTATTTCCGTCTCGCAGATCCTCTCTCTTTCTCCCCCTCGCTCTGTGCTTCCTTTCTCTTTCTCTGTCGCGTGAAAGCACGTGTATTTGGTCCGCGGGGACTCTCTCGCATTCGAAATATTTGAAGATTGGGGTGGATAGTTTTTCATATACACTCACGCATACTTGCGTCATTCCAGATCCCAAGGGTATGAGGTATACCTATATTGTATGTATGCGAGAGCTACTGTATATCGCACTGGCGTAGAGAGACGCGAGGAAGCCGAGTGATATTCTACTACTATACTACTACTGCTTCTGCTGCTACTGGTACGAGAGCACGCAGCTGACAGCTGTTCCCTCGGTGGGCCGGCAGCGCGCAGAGACGACGGTGGGGAGGATTCAGCCTAGTCGCGCCCCTTCTATAATGGCTCCCTTTTCTTCCTTCCCTAACCAGCATGGCTGGCCTCTCTTACTTGCTCTCCCTACTCTCTTGTGCGGCGCTCGCTCTGTCTCGCTCGCACACTTGCCTAGTCAGCTACGTCACGAAGTCTGGAAAAAGAGAGAGGTTATACGTTCGTATACATACGCGCGAGCCTCAAGCATATGTGGCTTGGTGCGTGACGTCACGTATGTCTAGCCGAGTGACGTAGTTTCAGGTATATATATATATGTGTGTGTATGTGTATATATACCTATATATATATATATATATATATATAGAGAGAGAGAGAGAGAGAGAGCGGGTGTGCGCGCGGTAGTTAATTTTACAAGATCGGGGACTTTTATTACCGCCGCATGACATGGTTTAGCAGCGGTGACCGCTGTTGTATTTTTACGATGTGTTGACGTTTACCGAGAGCTATTTGATTGGCAATAAAGCAGAAGATGATGTCGATTAATTATCGATGAGAAACCAGCTCTGCAATAATATGCTTTCGTGAATCGTTGCGAGACTGATTTTGCGAGTTTGATTATTCTGCTAATGGATTTACCAGTTCGATTAGATAAAGTTTATTATTTTGAAAAAGGTACGAGATTAAGAATATAGAGACAGAGAACTGGCCTACTAAATGTGAAATTAACTAAAACGTGGAAATAACCCGTGCTTCTCTTCGAATCAGTTCTAAATCTGCATGTTCCTCGACTACTGCTTGACTAACAGCCGAATGAAACTCAACTGAGCGCAAATTCATTCATCGGATAAAGCAGCACGTAAGGTCGTACATGCAAAATACGAGCCACTCGATCGGAACTCTTAAAGTTAAGCTGTATCCGCGTGCGCGTATCTGTAGTATCGACGAGGGACCGAGGGAGAAGAGAAATCACGAGCACATCGATACCTGCTTGGCTTTGCAGCTACACAGAGAGCTACGATATACCAGAGACTAAGTATGTACAAGCTCTCTAGACTCTCTCTCTCTCTCTCTCTCTCTCTCTCTCTCTCTCTCTCTCTCTCTCTCTCTTTCGCGAAACACACGGCTTCGAACGGTGGCAGCACCGTCAGCGATAGAGACGGCAATCGTAAAGCAAGCAGTTTTACGAGCTGGCTGCATACAACTGAACGCGAAAGAAGGAAACAAAGAGAAAGAGGGAGAGTAAGACAGGGGTTCGCTTTACGAGCGCATAACAGGCGCGTTTATGGCCGACGATCACATGGATGTCGGCCGCATACCTTCTACCGGGACTATATAACCAGGTCCCACGCCACATAACCCAGTGCGGGGTAAACAAATCGTAAAGCTCGTCGGCACTGCATTCACTGACCTCGCACAACCGTGCGCACATATACCTATAGATATACACTTGTGCGCGAGTGTGAGAGCTACTGTCCTCCCTCTCTCTCTCTCTCTCTCTCTCTCTCTGTCGATAGACGGACTGCAACTCGACGTGGCTCATTTCATTATCGGATTTACGTGCGTTGCATAAGGTACGATTAACGACTTTATCGCGCGCTCTTCGGCTTTTTTATGATGCACACGGCGCTCTCGATTTAATTGATGTCGAGGAGCGAATCACTTTCTTTTTTATGTTGTTTTCGATTGGAATTTAATTGATTTCAGTTTTTTAACCATGATTATTAGCATATATTTTATTTGAGTGGCAGCCTACGTTTATGACGAATTTTCTGAGTGAGAAGATTGATTTATGAGTCCAACCTATATTAGATTTATCTAATCAATTAAAATTAATTAATAAAGGACAAATTATAAAAATATTTAAATATAAATAACGTCTTAGCTATATTCGTGTATGCAAATAGCACCAACACATACAATATAACCTCGTTTCAATGAATAATCATCCAATTACAAAATAAAAAAAAATCAAATAAAAAATAAAAATTTCACGCGATTAGCACGTACGACCTGTGAAAAGTAAATGCTCCCTTTTCCTTTCGGTTCCTTCTTGTCGTAGATAAAATGCACTCATTTTTCATGCAAAACAGTCGGTCGCGCTTGCTGCTTCGCGAAGAAACACGAGCGATAAACGATAATTTTACGAGGAGTACTTGTTCGAGCAAAACGCACCCGCGAAGAGAGAAATTCAGCAGTAGCAGTGTGCCGTCGGAGAGTGAGAGAGCTGAGAAAACATATAGGTATACCGTATACAGTGTATATTATATGGTGGGGAGGTAGTCGTGTAGTTGCCTGCGCACGAGGCCGCTTTCGATCAATGGGCTGCGCGAATGCGCACGCACGAAGCTCTTTCTCTCCCTCACTTTCTCTATCTTTCTCTTTTTTTCTTTCTATCTCTGTACATATGCACTTGTCTTTTGCAATCCTATTTCGATTCGCGCGAAATAGTATTGCAAAAGAAATTTATATATACATATATATGCATGTATGCCGAAGAACTGCACATGCACACGTGCGCTTCAATAACACCATTACATAACTAGCTATAGGTATGGCTAGTATACTACTACGAATAGGCAGGCTTGTCCAGATGCCGGTACAGTTTTATGACTCCCGAAATGGCTAGCGAAGTCTGACTATTTGATCGTTTTACGAGTATAGGGAGTATGTCTTCACCGTATAGCCAGCAGATAGTTCTATGCCTATACCGGTACGAGTATGTATAATAAACGAGCATACGAATTGCCAACAGCAAATTGAACGAGAGCATCTTTGAGTTACACTGACCTACGGATGAGACAAATTACAAAAGCGCGCTTCCTATAAAATATTTTAATGTAGGCATGGATATATTCTTTACCTGAGTATTAAATCGGAGTATTAATAAAAAAAACTTAATTTCATACTAAACACTATTGGAATGAATCAACATAGGAGGTATACAGAGTATTCTGAACGGTAAAAGACCGAAACCACACAAATAAAAAATTAACACTCTTGATATGAAATATCTCGTGTACATAAAAGTAACACAAAGCACCCACTCGTTGAACGAACGAGCTTTTACATTAGACAGAGTCTGAATTTTTAACGCAACGATTATTCGAAATAAAAAAAATAAAACGCACTCGAGAGTATACGTTTACACACAACGGCAGAATGAAAGGATTGGGAAAGACGTCAGAGAGCGAGTGCAGACTTTGGCTAATAAATTCAAGTGATGTCGTGGTATTTTTTTCGTAGCGGTCATTAATATGAGAGTTCCTTTAGATTAGTCCTCTCCTTCTCACACCCTCCTTCCCTCTCTACTGCGGCCTCCCTTGCCGAGCTAAACCCGAGAGACACGCGCTATTATTGTAACGGAAGAAATTTTAACTCGCGTCTGCGAAAAAAAGAGAAAGAGCGGGCACACACACACGCAGATATATAAATGTGTACACCATAGCGAGCACGAGTTGAAGAAAGAGCAAGAGCCGCGGAATAAGAGAACCAACTCGCTTTCGCGCGTGCACAAGTCAAGGGAAGAAGAAGAAGAAGAAGAAGAAGAAAAGCGAGAAAGAGAGAGAACCCGCGCGAGCCTCGGGGGGTGATTTATTCGAGTTAATTCCAATTCCATTGGAGCCACGAGGTTACGAGAGAGAGAGAGAGAGAGAGAGAGAGAGAGAGAGAGAGAGAGGACGCAGCGCGGCTCGAGAGGAAAGGAAAAGACCAAGCACAAGCCAGCTGAGTAAAAGAGAGAAGAGCAGGAAAGTACGAAAGAGGGAAGAGAGGGAGAACGGACAGCGCTATATAGGCGAAAGGAGGGGGTGGATATTCTTATGCAATTTGCCAGAAAGGTTCAAGAACCCGGGAGATCCCGCAATTTATCTTGCCTTATGTTACGCCGAGCCAAGGCAACGGAAGATAGATGGCGTCACTGCTTCTCTCTCTCTCTCTAGCTACCAACTCCCCTTCATCCTACCTACCCTCTGCTGCTACTGCTACTGCGTCTACCTCACCCCCTCGTGCAGCACAGCAGCTATATAGTTCTCTCTCGGCCACCCCTTCCCCTAGCCAATGAGGAACGACCGCGGTGGCCATCTTGGATGGAGAGTTATTGAACGAAAAAGATGAGTAAGAAGCTTGTTATGGGGGTGCGTTGTGAGTACCCCTTCCCCTCTCTTTCTCTCATACTCGCTTCTTGGCAAACTCAGCAATATCTTCTTTTCTCTTTCTCTCACTCTCTTGCGGCTCATGTTCTCGTTCTCTCATGCAATACTTATACATATCATCGGCCGAATTCGTATTCTCTCTATAGCTCACCTTCTGCGCGCGTTATCGAAGAAAAAGGGAAACGAATAGATAGCGAAGCAGTACAGTATAGGTGGGAGTGGCTGCCAGGGGTAGCTAGACGTGCGCAGGCACACACTGTGCGCGCTATATTGATCAATTGCTTTGCCGTGCTTTGCACTACTTTCCGTGGAGCCATAAAGCAGCGCCGGCTGAATCGATGAGGAAGAAAGTCGGATACAGAGGCGTTCTACCGAAACTAATTATGTAACGATGATCGCGATGCCGAGTTATGTCTCTCGGAATGTATTTAACAGCTGAGCGAAGCCGCGAAGACGCTGTTACGATAGACGCGTAAGCATCTACGATCGTTAGTCAGCAGATTAAAAACCTCCAGAAGTTTTAACGACTCTTGTCGCGATGTTATTTTTTCATCTTTAATGCTGCGATCGGCAATACAAAAAGAACAAGCTCGCCCGAACAATGAGTACGGTCTACGGTATACCACAGGGAATGTTTAGGTGAGTCCAGTTACAGATGCAGAGGCGATGGGAACTGGGGTGCATAGTTGCAGTTGAAAGAACGAGAAAATTATATTTATCTTTACTTCTTCTTCTGAGTTCTTTTTGTAGATTTTTTCATGATCTACTAAATCGCGTGAAAAATATACATAATTAGGTAGCAGACAAAATCGGAGGATAATGTTTTATATTACCGAATGTCAATATGGCAGATTTATATCGACTGAGCGAAACTAAGGGAGAGTTCAATAGTTCACCACCTGACGACTATTCTTTCCCAAGTGAGATTTCACTATTCCCATTTCGAGCAATTAATTTGTAATAAATAGCATTTGAAATGAAAATTCAAGTAACGTAATCAGTAGGATCACGGGAGAATTCGCTCGAAAATATAGTAGAGGAACGATTGATGCTCACTGTTCATAATCGTATTAAAATCAGTTATAGCTCGGTTTGACATAACTATAGCCGCAACTGCGAGGCTCTTATCCTCGAACCACAAATTCATGTCAACTCTCTTCGCTTACTTGCACCACACTCTTCACTTATGCCTCGCGCGTCCTAAGTTTATAGCGTCGTGTGCGCGCAGCTGAGGGGGCTTCGAAAGCGAAATTTCACACACGAAGTCCGCATCTGCTTTTATATACGGCAAAATGCCAGTCGATCGTGAGCAGCCTGTCAACGCTCCTCGACATTTAGGCGCGCGCGCGCGCGCGTGTACGTCTATAACAACTTGTGGCGGGACGAATCTGCAGCGGTGGTGTGCGTGCACGAAAGAGCATCCTTCCGCGATCGATTTTATCGCCGATTGTATTCCTGTCGTGTATGACTCATGTGTGTGCTTCGGTCCGACTATAACCGGAGGAAAACCATATAATGCATCACCGGAATGCCAATGCACCGCGATCGCGCTATGAGAACGATACTATACGTGCATATTATCCTTAGTTTTGATTTCATTAATATCTATCGGAGGCGATGGAATGTTTCTCGAGAGAATCGTTCATGCCGGTCGAGTTTCAACTTGTCAAGCGCTGATGTGGATGGGAATGGCTCTCATTTCGCGTAGCATCGCTAGGTTATTAATTGGGAAACGTTCATCGCGTTCGTTCAATAACACATGGCTTGCTTTATATGCTACTTTTCTGTTTTATTACGTCGATTGTCTACATTACCTCATAAACGACGAGGCATCTTTTTCAATAAGATGCCCGCGATCTCATCCTGGTTCAAAATTGACGACCTTTCCCGCCGCGCCCTTCGTCCCGTCGCGCAGTTGGCGCTCACGCCGTCAGATGTCTCTTTCGATCCTTTGACTCAACGCTCCATCTACGGAAATTTCGGTGAACTATCTGGATCCCGCGCGCACCACGTGCTGTGTCTTCTGCGGCGCACGTTCCACCGCGCACATATATGCGCAGGGGAGGCAGGAGCATCAACAGCAGCTGCGCAAAAGAGACAGCGAGGTAGGGGAATTCCATAGCAGCAACGTGAGTAAGACGGAAACAGCGAGAGAGAAAGGGAAGAGGGCCGAGTCTCTAGGGTGGGGATATTCTCGTAACGGCGCAGAATCCCATCGATCATTCCCCGGTGTTTCACGCCGGCGTGTGTTCTACAGCGTGCACGCGGACTGCCTTCGACTTGCCCCTCCCGCTCTCCTTGCTCGCCACATGGTTCCCCGTTTTTCTCTTGGGGGGAGCACCCCACCCCCGCGTGCGCCACTATGCTATATATACACACATATATATACATACATATATATATATATATAAATATATGTGTGTGTGTGTGTGTGTGTGTGTCTATACACACGGAATCTCTCTCTCTCTCTCTCTTTCTCTCTCCCCCGCCACGCGGCTGGGCAATGCCGAGAGACGACGACTATCACGAGGTCTCTCTACCTTCCTCTATTATATTTATGCGCCGGCTCGCGCCCGGGAAGGTTTATGGTTCTCGTACACGCGCTCGCTTAGTTTTCTTGTCTGCCGCAATATCAGCGGTCTTCGTGTTAACGTCAGTGCGATTATTATCTGTGATCATTTTTGTGACAACTATAAAGTGATGACGTTCGGAATTTGGTGAATCGATCGCTCCGTGTTGTTTGTTTTTTTTCTTTAGAAAAAATAACAAAGGGAGCTCGGTTTTAAGAAAAGGCCAAAGAAAATGAGTGATTGCGAAGATAAGCCACGTGGCGCAGAGTGCAATGAGAACCAGTAATTAGTGAGTGCGTTTACCACCTCACCTCCATTACACTTTACCAATAACAAAGAACAGCGAAAGAAAGAGAGAGCAAGGGATGTTGCTGAAGCGAATGTTGCGCTGCCGATGACAAGTACCCAACCGTTAGCCGCACCACTGCCAGTAGACAAGTTCCGCGTTGATCAGCCGGTTTGTAAACGATGACTTTTATGAATGTACTAATTTTGTTTCTTTATATTTATATTTTATGGCTTAAAAACATTAATAATAAATCCTATGATTTTTCTTTGTTTCGAAAATATTCTCATTTTATTCGTCGAGTTGCTATGTTAGTGTTAATCCTTACATTTAAAGTCCACTGTTGAACTGCTTGTAATCGAGTCGTCGTCAATGGGTACGGAAAATTCCTCCACTAGTCGTCGATCCTCAGCCTACACGTGCCTTCAACGCAACGTCGATGAAAAATACTCGTGCGTGCACATCAAATCTATGCGTATAATGTGCGGCTCTTGCGCGCGAACACACACGTACGAATATTACAGTCATACACCAGTGCATAAATCAAAGCACGCCTACGTGTATACGTGAGAGCGCCTCCGTGTGTACACACACGTACACACGCACACGCTCACCTACACCCACACTCACACGCACACACACACACACACACACACACACATATATATATATGTATATATTATATAACGGTATATGTAATTTATTGTTTCAGGTAAGTGACGTTGTGGAGCTGATCCAGAGTCCTCCTGACGAGTATATATGCTGCGTGTCATCCTCCTTTCCGACACCCAGTGTAGAATGTAAGCATATATTTCGTAGCAACCAATATCAAAATGAGAATACATATTCGTATATATATTACACTAGTCGGGGACACGAACTTGAGCGCATACATATTCGCTGGAGAGCGGTACAGTAGTAGCAACAGCAGCAGCGGCAGCAGCAGCTGAGCGAGTGAAAGTGTTGACGAGTGTAGTTAGAGCGATACATTTGCAGACACGCGTGTGCGTTGCAAAGAATATGACGAGTCTGATGCAAGCGAGTATTTTTGTCATTTTCTCTAGAAATGTTGGGATTGCGCTCTACTTTTCTTGTCCGTGCAAATCGTGCGTGTGTTTCCGTTGATAATTCCGAATGCATTCGATCGGAGATAGATGTAGAAACGTGAACGCATTCTCAACCTCGTAGGAACACTCGCGGTTCTATGCATGTATACGTGATAAAATAATTTAATGAATAATTAATGAATATACACGCCAAAAGTACGAACTTCGGTATTCTAGGTTGAACTATTTTTCTTTCTGCACGCGACGTTTGAATATATTGGATATCGTATATAAACTGGGATAAAAAGTCCACTTTTGTGTGTGGGTATGTATTTGTATAACGAGTGTATGCGTCAGCACGTGGATATTCTAAGATATATTTAGAGCGAATCAATGGTCTGTTTAAAGCAAAAGCTCCGCAGAACATGTTAACGATTATCATAAACATCCAATTTCCGCGTAATAAAATAGACGTTACCATTCAATTATCGAGAATCGCTCTTCATTCTCCATAATCAGTTATATAAACTGCGTAGTTTTGTAAGTACTCAGAGCGAACTGTATTATAAATACCAATACAGACTGGGCGCCGGTAATGACCATTATATTACCGTAATGGCGTTTTGAGGCCAAGATAAAGCACACGTGTGCAGGAGGAAAAAACTACTCTATATATATACATTTACACGCGTATGCATGCACATATAGCTCTTCTCACTTGGTATATATACCACAGGTGTAAACGGGTTTGAGCGAGGTGCGGTTATTAGCCGCCATATACGTGCTTGCTGTTCGCGAAGAAGGACGGATGTGTAGGAGAGTAGGATGATAAAGAGCGAAAGAGCACGTGCGAGAAAAAGAAGATAACTGCAACGGAGGAGGAGCCGCGATGCGGAGAGAAATCCTCGTCACCGCGGCCGGATAGAGTTGGCCACACACCGTCGGCTTGTAAAACACGCGGAGAGATTAAATGCTTCATTAATGTGATTAAAGTAAAAAACTGCTTGAGTAATGAGCCGTGCTGTGAATCATTCATCTCGGATATGTGAGAAAGTCTCGGAATTTCTCTTGCTCTTGTCTCTGACAATGTTGGTAACATATCTGCGGGTAGGTGACATACAAGGGCGATACTTTTTCCTTTCAAAACACATATTCATACTCGAATGGTATTTTTACTTTTTTGAATTATTAAGAGGCTGTAATCTGAATTTCAATACATACGCGTTACGCGACGCACTTATTCAAGAAGGAAACTTGTTGCTCGAGTTGATAATTCGCGCCTCTCCGTATGAAGATACACAGAAAATCCTTCATCTTCGCAAATGATGCGCGAAAATTTAAAAAATCAAGACATTAGACATTGGAGAGCTGTTGCTCTTGGCTTGACGCAGCCGGAAGCGCCGCGCAGTAAGAACAGGGTCGTTCGAGGAATTGGTTGCACGAGCTCGCTCTTATATACCTTCTCTCTTGCCTTCCTTCATTCTTCTCTCTTCGATCGTCTCTTTTTATCTCGCGGCAAAGAGCCTCGCCGCCACTGGCAGGGTATACAGCTCGAGAACGAGAGAAAGACCCAGAAGGAACAAGGATGGAATCGAGACCGGTCGCACGGCGAACTCGCCGAGGTATATAACATATATACATGGCTCTTTCTCGCATACCGCAAAAGTCTCGCTCCCTCTTCTACAGCTCGGGGAATGCTCAATGCAGAGGCTCTACCACCACCCATACCTCTGTAAATGTACACCTATATATACAAGCTCACATGCAGCATCTCACATCGGCTCTCTAATGCTCTCGGAGGAGCTTAGAAATTTTTCCATTCCCAAGAGTTGCCGCCACCGCGATTCGTAGACATGTCCCTCGCTCGGCTCTCTTTCTCGCATCCAAGAGAGAGAGAGAGGATTGAAGCACTACCTCGTATAAGTATAAACCAGGGTCTCGGAAAAGAGCGACAGGGGCGGGATATGCTCCACATAGTAGAGTAGGGCTTTTGTGCACGATAGAGCTGCCATCGTCTTGCCATACAAACGTCCTCCGCGATTACATATGCTCCGGACGTGTGTTATATATATCTGTGGCTTCTTTCTTGGTTAAATACACACGCGAGAGGGTGGCAAGTATACTCCCTTTCTCCGCCTCGCGCCTCCTTCGCGGGCACCGATTGGAAATATGTGTGCACGTAACAGAAACTGAGAACAGAGTCAGTTTTATATCGAACGATCCTCTTCAAGGTGCACTGGAACGAAGAGACTTGCTCTACGGCTTCGCTGCAACATTGTGGCATGCTTTTTGTACCACCGCCTGCCCTTGCGCTTTGTTATTTCGAAGATTCTTTTACGCGATCTGTAAAAGAATGTCTCCTGTCTGTTTTGCATGCATATATATATTTGTAAAGTAGCTGCGATGCATCGAACGTGAGAAAGTTATTGTTTCCCTGATAGTCGCGTGAGTATTTCGCTCTGCATTTGTAATGAGGTTCGTGCTTATCCTTTTCTAGTACTTGTGAGAAAATTATGAACATTTGTCGGGTGGCGTATGGTAAGCAAAACTTAAATGTAATATGTGCATAGAAAACGGCCTTCTCTTGATCTCCATTTTTTCGCACCATCTTATTAGCACTATTTCTGCAGATTATACCGGCAAAATATGTGTATAGTATACGCTCATAAAACGTTTACAGTATATAGATTTTCGATCTTTCCGTGAGAAGGATTGGATTACTTTACAGCTGCAGCGATTAATCTGTTACGATCAAGTGCCCACATGTCAGTGCGTTAGATATATATCATTCAAAACGAAACTCATAGGAAATTGTTTAGTTGTAAAATACGGGTAATTAGAGTGGCTCGAGACGGCCTTAAGGCCAATTAAATTCTAATAAGGTAAACTCGAAGATGACATAAATAATTTAGAGGAAAAAACAGCAATTCATTTATGCCGATACCGATCATAACCGTAAAACTGTTGCACACATATGTAAACACGTACGTACAAAATAGAAAAATCAAGCCGGACACGCAGTCTCGATTTCGCAGCTTCTCTAGATATATATTCTAGGCTCGTGGCCGGTCTCTCCTTGTACCACAGAGCAAAACGCTGCCCCTCCAAAGCTGCCACAAGAAAAAAGGAATAAGATAGAAAGAGCGAAAGAGAGAGAGAGAGAGAGAGAGAGAGAGAGAGAGAGAGAGAGACAGAAGGAAGACCTGGCTTGCTGCGCACTCTTGACGCAAAGTGCAAGCAGGCAGATGCGATCAGCGATTATGCACTTACGGCGTTAGCCTGCCTCGGCGTACATACCTCCGCGCACACATTTACACGCTCGGTCTGTTCTCTCGTTCTTTCTCTCTCACTATACGCCATATAACGGCCAGCCGTGCTCGAGAGCAATGCATCTTCGCGGCGTGACATCGAGCTGCGCCACTAATCGTACGACAATCTCGCGCGCGCTTACGGAAAGAGTTCGCGCGTCCCCTGTGTCTACGTGTGTGTGTGTGTGTGTGTGTGTGTGTGTCTCCATGTATATCTACATGCCTATATGGAAGAGTATACGTGTGCAGCAGCCTTATTCCATGGAGCTGGAGAGTGTCCGATATCTCTCGCGCCGCGTACAAACGACAATCGTATAATTAGGTGTCTCGGCGGCGATGCTGCGCGTATATACAGACGCACAATATCTTAAGGAGCGACTGCTCGAGACACATTGGTGTGTTGTCTTGCGGCAAAGCAGGTACACACACTCAAGAGGGGATATACGGTACATATAGGTATACCTACCTGTATAGGTATATCTGGTTGTATGTGTATATGCTGGTACGCGTGCGAGAACCAGCCGCGCTCGACGTGCCCTCGACGGTTTTTCTACTATCGACGCTCATCTCCACCGATACTGCATGTATAGTCAAAGGCGCGAAAGACATTTATTCGAGAGTTCTCGATGCTACGCATGTCTCTTCGAATATCTATATACTTTTTCTTTTTCTGCTTCTTTCTCAATAACTAATTATTAGCCACCGCGTAGAAGCCTTGGGTATCATAAATACGTACGCAGCTCTTTTCTTTTTCTCGCGTATCGCGTAGTCTGATTCAATTACTATCTTCTACATCGAATGTATTATTTCGCATATGATAGCCTAACGATCAGACCTGGTTGATTGTAGTTTTTGCTCAACGGCAGCAGCTACACGAGAAAACGAGATAATTAATGAGGTCGACTCAACGCTGTGTACGTACAACCCTTTCAATTTATGCGTCACTGTATATTTATACATGTTCATTGCTGCAAAGGAGTGAATCGTAACCGTATGTATACAGTATTCGTACGTATGTGTACACGTTATTTCGAAGAGATATTAATTCGTGCGAAACAAATTTGTCAGGTGCTTTATAATCATATATATATGATAGTGATAGTGTATGATAGTTAATTTTTGAACGATACGCACGGGGTACATTTTTGCGCTTTGCGTCTATGATTTATTTAGAGAAAGGCGATCAGCAATTTGATTACAACTTCTTCAACAATGATTTTTTAAATCGAAATTATAACTATATAAATTTACTACAATAATGTACCTCAACAACGAAATCGAATATTCACATACCGAAAAAAGTCAGGGTTCGCGTGCCGAAGTAGGCCAAACATGACAGTGGTAGCCCAGGTAACGAGGCTTTTCAACCTCGCACTCGTCTATATACGAAGGCAAATCTCTCGAGGGCGTCGAAATTTTAGCCTTTCAAAAACAAAAAACAAAAGAAAATGAACTAGACGACCGCGTTGGAGGGAAGAGTCAGTACAGCTGCGTGCAATGAGACAAAAAGCTCTCGAGATGGGACAACGAAGTCCACGCGTACGTAGCGTGTAGACGTCACACCACCAGTAGAGCTTTTAATGTGCTCGTAACACGACACACCTCCGCTGTATGTTGCTCGCGACGGAAAGGTGAATATATATAAGTACATACTTGGAAACCAAATAGTAGACAAGATAGGAAGCAAGGTGGAAGTCGAGTAGAGTGTGTTTATACCGAAATATATATGATTTTCACCTTAATTTTGCTTATCGTAGAAGATTATTATTACTTATCATACAATAGATTTAAAAATACCTCAGTATTGAGATTCAGTGTTGAGAGAGTCTGAATGGATTAACTATAAACCACCTATAAACCACAATTAATGAAAATTATCGGGAACCACCTGCAAGAGAGGTTCTACGTAACTCCCGCAATTTCTCATCCGCAATACAGAGTTCTAAAATTTACCGAATTTCATTTACAACCACGAGCAAAAATGGCATTCCGGCTTTCAACGAATAAAGTCACGCGATCCCAAGTTGCGGCTAGCTACTCGGATGTAGAACGTGTGTACATATACAGTCCACCCTCACCTTATTCGTATGTACCTTCTACGTGGAGCGACCCTTTTCCAAGCGCTTCCTATGATTAACCGTCTGGCCAATGGGAAACGATCGAAAGCAGGAGGGAGACGAGCGATTTCAATTAGCCGTGAGACCTGAGATAAGACCTGAGAGTCAATTTCTCTTTGCTTTTTTTCCCTCGTCCCTCCATCGTATCTTTCTTTTTTCTCAATTTTTGCAGTTGCACGCAGATGATTTTCTTCAGAAACATACCTTTTCTAAATTCTCTTGTAATTCAATAATCGTATTTTTTTATTTCTGCGCGACGCTTATTTTTCATAGTAGGGGCTGAATTCGAACGTAACGGGCATCGAGTTATCACTGCTGGAACGCAAACAAAATTATAATATACCATGCAAAAGAGCCAAAAGCGTATACGGCACAGAGAGCGGTAACCGCAGCCGTGAATTCACCTATAACTATATACCTTTCCTCTAACTCCACCTGCGAGCATGGATATATAAAGCGACGGCGGTGGCGGCGGCGGTGGCGGCGGCGTCGTGACGCTCCTGCGCCTCAGAGTTACGGCCACAAATCACGCGATTCGTAATTGCTACTGTAGTCGAGCGACTGCTGCTGCTGCTGCTGCTGTTGCTTCGGGTGTATACGCTACATACAGGGGGACGAAGGAAAAAATGACGAAAAAGAGCGCGAGGGAAAGAAAAAAAGTCCTCCTGCGTCAGTTTGAACGTACTAATATGACGAGCGCACTACTTGTGTACACGTCAGGTAGATCTGTAGGCATTGAGATGGCCTATGCGATAGGTGGTACGCGTAGCAATTTTCCTTTCTATGAATAATCTCGAAAAGCAGTAATTTTTGCTCTACAAAACTGCGGAATTGCATTCGCTCGTGAGGAAGAGGGACGCTACTGATGTTTTACGTCATTGCCCTTATTCGCCGAGAATCATTTGTTTCGCTAATTTTGTAATAAAAGTAAATCGTTCTTTGTGTTTCATAGAGAGGTCGGTTATAGGTATAGTACAACAGGCCGCATTTCCTTGTACTTCCGTCCCGATGACCGGCTGGCAACATCTCGAGGGCTGGACCGTTAAAAGCATTCGCTGCTTATATATCCCACTCGTAATTACAGATATATGGAGGCTAGACTTGCGGTTCCGAATCGAAAAACACTCCCCGAAATGAGTCGGAATTGACCAACAAACAATAATGGCTCTTTCTCTTCCATTTGCACCCCTCGAAAAAAGAAACGCATCTATGAATTAAGGGAGCCCTTACCGGCGTTAAAAGACAAAGACTAAAGATGAAAGTTATGAGTATATTGAAAATAACCATTGCAGAGTGCTTTGATAGTTATCAAATAAAATCGCTCGCTGTTGCGCTAATAGTACAAAATAATAGTACAAAACATATGCGTAAACTATGTTCGTTATTGAGATATTTTCTATATTTACGGTATTCCCGTCGTTTACGAACTCGGCGAACGAACTGTAGCGAAATAATACAGTCACCTTGATATTGCAGGCCATAAGAATACCCTCCAGGATCTCTTCTAGATTCGCTGAAACAGTCCGGCTAAGCGCATATGGAGCGTAAATGTAGCGCACGTGTGTGGGTGGCAATAGCGCCCTACTCGGAAGGTTTCACTCGCGCGCGCGCGCGCGGTCTTATATATACCATCTCTCTCTCTCTCACTTTCTTATGTGCAGCTATCGCATTCACATCGCACTTCATAACCCTCGCTCTGCGGCGGCGTTTCTCGATCCGTTACTTCGCGCCGCGCGAGCACAGCCGCATATCAGAGAACGTTTCCTTCCTTCCGGCTGCGAGCTACGTGATCGATCCAATACTTATTCGACTAATTTTCCTTCTCGACGATTTAAACTTTCAATTGTATTCTGTGCGTTTGCGTTTTTATCGAAATATATTTTGCTTCTAACAGCTCTATTCTTTTTATTATATTTAAATGACTCAAAAATGTTTATGTTAATCTCTGTCAATTTGAGGCATTTATAGCTATCCGCGTGTCTCGACTCCTCGTATAACGTATGCACACATGTACCCTCGGGTAAACCTGCAATTTGACGAATTATCGATCCTCATCCACACCGCGAAGTCATAAGTACCGCTTTGATCTCGTACCGGTCGTAAATGCGATGCTGTGATGTCAGTCGCGCGCGTTTCGTAATCTCAGACACTTGACGATTGGCGACCTTCCTTCACCGACTATACTCATGCGCATACACACAAACGCATATTGTGTTTATATGTGCACGCACACGTACGGGCACATATAGGAGTTTTATATCTCATACGGTAGTTGCGATCGATCTCGACGCGGCAGCAGCAGCGGCTCGTGAAAGGTAAATCTTATAACATAGGTATACATACACCGCGGCGCTATTATAGCTATCGGAGAAGTATAAGCTGCTGCGCAGACGAGTGTATACAGTGGTAGCGAGTCGATCGAGCAACGTCGATCGATCTGTGTCACGGGTTCTCTCTGTCTCTTTCTCTCTTTTGAGATTGGATTCGATTTGGTTCGACGATGCTTTGCAGCCGATTTTCGGCAGATCTCTTAACCCGATTTATTTGCTCGTGCCTGCGCCAGTGTGATCTGACTAATACAAAAACGAGATCCAAGCAGAAAATTAGATTTGCGTCATTTTGTTTTGGTCCACAGTGAATAATTTTCATCGGCTTTTGTGAAATTATGTTTCGCAGTGATTTTTACAATTGATGGTATAACGGAACGCTCGTCGTCGCCAAGATGAAAGGGATCATCATCCTTTTCCTACATGCAGATGCGGGAAGTGATCGTGGTTCAAGGTGAGAACAGCACACGTTTCGTAAACTTGCAAAGCGCATATTCTATATACACGATGTAATCGCAAAATCCGCCACGCCATTGAGCGCAAAAGCAAAACATATGCAATTATTCGAGATTCCGACGGCGATAGAATTGCCAGTTTCGTTTTAAAGTAAAAGAGCCGACACCGCTGCCTCGTGCGGGTGCAAGAATATAAAAGATGATTCGCTGTGACCCGAAGAACTTGGCTATTAGAGTACGTGAATAGCAGCATATTTTGCATATATGAGTAGCAGTGGCAATTCTCTTTTTGTTCTCTTCGACTCTTATTTTTCTTCTATAAATATAAATATATATAACATATATACTCTCGCTGCGGAGATTATATTATGTCTCTGCAAATTTTTCACGCGTTCGCTATTTATCATCTTGCAGTTTTGAAATTCAAACAATTGTGACCGGAATATTTATCGCGGGCGGACTCGTTTGGTACTGCTTGTAGAAATTAATCTGCGAGGATTTAGTCGGCGAGTCTAATGCTCTGAGCGTAGGCGGTGAAAAAAGGCTTTAGTAAAACGATTAACTAGATTATATAGTGTGTAAAGTAATTGAAAGGGTCTGACAATATACTATTAAATATTTCTCTATGTACATATATCAAAATTAATATTTATATTTCTAATGAAAAATATTGAAGCATTGCACTCGCTAATGAATCTCTCGAATACCTGGACAATATTGTGCGCTACACAGTTTTTTATAAGGGTAAAGCATAAGCTAATAGTATAATTTGCCTTAACTCAGTCTAATCGTGGGTGGCTACTCGGTGCGTGACGTAGGATTGGTCGGATGTCTGACAGCTGATGGATGACAAGGCGGCCTTTCGACCCAAAGTTCCACCTCATAATCTGTAAATGTTGCCACCCTGCGTGTACAGTCCCTCTATCTTCGTACACATATACTTGTGAATTTGTACAATCCAGCGCATATTCATTACAATTTTCTTGATGGCGAAAATATGAAGCACAACCGAAGAGATATAACGGGATTATTAACTGAAATGGGTACATAACTCACGAGCCTCTTACCTCGTCTCCGACGCACGCTACTTCTTTCTGCTTATTTATATATATATATATGTATGCACCTACCGCGAAATTCTTCTATCAAAGCCGACCGACTAGTTTTTTTTTTATTTTCTATCTTCGGAATTTTTCCTTCGGTTATTAGCTGCGATTCCGATGATGCTTCATATATATATATATATAGACGTGTCAGTTGAAATTAGTTATCGTGAATATATCGCTCTGTAATTGGAGGCAAATAAAGCAGACGCGCACTTTCGATAATTTACCCCAGCATATGAACGTTCCAATTTAGATTCGAATCTCAAAATTACATTCTCCATGTGTATTTATCTAACCTTGATTTCTTTGTCGCGAATTTCTCTTACTCGCACGCAAGTTGTCTAAAACTAATCACGAGAAAACTGCTGTTCTCGGGGAGTAAAGGAAAGAGAGAAAGAGAGAGAAGACTGGCGATATAGCGTTATCAAGATCCGCGATCACACCGCCTGTGCCGCCGTCAGATGAGAATCTGGAAGGCATAAGGCAAGACGCGTATAAAAGCCCAAGCTCACATACGTACATGCACACTCGGTATACATATGTGTACATATATAAGTAACTGCACGCAAGAGATCTCGAGAAATCTAGCACCATCTTGAGCTACACTTGTCTCCCTCGTCTTATCATACCGATCTTGCAAATTAACGTGACTTTCCAGACGAAATTCGCTGAAAATACACTTGGAGCATAAATTATTCCGTGTACTAAAAATGTTTAATTAGCACGCGCGAGTGCCCGAGTGAAAAGAATTTTCTTTGGACATAAAGTAACTGTTAAAGTAGATTTTATTGCGGATCCCTGTGTTTATATTTTCACAAATACACCAAATTATGAGTGCGCGCTTTTTCGGCCGCGTGAAAAGCAAATAATTTATTGTACCGGCACATAAGCATATGGTGAGAGAGAAATATAAAGAAATTAAACACCATTGGCGTATATGTATATCGATAAAATCTCTCTCCACACCCATATCGCAATAACGCATTGCGGTCATAGGCGATTCGCAGGAACTAATTACCCACGAACAGTCGTTTTTTTTTGCTAGAGCAAACACACGCGTAAACGACTACTCCGCCAGAGTGCGCAAGTTCGCGCAAAGAAGTTATGCGCTCCAGCAGATCTCTTCCTTCTGTAGAGACTTTTTTCACCTCCACATTTTGCAGAGCCGAGTGTATGAGTTACAGCCTCAACGGAGAATATTACTACCTGTCCAGAGGAGCGGCCGCATCCCTCGATGGGGGCATTATTTATTCGGGCTCTCTGCGTTCTGCCCGTAATCGCCGAGACGTCAACCGTGCCCAGTCTCTCTCTTTCTCTCTCTCTCTCTTTCTCTCTCTCTTTCTCTCCCTCGTTCTGTTCCTCTTCGAAAGGATAGCTATGGTCTGAAGGCTTTGTTCTTGCAAGCAATCTGGAGGTTTTCGCTCGATCGTAATAACGTGCTTTTAACAATCCTAATCGGCTCTTTCTTATGCCTCCGATCTATACGATTTGGAGTGGTGATCATTGGTTTATATTATATTTATAAGATTTCGATGTTTTTGACAGATTCCGAGCTATTATCAGTTGACCATGGAATCCGGTTGAAAACTTTGTCCTTTCCTACGATGAAGAAAAATAGGCAACATTTCGTTTATGCACATATATGCACAATATATACATACCTGTAGATTAGTCTCAGCTGAAAAATTAGTAAGGAATTGGTGGGGAAAAAATGACGATCGAATAACCTTGTTCTTCCTTCATTTATCGTTGGTTTGTCCGAAATATATATATATATATATATATATATATATATATATTGCGAGTCTTGATTCTCTCCGTAATCGCAATTCCATCGATGCAACCGATTTTACGAGCGCGCGCGCGAGTGATGTTCCGACTTTACATATACGTACCGCTACTACTGCTGTTGAGGTTACTCGTGACTGTTATTCCTTTAATAATAGTCTTGCCACCTTGGCATCAGACCACCCAAATACCATGGTTGTATTAACATCACGTTCGAATATTACGAATTCTAGATGAGCTCGTGCGATGCCATAGCTTTATCTAACCGATTGATCGTTGTTTCGCTTTACTGTGATCATCGTTTCGGCTAGATGCAAAGATCGCGCTGTGCCTACCGGCGACACTTTTTTCATCCCAAGAAGAATCGCCTATTGATGGTAGCAGCTTGATGCAACGGTTCGGTGGAGATTGATTAATTTCATTATTCGGCAATTTGTTCGGTTTTACATATAAGGGGACCACCCAAAGACCGACGATGATTTCACTGGGTCGTGCGCTTATTTGTGCGACTGGTAATGGACGTGGACACACCACCGAAAAGTCGAATCTATTCTATAAGAGCGAAAGAGAAGAATTCTCTTGATCGATGAAAGGGCAATGGTTTTAAGAATAATGAAAATTCGAAAACATATAGCCAGCCAAGCGTGGATCACACAACTCCAAAGGTCCATGCATATGAGTCAGTGTAAACTCGCGATTGGCATTGCAAAAACACCCAACCGAATTTAAGGCGCGTCGATTGCAAGTGATTGTTAAACAGTGCCACGCGTCCGAGGGACAAATGCTCACGGATAAGGCAACGACTGTCGACCGCCCGTGGCGCCAATCATCTATATATGTATTGTATAAATAAACACACGCACGCAAATATGTACATCGAGCCACGCGAGTGCAACTCGCGCGTGGTCGGAAAATTGATTAGAACTAACTCTGCACAACCGCTATATACTACGTTCTCAAGGTCTTTTTTTCCTCTTTCTTCTTGTGCGAGCAGTGTTGATCGAGAAATCATTTCGCGAATAGCTCGTAAACAAATGGAAAGGTTTTCTAGACAATGCGCTATACGCTATGAATATTTATTATCTCGTTGTATTATTTATCAATGCGATTTTTATAATTTCTTAATGTCTACGATTTATACACGTTCTCTGCTGTACGAATTATCATCGCAGCTGTAACGGGATGCGATCCCTGTTTTATCAACAGCACGCACACCCCGGCGCGCAGCATCCGGCAGTCGCAAGTACAAATGCGGCGGGAGATTTGATTTTACCGTTGGGCGACGATGCTCCCTCTTTCGTATCTACGCTGAACCCCTAGCAACAGGATGCTGCGTCGAGTATCAACCAGATGGCGACTCAGTGGCATTCGGTTGGTAACTGGTTTTCGCCGAAAATCTCCCCCCTCTCGCCCCTCCTCAAAGGGATGGTACATGCGTAGGTTCTTTCGCTCGCAGGGGTAGGGATGTCTCTCGCTTGCAGACGGCGGAGGCTGCGACTCACCACTCTACCTTTCAACTTCCAAGCGCGCGGAACTGACCTTTCTCTCTTCTGTGTCTGTATGAGTGTGTGTTTTCTTGGGTGTGCTTCGGTTCTGCAGCTGGCAAAGTGCATAGAATATAATATATACACGCGGATTTATGGGATATCCTCGGGGCGATATCGCGCGGCGGCATCTAAAATGATGATTCGCCGTTAAACGTGCGTCTGAGAGAGAAAGAGATAGTGAAAGAGGAAAAAAGAAACGAAGCTGCATAATAGAGTAAATATAGGCCCAGACGCGCGCTTGCTGTGGTTCCGCGCGATTTATAGGTCCACTTAATGTGCCATTGATTCCAAGCGGCGTGTGCACGAGCTTTATCGCGTATAACTTTTCCCGAAGGCGCTTCCTCTTTGCGGGAAGAGAGAAAGAGAGGAAGAGGAGGTGTATCGTGCACTCAGACGCCGCCGCCGGGATTTTGACTGATTGTGAGAAAACGACCTTAGAGAGGAAGGAGAGGATTTTTTAATTTTATACTTTTACTTAGAGGCTTGTGGAGATAAATTGGTTTATTGGCTGGAGGGATTTTATGTGCTGTTCGGTGGGCTGGGCTCTTGCGATTATCGTGAATTTTTATTTTTTTTCAAACCGCATATATTTATACCGTCCTTAATAGAATCTCTTTGCGCGCGCAGGATGAATCGAGAAAGGAGTGACCGCGCCGCTATTTTTTTAAATTACTCAATATAACCGCCGTTACTCTTAAGCGATCGATTATCCGAATTTTTCAATTAGCAATTATGCCTGGACGTGCAGCTCAGTATGCAAAATACCGGTACAGCCAGTGACTTTCCACTGTACAATTACGCGCAGAGTCTAGCAAAGGAACGATTTTCTTAATGATTTTTCTAGCTCGAAACCCTATCCATTACTCGCGTAAAGACGCGTTAGTTTCTACAGTAGTAGCCTTTATCGCACTGTATTTCGAATTACGTCGACGCAGCTCAATATATGTCATCGAATCGTCATTTATATTGGCGTCGGCGAGATGCATTTTAAATACTGAATAAATAAGAATCGATAGTTTATTGAATCTTTCGTCCTTTATAGTTTCCCGCGTGTGAGCTCATTCCCTCGCATATCATCTTCCTCAACTCGCTTATCTCTGTAAGAAAAGCTATGCAAATTTTCAGGATAATGCGGTTCGCGAATCGCCACTGCTGTATGCATATTTGAATGAACTTTTGCCTTCGACAGTTTGTGCATTTGGTGGACGCCATAGTATTGCGCGTTCGATGTTTTCTCTCCGGCTTCCGTCGGACGCTGTTAGCGCAAGTGTCTGGTGCGCATCCGTTGAAAAGATATTGTCGCGTTATTTTTCTAGTGTCAGACAGAGAGAATTAGGTAATTGAATCCGCAATACCCGAATAAATAATTTCCCTACATGAATGGATAATGAATGGTGATGATTTTATACAGATTAACAATATAATACGCTGTTTTGGAACGAGATTCATAATTTTATTATATGTACAATTATATGTACAATTATTGTACATTCAAGTGCATCAATAAATTTGGATAATTACTATGGAAAATGAGAAATAATTCTATTTACTATAAAAGTTATTAATCCAACAATTAATACTGCTGTATTGGATTATAGATATACCTATAAGCAAATTTGTATAAGAATGCATCTAATTAAAGTCATGTCTCAACATTTCAATCTTCAAACCAAGCATTCTACTGCGATTTCGATAGGCTTGATTATTCAACCGAACTACTTGAAAGATACTAAGAAAACATGGGTGAAATTGCGCCACATAAAAAATTCGATTTCGCTTCGATTTTTATTTCGCTAGCACAGGCCTGACTCTAAACCAAAACCTACCATAGATTACTTTATGAGCGCCAAGTTGTTCCGATTATCTTAGAATGCACGTCGCGACGAAAGCTTTGATTTCTTTGAAAAATAAGCAACGTCCCGTGATTTACGTTCGCTAAATGAGCGAACAAAACGTTTACTTTTTCCCAAAAGCGATTATTTTTGAGCGTCATATTTTCTGTCAATGCGAATTCACAAATATGAATAAGATGTATCCACATTGATGAATTACCAGAATTGAAGACACTAAATCACAGCTTCTACTAGAGTTTACTTGAGTGTCCAGTAAATATTTTTCATTCATATGCGTAAATAGAGTTAGTCTGAAACCGAGAGCAAGATTTTCAAAGAACAGCTTTTTCCTAAAAAGAAAGCAACAGCAGCCATCGCATAAATCAAGTATTTAATACACGCAGAACGAAACATTTACTCCCTCTACTCCCATTGTAAAACTAGCTACAAGGGTTCACGGAATAAGAAATCAACTCCGAAACTTTTTTCTAGAAAAAAAAAACATTTCTATCGAGAGCGAGAGAGAAGTCCGTTCAGGCACAACTGTGACGAAGGAAGTACAGGGAGGCGGCAGAAGACGAGCGCGCGTCGGGGGATGATGTCTAAATCGCCCTTTTGTGCTTCATGCTGACTGCCCGCCCGCCCGCCGCCCTTTGCTACTTTCCGATGGCTACGAGGTCTGCAGGCTTTCTCTCTCTCTTCTCTCTCCCCCTTCCCTCCCTTCTTAGACCTTGTCCTGCCTGCCTGCCTGCCTGCCTGCCTGCTTTCCGGTTCGGAATAGTGTTTCGGTGATGGTTAAAGCGGTAGCTTTGAAAAGGGAGGCGTACGGTACAGTCTAGATCAGAAGTTTTGTCTATGGAGAGGTCTGATGTCTGTCAGGGGTGTCCACCTTCCATGCAACGCTCGAATTTTTTGGACGAGGATTTATCGACGTACTTGCCTTGAGGCGATTTTCGATTAACTCCGATTACGCGACGTATTGATCGCGTTCAATTTTTTCTTCGATATTTATTAGTATAGTTTTTGTTTTTGCTGCGGGGTCGTAAACATAAAAAGAATATTTTGGAAAGGTTATTGCTTACGAGGAATGCGCTCGTATCGATCATGTTGACTAGCTTAATATAATTAAACAATGAATTAAAATTAAAATGTTTACATAATTCGTTTAATAGATACGTCTCTGTATTACGTAGTTTTATGACAATATTTAGTTTACACGAATAATTTTCCCATTCTATTTTTTTAACTCTAACTTGATTATCCTTATAACTTACCTAAATGAAAATAAAGAATTCTAAACTTTTGATGAAATATCTATTAATGCTTTTAAAATATGCAATAATTTAGGGATATGTATGTAGTAATTTTCAGTAATAACATTTCTTGTTAATATCGGAAAAATCTCTATACCCTCAGCTGCACTTCCCTTCACCTTTCATTTAATACCACGCCCATAAAACGATCGCATCGATAAAAGCAATAAAACTCTGTCCGTAAACCATTACGAGTCCGCATGCCCGGCAAATGACCCTCTGAGCAAAAGTGAAAAGAAATCCCACTATATTATAGTCTTCGCGCAAGGAATCGACTTGAAAATTCGGGCATCGTCTGCCTGGCACATGAAGTCGTTGATCGAGCACGGAATCGATACATAAATATTTACGGCACCGTTTACGTTACGAGTCATTTCAGTGAATACGTGGATGCATCTCCTTCTCCCAAGGCTTTGCGAACCTATATACATACATACCGTCGCACACAGTTACGTATTCACCGGCTTCTCTTCCGCAAAAGAAAGAAAGGCACAAAGATTTAGAGCCCTCGATTTACGTAACAAGCCGAGAAAAGGGGCTCCGACGGCGAGTCGAAAGGTAAAGGCGGTCGAGGGTTTTAGATTTTTATGGAAGTGAAAGTTGCGAGAGGGTCTTCCTCGTGCTAAATGCAGTTTTCACGAAACGATCCGGAAAAATCAGAGCACACGCGTCTCGTCCATAACAATATGCCGAAAGTTTCACTTTTTCCCTCTTTGTGTCTAAAATATACGCAGCTCGGGGTTGAACACGAGTGAATACTAGACGATCGAATTAGTACTCGGTACGAGTTTTGAGGTTTATATTTATTATTTCTATTCGCGGTTGTTGTATTGCTCTTATGCCCATACGGATTAATTTAGAATAAGCTTACGAATGACAAGCTGTGCAATCGAAATCAAAAAATGATACTCTCAGTGCGAAATTTCAATGTGTTAATCGTCGCAATCGGGCAGACTTTTTTCCCCTCGTGCGCACAGGAGAAAATTCGCGTGTTTTTCACGGTAGTCTCGTTTTTTTATTCGTTTCGTCGCTGGTCGGCGCCGCCCACTCGTGCACGTGCATCGTTGAATTCAGCTGCCTCGTTCGGTTCACGAATGAGTTATCGCCCGTCGAGCTGCTCTTTCATTTCCAGACTAGCTGCTGCTGCTGGTGTAGTATCGCTCGCGCGCCGTCAGCAACGCTTTCCCACCTCTACCCTCGTCGCTTTCGTTTCGTAGTTTACCTCTCTCTCTCTCTCTCTCTCTGTTCTATTACCTTTCCTTCTTTCTCTTTCTCTCAATTGTATATATACATGCGAGCAAGTATATAATATACGTATAGATACGCGCGCTATGAATTGCACGCAGTGTTCGCACTCTGGCTTTGTCTACTATTTTTGTACCAGTCTCTAGTTTTTAATTTTTCAGGATTTTGCGGCAACGTCGGTTTAGCTTTTAGTTGCATAGATTGATGTAATTTCAAATATTTTCCTGCAATCCATTTCAATTCTGTACAAAGATCCTGAACCCGAGAAAAACTAATAATGTACCAAGGCATTTTCTCTCGAACTTTTCTAACGATCACGCAAGCCTGTAATCTCATAGTGGATAACCTCGAGAATCGTTCGAAAAAAAGGCCTCAATCAATTTTTTTCTATATCATAACCGCCATCCATCTTTGCCTTCCCGCAGCAACTGTTGTTTCTCCCATCCTCTTCTTTCTCCTCTCACAGCCATTACATAGTCCACGCGGTCCGGTCGACATTCGGTTGCGTATAGTCGATTTTCGGCAACAGCAGTCGACCGTATCGTTATAATAACAAAACGTCTGTGTATGAATATATCTGTATGAGTATACCTATACAAGGGTGTGCCAGCTGCTTCGTCTGGAGGCCTCGCCTCGAGAACTTCCACTTCCTCCGATCGTACATGTACTGTGAATCAAACGATGCCCTCAAAGCGCGATCGTCGGCCCGAGATAACGATCGCAAGCTTCGGCGATTATCGGGATAATTTTGGCTACCGACGATTATTCATGCGTCTTCGAGGTAGTTCCCGTTCTTGCGCGTGCGCGATCCCGTTGACTTCATTATCAGCTTGTCGCTCATTTGATAGAGTGCTTTTATTTATCCCTGTAATCAAGAGATATAATGGAGATTATTTTATCGTCGCATATTATCGCAGGCCTAATTATTTTTACATTAATATGCAATAAAAAATCGAATTCTCTCGTCGATCGTAATTGTTACGTAATTGTCGATAAGTGTATATGTTTAGATTATTCACTTCCGAAATTGGAAGCACATCGGTTCGTGTGACCTTCGAGAGTTTGACTGGCATCGGTGGGCATTTTGGCGAGATGCCAATAGTTGCACATACTCCCGTCGTTATTCGTGTTGTTATTGCTGCAGCGCTACAATGATATCGAGCAATATTCCCTCAAACGTGATCCATTTGACCTTTCGTTATATACAGTAAAAACTTCAAGTAGTATACATATAGGTAGTTTGCTCAAGCGACATAAATCGATTGAGAATAAATAACACTCGGAAATTTTCAGTTAAAAATGAAAAAATAAAGAAAGGCGAATTTTCAAATGATTTATACACGCTAGAAAAAGTATATAGACGACATTTCGTAAGCAGAACATTCGCGCAATGTCGATCAACGCTCTCTACGTAATTTCGAGTATTTCCTGGCAACGATTCGCCCGTCGCCTAGGAATCTCTAATATTCCTTCTGGAGGCTTGACGGCTTGGCAATTTCCTCCTTCTAAAGTTTTCCGGAAGCTAACACGGGGATCGTTCCCGAGGGAAACGACGACGACGACGACGACAACGACGATGGCGACGGCGACGGCGACGTCTTTCCCCTCGTCTGTCCCCGTTATCCCTGTCTTGCTCTCTTCTTATGCCAGATCGTCTTCGACTTTTTTCTCTCTCTCTCTCTCTCTCTCTCTCTCTCTCTCTCTCTCTCGCTCGTTCTTTCTCTCTTTTACCGACGAGTCTCTTCATTCTTTTTTCTTCGCTGTTTTCGACCTCTTCGTCCTGCTTTCTTTGACTTTGACGTTTATTTGTCTTTCGCTTCGGCGACGGTACTAGCAAACTTTGCAACAATATTTGTGCGAGTATTAAGTTGCAGAGTAAGACCGATAGCTAAGTTTCGCGATAGGTAAACACTACTGGGCTCCTTTTTTCTATCGTTCGTAGCAATAAATCACCGGCATCTTTAGTATTCAAAATTATCGTTATACTCTTTTCTTGTACTCCCCGGGAATCCGTGTATTTTCTATACATTATTCTCGACAGTAGTTGTTATAAATCATATCTAAAGAAAAATAACTAATCTAACGCTCGATGTGCACTATGCGCGCCAAGGAGAACAAAACAGTGTACGTTACTGCCACAAAATCAACACACTATGCTTTTATCTTCTTTCTCTTTCCCTTTCACTCACGCTTTTTGATACATAGCTCTCCCTCGCGCTCTTAGTCACACTCGCACGCACAAACACACTCACAGACATACACATTACGGCAGAGGGTGACTATTTTCTCTCTGTCTCTCTTTCTCTCTATTTCTCCGTGTCTCTGTGTCTCTTTCTTCCGAAGCATAGGTATTGTAAGTTCGAAATCGCATGCGACAATCGAGTCCTACATATGCATACTTGTAGGCGCCAGTATTATGAATGCCATTACTATAATTGAACATCGATCGATTGAACTCTGCCGCAAGTATCTTTCTTATTTTTGCGTATGAAAATCCTACGAGTAAGATCAAAATCGACAATCGCGCAGATTTAAACGTGGTTCAACATTAAAACTCGCCGCTACGTATTTTTTCGTTTCGCGAATATAACATCGGATTTTCAACATCCTTGCAATTACTCAAAGTCTCCCAAAATTAGACATTCGTAACGCAAACTGCTATAGTTCTTTTTCCACTCTCGCCTACGGTATTCCTATACCATTTCTTTTTTTCGTAACAGGTATCACTATGTCTTTCTCACCCGCTCTCTTTGTGTCTCGCCCGGGCCATCTAGTTTAAATTGAAAGAGAAAAAAATACAGTGGATAGCGGGGGCGCGCAATCAAGCGGATGCTCTCGTTTGAGAGCACCGGGGGCTCTCTTTCTCTTTCCCCGCCCGTCACTCCACTGCTCGCGCGATCGAAAGCGTTATACGAACGACCATGAGAGAGTGTAAATTGGAATTCCGCGACGTAGCGATGAGAGCTATTCTTTTCCGAAGCCTCTCTTTCTCGCTCTGTCTACGTCGTTTCTGAGAGACAAGAATCAATTTTCCTGCTGCGACAACGGCACATATCGCTTTTTTGTACAAAAAGCAACATAAAAGAAGATCAATTAAAAACAATCGATATTAATACGTAGTTCTCGAAGTATTATAAAAGAGAGACAGAGATATAAAGGGACCCGGAGTGGTCGAGGAAGACGGGAATATTTACAGCCATATTCTCTCTCGTTCCTCCGCTTACCCGGAGCGAGATTGTATACTGCGGTGGAGTTGTAAACACCTCTTAAATGTACGAAGATACCATCTCCAAGCCTCTCTCTCACTCACGCTACTTTTCTTCTAAGTGCGTCTAAGCTGTTAACATGAATTTCTGCGATCAAGCAATACAAATTTTTCGATTAAATTTGCACGATTTTTTTATCAAATAAGCAGACGTGTCAATGAAATCGTTGTACTATTTAGCGGACGAGAGAGTATTTGTCAGCTAGTTTCAATCGCTCACGAACCACTGGGCGGTTATATGGTACATGAATGTGTTTATATAATCGAACGATTGTAATAAAATGTTATAGGACACCTGTATCCCTTGCTCTTCTCTTTTATGTTCGCTATCGAGTATTTTATCATAGTTCCCGAGGTAGCTAGATATGTGATGAAGAGGTACTAATTGCCTCTAGTGAATAGTCGACAACGTTAAGTGAAATTAGTAGACAAATTTTTGCATTATTTATATAAATTATACTGGCATGCGATGTCATATAATACGCTTAAATTCAACTTTAACCGTATATATATAGTACCACAAATCAATATAACCTGTACCTTTGAATAAAAAAATTCTCTCGTACAATGATAAAAATTCGCTCGCACCTGCATACACAGTTGCGTAGACGCGGAATAAATCCAGTAAAGATGGATGAAAGGCGCGATGGCGTCGGGCGGAGGTTCTGAAAAGCCTGGGCTATATACGCGCGGGGGCGCTAGACGCGCGAGACGTAGAGAGATGTAGAACGAGAGGGACAAATAGAAGGAGAAGGTGAAACCCACTAAATCAATACTCTGCCATCGCTCGCGCTGCCGCCGCCGCTGCCGCTGCCGCCGCCGCCGCCGGCTCATCCCCTCTCGCCACCGTGGCTGCTGCTACTACTACCCCCTATGTAGGATCTCTGTGTATATGTGTCCGTGTGAGAGCCGCCCTTCTTTCGCTTCTCTCTTGATTCCCCTTTTACTCTATGTGTATGTGCCTACGCGTGAACTCAGGGTCGTGCTGAAATATCGACTGTATATTCTATAAAATAATTTAGGCGATTGCGAGATAAATGTAGTCGCGGAGACTCGATTTTCCATGAGTTCTATGTATATTGGATGATTCGAGTCGATTTTTTAAAACTCTTTAGCAGTAATAGTTGCGGAGATCAATATACTGCCAATCTATCACAAGTTCATTCTGATAAATAAAATATAGCTTTGTGTATTTATTTACAAATGTTTGGATGAAAAATTCACTTTAATCGATAAATTGTATGAGTAGCAACGATTGATTTATCAGACGTTATTTTTATACATAATTCTGGGAATATAGTGCATTGAAGCTCGTATATACAGAGGAATAATCTTCAATTTTCAAAGTTTCACAGAGAAGCAAACATCCTAGATAAACTTAGCCTTGTTCGCTCTGTCTGCGTCTCTAGTCGTTGATATAACCGAAACGGTAGCACGCCACCCTTAAACCACCCTCGCTCAACCGTCACGGGCTTCTCCTCCAGAACGAAACTTGCCTATAGTAGCGACGACTTGAATCTTGTATACCTATACGTGTCTGTAGTGAGGTTCTCACTTATCTATGTATTGTTTGTGGGTGTTTAGACGAAGCGAAGGAGTTCTTAAAACATCGAAGCTAGCGCGATGCACCAAGACTTACAAGCAACGACATATTTACAACAGTACGTCTGAGTACATTTACTGATATATTAATACATACTAATATATTTTCTTCATTTTCTGATCATAACTTCTTAATAAAACAAATGTAAAGACAGACAGTCACGCATATTGTTATGAAACGCAATAGAGAATGAGTATTTCTCTGATAATACATTCATCAAATATGGCTAAACATCAATTAATCGTCGCTTGTAATGAGCGCACAGCAAATGAATATTTCATAAAAATCCTTTGGAACATGATCGAAACGCTTGTAAAGAAAAAATATACTCGCTGGAATTAGAAGAGCATAACCGTGTAATAGCATCCTAGAGGGCATCAACTATGCCACTCGTTCCAGGAATATAATATATATACATGTCTCGTTTGCTCTTTAGAGCGGCATCTCTTCTCACACTGAGACTTGCGAAAAATCCTTGAAACGAAAACGTATGCAGTTCGAAAGTATAGAAGTACAGTATGGTATAATGTTATGTGTAAGAGAGTGAGAGAGACACAGAAAGAGAATTGCGCGAATGCTGATTAAGAGCGATTGACTAGTCGATCATGATGCAGCTGGACCGTGTGTATACGACGAGCTTATACCAGTGTACACGACAAGATACGGCAGCAACGAATTGGGTCACGTCGGCGGTGGTGTTGCTAGGGTTCCCAGTTCTCTTACATATATATTATATATACATACATACATACATATATATGTATATACATATTGCATGTAGTGTGCACGTATGTATAGTATGTATATACTATACATACGTGCGCACATGTATACATGTGCACACACAATAGTTGAGCTGATCGTGAGATAGTGCCTCGCTACTCGATGCTGTTGACCATCACGAAGAGAACCGCTGATAGTCAAGGGAAGGGATGTTGTATATACGTGTGTGTATGCGTGTGCATGCGTGTGTGTGCTTATGTACGTGTATAGACATACGTAATCTGAGGTCGGAATTCGCGACAGTTGAGCCGGCGAGGATCAACGCGGCGTCGGCGACAATTCAGCGAATCGTGTTTGATCACCACAGCTTGTACAACGCTCTCTCTATCCAACTCTGTTATCTCACTATCTTCCTCGTGTGTAGCGTATACACACGAGGTGTGTGTGTGTGTGTGTGTGTGTGTGTGTGTGTGTGTGCTTGCTATTACAACGACGAGCACGCAGAGAGCAATGCGATCATTAGTTCGTTGTGTCTCGGGAAGCTTGAGCAATTGAAAATAATTTACTGGCTGTTGTTTTGCAAAGTGGAACAAGTTTCACTTAATTCTAGGTTAATTTTTCTTGGAACGGAAAATTATTTTCTTCGTTGTCGTTCGAAATTCTTCTTCTTAGTGTATGGAGTACAGCAAAGTATTCCTAGTGAATGTCGTAAAAAAATATTTTTTCTTATTTATAGCGATGATTACATTCTCATAGGTGATACAGATTAGGTAAATTATTTTTTATAAAACATGATCTATGCTGGGTGGGACTGATTCTGAAAAGATTACTGGACCAATTGCGTAGTGTTGAATTCTGGCGCATGCGCCGAGTGTGCTCGAAGAGGGATTTCGAGAAGGGGTGGGGAGAACCGTACGACGAATCAGGATGCACGGTCGGAGTTTGACGAATCATATTTACTCTAGCACTTTGAGCGATATAAAATTTGTTTATAAATTAAGAAATTAGAGAGTATTTCATTGTAAATACATTCTATAGATGTATAATACATAGATTAACAAATTGTCCAAGCGACTTTTTAAATCTAACGGATAATAAAATTGACATATATAGCAAAGTCGTTACAAAAAATCAATCCGCATTTAATACAGTTCAAGCGCAATGGAAAATAATTGAACTTATTCGTACGTGTACTGAACGTACACATAATAAAGTGACGAATAAAAGTAGCAGCCGTCGTATAGATTAACAAATAAGTGAGAAGGCTGTGCTCATCACAACCTCCATCAATTCCAACCAGTCGTCTCTTCTTCAAAAACGTTGACTCTCATATCAGAAATCAAGCATTAAGAGACGCGACTCTGAAAGAAGAAGAAAAACACGCGCGCCTCGCGCCGCAAGAGACGATGTGCAGTGCTGATGAAAAGAGGCACGTCGCAAAGGGGAGAAGTAGTCCAATTACACGGATGGCGGCTTTTGCTTTGTTTCACGGCCGCTGGACTTTGACTTCAGAGACTTTGCGCTGGACTTCCGCCGTGCGCAGTTCACTTTCTGCGGCTACTTGCGCTCTCGATGTTTATATGTATATATAAACGAAGAAACTCCATAGAAACTCCAAGTAAAGCCATAGTCAGGGAGTTTTTCTGTAGGTGCGCACGCGCCTATACCTTATATATATGTATATATACGAGCCGCTAATTTCTTGCTTCTAACGTCCTCGAAACGATTAACGCGCTCTCTTTTCTGTAACATAATCTATCTAGCGCCGCCACCGCTACTACTTCGAGTTTCGCTACGTAGTTATAGCAAAAAAGTGTGCAATCTAATTTAAAGCTAATTACGAGAACATGCAATGAATCTTTTTGTACACGTCTTGCTCGAACACTAGTTATATCATTCTTGTTAACTACGTGGATAAGCAGTTTTATTCATCGCATACACCTAGTTCCGGTTAATAATTCTTCATTTCTTTATGTTTGTTTCAGGTAAGAGATATTTGGATTCTTCTCGAGTGTCACTGCGGCGTAACGATGACGATAAATGCACTGTTGAGTAACGATGCGTATACAAAATGCATATAATAAATATCAGATCGATATACATTCCGATATTCCAAAATTAATTTTATCTGGATAATTTAATCGCCGACTGTAATACGTAGTCCATAGAAAAGACATCACGTTGGTTCACTTATCCCACCGAAGTTAATTTCCTCCGGTTTATTTCTCGCTCGCACAGCCCTCATATAGTCAAGGCGAGCTCACGTAGAATTTAACACGGACAGAATTTACGACGCTTTTGCGCTGCTCTACTCCGGGGCGACGAAAGCGAAACAAGCCCGCGCGCACAGGTGGAAAGAGGGGCCCCGAGTCAATTTCGTTCACATCGACGAAGTGCCACGTTAAAATTCTATCCTTTATAGATTCTATATATATATATATAAATCTCGCAGAAAACAATCGTCTAAAAAATCAGACGCGAAAGCAAAGTCAAGGTAATGATGCTCTAAGACGCATCCGTAGACACACGAGTGTCGAGATATTCAGAGCTTGCAAAACACGCAGTATGTAGATACGTGGGCACTATTTATATCATTTCCTGCCTAGTGGGTAGTCGCCGTTGAGGTAGATATATCGTCGGTCTCTCACTTGCCTCTCGCGTACTTTTAGAAAAGAAGTAACCCGTCCGTCTGTTCACGCTCCCGTCTGCTTGGCTACTACCGCTACTCCGTATAGGGCTCGTGATAGCTTTACGATGGCCGTGCGTTGAAAGATTGACGGCAGCACGCCGGATTTTTCGCGCGATTTTCGCCACTAGCGAACTTAGTGTCCGTATCGATTCGACGCCGTCGAGGGTGTATTTCGTTGATGCCTTTTTCCATTGACGATGTGCAGAGAGAGAGTGCCGGTGATCAACCGCAATGTTGCTTTATTGCTTTTCGATTTGATGTCGCGGATTTGGGATTTGGAATTCTGAAGAAAACGGAGACTACATCTCCGACTAGATTCGCCGGATTTGTATAATAAAAATGCTGTAGTATATATGTCACAAAACATTCATCCAAACCGATGGCTTACCAACGCTTCGCTGATAAAACAAGCGTTATTTACTTTGAAACCACAAATTGCATATCCTAAACTAGCGAGTATACAATATTTGCCGCGAACTCCCGCTCTCTTTCAGCTTAAATATCCTCTCTTCCTCTCGCTTTCTTCTTCTTTGTCACACGCTCGCACAAGGAACTGGAGAATAAGAGAGAGCGTGACGACTGCTCTCGCACACAGCGTCGACATCGCATTCTTTCACGAACTACGCGACGAAGTACGGTGTGAAAAACGCTGAGAGAAAGAGAAAGAGAGACGCACTATGTAGAGTAAAGCACGCAACGGGAGAGAAAGAGGGAGCGAGAAAGAGCGGGAAAGGGCGAGAGAAAACGGGGGCGCGAGGAGGCTCGGCCAGATATCGCCGGTGGGGAGGTCGTTACTCGTTCAACGCGTGCAAGCGAGAAAGAGCGAGAGAGAAGGCGGCGGTGGCGGTGACGTGGGGGGCATCGCTCAACGCATGTGCACAGGGCGCCGAGCGTCGCGGCGCTTCGGCGGAGGCTGCGAGAATTCGCGGATCACCCAGTCTCGTTGCACATCTCCTTGGGAAGATACGCGCGCGTACAGTTATCCTCCTCTCCGTCGCATCGGGTAGGAAAGAAGATACATCCTTTCGCGATTCTCGAGCTTTTCTCTTTTCTCGATCCCGTGTACCGTGCGTTTCGCTGTCTGTGCAGTCCGAATAAAGAGTTCGCTTACACACGCACGCAAACGCATAGCTATATACATATATACATATATATTTATGTAGCGAGCAGAGCTGCCGGGCAAGCGTCGAATACCGAGACACGTGCCGATCATAAGATAGCAGCGAAAAACAGACGTCGAGAGGGAAGACGTATTCTCGAAGACAGATATGCGTTCCTCAGTTTGTGCCGATGACGGGGACCATACGAGATGCAGTAAAGTGCAATCAATCAGTCTGCTACTGGCTTCCAGAGCTTAGATAGAGAGACGGGCGCTTTGTTTTTCCAATATTTGACTACCACTCCAAACCGTTCGCGAGTGCGAATACGTTTCCCAAGTGTGCTTTGATTCGCCGATCAATTATGAAAATTCCTGGCTACAGTTAGGCGCTCTTATCAGGAACAATAGAGAGAAAGATATCAAGTGTATGATCAGCTGGTCAGTGACGCACAGTAAAAGCAGATAGAGACGGGGCTGTCTGTGATCGTAAAGACGAATCAGAGGGGGTGATGTTGAATGGAGCTTGCAAATACAGTGCGGTGATAAAAGTAGCAGTCGTAGGCTTGGTGAAGTTGGCAGATGCCGAAGGAGCAAGGAGCTTGGACGAGCGTCAGTCGGTGACGTCGAGTAGGTCGTCGCCGCAACGAGACGACGGAGGCGGTGGTGATCATACCGAGGGTACGACTATCAGTAGTAGTAGTGCTTGCAAAAAAACAGTCAAGTGGACAAGTGGGCGGAATCCGCCGCCAGCACGACGGGGCCCGGCTTGGGGCCGGAGAGAGGGCCCCCGCCGTTGCTGCAGCGACAAATCGACGAGGCCAACAGCTGCAGCGTAGCAGCGGCCCTGAGAGCAGCCATCATCATCGCGGCCTCCTGGGGCAAGTGCCGCGGCAGACGAGGCGCTGCCTCACGCAGACGGAGGCGACGGAAAAAGAGACGGCGCAGGAGGTAGGATTTGACTTGTTCTTGGTCTGCGAGAGACCATTTTCCCTCTCTCTCTCTCTCTCTCTCTCTCTCTCTCTCTCTCTCACTCTCTCACTCTCTCTCTCACTCTCTCACTCTCTCATCGATGTTGCATTCCTTACATGTTCGATGTATAAGCAATTCGTTAAAAACACCCGTATCGCGCTCTGTAACGTGCGGTAAAATTATCATAAGGAAAAATCAGTGAACGCGAAATCCAACGTGTAACGCTGAGAAAGTTTAAATTTACGTTGCTGTAAAATACTGCATTGACTATAAAGTTTATCCGCTAGAAGTTGAAAAATAAAATTTTGAAACTGAAACCGATTGAGATTTTCTGTTATGGATAAGTTTTAAATGTTTTGGTGCTGTAGGAATAGTTTCGATACTATTCTATTGTATCTTGTTGAATTTTCCGTTTTTAATATAATTCGTGTACCAATTCAGTCTCGTATACTCGAGTTTGGGTATTAATTAGCAAAATTATAATTAGCTCTTGTACAAATGACCCGCGTATCATTTAAATTTGTTTGTCAAATAAAATTATGCGAAGTCTGCCTTATCGCGCGTCCTCCCTCGGGATAATTAACGTATCGATTGCAATGAAAACATATTCGTTAAGTGAAACTTTCCATCGGCTCTGTAACAGCGATTTCATTGAAATTAAAAAAATATATATTCCAAATAACGTGAGAGCGCATAAATAATAAAATGCTACAACAATTTATTTGCGATACGTAGAATTTTGCGAGCGACGTTCGCGTGCCACGGATGTTTGGTAATTTGCTAACCGCCTCTTAATTGTAATTGTTGCGCAGCATCAGGATTCCAGTAGCAAAGAGAGAGAGAGAGAGAGAGAGAGAGAGAGAGGAAGAGAGAGAGAGAGAGAAACAAAGACGCTGGCACAAGAAAGCGAATTCCCCAGTGTTAAACTATAATTCAAGGGGCTTTCTTCTTGCGCGAGAAAGAAAGACAGTGGTGTAGTAGCGCACGCGCGCATCTTTTTCAAACACACGGCGAATTTAAAAACAAACACACGGGATTCTCCGCGTGCATTTATATACACTCGATGTACCACTGTGTACATCGAATCTCGTCGCTCCGTATAGAAAGAGAGAGCGAGCGCGTAACCCGTATGAATTATGTAATTGGTTCTCTGCTACCGTTTTCGTAAAAAGCCTTTGGACCTTTGACGGCCAAGGTCAAGAGTTTACTCTTTATATTGCTAGTTTCACTTCTAGATATAAATTGTTTATTTTTCTTTTATCGAGATAATTTATTTTGACATAGAGATGCGCATTTATAATAGGGTTTTATTAATATTTGTCGTTTTTTCTTTCTGTGCGATTCGACGAAAAAAGCAATTTTCATTCGTAATTGAGGCTATGTATAAATGTCAATATATCATGCAGACTAACCGTCGGACGGACTGTCCTCAAAACAGCCAACTTTACTTTAAAGTGCAAAATTGATGCGTGGCAACACTTGTATGCTCGCTAATGCTGTTTACAAGTGATTTATATACAGACGCTAACAGATTGCGTAAATGTTACATTACGCTTGCTCGTACATCGATCAGAGTATTACTATGGTTGTAACGAAAATCCGATCTTCAATATCTTCAATTTATTCTAATCTTGAAAATAGCAAGCAACATGAAGTAATTTTCAATTTCAATTCACTTTTAATTTTTAATAAGCGACATTTATTAAACCTCGTAGTCTGATGTATACTAACGACAGTTATGTCTTCGGAGAATCGTCGTAAGTGTCGCCGTTAATCTTTGATCGTATATACTCTTCTTGCAAGCGCGTGCGAAATTAATAAATGTATCTTTCCTTCACTACCTACGAAACGCATATAGGCAAGTTCTGAATTAATAGGAGAAATCAGAATCTACAGGAGAATTAAAATATATCATGGCGAACGTTTCAGTACGGAAAACTTCGATGGTTGGCTGACGAGATCGGTTCCCCCTCGTCGGTTCGTATGAGGAAAAAGAAAAAAGTAATGCCCAACGAGTAATCGTCATCGGTGGTAACGAAAAGGGGGGTATGATTGGAAATTTTGACGAAGAGGGGTTGGCTCCTGATGGGAGGGGGCTTGCTATTGCCGTTGCTATTGCTGATGTTGGCTAAAAGGTATATATAGTGATGCATGTATTTGTATGGGCTATCAATGCCGCGTTAGAGCCGTGCACGTCAAGCGCGGGCGCATCTGCCGCGTTCTATATATTATCGCAAGCTATACATCAATTCCAGCCGTCGATTACATACTGTGGCCGAAGTAAGCTGGATTGTTTTTCTAGTTTTTTTTTTCAAACCTCATCGCATCACGATGATATGTATACTTAGGGAATGTTTATCTAGATATAGTCAAGGGCGATATATACGCACATTCGAAATATATTCATAAACACTCGCTTCCATCGAAATTTGCCCCGGATTCCTTTCCGCAATAAAGCAGCATTGAATACATGGTACGTATATGAATGTCTTTATGGGTATATAAAAGGCCGGCGGCAGTGTAGTCTTATCTCGGCCGTGTCATCATCGTATGGATATGCGAAGAGAAAGAGCGAGAGAGAGACACACATATGTGTACGCGCGTTCCGACGTTATATGCGTACATCCACCTGTAAGTCTGAAAGCGCGGAAACGCTGATGGAAATCGCAATAGGGTCTATTAAAATGCGCAATATATACGAGACTTTAATAGAGGGGGCTTTTAATTAAAGCCTTACCGCAGAGAACGAGCTGCGCCTTTTTGCTGCTCTCTTCCGTCTTAGAAAATTTTCGATTTGCTCCACTAAAATATTCTAGGTGCACAAATACATACGTGGCATCAAGTAAATACAATTTATGGTACGAGTTAAATGGAAGTAAATAGAGCATCACACTGTAAATCTTTCCCTCACAAAATTAAGATAATAACAGCATCTCTATATATCGGAATCTACATCTTTCCTCTCTCGTGGTTGACAAATAGCTCGCGCTACACAAAGCTCACGCCACTGAGTGCAATAATTGTACAACGTAGACTTTTGTGCGTAAGTGTGTGTGTATATGTGTGTGTGTGTGTGTGTGCGTGTGTTCTCATACAATGCTAAAGCAGTCAGTCGCTTAAGTCTGCACTCGCTCGACTCCGAGTGAATATAAATGACGTGCGCCAGTAGTGGTTTTTCACAGGCGATTAACGCGTCTGCTAACAAGATCGCAGTCTCAGATACATCGTGTATAAATCTGGCGTAGCCGTGGTGGGTCTCTCAGGTAAGATGTGCGCTTTGCTCGTAAAAAAGGAGCGAGGAAGAACAGCTGAGCGTACGGTTTGCCGAAAGAGAGAGAAAGAGAGAGGAGGAAGATGAAGGATATTACACGCCACGCATCAAGAGGTGCGTGTAGTATCGATGAGGTGTTGTTTGGTACGTGGTTTTGTTTCGGATGCTGCGCGTGAGATAGTAACTGAAAAATAATTAGGACTGAAAGATTAATGCTCGCATAAGTTGATGTGTTACATGAATAAGGACGGGGTGCAGGGTTGTTCTTGCTACTACTGCTTACCCAGCACGTAGTACAATGCTTTTTTAAAATACTTGAAATTGAATGATCACTCTGCGATTTCCAAATACGTATAGCCCGGTAGCACTAAAATCTCGCGCGCATAAATTATCTTTGCAATAGCTAACCTTCCATGTATAAAGAAAAAAAACGTCAAAGGAGCAGAAAGTCGGCTGAAAAGGTTCGAGCTTTTTACTCTCTCTCTTTCTTTCTCGCTCTCGAAGTCGGGAAAATTGTGGAAAGTTTGCGCGCGAGAGAAAGAGAGAAAGAGAGAAAGAGAGGGAGAGAGAGAGTACATAATATACCTATACGTGCCGGCTGGCATATAGCTGCATTGTGGTGATCCGGGCCAAGGAAAAAAGAAAGTTAAAACCTCGTGAGAGTATTGTTACGTTGCGTCAGCGTGTATATAGAGGGGAAACTGCCCTTCCGCCCTACAGCTCGCTCTTTTCGCCAAAGAGAGAAAGAAAGAAAGACAGAGACAGACAGAGAGAGAGAGAGAGAGAGAGATAGAGCGAGCGTGCGTATAATATCGAAATTTATGGTCCTGGCCTTTCTTTCAGTTACATACAGGCTCATACACATACATACACACATAGGTATAATACATACTAGGCTCTGCGAGAGATAGGGGCCTGAATGCTTCGTCTTCTTCTTCATCTTCCTTATAATATTAGTCCTTTCCCTTGTGTCCGTCTGTTTTACGTATTGCAATCATGGCATTCAGAAAATCAAAGAGACACTATATAAATCCCCTAGTCGAAATATACCATCGCATGACAAAGGAATCTCACCTCCCGTAAGTTGCACCAATCTTTGCCGGTTGTTATCGCTGTTGAGATGATGATCAATGATTTTTTTATCTACTCGGACGGTGATGAAAGTAATAATTTTTTGGGGAAAGTAATTTTGAACGCGGGAGATATTCTAGCGATGAGCGTACACATTGGCCGTTGCTTGGACGCTTTTCGCAGCCTTTTCCTCTCGTATGCAGCGATCGTGCCCACGCGGCGTGTGTATTTTTATTTCGTTATGCCATCCGGCATAGTCAACCGGGAGAGGCGTTCCGAGAGTAGCGGCAGAAACAGATAGAAGCGGCAGAGCACCTCTCTTCTTCTCATTTCTCGTATTTTCCATCGCGCATAAATCACGAGCGCGTCGGCGGAAGCAAGAGGGAGACAGGACGCTCGCGCGCGCCGCAGTAGCGGACATGTCACGTGGAAAAGCCCGAGGTTAAAGAAGAAGCGGAGGAGATCCGAGCGACCGCATGGCAGTGTTACGGATTCGAGCGCACGAGCTCTCTTTCCTTCTGTCTGACTCTTCTCTGTCTGTCTTTTTTTTTGCTTTCTGCGCGGAATTCTGAAGCCCCGGAGTCTTATTATACGCTCGTTGTGTCTTCTCCTTCTTCTTCTGCTTCTTCTTCTGCTTCTTCTTCTGCTTTTTCTTTTTCTTCTTCTTCTTCTTCGACCGTGATGTAGTCTTTTTCTTTCTGTGTTTTTATCCGCGGGAATAGGCTCGCTTGTATAGGTAAAAAGATTCCTCGAGAATCGGAATAGCGTGGATTAACTCTGCGGTTCGGCTACGACTAATTATTTTTCATATTCTAACACTGTAATGAAACCGATGGCTTGCATTAGGCTTTACATTAAGCTGTGGCAGTTGCAGACGGCATATACGGATAAACCAAACGAGAACTTTACTTAGACTTTTGTTCAAATCGAGCTTTAAGAGAAAAACGAAGCACGTGTTGTTGGCTGGGGTTTCTTATATAAATTTCACGCGCGCGTGGTCTGCAACTTGATTTATTGAACTTAAATGCAGCCTTAAACGAGAAAATGTTGTAGAATACACTATTACGCAACGAGAGGGCGGGAAAAATAATTCCTGGTCACCGGCAGCGTCTATTGTTTTCGATTCCGCGAACCTTCAGCTCAAGTTATTTTTGTCGAAGTGCGTGTAGTTAGCTTTAAACTATAAAGCTCGAGCTTTCCTGAATACATCAGCCACAAGAGCTCTGGTGTGGAAATTGTATATTTAGATGTACACATATATCTCTTTTGATACAAAGGTCCATAAAAAGCCTCGACGCGAAAGTTTCGTTGAAATTAGAGAGTTATAGCCTTTTTTACGCGTAATTTTACCAGCAAAGAGAACAAAAGAGGCTCCAAACTGTGGGCAATATCAAAGCCCCATAGAGACAAAGGACTGCGACGCGAGAATCTGTCAGCCTGATGTAGAGACCCACTCGAATATAAGGGAAGAACTTGCAAAAGCTTGGTTCTCTCTCTCTCTCTCTCTCTCTCCCTGTCTCTCCCTGTCTCTCCGTACACCGTATGTATACAGGTATGCACAGGACGAACTTCTCGAAAGGAGCTGATGGCGCTTAGCTCGAGAGAGTTGGCGAACACCGCCACGTTTTCTATTCTCCTGCAGGCAGCAGCAAAAGCAGTAGCAGCCCTGTGACGCCTTCGGGGCGCCGTGCTGCTGCCGCGTCTCGTTATCCGCAGGATTTATAGCGCGCTAATTGCATCGCCAAGCATGCTCCTCGAATAACTCGTCGGAGTTTACGCCCTGCTCAATGCATACATTTTTTTATATAGATATTAAAAATAATCGAATCGGATATACGGGTCAAGTTTCGAAAAGTGTACACAGCAAGGGATAGTCAGCAAGTTTGCTTTACTTACCTCTGTTTTACTAGAGCAAAGTAAGCTCGTCGCACGTTCATACTGACAATACTCGTAAATTATCATGTAGTTAGAAATAAGCATGAATCAGTGAAAACAGCATGTTTAACACTCTTTAAAAGTCATCTTAAGACGCGAATAGGGAAAGGAGCTATACGCTCTCACTCGACGAAGTTGATGATGGGTTAGCGCACGTATATGTAATGACGGTTCTCTACTCGAGCGCGAGGCGTGCGCCTGCAGTAGCGCTGATCGTTATCTAAATAACTCTTCGCGCGCATACTCATTTACAACTGCTGATATGATATTCCCGGGAAAGCCGAAGTTCATTTACGAAACGCGTATTTCCTATTCCGGGGCAGCGCGCGACGACTAATTGAATTTTTTTCGTTTCACATCTAATAAGAGAACAGCAGTGTTAAAATACGAGTTGAACAATGCCGAAATCCGACGCTAAGCGTGGAGTCAATCAGTAAAGTATGTGTAGACTTAGATCGAACATGCATGTGCGTACTCGAGTCGAGGACTGGCTGTGAGCTCATTGGATAACAGTCGGAAACGGGTCGTCGTCTAGTTGGCTGGTCGGATACGTTAATGATGCCAGCACGCTCTCTTTCTCTCTCTTCCTCACTCTTGTAATAGCTCACATGTGTCTACGTCATATATTCATATATATAACATATAGCACAGCACGAATTGTAGGAGGCAGGGCTCGTGTGCATCATATTGTATGTATGTAATGGGTATGATAGGAATGAGGCACCGATTTATAATTATAACAGTTATTGCTCTGCCTTATGTAACGCCGCATTAACTCGATGTCTCAATCGCGTAGAAGACAATGGCTATCATATACGAGCATTATTGTGGGTGCATAAATAGGGATGGAAAGAGAGAAAGAGTTTTGTGTTCGGTTTGACTTCGCTAGATCATCGTGCGAGGACAAGTATTCAACAATATTATATTATGTCTATGTGCATTTTGAAATACGTGCCAATAACGAGAATGATGTGTTTTATATTAATTTTATTATTTTTCTTATTTTTTATTTCAAAATTTTGATTGATTATATACAAACTTGAATTTCCTTTGACGACGCGCTTGTCTGAAAAAATCACTGAAAATGTTAAAAAATGCTTTTAAAATGGAATTAACACAATGTGTATAGCGTTTCTAAATAACGTAAGAAACAACTTTAATATAAAGTGCGTATAGGAGATACTTAGATGATTACAGCAGCCGTAAAGAGAATCAGCGTAATAGAGAGTCCCCGGGGTGTAGTAAGAATAGCTTCTGCCCTCTGGCTGTAATATTTATGAGCGCCATTCGGTGGAGGATAGACACGAGAGAGAGAGGCGTTCAACTGTGGCAATTTTCATGGAATTTGAGTCACTTTTCTATTTGGCAAACTACTCTTTGCTGCTCATTATTTGTGATATGCATGATGCTTTGATTGACCAGAAACAGCTTATGCTTCTTTTACAATTGTTTATAGAAAGAGAATTTCTTTTCGACTAATTAGTTGATAAACTTGTTGATCTAACTGGATGTAATTGTGCTTTACACAATTTCCGAGTCTGTGTAAAATTGAAACTAAATACCCAGGCCTGCATCTAGGGAATTAACTTTAAGTGACTCCCATTATTGAAATATCATAATAGTGCGTACGGTTAATCACTTGGTGATATAAGTAAGAACATATTAAGCTACTACTTTGGTTAGTTAAATCATTCAATAGTTAATCATTCACTTAGCGAATTATTTAACTTTCAAAATTAGCTAAAAAAGTCTTTGCGCTTACGATAAATATAGTTGACCTTGCATTATGGTCAATTTCAAAGCCGGCATATACCGAACGAAGTGGGAGGGGTCAAACACATCCGAGAAGCTCTCCTCTCCTCTACCTCTCTCTATTTTATTCGATCGATCCGTTTGTAACTCCCATAATATAAAGCTGAAATTATGAGACCGGATGGACACGGACCCTCTTCATACTCCTGTGCGTTGAACAGTTGTGATGCTCTCACTATAAGCGACAAAGGTCGATCGTGCGCCTGCATGTGTACATGAATGTATACCGGGTATATCGAAACGATCGAAACAATTAGACGTTGCCGAGACCAACTGCGGTCTTTTTCTCTGGTCAGCAGCCATGGCAGCATGATATCATCTATACATATATGTATAGAATCTTACACGTCAGTAGAGGGGGCAGAGTGCAAAGGGGTCTTATGTGGGCAGCATATAATTATCGGGACTGTAATGGTCGTCGTAAATCATAGGCGCTTCTCTCTCTCTCTCTCTCTCTCTCTCTCTCTCTCTTTCTTTATTTTTCGTTCCTTCAACTGCTATTGCTGCTGCTTTCCTTTCCTCCCTCAATTCTGGCCAGCCCACGAAGGAAGATGAATGCGAATGAGAAATTGAGCGAGTCGATTGGATAAAGTCATCACTCGCTCGCGCACCTCAGCTTCAGGGGCTTATGGGTCCGATTTCTTCTGTGGTTTTATAGACCATCGGGTCTAGCCACGATACGGTTGAACAGACGTTTTTCATTTATTTTCCTGAGTCTTATTTTAGAGCTGTGCCGAGTGGAGAGCATTTTTTTCGGTGTCGGATGAAAGGACTGCTATATACATTAGATAATTGTAGAACTTAATCTTGCGGAATGTATCGATTGCTAGCAAAAGATTCCAATTTAAGATTTTGTTCCGAGAGGCATTTTGAATATTCATGAAGTATATATTCGACTAATTTGCAGTTATTATTATTTGACGGCGAAATTAATTATTAAGACCTTAGCTACAGTCGAACTTTAATAAAAACTAACTTTATTTATCATTTTCCACGCGTAAGCACGAATCCTCTAGTATTAACTTGTAGAATGCGAATATAGCTTGAACAATGACTTTTATATATGCACATCGTCGCACGCTATGTATCTATACACTTGGTCGTATTTTGAATTAATGTCAGCCAAAACAAAGATGTCAGAAACGTAAAGCTCTCCCCACATTTTATTCCACTGCCGTTGCATCTGAATTCTGTACGACAGGGCCATAAATATTATTTTTTTTCTGACACGCGCATCGTTTGTTCATTCATTAATTTCCATTCTATTCGCGATTGTATAGCAGAACTCTGGCCGCAAGGATAGTGATCGGAGTACGTTATTTGTTTATATATTCCAATTGTATTGTAGAAATGTAGTTTAAATCTTTTCGACTTTACCCATAGGGATTTCAATGATAACTTAGTCCTGACACCGTTAGCTCTCCAGAGCAGATGTTTCTCTTAAAAAAACTTCCCTCTTTTCTAACTATTTTAGAAAATGTCCTTCATGATATTATATTTTCTCAGTGGCTACTTCCTTTCACTTCAAGAAAAAGAGAGAACGAACCGGATAAGAGGGTTGATCAATACGCTCAAGATAGGTGGTTACTGGCCAACTTTGACCATCAGTCTTATGACAGAAGGAGTTAAATAATCATCGATGTGGACTTTCTCGCGAGTCCGCTGACTGCTTCGTATATCAAGTCCACGGGATTTTCGATTTGCTCCCGTCATTTTTTTCCTCCCTTCCGAGTCACGCTAACAAGCCGAGGGTGGGCTATGTACTGTGAATGAGCTAGAGAAATAGAAATAGGAGAAGCATGGATGGATAAAGGAAGAGAGAGAGAGAGAGAGAGAGAGAGAGAGAGAGAGAGAGAGAGAGAAAGGTCGGGATGGTGGGGAGTACAGAAAAACGAAAACGAAACTGCAAGAGGGAGGGGGTAGAATCGAGGGGTTGGATTGGTATAGCGGGGTTGCGCTGACAGCTCGTCGGTATATACGCTTGCGGAGGATACGCTTCTCTGCACACATTCACTCACTGGGCTCATGCACACGCACGTGTCTCTCTCTCTTTCTCTTTCCTTCCCGCTCCTTTCTCCCGCCACGCACTTTATGTGCGCGTGTATTCGTCTGGCTCTCTGTTTCCGTATACGCTATACTAGCTTTAGTCGTCACATTGTGCGTAGAGAGCTCAACGTTTCTGTCTTCACCCGCGAGCGCCGCCAGAGTCAACTCTGACACAGTAGTCGCGCGATCTGCCGTTCGCTGTACCGTGTTCCATATATCTGTGTGTGTGCTGTGCGCGCGAGTGTTTTTCCCATAAAACTTGGTCTGTTTCAATTTTCGTCGGAGTTCAATCAATCATGAGGCAGATTCTACTCGCGAGTGATGTAAATTGCGAGTGATTCTACCAGTTGTAGGCATGGCTATCATTAAGAATCGGCACAAAGCCGAGGGAAGATGAGACCGGCGAAAACTCCTATTCAGGTAGTTATTTGCTTATTCGTATCTAGCCATAGGCAGGCGAGTTGAAACTTTAAAAGAAAGGTATATAAGAGAGATAAGTTTCTTTTTATCATCTACTGCAAACTAACTCCGGCGTTATTATCTCTTCCGAAGCAACGTCTAACTCAACAAAATTACTTTCAAAGCTCGGTGATGGTAGTGCAAAGGAGCAAATGTTCGCAAAGTGAGTCCGAAGGTCGCGTAGCGCGTCAATAGGTTCTCTCTCGCTCTGTATATCATCACGTGTACCCGTTATCAAACAGGGCAATAGCAGCAGCAGCAGCGTGTGCGCCGCCGAGCTGCCGATCCAAAGATTGGCTCCTCGTCGACGTTGTCGATTATTCAACACCACCTGTGCACACTTAATTGCGCCGTCGCAGCTCGTTTGCACAGGCGGTCCGAGCGAGCTTTGCCAACGTCCTTCTTTGCATCGTTTCTTGCGAGAATTCTATTTTCCTTTTTTTTGCGCGTCGCGAGGCAGCGACGATGTCGCTGCTGGATTCGCACGATATCGCGAGTGTTATCGCGATGTAGAATTTCTCATAAAGTGCCAAGGATAATAATAATTAGCCAATATAGGTCGCAAACCGAGTTGTCACACGCACAAGTTTCAGTTCGACTGTATAATGCCCTTACATCGGTACATTGTGCTATAATGGATTTTAGAAATATCATGCGTTTTGCGTGAAGGTGAGTTTGATAATCGTTACTTTGAATTGCGTGCTTTTATTTTGTTTCGGACATTCTATTTCGATGATTAAACTTTAAATTAACACAAATCGCGGGGGCTTATTTTTATTTTCAAAGATGTAAAAGTCTTTGCAGTGAGTCGAAGTACACGACTTAATCAGACGGCATTATCTTGCGGTTTTTGTGGGAAACAATAGTCATGTATAAATAGTAAATTAAATATAGATTCTGAAAGTGTATTACGTAATGCGGCCCTTTTTTATTTAGACAGAATTGCGAGTCACATCTTTGATAGTTAGAAAAAATGATGTCTTTCATTCTATTGCTCAATGTGTAATCAATCAAAGATAAAGCATTAACGTTTGAAATGTAATTAGATTTGAATTTCTAAAAAAACTTGTATCAATAACGATTGACAGTCTCTTAAAAGTTAATTGCGATTGGTAATTTTTCTAAAAAATCTAAGGCTTTTACGTACCAGCGCTGTCCGTAATTATTATATTATAGTAAATTTTAAAAGTAACCGATTGTAAATTATTATACAGTAACATCATTTCAATAATTTATGTTATTCAAACAAAATGATATTTAATTATAAATGAGCAACCGTAGCAGTTTTAACAAACGATTGAATGTAAAAGTAATATTTGCTCGATAACAATGAATATTGCTTAAATATTTGCCTAACTTTGACGCAGCTTCTCCCGATAACGGCCACGTAAATGACAGACGCCACTCGTTTTCCCAATTCTAATAATTTTACCGTTATATTAACTCTATAGCAGCAACTCAAATTTGTACAGATAAATCCGAGTTTTTATGTGTAACGTAAACGTATGCCTTGGAACGCAGTGTGTATACACATACATATTCACATGAATTCCAGTCCCGCAGACATATAAATAGAGTTGAACGCGCGCGTACGCGTGGAGCGACGACTCCATGTAACTTACTCTCGCTTTTCTTTAAGCTTCCTGTCGATCGATTTCCAAGCTCCCTGGCTCTTACACACGCGCTCGATTGTTTGTTTTCTCGGAAGGAATGAATTCCGCGCCACGAGGAGACAAATGTGCCGCTAAGCGCGACACCCCCACATTATCACTGAGTGAGATCTTAAGTATGGCGCGCGTGATCTGCTAGACATTTTAGTAGACTTTCTCCAACGCGAGTTCCCGCTTTTGCATTAGCTTCTTCTTTGTATGTCGGACTGCTTCGTGAACTCGTACCCATTCATTATAGTGTCCAGAGATTATTAACGACGAAATAAAACCGATTTCCATTTCTCTGTTCTTCTTCCAAAATTTCATTTATTATCCGATGATAGGTCATATTGATTACGTACTGTTCATGGAAACTTGATGAAGTGGGATTTTAAAAGGATTGAGAAAAAGTAATTTACATGAGGAACCGTTCGATTTTAGTTCGCATGAGAGCGAATCGGTGTGATTTCATCGAATTTCAAAACGTCGAAATGCGCATGAAATATGGGAATAATCTGACTAGCTTACACACATTATGTAGTACATTGACATGCGTGTAGCGAGTTTGCACAACGAAATCCAAATTCGCGTCAAATCATACTGCTACCGAAACAAGATTTTACTCGGCGTTGATACACTAAGAGCGACCAAACGCAAATTGTATACGTGAACGAATAGTCAAAATAGTCGAAAAAGCCTTGTTTTCGTTAATTTCAATGCGCAAAAATTCATAAATTTTTAACAGTGCCGGTTTTCGTTATGTGTGGATTTTTTTTCGTGTGAATAGCGAGTACACGTTTTACTATATGCATACATAAGAAACAAGTTTTTTTCCGACTAGTTGTGTTCACGTATTTTGTCTTCGTTGCTCTTGCAAAGTCGTTGGACGAGAATCCTACTTTGCAGATTTTCTAGAAAAAGGTTCAACGCAATTTTAGAATAGATATAAAAAAGAGCAAACGGCCTAATTATTAAAAGAAGCTGAGGAACGCAGTAGGAATATAAATCGGTGTAATTACATAGTCCGGTGTCCGATCGTGACGTAAAGGTTACGATTTCATAAACGGCCTGTTCTTGTAATTATTTAACGCTATTCTTACGACGTCATACGTTATTCCAACGGACATTAATCGACCGTAGCTGTTTTCGTTTGCAATCGCTCGAGATAAGCGAGTTACGAGATTGCTATCGTGGCCTCCATTCGGGGGGAATGATCGCGGCCCTTTTTCTTTCATCGAATCACCGAAAAGTCTCCTCCACACCGAATCGAACGAGTCCAACTTGATTTTCATCGTCAATAAATCATGCCAGCCTGCGCACGCGCGAGACATTCTCTCTCTGTCTCTCTCTCTCTCTCTCTCTCTCTCTCTCTCTCTCTTTCTCTCTGTCTTGCTCCTACGTGTCTGCCATTTTTATATAGACCGAGACAAGAAAAATACGGGTCTGCAAAAGCGATCAAAGGAAAAAGGGGAATCGAATGTTTCTCTCCTTTCTTCTTGGCGCCCGTGCGGTTAGAGGTGAGATATTTATTGCCGATATCGAGCGACGCTACGATTATTTCGATAGAGTTGGCCATTGTGGAAAGTCGCAAGCTATCGTATACGCGGGCCTACCTTTCGTTACTTTTTTTTGTCCTCGTCAGTTACGCTCTTTTTCAATGAGCACCACAGTTCCCCTTCTTGGAAATTTGAATTATGGTCTTTCCTCGCACTAGAGTGTATAAATCTCCGCGAACGATGACTGCGGGTTCCACATTTCGGAGATGGTGGGTTGTATCGCTCTTACATGATTTGTGTTGTTGCGATTCTTTTTAACCTCAGTGTCAATTAGAAAAGCTAAATACTAGTAGTACATTATTTATGCAAAGGGGAAATCGATTACTATTATATTGTATAGAACGAAGTATGCTTTGTTCAGTTGTATGAGTATGGGTATTGGCTTCTTTTTGCATTTGTTTGTAGACAATGATTTTATTGACTCTTTAATTATTATCCATTGACATTACAGATATATCAATATTTTCTTTGTACAAAGCTCATCTCTCGGCGTTTATCGCCATCAAAACTAGGCGGATTTAATTCTTAGATCATTAGGATGATCTAAGACTTAAATCCATTAACTTCTTTTAGTCCTAATATGCAGTAAATATTAGAACAGTATAACCCTCTCGTACAAGTCCTTATCTCATCTCAAAACACATCGTATTTCACAGCTGGTCGACTTTCTCTCTCTCTCTCTCTCTCACTCTCTCTTTCGTTTATTTCTTCGGCGTCTTATCACGGTACCCTGATTTAATTAAGCACGAGTCACGCGGCGGGTGGTAAAAGAGGTCAAGTTAGAATAGTGCTCCCTTCGATAAACTTTCGATATTAGACTCTCGCTAGGTCTTCCTCCGCGCTCGACGTGTCGTCCTAAAAGTGCGTTGCCTATAGGCTCACCCTCTTCCATCTATACTCGATTACACAAACTTAGCTCGGCTCGATATCCCGTCCCCTTCGGGACCTGGCAATTTCTCTTTGTTCGCGTCGATCGACTTTCGTGGGAGGGTCGCAGACCGTGGAAATTTTTTACTATCGCTTACCGATTCACTTCCTTTGTTTAATCTTCAATACGAGAAGTTTTGCATTGGATTTGTTATACACATGCGCTGCATGCTACCGAATCCAGCTCTAGAATCGTGCGCCTCGATCCGAACATCACTAATTACCGTATGAAAAATAAAAGTAAAAATAAAATATTTCTATGAAACAGCGAGGTACTACCTCCTTCCCTTACAACTGCACATATATAGACACATACATGCGCGTGCACGGAGATATCTACGCGGCCATGCATATTCACGAGCGTGTACAAGAGACAGGCCGAAGGGAGCGTCAGCTCTTCCCCCATCCTTCCTTCTCGGCTGCAAAGCGTCGCGACGCCTCCTTCCCCTGTGCTGACGGCAGCAACAGCAGCAGTAGCGGCCTTTGTGCTCTTGTCAAGTTGTCAAAGTTACCCCACCCCAAGAACCGAGCTCGAATCCAATACCCCGCCGTCGGCATTTACCCCTCCTCTGAGCTTCCTCTCTTTATATATGCTATATACATATATACATATACCTATATATATCGTTCTCTCTTAAGCTGACTCCGCACGCAAGAGGGGATGAAGCCCTCAAGCGTCCCCGCATCAGGAGAAAGAGGAGCGAGAGATGTAGAGAAAAGAAGAAGCTCAAAAAGAGCAGCTGCTCGCTTCATCGTGCAGACATGGAAGCCAAGAAATCTGGCGGCCATGCGAATTATCGTTTATAGGGCGCACATGCACTTGGAGCAAGGCACAGCGCAACGAATCTTGCTGTGTGTGTCTTTGAGCAAACAATTGAAGCTAATCGACGACATTACTGCTTCACAAGTACGTGCACAGGGACTGCGTTAGTGCAGAAGCAATGAGAGAGAAGGGATGGAATATTTATGGCTGAAAGAAAGACGGAGAGAGAATTGGCTGCGTGCAGTGTAAAGGGTGTTGCGAAGGTGGACTCGAATTTGCACGCGACACGATTAGGACTATGTTTATGTGCTATTGTGCACTCGAGTGCTCTTGGCTTTTGTCGGGATATACTCGTGAGCCTATACCCGGTATAGTCGGTATATATTACTGCACTAAAGATAGGATAGGGAAATTTTTAATTTATGACTGTCCAGAGATTAGGCACTGTCTGTGAACGACTTTTACTGGTATTTTAATTATCACTCCCCTCCTTTCTTTATCTTTTTACAAAAAGTCAGTCGGTACTTTCTTAATTTATTGAGCTTCGAACGGGTTGCAGGTTCGGCAGGACTAATTATATTATACTATTGTGAAGAGTATGAATAAAATTATGCGTTGTATCTTCAAGATTAAATTGTAAATTTCTAATGATTTATAATGAACGCGAAGCGGTGCGTTGTTCACAGCTTATCGTACGGACTTGCGCAATCTTGTAATAACCACTAATTCATTTCACTTTCATGCCTCAGTTCATACTTGGCATCGTATGCAAATTTTACGCGATCTATTAACAATACGTATAAGTCTTATTATAGATATACAACTATAACTATACATAGTTTTACTTTTTAATCTGCAGAGGATTTATAATTGATAAGAGTGACTATGAGAATTCTTTATTAATGATAATGCAAAAGTATAATCTTTTACTTATGTTATTAATTCATGTTGACCGTCATTGATGGTGCTATTTTATGTAATAAAATTTCAGTGCTTTGTTAAAAACTTTTCCAGAATTAATGGGAAACTTTACTTCTTTATGTAATGGATATAATAAGAGCTTACACAACAACGACAAGATATGCGAATAGATATGCGCAATATCTCGTTCATCAGCCAGGCAGATCTATACCGGATAAAAAACAGTACAGTAATTATAATTGGCATTGAAAAAATGTATGGTTTGTCGTCTCATCCTGTCCTAAAGCGAAATAATTAGGGTTGATTCTTGCCAGCGAAGTCTTCTCACGCTCAGTTGTGAAGCGCCAACAAATATTCTTAATTAGAATTTTCGCGGACGAAGTGCGCAATCGGTGCGCGCACGACCTCCGTTGGGACAAAATTAAAAGAAGAGGAGTAGAGCGGTAGATAGGCTGCGCCCGCCGTGCGATAGCGTCAAAGATTTAATTAACGTAGCGCTCTTCAGGCGACAATTTTAATACCGAGTCCGAGTCGTTATGCTCAACGCAATTATTTCGTCGTTCCTAATTCATCACGCACACGTGTGCACTAGCCGGTATTGCTTTTCAAGTATACAACTGCACTCAGATATATTGTACGTATTATACAGATGCCGTACATCTACATAGCATTACCTTAACCGAGAGAAATTTTCGAACCACACGTATATTAACTAAATCGTGCCTAAAAATCAACTCCACAACGCGTATTTGGGAAAATTTGTACTTTTCCAAAGAAATATTCACGATACCTTATTAACTGTGTCACTAATTGTAAACTATAAATTCAGCTGACGAGAGCAAGAGTCGTTAAAATTAAACTATAAATAAAAATAATTAGTTCTGACTCTTTTGCAGCTAACGTATATTTTCGCAGCGCGCAAACGGCATAAATTATAATTAAAAGCCCCCATGGATGTATTATACAGTTTATATTATGATGGAAATGCCGGTATACATATCCTGCGTGTATAGCGTCCAAGCGGACATACGGCGAACGAAGTCGGGCAGAGGAGAATAAAAAGTGGGAGAGAAAGAGCCTCGAAAACGCTGACGCCGGAGATAATAGGGCAAAGAGGTAGCGCCGGACAGAAAAAGGAATAAGCCTGGATAAGCCACGAAAGAGTGCAGGCTGGGAGTCGAGTATAGCTGCCAAATCAATAGTCAAACTTTATGTGGAAGATAGGATGAAAAGTAGGCTAAACAAAATTGCAAGTTAATAATACACGCAAAGGAAGTGCAGCAAGTTTAAATCGAGTTTTCGGCCTTAGACGCTTAATTCCCAACTAGTGCGATTCCGTCGTCTCTTGACGTATAGGTGTATACCTATATAGTATAGAATGTATTCTCTCTTAGTAGAGTAGCTAGAGATTTGTTTTCTCATACTTCCCCTTTTCTGGTATAAAAATAAAATCCGAGTAGCGGACGTCACAGGCTGATATATTTTCATTTAAGAATTTTGAAGCGCAAAACCGAGAAGCAACGAGAAGGAGAGAAAGAGAGAAAGAGAGAAAGAGAGAAAGAGAGAAGAGACAGAAAGAGTAACTATAAACGAACAATCGAGAAAGAAAACTCGTGTAGTGGCAAGTGTGTCCCTCTTTTTCGTCGAGAATTTCCGAGAGAACTCATTCTGAACGCGGTGTGCGAGGCAGCGCAACGTCGCGCGGCTCCACAGGGACTGATTTACGGGACGCCGTCAAAACTTTGCACTCCGCCATGTCTCCCAGGCCCTCGTGCCAAAATAAAGGTCGTCTCCTATAATTTTAGGGTAGAGCACAACTTGTCGGGAATAACGAGATTCGCGAGAGAGAGAGAGAGAGAGAGAGAGAGAGAGAGAGACAGCGAGAAAGCATTGCTGTTATTCTAACGGAGGTAAGAGATGCTGGAATAATTAGTTGCAAGGCGACCACATTGGCGCGCGAACTTCAGATGAAAAATTTCCATGTGCTGGTAGCCTTCTATATATACTTCTATCCTTAATATATATATACATATAATTACAAATAGAAGATTTAACATAGCATATAAGCTGAATTGCTAGTATTATATGTAAAATATGCTTTTTTAGTCATACACAACCGTATTATTTACCTCCAAATGTCTCCGTACCACAAAAATATTATTTCTAAAACGCATTCGTACACTTACGTGTTGTATAGTTTAAAAACACAATTTTCTGTGCGCCTTCTGATATTAAAGATTATTCGAAAGTCATTTTCTTATTCGTTAGCTTACGCAAAGTTATTAAAACTCGTCTTTCCCTTATGAAAATAAGCGGTGTACATCCTCATGAATCATAATTACTAGCTGCCACTGTATGTGCGAGAACAGATGCGTGGACCGGGAGAAAGAGTCACGGCCTGTTGCATTCGATATACTTCTAGGTATGCGTTATACTGGCTCAATCAGAGAAGCGCATTGGATATCTTACGTTCTTTATCTTCATCGCTAAATAATTGAAGGACATTAACATCTTACATGCTTTTTTGGCGTTAAAAGCCGGAGCGTGCGTAGAAAATTTGAATTTTCGAACGGCTGTTGTTTTATTCAAATGGTTGAGGCTTTAATTGTGTGAGCATTGCGGCGATACGACTGCTATTACCGAGATGTGTTTCAGTCGCCGAGACTAATACGTTTGCTCTTTTTACGATGCAGGATTGTGATGTTAATTTGATTTTGATAATCTCATCTCAAAAATCTGCCGTAATAGAGTCGTTAAAAAATGTTTATCAATGATTTGACGTTTCTCTGACAATTTTAATGAACTTTCTAATAAGTGTAACAAAGCAATTCACTTGAATACTAATATAGTATTATTTATCGTACAAATATTTATACTGAATTATACTGAAGGACGCATCGAAAATTATAAAAACATTACGTATGTAAAGGCATGTCGGTCCTTTAATTCTAACCCTTAACGCTACATAGACATGTTTTGGTTGCGTCTTAACATGCAAAAATCGCATTGTGAATTGTACACTATTTTTCAAATTATTATTTTCTATAGCGGCGCTTAAAAGTTCTTTTTTAACAATTATATAAAGAAATTCATTTGAATAATCCACCATTCATCGAATTAAGCGAAATCCAAGATCGATCATTCTCTTCTCTCTCTTTCTCTCCTTTATTATTATGTTTTATTTCACTTCATGTTTATTATTCTTATTTTTTATAATTTGTTACGCTAAATCTAAATCTAAATCGGTGAATTTATTTGTAGCGAAAATGCAGCGTTCTCTAAAAGTTTATAATAAGTAGTGCAATCCGTAATTATTGAAAGTCTGGCCTTGCAGCCAAAAGTCATCGAGCTTATCATCACGTTGCACAGAAAACAATCTTAGGCCCATATATCTTGGCTAATCTGGGAATATATAAATAGTCTTTTTCTCTTAAATATGGTCGAGTAAGAAAGAAAGAAAGAAAGAAAGAAAGAAAGAAAGAAAGAGAGAGCGAGTGTCAGAAAGTCTAGATTAATAGCGCAGAGCTCGTCTTGATGCAGAGCTAGCTCTTAACCTCGTTGGAAAGATATCTCGCAGTTGGCAAGCTTTCAGACTACGTCATTTCTGACACGACGGCTGTGTGCAGATATCACGTGACCCTCTCGCGATTTGCTTTCTTGGCATAGTACTAGTTCTTTCTGCTCCCGCGCTCTTCTGGCAAAAACGTAAAGCGCGTCATTGGCGCGTCTTGCAGGCTACGATAAATTTCGTCTAGTTGTGTTTCTCTGATGCTTTCCCTACCTCCCTCCCCTCCCCCCTCTCGCTCTATCTCTCTTTCTCTCTTCCTCTCGCTTACACTCTATTACCGTCGGACCGATTCGATTCGCTTTTGTCTCGAGAGTATTTCGCGGGTGCGGAAAATAAGTTGATTCTTTGCTTTGAAAAAAGTTAGCCTTCTTAATTCTTCCACGATGTATAAATATAAATAACGAGAAGCTCCTCCTCGATCCAACATTCGTTGAAAGTTGTATATGCTCTTCGTATCACATGTACAGCAGACCACAGAGAAGAGAGAAGGAAAAAAACACGTTTCGTTTGAACTTTTTCTCACGGGCTGAACCGAGAACACCCGAGTTCTGTAAGAAGCTTCGAGTTTTTCCATGGTCGGGACACCCAACACACGAATGAGAGTAAGAACGCGAAGGACGAAAGAGAAAAAAGAGCGAAGTATCTTGAAAGTTTTACGACTAGAAAGAGAAAGAGACTTTCCAGTGAAATCCTGCGGTGATATTTGCCGTGCTGCAGTGGAGAAATTCGGCGCGCATAGCGAGAGAAAGCGACGGCGTCGCCGGCTGTTTTGACCTGCGGAAAATAAGAAAAAATAAGCGAAGAAGCTTTTTGAAAAAATGTGAAAGTTGAGGATGATCGCAAGGTTACATCATTGAAAAAGAAAGAAAAGGCCGCGTCGAGGTTATAGAGCAGGCAGTAGCAGGTCACTGTGTGAAAGGTGTCGAATCCCTGCTGAGAGTCACGTTAAATTCGAGCAGTGCCACAGCCGGAAAAGAAAGTTTTCTCTTTTTGCAAGATTAAAAGTTAAAATTCATATGCAGGCGAGCGAGGTCCTAATTTTGTCTCATGATTTATTTACGGTATTGTTCGCTTTGTGTTTCAAACGTTCCTATTAGTGTGCAATTATCGCAATAAGGATTTGCAGGGCATATAGATTTCAATCCATACATGAACTATAATACAACCTGGATCTATCATATTGCTCTCTGACACTTGAAAAAGAAAATAGTAAATATAATATACATAATGAATCGTACACGCGTACATATAGATATAACAGAATTAAATACACTGCTTCTCGATATACCGAACCAGAGGCTGCAACAGACTCGAGAGAACGAGAACTTGACGTGAGCGCTATGATTTCACAACGTTACAATATCATGCGAGTTAGTTCATTCGTTCTCAATCGAGATATGGAAATCCGCCTACGTACCTTTTGTATATACTGGTGATCATTATAGAGGGATATGTTGTTGGTTTAATGCGTCTGCAAGCTTTACAGTCAAAATTTCAAAACGTACACTCGATACTAACCTCTATTTGAAATCAAACTCTTTTATCTCTCTCTTTCTCTCTCTCTCTCTCGCCTCTTAACGTATTAATGTAGTGCGAACAAACGTTTTTATATATATCCGTAATCGCTCTTGAAGAAATAAATTTTTTTATAGAACAAAGTATCGAAGAATTTCGATTCTTCCTTAGCGTATTTCCGAGTTCTTTTGTTTAGTCTTTAAATGTGTAATAATACAAGATCTGGTTCCGACTTTGGAAGTTAAGATTACAAAAAAATGTTCGCAGTCACTCACCTTACCGACTGAATCTACTGTTGCTACACGCTGCTACCCTATATACGCGAGGGTTTTAATCCAATTTGCTTGCACGCTCAACTGATACGTCGTTATATAACACGCTACACGTTACATTCACTCGCGGAGAGAAGCAGTAAATAGGGAGTATTAAAGATGCATCGAGCGTACCAGAAAGATCGAAGTACACAGTACACGGAGAGTTTGTCGGCATATAACGCTAACGCGCGTCCTTGCACAAACTGGTTTTTCACACATAAGCGCGCGTTTCTTATAGCCCAACACAAATAAACAGGCACGTGTATATGCAATGCATTTATCTCGGAATTTCGGCGAACAAGCGCACGAGACCCTCTTTATATATGTTATCGGCATTCTTTTGCATTATAAGAATGAGATAAATCCACGAGGAATACATTTTTATTATTTATACACGCACATGTGAATTCAGTATTGCGTCACGAGGTCTATTGCCATAATGTTTGGGTGGCGACTTGGCCGCTCTGCTGCGGAACTACCTTAGGATGTAAATTTTCGGAAATTTTAGCCACAGCTCAACATCTAAGTACTAGCCAAGATTCCCGGGGCCGAAGAGCGGAATCTTTATCGCATTTTGTGTGTTAGGAGTTGAGATTCCTGCCAAACGCCTTGGAAAGTGAATTTTATATTTTTTTGTCTATATGCTATAACATGCTAATTCATGGTTTACGGCATAGAAAAGTTGCAACAACGTAGATATAAAAGAATTTGTGACAAAAAATACCATGCAGTCCCGGAAAATCGAAATTCTTCAAGAAAGAGTGTATAACTGTAAACTTTCTCTAAAGAAGCGCTCATCGTCGCACGTTTCGTAAGACACGTGGCCAGAATGTCATTACGTCCTACTGGGGGTATATATATATATATATATATATATATATATATATTCTTTAAAAAATCCAAGGATCCAAGGTCACGTAGTCGTGCGTGCAGCATTGTGGAGGATAAGGAATCGCACTCACGTATATAGACCAAATGGTGTAGATAAAAAGAGAAGCTCCGAAAAAGGGAGTACATCTATATAGGCGCGTCAAGGAAGAGAGAGAGAGAAAGAGTCACGTGCCTCGCGAACGCTTCTTCTTCCGACGGCGTATATAACGTGTGCGCCGAGGCTACTTTATGAGGTGCTTGCTTTACGACATCGGCTATCATCGCTTCAGCTACCGGCACACGAGTATTCTCAGCGACCCATAACTGTCACATCCCCTATGCTGTTTATACGCTCGATACGAGAGCGTCGAGGAGGTCGTATAATAAAACGCCAACGCGTTTCAGCTCGAGGCTCTCTTTTTTCGTTTGTCGAATGTCTCTGCGATATTTACGAGCAGCACGAGCATACGCACACTCGCGTCCAGTCATTTTTACAAGCGTTAAATATTTTAACGATTAACAAAGCTTACACGAACGCTCGAGCGACTTGAGAGATTTACGAGAGTTAAATGATGACGTTGGGTCTGTTGAGTGTGCGGTTGTGAGTGTCCGCGCGTAATCGCATTCTTTGCGAAAGCGCGTGAGAAATCGAGAGTAATATTCTTTAGTGCTTTGATAATTCTTATGAGCTATGCTCGTTAACTTTATTTTTAATCGCGAATTGAGAGCTGTGATTTAGGCACTAAATAATTAAAGTATTCAATATTACTGTATTCGAGTAGTTCCGCATGAGTTATTATTAATTTTCAATTGAAATTATAAACAGTATTATGATTATCGTCACGATTTATTAGTAAAATAGATTTTCAGACCACGGCAATGTAGCAATTTGCGAATGTTTGTATGAACAGAACAATAACAAGCGTTAAAATACACTCGACGTACTATCACAACGTCTAAATGGTCTCTAAATTTGCGTTGCGTAAGTTCTTATGCATATATAAAAAAGACTTCGTCGCAGACAATTAGGCCCATCACAAAGCAACGTCGTCGCGCGGCAGAAACAAAGGGAATCTATAATTTCGAACTATTAGCGCGTTTATCCTAAGGAAATAGAGAGGCCATCATCGTAGTCCGTGACGTCACATTCAGCTATGGCGTCACGTGACTCCACCCTCTTTTCAATCAGCTTAGGAGCTCGAGAGCCCACCCAGCTGTCAAGTAGACGCTCACCACGCTCCACCCCATTTTTTCCTTACGGATATATATTCTCTCGACTGCCTGCGGCGTCTCTATACAGCTGCGCGTTGGGCCAATATCGCTATCGCCATCTGTCGAGAGCCGGTCGAAACCTCATAATCCTTCGGAGAGTTACTCGATCGACTTATGGGTTTCGTTGAGATTCCTGGGGATGCCGCCACTCGGCGAGGCCCATTACGTGTAACGGGTGTACGGTTTCGAAAACTACTGATCACTACGACGACGACTGCTCAGGCTACGAATCGTTTTCTATAACTGCTTTTAGCTTCGCGGTTCTGGGATATACTCTAAACTATTCTTAGCTCGTCTCAAGATTCGCGTACTTTCAGACAGAATAGCTTTCAATGAATATTATGTGTCACTCTTGTACATACACATTTTAAATGAAATTCATATAAATTATTAAGAAATTACATTTGAAATAATAATCCGTTAAAAAAGAGACAGCTCGTACTTACGAATCAACGCATATCCAAAGAGTAATAATTTCGAATAACTATTAATTATACGAGTATTTCCGATTTATGGAAATTGAATGTCAAAGTTGCATTGGTTTTAGCCCCAAAGTCTAACTATAGATTCTGTCGCTTTCTCTCTCTCTCTGTCTCTCTCTCTCTCTCTCTCTCTCTCTCTCTCTCTCTCTCTCTCTATATCATTCGTCCCTTTCCTCTTTAGTCAATGGATACAAAGGTAAGGTCGGTAGCAGCAGCTACTGCCACAGCAGCAGAATTGAGTTCAGATTCTGCCGTGTAGGGGGGTGGGGGTGGTAGAAGAGCGAACAAGCGAGCGAGAGAAAATTTATACGCGGGACGTATAGCATCGGCATAGAATCGCTATCGGCGGCCATTCATCAATCCATGGAATCAATACGCTGGAATTAATGAAAGCGCCGCGCGAACAGCGAACTAGCGGCCGGAATGTTAATCGCGATCGTACTGGGCCTCCATCTCCTCTGCCCCTCTTTCCTCTTCTGATATATGTATACATATATAGACACGCAGCGGCGCGAACTCCCAAGAGTCCTTCCGCCACACACACTCGCGCGTATCTATGCACCCCCGAAAGCAACCTCCGCTCCGAGCAAAACAGAGATGAAGATAGTTGATATTTACTATATATAGTACATACTATATACGACGCACTTAGAGGTCGCTATATTTTATATTTAAGAAGAGAACGCGAAAGCTCGCTTATCTTTTGCCGTGTATACTTGCGCTTCTTTGTGCACGTTTCGCTTTCACTCCCTCTCTATCGCAGTTTAGTAGTTACGACACAAGTGTGACAATGACCACGGGCATTCGATTTTCGTGTTCCCACAGAGGGAGCTTATCGCCCTTTTCAATTCATCGGGTTCTCGCAGCAACGATGTGCAGCCAAAGTCGATGTGCGTGCCGCTGTTGTTTACGAGAGGCTCTTTGAACTTTTTATCACATAAGACCTAGAAGCGTTATTTGTGTGCACCAAAGGAGACCGAGAGCATATGATGTATCGATTTTTCAGTAGTTCTTCGAAGCGAATCAAATTATCTTTTTCTCATAAAGTGTGGGAAATACGTAAAACTGACAGCTGGTAGTGACCTGCGATATCGAGAGAGCCTCGTGTCCCGCATATAATATACGGTATATAGGCGGTCAAGGGCTCTGCAGTCGGTATGGAAGAGCGTTGTTCTTTTTCACTATATTGATAATTTTTTCTTACATCCATGTGGAATTGAGTATAATGTAATTTGCAGAAAATATTTGTCTTTCAAATAATCTGTAGACTCTTGTGATTGTAGAGACATTTAGAAAATACCACAGCTCAATTCAAGTTGACCATAAAGTACACATAGGCGAGCATAAATCTAAAAATAATACTCTTCCTGTCGGACTATATCCACCCTAAAAATATTTATGTAACAACTAGAATTCCCCTACGCCGTACGACTCTCTGGCAAATCGTGCGTATCTCTCTGCTTCTCACATCCCGCGCTCGTTGTCAAGCTTCCCTCATTACCAGGCGAAAAAAGCGTGAAAGACCTACCGACGACATAAATGGCAGACTCTGCCCGCACATATACATGCACATATACATATACATCGCACCCTTTCCACTCTTATATTCTTTCGTAAATTCAGCGATCGTTCAAGTCCGTCCATACGGAACGTTGTCATGTATCTGCGAGACGTCGAAAAAGAGATACACATGTTGTCTATTCGCCCGATGGTCGATGGCGTGACGGACCACGTGCCGTGGATCCGCTGTCATTCTCACGTTTGTAAAAGTTTAGCTTTGGTCGCGCGTGTATCGGCGCGGCAGCTTTCGCCAGTCGACGACGAGATCGGCTCGAAGAGATATACGCGTCCAATTAGCCGGAGCTCTTCTCGTCGTCGTCGTCGTCGTCGTCGTCGTCGTCGTCGTCGCCGTAGCCGTCATCATCGTAACTCGGAATAGCTACGAGACCAGAGCGCGAGAATCCGCGCTCGCCGCGTCAGCTACTCCCATTCCGTAATAACAAGCGCCGTTTTGGCGGAATTATATATTTGCGAAGAATACTCTCGCGGCGGACTACGGTACTCTATAGGTACTTTAAGGTTCAGAGTTATATTGTATATTCACTAGGTGTGTATTCCCGCTTTTCCAGGTGCGGCGTAGCGTCATCAGCGAGCTGGACAGAGGAAGCAGCGGTACACCGGCATCAGCATTCAGCCTACAGCGGAGCAGCAACTTCAACTTACGCTGAACGAACTCGGCGACAACTGACTCCTCGATAACGGCAAACTCATCGCAACAGCGGCAGCACCTCGAGAACTCTGACCTACAGAGCCAGCAACGACGATTCACGGACGACGTCCCTCCTGCGTGAGCTTCCGACGTTGTTTTGCAAAATATATTAAATTACACTTACACCTAACTCACGCATACATACATACATTCATACACGTACGTTTATACAGACAAGAAATATCACACACTTGTAAATGAGATCCCCTTCGTGCATACATTTACGCATCACTTAGTCGAGTTATCTAGTGTGCTCAAGTTCTCCGAGTTTCTATGATTCGAAATCTCCGGTTTTGTTGTTATATAGTGTGGTGAAAGAAAGAGAAGTAATTAAAATATTAAATAATAGAAAAAAGATTGATAAAGAGGAGCTCAGTGTGATATAAATCAAAAGATCATTGTTAGGTGATCCGCAGCAACGCAGTGTGATAGGTATATATATATAAAAGTATTTATAAAAAAGATATAAATAAATATATATATACACATATGTATCGTGTCGTGTCGATGAGATAAGAAAATTATTATCCGAGTGGTGATTATACATACCGTTTGTAAAAGTTCCGAGTGTCGCGAGTAAGAGTGTGGTTCGAAAAATTTTAGTCACAAACCGAAAGAAAAAAAGAGTACAAAGGAAACAAAAGAAAAAATACGTAAATAAATTAAATTGTAAAACTACTTGAAGAAGAAAGAGAAGAGAAAAAGAAGAGAAAAAGAAGAGAAAAAGAAGAGAAAAAGGAAGAGTTAGAAGGAGAGAGAATTCGCTCGGTGACCAGCAGGAAGAATAAGGCCCAAAACTGTTAGACGAGGAGTGCGCGAGTGACTGGCCGCAGCAGCCACACACACATAGCCATAGCATGAGTTCGTATTTCGCGAATTCGTACATCCCGGATCTGCGCAATGGCGGGGTGGAGCATTCGCATCAGCACCAGCAGCACTATGGGGCAGCGGTACAGGTGCCACAGCAGCAGCAGTCCGTGCAGCAACAGCCCCAACAGGCGAGCGACCCCTGTGACCCTACGATGCTGCGTCAAGGTGTACCCGGGCATCACGGCTACGGGGCAGCTACGGGCCAGCAACCGGGAATGCCGTACCCGAGGTTTCCCCCCTACGACCGAATGGACATCAGAAACGCGGCCTACTATCAGCAGCAGCAGCAAGAACACGGCCTCGACATGGCGGGCTACAGAGCGAGCTCGCCGACCGCGGGCATGGTCGGTCACATGGGCCACACACCCACCCCGGTCAACGGACACCCAGCATCCACGCCCATTGTCTACGCGAGCTGCAAGCTTCAAGCTGCGGCGGTCGATCACCAGGGCAGCGTCCTCGACGGCCCGGACAGTCCGCCGCTCGTCGACGCCCAGATGCACCATCAGATGCACCCTCAGCACCCCCACATGCAGGCCCAGCAGTCGCACCCCCAGTCCCAGCCCCAGCAGCAGCAGCAGCACATGCAGCCTCAGCAGACGCAGCAGCACATGATGTACCAGCAGCAAACGCAGCCGCAGCAAGCGCAACAGGCAGCGATGCATCCACAGCAGCAAGCCCAGCAACAGCAGCACCAGGGCGTTGTCGCGTCGCCTCTCGGACAGCAGCAGCCCGGAACGCCTCAGAGCGCGGCGCCGACGAACCTGCCCAGTCCCCTCTATCCCTGGATGAGGAGTCAGTTCGGTAAGTCGTCATGTTGCTTTTTCTATTTTTCATAGTTCACCCTTGTTGATTCTTTGAACAATTTACGCAACCAGTCGAGTATAAAAACAGTATTGTGGCTTCTCGTCCGCGGCTCGTCCGCGGCTCGTTCGCGGCTCGTCCGACGGAAATAGGCGAAACGTCGTCTCCAGTTTTCTAGGCCCGTGCTCGCACCACGACTTGAGTTATTTATTGCCCTGACCTTTTCGCGTGACTCTGCGGACTACTGCTTCGTATGTTTCGCCGCGCGAAACCAGTATTATATCTACGCGACCACCGGAGCTGAAATCGTCCTCTTTTACCAATTATGTAGATGTATAAAGTCCTCTGGCCCAGATTTTCACCTGAATACAAATCGCGAACACGCTCACAGAGCCGTGATTCTATTATCAAAATAATATTTCTTGAGCCCCCTCTATATTATAACTTCGGACGAAACTCCACTCAACGAAGGTCTACCTTCAATACCTTCAAGGCCACTCGCAAAATACGTTATATATCTTTCGTTTGAAAATCCCTCAGCTGCCTCGCGAACCGGTGAATGATCCCTCGGCACAATGTACGCAACAGCGGCGAGTCTCGACGCAACGAGCCCCGGGATTTATGGCAGCCATAACGAAGTGATAATAGGTCGGGCTTGTGATTTATAGTATCGGCATGCGGCGGGCCAAAGAGGTGCACAGGTTGAAAGAGACCCCCGTTGACTTTGCTCTCATTACGTCGCTCCCCAGTGTCTAATCCCGATGAGAAGACTATGTAACCCGAACGTTATTTACCTCAGTTAATGCAATATTCGCTTTTCCAAAGATGCCCTGCAAGTCTCAGAGAAAGAGAGGGAGTGAGAGTTCAGTCACAGTTTCATTTCCGTCGCAGTAATGTTACTGCGACGGAAGCGAGCAGTGCACAACTATATTTTTCGTTTATACCCTAGAGGTGACGTGTGTTCAAGTGCACAGTGCGCGATTCGTTTTATCGGAAATTTTACGACTTTATATTTATAACCACGAGAGAAGTTTTAATCATGTCATTTGATTCTCGATAGTGTAACGAATAAAAATTATTGATGAGATAAAAAAGAATCGGTATGTGCATTCGTATACTCTCTTCTCTTCGTATCGTATTATATGTGAAATCTCCTTTAAAGAGAGATTCTAAGACGATACGATTTAAAAGTTCGAGTAGATAAATGCCTAAGACACAAGGAAAACCTCACTCGTCCCATCTCTTGGCTTCTTTCCGAAGCTGCAGACCCTCCTGGTATACGGCTGATCGCCGCGTATCGTAGGGCCGATATACCGGCAAGCGAGAACGGATTATAAATTCCCTGACAACAGCTTTCTCCCCACTTATTCGCCTCCCAGTAAAACACACGTAGCGCATAATTCACATGCAGATGCTCGCGTGCATATGTACCGGCGGCTTTGCCATTTGAAAATCCGTCGAACACTCTCAGTGGGTTCTTGTATCGGCTCACAGATGTCGGCACCTTGTCTTTCAGGACGAAATCTTGGCTCAATTTTCAGTGGAGGGTACATTTTTTAACGCATACGTGCACACGTGTATGATATTCTCGTTACTATTATCACCGCGCGCAAGCCTCGGAACATCGTTCTCTTATTGACCAAGCATCCCTCGTGAATTATGCAAAACGCCACAATTTCCTCTGTGTTTATCGATGGTTTACGCGCGTGTTTATTCAGCACGCGGCGTTGCATAGCGCAGTCTGATTTTTTAAAGAATCGCGTAATCACGAAAAATACCAGTACTGGTCGAAAAATTTGTTTACTAATAATACAATAGACAGGGTTGTGCTTGATTTTTATGAAACCGAGAAGTTAAAGTCATTTCCCATAAAATTCGTCGCTCAGCAACAGCCGACACAAAACCAGCATATCGCACGTGCTTCCTTCCGTTATCAATAACAAATCGTTACACGCGTTAACGTGTATTAAAAAAAAGCACACGCGCTATATCAGATGTATACGTATAGCCAACAGTAGCTTACCATCGACTTTTCCATTAATTCACGCGCACCTTTTTGCGGCCATTTGCCTTGGCCCGAAAGAAACCCTAAGCGCGCATTCGAATCGAATCTCCGCCGGCAAACGAGAAAATAATTTCGCGGCTTATCGCGACGCGATATCGGTTCAGGGGTGTAAAGCCAGGCATTATACAGTCGCACGGGCACGCGAGTCTCCCATTACTCGCGAATACACACCCGGTTAGATTAATACTTGAAATATACGCGCTGGCTGTAATTTAACGCGACATGCGCGCACCTTCAAATGGAATACAGTAATCGTATGAATTATACAGAATTACTCGCGATGTACCCGCCGACTGTCATTGGCCTGTCGAATACTTGCCGGTTAGTTGAATTGCTCCCTCTTATAGTATGATATAGTTTGATTATGGATGTATAGTTCTGGTGCCTGCACTATATACCGCGTTTTCCTATATAAATTATCTCTATGAATGTCGAATTTTCTCAATTTTTGAGTGGCGAAAAGTATCCAAATTAAAAAGCTCGATTTTACCGAACTTTAAAGAAACCGCAAACCGGTTTCATGTATATATATATGCAGTATGGAGATCAGAACCTGCAGCAACAACGGTGCTTTTAATATACGCAAGATAATTGCGATGTGCTTCGTCGGAGGATTTATGGCATCGCCGCCACTCTCATAAATATACGTATACGCACGCGGACTCGACTCTCGAGAAAGCGATATGCGATCGGAGCTCGCGTCGCAGCTACCGTTAAGGCAGGCCGATTTCACGGATTTCACGGGTCCTTCGAGTATACGTACAAGTTATGTTTTTTTAAATATCGCGATTCTTTAATTTTTTCGACAATGCTGGATTAATTTTATTGCTTGGTATACATATATGTGTTATTGCATGTATACAAGAATAATTAACGCTTTATGCGCGGTATGATACTGAGATTGATACATGAATATCGTTGATATTTTTCTGTTTATATACAATTAATCGTACTTAAAGAAATAAAAATATTAACCAGAATTTGAGTCAAGAGATGAAATATTGTGCTCGCACATTGCTTAGATAAAAAATTATTGGGTCGTTTCCGATTTTCGAGAGACGTTATACTAAACCTCTATGAACAGTTATTGTGGCTGATTATAGTTTTGTTTTTAAAATTTTTGATCTTTGTGAATGATATTCCTACTATTTAAATTTTCTCTTCGAGTGACGGAATATTGTAGCCGGAATGTACTTCTTCCAAAAATGTACATAACATTCAGCCGTCGTAGCCGCAGAATTCTTCCATTTTCCTTCAGACGCACGTTGCGCATGTAAAACCACTTTTCCGCACCATCTGTCCCTCGAACAAAGAAGGAAAAGCGGTCGAAAACTCTGTCTCCCTCGTGAAAACTTTCTAAAACTATATTCTTTTCCTTCGATATATATTCCATACCGTAATTAACATCCGCTAACGCAACAACTGTTTCCTTTTGCTCCTCTAATTATTTTTTCGTGATTCGACTGCAGCAGCTAAAAAAGGATATGGCGCCTCCCTGCATTTCTTGAAAAAGGGATGATGGGGAGGAGCGAAAGAGAAGAGAAGAGAAAGAGAGAGAAAGAGAGAGAGAGAGAGAGAGAGAGAAGAGAGAGAGAAAATGAGCTGAAGCGCAGAGCCGCAAAAGAGCGTCCCTGCCCAAGAAAGACGGAAGAGCGAGTCAAGCCTAACTCGCATCTGCGAAGTGTATAGAAAACGATACAGGCGAGAAGGAAAAAGGCCGCCGCGAGGGAGGAGAGAGAGAGAGAGAGAGAGAGAGAAAGGTGGAGGAGGTACAAATGACGATGATGGATGAGCCGCCCGAAAAGCCTCGAGAACGCATGTGTATACAGATACATACTGTATGTTACGTGTATATATATAGCTTTTTGAAAACTGCTATGGCTGAGCGTTATGTCGTCCTTTTGTTTTTCATCTTTTTATCTTTTACGTTTGCCTTAACTCTCTCGTTTACACCCTCGTTTTTCCCAGTCTTTCTCCAGAAGGAAGTAGCCGATAATAGCACATAGTCACTAAATTTCTAATTGTGTTTTGTATATGAAATTAAGTCGCATCTTATTGTGTTCACAGGCAAGTGAAAATTGTTCTTTCATTTTCGCTGAATTTAAAGAATTCCAGCATCTTTTATGTCGACTGCAAATGACATATATATAAGTAAAAAATTCTCTGAAATTCTAGTAATACCAATTCTTGGTAAAATCTTTCGTTATTTCGGTATACGGTGTAAGGGCTTTCCTATTTTCTCTCTTTCTTTGGCGTTGCTGCTGCCGTTGCTGTCGCTGACTTTCAGTCATTCTTTCTCTTTCTCCGACTTTCAGGCAACAACGGCAACTCGCCACGCGATATGGCCAGCGAGATATGAGTGCAACAGTAAAACCTTCTTTTTCTCTTTGCCCGACTACGACGACGTCTGCCTCGAATTTCTCCCTCTCTCTTTATCCCCGGGATACGAGAGTCGCGTTACGCTCAGGCAAGCGCGCATATATAGGTATATGTAAGCGCTATCTCTTATTTTCTCTCGACTCGAACCCTTCGCGCGCTCGCCGCGTCTCTTTCTCTCATCTTTTTTATACGGTTATCCCTCGTTTCTCTTTACTCTTTTTTTAGAGAACGTCCGGTTCTCTCTCTCTCTCTCTCACTCGCTCGCTCGCTAATTCTCTATACGCTCGTCTCCCGCCGCCTCAAACAAAAAACAAACTTTCCTCCTCTATTTGATTCGAAAGCCTGGGTTGCGCGAAAGACAGTTACTGCTTTGTTCGCAAATTTAATTAAGGGGGCGCGTGAGCTCGCGTTTGCTGCCGTCGTTTCTGATTCTACAGCGAGAAGAATTTTCAGCTCCGTTTTTATATATCCTTCTCTTCTTTGTCTGACTCTTCCTCTTTCTCTCTCTCCCTCTCTGTTGTAGAATCTTTTTTGATGAATGCGCTTGAGCCCTTGGCGCATAAATAATTCAGAAGACATTTAAATAGTGTAGAGGAAGATTTCGACTTACTTACAAAATATCCAACATTGAATAATATAATATTAGAATTTAGATGAGAATCGGAGACAGTTAATTTGATAAAACCAGGCATATCAATGCATACAGTGCAAAAAGTTAGACAGAAATTAAAAGAATCACTTTGTATTCGTGTAGTACTGTACCGTAAACTATCTACGCACGGGGACGATGATGGATTTGGTGCACGACCTGTGCACTTACTCTTCTGAAGTGAGAGAGAGAGAGAGAGAGAGAGAGAGAGTGAGAAGAGGAAGCAGACGTGAAAGAGGGGCACACGTGTCACATCTAAAAATAATTCGCCGCACGGTTCGAAGGCACGTGAAAGGAAGTGCGGAGAAAGCTTTTCCCTGCGCTCGCTTTCTTCTTTTCCTCCACGACGTAGGAGGAAACTCAGCGAGGAAGAACTGGGCTTTACTCGTATACCTATATATATACCCATGCAACTTGATAAATGAGGAATCGATCCGTCATATCTGTTTTAGAACTTGTGCAAGCTCTCGTATTTGATTGTCTATGAACTTAACGATTTTTTCTTTTCGAAATGGTTACTTTTATTTCGTAGGCTATGAATATATGGGTACTTTGCAAAGAAAGCTATCTACCATATGCTTTACCTAATTGAATTATAAACTACCACACGCACCTTATTAGACGTTCGTGGGATACGACTAACGAGAATCATCGTTATTCTATTTACTTTGCTGTAACTGTATACTATGCTTTTCTATTCTCCGCATTAACTTTCCTCAATGATATAAAAGTCAAAACACATTGGCGAATAATAATAAGCTAGAGAGTGGGTAGCCAATTGTATGCGTATGTGTTTTGCACTTACTAGCCTTCCATTTCGTTCCTTCGTTTCTTCGAGGGAAAGAGAAAGAGAAAGAGAAAGAGAAAGACAGAGAGAGAGAGAGAGAGAGAGAGAGAGAGAGAGAATAAGGAAAACCCATAAATCTCTTGGCATACTCCAGGGGACATTTGATCCTTGCGTAACCCAACGCCGTTAATTTATTGCCCCGCGTTTAAAGTCACCTTCGTATAGTCAGCGAGGAAGCAAATGAGAGACAGAGAAAGAGAGCGTGTGAGCAAAAGAGGGTGTGCAAGAGAGAAGGCAAAGACAAGGCAGCATGAAAGTGCGCTGATCTCAAAGTTCGAGCGTATGGTTTTTAAGGGCTGTCTCCACTTATTCACGCGAATAAACAATTATATTTCAAAGCGAGCTTTTCTTCGAACTGCGTGTTATCGCACTGAGTCAACAAAGCTCTTTCTACGATTTATTGTTATAATATGACCCGTTAGGAATAGTACCAGAAGCTTCGCATTATTAATTTTTCGAAAATTTCATTCGTCCCAATAGTGCTGAAAGCAATTCAACGCCAGTGGCCTGTATTGTTTGAAAAATTCAATTTATAAGTGCGTGTCCTTATCTGCGCGTGCGACAATGTTAATTTTTATCGCGCGTGCCGACGACCGTTTTATACACACGCATTCACTATTGTTGTTAACGAGACTTGCATAAAATGCGTCATCGCTCTGGCACATGTCTCTTGTTTGCCTTGCCAAAACAATGTTTCCATCGCACTTGACTCCGCGCAAGTCGTTAAGATAATATCCACTCGACGAGGCTCGCTCGAGCGATGAGTATAATAAATTAATCGTCGAATAGGATGCAATGAAAGTGTCGATAACACTTGCTTCTGCGATAGAATCGAATTTATAAACAGTTTATCAAACGTAGTGGTATACAATAAATTATAAGTGCACGAATGAACAAACATGAATAAACAATGGCAAGATAGTATGAGCAATACTCACTTTACAATTTCGATGATACTCAAAATTTAGAGGGTTATAAAAGAAAGCAAGTTACTGCTTCACGCTTTCGGGATATCTTTAATTAACTCTGTTCATATACTCTGGTCTTTCATCTCAGAGAAAGCGCCAGAGGAGGTAATAATAATACGCAACTGTCCAATCCATCCGCGTTATTTTATATATGCGTAGGCTCATTTTTCTGAATACTTGTCTGCGCATATTCCCATCTGCCTGCTTTAGATCAATAGAAACGAGGGAAGTCTTATCCGACTCACATATGTCTTAAGTCGCCTTGCAGCGCCGCAGAAAAGGCGGGCTAGAGTCGCGACTAATGGCGGAGCTCGAATCACGTATCGATAAAGGTAATTAAATATATACGATAGACGGCTCTCGAAGGATTTATTAGATCGGATACTTTCTCCCACCCGATGAACTATAAATACAGTTGCACGAGTTCATGTATTAGGAACAGAGTGACTTTAGAATTTCTAATGTCCGTAAATCATTTCGACTTTTGACATAATGTATATCGGTTAACAAACATTCCCGTATAACTCGTGCATTTATGTATGCGCATTATAAAAAGTAGCCTAATCTCGGGAAAATGTGGGATAAAGCTTTGAGAGGCCGCATGCATAATTAATTCTAATCGGCTCGCACTCGGAGATACTTTTCTGCTTCAGAAGCAATCTTGACATTCTGAATGTCCGTCCCGTTTGATAAATACATTACAGTATTATACATAATACCGATCTCGCTCGAAACAGCAGCAGATTTCACGCTCAAGGAAACTGCATTTTCCTCTATTCCAAACGATTCTTCGAATATAATCAAAGAGAAGAAATCTAAATCTGTGAGGTATGCGCCATTGTATACCAATTAGCGCGTATATCAAAATTCCGCTTTTCAGGCTATCCAGGGCGCGGGTAGAAGGTAAAGAGATAAGGCATCTCGAAGGACTACAATACCCATAAGTATAGCTATAGTTAACACATATAAGAAAATAGCTCCCCCTCACAATCGTGTTATTTCTCGGTATTTTTTGTCGTCGCTCGGCCTTGGATCGCCCGAGAAGAGCAGAAGAAGCGCCTAGAGAGATTGTTAGCCGAGAAGACGAGCTGCCGCGAGTGCCTAGGGAGATTGGTATGTTGTTAATTTGAGAGAGATAGAAGAGAAGAGTATAGAAACGGCCCAAGGGAGGACTCGTGCGTTCCCAGAGTCTTTAGCCCACTTCGCGCGCGTCGAGGCTATCTTTTTCCCTCCTTCTCCTTTCTCATCTTTATAAGGTTTTTTTCTTCTTCTACTTCTGCTTCTCCTGCGTCTCCTACTACTTGGCCGCCGGGAGAAAGAGAGCGCAATATTCTGAAACCCCGAAGAATCTTCTCTTGCTCTTTCCAGTGTGTAGTATATGGGGAGAGAACCGCCATCCGTCTTCATCGGCCGACAGCGCAACGGGCGGCGTTTGCCTCGAATGCTCACCAAGGAGTTTTCTTCTTCTTCTTCTTCTTCTTCTTCTTCTTCTTCTTTCTTTGACGGTACTTTTTTTCTTCAGTCGACGTCCTTCTCGGTTCATCCCACTCTCTTCGAATCTCCATGGCGCTCTGCGCATTCATCTCTTTTTTTATTTTATAGCCTCTTTTTCTCCGAGTGTGTACATGCGTATCTATAGTATAAATACCTATACCTGTCCGGTGTATGGTATGCGCCATGTTTTGGAAGTTTGTTTGGAGAGCAGAAAAATACTGTAATTACTCGATTGCCCTGCGTGATCATTACTACACGATATTCAGCTTGTATGTAAGGTCTGCTTTGGATTACAAAGTTTACATTGAAAAGTCATCGTGATAAGTATATGTGTTCGAACAAAGGATATATCGTAGCTGCAATCATGTTTGTTGATTGTACACATATACACTATAATATAAATTTTCGGTTACGGAAGCTTTACTTAAAATCGAATTACGCGCCGGAATTTCATCGTCAATAATATGTATATGAAAATCGATACCATATCATTTCATGGCATGCAGAGCTTGCATATTCATCGTATAATGTCCAACGAATTTCAGCATAACGTATTTGATTATAATCTGTATAATAATTCCAATATATATTCTATATTAGCGAACATTCGTCAAGTTAAAATATATATAAATAAAAGATAATCTTAAATTCTGTTCTTGCAGTAATGGCAAAAGAAATTCGCGAAATTAACATTTTAAAAATTGGCTTTACACCGTGCGCAAACGCATCCTCGACTTTTTCAGCTTCCCTCGTATGCTCTCTCTCTCTCTCTCTCTCTCTCGCTCAGGGGCGTCAGGAGATTAAAGTCGCTGCAGTTCCTTTCTCTGCGCAATTAATATTCCGATTCGAAAAAGTCTCCCGAGAACGCGGTCCGATCGCCAAGACGATATACGTCACACGCAAGTTCATGCGTTCTCGTCGTATTACTCGGTTAAATCTCCGAAAAATCATATTATGTAGCCTGTGACGATGAAGATTAAATGCAACCGTGAACGACTTACAAATAAAAGTTTTGCAAGGTAGCTTCTATGCGCGTAATAATTTCTTTTTATTCAAAACCGATGACGTCGTTATTGGTAAACAATGCTTAATGGTGAGATGTAATACGTTAACTTGAAATTTGTTTAGGACATATTTCGTAAACTAACACGTGTTCGCGAAGTAAACAATGTAATGAATTTTAAACGCATATGCGTACGCGATTTATACGACAATAATTCGCTAAGTTCGATATTTTATATAGACAAAAAAATACCTATCGAAATTTCAACTACTAGGCGAGAGTAGTAAAAGGGAAATAGAGAGAGAGAGAGAGAGAGAGAGAGAGAGAGAGAGAGGGAGAGAGTGAGTTGGAGAATCAAAAAAGTCGAAAGATAGGAGAAAAAAAACAGCAGCGACTTTTTCTCGGAATATTTGTAAGAGTTCAAGATTCGAAAAAGAGCATTATTAATGGGATTTCGTAGGAAGTGACGGGCCAGCAAAACTCGAAAACCCCGGAGAGAAGAGAGGGAAAGAGAGAGGCGTAGTCAGTTGGATTTTTCAACTTGCCTGCACCGACTATGATATAGGTATATAAAGTTCTCGTGGGTCAAGTGATGGTAAACAGTGGTAAATAATCGCACGCGATACAGGCTAACGCTCTGTTACCTGCGCTGATGCTATATAAGTGTGACACTTTCCGAAATATTCCACTGCTCTCTATTCTTGGAGTTGTCAAAGTATATAATCGTATAATGCTTATATGAATCCTTATTAAAATTGGATTGCATCGGTTATGTCGAGACTCCGGCTGCTTGCTGAATCCACGCTGACTTATTATTTTTATTCCGAATTTAAATCAAAGAATAATTGTTAATTACGAGGTCCTGATTGAAATGGCATGTGAATTGAATTACTCGTGTTTGCTCTGCGCACTCGTCGGTTGATTAATAGCCTGGCAGTGGCATATTGGTGTTATTGCCAGTTTCTCATGAATATTTATATGTTTAGACTAACCTGTGCACCATATACATATATATATGGTGCGCACATATATATGTATACACCTATATATAAATAAATATATATATTGCAGATAATGTTAACACCAGCCGACTAAACGCATACAAGTATTATTATGTCTTATTAAAAAGTGAGAGTGCCATAATAGCTATATAAATTATTTTTATCGACTTTTAAGTGTCGTCGATTCATAAATCTTTCGTTAACCGCTATGGCGATAATCATCAAGAGTGCGCGCCAAGTAGCAGTACTGTAACTTTGATTAGCTCTTTCTTTCTACTAAAATTTATATTTACGAGCGATTTAAGTATCTATCTGTGCTATATCATACGAAATTGTAAAGCACACCATGTTCGGTTTATATTTAAATATACTCTTTATACATAGATATAAATAGAAGCTTAATCGACATGGAAGCTTATGTCGATTAAGCATTGTTTATAAATATACTAAGGAAAAATCATGGATAATTTTCTATGTTCCAGAGAGAAAGCGAGGACGGCAGACGTACACCCGATACCAGACTCTCGAGCTTGAGAAAGAGTTTCACTTCAACCGCTACCTGACCAGGCGACGCAGGATCGAGATCGCACACGCACTCTGCCTAACGGAACGTCAGATCAAGATCTGGTTCCAAAACAGACGCATGAAGTGGAAAAAAGAAACCAAGACGAAGGGTGAGCCAAACTCCGGAGATGGAGACACCGACATCTCGCCTCAGACTTCGCCTCAGGGTTGAACGACGAAGAGGACGAGGACGACGACGAGGACGACGACGACACCGCGCGCGCAACGTGTATAATGCAAGAAAGAAAGTGAACTCGAGGTATCACGTCGCTAGCAAAACAGCGGCCATTTGCAGATGCCTCCTTTTTCCGCCACTACCTCCCTTTATTATTTCTTTCCCTCCACTTCCTTTACCCATTTTCCATTCCATTCCCCAACCTATCCAGAAGAAAAAACATACGGTTATATAAATACACGATACACAAATACATACAGATACACAGGCATAGAGAGACACGTAAACCGCAATGACGCTTATCTTGTCGTGTTATTAAATCAAGCTGCTCGTACCAAATATTTGCGAATGAAGATATGGGAGACGACGGACATAGGAGAGGATAATAGAATTTATATTAGTTTCTGAGATCCAAGGCTTTTTTCTACGCAACGCGAATGCACGGACTAACTACATATATATATATAATGTGTACTGCGTGCGCGCCTGTCGAACGAATGGTGCATATTATATAGTTACTGCGTATGTGCGGTGTGGTCGGTAACGAAAAAGTAAATAAATTATGTTATAAGATGGGAGTGGAATTCGGGATTGAGCAATTAATTGATAAATACAGAAAAATGATTTTTCAAAGATAAAAAGAATGAGAGAAACACAATGTACTACAAAACTGTATCGCATGCTAATCAGAACCGCGTTAACCTCCATTACGTTTAATCGAATGTAATTTACTGAAGCCTATGTTTAGTGCGAATGACACATTGACATTATTACGTAACTTAGAGCAGCGCATGGAACACGGGCGCGAAAGAAACGAAGATTGCGAGATTGGGTCATGAGAGCTTGCGATCGACTATATAAATATATACACCGTAAAGAAGCGCGCGTGCAGGGAATACACTTGTAACGTAGCAAGATAGAGGAACGTCCGTGTGAATCCAAAGGATCCAGGAGAAGGAGAGGTTTTATTATTTATTATTATCTTACGTCGATAATATTAAAAAAGTAAGCGTATAAAGATTATTATATAAATATACGCGTATAGAGCGTATAATCGTCGCGCGTAGCGTTTCTTTTTTGTGCTAGTTGTAGATATTATGCGAATGAAGATGAATCATGCATTATTGCGTCTATATATATATATACACACATACATATGTATATATATATACATATAGTTAGAATACATCGTTTAGAATTTATATTTTATTTCACATAATAGGACTGTTTGTTTGTTTCTTTCTTCGAGCGGAAGAGAATCGAGTCTCAGTTCGACACGGTCGCGGTGACTCGGCAAGCTATACAAGGTTCTCTTCCTTCCCCGTTCATCGTGCAGCCAAGTTCTCTCTCACACTAGACAACGCAAGAAATAGAATAAAATGTGTTACAGAAATGAGTTACTAGCTATCTCGTCGTTAAACCAACATTCAATGCCAGGGAACGATTATGCACCTCACGGATATAATTACAAATATATAACTCGGACAAATCGTGAGAAAGAACTTCGCACCTGTGAATAAAATGTAGTGTAGAAAGCTTGAGATGGCACGTCGCGTCAACGCGAGCCTGACATGTCGAGACGAACGACTCGCGACCTTGATCTCGGTTCCATTGAGTCTGCAGAGAGACCGTCTTAGAGAATATGGGCGTTAGTCGGTATAATTATAGTCGGTATAATGAGAGTCGATTGATAGGCGCGCATTAAGGGAGTTCTTTGTATTCTGATTTGCAACGGAAAATTATTTTCGAATTGTTACCCACACGAGGAAATCGCCTGTATGTAGCTCGGAATCAATGCAGTACAATTCGCGAATCGTGCTGAACTCGACCGTCTCTATCGAGGCCATTCGCACTGAGCCGATAAGCTTTGGGTCGAACGGTCGTCTGTTGGCTGCAGAAGAGTCCTTCGAGTCTTTGGACAATCGACTCTGGCAAAATTTATCGACTCGCGCCCGCGATTTTCCGTGTAAATAACGCGCGTACTTCCGACGTAAGATAATCGACTGGTCGACCGTGATTGTTCTTTTATATAATAGATTATTTGTTCTCGTTTTCTCTTATAGAAAAATCGACCCCTAACTGTTTCACGGACACGTGGCTAAGTTACCAACGATACGATCGTACGCTTTTTTCTTTTGTTTTTCATGTAAACGTGAAAATTTCCTACGACATAAGTAATCTCATTTCTACGTATACATAAATTTTCTTATTCGTCGTTCTTTCTTCTCTTGTCGGGATATTCGGAAGCGCGCGGCACTCGCTTGCGTGACTATGCTATTCTACACGTATAGAATCAATATGCGCTTAATGATAACGACGAATCGTGATCACGGAACCGTCCGAATATACTGACAAAAGATGTTCTTTTTGATATACGATGAATATAGAAGACGAATAGTGTGTAACGAAAATATACGTAAAAAAAGTTCGTGATTGCAATTCGAAGAGAGGAGGAGTTTATATATAAAAAATATATACATAGTCAAGTGAGTATAATAAAAGAAAAAAACTAGAAATGAAAATAATCACGAGACCCGGTGAATAATTCCTGCAGCGTTTCAAAAGTGCCGCGGGGCTTCTTGAATATTGAGTAAGTTGCGAATTTAATCAAATTAATGAAATTCTACGTTTACGCTAGTGCTGTAGTGTATATTGAGTATTATTATAATTCGGTTAATAAATATCACGTTTCATTATTTTATTGAAAAAAAACAATCAAGTTGGAGGAACAGGGGAGGGAAGGGGAGGGAAGGGGAGGGAAGGGGGAATAACGATACAACAATAATTGGTAACGCATAAACAGTAGGACACGATTAGGGATCCTGAGGTCGCCGATACCGTGCGACGAATACTGTGATGTGCTGTAAAATCAATTCGAACACTTGTAGGTTTTTATTAAATGAGTATATAAAAGGCGGATGAAAGAATAATGATGATTCTGCAGTAACGATATACGTAATTGAGATAATACATTATTATTATATACACACAATAGAGAGCGATATTCGATATTAGAAAGAGAAGTGCGAGATTTTTCTAGAGACTTTGCAAAATGCAATTGTTGTCCACGCGATCCACGGCTTCGTTAAACAAATATAAAACTATAACGGTATAAAATGAATGATAATAGAAATGTAATGCATCGAGGAACTGTTGGTACAAATCTGACATTTAGTTCTATAGTAACGATTGCGACCGTTGATATACAATGTTTTGAATGGTGTCCATATCGATTCGCTTTATTTATGGCAACACGCTTTCTTTGAAAAAAAAAAGAGAATCGATTTTAATATAAAGGAGAATAAAAAACTATGTAAAATATTTCCTTTCATGAATGTATATGGAAAAATATATGTATAAATCAAGTGAAACTCTCGTGTATATAATATGTACACGAACTCTTACTACCCGAAGATTTGTCCCGGCTTCCTTCTGTCCTCGATGTAAACGCATTGCACACATACGAGATATACGTAAAAATTGTGGTCAAGCGCGACTGCAGCCTTTTCCTTGACGAAGAGATTTATTTATATAATTATATTCCACTTCGGTATAGAGATAAGAGATGTTGACGGGCAGTCAAAAACTACCTGTAAAAGGTATACAGAATAAAACGAAGAAAAAATAATACGGCAGAAAAAAATATACAGTCCAGACAAAATAATCCACAGAAAGCTAAACACACACCGAAACGAGCCTCGCGTTGTTTTTGATTGAGTCAATAGCAAGAAGCTTTCCTCGCTACTATCAATAAATCATATGCAATATGTATGCGCAGCGATGAGAGTGGTTACAATACTCTCTCTCTCTCTCTCTCTCTCTCTCTCTCTCTCTCTCTTTCTCTATTTCTCACTCTCTTTGTTCATTAAGAAATTGAAATTTTCTTGCGACAAGCTATTACAATACTCGTTAAAATTCCGAGAGCGAAGCCGTTTTTCGAGGCTCCATGTAGAATCGAGAAAAAGAGAGAGACAGAATCAGACACACTACAAGAGCGCTAATTGTGCATTAATCAGTCGGCCAATCTATATGGGTCAGTTAATAACGGCATCGAAGTAACGTGCGGGGCGCGGCTGCATGAGACAAAGTCGAGAGAGATTTATAGCCTTCTCTCGCGCCGTGTTTACTATTGTTGCAACACCTCATTCGTGCAGCAAAGGAGCCTATATCTATAAACTCATGCTTATGCACATGGCTCAAGCGCTGCACGTAAACAGTACATCGTTATTTTTGCCTTTCAAATTAGACAGAATTACGACAAACATAGACAAGTTGAATTGTCTTTTTATTTTGAAGATTAAAATAATGTAATTGAATAAAAATACAAAATGCAGGTAATTTAATTTCTACGATATCCATCACCGGTGTAGTTGTTGTTCAAACATCGTATCGAAGCGAGGCCCGTTACAGAGTGTATTCGCTCGTATAAAAGTGCAGGTATACATATACCCATACTATATTCAAAAGAGTTATCCTGAGTATACGAAAAAAATTATAAGAGAATAAAATTTCAAAAAGAAAATTACAAAGAAATGAAAGAAATTTTGTATTTACTGGATATTTAATAAACTATACTTATATTAGGTAAATATGCGAAAGCGGTGAGAAGATATGTGTAGGCTTAACCATATATATATATATATATATATATATATATATATGTATATGTATATATATATGTATATGGATATATATATATACATAGGGGTATAAATGCAAATTATATATTTTATCTCTATTCGTATCTATACCCGCGTAAAAAATGATTGAAAAACTTTGATGAATATGACGATATACGTAAAACATAAAGGAAGTACCGTGGATGTACATGTAGAGTCCGCATAAAGTTAAAACAGACATTCAATGCATGTGAGAGCAAGAGCGCGAAATTGGCTACTGTATAAGTTTATGAAGCCGCTTTATGAAGCTAATAAGCTACATACCGTTTAAAAGCATACTCACATAAACAAATCCATACAGATCCTTAACGGTTAAGCAAATTAAAATGCATAATGAAAAAATGATATATCACAAAAGTCGTGTTCAGCGAGCGAGGACGATGGCGCCGAAATCAATTTTTCTCCGAATATTCTCGACGAGAAGTTTTGTGGTTTTCGACTTGCGAAAATAACGCATAGATCCAATGAGTACTGTCCGATTTTTCATTGATGTTATTGTATCGATGTCCTGCGGCTCCTATGTAATAAAAAAACGGCAAAAAGTATCTTGCTCCACTAGACATTATGTATATGTAATTGCGTGAGCGCACGATCTTCTCTCGAGATGAGAATATAACTGTCAAAAAAATAAAAAAAAACAATTGAGATGAAAGATAAGGCGAATAAGATCGTGAAGTTTGTGGAAATGTAAATACTGTAACGCTATATAATTATATACCGAATTGCCCGCAAAAGCCAAACGAAAAGTCTATGTATACAGAAGCATATATATATAATGGTCCGTATAATAATATTATTTAGTTACGTAATATTTATTGATACCATATTATTATGTGTTATATATATACGTCAAAGGGGACTCTATTTGTTTTCACCAAAATGTGTAATAAATATTTTTCACAATACAAAAGAAGAAGAAAAAATTTGATAAAAATCTATGAGTCCGTGCAGTTGTATGAAAATACCCTATATATCTTTTTTCTATTACAACTCTTCTTATACTCACCATTTCGATGGAAAAAAGACAATTGAAAAAAAGAGCAAAAATAAAGATTTGTACAATATATTAAGATAGTTTACTTTTTTTATTTTCGACTGTATATCGATATGAAGCGTATACATTGTTCAAAGATGTATGGAATAGAGGGAAGAAAAAGACACGAGCCTCGTCCTCGCTCGCTTAAACTTTGAAGAGTTCCTGGCCCCCTGTCCTCTGCGACAGGCGTCATTATGTAGTCGCATGTAGTTTATAGCTCGGTGATCTCCCAATTTCCCCAATCACCTGATAAAGATTCGTACATTTATCTTTCCAGTATACAAGTAAAGAAAAAAAAGAAAAAAAAGATCAGACAAGGACAAACTATTCTATCACCGAAAGGAACCCCCGAACATTAATTTCGAGACCTTGATGAGATCACGTTGATTATACACGTTATATAGTCGCTTCTTCTAGTGGAGTCGCGTAGTCTGAATTGCCCCGACACACCGTGTAAATTTCCTACGAAAAGCGCCCGTGAACATTTTCAAAGTTTAACGACGAAACGTGATCTCACCAACGGATCCGCCGCCGCCGCCGCCGCCGCCGCCGCGTATATACGAAGACTGACAAGCCTGAAAATTTGCGCAAAACTTGTAATACGAGAAATAGCCCGGTAGCAAGCAATTTAGAATAAATAACCCTCTCTAAAGTAATAAAAATGTATGATAAATTAAACTGCAAGTAAAAAAAATAATAGCGAATACAGGCATGTGGGAAGTCGAAGGTGTCTAGAATAATATTACACACATATACGTACACACTCAAACACTTACAGTCGTCATACGTATACACGTGTACATATGCACGTTGGCAAAACCGGTTGTCGCTGCTCTCTTTCGCACGTTTATCAGCAACACAGCAATGGTGAATGGTGAGACGTCTAACGTCGCAGCATTGAATCGTGTTATTCGCGCGAGTTCCATCCTCCCTCTTGTATACGATACCGCGTAGGTAAAGTAGGTACCTGTTTAGTAGGCATAAAGGGTTAACGAGAGAAAAAATAAAGTAACGAGACGAGAATATTAAATATAATAGCAGAGCGCAGAGTTTATTAGGAATCCATACGATAACTATTTAACACACGGCGTTTCTAGTAAACACAATATATTCCCCTCCGGATATTCTACATCCATATATATTTCCCACGAGTGGAAAATAGATGGGTCGTATAATATATATATATATATATATATATATATGTATATGTGCATATATATGTATGTATTTACACGGTTCATTTATGATAGTCCGATTGTGCAGTATCACGATGCAAAATTATAGTGTAAAAAATGACAATATTATGTGAGCATCGGCGTTGGATAACCCGATGCCCGTTTTTCAGTTCACATGTTCACTTGGTATTTCAAAACTTTTATTATAACATTCTCTTTACGCATTTCGGCTAACCAGTTTTCGAATAGTAGAGTTTCGAACACCTTCGACAATCTTATGAATGCTCGCAGTGAATCGTCTTAGTAATTTGAAAGCCCTCTGTTCTTTTGGTACGCAGAAGGATGAAAGCACAGTGAATTACTGTTTTCAAAAACGAGGTTAAGCATTTGAGGAGAAAAATATCAGAGAATTCGTTGAAATTTAAGTTTACCATAATGGCGCAAAAACTGTAAGTCTGAATTTTAATCACTTGTAGTTTTTGCCGTCTTCTTTCAAGCGTATATAAAGTATATTTATACGCAAAGGTACTAAAGCGAAGGGATTTAATGAAAAATTTAATTAATCAAAAAGATCTCCTTACGAGGGCCATAAAAACTACGTTCGAATACATAAAAAATAAAATTGATCATATATATATATATATATATATATATATATATATATATATATATATATATATTAATTTAACAAAATGACAAAATGAAAATACCGATGCGCAAAATAGAAAATAATGAAGAGGTATAAATAAAGAAAATAAAAGAACTATATGTATAAATATTGCAGATAAAAAAGGTATATATTATAAAAGTATAAATACGATTATTATTATCATTAGTATTATTATTAAACATTAAACGAGACATAATTAATTTTGTAGTATCTAAACAGCATGTAAACTAAGTGTACACACGTACGAGTAATGAGTAAAAGAAAAATGAGAGCGAGAGAGTACGACGATAAAGGCGTACTATACGATTGTGTAATTGCGAGGACGAAGACGGTGAAAAAGTTCACGCGATACTATAGATACGTGGTATAAGAGAAAACGCGAGAAATAGGAAACAAAGAGAATAGGAGAAATAAACTGATACATAAATACCCACAAGCGTAAACACGGCGAACGTTATTATTTATGTATTATGGGTACCGGCGATGGCTATAATGATGAATATAGTATTACCTGCTATTGCGTCGACGAGTCTAAACCATATTGTATTATATATAAGAGTCTGTCCATATTAATAATAATGATATTAATTATAATAACTGTGTTTGAGAACGAGAAATAAAATGTGGTTGAATATGAAAATGAATATGTGCTCGCCTTGCAAATAATTCTATTTAATGAAATGCACTTTATTTTTTATTTATTCAATTCGTTATACATATCATATTTTCAATGCGTGATATTCATTAATTCTCATTACTACATTTGTATCGGTTTACATAAACAGTGATTTGTTACCAGAAGTAACAAAATTCATTGTAAGAGTAACATTAAGCAAGAAACAGTACTAGCGGGAGTACATTTCTTACACCCAAAATCTCGAATCTTGGTCAGAATGTTGTCAGCCTCGGGCAGTAACTGAGCAGGGTAGAAGAGAGGAGACAGAGAGAATGAGAGAAAGAGAGAGAGAGAGAAAGTGAGTGAATATCAACAGTCGCAAGTTTCGTCAGGTGGGTATATACGGCCCTGGGGGGTCCGCGGGTCTCTCTCTCTCTCTCTCTCTCTCTCTCTCTCTCTCTCTCTCTCTCCTTTAATCTTAAGTTTGCATTCACACGTTATATCGGCACCGCGGAAGGAACCATTGTATAATCCAAGATGGCCTCCACCTCGGAGAGGATTATTATTGGCTAATACAAGACGAGAGGCTCCGCCTTGGCTCATGGCTCTTGACGGGATGATTTATTGGCTTTTCTGCCTGTTCGCGTATAACCCGTGCAGCAGCAGCAGCAACAGCAGCAGCCAGCAGAACATCGGCCTCCTCCGTATACCTATCTCTATTCCTCTTCCTGGCTCCTTTATGCTCGTGTTCACTCTCGCGAAGAAGCTTAGTCGATCCGTGGCTCGTTTCTGATTTTGACGTCTTGTGGGCTTACTCGATGAACTTTCCATGTACAGATGATATACATACGTTGGCAGGTTTTAGGCTTGGTTTCGGACCATTGTTCCCTCGTCTGTATGATGCATTACGGTGAAGCTCGAGCATATGCTGCGGAGGGAAATGAAACGTCAAGAGGATTACTTTTTTTATCATTGATATAGCGTAAATTATTTTAAACTTAGAATAGTAATCGTAAATAGAGCGATCTTTGTGCTCGACTTCATTACCCATCGATTTCATCCGAGTCCTCGCTTACCTATTCCCTATATCTCATCCCCGTATATATACAGTGTATACTTAAATATACCTCTCTCACCGTATATAATTAATAAGCAATATATGCAGGCTTGCCTCCATACGTTTCTCACAAAATAGCATCATCATCATCATTATCATTTCTTTCTACATTCTCTCAACGCTGTATCATTAAATCGCTTGAGCCTTATTATATCAGTGGCATCGACGCAACTACTTACCCCCTTCTTGCATACATATATACATACATTTTCAATCTCAAGTATCGGTTAGCCATCGCCATCGGGTCTCGTCCACTGAAGTGCACACACCTGATGGGAATACACGAATCGAAAAAGAAGCCAACGTCCGGTCATCCATCCAGAAATATACTGCTGAACGTCTCATTACCTGCTATACGTTCGATATTATCTTCAACGAGTTTGCGATGGCTATGACGACGACGACAGCGACGACGACGACGACGAGGACGATAACAAAGATGCTCCGGTACAAGCAGGTGTCTCGCATACAACCGAGTATACATATGGTCGCATATACCTATACTCGATAGAGCGATCAAGCCATTAAGCGATGTATATATTAGCTAGTCCAGCGGATCATGCAGGGTGTAAATGTGTATATAAATACGGATAGAATGAACTGCTGACGTCTTCCTCCATGGCCTTGGGACGACTATCGTTATACGTAAGTTAAATAATCACTTCCTTTTCGAAGTATATTAATAATGAAATTCATACAAACGTCCTGGCACTACTTTTTTCATTTTAAAAAAATCCCTCTTAACGCGCTGCTTTTTTTGTTTGCTGTGAATTTACAAAATGCACTGACATTTATAAAATACCAGTAGCAAAGATATTTATGCTATATCTTCTATAGTATTATAATTGGAAATTATAATTTGAAAAAATTTTGATTCCACTCGATCACATAACAGATTTCACCTAAAACTAGATATTCATATTCGAGTGAAACGTGATACGGCTTGGAATTCGAGAAACATGCAAATTATCCTCAGCCAAAACCTTACCTGTGATACGAGTTTCTCAGATGATAAATCACTGTCAAGCGCGCACGACGCGAAGATGAGTGAGTCTCCCTACTTAGTTCGAATATAATTTCGATTGGAAAGAAGAAACAATTTCGAATTAAACCGCAATAATATTAAATATAGGCTATATGAGAGTGGCACTATCTCTCTCTCTCTCTCTCGTGCGCGCGCATAAGATAAATTGCACGATCCGCTACGTGCATAAATCATTTTTTAATTGCATTGCGCTCAAGTCAGTCCCGTACCAGGAGAGACATTGAGTGCGGGAGAGAGAGAGAGAGAGAGGGGGAGAGAGAGCATAGTAACAATTGCGAAACAATCATCGCAGATGAACGGTGTGTGACGCGAAAATCATTCCCAATTAAACTACTCGCCGAGCTTGTTTCGTCTATTCATCTTTTTTGACTCGACGTCGAATACAACGTGTAAATTGCAATTGACAAAACGCAGTAGTTATTTACCTTCAACAAATACACGCATAAGCGCTGTACCGTTACATAATAAATATCTCGAAAATTGCCATAGTTGAAAGCTCCCATCAAAAGCATTATTCCCTCGCTAATTCTCTCAATATTCTTCTCTTCAAGTCTCGCAGGTGCAGCCGGCAGATGGGTGGCACGTCATTGCGCGTGGCCAACCTTCTCCGTCCGCGTTCACCGAGGAGAAAGAGTAGCCTCCTGCAACGGCGCACTGACTGCTGTTCCACATTTACGCGAGACGTGCTATATAGCGAGAGCAGTAGCACGAAGGAGGTGAAACTTGTGTTGGAGCGAGTATACTATAGGCCCCTTTACAAAAGGAGAGAGAGAGAGAGAGAGAGAGAGAGAGAGAGAGGACGGCGGTCAGAATTTATGGGCGCTTTATCACTTTTCCGGCCTTGCCTTGCTTCGTCGTCTACTTTAGCAGCCGCCAGTCGACGAGGATCTTGAGATGAACTTTGGCACTAGCACTTGAGCGTATACTACTGCAGCAGCCGTGTTTGAGCTGTATAACGAAGCAAGGCTGCTGTTCCATACGCACGTAATATGCACTCGAGGTGAGTCGACTCGTTTTTCTTCCTGCGGCTTCTTCTACTCACATATATGTATATATAGATTGTAGAACTTTGGCTTTTGTTTATAATAAAGATGAAAAGGGACTTTTGAATTTAGCTCGTTGCGTAAGACAAGCAGTTCTTGCGGAGGATTTATATACGGGAGGATAATGAATCTAGGAAACTTTTGTATAGACAAGCTGTACAGTCTTTTTTTTTGTTATTTTTGTTTGTTTAGTTGCAACAATGTCCCGAGTATGAGTAAAGAGAACGCGACGATGTATAACGTTTACATACATATAATACTAGCATAATTATATCCGTAGATGAACAAGATAAAAGATATTCTTCGTGTTTCTCTCAGTTTTTTTTCGAGCAGCATCAGTCTTAGATTTATGAGTCCTACGCCCTACGCTTTCTGGATGCATGCAAACTCCCGACTTGATCTTTGCCCGCATGCAGTCGCGTTTCAATGAGATTATTCAAGAGCAGTGGTACTGCTTTACGTTGATACAGAAAAAATCGTTTTCGACTTATATTAAATACACTATCGCCGTGCGATCGTCCAATTTCAATATTTATTAGGCGATTGATCGGATATCGAAAGCGCGCAATATACTTTCTCCTCGGATATTCGTTCTAACAGTTTCTCATCACATTTTCTCGCGCATAATTTAAATGCACGAACGATTTGAATATATATGTCCAGAAAAATATTCCTGCAAAGACATCGAGATCCCGGTGTGTATAATCGATTTAATCTCATGAGCGCGCCGAACAACGAAGTCCCTCGGCGCTCACGAGACACGGCATCAGGCAGGCTCTATCATCCAACAGCACACACAGGTCCTCTTCGCTCTCTCTCTCTCTCTCTCTCTCTCTCTCTTCTCTCCTGTCTCTTCTCTCCTCTCTCGTCGTTCGTTATGCATGAGCGTCGTTAGCGTTAATAGAGTGTTAACTGCTTCCTCGGCGCTCTCAACCTCAACCTATAGAGGGACGAAAGAGCCTCTGCATCACTCAATCGCGCTCATACATCTCTTCGCGCTCACGTACATGCACAGATACAGCTACAGATGCACACGCAGACACATACATATATCGGGTATCCCGCTGCTTTGCAAGAGCATCAATATTCGTGCGGTGGCAACGTCGCGAACGTTCAATTCATACCGAAGGTATAATTGAATGGCCATCGCCACGACTATATATGCGATTTGCGGAGGCGAGTATGGGCCGCTTTCGTCGGGCCGACAAGCGATTTATGGGATTCATGCGCCGAGCATGGAGGCTTTTTCAACGGAATATATATAATCGATCTGACGCGCCACGGTACCGGAATTTTCGGAGGAAAAAGGGAGTAATTATTTTAATTGGGGAAATTCGTTGTTTGCTAGTCGGCTCTGTTGTGAAGATTTGCCTTTTGTACATATATTTATAAGCGTATATAACAAAAAACGAACGGACTATGCGTGGGGCATCGCGCACGTCGAAATTCGTTACAGGCTTTGTTGGAGATATATGTATTATTTTTACAAACGATCTTTACATGAAAATGTTGCAGGAGAACAATAGAAATTATTCTCGATAAATTAAGCGGTTTGCTGCATAACATTTTATATCGAATTTATAAGTAAAAATAGCTCGACGCCTGTCTACGTAGTGCTGCGCGAATTCGCAAGGGAACATCCAAATCAAACACAAATATATTAAACATACATAACATAAAAAATGCTATTTTGTGTCATCGCATAACGAAGATTTTTGCACGTGAAACCTCGCCGCGCATATGTATTTGATCTTAAAATTGCATTTCGCCAAGCCTATAGTGCCCTGCAGCCACAACAACCATATCAGCAGCAACTAGATAAACAAGTCATGTCGTGAGACAGATACTCGAAGAACAAACGGGTTTTTTAAGCTTTTTGTGGCACGTTAATGCCTGCAGTTTCGTTGAATCGTTCGAGCAGTGAACGCTGCTCTTGCAAGTAGAGAATCGCTGCGAGAGGGTGCGGAGGTCACCGCCGTTGGATACATAACGTGCCACGGGACATAAATCAATAATATCGCCTACCCCCACTCGTCGCCGGCATGGCCCTTTTGTCGTTTCTCCCTCTCACCATTGCGTTATATATTTTATACATTTATATATTATATGTATATATTTACATAGAATGAGAATGCGTCGACACTCGCGTCTCTCTCGCAATCAATGTTCGCGTCTCTCTTGGACTCAGAAATAGTACACGCAGAGAACGACGAGAATGAGAGAGAGAGCGAGAGCGAGAGAGAGAGAGTATTCTTATGAAACAAAGGGACTGACTTTTGTCTCCAGATTTAGGTAAATTATGTCGCTTTTCAATTCACGAAAGCCAATATCAGTCCGCCGATGAAAAACGTTGTTTTTAGCATTTTAGTATTGGTAAAAATATAGAATATATATGATTTTTTTTAGAGAAATCCATCGATTCAGCGCAAAAGTCCATAATGTGCTAAGTTAAATGAAAGAAACGAATAAGGAGCTTCATGGCGCTACTGCTATTAGGGTGTTAAAAAAACTTATTTTCTACACATAATTTCACGTTTCGCTGAGAACTGTATCGCATACTTCTTGTAAGTATCAGTTTGAGTATAAATACTTTTTAATTTAGCGTATGTAGAAACCGTCCACGTATGCATGTGCTATAAAAAGTGGGTCGTTCTTTGTCCGAGACCTGAAAAATGACTCAATTAATAATTTATTAATTCTAGACTTGCAATCTAATGAACCGAACAATAGACATGTATATATATGCATATATAAACTTGTGGGCGTACATTGTAGTTGTTTCAATTCATTTCCTTAAAGAAATTTCAAATACATGTTTTTTTTATTATTTTACAGTCAAAATAACGTTATTTTCGCTCTGCGCATTCAATAAGCTCCATTATTTTGACGAGCATTGGTATATATTTAAAAAATTCCAAGTCCAAGTCTCAGCTTAAGTAAATCATGCGTGTTGAACTTACCGACGGGCAACAAAAGCACGAGGGGAGCCTCGAGGGGAAGTAATCTAGCACTGCGTGAGATAGATTCTATTTTAAAATGAATTTATTTAATCGGATAAATGTATATAATTTTGCTCTATATCTCACTGTAATATCTAAATAGCTGCGAAAACGAAACGGTGCCGCTTACTCGTTTATTTTCGCAGGTAAATAAATTCTTCGATTCAAAAACGAGTAAATCTGAAAGATACTAGAAACAGCACTCTGGCAAGGAGAAGAAAAATTATATATATTCAAACCTTGAGAAGGGCTGACGCAAATTCAACTCCGGTTAAATGCAAAAGCTTGTTAGGTCGGATTCGCGCATATAAGGGTATTACGAAGCCATCTCGCAATTAGCGAACTCGGTGTATAGGATATATTCACGCATAAGCATATATAACAAGTGATGACGCTCCGACGGTAGTGTTTTTAACCCCCGAGGGATGTAACGCACTACGGACGGACCCTTTTCTGTCTTTGTTCTTTTTGACTCTCGGCAACAGCGGCAACAGCGGCAACAGCGGCAACAACGGCTACAGCTAGCTGAGTATTTCTCGTGGGGCCCGGTGCTAAATAATAAAAATTCTCTCGCGCGCTCGACCGATATATTTACATGTACGCGCCCTCGTGGGCACAAAAACCGGGGACGAATTGAAAAGTCGGGGAACAGCGTCGAAGTGCATGTATGTATAGTCCGGCAGTACACGTGGACGAGGAAGAATTGCCTTGGGCGGGTTAAAACTTTTAAATTCGATTTATTTTTCATTTTCCGAAAATACTCATACTTGGATAATATTTTATGTACCGAGTATATATATACGCTTCTTTGTTTCATTTTGATATTTTATATACGTGTATATCGAAAGTAGTATTTGTTTTTCTTTTGCAGATCAGCTCGATGATGGATGCGGTTGTGTCTGCTGGGATAAGGAAGTTTTTCTTCGCCGTTCGAGCAGTTTAATCGAAAATCGCTGTGTCACTGTGTGGAAGAAAATTGAGATATTTACATTTTTGTTTCTTGTGTGCCAGCTAATTTGTTTTGTCGAAGGTGTGCATGAATTATTTATAAAACAAAGCACGACTTCTCACACACGCGTACGTTAAGCGAGTGCTTTTACAGAGACAATGATCTTGGCTTCGGCATGTTTATGGACGAAAGATTGTGGCTGCCACAGTGTGATCTCAGTGAGGTGCAGTGAGACGCAACATTAAAATTGATGACTTTCTTCTAGCTGCAACTAAAAACCTGTCACATCAACAACTGAGATTTTCTTCGTCGAAATGTATATTTAATGTTTAACATATTCATTGAGCTTTGAGCTTTAAATTGATGTTTACTATCTGTTTTACAATATGTGAAATACAAGAGAAATAATTTATAAGTAATTTTGTATTTTGTTCGAAATTATATATAATGAGCCACTGTGATTGAAGAAAGTTAAATTCCAGAAGAAAAGACCTATCACAAAGCTAAATAAAGTATTAGTACTGAGGAGTTGCAGAAAAACTATCATGTAGAAATGTTCTTGCCCTAGAAAAGAAAAGTCCCATCAGGAGAGTCAACAGCCATGCAAGAACAACATCCAACGGCTATAACAAAGCAATTAGATCGACGTATACGTACATGCGCGTCTAGGTAGAACCCGTCCTCTCTTTCTCTTGCATTTCTCTGCTCTCGGCATCTGAAAAATTGCGAATGCTGCCGACGTCTCGCATACTTTGCTCTTTTGAAAACTGGCGCCCCTCGATCGTGTGGGCCTTTGACTGTGTGTGTACGCCTACGCGGCCATCAGCCGTGCCAGCAGACCCTTACTCCCTCTTCTCGGAAGCGAGAGAGAGCTATCGGTCCCCATTCGAGAGCGAGAGAGAGCAGTCGAGTCGAAAGCATGATGGTCGTCCACGGGCGTTAGGTAGCGCGAGCTCCACCCAGTCAATCAGTCAACGTCCGGAATCTCGATCCGGGACAGGCCGAACCGGTGCAACGGGTCCGCCCCGTCACCCCAAGCGCGGTCGCCCATTGGCTGGCCCATATCTCACCGGGACCATCGACGCCCGCTGCGCGCGCCCCCTTTGCTCTCGACTGCTCGCACTCCCCCACTCCTTTTTTGACTTTCCGATGGAACGAAGAGACGAAGAAGCGCCTGACTCTCTATAGTCGGCTATTTATTGAGTCCGAAATCGCAGAGAGGTGCTGCCGCCAAGCTAGCGGACGAGTTCTCAACTAAAGTACTCACTCCGAATCGATTTTTTCGAGAGTCCGGTCGTCTGATTACGCGGTTCGCCGATCTTTTTTACGGCTCTTTTTGCCGAGATTTCGCCGGGTGACCGATCTGGGTGGGGCCCTGGGAAGCCCTCTTTTTTTACTATGTGGTTTCGACTTTTTTCCCTCTGACTACTGGGACCTGGGGGTGATATTCGCGCGAGATAAGGAGCGTACGAGAGGTGCTTTGAGAGAGTAATTGCTACTCGGGCGGGCCTCGTATACTTTTCGGAATCCCAGTTACCGACTCTCTCTCTCTCTCTCTCTCTCTCTCTCTCTCTCTCTCCTAAAGCCGCATGACTGACAAAATTCTGCTAAATAAGTTGAGAAAATAAAGAGCGGCTGCGCAGGCGGAAACAATCATCGTAATCAGTGACTTTGTTGGCTAGAAAATTGTCGCGCGAAGTAAGTTCTGTATCGCTCTGTTTATTTTCTAGTTAATGACTTGATGCACCGTTAGATAAGTCGCGAGAAATTGAAAATTCAATTGGATCGGCCAAGGCATAATCTCAAACGTTGCATCCGACGATGAACCGAGATTTCGTTCTCTAGCGGTGCAGGTAATTTGTTTTTAGTCTTGCACTTATACAATTCTTCGCGATGCATCCTTTATTATTTTAAAAGAGTTGATGTGCGGAACTAGCAAAAGCTTCTAGTGCAGTATCTTTAGTATAAACGCAGTTATTTTAGATTTTAATCAGAGTATACAAACTTTTTTCAATTAATAAAATATACTTATTCGACATATACAAATGAAAGTCGTTAGTCTAAAAAATGAGAATCACGAAATATATTACATTATACTTGTATTACCTTTAAAACAACGGCGAGCAATTCATTTGTAATCGTAAAAACAAAAAGGAAATTTATAGAAAATTAGATTTCCTTGTGTGAAATTGGAAAATGCCCAATTCTTATGGTTATATTGTCCAAGACCACACTGTTATAAGCCTAATGGGCAAGAGCCCTTGTACCGCGTAACAAAACGGAAATGTTTCGTGGGACCGTCGGGAGCCGTCGCGTCGCACCAAGGCCATAAATTGCTCTAGTTTCAAGCAAGAGAGAAAATTCGACCTCCCAAATAGATACCACGTGCGCGTCTCATCGGAGAAGACTAGATCTATATACGCAGGCGTGCAAATTTTCTCTAAGTATATATAGCATTCTCAGAGTGGCCCGCGTTTTCCGTTGGTTAACGAAGAAAGCAGAGCAGGAAATCGGGGAAATGCCACGTCCCCGTCTTCGGTTACAAAAACCAATGGTATAGCTGACCATGTGGAAAGTTTTAAAACGAAAATTTACTATCTCCTTATGCTTTCTCCTCAGTTTGATATTCTAAACTCTCGGTCATCGACAGACGCGACGCTTTGCGTAAAATCAAAGAACCGTAACAAATAATTATTTGTTACGGTCTTACCTACTGTCTTCCACGTAACGTTTGCATTATTTCGTACGCCACGTCCTATATTAATATATAATTAACACATCGTGATAATTTGTTCCTATGAAAGCCGTATTCAATAAGGTTTTTTTTACTGTAACCGTAGAAACCATATAGAACTAGGTCAAGTTATTAACATATATACATATACGCTTCTACTCATTCTGGTAATTTGAAGCGTGATAAATGATTTCTTGATGATTTCTAAGATGTCTTTATTAGACTATAGAAAATGTTACGAGTCATGAAATTACACAAGTATACAGGTATACTCTTTCTTATTCCTAGATTTCTAAATAACAAGCAGCAATCCCATTCCATCTTCATTAAAATAATTTTTTAATATGATTCTCAACGCATTTACATAATCACAAAATTGTTTCGCTTCAGTTTTGTTACACGTACTCGAACGCAGGCTGTATTTATACACATTAAACATGCGCTTTCCAACACATATATCATGCAAAATTACGAATTAAAGTACGACAAAAATAATCGAACTTTTAAAGTGTATTACACAAAAAGAGCAAAACTCCAATTACCGGGGCAGAAACGGTTTAATCGCAGTGTGCTCTCTCGCTCTCTCGTGCTTTGAACGCGCGTGCGCGCGCGCGCCTGCAGGTTCAGTATGGAATTCTGAGAGCCGATGCCGACGGCACACGGATTTCGACATTACTGCCGTTTTGCTCGTATTCGCTTCTGCGGTACATGGAACAATTTACAAAATCACACTTTGATCGCGCTAAATTTACGACTTGTCATAAATCCTCTATGCGGTACATATCGATTGGCTGTCGCATGAATAGTGCTACTATATACTATATTCGTGTGCGTTTTTCCGACGTTCTTGTACGATGTGTGCGAGTAAAAGGAGAGAGATAGAGAGTGAAATTCAGTGTCATCTTCACTGATGTATATTGTTATTAAATACTCATACTCGCTGCTCGTAACGGGCGAAAGTATATTCGGGTCTACATTGGTTTTATACAGAAAAATAAAGTTCTTTACGCAATATTGAGAGATCCCGTAATTTTTACAGAATAGACTTGTTGCTCGTTGTACATATACAGGATTCAACAATATATATTTCGCATACATATACGCTTTACATCAATTTTCTCAATTCAATTTACATTTTAATAACGATTTATATTCATCGTACACAGCAGCCGCGCTGCTGCAAAATATTATGATATGCGCGATTTGCGCATCGCGTTATTCAAGTAAAATAAATATTATAAATATAATAATGGTAAAATGATCCATAGAATTCGACATCTTAATTAACTTGCGAGTAGATAATAATCTCGCGATTCGTCGCCTACATGCTAAAGCTGATATTTTCATCAAAATGATGTCTTATGAAAATACGCATGTAAGTATATACAACGCTTATATTCTCGCAATATCTTTGCCGGAAATTTGCTCGCACGAAACCGCAGCTCTCTCTCTCTCTCTTTCTCGTTTGCTAGCGCTAAATTAAAGGGCGCAAACGTGAATATGTGGCGGGCACTCAGTTAATAATAACAGTCCGATGAACAAGAAAAGGGCGCGAAAGTTGCCAAGAAGTGTATAACGTTATTAAAGGATGCGAAGTAGAATCGACAGTGCAGTAGTAGCTTTCTGTGCGTAATTTTCATATACATGCCGAGAGAGCTTCTCTCCTACGGGGCATAAGAGCGCCTTTTGTAATGAACACGCCATAAATCTGAGCCTGCAATCAGTTTTGCAGTGGCGGCAGCGTCGCGCGCTCTCGATGCGTAAGGAGATAACATAATTGAACCTCTGTGTGCAATGCGTGTGCAACATATAATGCAGAACCTTCACTGTCGATCCGTGAATTTTGCAGAAGAGCTCGGCCGTTTATTTGCATATTGATCGACTTATCGAGTGAGGGAGAGAGAGAGAGAGAGAGAGAGAGAGAGCGAGTTAAAAGGAAACGAGATTCGCGTGCTCGGTAGCTGTGTGGTTTACTGCAATAGAGGAAATTTCTTATAGCTCTTATAACGCGATGCTCAAAGCGCAAGCCTGTGTATTCCTGTTATTATTTAATATTACTTTCGCACTTGTGGCTTATTAACCGAGGATTATGCAATTTGCTCTCCCGACTCTCTTTCGACCTTTTTGACAGTTTTCACCAAACGGCTAACAAGCCGGAAAGTTATATCCGAACAGGAAGTATTTTATTTAATTTTTTGATTGTACCTTTTAGGTTCCGTTATTTAATAAATAATAATAGTGTATTAAAGTGTAAAATATATATACTGTTATGATGCATTTAAATGATGGATTGCTAATTGTAGAGAGAACTCAGAGCTTCTTACTTTCTCACCGTTATTGTACGCGTCATGTGCAAAAACATGAAATTATTAGTGCGACATTCGTTCAGTTGTCAAATCCAAGGAAAAGCGATTTATTATAAAAGTGAGGTAAAATTTCATAAGATCCATACATCGTACGAAAAATTTTTAGCATTTTAAGATAAAATCTTCGAAAACTTCGTTCAACCTGTGAAAAGAAACAAAATAAAATAAACGAAGAATTTCAAAAAACTTCGAAGCTATGATTTTTCAGTGTCCCGAGAAGCTTTCGTAACACAGTTTTTCATCTAAATCAATGTGCCTTCATCCTTTTTCTATCTCTTTTCTCTCTCTCTCTCTCTCTCTCTCTCTCCCTGTCGTTTAAAAACCTGCTCACATATATACATACACATTCGCATTTCAAAATACGGTTCGCTCGCAGAGACTCATAAATCGCCTCACGCCTTGACAATATACTAATCGTGCGCGCACGGCTGCGACTCGCGCGGTTAATACAGTTCTTTTAAGCAGCTGCATATCATATCGTATGCCTACATCATCTCGTAGGTGTTTATCTCGCGCTCTTGGTTTACAATATTTTTTTTATTTTCTGGCCATTAATCAGCCTTCGGCAATGATGAGAGTCTCTTGTGTCGTGTAGCTCGCATCCAACAAATTTTTCCTCAGGGCCCGTAAGCGACTCGAGTATTTACTCGTTAGTACGGCCCTCCCACGCTTTGGGTCTCTTTTATTTTAGCTGGATTACGCAGAAACGTGATCTGAAAGAGAAAGATATAACATTGATTTTTTAAGTGTATTGTCGTTTCCTCGCAACCGTATCTTAACTTATTAGTTTATATGCAGATTATGTTTCGTTTCTTTAGTCTATTTATCGAATGTCTAGTTTTAGAGAAAATATTCGAAGGGGAAAAAGCTAAGCTGTTCCACGTGTACAATACTTCGGTCGGGCCTCGACGAAAAAAGGCTGGTAATAAATCATGGTGCACGATGAAGCCGAGGAAAGAGATCTCGTTACGAGTTTTTAATGTATACCTATTTAGGATTAAAGCATACTTCGTTGTATACGAAACACTTATGAAACACTTATACCCAATTGTAACTCTAACAAATTTACAAATAATAAATAATCTTAATAATACACGAATGAAGGAAGCGAAATTTTGCCCAATGTTGACTTAATTCGTCAGTGTTGGAAGTGCAGGAATTTTTTCAATGTTCCCGACATTAGGCAACACGAAACAAGAGGTTGGAATCATTGTGTTGACCATTTTCTATTTATATGAAATTCTATATCCACTTTCGATACGTCCAACTGCATCTAATTACTTTCTGTTTTATTTTTCTCAATCAATCGACCGGTAATTTGAATGGAATAAAAAAATCCTAAAGGATACAAAGCAACTGCAAAAGCCGCAGAAATGAGAAAAAAAAATGAATCTCGAACGTCAAACTGTGCTGCTTTTCAGCTGAGTGTCCATATCCTGGATCGATGGCTTCCCTCGCGCAAACAGCTCTGCTGCTGCACGCATGCACGGCACGTCAAACATATCACGCTCTACAATAGCAGCAGCAGCAGCGGCAGCAGCAGCGGCAGCAGCAGCACAACGTTTCTTTAAGAAATTCCAAGCGGGAAAACATCAGTTGGGGCATTCTTCATCCGTCGCAGCAACAGCAGCGAGAGATTTGATTCGAGGCGACACACGGCGGGGCAACGGAGAGAAAAATACACACGGGCTGCAGCGGGAAATGGGGGATGTGTGGCGCAGAGGCAACGCCACGGCAATATCCCTGCTCGCATATACCTACACCCATATACATATACCCTGCTGTATATATGTATGCATAGAAAAGAGAAGGGAAGGAGAGAGAGAGAGGGAGAGAGAGAGAGAGAGAGAGACAGACAGACAGACAGGGGGAGAAGCCGGAGAGACGGACGATCAATCAAGCCGGGCAGCGCTGCCATGCTCCACGGACCTCATATCAGCTCCGGCGCAGAGTAAACATTTTTTACTTTGCCACGTTATTAATATTAGTTGCTGTCGCCCTTTTATCCTTTTTTCCTTCCCTCGCGCTCTTCAGCCCTCTCCCCACCACTCGTGTTTTTGTCTTTTTTTCCTTTTTAGTTTTTCCCTGCTACTCTCACGAGCGTTTTGTCTTTTTCCTTGTCAGCCAGTACGGACTTTTTTACGAAAGAGGTTTCTTTTTTTTCACTCTCTATTTTTTTTAATGCGCATATGCATGGAACTTTTAACGGAATTTCACTAGCAAGAAAGATAGAGATGTTCAGAAGACTTAACGATTCACGTGGACGTTCTAAATCGTTTAGACAATTATCGTCATTATAGAAGATTTTAAAAAGGAGAACATGCATCAGATGAAGGATTCAATAATCATTTTCGAGAAATTCTGTCATTAGTCGAAATATTTCGCCGCATACGTGCAATATCGGAGCGATAAAATCAACTTACTAGATCAATGCCGAAGAGCAAGAGTCGTTCCTCATTTGAAAGCTTGTATTGTGCCTCCTTCTCTTCACTTTCAAGTGACTAATTAATCTTACCATTCTCGCGTATAACCTACAACTATAAGTAGCATCGAGAATCAGCTATTAATCTCGAAGCTCTTCGACTTAAAGAGAAGTCGCGAATCCAATGAGAGGATTTCTAAGCAGAGGAAAGGAGCGTTGTATAGAGAGATGAAAGCGTGCAGTTATCGTAGACAGGGCCGGGCATTATGCAAATGATTCAACAATTAGAGCACGTGCTTCTCTTCTACTTGGGCCGGCTATCCAGTGTGTTTAATATAATTTGCAACGAACAGAGTGAGAGAGAGAGAGATAGCAAGCAGCCGGGTATAATGGCGAAATTCGCACGCTGCATATATTCGCAGGCACACATCGTGCGCAGACCGCATGCAAATCGAGATAAAGAGCGACGTATGCGTATAAGTACTTCATCGCAGATGGATAAATATTTGATGTGATGTTATAACGGGTACCCCTGAGAGATAAACGGCCTAAAATTCAAAGGTACACGTAAACGACTTATCGAATTTCTTACGCTGCTCGATATACACTCCGGTCTTTTATGCTCATAAAAAGCTGGTTAGTAATTCATGCAATCAATAAAGACATTAGTCGGTTGTTTCCTTTTCATACGTTCACCGAAAAATTACACGAGGCTGAAAACGATCGAGCGAAAGCTACTAACTTTGGCGTATAATAATGGGTAATAAATTGCCGCATATGTTAAGAAAATATTTGACGTCGTTGCATATATATTAGGAAAAAAGTTTAGAGTCATCGCGAAACGAAAGACAGATCGACAGGCAGTTCTGTTAAACAATGCTCATAATCGTTAAATTGATCACTCCGACAACTGTAGCTATCAGCCAAAGCACCTCTCCCAAGTACATCCCATCAACAACTCTCCAACCGCACGAGAGTAGACGGTAGCGACTATATACAGTGGCTATAGCTATATAGCTGTATATAGTAAAACTCATCGCTTCTCATTTTCCACTTATTTTTTATTTCACCTAATCTCATCCTCTCATCGCGATATTCTCATACACATGAGGGACAATCTCTCTCCCTCTTCCAGTCTCCCTCGGTAGGAAAATAGCTCAATCGCGTAGGGGTCATATATGTAGCTCTCTCGCAATCCGTAATAATCACCTCTGGCTTCGAATTTCATTCGAATCTCTATACCCGAGTTCCTTCGAGTCATCCTCCCAAGAGAGAGTCGCCCGTAAACGCGCGAGAAGTCCCTCGCTATATATTTTCCAGGGTTTCAAAGTCCGAGAGCATTAATCATGCGTCGTCGCGCGAAATTCCGTTTTCGCTGCAATTGCAATGCGTGAGTGCGCGTCTTTCTATGCAACTTGGTATATATATATACTGAGCGAAATCGGTGCACAGCGAGATAGAGAAAGAGCTTAGCCGCAGTCTCATCTCTGACATATGGAGAATGGGATGAGAGAGGGAGAGGGCCGCGAATCTACGGTAGCGACGATGCTCTTTCTTCTCTTAGGCTACTGTAAACAAAGAAACTGCCGCGAAAATGTCGCTTTATCAAGCGGCCGCGCAACGCAAGTTTCTTCTTGCTTGATTTATAGCCGAGTATAGTCTTCTCTCTGAGCGCACGGTAAAGGAAGCAGTGTGTGCCTGTAGCCAAGGAAAGATACAGGAGAGAAGATTCGTCGACGCTCGCTATATAATCGTCCTCAAATAGAATCGGCATGTTATTTGCATCTCGGCTCGTCGCAGATAAATTTGTACTTTAATTGTTTTGCAATTCTTTCCGATTCAGCATTAAAATGTGTAAACAACAAAGTTCAATTTTTAATCAGTGCACGTTACTCCTGTCTATGCGGATATTGTTATTTTCCACAATTCCTAAAATTAGATTTCTCTGGTAGCGTAGAGTAGTGGTTGGGCATTTACTAGGAAAATATGCTTGCACAATGCTTTTATAAATGGCAACGCCGAGAGTCGAGAGAACGGCCCTGAGATGAGAAAAGCAACAAAGCGCCTCGCACTACTCGCACTAGTCAACATAAGCTGGAAAGTCTCCTCTCGCTTGCAAGAATATACCTATACATACAGACACACATGTATATGTATATATACCATGCTTTGCGAGCGCGAGCGTGCAACGCTTTCCTTGATTGAGAAGAGTAAGGGAATCTCTTTAATTAAAGCAAAGTAAGATGTCAAAATCTCTACTTTTCAAGCCACCCCTTAATGTTCTCCGCTGCTGTCCGGGCTACTCTGAGCAGAGCAACCCTTTTCTCATTGTTTGCTGGCGCGACAATTATTATGCGAAGAGCGATTGCACTGGCTGATAATGAAACCGAACACGCGGTCGTTTGACATTAACTTATCCGGACATCTTATTTACTTTTCTTTTAGTGACATACTCGAATGTGCGTTGTCTATATTACCGTTGTGGAAGCGATGGCCGAATTGAATATATTTCAAATCTTTTGAATATGGAACATCGAGTTTAAATAAATATATGCACTCGTGGAGTTTAATTTTCGTTCTGGATTTCATGGAGCATGAATTCTCGTGAGTTATAAGTTGAGTCTGATTACCATGCGAAATTCTCAGTTATCTTGAAACATGCGCTTCATTTTTATCCTCTTTATTTTCGCTCAACTTCAGACCCTTGAATCCGTCTTCTTTTATCTCTCGTTCTTCATTATATTGCTTCACTTCTTCCTTCGCTTCAAGCTAAGACTGAAATTCCTGAAATTCTCAGGTGCGTCGATAACTCGTCACATTCCAGTCGCAAGCGAAATGAAAGAAACGACACGGCGCATCTCTCTTTTCCTCTATCATAAGCACATATAGTCAAAAGATAGCGCAGGCCATTTGACGCTTATCGATCGAAGCAAGTTCCTTTATCCTTTCTCTTCGTCGTTATGTTTTTTGACAAATCGCTAAGAAAAAAGGAGTATGTATACATGTGCATATGTAGCTGCGCCTATATAAAATAAAGATTGGTTCGAGGGGCTGCGATACCCTGAGGAGGGATATGCCACAACTACAGGCAATAGTAAACTTCGATATTATTACTATGTAAATCAGTCCTAGCATCGAATCGTGGCCCTTGGTGACAGCCCCCGGGTGAGCAGCTTTGAGCGTGCGTCGGCAACACTTATTAGATATTCCTCCTTCGAGCCAAAGCCCCACACCCCCTTTTGCGTTCTGGAAACAAAACTTACGTGAATTTGCCCGAGGCTCGTGCGCGCCGTTGTAATCGAAGGCTAAACTGTATTTGGTGCTCTTCGCCATCGCTTGACAAAAAAAAAAAAATAGTATTCACGAAGCTATGTAATTTTCAAAAGTGAAGTTTATGCGAGAGCTGCGTATTCTTTGACGGAATACAGTATTTCAGAGAGTCTTTTTCGAAGAAGACGATCTCTAGCGTTTAAAATGAGGTGCACGTCGAAGGAATCCGCAGCGAATCACAACGTCGTGACAAGCCTCCATAATTTCTAGCAATAATCGTCGAAACTTCCCTTCTTTCATTCTCTACATATAGAAAATAAGGGCCGAACCATTTCAGCGACGTCTTGCGCAGCGCAAGAACGAGGAGGGTACGCGTATCCCACTCTTTGCTCATTCTCACTCTCTCGCTCTTTCGTTCGGGGACAGCAGCATCAGGAGTAGTCGGAGTGACTACCGACATTAGTCCACTGACACTTTTATTAATGACGGCGTCGAGAAACTCCCCCTACGCGTGCAGATTCGCTCTGCTCGTCGGGATTTGCTACTCACTCGTGGCAACAGGGAGAGAGAGAGAGAGAGAGAGAGAGAGAGACGACCTTTTTTCGGACATTATTGTGTTCTTCGCTGCCTGCGCAGGAAAAGCATCGTAGTCGCTCGCGCGCGCGCGTATGCACTCGTCTTTTTCTTACTTGCAGTACACAGTCGATGCCATCGTCTATATAATATTGCTTTTTCGTGTTTCACGGTTCTTCATCTCTGTCGTTGTCGATATAACAGCGCTTCTCTCTTTCCAAAGTACATTCCCTCGAGCACAACTCTTCTCTCATTAAACCGACACCGTTGCATATAGGTTTAACAACGCACACAGCTTTTAAAAGTTAACTTGAATATTTAGTAAACGAAATAGTATAGCAGTAGTGGCATCAGGTTCGCATTGGCGAAAAGATCGAAAAAATAGATCTTGGTGGTCGGCTCTGATGGTTCTCTGACAAATGCGCCGAAAATGTAAATGATTAAAACATTTTTTTCCGCGCGAGCTTATCAAGCTGCGGCATCGATAAAAACTCACTCTTCGTGACAAATCGATAATACTTTTTCAAAGTCGAGAGATTCGGGTTCTCGATAATTCCTCGAAAGAAGCGCTGTGAGTCTTGCATCACGTTCGACGGATCTCAAGGCTTTGCCTATAGTAATTCAAGAGGAGGACAGACACGTCTGAGTGTACTACTGAGAAGGGATGACTCGTTTCTACACGTAGAAAAAGATCCGCGCCAGCTAATATTCGAAGTGATTATTATAGGCATATTATATATGTATATATAATATATATATATGATATTCTTAACGATTGTGAGCATTTCTACGATAAATCAGAGCTTGCGTCTGTAATTGAAAAAGCGTTTGTTCGTACAGGAAACTAATCGTCAGTAATAGCTATACCTATGTTTAAAAATAATTTTGCTATTTCAGCAGGTGACAGAACACGCTCGTATTTCTAATTAAAGTACCGTTAGACTAAAAATCCATCCTTTTGACAAATGCCCATACACTTCCTATCAATGCCAATAAATATTTCATTATTATGAGGCGTATATGTGCGCGCGTAGGAGTTCGCTCGAGTCTCTCTTCTCTCCTGCTATGCACTTTTCCGTAACAGCCAATCGGTCAATCGTCGCGCCAAAAATAGATCAATGTATTACAGAAGAAATCTACGAGCTCGCATAAATCAATTTTCTCGTCCCTCGCTCCTATTATTCTCCGTATATTATAATGAACTCTCAGTTCTAGCGAGATCGCATAAAGCTCATTGCCTCGAGCTTTCGTTCGATTGCACTCTTTGCTGACGTTCGACACACGCTCCTTCTCTGACTACATTGATTCGATATTAAGAAAGGTCGCAGAAGCCAGGAGGTAATATTTGCATAACAAGCAATATATATACGGATTGTCGGCTCGTTTGTAATGATGACATTTCGATCATAGAGCATAGCTTTTATCCGTGTCGGGCAGACGAAGGAAAGAGCGCGAATATATATATATATATATATATACTTAAAATGTTTATGTAGCTCCTACATGTCCGTGTCTAGGCGCGTCGTTCTATTGAGAGAAGGAGAGAAAAGCAGAAGCGCCCGTGGGGCTTATCCGTGGATTTGTGGCCATCGCCCGTATCGTGCACCGCCTACTTATGAGACTTATCTCGTCGCGAGCGAGGAGCCTTTCACAGCCAACACACGCGTGCGCGAGCGTCCAATCCGAAAGAGGATCGAAACTGTGCGGTTAAGAGGCGGTAAGCTGCAGGTGAGAGTAGTCGCGTTCTCGACGATACAGAGCTGAAGATTTGCGAAGTATTGGTGCTACGTTGCGATGCATGATTATCTGCACTACACGTGCCTTTTTTACAAACATTCTAACTGTCGCATCTGAAACCGTATATACCATATACTTTGTTTTCGCGTACGCCTAGCGTTATGTATATCCGCTCTTCGGAACTGCACAATAATTGAGAGAACGCGTTTCCCGCTTTTCTTTCACCACGAATCATGAACAGATCTCTATCGATGTTGATTTCTGTCGCAGACATTTTATAGCTACTGCACATTAGTTTACACAAACTAATAAAGACATACTTTTATATTTATATTGATAAACTACATTGGATCGTTGAATATTTAAAAATCAGCGTGCAAACGTTCATAGAGAGAGAGAGAGAGAGAGAGAGAGAGAGAGAGAGAGAGAGAAAAGTAGCTCGTAATGAATATTTTAAAACACATTTCAGAAAAGTTTCGTTCTCCCTTCGAAGTTTCAGCATGAGAGAAAGGTCTAGCCGGATGAAGAATCCGGTGGCCCGCAAAAGACGAGCTTCGCTTCCCAAGGCGGGGGAGGACGAGCTAGAAAGAAAAAGCCAGCGTCGAGCTGCTCCTTCGGAGTTCGCACGCGCGCTAGAGGGAGGGCTCGAGTTTTTCTCGTTCCTGGCTTCCGTCTCCCGGGACACGAGTAAGCGAGAGAGAGAGAGAGAGAGAGAGAGAGAGAGAGATCTTTTTCGCTCTCCGACGGCGGAGGATCAGACGTCCCACTTTATCTTCTCTCTCTCGCTGGGTCCCCTCCTCCAAGCTCGATCACATATAGGAGGAGCTCCTGCATCGGAGTGACGCGTCGTGGAGGAGCCATTTGTCATCCATCAGCTCGCGTGCGAGCCTCTCCGTCTACGTCTTTTCTCTCCTGCTTTCTCTGTTCCTTTCGCTGGAAGATACTGCAGCGCGACCTCTGCACCTCTCTTATCTGCTGCTGCTGCTTCTTCTTCTTCTTCTTCTTCTTTTAGGGTATTTCGTCTTTTTCGCTTTTATGCGAGCGCTTCCGAGGGAGTCTCTGACTATCACGATCCACTCATAATTTCCTTGTGAATTTCTTTTCCGCTGCACAATTATTTTTTTCTTTGTCGACGCTGCTTCACTGTGTTGGTTGCGCTCTTTTCTTAAGGAATTTCTATATTGCGCGCTTTTTTATACGAATCTAATAAACTGCTTTTATCTAGAGCAATACATGTAAGCAATACATTTAACAATTCATCTCGAATGAGTAATCGACATCATCACGAAGCAGCGTCATTTTCCATTCATTCTTGTATACTCAATATTATTTTCAGACATTCGTTTGTTCTGGTCTAAATTATATTGCTCCTGAGAACAATTGCCTCCTTCAGAAACACATAACATAGTAGATTTGTATGTTGGTCCTCTACTCGTCACGATCGCCAAAGTCGATTTTTCATTCCGCTAATCACACGCACGAATTACAGCACGTACAGACTAGTACCGATTTTGCCGTTCGTTAAGAAGCCAAAGAAAGAGAGAGAGAGAGAGAGAGAGAGAGAGAGAGAGAGTAAAAGATCGATGGCCGAAACGCACGAGGGTCTCCATCATGAGCGAGGCGTCAGTCGCTGCTCCAAGAATTCGACTTGATTGCGTGGCTGCGTATAACGAGACTCACTATGTGCCACCCGCTACGTCCATCAAGCATCAGCAGGAGAGTCGTCGCATGCCAACAATGCGATGCGTGCACTGCTCGTTATTTAGAAACGAGGGTGTATATACATATAGATATACAAGTATCTCTGAGTTATATACATAATCGATCTCGCACATTGAATGATGAAACGCACACTTACACACACAAACCTATTAACAATTTTCCAAAGCGGCACTTTTGAAAAATTGAAGAATGAACGCATCGTGGCTTATATACGGTATATGCGATGTGCGCATAGATTTATTGAGATTCCTCGAAAGAAAAGAGATTGATTTTTCCTTTGATGCATGCTTGCGAAATAACGATTTCGTTGCGAAAAATAAGAAAGCGGCACAATCAATTTGAAGAATGCGCTATATTCATAAAACTTGTAGCCGCACAACAGAAGCCAATAGAGTGTATTTTAAAACTTTTTTCTCTTTCGCAGTATAATGCAATATCCTTCCTGTGTAAAGAATCGCGTTTATCAGTTGTCGCAATACCTTGCCTATTTTAGCTACAAAGTATATTTTGTTTTTTATTCGACGAGGCCGCAACTTCTATAGAGTTAATGACCGTTAACAGATTCGATATACGATGTCAATTATGACTTTTTTCTGGACAAATGCGCGAGATAAATAACCACAGCTGTAGCCGCAATCAACTTGCAACTTTCGTTTACGCCTCATTCAGCGCGCGAATATATACGCGATTATAATTACGGCGAGAAAGTCCCTTCCAGAAGAGAGTGTGAGAGAACGATGATCGGAGCCCGGCAATCGCGCTTTAACCTACTCATTTTCGCTGCTCGTAAACTATTCATTTATACTCGGTCCTGTAATTTACCACTGGATTATTATCTCGTGTTTCTGGTTCCATCTCGTATACATGTATATATATATATATATATATATATATATCCATATACCCTTTTAAAGCTCGCGCGATCTCCCATCCGTCCGTCCTCTCCTTCTTTCACGGGTTATACAGGCACAGCGCAAAAACGTGTTTCGAGATAGGCGGCATTTTTTCAGATACTCTTTTTGCGCAAGGAGCAGAGAAGGTGATTGACTCGCGATTGGATTATTGCTTCTTTGGAAGCAAAGCCAGCAGCGGAAACGTTTTAATTTAACAGTTCATTTGTGTAGATCGATGGACTATTAGGCGGTAATGAGGTCTTTCTGACTCGTAATAATGCTGATGCGTATCACTCTGTTAGGAGAGAATAATTTATGCAAATATTATAAGTGAATAAATTTTAATTAGTCGAGATTATGTAGACGACTTATTTAGATCTTTTATAAATAAGAGGAGGTGCGAAGTACTTCTTGATTTTTTATGATGTTGTACGCATAAATATTTATTAAAAACAAGTAGCCACGTCGAAACCCTGTTACACTGGCTCTCCATTTTCTGCAGAATAAAGCAAAAATCTTTATATAGTCATATGCGTTGGCTGGATTGAGAATTTTTCCGTGGCTTATTATTAGCGTTAATAACTTCATTTACGATGGAACTGTTTATCAAAAGCATTCACACATGAAAAGTTACGAAAAATCAGCTCAGAAATTCGGTCGCGGCAAATTATACTGTCCTATAATGCCATACAGGCGTTCACTTAGCTTATTAACGAAATTGCGCGCACATAATAAAGCCAGAAAGGGGTTTTCGTCGTTCGCGGAGAGAGCGAATGATCATACCATTTCACGAGCATCTGCATAATACGAGCAAGCTTTCTTATTAAGCCTTCTCTCTCATCTCTTTCTCTTTGTGTGCAGAAACACACTGCGAGACTCTTTTTGTAAGTGCGATCGCGCCTGCTTCTCGAAATTACACATCATCTAATGTCTTAACTATAAGCGTTTTCGGAATCATTATAATAATTTTGGTACTCGATGCTCGTGAATCGACGCAATCATCTTTCTGTGTGGTGAATTATTACAGCTTTTTATCGCGATCAATTGAGATGTCGTGAGACTTTTTCGTGTCTTCGCCTTTTCCTCCTCGTTTCTTCTTTGTTCATCAATGCTTGAACAATTAAGGCGTTTTGAGGTTTAGCTTACGAAGCTTTATCATACAACTCGATGACTTTATAATCTGCTTGACGATCAGGTGATTACGTGCTGCTACTTAGGTAAAACTTCCATAAGTATTGCATATCTGTATTATCAAGAATTTCACCACACGGCCCAGGATTAGGAAATATTTGTGTTTATTATTTTTTGTCGATTATGACGTCTCAATGATTACAGTTTGTTGTACGATAAGTTTTAATGTAAATATTCCGATTTAAAAAGGTACAACTTTGGCTATTCATGTGTTATGACGCACCAGTTTAGCACTACAGGGCAGACTATTATTGATTAGTTCTTCCATGTTCAACGGATACAATAAGACATACTAACTTTAATTTAAAATATTTTTGAAGGTTATAATTTATGCTTCTATTTGTGATTTAGTGTCTATTAATAACCACGTATCGTACATGATAACATTTTTATAATTATTTTAACGTCCCTATGAAAATCTATTCGTATACGTCACTCTATAAGCAAGTCTTTTTTTTCTTTGCAATCAAATGAAATTTTATTGAGTAAATAAAATGATGTTGTATTCGGGTACCAAGAGATGCATATGCAAAGAAATGCAAAAGAAATTTTAATATACTAAGTAACATTTGCGAATCCTTCTTTGACGTCTCAAATTAATCACGTTACACAAGTCTTGATTATCTTGTACCGTAACTTTTTTCGTCGTTCGCGGAGAACACATACGCGCATATGCACATATATATTAGTTATATATACTTCGCGCACAGACAATTAATGATGTATAAAAAATCTAAGAGAGCTATATTTGAAACCCTTCTTGATGACACGAGTTTTTTGTCTTTAGTATTGTATTATGACATAAAGTATACAGGAAAGGGTCCAGGCAAAGTTCACAGTGATAATCTTAATATAATTTAAATAATACAAATGTTGCTTTGTAGAAAAATCAGATAAGAGTAAAAAATCATCAAAGTACCAAATTTATTATGTAAATCTTCAGAAAATAATCCGTTAACTTAACGTCTTTTCTTTCATCGGAACATTCACCTCAAATTTATGAAATAAAATTTTTTTACAAATTCAATTTTATTCGCTGAGAGAATGAAGACAGTACGATTTGCCAATGAATCGTCGAATGTCGATCACGAAAACGAATAATAAAATTTCATTAGCAGAAACAGAAACAGCTCTCCGAACAAATATATCGTCGGCAATCTCAGACGACGTCGGACGCGCGCACATCCCAATCTCCCGCGCTATGCAAATCCTCCCGTCGACGTCGTCGTCCAACCCTCGCCCAAGACCCTTCGCGAGACTACTAGGCAACATGATTAAACATAGAGTGCTGTTGTTCACCGCGTCCCTCTCTTTCTCACTCTCTTTCTGTGACCCTTGTGAAACCCAGAATCAACGACTATCTCGAAAATGAGGGCTCTGTAGACACGTATATTCAACGATGCGGCCTTAATCACTAGCCAAAACCCACGTGGTTTTCTATCTCTCTCGGTTTCAACCGGTGCTTCCTTTATGCCATTCAATAATATGCCACCACAAGCAGCGCTCGACTGCCTTCCTGCCCCCTAAATCTCTCATTCCGACTCCGGCAATTTATTAACTGCTTTGTTTTCATTCCACCACCCCTGTGTATGTGTGTGTGTGTGTGTGTGTATGCGCGAGTATTTCATTATGCGACGATTATCTTCCCGGCGATGAAATTTTCGAAAGTCGTGCGCTTTTATCGATGCAGAAAGGATACAGGCGCGAAGGATTTGATTTATGTGCATGCATGCATGTATGTGTGTATACACATGTGCATCGTTATAGTTTTTTATGTTCACGGTAATGGTTGTTCGGATTTTCTTGGGACGTTGCGAAATGCCGATGATGGCTTTGCGTAATTTATTCTAAAGGAAATAGTTTTCTTGTATTCTTTGTCGTGGAATACATTTATAAGCAATGATCGAAATTGATGATTATTTCAGTCGTGGCACATTATCGGTGCATATTTCGTACCGTTTCAAGATAAACTCAAAGATATACAATACTATTTCGCTTACAATTCAATTTTTACCAGTCCGACGTATATATACGTATATATAAATATACTCGAAAAAATAAAGCTATATATTCGATGTGGCAATGGCTCTAGAATAAGAAATCAATTCTTTTACAAAGTATTAAGCCCATACAGAATCAATGACATAAACCATTCAAAGCTAGAACTGTAGCTGTGGCATCGAAATCATCAAATTCCATATCTGATACAATTTCAGCGTGGCTTTCACCACGAGTGAGGCTTACGGAATATTACAACGATTTGAAGTCAGTATAACGTGTAACTGTGCGGGTTGTATATGTTACGCCAGAGTGCGAAGCGCGCCGGTACATCCCCTTATAGCATCACGTTTACGTTTACGAGCAGCACTGCTGACGTTTACGAGCCACCGGCTGACGTACGAGCCACTTGCTGCTGCGCTTGCTTGCTTTCATTGCTCGTGCTCACGCTCTCTCTTGCTTTCTCTCTCTCTCTCTCTCTCTCTCTCTCTCTCTCTCTCTTTCACTAGCATTATAGGTATACATGAAACCACTATCCCTGAAAGAGAGAGAGAGCCGCGAAATGCAACTTTGATTTTCGCCATTTCCTTTCAACACTCGCCCTTGTAACAGGAGATGCTTAAGAACCACTAAGTAAATTCAATTTCACACAAGATAACGTTGAAATGTTCGATATGACACTGCAGCGAAGTTGGAAGACAATAACGGAAAAGAGAAAAAAGTATATAAACTGACGCAAGTGATTGAGATCTATACCCTTGGCCTATAAACCATCGTAAATCAGGAGGAAGTCCGTGAACGAGTGTCAAGTGAATGGGAATCTAACGGTGGGGAATTTATTTATTACCTGAGTTTTTGAATACAGCATTGCGCAACACTAATTTGCCTAATTATGCTTATAACCATAAAAAAGTTAATTATCTTTTCATCATTCTTTATTTATCGTCGAGTTATTAATCAGTGATTTCTTGAAGCAATCGGCTATGCAGCTTCGATTAAAACTGTGTACAGGGTATGAAAAGTTATTCATCCATTTTTACGTTGCATAAAATCTCATAGACGTTTCAAATCTTTAGAGATGAAAGTAGCCGACTTATCGAATATCCAACTGCTAGTGGTTTCTTCTTGAGCGATTTATGACTCAGAGGCTCATTGTCTTGGAGATTCGAGTACATGTGACTATACAATGACGTAAATCTGGGTCACAGCAGCAGCAGCTTCAGTTTATAATACTGTAACCTTGGGACATCGTGTTACATTATAGATCTATATATTATCCTACGGAATACCCGCTTGTGTGCGGGAGGTAAAATTTATTGCTAGTAGCTATGTACCGGCGAGAAAGAAAGAATTTTGCGGCTGAAGTTGCATGCTTCTGCATTTCTCTGTAATATAACGAGGCCTGCTGCGTTTTCTACCGATTTGTTTTTGAGAGGATACAGTCGAGAATCTCAAAGAAATTACCTGCACTAGCGCCAGAGTCTACTTTAAACTCTGAAATTCAGAGCGCTTCTTATACCTATAATGACTTGAAAAAAGTATAAATTTTAATTGTCTCGTTCATCGCTCGGCATCAAGGAAAACTCTGCAGTTTTAACAAAGAAATGAGAGGTATGGCTTAAGTAACGAGGGGACGTCTTCTTGCTTGATGAAGCATCCTAAGGGTTAATTACTCCCTTGTGCAGAAGAGAGACGCGACGGTTCACTTGACGTGCAAGTCATCATTCCCAGCACGTCCGATGATTCGTCGTCGCATCTCACTCCCATTGCATCATGAGCACAACACAAACCTCCATTTTGTCGTTAGCTGCTGTGTGCTACGTGAGGACGAGCCTAATGCTACGATGCGCTTCAACTCGTGTCGTTCATATATATACGTGCATCATTTCTATATTTTTTCTCACGTACCTCGGATATTTTTCCTCTATCCTTTATTTGTTCTATCGTATTCTTTCTCTTAATTTTTTAATATCTTCCAGATGTTTTTTTCACGCGTACTCGTACAAACGAGTTCTCAAAAATAACGTTTTTCTTCCAGAGATGGATAGCTTCTAGTCAAAATATGAGACAGTTTCTAAATTTGGCAATCAAGCGCGTCTTGCCGAATCGAATATTCATTTGGTTCTTCGAAAATAAAAGTCGGAATAGCAGTGAAGTATATCTTTGGTACACTGTTTCAATATTTATATAAGAAGCTATAGATTAGAGGCTGCTCTTGAAACAAAATCAAATCATCATCAATGTACAGCAATAATTTGAGATGGTCGTTCGGACGCATCTGGTGAATAGATTACACGGAACGAAAGAGAGTGGCATCATGCAGAATGACGCATTGAAAGACTATCAAGCCTACAACAACCGAGAACAGCGAAAAATCCTTAGAAGAGATGTAACTGAATCGAGAAATGTTTTCTTCCACGGAACCATTTCCACCCCATCATCCTCTCTCTTTCTCTCTCTCTCCCTCTCTCTGTCTGTATTTTCCGCTCTGAAGAGAGAAAAAAGAAGCGGAGACGAAGCAACTATAGGCTGACGGAAAGCAAACAACGAGGCGATATGGCGCAGAGCTGCGGTTTTATTTTTGAAAAATGGAAAAGCTTCGGAAGGCCGGACTTCCTCCCCCGCATGCAACCCCTCTCGCTCGAATTCTATATCTCGCTCGAATTCTCTTGTACGTGGTGCTCGTGTATGCGTATGCTTGTGTGTGTACATGCGCGTATACACTGGTGGCTGGATAGTGCTCACATGATTCATTGCTGCCGCGATAGATGATCCATCTCTTCCCCCGTATATAGCAGCCAGACCAGAATCCAGCTATGGCCTCGACCGGTCCTGCGGACCTGCTGCGCTATCTTCGTTCCTGCTGCTGGCTTTTTTTACCTATACCAACTCAGCTCTCTCACCTTTCTCATACATGCGTGCGCTATACACAAAACGCGTGCGGAGATGGGTTTTTCCTTTTCTTTCAGCCGATGCTTAATCTACTTATTTTCTTGCGGTCGTAACGAGAACCACGTTATGCGTACGCTCGTGCTGAACATTTTCTCTCTGCGAGAAGTGCGTGATGTCCGGTAAGTTTTTATATACGACGAGAAAGCGAGCAACGGCAGCTGTGCGTATAATCTGTGGTTAGTGAATGTCAAAAGTTAATGATAAAATTATGAGATACGTGCGCGTCGATCCGTGTATCGTAATGAACATAGATTGGATTTTCTATTTAAAGATTAAATGAGCCATTGTCGCGTTCGGGTCTACGCACTATATTGTATGCATAACGCCTATTAACGCTGTTCCAAAGTATAGTCCCGTCAGCTTCGGAGTCTATTGCTTCCGAAGAAGCTACATACATACCAACGAGTATATAGAACTCGTCTTTACATACTCTTACACTGGACGAATTATTTCCGTGTCCTGTTAGTTTATTCTCTTTTAGTCTCGAAATTGCAGCAGAAGCGCCAGCAGAAGCAGCAGCGGTCTGGACGTTGTTGCACTGTGAGTCCGTGCGTCGTTGCATGTACCAGCGCGCGCGCGTATACGACCTGCCGTGCAACTTTTCATCCTTTTCGTTTTGCAGTGCGCTGCTCCTTTTCCCCTAGATATCTCGAGTGTCGCTGTTTTAACAAGCGAAAAGAAGGAGCCGCTGCTTCTTCTTGTCGGATGCGTTCAGTATACCCTTCTCTCGTTTGCTTTTACTTCTGTTTGTGCGATTTTCTGAGAGTATAGCGTGCAAACGCGTCAGACAACTCGAGGAGTCGATAGCTTAAACGTGCGAGAGAGAGAGAGAGAGAGAGAGAGAGAGAGAACGGGGATATTCTTCAATGATAAATGCTAACCGCGCTTGCGGGAAGAGTAACGACGATAACTGGCAGTTAGTACGTACTTAGATCGGCAGTTATAAGCACGCTACGTGCGCTGCGCTGCAGACGAAGTTCGCTACTACAAGGACTTTAATAGCTTCGAAGATGATGTTTGAGTGCTGAGATTCTGGAATCCGCATGTGAGAAACATATATACACAGATGCCCAAGTGTGTATAAGCTCTCGTTAAATTTATCATTCGTTAGCTTAAGCAATTCCATCTACATTTTTCACACGAGCGCGCGCTCGCCTAAAAATCGCGGGCAAATTATTGAGCTTAAGTGGCGAGGTATTAGCGCCAGAAATAAAGTGACTAAGCTTTTGTCAATTGATACGCGCTTCAATTGATAATACATATTTATAGACTATTTATTGAATGTAGAAGATAAAAGGCCGAGATCCAGCTGTTTTCGACGTTCGTCACATGCACAAGACTCATTTGTCGTTTTTCGCGAGAAAGAGAGAGTCCAGGAAAATACGACGGGAATATTTCACATTTCATATATAACGTCTGCTCGCGTGGTGCACAGGCAACGCCCGACGACAGCAGCGTCGCGACGCCCGTTTCGTCGAAATAACACACAACGCGGCTACGGCCTTTATAAATGTCAGGACATTTTTTAAAAGCAGAAAAATGTGCGCACGAGGATGAGAGAGAATGAGAGTGAATTCTGAAAGCATATGCTACAGAAGTTCCGACTATCGATATGTATTAAAATGACGAAGTTAAAAAGAAGAACGTACACTTCAACGCAAAGGAAAATTATGGTTAAACGTGCAGCATCGTAATTTACTGTACGTACATTATTTTCAACATAAAACATTTTATTATTCCAACCTCTCATCATCATCATTATCCGATCGATGAATTGTCTTCAAATGCGTCTATACAGGGCAAAGAAAAGATAACTTCACAAGACGCCCAAATTGAGTTATTCGAATGATTACAGACTTGAACAAAGTATTAAAGTTTCGCCATTTTTGCTTACATCTTCTTCCTCTCTGGATCCCTCACCCTCCTTCTTGAGCATATCTTTAAAAAAATGTTACACCTGCGTACTCGCGGACACTTATCGCTGCGATATAATTGCATCGGGTAAGAATGTGTGCGTGAGCTCGTCCATTTTGTTCTAATACTGGTGTTTATATGTAAAATACCGGAACGAGATAATTCGCAGATTGCGCGATCGTAATCGATGGTAATAAAGTTTAAAGAGGATAAGGATGAGATCATCGGTTGTGGCATGGAAATTTCCGAGACTCTTCTACCTCTTGAGCTGCTCGAATCTGCGGTTCCGAGAGAATATATGTATATACGCGCGAGAAACGTGTATTGCCTTTAAGCGTAATAAGCCTGTGGCTTGGCTGTTTTTATTTCCTCGACGCTTACCGTCTTGAAGCCTCCTTAAGCTACATTGTTATTCTTCGTTCGCGAAGGATGAAAACGCTTGCTTGATAGAACCATCAAGTCTTTCGGTGCATCGTGTTTTTGCATACAGTGTAAAAAGCGCGTGTACAACTATAACAGTCATGCTATCATTATAATATAGCATTTTAGGAGCAATTCCTTCTCGAGTCTTGACTTCTTTTTTCTTTATTACGAAATGAATGTTTTTCTTGGAAACGAGCAAAAAGTAGAGAGATGCATTTACTCGACATCGTCCATATAAATGTACCTTTACACATTGGTGGTTGGGGATCTCCGAATAAAAGCAATATACCACCACTCTCACACATATCTTCTGCTTCAGCAGTAGCAGCAATGGTTAAGTTTCTCGCGGCGGCGTTATCTTTAAATTTATCTTATTTAATTGTAAAAAGAGAATAAGTCTACGCAGAGCACTAGTTGATTTTCGAAGCCGGACATCGCGCGAGCTATGATGCAAGATAGAGAATAAATAATGGGAAACTCGTTAGAGCGTAGGACATAGAGTAAAGTGATAAATTTTCGAGTACTTAAAGAGAGAGAGAGAGAGAGAGAGAGAGAAGTGTAGCTACAAGAGAAGCTTCTCGAGTAAAGTGTGACAAAAATAGTCACTGCGCCCGAGTGTTTATTAATAGAAATCGTAGGCCGAGTGTATTATGTACAAGAGTATACATATATGCGTGCGTGCTGGCAATTTCGTCCGTCGTTTTAACGAGCCACGACTGCTGAAATGTATCAATTTTTCAACCGAATTCGACGAACGGAAGCGTTTTCCACGACGAGGTTACTGAATCCAGTATGACGCCCGAGCGATCCGACGGCCGTCGGAGAAACAGCCGCCATTTCAAATTTGATCCAGAGCTCGGTCAGCCTCCGTTGCAACGCAAAGTGTTATAATACATTTTATTTCTTCAATATTATGCCTTATATTTAATGGAATCAAGTAAATGTAATTTTGGGTTATTTTCTTGTTGCGTTTTTCTTGCAGGTCTGGATTGTCAATCGGTTCATTGATTACTAGTTGCTTGGTGTGAAAATTCAATTGGAATAAAGGAAATTATTGCTAGAGATTTTAAGCTTTCGTTCGTAGAAGCGAATTGCCATTAACGATTAATTGTTACATTATGCTTTTGTTGAGATGATTCTAAGCGAAAACAATATAAATTGGATAATTAAAACGCACAGTTAGCAGTTTATCAAAAAAAAATTATTATATAGCCAATTCACGTGAACTGTATGCTTGTTAAGTATGAGAATATGAGATCAGTGTATTAGAATATTAATTTTGCTACATCTTAATTCAGTTCGCGCATATTTTTGGCCTTTATATGCTTATTTACTGTTTATGAAGAACTTAGGATGTGCATCAATCACTCAACTCTTTTTCATCGACACTGTATCTGCGGCGCCATTTTCTCTAAGAACATACCGTTACTAATTTTTCCCCACGCAATTTTTTATAATTTATATCCACAATGACTAGCAACTACGTGTTTCAGCTGTATGTAAATGTTAGGACATCGATTAGTTATTAATATCTTTCAATGTAAATGAATACTTTTTTTATTCGTGTATATACCTACGATAATAACGTAAATTTTTGCTAACTTGATGATATCTTTATTTTACGATGTGATACTTTTATTGCAATTGTTACTCTATAATACATTGGACATCCCATGACTAAACTGCTGCGTACAACAAAGAGTGTAATTTGATTTATGTCTCTATACGGCTATAAATTTGCAGGAAAGAGCTGATGAAATAACTGGCTTACGATAGTTGTTAATTTTATTTCTAAAGTGAAATTTCACATAATAAACGTTGATTAATTCTCTCTTTTTTAAATTAAATCGGCAATTAAAACATTATTTTTACTGTGAAATGCAATAACATACTGTAATAAATAGTATTGAATTTACGCTTGAGTTTATTATTGGATTATTATTGTTCGTACGACACAGATTTGATAGACATTTCCCATAAATAAATGTACATCGAGTCGTCTATAAGTTAGTCTCATCCCATATAAACCAACATTTTGACAACGTCTTGCAACTCGAGAAAATGGGTTATCAAAGAACCTCAAGTGTAAACACTCACTCGTAATGCCTACTCGAACCTTCTAAACCTCTTTATCAATGAACACTTATTATAAAATAGCGAATCCATATCGCACTTCAAACACATACTCTGTTGCAGCTTATAACTGGTTTGCAAAACATCCTTCCGTCACTATCGAAGATCCATCCACAAAGACACTGCACTTGCAACTGAGTCAGGTATCTCAGCTACCGAGATGTCCAACCCCCTTGTGAGGAAGTAGCGAAACGAGAGTGACCTTGAATCTCGCAATTTGTATATTGCATAGAAGAGAACAGAGAGAGAGAGAGAGAGAAAGAGAGAAAAAGAGAGATGCGTATTGTCCGGCAAGCCTTTAAACCTTAGCTCTCTGCCCTTTCGGCCGTAAATCAGAGCTCGCTCTCTTACCTCGCTCAAGGGGTAGATAGAAAAGAGAAGTATACAAGATATACCGTCGGAATACCGGCTCGCGTTGCGAATCTCAAGGCCGAGAGCGTGCAGGTATACGTTTCGCATGCAAAGTGCATGAAGATCGGCTTTGATTTTTCTCCAGCGCCGCACACTATTTTTGCACAAACGGACGCAACCCTTATAACGATCTTGACTTGAATACAGTGCTCGAAGGTTAGAGGAGTTTCGCGAGCGTGGAAGGCCGCGTGCACGCGAGATGCGTACATTTATATAGTGTGTACAAGCGGGCGAGCACTCGGGATAAAATCGATGAAAAGCCGATCAGTTTGCGGATGTGGTCGCTTGCAGCTATTGTACTTTGCAAGAACGTGTGAGGTCGCCCGTGAAGTTTCAAATTGCTTCGAAGGATGCGTTCGTGTGCGGTTTTTCTTTACGCGCGGTGCGTTTCACGCGCCGCAAGCGAGCCATTGTTGCAAACTGTCGGTCGTGTCACGGCATTTTCCAGAGACGTGTCCAGCGTAATGGAACGTAGCGAGTTTTTTTTCTTCACTTCTCCTGCGCCGGTCGTGTGCATAGTCATGTACGTTATATATACCCGCGAAATGCATTTATCTCGCTTAGATCTGTACGTATACAGGAATACAACCGGCTACGGCGGCTGAGAAGTTTATCTTCTATCCTCCGCTTTGGATGTTATTCTGTTTAAAGTATAAAAGCGTTTACTTCTGATGAGCTTGACTAAACTTATCTGGTAGAAAACTCAACGTTTTTCTCATCCAAATTTTTCGAAAAACGTATTTCTTAGAAAAGTCGACTTATTCCATTGTTACAAATTTACGCGTAAATTATGTATTTCAATAATGAACGAGCTTAAAATAATTCGCATGACTTTTATTCAGTCTAAAAGCTCAAAATCGTTTCTCATTTAGCAGGTTAGAGACATGTCTACTCGAGACCTACACACTTCAACAAATGCAAGAAGCGGAAAATTAGTCTTCGAGTTTGGCAGTATCGTCTTATCGTCATTGGATCTTCGCCATGTGAAGGGAAAAGTAAAGGAGAGAGAGAGAGAGAGAGAGAGAGAAAGAGGATGAAAGAAAAGTTAACTAGAAAGAAGAATTTATAATTAGTCACGAAATACTGATTTTTTAATACTAAAAAAATATTTATGTGTGTGACTGAAAACTATTCGCAAAAGTTATTAGTGCGATATCTGAGGGTGAAAAATCAACTAACATTTTTCATTTGGAAAAACTCACGCGGTAGACTAATAATGAATTTGCTAATAAATGCCACCCCTGGTTATATAGAAAAGCGAACGCATTTAAAATATCGTCAGAAAGTGCTGCAATAATGTTTTGCAATAAGCATAATATATTTCTCTGCTCGCGCGCGCGCGCTCTCTCTCTCTCTCTCTCTCTCTCTGTCTCTCTCGTGAACCAAAAGACAGCAGTAGCAGCAGCATAGCATCGTCGAATGGACTTGGATCAAATCCAGATACAATAGCAGCTCGTGATATTCGCAGGCGTAATAGCGCAGCTAAGTTAAGTACATCAAGCATGAGATTCGCTTACTCAGTGGGCGCTCGCGACGCTCTTCAGAAAATATATTTATTCCCAAGTAGAACATCTGTTACTACACAGACATATGCGTGGTTTTTGTATTTATTAATAATTCAGTTTTTCGAGGGTAAATGTTTTTTCAATGTAATTTTCATGAGAGTTTATTTGTGTTTAATTAATATTATTAACTAAAATATACGTGTTGGCTCAGCGCGCGTTTGTTCTTGTGATTTTTCTTAAACAACTCGAAATCGCTATAGAATCGTGTCGACTTTTATAAATAAATATATATATATATATATATGGCCCGTTAGAAATCAATATAAAATACTTAAGAACTTACTCATCGACAATCGGCTTTCTTAGCTTGTGTTCGAAACGAGAATTTCTAAGAGAGAATACGCGAGTCCGTTGCGCAACGCGCCAGACAAAGCCTCTTTCTGTCGTTCCTTTCTCTAGGAAAGGCCGTTATTAATGAATCGTTGTTTAATATAAACTGTCCGAGTCTCTCAAAAGAACATAATTCATAATCGATTTTCCGCGCATTTACCATAGCAAAGTGATTAAGCTAAAGGCGCGAAGAACTTCTCTTCTCTTCTCTTCGCTCACGAGAAAACATATCGGCAGTCAAAACAAAACGTTCCTGCCGTGTAACATAGTGTATTTCAATTCCCTAATATTGATTGATGAATAAGTAGCCTAATGAATTTTTGCGCTTGGACCTGTCCTCCTTCCTCCGCAGCATATACGTATAGACAGATCGTGTGGAGTGATCGATGATCGTCACGGCGACGTCGATGTCGCACTAGCATTCACAACGCGCGCTTTTCATGTTGCGGAGGCGGTTATTAATACACTCCTCCGATACACGCAAACAAACGTACTCGTACAACGACCCACTAGATGTAAGGAAAGAATCGAGACAAGATGGCACACAATCGAGAAATGGACCACCTGGCAGGTAGATTTTGAAGAAACAAGAAAAAAACGTAGCGAGAGACCTTGGACGAGAAAAAGGGTCGGAATGGGCGACTATGTATGTATAGTTGTATTTGTGTACATGTGTGTCAGGGTGTGCCGACGTGTTGGTGCAGTCAGTCGTAAATCACCGCCGAGATTATGTGACTTTTCAAGCAGGAATGCGCCGCAGTCGTGTACCGCTGCTCCTGATGTAGGATCGAACGCGCATACGTTTGTATAAGTAAAAGGATAAGCGCTTTGACCGTTCAGATGAGTGCGTGTAACGTTAATTAGTTAAAGACTAGAGAAGATCAGACCCGCCGAAGTTCTCAGGGTTTTTTAAACATTTTTCAAATTTCTCATTAAAACAAGCACACTTAAAGTTCAGAGTAAAGAAATTTATTGAATCCGCAACGTAAATTCAATCGAGTTCAATCGAGCGGACCGACTGAGTTTTGAGAGTTTATATCCGAGCTCTTGCTCTCGATTTATACTATATGCATGTTTGATGCTATCGAGGCGACATCATATCGTTAATCGTTTTTCTTCTCTGACACTTTGTCACCAGTACGGTCGTCTATTCACATCACATGATAGTCCATCGACTATTTATGATGTCAGCTGCGCTAATATTTACACCGAGCTTGATATACGCTTATCTACTTATAATAAAGCTATAAAGTACGACGGCATTAAGAAAACACATAAACTAAACTGGCCATCCGTACTCGTATAATTCCTCAAACTTTACTATCTAATACTTATAACACAACTCTAAATAACACCTTTCAAACGGTTCCAGCGAAAGAAGTAGCGAAGCGACAGTCGCTTAATACAGTAATAAAGAAGGAAATAAAAAGACGAGCCGGTGAACGACCAGTGACATAAGCAGCGTCATAACATCCGTCGACACAGACAACCTTACCTCTAATCATCAATAATTTATTTGCGCTACTTAAATAAGCATAACGCGTTAATAGCTAGCAATAAATGTCGCGCTCTCTCATTCTCTTTTCTCTTAACACGCATACGCGCACGCGCACGCTCAGTATACAGTCCCAGGATTTATTTATGGGACGTATTTGTTGTCAGGGCGTAAATTTCTTCGACGGTAGTTACGCGAGGATCGCTATCATTTTTTCTGACGATTCTACCGCACGATGATATTCATTCGCCGACAGGAAGTGCGTGAGTGACTCTTGCGACATCCTCATCTTATAAAATTCACGCGATTATATTATTAGCACGGCTTTGGTAGAGCTGGTTGGGGCATTAGAACGCAGGTATGCATAGAAGAGAAATTATTGATTAAGATGGATGTGAAACACGAGGTAGGAGGTTGAGTCATCTTGCGTGAATTTCGTTGAGATCGGATGATTTTTTAACTCGTGTTTGTGACACACAATTTTAGAAATTGCCCTTAATGACCTCATGGCATCCGATAGATTTTCAATTTATGTACATGAATTATCCCGACTCTAGCATTACGTAATAGTTAGAAAATAGTTATCGAAAGAAAAATTCTAAACGAGAAAATTATCACTGTGAATCCATCTTGGCAAATTAAATCATGCTCTATAATGTTTTAGTAAACTGCCCATATGGACTCTTTGTGCGATTCCCAGCGTATCTCTCACATGCGCGCTTCTCTTTCACCTAGCCGCACAGCGTTTTCTAGCGTGAGAATGAATAATAGCGATTTGTTGCACGCGAAGCGCGAGAGTAATGCAATACCGATCTCCGAATTGATAATCGTGTGGGCGATCGACAAGAGCCGCGAGGAAAAGGTGGGGCCGATTTGCTCCGAGGAGGGCCCGCGCAGTACATGTACGTTTATTGTATATGAATCGATCGGGCCGCCGTGATGCCGCGCTCGGCCATTTATAATTCGCGCGGGAATTATTAATAAGAAGGACGCGCGTTCGCGAGAAAAATATGAAGTAGATGCGTGAGAGGTGGGCGGTCTATCGTGGGGTGGGCTGACTTTCGGCTGTGAACGTACGTGAACAGACTTTTTTTGTCGCAGGTCGATCTAATATGAATTTTAATAATGACGATTAACGGAACATTCATCGTTCGATTAATACGTATTATATACACGTCGTTGTCTAACATCCACATACACCATTGAAAACCCGATGATGCATCAGCGGAAATGTTTCTCGCTCGTCGTTCAAAATCATCAGTAAGTTTTATTTATTGAGATTTTCTTAAATACTATCGACTCTACCGCATAACGCAATATCGTATCCTTTTGCATCTCCTATATATATCCGCGATGGGCGTTACCGACTTTTAATGATAAATGCAAGTATTTTCTATAAATCATTCATTACTTTCATTACATTACAACCGACGTCGTGCACAGTTTCTCGACTTGTGCACCGGCAGAGGGAGATTAATCGCCCACCGCTCTGATTGTAATCATCGAAATAAGAATCAATTATGTTTCTTCTTAATTAATATAACTTAAAATCCACTTCTATATATTTCTATTGTATAAATTATGTATTAAAAGTTTTCCATCTTTTTAAATGTAGACGATATTTCCTCCAAAATCTTATTCTCGCACTCTTTATCGAGTCACCCTTTTACAATCCGAGAAAAAATGACCTGAGGGCAGCGCACAACACATATAGACGCGGGCGCAGTCGCGCACAGACACACTGTCCTACGCACATCCTGCAGCAGGAGAGACTTTCCGTGGCAGAGTGATTGGTAGCAGTCGTTAGTTTAATCATCGCGCATTAGCCGCCACGCGTATATATCTACTACACGGCCCGCCCAATTTTATTCTTCGAGCTTTCAAGCCAGCGCAGTAGCGCACTTTCACCCTCGAATTCCGCGTCGTTCATTCGTTTGCTTTCATTTCTAGCTTCCGTTCCATTCATTCGCGCGCGAGTCGTTTGTCACACACGCTTCTCTCTACGGTATACAGAGAATGTTACATACACACACAGCCACCCACACACACACACACACGCACACGCACATATATATATATATATATATATATATATGTAACAGCGGTAGAAAAGAGCGAGGATGAAACTCGAAGGGAAGAATTCACATGGGAGGGATAACGCCGCAAAAGCGTGAATTATGAGTTTTCCAGAGGATCAGTGTATTGCTCTGTCAAGGACGTACACAATAACCGCGGATATGCAAATGACGGGGCTTAGAAAGATATGTGATTTTGTGAATTAATTAATCAATATCTATTATGCATATATCAGATCATGCTCGAATTGATTATTCAAATTTACAATTGCCTTTTTATGTTCTATATTATGGTTAGATGTGGTGAGTTTATTTTTTGGTACGTAATAAATATATTTTGTACTTATCAATCGCGTAAGACATCAAGTTCGATTCGAAATATAATTGAAAATTTCATTAGTGGCTTTAAAGCATTTCGGCGCCATCTTCTGTTTCATTTTCCCCGTTGTCCAGTTAGTGGACTATTCCTGTAATAGTAATCTTGCGTTTGAAGGAGAACCGTAAGTGACATTTTACTGTTTATCTCATTTTTCAATCTCGAAATCTTTTTCTACAGTGGTTGACGGTGAATTTTTTAATCCGTAACAGACATTTACTTAGGCAATTGAACATTTACACTAATTCGGTTATAAAAACAAAAATTAATTCTATATTAGAAATTTCGTTAATTCTTAAATAGAAAATATTTTTCCTGTATGGAATTGGTAAAGTTTAGAATTAATTATATTACATGCATAAAAAGGTGCTAATTAAATAGTGAAATATTGAACTATTTAGATTTCTCCGAGTCGTTATGTGCACAAAAATAATGGCTTGAAAATATTCAATCCTCTAACCACCGCGCTGAAGAAATATGTAATAAATTTCAATCAACCCGTGTCACGCGGCGGTAATTTCTGAATATTTAACGATACTAATCATTAGTCCTGAGAATAGCAGAGAGAAATATATGTAGCAAAAAAGATCGTAGTGCTTTATATCCGCTCCACTCTTCGCAGAATCAAATAAATATTTCTCGGCTATAGCGTCCTCTACATATACGGCCTAGAAAAAAGCCGCATTAACCTCAGGCTTTGAAGCTTACAAAGTCAAGGCGACAGGCTCTGCAAGAGAGAAGAAAGAACAAATGACAAGTATAGAGAGAAAGAGTGCTTCCTGGTCGGGGATTACAAGCCTATAGCGCAAAGGAACCTGCGGGATGAGGGCTGTGATGGGACCTGCACTTGGTGGTGGGGGATCCGAGCAACCAGATAGAAAGAGAGAGGGAGACGCTGGTGAAAGATGAGGAGATGGCCGAGCTGCTGGAGAAGAAGAAGCAAGAAGGAGAAGCAAGAAGAAGAACAAGAAGAAGAACAAGAAGAAGATGATGAAAAAGAAGCAGCAGCAGGACGATGGAGGAAAGAAGAAACGAGCGTCATCTGCTGGTTCCCAATCCTCTCTTCGTGCATTCCGTATGTGTGTATATAGTAAATCTACATGTACGTAAGAGTGGAAGAAATATATATGTCTTTTGGATTTTCGGTCACTATCAATGCAATTTACTACTATTTACAAATTAAGGAGAATCTGCATTCTTTTTTTCAATCACGAAATCGAAGCGCAACTGAAATTTGGGCAATCTGCTGAGTTCTAAGAGCTTGTCGACACCTTTGAAGAGTTCCGCGGTAAATACGCGAGTGTTGCAAATGCTGCGTTAAATTTCATATATACTACTACCGGCGCTCGTTCGTTCGCTGACATTCTTCTTGCATATTTCTGAGCCGCTCGCGCGACGGTATTTTTCCATCGCGAATACAGCACCGAAGCGTTTCTTGCCTAGTTTTTCATCTACAAACTCAACCAGTGTATGTCGTATAATGTGGCAACTCGGTTTTCTTTCTCTCTCAAAAGATCTGTTGCTATCGCGCTCGCTCGCTCGCTCGTTTATGAGAGAAAAGAGAACGGTCGCGCGCAAACTCGCCGAGGCCTCGAACAGCAGCAGCGGTGGCTCACAAAAGCGTGATAAATCGACGACATTAATTCGCATTTTACCTTTGTTTGCGAGCTATACGGAATACAATATTAAATGGAATGGCTGCACAATAGGTAATGCTTGAGCGCCATCATTTACGCGACGCGAAAGAGATGCTGTTATTATTGCAAAGAGTAGGCTGTTCCCTCGTGCATAGACCGATATCGCGTGCAAGCCGCTTATCAAATGCGATACGCACATGACTGTCGAATTCTTTTCTTGAGCGAGCCTTTTATATTTTAATTAAGCTCGAGTAACAACCAGGGGAAAACTCACTAAACTAACTGTATAGTGCGGTAAAAGCTCGGAATAATGCTCAAGAAGTGAAGCTTGCGGATACATGGGGTGCACAAGCAGTCGAAGGGCTGATATAGAGAGAATTGAGGGAGAGAGAAGAGGGATCAGTCGTTGCAGATGGTGTTGGCAGCCTGGGTGACGCATGGATTCGATTCCTGGGAGCTCGTGATTCCGCTCGGTTAGCCTCGTGTCACTCCCAGCAAACCCCATTATCCGCGGCCATCCCTTTTGTCCTATACAGTGCATCTCACTCTGCTTCTACTGGAATTCGTTTAGTCTGCAAAATTTTCCTTTTTCGCCAAAAATTCAAAATTCGTTTTTATCGCATCTCTCTCACTTTCTTATCAATTACACCTAGGTATATGATTAATTATAGTTTCTCACACAATAACCGAAATAGTAACGGACATCAAATGGAAAGCATCGAGACAGAATCAATCGATTAATTCTATGCGTACGTACAGTTACTTTCAATTATTTTGACCGATCCGAGCTATGCTTACAAACAAGCCAACTTTACAATCGCCGCAAAGAGAAAGAAAAAAAAACACCTCGATAACTCACGTACCATTTCGCGTCCGATTATGAACCGTTACAAGAGAGAAAAAACACGTCGAATTACATCGAACTGCGAGCTTAGTTATATAACGGTGCGCGGACGGACAGGCGGATAAACTCGAGTCTATCGATTATAGGCATCTCTCTCTCTCACTCTCTCCCGCCTCCACCTTCCCTCGCACGTCCCTTCGAGGAACGAACGACGAGCCAACCCCAGCGCGTATATCCATTAGCCGCAGCAATGCACAAGTAATTTAATTTGTTACAGGATTTGCGGAATGTTAATGAAAACAACAGATAGCTACTGTACTCTCCTATGTTCAAAAACACGAAAGACCGTTCGAACGCGATCGGCATTACATTAAATTATTTTTAATTTTGCACATTTTTTATCTGCCATTAAGTACCATGCAGTATGGGAATCGGAATAAGGGGTAGGCTTTGAAATTTCATCGAGCTTTCTGCGGATGTGCTACAGAAACTGCCTACCCTCTCTGTCTCTGTCTCTGTCTCTCTCTCTCTCTCTCTCTCTCTCTCTCTATCATTCTCTCGCATCGCGACGAGACAACAAAACATTGGACAGTCGAGCACACGTGTGAATTCGATATCGAAAACAGTATAGAGAATGGCCCAAAAAGATAGAGAGACGGGCAGAAAGTCTGTATTGTATATATATATACATATAGTGTTCTAGTGTCTGGTAATGGAATCCCTCGCAGAGGAGCACAATCACGCTGATGCTTGGGAAGCCCAAGGCTGCCACGAGGGATTTCCTCGACGCTCATGGCCAGATCAGAGCTCTCGCATTATTATACCGACCCCCGCCGACGTCGACGACGACAACGACGACTGCTGATTCCGAGCGAGCGTTTCAATTCTAGCTGTGCGTTTTTTCTCTTCGCTGCTTCTGTATATATATCGAGGTACTTTTTTCGAATCGATGCTTCGCTTCTCGTGCTCGATCGAGTCGAATAACGAAGCGGCGGCTGTTCTATCGGGATTAATGTGGCAAGCGGTGATATAACCAAGAAATGTTTGGTTATATACATTAGATACTTTTTTAAAATTTCTCATTTTCTGTATGAGATGAAACAAGTATTTCTGCACGATGAGTAAGCTTCAACAAGATGGCGAGATGAGAAAAGTCCTCGATTCTCTTTCGTCTTCTTATCCTCCGAGAATCTAGAGATATATATGTATACGAGTCGTCGCACTCTATACCAGCTAGCACCGACAGAGTGCTTTAAAGTCTGTTAGCCCGGAAGAAACTAGCTCGCGAAGCCCATATCGTCGAAGAAAAGAGTATATATAACGTATATCAAAGTACGCAGAGCTGAAAAGCGTAAACTCTCTCTTTCTCAGTTCTTCCAGTAACGTAAATCGACGATGCCTGAATCCGTTATACCCCACCCCCCTCTGACACTTTTCTTCGACGACGATAGCGATCTCTCTCTCTCTCTCTCACTCTCTAGTTTCTCTGCATCGAAATAATTTTCTCGCTCTATTCCCTATTCCTCGTCGTAGCACGCGTTGCGCCTGCGGGATTTCAACGCGTATAAGTTTCTTTGAGGGATACGCCTCGTGGTGAGTATAAGTCGCCCGGATAAAGCGCAGTTATGAATTTCTTCTTAAGAAATCTCCGCGGCGAAGAAGTTTAGCTCAACGAGAAGGATCAGAGGGCTGCCCTGCGGATCAAAGGCCTTAGTGTGGCTCGACGCCGAGAAGGAGAAACTCGTAAAATGTGCACTGAGAAAAAGTCTCAATATCGGATTTTTTGTACACATACATGCACACACGCAAGAAACAATAGACCACAAGGTAATAGTATTCGAAAAAGATTTCCTTGCTTCTGTTTACGCTGACAACCCAAACAGGAGACGAGCTTCTCCTTAAACAAAAGAAGATGCGAAATATAACAGCAGAAAGAACTCGTAAGGGGGTGGTGTGTACAATAGGGGAAAGCTTCCGTAGCATTCAGTCAGTGACAGCGACGAGAGAGAGAGAGAGAGAGAGAGAGAGAGAGAGAGAGAGAAAGGAAGATCAGGAGGAAAAAATGGAGGAGAGAATAATCAGATATAGAGACGAGCAGCACGTATAAGCAAGGGGATGATGTGGAGCAACTCCGAGATGCGCACACAGGAGGGATCGAGACGAGCACACATACACAGACTTGTAAAGGCCGCCATGATATCAGTCTTGCTTGCGCCGACAGTTCGTCATTTGTCAGTGTCGCTGCCATTAATAACTTTGCCATCCCTGTCACTGTGGATAATACGAGTAGGTCTCTGCTGCGTAGAGAAACGTGCACGCGTGTGTATGTGTAAGCGCGTGCGTTATAACACTATAGCGAAGACTCCAGGGGCTGTAACTATAGTGTCAGGGATGTCCTTCTCCGTCTCGCTCTTCGATTCGGCTTTGAGTTTTAGGGGGTAGGAATGGTACGGTTCGTTAAGGGGACGTCACTCACATCGTTGACGCGCATGCGACGATGTGAACACGGCCAATGGACTCGCAGATCATCTATGTATATCTATGACTCCACCTTTTATGATTAAAGATTATCCAAGTTTTTATTTACGTATAATAAAGACATACCAATAATTTCTACGTTTACGTTAAAATCTAAAAAATTATAAATCTGCCTTACAAACATCCTTTGATTACAGAAGTAACACATGCGTACAAGGCTATCGCATTATAAAGCATATACTCGCATGAGCAATCAGTTTGAAAAGCTATAGGTTTACCCCAGAAGTAAAAAACAAGTGAAACCTTCGCGAATCCAGTCGGCAGTCGACGCCCCTGAAAAAATAAAACTAACAAAATAACTCACAGCAGGACACTGCGAAGGCATGAAATGATTGCAGTTGGCAGCCTATGCCGTCAGCAGAGCGATACGAGCGGTACTAGGGCTTTTGTTTATCACGTGCCTGTACGCGTGTATATACCTATGCGCACGGCTGCAAAATTTCAAAGTCTGTACCCGGAGGCTCGCAAAATAAAAGCTTTCCATGCGTCTAGCTAGCGAACGCACGTATACGCCGTCCCGTTGACTCGTAGTTATTTCGCGCGCAAACGCGACGTTCGAGGACGCACGACGGTGAGCTATTATATAAGCGGGAGAGCTCGACGGGCGGCCATTTAAAAAATGAAAAAATTCACCGCTGCCTTTTTTCGCTGGTTCTGCTGCTGCTGCTGTCGTTGTCGTCTCCGTGATATGGCCCTGTCGACACGACTTTTTAATTAGAGCCCGAACACCTGACATCCCATGGAGCGCGGTGGTCATCCCCTTCATCAAAGTACCATTCTCATTTTGCTCGCGCGAATGAGAGGAAGAGAAAGAGAGAAAATACAGGACTTTCGAAAAAGTATTGCTGAACCTGTGAGTGGATGAGTGGATTTTGCGCATGAAAGTGTACGAGCGAATGTGAAAGCCTCGATTTTTCAATTTCAGGAAAACTCGTCGGAGGATTTTGAAAAAGTGTCAATTTTGTTGAGTTTTCTGATTACTTTATTTTCCAGAAAATCGATGCTTATACGCCTTGGTAATAAAAGGAACATTTGAAAAGGTATTATATTCAACGATGGCTTTCTTCACGAATCGTATTCGAAATTATGGAAATGCCTTTCACTCATTATATATATACTACTAGGTATACTAGACGTTGAAAGTTCAGAGAATAGACGTGCTGTATTTTGACGAATGCCTTCTGTTATATTAATTTTGAGGACTCAATTGTCATTGAGGAAAAAAATTCGGTATGCTCTCCCGCGATGTCGAAGAAAATTGCTGAGAAAACAAGGTCCATGAAAATTTTTAAACGCTCGTTTGAACGTCGCGTCAGGAAAAATTGCCAGAATTTCCTCGAAAAGTCATCGCTCATCAATTCACAGCCGCTCACGGATACCTCATTCTCCGGTTACACACGTTGCATACATTGTCTCGACTAATATCCGTGTCTGCATGCACCGGCAGCGAATGTTTACGGTAGTGTACCGCCGCTCGACCTTGACTTCCGCGGTCGGTATAGACAAAGACTGGCCTCATAAATCGCATCCCGAGGTCGACCCCGTTATACCTATGCGCAAAGCCTCTCTTCTTTCAGACTTCGTGTATGCATGTATATAGCCGAGGGTTGAAACCGAGAGGATACGTTGCTCTTCTTTTCAGTCGTCGGTGCGGTTATATGCATATCTTTTTGAGACACCCTTCACCTACGCGTTCACGTGCCGAGTCTAGAAGGGACACAATAGTTTCCGGATTTCCATTGAGAAGACGACACCGCCTACACGCAAACCAGCGGTGGTTGGATTATGCATAATGTTCTTTTGCGCAAACCGACTGCCTGTAAAACCTTGGATTTTTCATGAAAACAGCAGGATACTACTCCATAAAGGAACGGTGTACTACGCGCTATTGTTCTTGGGTTTTAATTACCGTTCGTGAAATGTAACTTTTTATCACATAGTATATATATAAATTTTATATATGTATAATGTACACTATGTATATACATAGTTTTCGGTCGAAGAGGTTTCTCAAAATATTTGCGTCGGCTTTATTTTTAAAGCTTGGTAACGGCGATGGCAAGATGGATCGCCGCGCCATTTTTTCTGCTGTCGCACACGTGGGGAGAAAACCGTCGATCGGAAACTCGCTCGAAGAAATCATCGAAGCTCGCGCGCCACCCGCAGTTATACTTTCCCTTCCTTTGACTTGTCGCTGGAAAGAGCGAGAGATAGAGAGAGAGAGAGAGAGAAGTCGATAGGCTCGACGGCACGATAAAAATTATTGGCCGTGATATATCAAGTGTGCTGGGAGCGATTTTCTCGAAATTTTCACGAGATCGGCCGGAAGGAGCGAGGATATATATATACTTATATGTATATATTGGTATGAACATAGAGTATACGTGTATGCCCCCCGTCGATATAGGTATACCTATATATATACATTTGGGCCGCGATGCTCGCGCGACGCGGAAACGAAGAGACATAAATTACGCAGCGGCTAGCTGCCGGCCACTTCAGCTACTACATGCGAATCCCCTCGCGCGTTGTTCGTGCTGCCCCCTTTTCCTCTCCTATACTTGCTTTTTCTCTCTACTTCGGCCAGATCACATCCACCCTTCTTGGCATTATTAACGATTTTCAATTTCCACCGGTGCCGCGACCCCTACTCCGGAGCCTCAGCAGTACTAACAAATTATGCAATTAGGCTCGTCTTTCTCTACCCTCTAGGCGCTGCTGCTCTCTTTTTCCCTACCTCGAAGCAACGGCGGTTCTCTCTTCTTTGCTTCTCCGCAGGGGTATACACGTGGTAGCATGTGCGGATAGAGAGAGGGAGAGAGAGAGAGTGAGAGAGAGAGAGAGAGAGAAAGAGAGAGAGATTTGCAATCAACTTTTTTTGCCAAGGCTTTAATCAGTTTTCAGATTAACTTCTGCGCCGTGGAGCGCTGCCGCCAATTGGACTGACGCGCCAAAGGTGTATAATGAGGATTAAAATTGCGATGTTTTTTTGTTAGCAATGGATTCATAGAAGACACGCGGAGTTTAAAAAAGAATTATACACAATTTATTGGTCTAATAATCGTCCCTGGAGTGCGTGGAAAGAATGTGCGACTCTGCTGCTTCTACAGCAAGGTGAACGCTTATCTGTGCGTTCTTGTAAAAAATAACGAAACAGTTCGTGCTACAACAGCCTAAGCAAGATTATAAGACTGTATAAGTCGAAACATTTGTATATAGGTTGTTTTTATAGGTTGAATGTTTTGTATAGGAGTTATACACGCGCGCGCAAGATTACGCAGATAGTATATACACACGCATAACTGACATGGCCTTTATTAGACGAACTTGAAAATATAAATTACGAATCAATACTATACCTCCTAGACATCTACAAAGTCGTGTCCCCATCGATGTTTTAATATAAAGAGAACCAGCAACGGCACGTTAGTTGTTGAGCTTAAGGTTTACGTATGTCATGCTGCCTATCATTAGGATCTCATTATTCAAATTTAACTTTTGCATACTTAATCCTTTCATATTCGTTGCCTCCTGTATACCTATACATCCGCGCTCTTGGTAGTATAAGGCTAACCGCGAGCTCCGCGGAGATAAAGCGTAATAACGCTTCTCAGGACAACCTAATGATGATGACCGACTCGAGCCTAGTGTATAATACAGGGGATAATGTGAGCCGAGGTGCCATCTTGTCAGTACCAAAATAGATGCGAAACAATCCTGAGTATCGGTATATGTATATGGAAGGGAATATACGTGTATAATAATGCTTCGTGAACTTTTTTTTCCGGCGTACGGAAAGTTTCCCGGATGAAACGTACCATCGCGATGAATAAAACAGCGTTGTTATTAATCCTCAAGTATTTTATAACGTTCCCCTTCTTCCGGGCTTATTTTAATAAAGCCTCGGTATATATATAGCTTTGACGGTATACTCAACGCTGACGAGGTACTTAGTCAATTATGCAAAAATTTACCTTGATACGTATTATTATTTTTATTATTTTCGAGAATAATCCATACTGTACACACGGTACAGATGCTTTATTATGATGCTTCCACGTTGACGTGCAGCGGTAACGATGATCAGGATGTAAAAAAGGAAAAAAGAATAATTTAAAAAAAATCTCAAACCTCTCGGATACGAATACTAGAAGCATTTCCTCGGAACAATGCGGCTAACTGTGGCTACAATATCGCGAGTATATACTTGAGAGCTAGCTGCGCTGCTGCAAAGCAGCGATCCGGTGGTATATACGCTCTCGGCCATTACTCAAGCATTCACTCGGTAACGCAATCATACGTCACAAAGGCCTTTCATTTGCAAGCGCATTGTGGAAACCCGGTGATATTAATTGCCACGGCTCGTTATCCTGCGCAGCAGCCCTTCAGCGCGAGGGAGTGCCCTCTATATACACCGCCACTACCCGTTCTACTAGCGCCACCGCGGCCGCTGCTGCTGCGCAATCCCGCGCATATTACGTATTCCAAGCTCATGCATCGGCAGTCCGGAGCTTTCGCAACGTATATATCTACCACGTGCCTTAGTATATATACCGAGTGGTATATACATATATATACAATTTAAGAGGAAGAGAGTCCTGCGTGCGACACATATAAACTCGACGTCAACGACGACGTCGGATTAGCCCCGCGACTGTCATTCCTCGAAGTTATACACAGAGAGTCTTTGTTGTTATGTAAGCGAAGGGAGAGATGATTTTTCTTCTTCTTTTGCACAATGCTGTCTCTCTCTCTCTCTCAGGATTTGTCTTTTTGGCGAATACGAGGACAAGGAAGAGGAGTGAGAAAGAGACGTTCGGGGAGAAATGTCAGTTTTGATGGGCCGCGTGGGATGTGGAGGCGCCGCGCGTGTAAGGACAAGGCAGGAATTTTAATTTCCTGACGCGAGGGTGAGCGATTTCACAAGAATGGCACGGATGTTGAGGAGCGAGTGCGAGACCGTAAGTACTAACGGATATCTGAGGGGGATTTGTATCGCTGGCGACGAGACGTGATACGAGGGTGTGCCGTTCCTTGAGATGAAGAATGCTATTAACGACGAGAGCTTTGAAGTTTTGGTATAATGGGTGTGGCTGGAATTTTATCGACGCGCGGCCTTCTGTATTTGATTTCGAAAATCATGTCTTCCGTTATGAAGGGACTCACCTGTATGCTCTGTTATAATTTTGATTGAAAAAAATCACATCAGGAGTAGATATATATATATATTATTGACAAAATAGTCGCCAAACAAATTATATAAGCGTCGATATTCTCTGCATCGCGTAAGAAACGAACAGACCGGGCGCGCAACGACGGATGAATGAGAATGAAGAATTAGACGAAATCCGTGGCTAGCTCTGAAAAATTGCTCCTTCGACGAAACACGTCAAGCTGTCAGTGTCATTATACATGCGTGCAGAGAAGAGAGAAAGAAAAAAGCGGCCGAGGCTGAGAAATGTTCCGCTGGAAGAAAAAGCTAGACACGTCAAAGATCGGTCGCAACTGCACGCGCTCATTCCGTTTCTCGCCTTTGAATTGAATGATCCTCGTCAGCTCGTCCGTGGGATTCAAAATGGGCTCCATCAGCGAACGGAAAATGGAGGGCGACTTCTCTCGGGTCCTGCAGCTGGGCGTCCTCACACGCGCGCGAGCGCGCATTCGCAACGAAAAAACCGATCGCTCTGACGTTTGATGGATCGGGGTAACAGTAGGGGAAAAAGAAGGAGAGAGAAAGAGACTATGCGCTTTTTCCCTGGTTACGCTAGCCTCGCCTATCTTCTCTCCCGTCGAGAGAAGAAGAAGCTGCGCGCGTTCTTGGTTCAGGGAAGAACAAAGACATCAAGTTGATGGATGCACGCAGACTCGCAAGCGTCTAAGAGCGCTCATCGCCAGACGAAACACTTCTCTTGTTTTTCCGAGAGCAAAATAGAGCAAGAGAGAGAGAGAGAGAGCATCGCGCGCCAGTTGAGTCTCTAAGCACTATCTCGTTTTTTCTCTCTCTCGCTCGCTCTGGGTCTTAACACGAGGCTACTTCGTCATCGTCGTCGCGGTAGAAGCGTCTTCTTCGGGAAGCAGCAGCTACTCGCAGAGGCTCATTGTGTATAAGAGTGACGAGAAGAGTTTTTTCGCTCGTTTTCTTCTATCTCTCGCGCAAGCGCGGCTTTATTTTCTACTTTGCTTTCGTAGTCCTCACTGACAAAGCGGTAAATTATGTTGCACCGTGGATAAAAAAACAAACGTACAAAAAAAAATGACGGGGAACCGACGCGCGGCATTGTCGCTGCCGTTATCTGTATGCTTACTACTGTTGCTTTCGCGAAAAAAATCGAATATCGAGTGAATATCCCAGGACACGCACTTTCGCCAATAAGAAACGCAAATAAAGTCATTTTCTGTCGAAGCTGCCAGACAGCCTTTGGATATATCACTGTACACGGGTGTAATATAATTTATCGGATTAAAAAAGACAGGTGCAAAACACAGTCCACTGTTTTGACAAATAAATAAATGAGGATTGTCGTCGAGCGTTGTTGTTTAAAGTGCATCGAAATTCGCGATCTATGGTGGACAGAGAAAGAGAGATAGATATAAGCACGAGCCATGTTGTGTACTATAGGCGCCAGACGCTTTCTGTGCTGCGCTAGTCATCGTGGCATTTGTCACCGAGAAGCGCAAAAATCGTAGATAAGATTTCTGCGCGTTTGCGAAAGTCTCGTATGGCATTAGTCAGACTTGTGTGAACGGATTTATCAATTTGACAGTGAGGACGAAATGATAAGTCAAAGTTTCTTTTGTGCAGATAATTTGTACATTCTCGTCAATATAACGAATAGATATTATCAAACATTGTTGTTTTTAGCGAAATGTTCCCGATTCGATTTCGTCATTAATCTGGCTCTCTCTCTCGTTTGTATCATATAGCTATATATATTATCCATGATCGCGTTAGGCACGTGCAGGCGAACCGTATCTCATAACGTGACCAATATCGACCTTCTCTTAGTTTCACTCTCTCTTTCTTTCGCATGAATAAATAAATGCAACTTGTTCTTTTCGTAGCTTTATACTTTCGTGGTGCGCTATAAACATATAAATACACACGTGTACGTACAGAGTGCAAAAAGGCGAGGTTCACCAGTTCCCGGGGTAATGCGGCAGGCCCACACCGACTATGAGTAATATTGCGGGGCATTTCCAACACCCCCTGAGAGAGAAGGAGAGAGAGAGAGACAGCAACCGAGGTGAATGGGATTGAGGGGGGAGAGCGAGAAAGCGCGCGGCGGGCGGAGCACCGATCCATCAGCGTCCCTCCACCCTCGCCTTTCCGCCACTCTCATTTTTCTCCGCGTTCCGCGCTCCATCATTCCGCGTCACATCCGCCCTCTTTCATCCCTCCCCCCTTTCCTCCCTCTTTCCACCCCCTATATAGCTCGCGCGCATTTCCTCCCTCGACACTGGCTCGCGCGATAGCTACATGTATACTTTCTCTGCCGAGAGCTCAACGAGAAGAGAAAAGAGAAAGGAGAGAGAGAGCTGATTGCATTTTTCGAATTCATCACGTTGAATCCGATTCCGAGCGCGTAATTATCTTTGTGATGCCCACCTTCTCTCAGCGATGCAAACGCGAAGACGCGATCGAATTTCTTCGGGACGAGATAAATCGTGATTGAAGTGTCCTAAGGATGAGCTAGAGAGCTCTTTGTTGTATATAGCTATAGAAAAAGAAAAAAGTCTATGTATCTTGAGCCGCATCGCAAGCCATTTGTATTCGCACTGAAAAACTTTCTTGCTAGAAGCACATCTTAAAAGCGATAAGGACGAACGCTTTATTTAAAATCGCGTCTCTTTCTCGGACCACGAAACTTCCCACGTTTCCTAATAAAATAAAGTAGCAACTCATCGACGCTTATACATATATAGACGCGTGTGCATTATACTCTCGCTTAGTTTTAATTAAGGGCTGAGAAAACTAACGACCCGTTCACTAGCAGGTGACATTAGATTTTTTTCTCCTTCAATCCCTACAAAACAAACTCGAAATAAACAGCCGATGAGAATCGCGCTCGGCGCGTGTCATTTCTTTCCAAACCCCTTCATTTACGCTCGAGTTTAATTAGCTCTCGACATCGTCCATAATGGCGAGCAATCAAATTAATAAGCGCGGCCATCCGTTAACGCATTCGGAATAACGAATACCATTCGTCTTTGTGAACTGCTTCCTCTACTATATATATATATATATATATATATATATATATATACATTACACGACTCCAACGACTACCGATTTGAATATCGTACGCAGACACGCAATTCGCCGACTTTCTCCGGCTTTATTAATTAAAATTAACTTCGTTCGTTGATCTAAGTTCGTGAAAACTTTTCAACTGAAACTTGTTAACGTCTTTCTAATAATTAAGTATTTGTACCATTGACAATTATTAGGCTGTGTATGCATATTTCATTTTTAAACTTCTTAACAATCATGGTGAGATCTATTACGTTAACGACTGTGCGCGCGTACAATATATATAATATAATATAAATACGCGTAGAAAAGAAGAAAAAGTTGGCCGCATATTTTTTTGTATCGTCTAACACACTTAGTAAATTGGATTTTGCGCAAGAGCTACTCACAAAATGCAGGTGTCCTTAATACTGTGTATAAACCAGAACTAATTTAAACTTTATGTACTCTCCAAGTCGGCTATTATACTCTTTATATCGAGGCAATATTGTTTCAAAGTAACAATCAACCACACATAAAAATCAAAACTCTATAGATTCCGAAAGATATATTTACACCGCAGCTCGACACTCCCTTACGCCATTTACAATCAGTATTTTTATTTGTGGCTGCGAAATTGACTTCATCGATGAAAAAAGATAAAATAAAGAAAAAAATTCATAATAACCCCTGCGGGTATATTATATTGTTCAAACACTTGTACTTCGCCAAATTAACATTCTTCTATCTTCGACGTGATATATATTGGCAAATAAGTCGTCGACAATAATGGCATGCGTGAAATATTGGAAAAATTACTAACTTAAGTTCGCATTGTCGTAATTACCTTGAAAAAGATTTCCCACCTACTTTCACACACTGCTTCTGTCGCTTTACGCGTCACTCGTTTATTTGTGACGGACTCACACTGTATGCGCAAAAAGTTGCTATTACAGCAGTTTAATATATACATGCCTTTCGCGCGATATTTCAACAGCCATAATCAGTGTCTTAGACTGAGTGCATTAAGGGCTTTATGTATATGTATACATATGTATATAGGATCGAAGAAATAAGCGGCGGCCTCTCTTCTGAAAAAGTATACCCGAACAAGTCTGCGTTGTTTTTCCTCTCCTTCTCTCTGGGCCAGTAGTCGCGCACCAGGACCAAAAGCAAGACTGCCTTCTCTTATTCTTGGAGCTACTTGAGTGCCTGCACGGTAATCATCATCAACATCATCATCATTATCGCCGTTGCTGCCATCCCATCTCATTCCGCGCGTTTCGTCCTCTCTCTTTCTCTCTCTCTCTCTCTCTCTCTCTCTCTCTCTCTTACTCTCTCTCTCTTACTCTTGCACTCATTTCTGGTCGTGGCTGTGGCAGTTGTACCTCGCTATGAGCCCCGAACGATAACCACTAGCAGTAGCGGCAAAGTACCATCACACGCGCAGCGGTAGCAAGTGCTTCTCATCACAAGCCATCCTTTATACTCATGGGTATAACCAATGTGGAAATTCGCTGCGGAGATGCGTATATAAGAGCAGGAAATGACTTATCGAACTGGGAATGTCGTTAATTTTATACACATTTTTTTATGTTTTTAACTGCGGGACGATCTTTTTCTCCTTCTTGCGAATTTGCAGGTTTTTGTTACGGGCTAATGGATGACTCGACTATTTGCTGGACATTTGAGAGTTTTCTGAAAAAGTCATTGCATTGCCTTTGATCTCATCTTCGTGAAGCGATCAAGTGCAATTTTTCAACGCACGTACCTCCGATACATTATAGGCCGACTTCGTCGGTAATCCCCGAGCGATGCCCACTTATCCTCGAAAATCAGCTCCGAACACTAAATTAAATGAAATCCCACAGAGGCAATCTTCATCCAATAAAGAAAAGGAAAGACAGCTTTAAACACGTAATAAGTGCAGACCCTTGCGCTTGAACGACGAGCTGCTGCTGCTGCTGCTTCGTTCGAGGGGGTCAAGCGGTTGCCCAAAATGGCCGGTCAATGCTTTCTCCGCGGCTGCACGTCGTTCGCCGACCACTAGATCTGTAATTAAATACGCATTACCGCAAAGCTCCCCATTCAAACGCTGATGTCGTCGTCATCTCTTGTTGCCCCTCCCTTTACGCGACTCCTGCTGGACTCTAACCCCTCACAGCAACTAGGCAGCATTAAAGTACGTAAACTAGCATACATTCATTATCGTATTGTAAATAACACGCGATCAATTTTTGTATATATTTTAAGCTTCTCCTTGCAAATAAAACATTTCATAGAAAATATTAAGTTTACTCTTTAAACTCATGTTATAAAGTAGTAGAATTTGATACAATGGTTTATTGAGTTGAAAGACTTCCGTCTCCGATTTCACTTCGTCGGAAAAGTATTTTTATTAACAAATTTTAAAAAACTGTTGAACGATAAAATGTTTGATTTATTAAAATATAAAATATACCTAGTATTTGAAGATGAAATAGTCCCAGATATTAACTTACTTATAAAATGGGCAATACAGTTTTAGAATCCAAATTATTAAATTCAAAATTTTAGGTATTTATAACAATGTATAGTTATAATTTACCCTTATTCTAATAATTCTAATAATAGTTATACCTTCAATTTGAAAGGTCTAGCTCTATTATAAGTTCCTTCGATCTCTTGATACAATAGGAAATAGAAAATGCTCTCAACATAGGATTAAAAGTTAACCCATGGATATATTAAGCTCAAAGTTACTAGTTATACTCTTTAATGTAGTCATTTCAATATAAATGTAGGGATTTAGAATGTAATGCCCAGAATAATTATTAGGAATAAAAAATTGCTTTTTCAACCCTTTATTAAAAAAAATTTACACATTTTATAACGTCAAATTTTTTCTTGTGATTCAATTAAAAATCCTTACATTCATATTGAGAGGAGTGTATCAATGAGTATTACTACCAAGTTTGAGCTCAATTTATCCATTGGTTCCTTTCAGCCCTTGCGGCGAAGCACTTCGATTAATCAACTAGCGCGCCACACGCGGCTCAATAATTACCGCCTTGCATCGCTTCGCGTTTTGTATTTAAGGCACGACCGTTGACGCTCGCACTGTGCGCTCGCCTGTCGAAATAAAGCTCGTGCTTCGCACTCGCATATCACATATTTATTAATGTTTAAAAAACTATTGAGACAGATAACTACAAATACACAGATAAAGTAAAGGATATCTAACATTTTTTGGTAATTCTGTAAAGAAAAACACTATTGTTTCATACAATTTGTCCATTCAGTAGTAATAATTGAAAATGAAATTTCTTTTTTGTCGCATCAAACACTATACAATTTGTTATATATTTTTTTCAAGTGTCAAAGACAATATGTAAGAATGAACCTATTGAGTTCAGTTTTAAATAAAATGCCGAAAAACAGTTTCAAAGTTTTGTAACCGGTCGATGTTCCGATGGTCTGAGTTCAACTTGTATTAGCTGTATTAGATGCGACTCACACCGTTGCAATTTAATAAATGTATTTATTGTATATAAAGGTAAAATAGCGAGTTTTTAAAATTCAGTTTAAATAAGTCTTATACTTATTTAAAGCTAGAGTTCTTACAATAACCATCATGTTTTTTATAAATTCTGTTGAAAGGTCATTGCATGCACGGTACATTGATCTTTCTTAACCATGACAAGTTTGACAACTTCAGGGTAGCATGTATGTTGATTCAATTTACGACTTACGTTTAATTAGACTACTAGAACGATCAGGCTACAACTAACAGCTAAAACTAATGCATTTTCTAAATCAGAAATATTGAACTTAACTTATACTCAAAGTACGTGCATACTACAGATAACTAAGCTATCCATAAACACAAGACTTGAGCGATGTCTTGCAGTAGGTACCAAGTTAAACCTAAGTCTAATTCTTTTTTTTCCTTATTTCTTTAATGCGCGTCCTCAATACTGTATTTACGACAGTATTCAATTACATAGTTATGTTCTAATTAAAGATTTACATGATATAAAGAGGTTACAATATAGTCTAAAACTAGAGAAATCTTGCAATGGTACGTGTATATTTAGAAATAACGTCTAAATGGTTAATATATTTAATCAGTCTTTTGCACTTTTTCTTGGATTTAGTGTTGTCTCTCAGTTCTCTTGAGATGTTGTGCGACATTTAAGGGATACGTCCACTCTTTACACATTTGTTGACTTTCCTTGGATATTAATTATCCGGGCGAACTTCTTATATGACCAATTCGTATTATTGTGAGAATTATCTGGTCTTTTATTTTAAAGGTAAAAATAGAAGAAATTCTAGTAGGAAATATTTGGATATTTTGTTTTGTAGACTCATACTCTATATACAGCTGTAGTCAATTTTTTAATAGACCAAAGCTTTATACATGTTCGTGATTATATCGTGATTAAATCTTCAGTTTCTGCCAGCTTACGATTTTAATATATGGATTCTTAATTGGCATTCTTTCTTTAGGTATTCTATATAAGTTTTTCATTTAAGTTTCTCGTAGAAGAAAAGTCTTTGTATTTTCACTGCTTTTATAACTATGATATTTTTGTTTCCCAGTTTTATTACCTTTTACTAAACTTGAAACCTGATGTTTTGGAAAAATGTTCTAACTAGTTGAAAATATTTAAAATATTTTACTTTTATGAATAATGTGATGTCATCAGTGAACGTTCGAAAATTGGACTGGAGTTGTTATGCATTACTTGACTTCATTGATAATGTTAAGCTTATAATAGAGCCATGTGGTACCGCAATCATGACCAATTATTTTATGTTTTAGGGGAATGTCCAGTATTCTCTATCTCCACACTAGGTCGTTAGCTTTCTAAATCTAGATATACTGTTAGCATCGATTGATAAGACACCTTTGAAATGCAAATTACTAAATTCAAATTTTAAAATATTTATAACAATGTAATTATAATTTATATTTATTTTACTAACAGAAAACAGTTTTATCTTCAATTTGAAATGTGCAGCTCTTCTATGAGTCTCTTCGATAGCTAGTCACAATAAAAAGTTGAAAATTTACTCATCGTAGGATTTAAAGTCAACCAATGGATAGATTGAGCTCAAAATTGGTAGTTAAAATTTTATTGTAGTCCTTACAACACATATTTTACAACATATTTTCTTTATTTATAAGTCTGAAGAAATCCGTATTGACTGTTGAAGCTGTTTATATTCTATTGCAGTAAATTGTGCACTTTTATTACTTCATTTTTATTGTCAGAAGTGATTGGAGCATGATAAGGTGAAATGTTGTCCGTCGATTTAGGTATACATTTTATTAACGTCGTAGCAGTAAAAGCCTCCTGTCCATAATATCTCGTGTTGTATAAGGATTCTTATTGCTTTTACTGGAAACAGCAATAAATTCATTCTTGTTTGTTTGAGAGTTGGTTTGAGACTCGGTAGAACTGATTTCTGAGTGAATTTTTTTGGTACGATTATGTGTTCCAGTAATTTGCAGTATTTGAGAGACTATATTTGGGCTTAAAATTGGAGTGTTGATATACTTTTTCATTGAATTTATGGTTTATCTTATTGTTTATGTTGAAATTTCTAGTTCGATGTTGTCGTTTTGAAGGTTGAATTTATTGCTCGGTTTGTTGATTCTATATTATTGCAGTTTTTTGCAGAATCAGTATTTTGTAAGAGAGCACTAACGTGTTAAAATGTACTTTTGTTGGTAGGATTTATGTAGGCCTGTCTTTGGATGCTGCCTACATGATTGTATCCTTCTTTACTTATTCAATTCTTTACTTATAGAGGCTTTTAATATGGTAATAAGGGAACTGCGTTTAATTTTTAATTCATCCAATATGTCTGCATACGTTAGAGAATATTATTTTCTGTTGTCTTAGCGCTAACGATCATATCAACACTTCCTCTTTATACACTTTTCCGTACTTGTGTTTGTCTGTTATTTCATTTATCAATTCCTTCTTGATAAGAATGCACATATTCTATTGTTGGATATTCTATATTCAAATATTATATTTTGTAGATTAACTATTTAATTTATTTCATATATATTTTTAGTTAGATTCAGGTCATCTATGTAGTCTATTATAAGGTCTTGTTTCCAGTTTAGCAGTTGATTTTTCTGTATGACATTGGAATAGCTGGAGTTTCATCCTTGTTTGGACATTTGAAGGTTGGGATTTCTGTAGATTTTAGGTTGCTTGATGGGGGATTTATAGTTGTAAGGATTTCACTCGCGAATCGCGTAAGTGTGCGACACCCTTGCTTGCTATGTATGTGTTTAAATATTTTTAAACTTTTGTTTTGAACTATATCTACCTTCATGAATTTTTTTGGATATTTTTCAGTATTTAAGTTTCTCTAAATTCTAACTTCTCAGAGGAGCATTTCTCTAAAAATACACATTTCACTATAAATACAAAATAATCTTTTTTTCATAGATAAGTTCAATTTTACAAATAGAATACTTTAGATTGCCAGTCAAAAAATGTTTTTCAGTCAGAGATTTACGGATATACGCTTCTCAACAAAATTATCGCAACACCTACTACCAAATGAAATTAGTCGTAACTTTAAAGATAAATGTCGCACATATAAAAAATATCGTAAGGAGGTCAAATTTTGTAAAATTAAAGGTTAAAATCTGCATTTTAAGATGGTAAATCACGAGTTTAGATTTGACAACACCCACATTTCTGTGACCATGGAATTCAAGGTCACTTTATAAAAATCAAAAATCATAATCTTTCGAAGTGCGTTTAGGCGAGGGAGATTTTTTTTCAAAGAATCTGATCCATGCGTCTTAAGGTACAACTCCTTTCCTTTAATGAAAAAAAATTGTACTCGTAACGATGTTTGTTGGCGATTTATAGCATAATAAAAATTGTATTACAAAAACGTGTTTTTCGTTAAAAATTTGATAATTTTGATGAACCATGCATTGAGTCTGCGTTGTAGAATGATTCGACAACTCAGGTTGAAAATACTATATGTACACAGGTTCGAATGTTATTTATTGGTTGATTATCATCAAATCAAAATGGAAAACTTGTATCCGAGCGACTCGAATATTACTGTCGACTTTAGCGTTACCCAATAAACATTATGAACAGATAATCGATCAGGTTTAACTATAAAGCAAAATGTAAAAAACAAACTCTTAACATTTGTAAACGTTATTACTTTATAATTTTTAGTAATTTCTTTTGTATTACAGCAAAACTTTTACGCTGATAAATTTCACCCAAACCTTTTGTTACTACTTTAAATCTTCTGAAATATTTGGCAAATCCAATTATTGAATCTGGGTTTGTAGATTTATTAATTAATTTACATTAATTAAGTTCCGTTCATTTATTAAAACATATACTTTAAAAATGAATACAGATTGACATAGACATTGGACAATTCGATGATGTAAAGTATATAGTGCATGAAAGTTTAAAGTTATTACAAATACACACATTCACAAATAAAAAAACAAAGTGTGATCTAAACTCAAAGTATATATAAAAAACTCCACACTTTTTACAACGTAAACTGGATCCAAAACATAATGGAAATATCTTTGTTGAATAAAATAATAATTTATAATATTTTAAGTATAATAGTAGTATTTTGTATATAGAGCAAGGATGGGTATATCTAAACACAAGAATCATCAGGCTAAAAGTGACTGCTACAAACAAAGTTATAAATACAATATAAATAAGGATATTTTATACACTATAAGTACATGTGAGTTGCGGATGTCCAAGCTGTTCATAAACATAACACTCGAGCGATTTGTCGCAGTATGCACCGTAGCAAGCCCGAGTTGTCCACTATCTTTAAGTAATAAAAGTAATTCAAAGTGTTACTTTTATTTTTGCTGACTAATTCTAAGTACATAGCTCTTAGCTCAACATAAATAAATACAGATTTTTCTAAAAGCCATTTGTATATTTATATAACAGTATGTATGGTTAGAATATTTCAAAATTTCAAAAACATCTCTGTAGTTTTATGCACATAATTAAAATAGTTTGTTCAGTTTTTTATTTAGTGGAATTTGAAAGAATATCATTTTTTAATTCCGCCATTTTATGAGTTTTCATAGTTTGCGAAACATTTTTTTACTTTTCAGTGTTTAATTGCGCTATTATTGATTCAATCCTAAATCGTAAGATAAAGAAATTATCATCTTGCTGCGTGTTTTGTTTTTGTATTGTTAACAAAATTTGACTTTTTATAATGGCTTGTAGCACCTAAGCTATAGATCTGACTAGAGAGCCTACCTAATATTGAGTTTTGAGAACTATAAGCACTTTATATTATTCAATAGCATACACAATATTAAAAAACAAATTCATTTTCGCTTTCTATCGATTTTAGTATCCGATTCTTCTATTCTTTGTTTAAACTATACTTTCAGAATAAATTACATATGAAAATGATAAATTAGTTTGAAAAAAGCTACGTATTCGTTGGTAAAGAATCGTCAAAATCTTTAAACGAAACAATAAAAAACTTTGTATGGATCACAAGTAAGTCCCACTGCCTTTCGGCAAGCTGAAAAACCATCAGTAATGGCTGGTTCTTTTTTGTGAAAAATCCGTAAGACATTGTTTATCCTGTAGGATAGGCAAGTTCACGCCACCCAGTCGGCATAATATTCGTAGTTGAAAGAAAGCGCGACAACTATAAGCTCGAAGAAACAGGAAAAGACATATCTTATAAGTTGCTGGACAAGAGGCTCGAGATAACCATCGCGTGTAGTCGCGGAAAGTATAAAGACAAAGAGGGAGGGGGTGGTCGTGGGGAGCCTGGATCGACGATCTTTCTATCTTACTCGATGATTCCACTGTTAAGGTCCGTAAGAAATGAAGGAATAAAAGTTTCGCGTAGCGCGGCTTCACGCGAATCGGAAGACTACAAGACCGATTAGTACTTATTTTTCTCTTTTAGGTTTCCTTTTTGTTCTTGCTTATTCCATAGTCTTGTTTTAATCTTAGCAATGTATACTCGAGTGGCGATAGAGAATAGATGATAAGGGCTATTCGTTTTTACGGCAGCACGTGTGAACCTTATTTTCAAAAGAATTATTCATTTGAGGCAATACGCCATTCTTCTTGCTATTCTCGTGCGTCGACGATGAATGTATCGTATGCATAGAAATCTAAACAGCATACGCTTGATCACCCCCGCACTATTATAAGTTCATTAGTCTGTTTAAAGAGAGTCTATACGTGCTTAAGAAATTTTACATGTTTCTTAGATTTACGTCTCCTTTTCGTGGATGGTGATATACATAACGTGGGCATTTCGTGCATTGCCACGCAGGTTGTGATGGGATTTTAATCGCGTTCGGGAGTCAGGGAACGCTACCCCCTTGCGTGCGCACGTCGTCGAATTAATGTCTGTGTTACGTGAGTTATATGTACATATTGTATACTCCATTATTTCGTCGACTTTACTATAGTTTTCTAAAGAACAACGAATGCATATATATAACAAGAAGATGATTCTAATTTTATAGAATTTTTTAATTAGTTTAAGGCTTATATATGTATATAAAGACGGCGAGTAGTGAAAATCATAAAGGAGACTTTCGCCGAGGATTCGATTAATTGGCCGCTCGCGGCGTTCGAATTAAGCTTCGCTCGCGGCATATAAATAATTCATGACGGAGCGAGTCGACGTTGGCGCATATAAATTTTTAAGTGCTACATCGTCGGCGTACACGCTTCGGTCCGTGTTAGCCGCGCCCAAGAAAAACAGCCTGCCGTCGGACGACAACGCTCGCGCCGTTCGAATTTGAAATGTGCATATGCATACATGTATACAGATGTATAGAAAGACCCTTGAGAGAGATGTCCCTGATCGTTATATCTCCATCTCGGCTCCGGTAATACATTCGCTCTGTAGCACACACTGTACTTGGACGCACATACGTGTGTGAATGTATATATATATATAGAAATGAGTGGGATTGAAAGGGGTTGCAATCTCGTGTCCCTAGGCCGCGTGCCTCGGGTTTCTATACTACTGTTGTATACCTACGTCGTCTCATTCCTCTCTCTCTCTCTCTCTCTCTCTCTCTCTCTATACGGATTCGCGAGGGAGGAGAGAGAAAGAGAGACAGAGAGTCAGGGAGGTTTCTCGTGTTTCATTTCCTGAGCTCCTATATAACTTTGCGCTCAACTCGACACCAGATTAATAACAGCCCCACCTATTCTATATTTCCACGACGAAGAGCAACTTTGCTGGTTGTTGTTGCTTTCGGTCTTCTCTCTCTCTCTCTCTCTCTCTCTCTCTCTCTCTCTCTATCTCTACCTCTATCTTGCACATATAACCACACTTTAGTATACATATCGTGGTTTTACGTTTATGAAATGTTGAGTTTTTGTCGGAAATTTCATAGCCGATGTTGCAACTTCACCGATGACGTAAGTATATCGATTTGCCATCGAAATGCTTCAGTAGTATCAGTGAAAAACTTCAAGGCATGAAATATTAGCTAAATAGACATAACTGCGGATCCGGAGATTTTTAGAAGAGATTATTTATGTGTATACTCGCGCGGTCTGGAAATAGTTTTCAATTAAAATTTTCTATGCTCGACTGGCAGTTGATTCCAACCTCGAAGCCACAAAATTACGTTACATTGTCTTGTAAATTTTTTATTCTCTCGGTATTTTCACGCTCAAAATACTCCGGAAGCGTTAAATCGAAAAAGTAGTATAGCGAGAGAAACAGAAAAGTAAAAAGATAAATGCCCGACCCATCAGTGCAGGAGGCCATTTCTGCCTCATTGTGGACTCCATTTGCGACTCTTAGATTGTCGGTGAAATATCTCGGTCTGGCGATGGAAAAATCGCTAACGCAGGGGAAACCAGCGGCAAAATAAAAGTAGCCGACATTTCTCTCGTCCGGGTCCCCAGAGTCAAGCACGCTATTCTCTGCGCCACCGAACCTTAGACGGTTCCAAGCTGTTAGCTTCTCGCTGATTTTCCGTTCACGTTTACTGAATTATTATTGCCATTTCCACCAAAGCTTTTCTGTGTAACGTATAGAGTTTGCGAAACCCTCTCACTTCTCCAAAATTAAGTAAAACGCTATCGTATTGAGACTATATGTGTGTAAATGCAACTGTACTTCTCTCAATTGTTGAACAATCGTAATTTTCAAAGAAGAACTCGGGAACATCCAGAGCGATAAATCTATCGAATTCGACGATCAGACATTGTGAATACTGCTTTAGACGTACAGCAGAAAGGGCGAAGCAGCTGCAGCACTTGCCGGCTAAGCAGTAGCTCGAAAGAAACTTCGGGACATTGATGAAGTCCCCAGTGCTACTAGCGCTCGCGACAAATGCTATCCAATTGCTTGCCAGCAGTTCCTTACCATCGCTGCCTGAATACTGCTTTATACCATTGCATCTTGGAGCCGTCGTGGCATGGACAATTTTACTACTGTTTTTTGAAGATGCACGGCTGAGTGTTTTGCACAGTATTTATATATAAAGTGCGAAAGGCACAGAGAGAAAGAAAGAGAGAGAGAGAGAGAGAGAGAGAGAGACAGGAAAAATTACCGGTAATTCATTATATGAGAAACAAAGTATATAAGCTACTCTTTTTTCTCCTATTAAAATTAAATTCACATACCGTGTCGGCGATTTGTCAGGAAGGAAGAGAGAAAGAAAGAGAGAGAAGGCTAGGAATTATCCGTATATACGCAGCTAATGGACCGAGAGCACGCTCGTAAAATGTGCGCGAAACGCACTTAAAAGGGCTGCCTCGCGCAAGTCCTGTTAAGAAGAATAAGAAGAAGAAAGTCGGTAGCGCTCAAACAGTATATAAGTGTAATCCAGAACGATCAGCGAGTGCGTGCGCGGCAGATTCGGTCTTAATGAGCTGCTCAATGATAAACGACGAGACTCGGGCGCTCCTTACTATATATACAGACATATACCTCCTCGTGTCCAGGTGCATTTACCTCGAGCTCTGCGTGTATCCATTCTCTCTCTCTCTCTCTCTCTCTCTCTCTCTCTCTTGCTTCGCGGCTTATAGTCTTCCATTTCTCCACCACGTGAAGCCTTCATCTCCGCCTACGATTGCTCAAACTCGCCGCGGCGCCGTCGGAGGAATTCAAAATGGCGAGTCGTAAGTGACAGACATCCATCTTTTGCAGGAGCGGTTCTTCTCTACCGCTGTCCACGGAAGCGAAGAGGGGACGTTTCAATTCTCTCTCTCTCTCTCTCTCTCTCTCTCTCTCTCTCACTGACGCCGGGACTATGTATAGTGTAATATTGTTTTTTGCGTTTTACACAATTAAGCTGAAAATGAGATTTCGATCTTTGTATCCCGTGTAATAACGAGAGTGATTTAGAAGTTAGTTTGATTTTTTTCGTCTTTACAACTTTGTCAGGCAAAAAGAACAGAATGTCGGAGATGAATTGGGATCAGATGTTGGAGAAAGACTCAAGTAGATTATGGACGTAGAAAAAACTACATTTGGGAATCAGACGTATGGTTTTTTGTTGTATCGTAATTAGATGGACATTCGTTTACCTTTTACTTGAATAAATCGTGATGAGTGTGCGATTGACTGAAAGCAGATCATCGAACTTGCTGCTTATGACCGAAATGTATATGGAATTTGGACAATGTTTATGTTTAAAAAAAGAGAATTATCGAACTACATTCGTATGATATGACTGTTCGTATGTAATTATTTATTATAACATACGAACAATTTATAACAATTTGGCAAAATAACATTTGATACATTTTTTAAATATGCTTCAAACAGTTTTAATAATATTTCTGAATCATTTCTCTAGTTTCTTTTGAATCTTTTTTGTAGAGTAATTAGCTATCGAAGAAACTTAGAGTAGTCTTAGACCTACAATATGTAAATATAACCATAAGTTTGTGAAAGCATTTCGAACTATAATTTTTGAAATTATCATTTCAAAGCTGTCCTACCCCCCCCCCCCCCCTAAAGAAATATTATTATTTAAGGAGAAGATGTAAAATAACTCGATCATGATCGCGTGATCGATAATACAAACATCAATGCCGGAAATGAACGATATCATTTGTACCTGAAACGCCTCTATTTTTCACAATCCTTGGCATCTCTCAATCACCCTAAGTTCTCTTCGGAGTCAAACTCGCGCGCACGATCGTCTCTAAAATAAAAGCACATTAGCTTTTGTGTGCCTCCCTTAAAAGACTGAGAAGTATATAGATTAGTTCCTTAACTCTTACCGCGCCCGTATTCATCAATTCAATGACGATCCGAATTAAGCAGCTGTCAGGTGCGTGCATAATATAAGAAAAACTCGCTTACTATCTATATATAATCTCTTAATTAACCATTCCCCAGAAGGTATACAATCCCTCGTACATCCGCTGCAATATTTTCTTGTATAACATTCAAATTGGAGAATGCTGTTCTCTCTGGATAGAATATCGATCGCGAACATACTGTGGCTCTCGAAGAGAATTCCAAGGTCGCAGTGACGACGACATGCAACTTTATAAAGAAAAAGAAGAAGTGGAATAAGAAGGCGGCGTATAACGCAAACTCTCTCGCTTCGAAAAACGGACAAATGTGCCGTTGCTACCTGGCCTTTCTCTCTCTTTGGTTCGCTCTTTTTCCCGGAGTGGTGCTCTATCCTTGCATGCCGGCGCGTTACGTTATTAATGAGGGTTCGGGAATTATTTGGGAAATGAAAGAACACGCTTGCCCTGTAACGAAATGACAAATGCAAGGAAACAGGGGGGCAATTTGTACGCGCCAAGGCAGCGACGTATACGCTTTTGCTTCTTCCTTCTCTCTCGTTTTCTCTCCTTTTTTTCTCGCTAGCTCTATCTCAGATGCGACTCTCCCGAGCGAGCGAGCGAGCTTTCTATGCGGAGCGACTCGAAAAAAGTCCTCTTTAATCTACCCGTCGACGCATTTTACCGCGCTTATATATAACGCACGTATGCGTGTGAGAAAGAACCGATGATCGGCTTACGATTAAATAATTGCCTTCCCACGATAGAAGCAGCGTCTACAGCGTGCTTCATCCAATTATGCAAATGTCAATTGACGGCGAGCGTCTATCTAATTCAATATATTGTCGTTCAGTTGAAAATTCACTAATGAGCGCGGGAGTGTATATTGGAAGAGATTTTTACCACGGCGTGTTTAATGAACTTTTATAGACAGATCCGTGGCGCCCATTCCTCGGCGAATACTCTGACTAACTCCTCTCTGCATTCAAATAATTGCACACATATGTACATTAATATTATTATTAATATAATATCGGTATCTGCTGTCTCTTGCAGACTGCAGTAGCTCCCATTTCCCACTGCGCAAATAAGCCTCGATATCTCACATCCGCACACGCAAATATTACATTGCTACTGCTGCACAGCCATGGCATTCTCGTAGAAAATCCTTTCGACTATATAATCGTCATAAATTATTCATACTTTATATCGAAAAAGGCCGACAAGATAAATTTCAAAGAAGTAGCCTGCAGATCGAGTCCTCTCTCGGTTCCATGAAATTGCGATCTCGCCGCGCTTGCGCCAAGACTGAGCTGGAGCAGAGAGAGAGAGAGAGAGAGAGAGAGAGAGAGAGAGAGAGAATGAGAATCTTTTTCGTTCCACTGAATGCAAGCGCATTCATCAAGCGCCGCGGGCGCCTGACGTCTCAATCCACGCGCTTACCTACGCACTAGCTCTATCTCGTTTTCAGTCTCTCTCTCTCTCTCTCTCTCTCTCTCTCTCTCTCTCTCTCTCTTCCACTGGACACCTACACGTCGCGCAAGCCTATGTAGCCACTAAATGCCTGACATGGACGCTCCGTCTTTTGTGTTGTTACTTGCTGCTGCTGTACACTGTTGCTGTATATGCTCGTGTATAATGCTGCGCGTGTGTTCGTGTGAGCAATTGCAAGCGAACGAGTGAATGCAACAATGAGCTTCATTGAGACTGACGAATTGATTTTCAGCCAACGCGTGAAATCACCATTATCCGAGTTTAATCGAATACTGTTCGTCCTCGTCGCTATTCGGAATTGCGAATTTATGTTCAACGACAAAGTTAAAAAATTCTCTCTACGTTTTTATACTTATCTACGTGTGCACACACTGTAGACGTTGCTTTAAGCGTTGATTCGAATTCGAGATTACGCGTTCGAGAAATATTAATTGAAATGATAGAATGTAAATATTTGATTTAAGACGTTATGCTATGAATACAGGTACACATATGTGAACTGCGTATATTATGTACCTGACTTTATTATGTAATGCATTCAAAGGCACTATATCCAACTAGTTTCTAGATAGAGCGCAAAATAATTATTCTTTGGCAATTAAATCGCGTTACCAAAGAGAAAATAGATATAAATGAATGCGCCTATATGAATTAAATCAGAAATTTACATAACTAATAATCACCAAAACTGCAGATTATCAATTTACGTCCATTCAATAACCGAAATAACCGATACTCCATTTCAACTCTAATGAGCTGTGCAGTCATGCATTCTTATCTTTAATGGTCAGCTAACGAGCTCGCAGCTCGAGTCCTCCTGCTCGTACTTAAGAATCACGCGATAAAGTCAAGAGAGCTAGTGATAATCTCAGTCTCTCTCTCTCTCAAACTGCGATCTACAGAAGCTGATCTACGGATACGCGTCTTAAGGTTTCCATGAGCGCGAGCGACATTGTGCAGTTCGCTATCGTGGGTGTTGGACTTTCTCGCTGCATACCATTCGAAACGATTGGTTAGCGCTGAGCTCCACCCAAAGTCCATTAGCGGCAGCTGAGTAGCATTAATTTTCGAAGAGATCTATCGCGCCATTTGTACGATCGTCAGCAGCATCTCGACCAGAAAAGTAGATTCTTGACTTCGCCGTAATAATGCCGCAGTCTTAATTGCGCGTTCTCGCCTTCTTATAAACATGCGCTCTTGTCTCTGCAACGATTTCGATATAAACATTGAACGTGCCAATCAGAAAATGTAGCGTTGTAGCTTTATTTTTGTACATTTAGCTGTTGCTCCTGCTGAAATTGCTTGTAGTTTCTTTCTTTTTTTACCTTCTTCGCTGATGTTCCAGCGCGATGGGGTATTAGGATTAACTTTGTGGTGAGCTTTGGAAGGGAAGAGAAATTTCTGTAAATTTCCGTGCAGCTGTGATTCTGAGAAAGGCGTTTTGCGGTGAGGTGATGGTTTCTTTTTAAATAATTAAGAAGGGCCCTATTAATTTCATTGAATAAACGAGGTTTGATTTGTGAATAAACAACGAGCACTCGATGTTTTGAGTAGTTGAATAAGAACAGAATATTTATATTTTCTCTCTCTCTCTCTCTCTCTCTCTCTTTCTCAAATAAATATAACACCTGAACCAGTATATTATTCACTCAGGTTTTGTGTAATTAATCACTTTCTCAGGAATCAAAATTGGGTCAAGATTTGTCTTGAAAAATAACATTAAAAAGTTATTCTCTAACTCTACTAATTAATCCTCGGACAGGTACAACTTCTTTAGTGCAAGGAAAACATGAAAAATCTTCAGAAAATAACTTTCCAACATTATCATTACTCGAACATAGCAGGTAACATCTTTAAGTAATGAGCTAACGGAACAAATATATACCTCAAGTACGAGCGTCCGATGAGGATAAAAAAAAAAGAAATTCCCAAGCAACTGCAGAGCTAATTTTTTTCGACTATTTACTTCGAACATTACATTCTAAAGCCTTATGGCCAATCGAATGAAAAAAATATAGGTGCACATGAATGAAAAAAATTACCTACACGCCTTACCTTCGAATTAAAGCATTGCACATCTCGCGTCTTGCCAAACCCAGCCGTAACTACTGCTCGGAAGTTTTGAAGGCACTTTGCGCTAGAGTACGTCTTGCAAGCCTCTGCGCACGCTTGCTTTCGAGTAAATAGCTGCGCGAGTTAGACAGCTGTCAAAGTCTTGAGAACGAGGATTTATAGGCTATATGTGAAACGCTCTCGCAAAAGGGCAACATGTATACTCTCCCTCTCTCTCTCTTTCTCCACAAGAGACGCCGGGGGGAATCAACTGGCAAGCGAATGGATTTGGATGCGAAATCGGTGGAAGGGACGCGAAAGAGAAGCCCAGGAGAAGAAGCAGAACACTGATAAATACCACGCCATTTCTCTTTGTGCTCCCCGGCGAGAGAGCACAAACACGGGGCGGCGGCGGCGGCGGCGCTCCCCATTTCCAACGGAGTAGCGCAGCTACCTAAACCACGCTCCTTCTCTTTCCTTTCTTTTTTTCTTATCCGACGTTTCTTCCTCTCGTTACGCTTGTTCCTTCAGGCCTCCCCCTCTTTCTTCTTTCAAGTTTTCTTCTCCTACTTTTTTCCATCTCATCGTGTGTATATATACACACACAGAACAGGCTTTCACCATTATCTCGTTCTCATTTCAGCTTCTAGCTCCTTATCTCCGCAGATCTTTCTCTACATATTTGTCCCCGTCGCTTGGTATTGTCGTGACTTCTCACATTATTATTTTCCGCGGTCGGTGAATGCCCATTATCACTTATCATACCGCGATGATTCGCGGCATGCGCGAAAAGGGATAACGAGAAGAGTGATCGATCGAGCCCTCGAGGCAGGCACGAGGACTTGGAAAGAGTTTCATACCCCTCACTAACGTGAGTGACCTTTATCTTATGGGGTTACAATCAGAACAAGAAAGATAGAATGAGAGAGACCCCTCGTGAGACCTCACTAGGGCTTTCTGGTCCAGTGAGGTTTTTCTACTACGCCATAAGAAGTTCCTTTAGGCGACGATTCAGAAAGTTCAAGAAGTCTGATTAATACCTGTTATTTTCACTGGTAATTGTTTAATATTTACTTCTTGACTCTGGACTGGTAATAACATTTCGAAATGATGGAGTGGCTTGTCGGACTAGGTGTCGTTCTCCAAAATAACGGTACAAACACGACTTTTCATTTATTATGTTATAAAATATAAATTGTACATGTGTTTATATATATATATATATATATATATGTACTTTTTAGACGGGAAAAAATGAAAAAAAAGAGACACTCGGATATGCGTATTATACTTAAACAAACATTTGTATTTGTAGAGGGCCGCGTTAATCAAACCCAACGAAACGTATCGTCCGTCGTATATATCCTTCTAATAAGCTCATTAATAAACGTTGGAATTCTGCTCTACGAGGGCAAAATAAAATCCGCGTTGCTCTCTGCGCGCCACCGTCGTCGGTAGACTAATTCATAAACACGTGTTACCGCGAGCATCATCAAAATACATCCGTCTCCATCAATTGCGAAAACCATCGCGTTTGTACGTACCTTGCACCGAATAAATCAACTGCCGCTATATATTTTTCCTCGCTTATACACACTCTCTCTGTCTCTTTCTCTCTCTATTTTACTCGCGGCGTTTACTCCTTGCGTTGTCCGACCACAACATGCGATCTCATTTCTTTTTCTTCTACTGTCATTTGTCCCGGCGAACATTGAATTATAATTGAAACAATCCTCCGTGTGTAGAGTCGATCCTTTGTTTAAAAATAAACATGGCTCACCTTTCTCTCTCTCTCTCTCTCTCTCTCTCTCTCAACTTGAAAGTCAAAACAGCAGCCACAGCAAAGTTTTCGGAAGAGAAACGCAGAGAAGACTAATAATCCCGTAATAATGTAAGCATAATAAACGAGGTGGCATTAGCCTGGGCCACGCGGTGCGGCTGCTCTCATATTTTCGGTGTACGTAGCGCTGACTTTGACGGTAGCATTACTCCAAAGTGCGTTACATATTGCGGCCGCGGCATAAACACAGACACACGCAACCCCTGTAATACGAGCAATGTACTACGCGCCCGAGCTTGCGAATACAGCTACGTACAAATGCGTGTCACACGAAGGAGCAGTACTTTTTTCAAAGCGATCCCTTGATCCGATGACTCGAATAGAACTTGCGGCAAAACTCAAAAGTGAAAGCTCAATCTCGAAAATCGTGCACTCTAATTTCGTGTGTTGACACCTATTTTCGCAAAGAGCGTTCAAGGTATAGAAGCGCGAAGTTTGGAAGTCAACGCATTACTTTCATCAGTGTCGGCACATGAATCTTCCGTGAAGCGCGTTCGTACTTTGGGACGTGCGGAAAAGCGCGTTGCGCGAGATTATGAAACTAATTTCTCAGATCTATCCAGACGCGTCGCCTAGCGAATTGGGTAAACAAATCGCAGAATATTAAACTCCACTAGTGGATTCAAAATTAACGTCGCACTAGATTATAATTTATTTAATGGCGGAGTATACACGCATGTTGAAACATGTAATTGAGCTGTACGAAGCATAAAGGGATACGTGTACGAAGTCGAATGTTTCTTGGTTCGTTTACTTCTTATAACAGCAGTTACGTGGACGTTATTAGCACAAACATTTCAAAAGACACTAATAAACGTTTTGATATAAGCGTGCTGTAAAATCGTTGAAGCGACGATTCCAAAGACGAGCTCGTGATAAACGATGAGTCGACGGCAATGGCAAGCGCGAGTAACTGATGGAAAGTGATAACGCAATCAGGTGATAATGTTCCCGTCATATCTCATCGCAGCGATCTTAACGGAGAGTATGACAAAACAGAGTTCGAACCTACCACTACTTAAAGACTAAATATTATATCTCGGATTCTATAGAAATATTTATTCCTACTTTTCTCTCAACCCTTATTCTTTCTTCGGCTTATCTTTTATTAATTTTTAATTTTTGCAAAATCCAGAACATATTCATGAAGCATTGCTTGGTCCATAATCGATCCTCTGCCAGCACTCATCTTCATAGCCAAAAACTTGTGATCTCACGTATCAGCCACTCACCCATATAAACTGCGTATACATGCATATATGAAAAGAGAGGGCTGCTCGAAATGTGTAATTCAAATGATTTACGGTCGGTATCGCACTCCTGGGAAGTAGGTGCTAAGCGCGCGAATATGCTGATAGAGCGCACACGCGGAAATCGCGAAAGAGCAGTGCGTTTGTAATAGTCCAGGGCCACTACTCGCGCCAGAGGACGATGAGATGGTGATCGCTCGGCGATGAGCTCTGCGCTACGGCTGATGGTCCCGTTGCTGCTGCTGCAATGCTCATATCCGCTTATTGCCGATGCTCGTGTAATTTCCGCTGGCCGTAGGTATGTGTGTACGACTGACCAGCGGCGAATTACGCGTTCGTGATTCGCTGCGTATTTCTTTTTTTGCACCGTCAGTCGAGCTTTTGATGGGACGCTTTTTCATATCATCGCTTGCGGGGAAATGTGAACACATGGAAATTGCTATAATTTTATTGATAAATAAGCTTCGTTATGTTATTCAAACGAAAAACGTTCCAGCGGCTTTCCGTGAGTGATCTTTCTCGCGTTAGCGTCGTATAAAAGTGAACATACTACGTCTTATATGCCTCACACACAGACCGTAGCAGTCGCAACGGCGGCGATCGATCAAAAGTCCGTGTTTCTAAAGTTTCGACGGCATTCGAGATTAACCGTCAAGAATCCTCCACTCGTGAAAAGCGCGAAAAGCGATTTCTCCAGGTTTTAGGGGAGGTTACTGCTATGGTTCCCAGGTGCCTCGCTTTTCTAATCGCACCCCATTAAGGCGCGCCCTTCTTCCGCACGGCCAGCTAATTGCTTTACCCTAATCTTCTTCCAACTTTCTAAACCATCAAGAGAAACTGCACTGGCAGATCTCCGCGTACCCGCTTTCGCTCTTCCTTAATTTTCTTTTTTTCTTCTTTTTCCTTCTTTCTTCTGGCGTGCGCGCTTGAACTCCAACTCTTCTTTGCGCTGGACAGTATCTCCTTAAAGTGAGAAGGAGCTTTGAAGTGTAGCGAATCTTCCAGAGATGCTTCTGATTTCACGCAGCAAAGAAGATCTTGTCGTAGACCAATCAGGTATTGTACGTCATTCTAGCCTAGACCTTAGACCTAGACCAATAGTCTTGATGTACGTGTCGATAAAAATAATGTGGAATCCGCCGAGGACAATGGTCGATCTTTTTCATATTTATTTGTAAATTCCTTACGGTGTTACATGTGTTAGCATTAATTACTTATAAAAAAAGAATTACCCTTTTCAAGTGATAGAAACCCAAAATTATCTGGTCTTTTAATTTTTACATTAATTTATAAGTTTGTTAATAAAATCTTAGTATCGTTAAATCCAAAAATGATATACATTTTTTATATAAATCTTTTTTTAAACCATTTTGTCATTGGCACGGCTTTTTCTTGTATGTAGAGATGTATAGGTAACAAAAATGTCCCTAATCATCAATGAATCATACTAGTAAAATCTGATCGAGTCTCGTTAGCCGAAGAAACTTGGAAAATGTCACGCGCTCTCTTTAAGAGATGCACCCCATTTCCGTTGCGTTATTCGCTCGAGGCGGAGAAAAGACGCGGGAATTTCCCTAATTATGATCGACCATTAATCCGATGAGGCACAATTATTTTAACAACGGTGGTGACGCTCAACTAATTTGCCTGCTATATATACTCTGCCGCGAAATCGATTGCCGGCGATCTCATAAATAATCGGAGCTCCGTCCGTGTATAGAGAGCCGCCTCTGCCACCTCTGCCGCCTCTACCGCCTATGTTTATAGAATGAAAAATCGTGCATGCTGCCATCCATCCTTGCTGCTGATCTTCTTTGTTTACACGGAAGATGCTGCATTGTGCTTGTCGATATGCGCTGACGCTTTTTTCCATTATTTTCTCTTTTTTATTAATATCTTTTCTAGGAAGATCGATGTCCACGAGAACTCATGAAGATTGTGAATTAATCGTTGCGAGTTGAAAAAGTGAAATTTTAATTGACGGTAATTGGATATTGATCGGATTTTATAAAATTACATTTTTTGGTTGCGCTGGATTTATTAATTGGGCAGGAGAATTTTCAAAGCGTACGTTTATATCCTTAATAACACTTGTGCATTTGAATAAAATTACTCTTCAATAGAAATTCTAGGCAAAATAATATTTCCACTCGGAACAACAAATATTGATTAAGTCTCGGAGTGTCAAAAATTCTTTGCCTGCGGTCAGCATTAACCACCAACCGATACATGTTTGTCCTCGACTCGGAGTTATCGACCAGCCAAGCAGCTCTCTGCACCCACTGACAACCGAGTTTCGTGGCCCGGCCGACAGATGGCCGTCGTTTAGAGATCGTTTTCAACCCCCTAAGCTCTTCTTTCTCCGTCTATCTTGTATCTATCTTGCGGCTAGTAGCGCCGCCACTTCGGCAAACTCGGTTAATTACCGACGATACACCTTCGGTCCTCTTTCTTTCTATCTCTCTCATTCCCATGACTTATGCAACGGAACACATCTGAGCATCTCTCTCTCTCTCTCTCTCTCTCTCTTTCTCTCTGAATTCGCTACTAACCGATTGCAGTACACTCATGCCTGCCGACGAAACAATGAAATTACCGCGATTACCTAAATCGAGGATCGGCCGTCATTTCAAGCGAGAAGCAGGCGTCGTTGATAAAGACGTTGCTCGAGTTCCACTATATTTTTCCTTAGCGCCTGGGGATTTTCGAAATAGAATGATTTATGTAAAGGAATAAATTGCTGAAGTAAATAAGTCATTGCATATACGAACCTTGACGAGACTTACAATTTTAGTTTTACTAAAATTGCAACGAAATTTCATTATCTGCCAAAGTCAATAAACATTCTGCCAGAAATGTTTGAATTAGTACCAAGAAGCCAGTTCCAACGCGTGAAAATATATTTCTCTCGCAGAAGCGATATACCGCGACGGAATATTTAATTATAATATACATCCCTCTTTTTCTTTCAGCCTCTTTAAGTAAGTTCGTTTATCTCTAGCACATAAAAGATTCTTTCATTCGTGTCCCAATTAAAATTTTCAACACCCCGCAAACAATGTAGCCGCTGTTAAACGCGCATAATAATGAAAAGCTGCTTAACGAGAAGCGCTATTTACGCTCAAGGATAGCTCGATAAAAAATATCTTCCCGCTCGATCTACTAATTAGTCACGGGACGATCTTGGTTCCAGCAGTAGCGCATGCACACACCTCATGCGCACCAAGTTCCTGGATCTCAAAAGAGAAAGATCTCAAGATGCTTGCGAGGCGTCGGATGGCTGTAATTTCAAGTCATTACAATTACCGCTAATATCGCAGTCATTAATTAAACCCCGATTTAAGAAGCCGCTCATCTATAGCGTTGCAGCCGCGGATATATATATATACATGCTCGTGTGCCTGAATGTATGTGGACATAATCGCATTATCGTCGCGGTTCGTCAGACCGGCTCAACCGAATCGCAAATTTCCATTTAGTTTCGGGCTGTGAATTTTTCCGCGCGCCGACGGATCCGCTAACGAAGCGTAATCAAAGGCTATTCGGCTAACAAGTTGAGATCAGAGTTATTTTGTTATGCAAGATTACGCGCCGATAGTGTACTCTACGTAGTCCCTCGCGTCTCATATTTTTCGACGCGCGTGTGTTTGTCAATAAAAATTTTTTTACGCCTTGTTGAGCTTCCTTACGTGCGCGCGATGCTCGAGGATGTGTGTGTGCACCGCTTACTCAGATAAGAGAACGCACATGCTCAATCTAATTAGTCGACATTATTGTTCAGCAAGAGCGAGGGTCGTTTATTAACGTTTTTATCAACCCAATGCGATATGCAGACTTTGACGTCGTCTGGTTGAATGGGGTTAAATAGTCGAATACCCATTTCCGGTCTTGCTGAGTTTTTAAAGCAGAATTATTATATAGCAAATACTCCCATTTCTAACTATGCATTCTATTTTCTATTTGATTCAAATGCAACATAACAAAATTGCCCTACATCCTATGATATGTCAGTGGCTTCACAGAAAACTCGGCACTTATCTCAATACAGAGCGAAATGGCTAATTACTTTTCAAACACAATCGGAACCGCTATACGCAATCAAAATTTATCGAATAAAACAATAAAGCAACCTCCTAGTGATTTTGACGGACAGAGCATGATTGAGATGTATCAATAAGGAATTTTCCGAATAAGATCTTACTCGGACGCAGTGCACATAAATACCCCGCAAAACGGAAATCACGTTTTCATCCCTTTTTTCTATTCCAATCTCTACATCCCGCCTTTCTCTCTCTCTCTCTCTCTCTCTCTCTCTCTCTCTTTCGTTCTCTTGGCCGCTCTCTACGAATCATTAATTTTGATCTGTAGCAACGTTTGATTGACGTACGAATATCAGTATCTGCACATTTTTTCTCCCGACAAAGCGTTTGCACGAGATAAACCGAAGAAAGAGGCTCGCAAGTTGAGTTCAACGTATCCGAGCACAGCACGTGGTGATATTATGCCACATTGCGTATCGAGCGAGAAAGAGGGATCCCTGTATCTCAGGCGTATTCACAGTACGCAAATATAAGTGCCGATGAACCTGCGAACGTATCTTTTCTTTCAAACTGTGCGGTCTGGAAGAGAAGCTTTGTCTTTAGCTGCGATCGTGTCAATAAATGTCGATATTCCTTGCGAGAGTCAGGCAGTCGTGTTTACGGTTGTTGCACAATGTCCGCAGTATGATTTTAATAGTAGCGTGTTCGTGGAAACTTGTAAAAAATTGGGACAGCTTTCGTTTGAGCAGGCGGTAATTAGATAAATGAGAGGATGATTGATCGTCGCGTATACATGGATAGCTATTTCGAGTTGAAAAGAACTTCAGTTTGATTATGCCATCAGCGCGCATGCGGACGCATTATTGATATGATTATTTTATCAGCGCTGACAATATATCAATATTTTTTCCAGTATTTATATATATCTTTCGGATGAATTATAGTTTTCTACGTGTAAAGCTATACTTGTTTTTCGAAATACCTTCCTCACACAAAACTTCAATTTTGAATAATCAACGTATAGTCGTGAATAGAAAAACTCCACTGCACGTTCTCCAAAAGGGGTTATAGAACCCGCGGTTAGATCAAGCGTGAACAGTACTGATCACCTTTCGCAGAATTTCAATCGAACCTCCTGCCCCCTTTCTCTCTATGTACTTCCACTCGAAATTGTTGAAAGGAGCTGAATTACATTAGATCCATGCGACGAAAAAAAGAAAGATACGGAGACGAGGAAATCATGTATCCGCTAATCGCTTAACGCCCATTGTCTTCCAATTAAGGTTTTGAGCCGATTTTGCTCGATACGATTCTCAAGATCGATTCGAGCAAGTTAAATCTGGGTGGGCCTTTCACGGTTGTCTGTTTCGGCCTTTCTCTGTCTGGTCTCGGATCATTTTCGCTACTTTTTGCTCAGACGCCTCAAATCAAGTAGCCCACAACGAGGCAGACTAATAATTAATTTTCGGTAACGAGGAATACAGCTTCTCTTCGGGATTACGCATTTATTATAAGAGATCGCTTTGTTATACCTATGCAATCTTCAGTATGTATATCTGATTAAAAGAGCAAAAAATGTGCGTGGATCCTCTACTTCTATATCCAGATTTCTTTTCGCAGCTTTTTCTAAAGTAAGATGCTTTTCTAATGGATCTTAATGTCAAAGGCTTTGTGCTCCAGTTACAGATATGGAGCTGCAGAACGAACGCGAGCGCCGACTCCTGTCAACGTTTGACACTGAGCACGACGATTTATCAGAATAATGTGCGCGCCATTAACTCTTCGTGTCCTCACTTTCTATCAGTGCGAGTTTAGCGGATTTTCCTCTTTTTTTCTGTTCGGGGCTATACTGACTCTGATAGTTCGATGATTATTTTCACGACCGACTGTTGAAATGAAATTCAGCGAATTCCCGCAGCGTCTGCATTAACCGAAAAACAAAACGGATTGATTTATTTAAAGCCTCTACCCCTTCCCTTGAGAGTGTGCCGCGTCGTTCAGTCGAGTTCACGAAAGCCTCGCTATACTAAAGAATCCTCCGTCCAAACAACCGAAATCGATGTATCCACTCCTCGAGTCCGTGTATATCCCCCCTAATTCATCAAGTCCGAAAAATCCCATTTATATATTTTCGTAACCGGGTCGCACATAGCCAGATCCATCGCGCGCTCTGCGTTGTCTATAAATAAAGATACGCTCTCGCGAGAGCAAGCGGAGCCTCGCAAGAATAGATATAGAGGAAAATCATGCGGCGACTGTGGAGCGCATAAGATACACGCGTGTATATTACGCATATAAAGTGGACGCATATGTCGCGAGGTAACATTTGTCGAGCGGAGAAAGAGAGAGGGACAGAGCAGAGGATCATATTAATCCGGAGGCTAATGAGCTAGTCGCGCAAAAAGCTTCGGATTTTAGGTGACGGGCGATATTTAACGCGTCTCACGCTACTTCATCAGCTTCGATATCTCGAAGTGGATCAGTTGCGAGTGTCACTACATTCCTGCGGCGAAAATGCAGAATTTGTTCGACAAATTGAACTCATGGGATTTGTTAATGAGATGATTATAAATATCCTTATTTTTCTTTTATTTTTTTAGCCCTCATACTTGAATTTATTCATAGTTATAATTAATCAATTTAAACCTGAAACAAAAAATACCGAGGAAAATAGAGAAAGAGGCGAAGGGAGACAGGTTTGCTTGCGCGATGTTATAGTCGCACTGTTTATAAATCCTCAGCAATTATACGCTCGAGAAAGTGAAACCTCAGTTGAGATCCCTTTGAGAAGTAACGCACAAAGCCGATGTTATATTTTTAACAATCGAAAAAGCACATATGCATCCGATGTGTATAAATCACAACGGTGTAGAGAAAGCAAGATACACCGGCGTCGCACTTTAAAGACCAAAGTTCCGCTCGCTTAGCCCATGAGCTCACCCCTAAGCCGCTCACGAAATATCGCGAAAATTTGTCAACGCATATCCCGTGTATTAATAACTCAAACACTCTTCGTCCTACACAAGTATCGCATGAGATCAGTCGCGCCCCCTCCCCCCCCCCCCCCCAAATCACTACGCACCAGTATCTAATATACTCTCCAAGCTTTCAAAAGACTGCTCTACTTGGTATACCCCGTTGAAAATTCGGTACTTCTGAACAGGCGATCATCCGGGAAGGATGAGGAAAGATATATATATATATATAGAAAGAGAGAGAGAGAGAGAGAGAGAAATAAAAAATTTCTCACTCCGCAAAATAAAGAAGCCAGCTCCTTGGTGTATTCGGCTTCGTTGAAAATAGTTGCGCGTATAACGAACGGAAGCAACAAATAATGACGTACGCGAGGGCTGCTGCAAACAGTGCGTGCAACAGCTTAAATACACTCTTGCGCGCTTGGAGTTACGAGTATACATGTACAGACGATTGTCGGAGTGTGCGTGAGCCGACGCGCCCCATATAATTCCGACGATGTTTTTCGCGCGCAACATCACGGACGCCTTGGAACGAGCATTTCGCCGAGCCGGTGTTCATATTGTATGCGCGTGTGTGTTTGAGCGTACATATGTGTGCGCGCGCGCGGTGTTGGTTATATAGCGATGCTATAGATCGGTGGAGGGCCCTGGTCCAAGACAAACTTTTGGATGTGTCGGGCATTGACGATTTATCGCGGCGGCACGTGTCGCGCACGCACTGCAACTGCGAGTGTTGTCTATAGCGCTGTCGCGACCGAGATGCATTTATATGATCTTTCCATCTTCTCGCGACGACGACTCTGCGAGAGATTACTAGGCTGTTGTTCTGTCAAAGGATGAAGATGCAACGCTTTTTCTCACTGGCTTTGATGTTGCGAACCTCTCCTGCTGCATGTAAATGTATATGCGTAAGATGAGCTGTTTATTAAATTAGTGCACGGTGATGTAACTGTCTGAATTTAAAATTGTTTATTTGAGTTACGCACAGGAAAAGTATATTCATCTGTCGAATTATAAAGTGATTCGAAGTTACGCGATTTCATTAAAAATATATATTCAAATAAATAGTCAGTCTATTATTCTATGTAACAAAGTATGTGTAACGCAACAAAGTAAAATATTCTCCAATCGTAACTGATGATCGCGTAAAATATAGCAGCGAGTGCGCATATGATTATTATATAGACCGATGGAATCTTGCGCATGAAGTATTAAGTTGTAACCGACGCACTAAAACGCAGAAAGAAAAGCAAGTCAACGAGTTTCGCATGCACAAAATGTGTAAGAAAAGGGACGGACCTGCACGAGACGGAAAAGGCTGGAGGCCCTTATCGAGCCAGTCAACGATCATGAGACTCTTGCGTCGTTCTTTATCAAATTATAGGGCAGGGCTTGTTGAGACCCTCGTCTTTTCTGCTGCTTATCTGCTTGCTGAATCTACTTTCTTTAATGGACAAAATGCAACATTCGCTTGCCAAGGTGCCATTAAACTTTACGCACAGGCCCTTTATTACTTATGCGCAAGCCTCGTAATAAAGTTGTAGGCTTAATCTCAATAAAAAACTTAAACATTTTTATTTTAGAGCGCAGGAAAAAAAGTTCTAATTTACGATTCGACAAACCATTATTTTTTACCTAAACTTCTCAAATCGTAACAATATGTGACTTAGTTTTTATTGTTGATAACTTTACAACCCAATTAAACGCCCACAGAGAATTCAATCAAAAGCGCCATCCCAACTATCTACTTATCTTAATGAACCGCCAAGAGACAAATTGACAAAAAGACGACACAGCGGTAGCCCATCCCAATCTGAAGAGAATTGAGTTTGTCTTGCTCGAGTTTGACAGAGGAATTTTTGAGTACATACGAATCAGAGGAGAAGGAGAGAAAGAGAAGACAGGACAACGAAAAGACTGACAGTCGAGTGCGTCCATTGGCGTGTTTGTGTGTGTTCGCGGTGCGCGGTAATTAATGGGCAGTTTGGCGGTCGGCCGGACAGCTGTCCCCTTTTTTCGACGCGTCGCAGAACGGATGGAATCGCGGCTGCGCGGAAATCGTCGCCGTCCTAAGGCTAGACACGAACTCAAACGGACGAAAGGCGGAAAGACCAAGATGAATGGCTTCAGGACGAACTGGACAAGATCAATTGAATTTCTATTTAGACGCGTTCGCTCGCCTGCCTGCTCCTGCTGCTCTCTTTTCAGATTCAGCTAAGTTTTTCTATCGAGCGCGTTAATCGCATTACACATATTTTGTTTAAATATACATTTTTTTAGAGCTTTGATAACACTATTGAATGGTAACATTTTTAGTCAAGAACGTACGTGTTTGTAAAAAAGTTTGTATAGGGTCGTTCTGCGATGCATCGTTATTAAATTCGACATACATTCTTTACTTTTTTTCGCTTGACTCTGCCTCCGTAATAATCATCAGCCTTAGTTTGATTTATTAAATTATCAAATAGACTTGGAATTAAAAGATATAATGGTCCGATGCGTATTCAACAGTTACGTACGGAAGAAGGACTCTTGCTCCTTTTCCTTCTTAATTTTACTATACAAGGAACATTTCGAAAGAAATGTTAACATCAATAAATTTTTTCAATACACATAAAACACTTGTTTTCCGTTCATGTCTCATTTTTATATATTGACCATATTTTTAAGAATGTTAATTTCCCTTGTAAGGAACATATTCATTGTGAACACGGAACGTACAGGATTGAATATTGCCCCTTAAAAACTGATGAGTTATGCCTTAAGTATAAAGATATTTAGACAAAATGAGTCTTTTATATGTATTTTGACGATGTACGCTAAACGCTGTCAATTAATCGTAAACGTAAATCGGTAACGTAAATCAGAAACGTAAATCAGAAACGCATACAAGATTTATATCAAATTTAAATAATAATATATTAATATTTAAAACAACTTTCTGATACTAAAAAGGTTATATATAAAAAAGATCATCGTAAAATAATTATAATGGGGAAATAATTACAAAATAAAATTACATAAATATAAACCAGCACATCTGTGAAAAAACATGGTAATAAAATGTTTTCTATATCAATGGCCATCATTTTTATCGGTTTAAGTTTCGCACAAATACGCACAAAGGATAGTTGTAGATTATTGCATGAAAAGCCATTCGACCCACTATTGTGTTAAATTTATCCTATGCATATAACATAACTTGTTAAAAATGAAATAATAATTAAACTACAATTCGATAGCTCGTTTGTTTGAAACAACAATCCATGATACTGCTACTTTCACGATAGCAACTAAAATATTGTTAAATCTGGGGGAAATCACTTAGCAAAACCAAGCGAACTGTAAAACATAATAATATTGTTAAAATTCATTTAACGTTATACAGGAGAAATAAAAATTTTTCATTATTATTGTTTTTAATAACATACTTAAGAATTTGAAATTAAGATATAGATGCATTTAGGGTGATCCTCTTCACCTACATATCTGCGACTACTGTTGCATAATTATAATAAGATCATTGATACTCACATTAAACATAGTATTAAATCACTTAAATTAAAGATTAAGTAAGGAAAGAAAGTGAAGGAAAGCTTACTCACAAAAATGCTCTTTAATGAAAGACAATTTTGAATCTACAAAATAATGATTACTTGATAATTACTTACATGAAAACTGAGAGTAGTGGTCAATCTATCTATTGGAAGATTCAGGTAATAAATACATATTTTTTTAATTTAATAATAATAATAGGGTAACAAATAATATGATATCTAATGCTTAATGCATTTATCATTATTCACAATGCTGATGTGTTTTTCGTCTAGGCCGGAGTTACGATAAACAATCTGTTTTTCATTAGCATTGTGTCTAAAATTGTTATTTATTATTTTGAAAAGAAGTATAATTTTTAATTTCATCGTATTTATTTTTAACGTAATAATAAAGATGATGAAATGGAGTATAATGTCAGTGATACTCATAATTACTTTAAAACTCCTTGATTTTACAATGTGTCGGTCACGTTATAATATAATATATCTGAGAGGTAATATACCGGAACATATTGTCACGACCCAAAAACTTACTATGTCCTGACGATTAAAAGGTATTTTTATCGTAAGGACATCGCGCAGTTTTCAAATTTACTCATGATGGTTATCGTGCAATCGATGTTTCTTCTCCTATACACATTGAAATTGATTTTATTCATATCATAATTAATATAAATAGGATTTATTTTATATTAAATTTTAAGTCTTATTATAATATACATATAACATTGTATTTTATTAATACATAAAATGAAGAACAGACATTAATTTAGTGAAAGCTACACAATAATAATATAGTCTTTCTTGTACTAAAGAGTGTGGCTTTGATTATTATAGTTTATAATTTTTTTTACATCAATATGAAATACATTAATTCTATATGGAATAAAATAGTAATTTTATACAATAAATATTGTATAATAAACAATTAAATTTTAGAACGGTGGAACCTCTAGATTGTCTACTATCAAAAAAGAAAAATCACTTACAGTCAATAACCGATAGCTCTTATCGAACTCTTTCGTTGGCAGTTAAACAACGGAATGTTGCAATAATGAATATCAGTGTCTCTCAAAAGATTAAGTGCTCAGCTCATATCTTCTAACCGAATAGTTCGTATATTTATAATACATTTGAATTGTTCATTAAAATTGCATGCGTAGGCAAACAATGTTTGCAGATTGATATGCTGACACATTTGTATTCATTATTCATTGAAAAAGAAGACTGTATGTATGCAACTTTATCGAATTTATAATCTTTTGTGTTTTACTATTAGAACCAATGCAAAAAGAATAACAAACCTATAAATCATTGATGACTTCGTATGTACTTAATGGTATTTCTTGTAATCGAAATAATATTGGTATGTTCGTCGAATATACTATGATAAAAATTTAAAATATTTTGCTCGTTTTAAAAAAAAATACCTTCAATTTGATCTGCATTTAAGTCAGTTCTATCAATTAATCGATATGTACCAGAACAGTTTTAATTACAAGTCAACCCTGCTTCGACGTATCATTAGTGTCATGCTTTCTGTGTAGACTTTGCACACTAGCAGAACATCTCTCAGAGCTTTGAGACTCAGGTATAGTTAGAGAATGCGCTGGTTGAGCTATCCCAACTTCATTCACGTCAGATGTGAGACGACCGCGTCATTTATCTGGACAGAGAGAGCATTCCGACTAACGATGCATTGCTGTCGCTATTACTGTTGCTGTTATTGCACTGTTTCGCTAGTACAGTAGCACGTGTTTTCATTCTCATAGTATTTCAATAATTACGTGCGCATTAACGTAGTATAGTCGTATAGTTTTATCTATACTTTATTCGAGTGCTAATTATTGCAATATTAATCGAAGTAACGAACTCATTGGAGTGATATAGGAAACATCTATTTCTTTCATTTCAAAATATTTTTTAAATTATTATATATTATATACTTCGTATATTAAAAAACAAATTACATGAAAAAATGTATTGAAACTATGTCAAGGATATTAAATATCTTAACGTTTTTAAAGTGAAAGTATCGTTAGATAAGTCAACATAACATATTATGTATTATAATAACTTCCTAATAGTTGAGACATACTTAAAAAATAACGTTCGCAAAAGAAAAACGTTTCTTACTAACAGTGCATGCTACGTCAGTTTCGTAACCGTAACGTAACCAAACAGCAAAACAGTCGTTTTCAAACTGCTTCTCTCTTTCTTTGTTTGTATCTCTTAGTCTCATGTGGCTCAGCAGGGGTAGCGGATTCGTACCGTAGCTCGAAATCAACGCACACAAACATACACTTACACGTACACACAAGGATCAGCACAAGAGACCAAATGCGCGAGAAAAGAATGTCGCCTTGCAAAGAAAACCAAAGGGCATCAAGGAGGGTAAATTTAGCAGGACCATTTATCATAGCTCGTACTGACGATCTCACTCACTCTCTCTCTTTCTCTTTCTCCCCCTTTCTCTCTCGCTCTTGTGCATTGATATGAGTATCGACCGCTACGAATCTCCGACATTGCGATGGATTTTATTTATTTGTAATTCTTATCATTACAACACTTTCTTTAAATTATTTAAATATTATATTGTAAGTCGCTGTTACTTACATAAATGATGCTGTAATAATTAAATTAAAATTATTTATTTATTTAGAGTAACATGATCTTACATTACTAATGTTAATCAATGCAATATAAAATTCCTGCTCGTTAGTTTGAAAATGCAGGATAGAGGTGAGTCATGGATCGCCGTAACCTTAAATTCTAACTTATTAACTTAAAAGCTAATTTAAACTAAAAAGAAACAAACTTCTTTAATCGCATTAACGATGAAAACTAAGTAATTATTAATCTATCAGTTTTTCTATTTTTTAAGTATTTTGAATAAACTAAAATCTAGATTGATACAAAACAACCATATTATCATATGGCTTATCACGTAGTCGTACATGTATATTTCCTTCATCCCAAAACAGACGAATTTTTATCCATTAAAATTCGTGTAGATAATCCATTTAGTCTGAGATTGTTTTGTGTGTACAAATATCGCTGGCCATGGCACGTCAATATTTATCCCTGGGCATTCTATAATGCGTACGTAAAGTGTTCTCTTGGAATATGCTATAATGTCATAATCTGGGCTAAGCGCGAACTTTAGACACACCGACAAATGAAGAGTCTCACCGAACTATCTAAAAAAAAATTAAGAAAAATCCATATGCTGCTGCATCCACTCGGAACAATAGAGTGCGTAGAATATGAAAGACTCTTATTTTAAATAACACGTCAAATTACGAGTTCAAAGATGTATTTAAAAATGCATTAGTCAGTCCTATATTTTCGAAATTGTGAATGAAACAAAGTGTCAGCAATGCATCAATATCCATCCTGGGGTATATTGATAATGTCCCAATCCTTTCAATAATTAAACACCAAACTAATAAAATAATCTATTAAAAAGGTACATAAAAATTCAAGGAATATGTTTTATCTCTTAACTACAAAATCCTCAACCGCTATTGAATCTATTTAATAACACAATAATTAATTAATCGATCACCGCGTAGCGCTGCATCGATATAACTAAAGTGAGACCATAATTTTTCGATCTGCTAATTCTCAACGTCAGTCCGGACATGTGCCCAGCGGGATCTCTCTCTCTCTCTCTCTCTCTCTCTCTCTCTCTCTCTCTCTCTCTCTCATAAGAAAATATGGATTGACAGTAGCGCCGTTTTACAAGAAGAAAACGCGACAAGTCATGACCGTAAATAGGTTCATCTCATACGTAGGATGCATCTCTTGCGTATTTTCTAGGTGTATGCGTATTCGTTGACATCTACACGCAGTTCGACGGGCCATGTTAAATGCGCAACGCGTAGATCCTCCGAAAGATTGCTCAGCACTTTTTGCGCTCCGCCCCGGAACGCCCGCTTGCGTGTTCCTTGAATCTTGCATTAATCTCGCTTGTGCGATGGCCTACCGCCGTTGATCCAGTGCTCACTACTGAATTTGGAGAATCTAATTTGTTACTTGATTACTCAGAGTGTATATATAAATAACGATTTCCGCTAATTTCTTTTTTGTGACCATACTTATATTAAACCACTCGGTGCATTTGAAATTGTATAAGGCAAACTTGTTTGCAATTATAGATCATATGCATAGAATCGAATATCGGTTTGATACCTTCCTAGTCTCTAACAGTCAATTTCGCAAGGAAATATAACTAGAACCTCGAGAAATTAAACAAGCTATTTTCAAATAATTGCTATAGCTCCCGACTTTCCCTGGTAAACTAGTCTGACTTGGTCGCTATAGGTATAGATTAAATCGACACACCGGGGTATAAATGTACAAACGCATGTACGCGAACTGAGCACAGCAAACAAAGTATAGATCAATCGAGGTATAATGGTCGAGTGTAGAGGAGAATGGTGACACCGCCTGGCTCCCTGATATTTCCAATTTTCTCGAATGGTTGACGCCTATTCCTTTGTCGTTGCGCTGCAGAGTCTCCCTTTTGCAAGTTTTCAAGGCTCGCATATGTCGCGTTAAAGCGCAAAGGTCCGAATGCGGTTGGACTGATTTTCCCGAACATTTTTTCTAATATAGTTATTTTTCCGAGCATCGTACATTAGGGAGGGTCATGCAATGCCGGATAAAAGTAAAAAATTAATGAAAAGTGTTGCTATATGCGCGAATGAGTAGTCGTCGTATTTTATGTTTTAAGTAATGTTCTCATAATATTTTCAATTTCAATGTTTCGATTTACTTTGAAAATGATTATTTAGAAAGTACTTGTTATATTAACTTCTCGCGTATGTAGCTTCAATATGCGAAATTAATTTCCTACATCTTAGTATAGATTAATCGATCATTTAAAAAATCAGTTAACAACCTCCATAAACTTGCCAAGTAAATTGTCTCTCTCTCTCTCTCTCTCTCTCTCTCTCTCTCTCTTGGACATCTTCATCAGATTGTCGCACGTTCGATTTGAAGAGGCTTTGCCGACTTCAGAGCCATACCGAACGATGCAAATTAGTACCTCTCGCTGTGATGTATACACATAGCCAAAGACTTCTAAAATATTTCTAAACAAGCGCAGCAGTAAAAATGTAAACTTCGTCACGGCATAAATCGCAACATAACGGAAGAGACAGTTCGCATGCTTCCAGCGAAACATTCCAAGAACTAATAACTCTCTATACCTATACCTACAACAAAGATGTAAAAGCATGACGACGTCGTCCGTCTGTTGGACACAAGGACCGCCGTTGCAGTCCAGGAGTGAAAGTTTTACAGCACTGGCATCATTGTGTAAGCTCTCTGTATCTCACTTTTAAACTGCATCCTTATGTAGGCGCGTGCGCGCTTTTACGCCCTATACCTGAATGTACAAACTTACTGCTCCATGCCAAAGGTAAATACAACGAAGCTGTATAATGTTGTTTGGACCAGGTAGAATATAAAATTGGTATACTGAGAGGGGCGCGTGGCTAAGCGCGTGTCCGGTCAGCCGTTATTTCCAAAATAGAGTCATAAAATTTACGAAAAGCCTGGTGTTTAGAACACTTTCGTACCGGATGGAGGGATGCAAAAAATGTCGAAAGGAGAGAGTGCATGAGAGAGAAAATTGAAACGGTTAAATTTTCTATTCTCTGGGAGTTGTAAATATCGCAAGACAGAGATTTTCTGTACCTTCACTTTTTCAGCTGTTAAAGCCTTGCGATATATGGAGACCCGTTTATTTGGCTACATCACTCGCTCGAATACTTTCTACAAATTTAGAGCGAAATAATTAATAAAATTATTTTGGATAGGGTCGCGTCTATGATAAATGTTCAATTATTGATTTTCGATGATCAAATAAAAAAGATGGACAAAAAAATTCTTTTCAGCCAAACAGAGTTCATATGTCAGAATACGGAGAAAAGTCTTATGTCGGTGACGTCTTTTTCTCCAGCTATATTGCCCTATACCTGTGACTATTAATCAACCCTCCTCCTAACCTCCTCTCTCGTCTGTTCATAAACGCGTGCGCGTACATTTAGCGCTTGTCCGTTCCTTTTTTCTCCTTGCCCATGTATTCGTTTCATTCGTATTTTCATTAATCCCACTTTTCATCCTCTTCGGCCTGACAAAGTAGAACGAGAGACTATGTAACGTCGTATAGAAATGTGAACTTGATTTTCACTATTTATCTGAATAATTCTCTCGTTGATAACATTTTTTTATTTCTTTTTCGATGAAAACAATGTATTGGTTAATTATCTCATAAGATTCAATTTAATAATAGTCAGTGCCCGGCCTATACGAAACGATTAACAGACACGTTGAGAACAACGTGTAAGTAGCAAAGAGCTCGATCTGCAGTCGGGCGATAAAGAAAAAAACTTGATTGATGGTCATTTGTCGCCACCGTCGGTGTCCATGCAGACGTGGCTCTGTGGACACGCGCAGCCGCATTTACGTTTGCGTATATACAGACAGAAAAGAAAAACGGATCAAGTCGTCGTGATATAATTAATAATAATCGTTTTCTCTCTTTCTCTTTTTTTTTCTTGGGGAGAAAGAAAACAGGGAGAGAGAGCGAGAGAAGGTATATGAGGGGTGCATTCAGAGCTGCTGTATGTATGGGTGTGTTTCGGAGGGCGGACTGACTTCATTTCGACGGTTAGATAATCATTAGGTTATGCGCATTTAGTGGATAAGCGAACTTGCCCTTTTATTTATTGGCTTTGTTCGGACTGATTGAGTTGTACACTTATTCGAGTACAAAAGATGATTTAAAACCATAACACCATAATAAAGCTCATTATACTTGCTGGACTCCGTGTTTCACTTTTATGGACAACTGTTTTCCAAATGGGCTTATCCTAATTTCAATTGCTGTAAAATTCAAGATTGTTTAATTATCGATATACCCACCTTCAATAAAGTTTCGATAACTTCTTATTTACTAAATTAGAAAAGCTCAAAATTATACTTAATTTTTTCAATTAAATTTCTATGAATTAGAGAAAAAACGAAAACCAGTCCTCATTTTTTCCCTTTACCTCTTACATGTACGCTAACTCAGAACCATGCGACAAGAGTCCGCACTACTATTCGGGAGCTAGAAAAATTTGACCCAGACTACCGCCTGGCGACAGCAATATCGTGAACACATGGTCTCACCCATTCTATATTGTACAATATACCTAGAACCGCGAGAGGTCCAGGGGCAAGATATGCGTGAATTCAATATGGGATCTCTCGGTGTGTCAATAGACACGCTAATAGTGGGAGGGGTATGTATATCGGGGGTGGCAAAAACTCGCTCTCCCGACAGCTGATGAACAGGGGGCCAGGCGATAGTGCTTGTACCCCCTCTGTAGATTTCACAGAGACACCGGCACGCGTCCACCCAGGCGGGAGGCGCTAGCCTAAGTATAGGTACCAGAGAGAGAGAGAGAGAGAGAGAGAGAGAGAGAGAGAGAGAGAGATGGGGTAACAGTACTACTGCCTTCGTGTTCTTTCTCTCAATGCTCCCCTCTCTGTAATGCTTACCCCTGGCTCTCTATCTCTTTCTCTGTCTAGCCGCCTACTCCGCTGTGCAATAAACCGGTGAAAGTTTTCGGGGACCCATTGGCACGCGCGAACCCCTCGATATTGCTAGCACATTCGGACCCAGGGGCTTGTCGGAATATCGTCACGGGGACACAAATCATTTCGCTTCATTGTGCGACGCTGGCTGCATGAGCCCCAAGCGACTACCGCTCTTGAGTCGCATCGCCAGAACCGAGCTGACGTCCAACCTGGTCAACACGCGCTGGAGATAGAGCCGTCAAATTTCGGCATGTTTTCGAATCTCGTGCGTGAATAGTGTTTCTTCGAGTATTCGTGAAAATTCTGTGCTAACTAGTTCCTACATCGGGACGGAAATCAAGATGACAAGTTCTGCCTACTATACAAGCAACGACACTAGCTACTGGCCGTACTCTTATTCGATGCAGGATTCTTACCCACAGCAGTCGACGTATCTCCAGGAGTCCTATTCCTATAACTCGTACTTGCAACAACAGCAGCAACAGCAGCAAAGTCTACCCCAGCATTATCCTCTACAGGAGCGATCGCCGTTAGCGAGTGTTCCCCGTCAGGCAAGTCCATCTTATGCGTCCAAAACTTTATCGGAAGCAAGCCCACCGACCTCAAGTCTCCTAGAGAAGCTGCTCCGCCATGGGAAAGAGGCCGTGCCGGATAACTACGCGAATAGTGCAGTGATATCAAAATCGATTCCAGCAACAGTATCGGATTCTACGAACTCGTATATCCAGTGCCAAACGCCACCCTATACCCCGGGTTCATCTGCATCGGATAGAACATCACCGATGAACTCGGTTCTCGGGGACTCCTGCTCTCAGGATCGGTTCCCCTGCACGAACGCACGGTCGAGTGGTTTGAATTACCCGCAACAAAGCTATTCCGGTTATGCGCATGCGCAGAACGTTGTTGGATACGGAGCGTCTAATGTTTCCGCGTTCGAGGGATGCGCTTCGGCTTATGGTAATGCGTATGGAAATAATAATAATAATAACGTTATCAAAAGCAGTACTCGCGATAGTAGTGAGTATGAAGATGAACCTATGACTGCTGAGTTTCCCTGGATGAAATCAAATTACGCGTCGGGTAAGTAATGATCTAAACAATTGTTTATATCCATTACATTAATAAAAAACATATGAACATTAAATCAACGAATTTATTATAATGAAACATAGATGGCACTAACTGTTGCATTATTAATATTTGCATTAAATATGTTTCATATTGATTGTACCGAGCAAAACTATTTTTTTACCTTTCACAAAATATATATTTAGAACTCAAAACATTTTGTGTAGAATAATCGAACTATACAAAGATGAACAATCGTAAAACAGCAATAATTTTCGTCGGCGTGATGTAGCAAGTAATAAAAACTACATTCATATGGGCAATAATAAACATCGTAAAATAATTATCTTTTGTCTGAACAGGATCGGACCAGAACAACGCAGCTCAGAAGCGCACGCGTCAGACGTACACTCGCTTCCAAACATTAGAGTTAGAAAAGGAGTTCCACTTTCACCGTTATCTAACGCGTAAACGACGCATCGAAATCGCGCACTCGCTTTGTCTGTCCGAGCGCCAGATTAAAATCTGGTTTCAGAACAGACGCATGAAGGCTAAGAAGGATGGTAAACTCGACTTCGGCTCACCCGATCATCTCGCCGACGACTTGATTTCACCTGACGATCATGCGCCCACCCTCATGACTAACGGCAACAGTAATACCTCGACAATGATGCTCCAAAGCCGCAGTCTTCCTCAACATCGTCACCCACAGGAGCAGCAATGTCATCTGCAGCAGCCGATACACCCGAGCTACGTAGACTATCAACATCAGCTTCCTCAGCATCACCAGGTCCAGCATCAGCACGGTTACGTCGAGGCCGATTACCATCAGAGTGGTTACATGCAAACAGACAAGCTCCACACCGGCTCGTGAAACGGGAATTCCGAGCAGCTGACCCCGAGTGGCCGGGGCACACACGCCACCGCCATCGATGATTTATGGCCGAGACCCGAGCGGCCCACGCCAGGTATATACGTACGCGTATATAAAATGACCTTTTTTCATTCTCTCTCTTTCTCATTTCCTTTCATTTTTCGAATTGCACAGTGAGTTTTCGAATTATTTCTGAGTTACGCGCCCTCGTATAGATTTTTGCGTACGTCATTCCGAAAATATTTTGACGCGAGTCGTAATTGCGGGATGTTATTAATAATAGTTGCAGGATGAGATCGAGGTGGCGCTGATCTTCTCTCTCTTCGTGTACCTCTACGGAGTTGGGAAAAGGTTAATGCATGTCAGGGGAACAATTTTACGCGATTTTCGGATAATCGTTTAAAACATTGCGATGCTCATAATTGAAGAGAATATTTGAGAAGCTAGAAGAAGGGTTTTATAAAAAATTCATTGGAATACAAATTTTGTAAGAAAATCCATCGACGCTTCAAAAAATCTTAAAAAAAAATTTATTCATTTATCGATATCACAAAGATCTCGCGGCAAAAGGTCTCATAAAAGTTGCCTCTTATTTGAAAAAAGAAGAGAACCGCAGTATTCGGGGTGGTTGGAAGTTCGAGGGGTTACCACGAAGGGGAATCTCGGAGGGTGGGGGTTTCCGGCGCGCAGCTGCACGCTATGTCTAGCTCTGGCAACGCTTTGTGGAAAGAAGATGGCCGTGGATACCTGGAGTGCGCCGCGTGGTCTCTAGCGTTTCTCACTGTATTTCCAATCGAAACTCAAATTTGAAATTCGAGATTAATCCTTTGCGAGTTAGGCCGTGGTGCGATCGAGTCAGTGTTGCAAGAGTTTATCGAGGAACAATTCTGAACGCGTGCACGTGTAAATCAAACGAGTAGAGTTGAGAAATATTTCAATTGAACAGCATTTACGCAACGAGATATGGAGTCTCTTTTTCCCTCTCGGTGCTCGCGCAATTATTAATGTCAGCGAGTCAGACTATTCAAGGAAATCATTCGTTAAATGATTTAAGGCGCGATGCCGAGAAAGGGCACGGAAGTGAAAGTCTGCCGCGTGCATAAGCGGGTACCTGCGCTTACGTACTCGTGAGTTCTTTGATGCTCGCCGCGTAAGAATTTGTGTATATAATTCGCTCTTGCGAGATATTTTGCGAGGGTATAAAGAACATTCGTCGATATACATTTTTCTCTGAGATATGCCTTTTTAATCGATGAGTAAAAAGTGATTTTATTTCTGAATTTGCAAGGTGAGAATGTTCTTAGTAGGTGACTGCACTACCGGACACGATTTTATGAAAACAAAGACAGATTTGTAAATATTAAATATACTTTTTGATACACAAATACCAATGTCATAAATTTTTATTATCATCTCAAGGTTAGATCTCTCACTAGCTGTGAATTATGTGTATTAGTAAATAATCATATTTTAGTATTTGTGCCTTGGATCGATAATATTTAATAATGTCTATTTTTAGACATACTATTGTAAATGTACAAATTATTATCTAACTTGTAAATAATAGGTATTATATATGCTAATATTTATACAAATTAAGAATGTATTTTACAATACTAACTTTTGAAATACGTATAGATTAAAAGTAAATGTTTTTATACGATTATTCCGTAAACTTGCTAGTCGACTAATTATAAAAATATTATATTTTTACAGTGAAAATATATTATAAGAAAATTAACTCTTTTCAATGTGTATAATTCAAATGGTTAGAGTATTTACGCATCTATAACATTATCAATTTTTTTCTTAAATACAATGCAATCAAAAATGAATGTAATTACATTCTTAATAACTAAAGGAACCATACATTAGTATAGTCTTATGGCTCTTTAAATAGTATGTGTCTATACTATTTAAAGAGCCATATATGCAAAGAATGCAAGGGTCATTTTCTACTTGACTAATAGTTTCCCGTTTGCTTCGTAATTCATCATAATAAATAGTTCGAAGTCAGTTTACTAGAGTCTTTAGATTAAATATAATCTCTATTTCTTTGAATAATCAATTTCAAATGAATTTTTTTTCTATTATATAATATTACATCAATTATGTATTGTAAATATTGTATATCGTTAATTGATACTATGTATATTTGAAATAAAAAAATATTTTTCACATATAAATTTTCTAAATTTCTAAAATTGTTAGTTTATAAGATTAATAAAATTACTAGTGCTAGTTGCAAATGTTAAGAAAAATATAATTCTATTATGTAGATAAAAAAGGGTTACCCACAACTCTATTTTGTCAAGTGATAAAACATGTATCACTATAAAACGAGTTAAGCTTGATCGCTCAGAATATAAAGCATTAGAAGACCCTTCACATAATGCAGTTCATTGCAAAAACAGGAAACATCCACACGCTCGCATCAGCGGCACGTTTTATAGGCGATTGATTCATGGGAATTTCTTTGGATGCGCCTCTTTTTTGCAGTTGTCAACAGCTTTATTAGAAATTCCGATGACGTGAGGTCCACACGAGTTGCAAATGAACACAGGCACGTACTTGAGCCGGTCACTGGTCGTTCCAACGGTTCAAATGCTCCAATAATGCGGTTTCTTATAGCAGTTTCTTTCATTTACGGTACTGAATTGCACCAAGTGACTTGTACGACTTTGTTGAAGAGTTGTGAACAGTATACCTATATGGCCGCTTCTGAATCCGCAGTGCCGCAGTACACCCTGAGACAAACGAGCAAAATGTATTTATAGATCGAGATTATTCGTGGTGACCTTAAAAGGTTTGACGATCATTCATTTGCTAATTCAATATTTCATGGCCATATACGGTTTGTTTTCCAGATTTACCTCTGAAGTTTGAGATTTACTGCTGATTTAACACATACTTCTGTTGAATGCTGGAAAAATGTTCAAATTTTATTTACTTCTTTGTACGTGGTTTCAACGTCGATCGGTGGATGGAGTTTCGAGTAAAAATGTCATACAGCATAGAGCTCTTGATATACTCATACAGAGAGCCATCAAATTTATCTCTTAACTGTTTTGATTTGTTAAAAAATCGATCAGTTGCGAAGAATATATGAACTATCGCATCGGATAATTATTGAAAAATTTTCGAGATCGTAAAGAGTTTCGAAATCGTAGTTATTCTAAAATGTAAAAAGTAATTGTATTCGTCAGCCCTGTGTCTTGTTAAAATATATGCGATTCATAATCAATTGAAATGAAATACAACACATGCCGATCAAAAGTATATGTAAAATAAAAAGCATGCTGACCGCTAAAGATTCAAAGAGTGCACGAAGGCAACTTCGAGCGAAGAAGTATGCACAGAAGGTAGACGACGAGAACAGAGGTGGAGAACGAAAGGGAGAGAAAAAACGGGCACGCAAGTTAGTGGCATATGGAGGGGAATCCCCTGTGGAGCGCGAACTGCTATAGAGACCGCGAGACACTACCGGACAGCCGACCGAGGAAGCGGAGGGGGGCAGTTTCAAATAGTGGGGATGGACGTACGAGAGTTGCTTCAGTAGTAGGGATGCCAAGGAGGCGGGCGCGAGTTTCAATTCAGTCGGGAACCTCCACTCGCGCCTCATCTGGTGGACGAGCTTTGTACTAGCCAAGACTATACAGTTTATGCGTAGATCATTCCTAGATTACCACTCTTCAGGTGCAGCTGAATTTTAGTATACATGCTTCGGAACCTGATGTTATACGAATATAAGTTTTGCAAGAGGATGCGTTATGCAACATTTTATTGAGGAACGTCATTTATTGATAGCTGTTGTTAATAAAATGGTGATTTGAACGTTATTATAATTTCTTGCATTTGGGTATGCATATTGATGTTCGTCTAATTAAAATATGTTATTAAAAATATGCGAAATGTATTTTGATGTGTAATCGTTAATAGTTGATCAAATAAACATGACTTTTATCGATCTGTGAATCAAGAAAATTAATCATGATTCTTATTGCGCAGATTATATTTATAGTCTCTTAAAATCTTAAAATATAAACAATATTCATACTTTTATGCTATTTTATTAAAGTCATTTCATGCAATTTCATTGCAGAACCACCGAGATAATAAAAAAATTAGATTAAAATAATGAGTAAGAAATATTTTTAAATTATTAACTACTGCAACTGTTTGTGTATATACCCGTAAAACTTCCACTGCAAGACCGTAACTCAACTACCTATATTTTTTCAACCCACATGTTCGACACTACTTTTGCAAAAATTCTCTAGGATCTACAGTCTCAAGAAATGAGGAGAAAGAAAGAGAGGCAGAGCGAGAGAGAGCGAAAGAGCGAAGATGAGGGCTCCGCCTCCTACGGCTGACCTCCTCCTCTCCCCTCTACGCTTGTGTGCACCTCTCTTTCTCTCTAGCCCCCCTTTTGCAACATCATGCTTCTCTCTCTCTCTCTCTCTCTCTCTCTCTCTCTCTGTTTTATCTATCCTACTCTCCTTACAACGTTATACAGATGCATCACCGAATTCACGATAATTTTGAAAATATCTTTATCCATGCTTTTACCTGAACGTCGATTATCTATGAAGTTACTATTCTCACAATTTTTGCCTTAAACCTCCTACACTTTTGTAGATCCATTCTCTTCTTTCCATGTAGCGGTAGCAGCAACGAGGCAACAGGTTTGAATTTATGGGACAATAAAGAGTGCGCTGTACGTTTATACATGTAACGCTTGTCTTCGGTTTCTCTCTCCCTCTCTATTCGCATCCCTCTATCTCTTCCGTTTCTACTGCACTTGTCTAAGGAAGACACACGACTAACTGCGAAAGGAGGAGCGCCGTGTTTTGGGTGTTTAAGAGGCGAGAGAAAGAGAATAATAAGAAAAGGAAGACAGAGAGAAAGAGAGAGCGGCGTGAGCACGGGGCTATCAAACTCTCATAAAACTGTCAGCCGCGACCGCCACCGGTCTGACTTATGCGTTCCCCTCTCCACTTGCACGCGACCCAGGGAATCACTGTAGACGATCAAACTGCAAGGTGTTTGCGTCGGATGAAGAATTTTACGCCGGGTTGATTTGACTTGAAAGAACTGGATTGTTTGAATCCATTTTTGGAAGACATAATCAGCCTTCCAGATTTGGCTTATGCAAATAAAATTATTTAAAAAAAAACTATTAAACAAATGGTCAAAACTGTTACGAAAAAAATAGAAATTAAAATGAAACTATACTGAAGCTATTTTAAACACATAGAAGCACTTTAAGCTCGCTGATACCATCTGACTATATCTAACGATGATGTCCATGACGTCCAGCATCCGTGTTGCCTCGTCGGCAAGAAGAACAAGAATAAGAGCATACAATCCCACTCTTTCTCGCTGACTGCCCCCCACCACCCCGGGAAACTCCGCTGCTTCCCGAATATCTCTCCATTAGCCCCCCTGACGTGTTCTCCCTTCTCCTTCTCCCATCTCGCTCTCTCTCTCTCTCTCTCTCTCTCTCTCTCTCTCTCTCTCTTCTAACACACACTATGCAACGCACTCACATACTTGCACACACACCCCTCTTTACTCCGCTTGTCACTGTCGGCAGAGAGCGGGCGGTAGCTACAACATCGACTGTGGCGCGACGGCGCTCTAGAAGGAAAAAGAAGGAGAGAGAGAGAGAACGGGGTTGAAGAATCCAGCGCGCCGGCGAGAGAGACCAATCAAGGTTTGACGAACGACGGGGATTGGTCGTCGTCGCCACTGCCGCGAGAGAGAGAGAGAGAGAGAGAGAGAGAGAGAGAGAGAGAAAGAGAGAGAGAGAGAAAAGTTCTGACACGCTAGCAGCGCTCGGCACGTGACAGCTACCGCGCGCGAGCAGCAGCAGCAGCAGCACACGCCGGCGGCCTGCGCTTGTCGAGGATCCGCGAGGCCTGCCTCTCTCAGTACGATACCACCGCCTTCCGCGCACGCATCGCAGTCGCGACGAGCACTGCACGCATTAACGATTCGTCGCTTCAAGTCGAAGCACCTGCAGCACTTCGCTCTGCTGCTTCTCACCTCAGTTTATTACTTTTTTTTTCATTTTTTAACAATTGTGCTAAACCACTGAGCTGTTACCGTTACTCAACACTATCATCGATCGACTTGTTTGTTCACGCCAAGTTCATAGACACCAAGTGCCAAAACAAGAGACGACAAAATCGCGAGTGAGAGGATATTTTTTGTGCGATCACGCGCAGAGGGTTGTCGTGCGTTCGCCTGGTAGCGCAGCCCGTGGATGCAGGGGGAGATCCGATAGGGCCTTTGCTGCCCCACCGCGAGCTCTCCCTCTCTCTTGTGACTCGTAGCCAGCCACAGCTTGCTCGCTCATTCTATCTTTTTCTTTCTTTCTCTCCTCTCTCTCTTTCTCTCTCATTCTGTCTTCCCGCAGTCTATAATTGCCGCTGCTCTCGAGCTCGTAAAGAAGCGGAAGACAGTTTTATAGCCCTGGAAGCACGTGGTGGCGTGCGGCACATCGTAAAGCACGGCTTCTCCGATAGATACACATACGATCCCTTCGTTATTGAATCGTTCTACGAGGGCTAAAAGCCACGAGTGTGTGCAGCCACTTGACGCCGTGGATACAGTGTGATACAAGACAGGGGCGCTTAAAAATTTTTTCTGTTATACGTGGTGAACGTTTGCAAAGACTCGGTGCGAGATGCCGATCTCACTGTCGTGCGGTACATCGTGAGCCCAGTGTCGGGTACATATAACTGAACGACAATGACGCGACTGTAGTAGGAGTACAGAATTCTCGCGACAGCTAGTCCTTCGACGATAATCATCACCATCCTCATCATCCTCAGCCATGAGTTCCTACCAGTTCGTCAACTCGCTCGCGTCTTGCTACGCGAACGCACAGGCCCAGGCTCAACAGCAGCAGCAACAAGGTCCACGGGGTACAGCTGCGTCTCCGGGCGAGCCTTTGCAAGCGGCCTCGCCAGCAGCGGGTGCCGATTATTACAACCCGAACGCAGCAAGCACGGGCTATCCGACCCCCTGTTACTCGCCTCAACAGCACTACCCACAGCATCCTTACGCCACTCCAGCAGCGAGCATGCAACATACCGCTCCTACGGGCATGATAGACTACACGCAACTACAGCCTCAGCCCCGACTCAGCGCCACGGCGACCTCACAGCACGCGCTTCACGCAGCCCAGCAAAATCAGCACCATCAGCAGCATCTGCAACAGCAACAACAACTACACCCGGACCCCACGAGTCCGCTGCTCCAAGCAGCCGCGGCTGCGGCCGCGGCGACGGCTGCTTCCGCCTCGAGTTGCAAATATGCCGATTCAACGGCCTCAACGAATGTTGCTTCGCCTCAGGATTTGACTACCTCGGCGAACGCGAGAAACAGTCCCGCGCCCGGTCTGGGACCCGGGACCAGTAAAGCTGCTGCCGGTGGGCAGCTCACCGCGCCGGCTGGAGGATCGTCGAGGTCTTCGGCTGCGGCGGCTGCATCAGCCTCGTCGCCCCCGAGTGGAAGTGGCCGAGGTGGCGAGGGTAGCTCCACTCTGACTACAGCTTCGTCTGCTTCCTCGCCAGCTTCCTCGACTTCCAGCACCAGTAGCACTGGCAATAATTCCTCGAATAAGGGCAACAGCTCCGGGGGTAACCCACCACAGATCTATCCTTGGATGAAGAGGGTTCATATTGGACAAAGTGAGTATGGTTTCGTTCATTTTCTGTAAATCACCTATCACGCGGAAAGAGCAAATTCCCGTAACCGGTAGATCACGAATAGGGAAAGAACGTTTCGAAAATATTGTCTTTTAGAGGAATCCTCGTGTATTTATATATTATTATAGAATCTATTAGAACTATACGGTCTTTTTCCTTTCGCAAACTACGTATACTTTAATGTAGAGATTAATTAAATTTCGAACTCAATGATACGGCACCTATCATAATAAAAACAGTGAGCTTTCAACTATTCTCATTATCCGTTAACAATTCATTGTGTGAAAATACAGTCGATACACTTGAAAGCATTAGCTTATGACAATAGATACCCGTACAGCGTCAATCGTAAACAGGTCGTATTAATAATGCTATTGCATTTTCAGAATAAGTGACTCAAGTCAATATGTTTGATAAGTTGCAAGATGAAATTGCAAAATACGATAAAATTAGATTTATACATGTGACGTAATACTCATTGCATGATTCAAATCGCTTGTATAGAACGTCATTTTATCCTGCGCGCTGCACACATTTATGTGTGCTGTAATTACTCAACAGAAGTATAATTAGAATTTGATTCTGAGCTACGATCTATTGTATTCTCAGGTCCGTCTTAGCGTCAGATCATGCAACGTCTGAATATTCAAATCATTATTTTTAATGATATTACACTATCTGTAAAAAATTTCAACTCCGCCCAATTCTCTCCTTTCGCGAAACTTTCGGCGATACATCTAAGCCTATATAATATGCACCAGTAGTCTCTCTCCCATGAGCATAGCTCTGATAGGACCATACGCATGTACGATATAAAAAGTGAGCGAGATCCATGTGTGGTCGGCTGCAGGCGTTCGCATAAAGAGAGGGAAGTCGCACATGTTCCTCGCGAAGCGACGGAGATATTTTTTTTCAAGTCGAGATAGAGTCCGTTTCATGTGCCGGCGGCGGCGGCGGCGGCGGCGGCGGCGGCAGTGGCAGTTGCCACACGTCGCTGCCCGTTATTTATATGAAAGCAACGCCGACGCTCCCGATGTTTAAACAAAGTACTCTCCTTGCCTCGATCTTCTAGATTTAAAATTTTCGGAAAGAATTAGCATACGCGAGTAGGCGCTATATACTACGATACATCTCGGACCTTCGCCTGGATAAATCACCGGATCAGAGCGGCCGAGCGCGAGTTCTCAGTCATTTTTCATGACTATAAATATCTCTGATTAATGGCTGTTTTTGAATATCAACAACCGGCTGTATGCTACGGCATTTTATACTACTGATAGTTTTTTGAAAAATGTGGGAGATGAGACTAATTCCTATAGCGCAAAGTGTCTCTTGTACACTATACGCAGGGGCACGAGGAGATGACTCTATGATGTGTGTATATCGTGAGTATCGAGGTTGGAGGGGGCTTAGCAAGAGAATGCGAGGATGTTAATGATGGATTATTGTTTTAGAATGGCTGTGAACGCCTCTTGTTTTAGCGTTTCGTCGGGCTTGTGTGTTTTCTCTGTCTGTACACACGGACACGCGAATCATTGAGAAAACTATGGCTAATACGCAATTTATTTTTCTATTGGAAATTCACGATTGCTCGGTATGTTTGGTTAATTATTGTTACTCTTAATGTTATTCAACGCAATAATGTACTACCGCAACGACGTGTTAATCGTCCGCGAATATACACGACAATAGCTTGATAACGATAAGCAACGAAACTACCGAGCATTTGTTTTCTCCGACGCACAAGGTACACATATACCAGAGGCATGAGTAGAATCGTTTATTCATCTCTATATATTTTTTCTTTTGTATGTTCCTTCAATGATTCCCAGAGACTCAACAGTCCCAAACGAGAAATCAAGCGCGCAAATAACAAATGATCCCGAGGTGTTGATACACATAATACACAGCCGCCTATCAACGCTGTATTACACTCCGAAAAACTACCGACAACTCGAACAATTAATATCACGACTTAAGCATCCATTAGGCAACCCGTCACATTAAGATTCAAAGTCGATTCTTTAGCGCTCGTTACATTATACCCACGTTATTTCATCGGAAAACGATGTACGTTGAAAAAATACAAGAGAAGAAGCTGTACGACGCACAGAGACACACGCATATGCACATGAACACAACCCCGTGAACATCCTTTCGAGAATCAATCATCGTTTTGGCATTCCCGAGATTCCTAACCGATCTAGCCCCAAGAAATTCGCAAGATGCGCGCGGCGGAGAAGCTGCACCTGCCCCCGCAGTTCAAAGCTACATCCGAGATAAGAGCGAAAGAGAGAAAGAGAAAGAGCACTGCGTTCACATTAGTCGTCGCGTGATTTACTGCGAGGCCAGTATGATTCAGTCAGCGGAGAATTTGACGAAGAATTAATGGTATTATGATATCGTGTGTAACTCTATGTATGTGCGCCAGGCCATAAATCAGGGGGCCGTATTGTGGGGGCCCTTTCCTTCGTCGTCTTCGTCGTCCTCTACCTTCTCTTCCGAGGCTTTCGCCGCTCGCCCATGTATACGCGTGTGCGTGAGAGAGTACATCAATACACTGGGCATCGAAGAGGTTTCGGGGTCCGCTGCTGCTTTGTACCCGCCTAAAGAGCTTTTGTGTGAAAGATCGCGCGCGCGATCATTCTTCGTTTCGGAGATAATGTAAAAATATGAATGGGGGTTAGATGTGGGCCTGATTTCATGCTTGGATTGTTTTTTGAATTTGCGTTTAAAAGTACATCGCAACTAATCTCGTCGAAGCGTGAAAATTGGAGAGGATTTTTAAAACGCGGAAAACCTTTTAGTTTGAAAAAAGTACTGCTTGCCCGTAAAGTCATTATTTTCATAATTCATCGGAAAAAGTACCGGGAAAAATCGGCATAGAAGGGAGTAAAAATGTGAAGACAATCAAGTCTCAGTTCACAGTGATGAGTGCTTCAGTTGCGATACAACTCAATCCATTTATATCAGCTATTATCCGAGTAGTCGTGTAATTATTAACGTGATTCTAGGTAACTGTAATGAAAATAAAAATTCGTTTTTGGCATCACTAAAGCTGGTATGATCTACCATTGAAATGAGGGAAAAAATATTCAATTTTTGTGAGAGACAAGGGGATGACGCGAAAATTGCAAAGAAAAATTGCAGACGAAATATGTAAATCGAACGAATCGAAATAAATACCGTAAAAGAGCTTCAATTGATTCATCGGGTTCTCCACTCGTCTAACGATACGAACACGCGTAAACGATCTCTCGTAAGAAAACAAACTACACCCGCGCACGCGACGACGATCAGCCGATGCTTTACGAGAATAGTATTCCAGAATCTTCGGATGGAATTTTTGTTCCCGTTGCGAGCCTCTATTTATAGGGGCAACTTATAAATCAGTATATATCGCGCGAGTCTAGCGTTCTAGAAGTAGGGGAAGATGCGAGACTGGAAAAGGAATGGGATTAGAAGCCAGTTGAGATTGAAAGCTGAGAATGATAGCAAACCTGTATAGTAGCAGGGGAAGCTATACAGGCACAAATTCTCTCGAACGTAACTTTCATCAGAAAAATACTAATTTTCAATTCGAATCAAACACCTTTGCCTTGGCGAGAGTTTGTCTTACGAAGAAGCGTAAGCGGTTCGCACGATTTGTATTCGAAAGTCTCGTCCGTTTATTGATTCGTTTCGTAAGATTGCTGTATCCCAACAGTTCCCAATTGCTGAAGCCCACATAGTTCTTGTCCGCATAAAAGAGAAACATTACTCACAATCGCATGGAGTGATTTGAGAACATTGCAAAAAAAAAACCGAATTAAATGCCCACATCGACCTCGTAATTCCATATTTTAATAGGGCCGATGTAATATTTGTTTAATGCTGCTGAGTTTACCTTGAATTTTATATATACAAGACGATCATACACCGTAAACTTGTGCTTCAAATAATTTTCGAGAAGTTCCTCCCCGGAGCGTTATATACCTATATACATTTAGCATAGAAATGCCAACAGAGATACCGTCATTGGCTGACTCAAAGTATGTACAGCCACATACTGGGGTCGCTCCTCTCTTTATCTTAGACATAATTCCGCACCTCGCAAGGCTTGGCTTTAGCGAAGAAAGAAATATATAATTGCGTAATTACTCGTTGATTCGGGCTTGCTTGTGAGCTGTGTTATACAGAGGGCAAATATATAGGGATAGAGGTGGAGGTTGATTTTCGAGGGGCCGTACTAAAGTGGACTGTATATAGAGGGGAGAGTTGCGGAAGGTGGTTTTCGCCGAGGAAGCATAATTACAGGTCGATCGTTTCGCCATAAATAAAAGGCTCGAGAGCTCGCGAACGAGTCACGAAAGGAGCAGTCGAAGGAGAGAGTAAAATAGAAAGGGAGAGACGATCCCAAGGGTGTGGATTCTCGCGACTCTGTATTCCCAAGACGAAAGTCTCTTTCAGTCTCTCTGTGCTCATGTGTGTGCATAATGAAATAAATGCAAGGTCAAGTTTTGAAAGCATGCGACAACTGCTGCACATGTGCGATTAGCAATTTTCGAGCTTATAAGGGAGCCAAATGGAGCGTGAAAAGTGTCGGGCAACGATTTTAAAGCTTCTCGCATCTCTATATCCTGTAGAAACGAACACTTCCAGTCTCTTGGGGGATGTTGATTGTGCAAACAGCTAATCAAGAGAAAGATAATTTTTTTATTAATACACAACTGGCCAATTACTCAAATTGCAATTTATATTCGAGTCGTATTAGGTTGATAGGCAATGCGAACAGTTCATTGAAGGCGGCTAACTGCAGTTTTCTAGCGCGCGATTTTGCAACGGAATATCAGTATCCGCGTGATATATATTTATTTCATTCCGTGCTAAGTGCCCGGTAACTGCCTGCCATTTGCAAGTTCTTTCCTGTTCACAAATCGGTTACGCATCGCTCGTTGCCCATATACTAGAAGCAAAAATGCTGAAAGTTGACGGTCCGAGACTTTAGACTTTGTCGTTACTCTGGTTTCTCGAAAATTATGCGAAATTCCGTCCCACTGTAATAGTGTCTTTACATGAGATAAATCGGCTATTTACCCGTTCGCGCGAAAATTCCAATCCCCCTCCAAGTCTCTTGTGATCATGGATCAAGAGACGCATACGTCGACTAATTTACCTTCGCCGATGTTTATTCTTCAATTTCAAGAGACAAATCCGCCTCACCTACTTTTCTCTTCTCGCAGCTTTGTATATAACCGCGTATGTGCATTATTTATTTGCCGCCGTGAATAGGCTGCATACGCTCGCGTACATATTTTCCACAAAGCCACTAATAAACGCCTTTATTATCTCGACTGCGAGTCCCAGAGAACGACGAAAGAGGTACGAGGTCGTGTGTATATCTTGCTTATACACGCGCAGACTTATACTCGGAGAACTGGTTTTCCACTAAGATGCACGGCGTATACCGTCGGCTTTTTATCGTTCGCGCGTGCAGCCGCAGCTTCACCTAGGTGATTTCTATCGTCGATCTCCTGGCGTGTGTTCGAGCCTGTCTCCGCTAGCGGATAACTCTCACTAATTGTCCACTGTGTTAATCGTGATAAGATTTCTGTTCGCCGAGATTTTTTCTATCGAAATTTCAAAGAAATTCGAGCGGCTCCGCCAAGGTGGAGGACATGATATATATATGTATATAATATATATATACACATACACACATTTTACTCGGTGATTTACGAGCGGCAGATCAGTTTATGGGTGCTTTTGACTCGTTAAGGTGGCGAATATGAAAACGGTAGTGTGTAAGCTATGTAAATATACAGTATTTTATACTGCGGGTTACTATGCTTTATTGAGTGTTAATCCTTGCGTTATTTATCGGTGACATTAGCATTTTTATCTTCAATATCTACGACTGTTTGTGCTGCCCTTATGCCCCATTCGTACCGCTTTTAATTATTTCTACATTAGCGTCTTGTAATTCAAAGAATCCGCTTTTATCTTGAGGTTTGTTTGAAAAAAGAAATTAGTCCTCAACCTGACTGCATAAATCTCGATATGATCTCGAAAATTTATCGACTTTATTCAGAATAAATAAATAATGATAATTAATTTTTAAATACGTATACCAAATCCAACACGCCTTAAATACTTCTACTTTCGTCAACCTTGCAATGCTCCTTCATTTAAAATAATATTTATTCGCTAGAGTTGATATCGAGTCCCGTAAATGTTTCAAATCCCGCACCTACAACGTTCATTAAATCATTCTCATGATAATTTATTCCACTTACAAAAGTATCCGACAATCCAGATCAATCTATCCGGTATTGCACAATATATCACACACCATAATCAATAATTAATCCACGAAATTATCCTCGAGGCAGAGAAAAAGTACACCCGTTTTCAAATAACAGATGAACGATAATTGCGCAACACTGCAATCTCAACCGCAAAATCGTCCGGATGGGCCCACATAAATTCTCATTGCTGTACAACCAAAGAAAGAAAAAGAAGAAGAAGTCTCTTGAAGTACATTAGAGGAAAAGCGGGCCGCCTGTTGCTGTTCTCGCCATGGGGATCTCCTGCTTCTCTCTCTCTCTCCCCCCCCCCCCCTCTCTCTCTCTCTCTCTCTCTCTCTCTCTCCGCGTGATCCTGACTTCAGACCGCCTCCTTCGGCACACTATACTGCACGTATAACCCCCGAGGTGGTGGTGGAGGCTGGAAATTTACGAGCGCATTGCGACTTGGAATATCGGCGATCTGGTACGCGAAACAATAATCCTTATTGTCGTCGTTGGGTTGAAAAAGAGAGAATGAGAGAGAGACTTTTTGAGAGGATGGTAGAGTAGAAGGGAAATCTCCTCTGCCGTGCTTTGGCCGTTCTGTGCAGATCTTTTGTGAAAGCGGATGAAGATGGGTTGACTTTTGCGAAAAGAGAGCGTAGGGTGACACTTTGCTCGAGTCAATAAATCAAATTTCGAAGGGGAACGAGAATGTTTACCTTTGTTGCGGGCCTGTTTCTATGCGTTAACCGTAACGTTTGGTTTTTGTCATTTCCAAAGCTTGCGCTTTCAAAGAATTAGTTAATGGTTTTCCGGCCGGTATGAATTAAATTTCCTATCCTTTTTTAAACTGGATATCGATTTCAAATAAAATTATTAAGTATATTTTTAAATAGCTTGAAGGGACTTTTCCGCGTGTATAGACTATTGCATGCAGATGTGCAAACTATCATACGTGTAAAGGCTAATTTCAACAATAAAAAAACTTAATCCAAGCTACGCCTTATGTAATTGTTTTAATTATATATCTATATTTATACCGGATTAAATTCGCAACGTATGATATCGTAAAGATTAACAATGTGTTTTTTCTTTCCACTAAGCATAACTCTTATCAAATATAAATCGCTTCTCTTCTTTCTTATCACATTCTAAACGAATATTAAAAAAGTATGCGAACAGATCGAGCTACACCATCTAACAATTTCTCAAATAACAAAAGGTTAAAAATGACCTTTCATCTCGCCGAAATTCCCATCATTTCATAAAACGCATGGAAATCGTATTCAAGGTGTCTCGTAACGGGCTAATTTTACATAAGACATCTCTCAGCTAACATTAATGTAAAAATGACTTTTAATCCTAGAGTTAGCGCAACAGCAGTCGCTTCGTAATCTTCCACGTGTTCTCAGAGAGAAGTATATACGTGTAGCGAAGAGCATTGGTTCGTCGCGAGCCAACGCGCGATTAAATCGGAACTCTCTCTCTCTCTCTCTCTCTCTCTCTCTCTCTCTCTGTCTCTCGCAAAGCGAGAATAGTGACGTAAGCGTAGAGAATCGTTGATCCCACATGATTTATTCGCCGTCTCGGCGCAAATACTTACTTGCGGCGCGAGTGTGGCGATCACAGAAGAAGACATATCCTTAGGTCATGCGAGAAACGAAGAGGTGAGGAGAAGAGTAACAATCACCGGATGCTGCGTAGAACAATCGATGCGGGCTACCGTAGGCTGTGTCTTTGCTCTTTTTTCATTTATGTATATGCTTATGGACGCTGTCTCCGCTTCATTTCTCGTCATGCCAAGCGATAATATTTCACGCGTGTCTTCTACGTATTTATTTTGGGAGGAAAGCAGGAGAGGGGGCAGGGCAGTCTTGGTGAATCGAAGAGTTATCAATTTAAAGCGTCTGCCTTGTTTTGTTTATAAATCAAGTATTAATTTCAACTGTTCACCTGGCTACACTTTTCGAAAGACATTTTTAATCTGTTTGCAAATGAGTTATATTTTGCCTCGAGCGTATTTATTACTCTTTCAAAGCGAGCGAACCGAGCAACAATTATTACAGAAAAATTCTCTCGTCAGTGCTGTGCGCATTCCCCGCAATAAGCTATCATTCTGCAATCATTGCAAGAGAGCACAACAGTACACGTTCAAATACAGTCTATGAATTCATTAGTTTAGCATGAAAATGAGCGTATTTTCACCTAGTAAATCCGACTCTACACTTTTACAAAATTCTGCATTGAGCAAAGAGTGGCATAAATTTTATCGCGCAGCGTACTCGCAGTTCCCAACCGTACGTTAAAGTCGCTCAGGTTTCGATCGCGAGAAAATCAAGAACGCATAATACCTATCCATATTACACATGAGTGTAGATACGGCGGGAAAAGGAGGATGCAGGTTGAAGGGGAAGGCGAATTCCCTGGCGACCTCAAGAACCATAAATAAATACGTATATATAAGCGTATACAGCTTTCCCGCGTCGCTTTAACAAGGAAGAACGCGTCGGACGATCGAGAACGACAGTACAGCACAGAAGGGTGAGGAGGAAAAGCCTCTGCTACTACTACTACTACTTGGACCACACGCTGACGACGAATGAGCAAAATGAGAGCTGCGCAGTGCTCTTACCGTTTTGCGCTTTTCATTTTTAGCTTACGATGTATGTATTGTATGAAAACAGTGCTATTTTTTACTAGGGCGCTTGAAATTCTCTAGAAGCTCCTCTTCAGTCGAGTACTGCTGTGCAAGATTTGAGGAAAAGACGTGTTTTCGATACGATGGGTAAAGTTGCAGGAGAATGAAAATTTGTGCGAGGGCTTATCGAAGTTATTATAGATATTCTCTTTGCTGGACATAGGAGTTTCGGAGAGATTAATAGGCGAGTAACGAACAAAAATCACTGACACAACATAGTGTACAAAAAGTCAACCGATCCATCGAAACTTTGTCGCTAAACAAGAAAAAAAGTGGAATAGTAAAAGCTAATAAAACTTTCTCTATCGAATGATCTTTTTTCACCGATAAAACCTCTAGAGGAGAATTTCTCGCGTGTGACCGACTTATATTCGTACACTTGATGCCCGTGCATAAAATACACATTAGCAAGAATCGATCGTCAGTCGGTCGATAGGCAACTATAGAGGTACTCCTAATCCGTGCACACGGATACAATTTTCGTGTTAGTTCTAGTAGCGAAATATATTTGATAAATAATAAGCGAATGTAAAAAATCTTACATTTATTTTTATTTTCGCAGTCCACAGTTGCCTTTCTCTTTGGTACTGTTAGCAAGATCGGCAAGCGACCGGTTAGACCCCGAGTGCATATTACGTACAGCTACTCTTTGTGCATGATGGACTCATGCACGAAGAGGAAATGATATGATTTATGATGTTTCATTAACGTTACACCATATTCAAGAACCACAAGTTCAAATATTTCGTTCTCGCCTCTTGCATCGCTTACCTTACGATCCAGTATACAAAAATAAATCTCAGTTGGGAAATCGATCATTTGATTAATAATTTCGCGACTAGCGTTAATCGAATTGAGAACGAATTGGAATTTTAGCAAAGCCCACGAAATATTCTGGCCACAATAATAATAAGGAGTGGGAGACAGAGAGAGAGGGGGGAGGGAGATGGAGAGAGAGAGAAGGAGAGGAAAACGTTCTTTCAGAGAACCAAATCAGCGCGCAGCTGAGTGCGTATTGTTCGTAGCCGAGTCATTAATTTTCTCGCAATTGTACACGCGCGTACGCACACCTAACGTTCGGAACATACTTTGCAACGAGAGAAATCGAATTGATGGACCTACGAGAAATTTCGCCTTCTAATTTCTTCTATCGAAACTTATCGTAAGCAATAAGAAAAAAATAACTATACGTTGTACTCATCAATCGTTAAATACTATTGCAATGAAGATAACTTTTTTTAAAGTTCCGATTCGAGAGTCGGGAGTTGTGTCACCTCCAAAAAATTCGAAAACATAGTTCAGTAAAAGGTGAACGCAGACTCAGCGACAAACTTAAACTCGAACTAATCTCTCATAACCGTAATGACTTTTAATAGCTAAACGTGCTCGTTCGATAAGCCAGTTCAACAGACACACAGCAGCTTTTATCGTTAAGAAACAATTAATTATCCGCGAGACGTACGTGTAGCAGCAACGGACAAAGCGGTACACGAAGTCGATGCTCCGGTGATATCTGCGCACCACAACTTCTCTCTCTCTCTCTCTCTCTCTATATATATATATATATATATATATATATATATATACAGACGCAAACACACATGTATATATTATATATACTTCGGGATGGTAATGTATTCTAAGATTGTAGCCTGAGCTCGTGTCTGTACGTGTGTGCGCGCGTCGTGGCGATCGGAGAACGTCCGATGCAGCCGAGTGATGGATGAAGACACGAGGCATCTATCCCCATTCTCTCTCTTCTCGATATACACGCAAGAGAAGGAGAGAGAAAGAGAAAGAGCCATTCCATTGTCGTCTTTCCTCGCTGCTCCTGGCGAGTTCTTCGCTCTTTTCTGTTTTCGTTTCGCTTTTTTGCAACTCTCCTCGTCCTGTCTCTTTTTCGTCTGAGTGCAAAGCCTGCTGCTGCACGGCATTTTTTGCGCATATGAAATTTCGCTTGTAAAACAAAGGCCAGGCTTCTTATATAGATATACACTGTTTTCTGTGTCTATATCCCATCCAAGCTTAATTTAAATATTTAACGAAGCATCAATGCCTCTCAAAGAAAGTAATCCATCATTTGCAATATTTTTTCCAAAATAATTCAATGTTTTATATCTCTTGTACCTCACTCTCACTCCGATAACATGAGGCAAAATAAACATGCTGCATACTGCATTAAAAACTCTCCCTTTCTACACGCACTCAGCACTTATTCGTCTAGCAGAAAGAAAAATCCATTAAAGTATCTTCCACGTGCATCTCTTTTGTGTCGGGGTCTCTTTCTCACTCTCTCTCTCTCTCTCTCTCCCTCGCAAGCACTCGGACAGTTATAAATAGATTCAAAAATTATAGCTTTTCAATTTGAATGCCGTGTGCGCGCGAAGAAGTGTGCTGCTGCGGGGGCGTCGAAAGGGACGGAGGAGAGCTTTTATACATGCCAGGAGAGTTCGCGTGCGCCCGGCGCCGAGATCATTTGTTATCTCGCGGCAAGAGAGAGAGAGAGAGAGAGAGAAAGAGAAGCTTTCTCTTGGTCTGGAAAGCGAGGACTCTATACTCTCCTTTTTCGCCCGGTTGCTATAAAAGAGAGAGGGGACCGAATGCAGGTTTGTTTCGCGGGACAATTTAAACGGCTTCACAATAATCCTGCGTGTAACCGAATTCAATTAACGCTTGTAGTTGGATTGTGCAAGAGATTGTCCTTTGCTTTCCAGATAAATCCTTTCTCAGGATAGAAAGATGAGATATTGTTCTGCTCGAATGCGTGCACTTTTCGGAAAGATTGAGGAAGACAATCTTTTCTTGTTTTCTCATTCTATGAGCTCTTGTTTCAGCTGCTATTCTATTGTTGCCATGCAAATTCATTAATTACGCATATGATTATTCTATCTTAAATCACTTATTATGAATTCGGGGAATCAATTATTTAGGATTTAGAATAAGGAACTTAAAAGTCTGTTGTCAAGAGATGTGGGTTTAAAAGAAAATTTGTTGAACCCTTTATCCAGATGTTTACAGCTCCATATTTTGCTTTCTTACAAATTCTGAAAAATTATAATATTTTCAGTGAAGTAAATAAAACAGCTGATTTATCGTAATCCTCCCCAATTAATCCCTTTCAGACACTCTCTATTCCTCCTCATAGAAATAACAACATACTTATCCGCATTCACGTGTCTCACTAAAATTATTGCTCACTTTTGTCTAAGTACCTGGGCAAACGAATGGTATTTGAGATTCTTGAAAAGCTAAAAATACTCTAGTTGTTTACTCGTTCTAAATTATCGGCTGCAAATAATCACGTTGCATTTAGCCCTAAGACCGTTTCGTAACAGGTGGATCGACTTATATTCGTACATTGGCGTTTCCCTGAGCAGAATGTCGACAGGTCGTTGATATTACGTAGCTGTAATGCGAAAGACTTTCGCGTGCGTGTATTGTGTGTAGAGGTAGAAGATCTTTGGCCCGCATTGAAAACAGCTGCGCGCGTATAGAACGATCACAAATCAGGGAACGAGAAACTATGAATGACGGAAAACACGGTTAGGTAAGTCGAAATTACCCGTGTGCACCAAACGAGACAGTTATACTCATAGAGTATAGCTTTTATTTTTTTACTTATCTTTTCTTACTAACAATATTTTATTCAGTGCGACTCCAGTATTTTTGCTGATTTCCTCAACCTCAGACAAATTTATCAAATTCATTACGGTATTTATACGGTATTTATTATTTACGGTATTTATTATTTACGGTTCCCATTATTTCTGTATAAATACATTCGTAATTTTTACAATACAAGGACTTTCTTACCGGTCTTCGCTCGTCATTCCAGAAAAGCGTGGCCCTTTGTTTCGTGCGTGCCTCTTTATCTATCTCCAGGTCGCTCGACAGAGCCAGCATTTTCTTGCGCGAATAGCTGGCCCAGGGCCAGCTAGCCAAGTTAGCGTCTTTTGCTGCATTATCGCTTTGTCGCGCTCGCTATATCCCGAAGAAAGAGAATTTCACAAATCCGTTGTCATGCGTGCATAAATCCAGTTTCCATGCTGACTATTTCTTTCTCTCTCTATCTCTTTTTCTTTTTCTCGCCCCGCTCTCCCCCCCCCCCTCTCTCTCTCTCTCCTCTCTCTCTGATGTATAAAATTCGCGCATGCACTCCGAGAAATTACTGCTCGCGGGCATTCCTCAAATTACTAGAATTTTGTTATGTATATAATACGCGAGGGATATATATAATTGTGGCTTTTAATAGTAGAAGAGTTTACAGTATCATTTTAAGGATAAACGTTGGCTGATTACGCGAAATCATTGTGCTTTTCCAGAGAACGTTCAAAATGATCTGTATATAATAATATAGTTTGTTTTTGTACGATCTCTTACTCACGAACTCACAAACTTTCTTCCGAGAGCAAGATTGTGATCGCCGTATACGAGAGAGAATGGGTACATATAGTTTTAACGTGATATAGCAGCTAATAAGTTCTGAGCGAAAAAGTCGAATAAAAATTACAGTCGAAAACAAGGGATAATTGTTCCCGATCAATTGAAAAATAACTCACTGTCTGAGAATTTTCAACGCGGCGAGAGTATCCATGCGCATGGAGAGGCTGCGCGCGCCTGCGCCCGCGCTTATCTGAGCTTTCGAATCAAATTAAATCAAACGAATCGCTAATCCTACACGAGTTTAACATTGCAATACACCTGGGGCGGGAATTTCATCAGATTACTGCGAAGGTGTAACAACAAATGAGATCGAGCTTATCTTTTGCCAAGATATAATTTACAACTTATATAACTAATTCTATAGTTTTAGCATTCTTTTAAAACATTTTCCAACAGAAAATAATGCACTATTTAAAGAGTAGGTGCACAGCAAAATATGAGTCGATTGCCGCTGCCGCCGAGATGGAGAGTCTTGATAGAGCGCCGCACGCTCTGACCGCGCGTATCAGATATCTCGTCTCTCGTGTGTGCCAGAGGTTACACACTATGGACTCACGACTCTATAATACGTACATGTATACAACAGTCCGTTAGCCTTGAAATTCACGTGCACGTAAATCAGTCCTAATATTATAGTCAATGTGAGAGCTTGGCGTCTCATTTGTTTCTAAACTTTCCCTTAGTAGTTAACAACGATACAAAGTTTAAAAAAGTATCGCTACAGCAAAAGAGTTCATAACAATTAATTGATCATTCTTATACATTTCGTTATTGAATCTTCACGGATGAACTTGAGAAACTATGATTAATTGCCTTTTAATATAGAAAGTTCGGTCAACAGAGCCTTCAAAATGAACTTTTTTTCTTATTTTTTCCACATTTCAATTGACAAGCAATTTTCAACGGTAGCGTGATAACATTTTTTTTGCAATATCGTTGACGAAAATAGACGAGAAAGCGCTGACTGCAGCGCGAGATCCAACGAGTGGATAAGAAATTCTTACGGCGGCGGCAGCGGTGGTATCTGTCGCAACTCGACGTCAGTTTCAAGACCAGGCGGCGCGAGTTGTCGAAGAAAAAAAAGAACAAAGACAACAGTGATGAACTCGAGCGTACACTACTCTAGTGGTTACGAGGTCATTGCGATGCCATCACCGAAGATGAGTGTACAAATAACGATCTTTTATTGTATACTTTTCAACTAAAACCTTCCGAAATTGTTTAAGAAAGAATGGACGCAAGGAAGAACGAAAATGCAAAACGTACAGATTCAGGTGTGTGTATATATAGCAGAGACGCTACAAGTCCCCCTAAAGAGCGCCTACTCGTTCTTTCAATCTCGAATGAGCCTAGTCGTAAGCGCAGGCCCATGTCGTCGCGTCAAAGGCACATCTCGCTATGTCAGTCGTCGTAGTCGTGAGTCAGAGACTCTTTTCCGCTATATGTCCCCCTTTAACTCTTAATAGAAACGAAACAGCGGCGCTCTTAGTTATTTCGTATCCCGAAGCTTCGTGTACCAAACTTGTCACTGCCTCTGCTTTGACTGACGCGACTGTGCCTGGAATACAGCCTCTTGGATATAATATCCGATCGATTTTGTGCTGTTCTCCCGCAGTCTTTTTTTCATACCCTCAAGAGAAGGCTTATTTTTACCTGACGTTTGTGTAGCGGATTCTTATTTTTGGAGAGCGCTAGTCAGTGTGTTTCTTTTTCTCTTTCTGTATCAGACCACGTGTTTGTTGTTTTCATTGGTTATCGCTACAGCTAGTGAGAGGTAAGCCTGAGAAAATAAGAGATCTTTCAAAATCGACTTGCAACTCGGGCCATTTATAACCCGTTTGTCATACAAGCGCACTACGAAATACGGCGTGTACTACGAAATTGGCTCGCGGGAGTAGGAATGTTTCACGAGAGATTAAAAATTCTTGGTTTGTTGTATTTTTAGAAAAAGCCACTCAGACTCTATTCGAGCTGGCGTTTACGTTACAACATAATTCGCTAAAAGCGACAGAAATAGGCCGGACTGAAATAAATCGTTATTGCAATTCCATATTGCAATAACCGTTATTCATCCAAACGCAAGTTCCAACAACATCGTAGCATTTTGAAATTAGCTATATTCAAAAACAAGAAAAAACTAGAAAAATAGATGAGAATTAAGCAGACGGTATTATCGTATATTCTTCCGGTTAGTGCTTCCATAATCCCGGCAGTTTCCATAATTCGCGGTGCGTCTACCAAGAGAGGCGATAGCGTTAGGGCGTAGAGCTGAAACTGGAAACGTCGCCGTCGGGCGACGCAATTTATCATCACGCGTACACGCAGAAAATTCTTAGCGCAGAATCCGATCGTCTCGCCAAATCCTTGCTTTGCGCGTTAAAAATCAAGTGCCTCGCTCGCCTTCTCGGCAGTCTCCTCTTTTTCTCGCAAGCGCACAGGCACGAGCTGGAAAGCACTATGCGCCAAATGCGTGCTCGAAATGTTAGCGAGCTGCCTACGCGATGGGACAGCGATTAGGCATTTGACGAGTTTTCTCGAGGAGATGAGTGGCTGTTTCGGGTCGCACTCGTCAAAGGTTTATTTTAAAAGGAGCGCGAGTTTAGTCAGAGAATGTCGCCCGGCGTGGTTTATCTATTTGTAAGACGCATTGAGTACATCTGCCCGTCGAGCAAATGGCGAAAAAACAACTCGCAGCTCGTTTAATCAATATTAATAGGTATTACACGAGCTTAAGTATATAATATTATGTTCCGATTTGATCGCCAACTTTGACTAATGAGTCCGAGCTACAAGCATAATGCGGAATATACATATTCTTAAATTATTGTATTCGCGCGCGAAACATGATAGCAGCAACGAACCTTTTGAAAAATCGTCAGTCAACAGCATAAACTATGAACAAAAGGAACGTGAAAATAATCGATTTCTTGCTCAGCGGCAGTCGAATTCTCGGACGCGACCCGTTAGTTTAGATCGTCTGTGGGTGCAGCAAGCGCGACGTCGTGTCCGTGAGACACAGGAGGTAATTAATCACCAACATCGAGATTCGTCGTAAGGGAGACCGCGTCGAGAGGGACCGCAGATGTTGCCGAAAAAGGCGCCGACCCCCTCGATACGTTGATGGATAATTCGATGGGGTTTCCTATCTATTCTGTGTACGTAATTTTCTTCTCAAAAAATGTTTCACGTTTCCTTTTTTTCCACTTTCGAATCGCGCTAACTTGCTTTAAACGGGGATTTATACAAATTCAGCGATCCGCCGAAAAGTTGCTGACCAACGTGCGTTCAGACAAGCGAAAACTATGTATTAAAAAGTAGCTGCGTTGGAAATCAGACCGAGTCGGGAGGAAAACGATAACGTACTCCAGCAGTCGTTAAGCCCTACATATATTATACTTGCGTACGCATTCCACCGCGAATCTTTCCGCCCGCGGAGACAATATAGGTATCTGTCCATATACGAGAAGGTCCCCCCTTATACGTATGTACACTTTATTTTTCTCTCCTCTTTCTCTTTCCATTTTTAAATACGCAAGCACTTGTATATCTGGCTTGAACTATCTTTATGCCTGGTGGTGATAATAGGCAGAAGCACACCATCGATCATGGAATAGCTCGCGTTGCAACAATTTTATCGAATGGATGCTGAGAAATTTTCAACGCACAGATCGTTTACCGACTAAATGCGTTCATTCTTTTAATTACCCTCCCTCTTTATTGCACTCATGATTTCCTCCTTCACCTCTCTCACTTTGTTTTCTCCGAGCTCCTTTTCCTTCTTCTCCTTCTTCTGCTCTCTAGCCGAGAGATCTCTGGTCGCCAGACGAGTCTCGCGTGGACTATTAATAGTGTATTCATTATTGCTGTAAATGAGCCGCCTCTTTAATATTCGCGCGTGTGCGCATCACACAACTTCCCTGGCTCACCCACATAGTTCTTTGCATGCAGGAGAGGTTGTGTGAACATAGACGCGGGTCAATTCGCATTTGCTTCGGTGACTTTTTTCCTTTTCGTACTTTGCCTCGTACCGATTGTTCACGTATACTCCGTTATGTGCGTAGAGAAGATTTTTTCACTCCCGAAGCGCGAGTGCGTGGGAATCGATGGCCATGAAGGAGCAGGAAGTACTCGGCGCGGATTAATGATGCGCTTGTATGCACGCGAAGTGACACAAGATTGGATTTGATTTAGCAATGCTTTGTTTGTCGCGATAATGGTCAGATTACTCTAGATGGCGAAACATAAATAAAGCTGAATTTGACGTTTTCACGGAAAGACGCTTACAAGGAAGTGTTGTATTGACAACCAGCGTATTATAGGTCAAGCAACACCTGTTATCACGGTAACGCTCGTACAACTGTAACGGAAGCAATTCGTTCTCGACTAGTTTACATTCCAATCGGTACACTGGCTTCTTTACTGCCTTTCGGATTATTTTATCTATGGCGAGTGCGTTATGCGCTATTTCTCCGTACCCAATCGATATCTGTAGAAATACATTGGAAAAAAGTATGTTAGAAATTACCCGACTCTTTTTCGTTTCGCCTCTCACATCTATACTCAGGTCAGTACGGTAGCATAAATGCATATCGTGGAAAAAAGTACTTTTAAATGAGTCAACGAGGTAAAAGCAGCAATTTGCGCTCGATTTAAGACGCGCATAATAAAGTCGAAACAGCGCGTAGCCGAAAAGCTCTCTCATGCATGTGTAAGGAAAGCTATTCCAGCCGCTCGATAGTTATCATAGCCAATGTAAAGCTCGATAAATCGGCGCTGAAACGACGCGTTTACCACTAGCCTCAAACAACTCACCCTCGCCTCGGTATCTTCTTCTTGTTCATCCTCTTGCTTCTTCTGCAGATTTATCGCCCGATGGTCGCCGCGTCGAAATTAATTAGATTACGAGCGGGATTCACGAGAAAATCACGTCACGCGTCGGTTATCGTGAGCATTAGCGACACTCTCGTAAATACTACACCGCGTTGCGCGTAGGCAGTTTAATAGCAGTCATAAGGTATAAGAATAGAACCGTGTAATTATTTACGGCCAGGCTCGCAAAAGAGGGAATCCCTATGCCAAGTTGAAGTACCGACTGGCGATCGCTAGGTTACTTTGAACCCTTTACTTTCTCTCTCTCTTTCTCTCGCTCTCACATTAAGCACGACTCGTTGAAATAATTAACGAGCTCGTCACGCGGTCCGAACGAACTCCTCGCGCGCTTGTGTGGTTTACCATAAGCGAATACTCTTCTCTCTCAGCTCCCGTATTTATTGCCGCGTGCGTTTGACTCCACCTGCGCGCGAACATGCATGTACACATATTTATAAACTGCACCAGGGAATCGATAATGAAAATCGAATGAAACAATCGGTGTCTACTGAAACCGCAAGTACAACGACTGATTGTGGGGAAGACTTAAATTTTTTGTCGCCTCTCGAGGCTCGTCGAATGTACTGCTGTGATTTATGATAAACTCTGCCACCCTTGGCGCCTTCGATAATCATCGTTCGAACGTGGACTGATTAATTTAGCGCGATAAGCTGCGAGCAGCGCGGATAATTGCATTTTGTTGCGCTTGATTCAATCATTCGAGTAGAGATATACATATACGCCTACGTAAGCTCTATGTGCGGTATATATAGTATGTATATATGTATAGGATATATTATACGCTGCGAGTTTGTTATTTGAAAATTCATTAATCTCCGTGATAAAATTAGCGGAGCGCGCAGATATCTTTTTACGTAGGACAGGTTTGCAGTAAGTAATGCGAGAGATCGCACGCTCAGGTACGCGAGAAGCAAGCCCCCGATTAATACGAATGCCACGCGATATTGAATGCCCGCTGATTAATGGGGCAATTTATTTAATAGCCGAGAGCTGTTTATTCTAAAAAAGACTATATGTGTGTGTGTGTGTGTGTGTGTGCATAGACGTATCCATACCTAGCACTATCAAATGAAATATTACCGGTAGATGTAGCATTATAATGGAATTATGTTTCAGGTACGGTGAACGCGAACGGCGAAACGAAACGTCAGAGGACCTCGTACACTAGGTACCAAACGCTCGAGCTCGAGAAGGAGTTCCACTTCAATCGCTACCTCACCAGGCGGCGTCGAATCGAGATCGCACACGCACTCTGCTTGACCGAACGTCAGATCAAGATCTGGTTCCAGAACCGTCGCATGAAGTGGAAGAAGGAACACAAGATGGCCAGCATGAATATCGTGCCGTATCACATGTCGCCATACGGACACCCTTACCAATTTGCCCCGCACCCGGGACAATTCGCACATTTGGCCACATAGGACGAGTTCTCGCCCGCCGAGCTCGGAGCTCACGCTGTCCGGTTTCCCGGCATGTATGGCGAGCAGAACTTTTAAGCGGAAACTTTTCCCGTCGAATCTTTTCAAACATTATGCGACGTACTAACAAGGCTTCTTCTCTCTCCAAAAACTTCACTTCTCACTTCTACTTTTGGCTTTGGCTATAGTTACATAGTTATTTATGTATTCGTTCGTAACGTTGTGGCTTTTCCAATTTTTATTTCTACTTAAAATGAAATGAAGAACAACGCCCTTTTTTCTGATCACGCATCTAAAACCAGTACGACTCTACTACGCTATTCTACTTATTTCTAGAGGAGAATATACAAGCAAAGTAAAGTGAGTGAAGTGAATCTAAAAAGTTGTTGTACTAATAAGCCAAAGTCGAAAAGGAAGAGAATCCTTCCTCGCATATGGATGACCGCCTCTACGAGGCAACGCGTATGCCCCTTGGCTATACGTAAGCAAAATGAAAGAAAGACGAGCGCGATCGAAAGGCACATCCGTGCAGCGCTGCGCGCTCCCGTTTTGCGAGTGAGAGAGAAATAAATGAGAGAATGGAGCCAAAGTTTCTGCCTGCCGTGCACAGCCACAAGAGTGGAAAGTGAAAAAAAACGCCACACACACACACCGATAGACTGGACGCGCTCTGAGAGACTCTCGCTCGCGCGTCACACCGACGCTCCTCGTAAATTATAAATACAGTATATAGCTGAACAGCTATATACATGCTTGCGTATCGCGAAACGCAAACAGAAAGAAAAAAAGAAAATAATGAATCGCGCGCGTGCGGAACTTCCCGACATACAAGTTGCCGTATACGCGCGCGTACAACGAGCGAGCTGTATATGTATACAAACGCGTGGAGCGCAGAGTCCACCTCAGCGGGCGAGGATTAACCGAAACTCTAGTGATTAAGCGTATTAGCGAAGTTTTTTTGAGGAATAGATTATATTATTATAAATAAAAGGAGTACACGCTGTCTATTCTATGCGAGCAATATACATGCGCACTTGTCATTAATTTATCGGTCTCGAGAAAGAATGTTTTTGGGAGGGGAATATGTCGATTATTCGAAATTTCAACGAGTACTACGGAGTTACATGGAACGAACCAATCCCCTCCTCTGTTTCGTCAACTCGACGCAAGTATTTTCCATGTTTGTAAAAAAAATTGTAAAAGAATGATTATCGTGCATTCAAGAGGTTTAGAAAATATATTCGCTGTGTAAAATTCTTTTTTCATCGTTATCTCACTTTTATTTTTATTGTATTATTATTTCCGTGTACTTAAGACTCTTTTACACTGTATATCTTTTCTTTTCCACTTTCTTACTACTACTTTCTGTACCTCCGCACTTTTCGTGATACACATTATTATACTTTCGCTATGTCGAATCGTTTTCTCCCTATATAAACGTGTATCTTCCACCCCTCGGAAGTCTGAAATCGAGAGTCGATAGATATTATCGCGTAGATAAATAATGAAGAGGAATTTATAAATATTATATTATGTATAGAAGAGTATACGAGGAGAAGGGGAGAAAAAAAGCGGATAACAATGCAATATCTCGATTTATATAATTATAAATATTGATAATAGGGAAACGTAGTTTCTATGCGCACGATATTATTCTTATTCGTTTGCGTAAATAATACGACGTAAGGTGCCTGCTAATGCTCAAAGTGTTCTTGGCAATTGATATTTTATTCAAATTTTTTTTTAATCTCGCGATATATATATATGTGTGTGTATATAATAGCTGTACATACTCTGTATGTATAACTATTAAGATTCTACACTTATTCTCGTTTTTACTTTAGATTATATACTGTGACTACTTTCGGCCAGCGAAGCAAAACAAATTGTACCGTTTGAATGTTATTTACGACTAGAGATTATTTATATTAAACTTTGCCGGTGATTCACCGTCGATCAGCGGAAAAAATTGTATGTTGTATATGGAAAACAAAAAATTAAATTAATTAATACGATTGACACACATTGAAGCATTCATTTGTATACGAACCGCATAATCAAAGATGCCCTTCTTTTCGTTCTGCACTCGAAAGATAGAAATACGTATATATATATATATATATATATATATATATATATAATTAAGGAAGGATGTGTATTGTAAATTATAATGCGTTTGGGCGCAATGTCGCATCAACTTTTTTCGTCTCCGACTTTGACTCGAGCGCGCTCTCCGTATATAAAACAGTTGCGCATCACCATAGCTGAAACCCTGACTTCTTTTCGCAAACCTGCCTGTAACACGCCAAAACTAACCGGCGATTTCGTGCTAATAATTCTCAGCCAACTGAAAGGGACATGCGCATGAGCATATTCTCATTTTAATCGCACTTTTAACCTTACAAATAATTTCCTCTTAATTACTTTTCGTAGTTACTTCTACATCTGTTTCGCTCTGTATAGGTATTTTACGAGTTGACAAGCCTCGTGTAATAAGTGCATACATGGCGTGCGGTGTTTTGAAATTATCAGTTTTTATTTTTATTTATTCAGTGACAATGGGTGTAGTTAAATCGACGCTATTATTATTCTGTTTGAGAGAAAATTTGAGAGTTTACAAGTAAAGGGCGAAGCTAATTGTGTCTCGGTCGGTGCACACGCATCCAGAGTCTGGAAATAATTACACGAGCAACTTGAACTACTGCATGAAAAGAGAATTAAAAAGCGAAAAAATGAATGTGTATGCGGGAAGAAGTCACGACAAAAGGTGTTTGCATGTTGTAAAAATGGGCGACAATACGCAATGGACGAGTAATAATTAATATTAATGATAACAATATTGTTCGAGTATGTTGTAAAACGCATATGTGATAAACCGTCTCGCTCTGTGCATACATTCTATGCGTTTCGCAAACTGAATTGCGAAGGAAAAGCAAAGAAGAAAGGGAGAAACTGCGATGAGAAATAAATACAAAAATTAACGAGTAGCTCATCACGCTACTACTTAATAATAAATAACGTAACACAGGGAGAGAAAACGAGTAGGTCGTGTGCGATAAGCAAATTCGGAAGAATACAGGGATCTTTTAACTCTTGCGAGCGGTTAAACAAATAATGTGTTTTCTTTAATGATCGAACAAGAGATAAGGTAAAATCGTGTAGTAACTCGCGAGTGGAAGGGCGACGGAGAAGATGATGAATAACGAAAAAAAAACGATAATTTGTACATAATTATGAAATATACGATATTGACGATGTTATTATTATATTATTAAATTATTGTGGCGGACGTCGGAGTAACTTAACCGCGTCGAATACAGTAAGTGTTGCAGCAGGAAAATGAGGACGCGAAAGAAAAAGTAAATAGAAGCTTCTCCGACGCCCGACACACAACTACAACCGTAGTCTGTATTTAATAAATGAGCGCAGAATTTAAGAACGATGATATATATACAGTATACACACACTTATTTGTATATTTCATCGACTTAAAATTATCATACTTCATTATATGGAAAGTGAGTCTGTTATGCTATAAATGACTAGGTCCAGTGTTAATATTGTATTTTATGTTTGTTTCGTTATGATTATTTTTTTGTTGTTCACGCCGCGCGTCGTCAACGCGCGTCTCTGTTCGTACCTAACCAAACACTTCCGAACAAGGATCGAAACGAGAATTAAAAATCTACGATTCACTTGTTGGCATCGTCTATATACGTGTCCAATATCTTTTAACATTTTTGTCAACTTTCCGCTTTCGATTGGGGACAAGAAATTTAGACGAGAATGCAGAGAAGAGACGTTTTCACACAAATAGACACACACACACACTTACGATACATAAGGAAAGATTGAAAAAAAAAATGTTTACGCGTCTGGTCATCCCACGCATACGTAGATACGGGAAATACACATAAAGCTGCAGGCAACGCGCAGCTACGTGTTGGATTTAAGCTCAAGAGTATTACGTTTGCGTAGCGTTTTGAGATGTTACTTCATTCCATGTAATATATGTAATAGTCTAACTAAAAAATACCTACATATTACAACTACGTAACTTAGAGCACCGTATGTGTAAGACATATAATTATATAAATATAAATATAAATATATATATATATATATATATATATATATAATTTAAATTGTAATTATTAAATGGTATGCCGTAAAACATGTGAGATATTATTTGTTCTCCCCTTTTATTAAATATAAGATTTTGTTAATAAAGTACAAAAAGATGTTTTTTTATTTACTTATGCATCACGATTAATTGCGGAATATCACTTATTTGTCAGCATTCGAGTTCGATTTTAATATCCTGTATGACCGTACGTTGGAATGCTGATAATACTTTGTCATTCGACTGCACGTTATATTTAAAGTACTAAAAGCTTAATTGCTTGATTTACTAGCTGCGTTACGAAATTCGTATATTTCACGCGGCATGTTATGATTCACAGTTATTATATGCAGAAAAAGCTTATATCGACCTTTAAGATATGCCCTACCTGGAGTTTACGAATACCTGCAATCTCACAAAAAGCTCTCGTTTCTCGGATGGAAAGTTGCAGCATAAAATTTTGGACCTGACTCAAAATAAGCGTTAAAAATATTCAGAACTTAAGAAATCTAAAATCATTAAAAAAAATGTGTAATGTTTACGAGATAGTACAGAATGATGATGTTTAACCTTGTCTAATATAAACACCGGACTTGTCTGTTTTTCAAAATATCACACTTTGAAATCCAAGCGAGCTTGGCGTATTCATTTCTCTTGGTTATGTATTAATCAAAGCTGTTCTCTGATTTTAAAAATGTTAATCATATTTTCCATTTCTCAACAATAATGTATATCCGAGTACGGAAGAAAAAACATAAGAACAGTAATAATAGGAAAAAATTCAACGAGTTCCTCATCAAAATATTGATAGGATCACGTGACATTCATGGGGGGTCTGACTCGTTCGTCGCCCTTAACTTAAAAAAGGACGATGGCTACGACAAGGAGAAAAGAAAGAGAAAAGAAAAGTCAAAAGAATGACGAAAAAAAGAAAATAAAAAGCAGGGTCAACACTTGGTGGACTCCGGCAAACCGACAAGACAGGAGTCAGATACCAAATGACAAGTCATGGTATCAAAGTGATTCAAGCTACCGACGATGACGATACACCAAGATAGCGGCGAGATTCATCTGGATAACTCACCTTTTTATAACGGGTTCTGGTACAACGAGGCATCGATTCGAATGTGTTTTAACGCTTCGCTGATTAGCCTTGCACAATTAAGAAATGTCATAATCTCTCTTGCATTTATTAAAGAGGTATCAAGTATTAACGAGAAAAACACAAAAAATGACTTTGGTGTATACATCAACGTTTCGACGTTGATAACCTAATTACTCGTCAGTAAAAAAACATTCGATACGTTATACAGAATTTTTTTTATTGAGACTCGCTTATTGTCGTGTCAATGATAGTGGCTATCAAAAGATACTTTTTTGTCAAAACTGATAAATGCCCGACACTATCAATAACAAGGACATTAACCTTAACTCTTGTCTTGTTTCTTACAATTCTTCTCTTAGAACTCTATATACGAATGAAAAAATGAAGCGCATTCAAACGTCGTGGAAATAATTACTGGACGAGGACTCGGTTTAACAATGTTTTCGCTCTCGAAAAGCATGCGAAAAATGCGATAAAAACAGTTTGCGATAAAAGAAGAAAAGCGAGAGCACGGGAAGGAAATGTCGAAAAGAGAGAGAGTGGAGTCGGCGCGAAATATCAGAGCACTGTATAGCTGTAGGCATAATACCTCTCGCCTGCCGTCAGTCACTCAGTCAGTCATTGATACCACTGGGTGATTAATGAAGAGTCAAGGTTCGGAATCGCTGTGTGCAGTGAGCGAACGCGAGTTTGCTCTCTCTCACTCGTTCTCGTTTAGTAACCAATGGAGGGGTCTATAGTCTCTCTCTCTCTCTCTCTCTCTCTCTCTCTCTCTCTCTCTCTTTCTCTTGCTCTCTTTCGTTCCCCTATATACACTTGCCTCTCACCAGACTATCTCTCTTGCTTTGGGCTTCGCTTCTCGGGTCTGCACGAAGAATGTCGATACCAGTGTATACGCTAGACGACGACAACAGCGACGATGAAACAACGCTGCTTTTTCCCTCTGTCCTTCTCGCGCTCTCGTTCGACAACATCAATTATCGGCCTTATTCCTGGTGCTACCCTCCTTGTATATAAAAAATTGTTACGCTTTAGCGAGAAATTAAGGAATAGCTTGTTAGTTCTTTTTTTATCTATCGTGGAGAAAAATTGCCTGTTAAATTTATACTGTGTAATAGTGAAAACGTTACTTAGTGGACTGATAAATTTTCAATTAATTCTATTTGCCAAATCTTATCTATCAGCACACTTCATCATCTTTATAGCAAGTTTATTCGAAACAATTTAATAAGAATAATGTCTAAATCCATACAATCGCCTAGAAATACAGATCAGTTACGAAGCAGCGCTGTGTAACTGGATCTACAGATACGTATAGTATAGATACGTACATAGCAGTAAGAGAAACCCTCGGACTTGCCAGGAACATCGGAAGAAATAATAAAAGAGGGGGAAAGAGCAAACGGTTTCTCTTACCGCGGACCGCCGTTCCTCTTTCGTCCATCCCGAACGTCGCGCAGCTCATGTCTGTCAATCTTGAATAAGGTTCTCCAAGCATCAACGGAAAGCAAGACTTCAGCTCTCTCTCTCTCTCTCTCTCTCTCTCTCTCTCTCTCGCCCGCGCGCGCGCGCGCACATACACACACATTTTTATGTACGGAGCCTGAATAACAAATCTGTCCAATTCACATGTCGACATCAAAGAAGATAATATAAACACTACATCGATACATCGTCTACAAAACCAAAGCTGATGTTTTATTAATGCGTCCTTTATTCCCGACGATTGGGCTTCTCTTGTCGATTTCACAGCGCGTGCGATCATCTTCGGGAGCAGCAATGAGGATGATATAGACCTGACATAGGATTATCATCGTCGGAGAGAGGTGTTTGCTATGGCTATGCTGTTGACCCTTACTGAGTTGTACTTTCATCAGTATGCACCTGATTGGACTGCAATAAAAATTCGTCTACGAAAATTTTCTCAATACTATATAGATGGTAATATTGTGATGGTATACTTTGTCTTTTCTAGAAATCAAGTCATTTAGGTTTAATTAATACCAACGCAAATACAGCGTTAAGTATAAAAACTTTTGAGATCGATGCATACATTTTTACAGATACAGCTACCACATAGGGGCTTGTAAATAAATAAAGATTTGATTTACATATGACCACGAATCGTACAGTCCTTGAGTCGATCTGTTTTATACAAATTAAATAGTATTCTGGAAGAGAACGCTTGCAATCAATTAGTCACTAATTTATGTATTGGGCATAGCGCAAAAAAATTTGATTGACTATCATTCGAAATTTGTTTATTTATAAACGTAGAATGAATTTATTTTATATTTGAGAGGAGTATCAATTACATCGTCGTTCGTTTCTACTGTAGAAGTAAAAGCAAAAACAGTACAAACATTAACTAAGACATCTCATTTAACGCTAAACATCGAAATAAAGTAACAAAAGGTACCATCGCGCGTGCATCGACACACATTCACCATCTTCAAATAAGAACTTCATACATTATTGATAAAAATACGTTTCCCTTCACATCCTTAGAAAAAGAAAGCGAAAAAATTCTTTCCACGCATGGGTAATATAGCAAAAAATTGAAGCAGCACTGCTCACATACATATCCATTCATATACCCATCAAACAGTCCAAGAGCGTCAATGCTAAACTAACCCAGTTACGTGAGTCAGAACGAGATAGAGAGAGAGAGAGAGAGAGAGAGAGAGAGCAAAGAAGCTCGCTTATTCAAGGCGTTCAGCGGCATAATGAATAATAAGATCTCGGAAAGTGACGGACGCGCAAAGAGAGACACGAATCGGCAACGGAGCCGAAGAAAAGCAGAACTCGCGCGCAGCAGAAAAAGAGAGATACTCAGAGCCTCGCCGCTCCGCGAAAAAAAGGAGACGGCGGCGCGTAAGTGCACTACTCGCGTAATCGTATGCAGGAATGCAGGAGCCAGAGCAGCCGAGGGTTGTTGTCTACAGCTACATCGCACAAACACAAATATGCACACGCACGTGCAGAAGCATATACGCAGAAGCTACTGTTGCAGGGAGGTTCCTTGGAGTCCACGACGGACAGAAAGGAAAAAGAGAGACATGCGCATAATGGAAGGAGACGATGACGAGAAAGAGGATAGCGAAGAAACGCCGAAGGCCAAGCTGGACCATTTGACTGACAACGCTTACGTGGGAGGCTGCAATGTTCATGTCTCCCGATACTGCACAAAAGAGGGACTGAGAGCTGCTTATGTATGTGTACTATTATACTGTGAGACTGCGCGATGTGAGCCTCAGTAGCTCAAGCGCATATGCAAATATCACTGTCCCTATAATGCGACTACACAACGAGTATAGAACTGTTGAACGGAAAGAGGAAAGGTTAATTATTCTTATAGTCCGGATGCGATGAACGAAACGACTCAATGCGTGTGTGAGAGCTTTACAAGCTTTTGCGCATATGGTATGGAAACACGAAAAAAAAACTTTTATTTAATAATTAATCTTTTACATAATATTGATAATTACTGCCACGAAGAAATTTTAAAATTTTTGCCGGAAAAATCAATAACAACTTTTTCATTTGTCACGTGTACAGAGATATGCGTTTAGAAATATGTTAAGTAACTTTTAGCTGAAATGTGTCGTGTTCGAATTTGTTTTCGAACACCGTTTATAGAGCATCATTCGATAGCAGAGCTCCAAAACTAAATATCAACTAGCAGGTTGGAAGAAAAAATTAGCCGTATGTTTAATAGCGAGCACTTGTTACATACTTGGTACATCCAAAAATTAATCACTCGTAACGGCTCTCCCAATGTCATTCGTCTTAACACATTTTCCACTGTAACGCATTAGCTGTGTAGTATCTGCAAGTTCTCTCCCATTCTAAATTTTAAATCTATAAAAAAATTTCATTCAGTCCCAGAATCAAATAGAAGTTTTAGGAAAAATTAGCAAAGTTACTTAACAACAGATCTCAAAATCTATTTGTGCATTAGAATGCATACATACGCGCATATTCCAAGAACGCAATTCCTCTCTGAAATTACCGCGACGTCTAGAGACGTCACGTCGATGCAAAAGGAGTGCACGCAAACTTTTGAAACCGCACTCGAGTATAGGAATTCGTAAAGTGATTTACAAGCGAAACCCGTTTGCACGAAATTTGCGCGAAGGTCGTGCGAAAATCTAAAGCGCCATTTGCATAGGTCGACCCTTCAATAACTTTTCCACGCAACGGTGTTTCAAGGTCTCGCTCTGTCTCACTCGAGTCACCGATTATGTTCCCGCCAGGAAAGTGAAAAGGGTTTTTCGGTTCTATGCGTTCATCTGGATCAGGTTAGGTTCTCGGTCAATTTTGCAGCTCGTAATTTAGGATAACGGCGAGGGGAGGGGGACTTCGGTTATACCTGATCTGGGCAAAACTGTATTTTTTCTTTGACTAGCAAAAGTCTGCGTAATCCCAAAATGATGCATACGTTTACTCACAAGTACAGTTTTATAGGTCGTAAATAACTGCGCGAAAGCTTACAATTCATATGCTATGATACCTTTTGTAGGAATTTGTAAATATGTCAACTTTGAAGTTTTCTCTGATATTTATGAAACTAACTCTTTAATTTACAAGTTTCTTTGATAAAAACATTTTATTACGATAATTGTAAATCGGCAGGTATATACATCACATCGTTTCACTTGCTTAATTATTTTCTCAAATATTTATTCGACGTCTTCAACTTGAAGCATTCAGAAACGAATTTAATTATGAATTACAATACGTAAGTTGAGCAAAACGACCACCTGTTGAGAGAGTATAGGAAAAGAGAGAAAGAGCAGAGAGACAGAGAGGCCGAAGGGATAAAGGGTGAAGGGGTACGCTATCTCGTAAATTCCGTTTGCCATACCTCACTGCAGGCGCACACGTTCATGTATGTGGCGCCTCCAGTTCGAGTTTCTCTCTCTTTCTCTTTCTTTTTTTCCAACCGGTCTACATTCGCGTAATTTTCCTACGACATTTATTTCTATTATATCCTTGATCTTTGTTCCCTTGTTGTCAACTATATTTTAGCGATCAGTCAATTCTATTTACGTAACGAGTGCTTTGACTGCTGATTTTTTAAATTTGGAGGTGGGTGTAAAAACAAGTGGTTCAATGACATTGTTATGCAGAGGATTGCCTCAAAGTAAAACTGGACTTAAGTAATTAGCTTGATTGACGAGTTTTTAATTTACTTCGGACGAAACAAACTAGCGAATTTGAAATACGTATAGTTTTATCTAGGTGCTTTATCTAATTGGTAAAATAATGCCTTGATCAATTTGCGCTTTCATCGGGCATTTTGCATTAGCTCGATAAACGTACGGTTTATAATGTTGTCAACTGAAATAGCCTGGTCATTAAGTATATCGTAGATACATATCTAAAGCACCAGTGTATATAATAGTAACTTGCTCGATTAAGTCATAAAATAGCTACCCGATTACTCTGGAGCGCGGAGAAAGAAATTTTGATAGCTCTTTACAAGTATCAAGGAAATAAAGTGAAATTTAGTAAAAAATACAACTCGAGTTGATCGACGCGAAAACAATAAACGCCTCAAGTTTTCCATTTCCTCCATTTTCTTTCTTCCTCTCCTGCGCGTTTTCGATTTTTTTACTCAACGCTCGCTACAGCCAGAAAAGCGGCAGCAGCAGCAGCAGCAGCAGCAGCAGCGGTGGCAGCGGCAGAGGCAGCCCTTTCGGAGTGTGACGAGTGACTCGAGAGCACGTCGACAGCGCAGCCTGACCTGTCAGCGGCTCGGGCGTATAATAAGGTGGTGAAGTCGCTCTCGACGTCTACCAGTGGAACGCGAGGAGGGAAATGTCGGCGAGTGCGGAAAGCTACGGGAACGGCCGCAACGAGTGACGAGAGATATTTCGCCCCTGCTGACTTCTTTTTCATTTAAGCTTTCTCGCCATGTGTATATACATACAAATAAGTACATACACAGAGATGCAGAGCTCGAATTTACCGAAAATTTTTCCGCTATTTTTCAAAGACAAAGCTATCCGCTAAAAAAGAGTTTTGAAAAATTATCCTCTTGCCCCGCGCTCGAGTGACAGATCGACAGTTTCTGTTTACTTTATGCGTGTATATATACAGGGGAGGAAACTCACGCGCTCGTACACGAGCACCGCAAAGCATTATGTATACCGTTTCTTTTTTTATTTTCTTTTGAAACTTCTCCTGTATACAGGCATCAGCATTAGCTAGTTCTCTCACTCGAATTCGCCCTCTCTTAACACCGCGACGCCGGTGGTATTCACCCCCGCGCTCTTTCGCCCTCGACTACTACAACTACTAGCACAGTCGAGGAATTCGAGTTGCTATAAATCTCCCTTGACGGGCGCCATGCCAGGCTGGCGTGCAGACTCGAGCGTCGAACGGGGTGTGCTTGTGCGCTATACGGCAGAGCGCGCGCGCGCGCGCGAGCGGCAGGCGCGAGGAATTGTAATAGTTTCGCGGCGGCCGGAGAGAAGTTAACGTGGCTCTCTCGCTTCGATGCTTTCTATGCGCACATCGCGAGGAGCGAGACCTACGTCTCTCGGAGAATAACGGAAAGTATTGAAAGAACAGAAGGTACGCTCTTTCTTTCCCCCTACACATATAAGCAAAATCTGAATGACTTTGTTATAGAGAATACCGGGTGCGATATCCGCGCCTTCAGGCGCTGCATAAAAATCCATTTATAGACCAAAATCGCAAATCATCGTGCATAAGATATACATTATGTTATGAGAGACGGTATGTTAAACAGATATACAGATAATACGTAAGATGGGAATTGTAAACGATTCCCCAAACAAATTATTGCGGTGTAAATGAAGAATTGAGACGCACGTAATTTCGTCAAGCTCCTACGCACACGATGATTCAATTGTCCTTCGCATGGAAAAAAGAAAAGCTCGGGGTACTTCTTTCTTTCACTCGAGCCGGAAATCGTGCGAATGAAGAAAGGAACGCGGTTTATCAATCACGAGGTCCACAGTGACAGCCCGAGATTCGGCAGCGGCATGTATGTTCGTAGTTTCACCAGCTGGACGAGAGAAGACTTTGCTATATATATTCGAGGGTCGCGACCCAAAGCACGCGCACACACTTATTCTAACTTGGATTCTATACACACGCACGCATACGCGGTATACACACATCGCCGTTCTTCGTCTGTCATTATTTTTCGGAGCGACAAGCGATTCGTTTGTTATCGGAACGGTGCTATCACTGATATAAAACTGTATAATATAACATATATAACGCGTCTGCGCAACCCCTCGGAATCACCGTGAGCTTTATACACTATGTATATAAGCATAATGAGGATTTGGAAAAAGTTCTGTGGCCTGCGTTATAAATCGTTGCGCGAGTCCGACGGCTATGGAAAACGCAACTTATCGTGTATTCGGTTTGCTGCGTAAATACGCATATCTGATGGATTTTGTCGAAGTCTGATGAATCGAGTGACCTTCTTCTTCGGCTCGAAGAAAGGAGACGGATCTTATTGTATAGGTCTCGGGTGCGATTTATCGCCCTGGAGGATTTATAATGTAAATCCATATTCGCTTAGATAGATTTGCAAATAATTTACAGAAGAAGGATTAAAAATACTTAAAAAGAATTGTTTCATTTGACTGCGGCGGTAAATGCAGCAGTATACTCGTCGTGACCGTTCAGTGGATCCGAAATCGTGTTGAATAAGCCATAAACGTGACGTACGGCCGCGTATTTCGCAAGTCTGTGTATATACTATATATGTATACATGTATATATAATACATTGCAGTTGGCGTGTCTCGCGGAAGAAGGGAAAAAGCCCAGAGGTGCGCTTTGCTCTTAGTCCGGAATTCGAATAGACAGCGGACACTCTAGGCGAATTCGACGTCATTTTCAATGAAGCGTGAAAACCGGGTATATCCTAGTGTCAGTTGTACAGCGTGATCCTGAAAATACTTATACTTATCATCTAAGAGGATATAACAAACGCTATTGAGCGTGAGGATGATCACGCGATGTGACGTATAGGGCTCTTTCCTTGTTTTCCCTTTCTTGTCGCTTTGCCTATACGTATACGTATATATATTGTGTGCTTTTTCTTGCGAAGCGAATACAATTTTTACCTCGTGCAAAGCTTGGTCATTACCGCGAGGATAGGAAGGTACATGCGCTAATATGCCATCAAAATTCGCTTCCCTTGTTCTCTACTTTCAAGAAATACAGGCTTTCGAGATAGCGTGCGCGCGCTGAATATGATGAATTGTTTTTTGAAAGTACTTTGTTCCGTAGGCAAATCCTTGAAGTTTTTATGAGATCGCGTGGATTGGGTAATCGGTGGATCATCTTTTGACCATGGGAATATTTCGGGCTTATAAAAAACTTGAAAGTAATTTCACAATAGGTAAACAAATATTGAACGTCAAGAGTAAAACGTTCCTGAGACACTTGGGGTCTGCCAATCAATTATTCAGGTATGCGTAAAACGTTAAAATCTGCCATCTGCGGGAAAACTTTCAAGTTTTTCATCAATAACCCATACGAGATACCGGTCTGTATATAGACCCTTGCTGTACAAGTTATCGACTGAACGCTCACAAACGTATTGGGCTGGCGCTTCGATGAAATTTCAACCATCGTGATTATATTATATTATACTATAGACTATACTGTCAAAACTAGTAGAGATGATACAGCGGAAATATTTCAAATGCAAAACGACAAGATGCTGGAACTTGCCGAAGCTTCCAATAAGAGAGAGGTGGAGTTAAGTTACCTTCAAACGATACCTACTCCATCTGCCGATAAATTTTGTTGACTCGGCATTTAGCTTACCGACTCATAATCAATTTATTTGTTTCAGTTATTAGACAAATTTTGGAAAGAATATTCATTATGTAGAGCAGGAAAATACATTAAAATCATAGGATTCCCGATTTGTTAAAATAAGCTTACAATTTTAAGTTTTGTTTGTTAATGCAAGCTTGTATATTAAGTAATGAAGTAATTGATTATACCGACTGAACGATAATATTTTATAACAATTAGCAATCTACTGCGAGTAAAGAAGTGTTCAATACTATTAAATAAACAAATTCGAATGACTTTTCAAAATCAATATAGTTTAATAAATCAGTATTGGTGTACACCGGAACCAATCTTAAAAATAACAGTATTTTATTTCAGGAAAACATCGTTAAGAAGGTACTGCACGCTTTGACATATTTACATATTAAACCATAACACAAATAATAATAGTAGCGAATAAAATAATTAATATTCTGGAAATGTCAACTTTGCCACATTCGATAAAAAAATGTCTAATCCGATAATAACCATTGCTAATTAATTCAGATTATCACGAAAAAACTACATAATCAACGATTGGAAATCTTCCGATTTTACCTATAGTCGCTGTTCGGATGGATATCTTGTCTTAATAGTATACTCACTTGCCGTCCCATGTGCGCATCGAGCCAATCAATTTTCTTTCAAAATCTCTCTCTCTCTCTCTCTCTCTCTCTCGCATTTATGTGCTGGTTTCAGCCGAGAATACAGCGCTTTTGTGCATGAGATTAGCAAATAGTGATAGCTAGTGGCTCTGAACAGTGACTCGAATGTGAACGATGACGTGGCACACAGTAAACCTTAATTCGAGTTACATCCTACCTATATACGCATGAATATACTGACCATTAGTATTTCGCGATCGTAATTCCGGCATGTTTCTTCGATCGTCATTCCTCTTGCACCACCACCTATATTCTCAAGTTCAAGGTTACTGGGAATGTTAAAAGTGAAACTATACGTAAAAGTAAGAGGATATTGACGAATCATTTGCGAGGATAAGAAAGGAGTATCTCGATGATTTTCAAGTATCGGTACGATTGTAACAGTCATTATAAATGTAATAACTGTGAGGACTCATTGATATGAATCTATTCGAATAGTCCTTGGTGATAAAAGCATTTTGTTCTTTTGATCCGATTAACATATAAAAATAATTATCTAAAATGAAATAATGTTCTTATGCTACCATCTATAAAATTTCTCGTATTACAATGAATTATGTAGCTTTTATAGAGTAATTAAAAGAAAACTTAAAACCCAAAAATGTCTTCCGCAGCTCAGTTTATGAAAAAATTACGAATTCTCGCAGGTACAACATTTCCAGATTTCAATTAAGTCGAATTGTTGGCTTTATAGCTCCGGCGTAAGAGCACAGCAACCAAAGTAGCAGAGAGCGAGAGAGAGACCTTCGACTTTGTATACTATACAGTATAGGTATAGGAACGAGAGAGAGAGAGAGAGAGAAAGCAGGAGAGCCAGTATACAGCAGAGCGCGCGCAGAGCAGTGGTGGTAACTGTCACCAATGATAATTTATGTTAATGGCAGTTTACACCGGCGCGCCTGGGGTAGAACGCCAGCTACAAGAGAGCAGTCTGCAGGTCATCGCTTAGTCGAGCGGACGCCTAATAAAATTTCCATTCTTCAGAGAAAATGCGATTTTTAACAACTACTACGGTCGCTAATGCCAAGATAGAAGTGAGAAAAGGAAGAAATCGACACGCCGAGAGAAAGTCGAGGTATTCTATATTATAGACCAAGTCTCCCCCCTCCCCCCACCGGCATCCCTTGACTTTCGGCGGCAGCAATGGCGACGCCCAGTCTCGCTTCCATACACAGACACACAAACACGGAGTAGCTAGCGAGGCGCAGACTCGTGGCGACGTGCAGCGGAGCAGCCCAGTCTTCGATGGTATACCTGTACGTGTGTCCCGGATTTTCGGGATCGACATCGACTGTCTCGCTCAGCGCCGCCGCCAGGACACCCGTTGAATGCCGCCCCCACCACCCTGTGTATATATGGAATATCTGGCGCTAGACGAGCCCGGACTTTCCTGCCAACGACATCGTCGCTCCCGAACATCGCGCGATCCTCGTGTGTGTATCGTCTGCTCAATGTAAGTATACGATATTTTTCCTTTTTTTATTGTATGTAAGACTGTGAGGTACTTAAAGAGGTTTCTAGTTTGCTAAGTTAAGTAGTTTGATAAGGGTTGAAGAGATGTGGAAAGGATTTGAGAAAGTGAAATTCACGCTGACACATGTTCGATGGGTTTTATATATATGTATATACGTGGCGTCTCAGAATGTATCGTGTAGTTTACCGTGAATTTTAGATAAAGATGGCGCGACTACCGCTGTTCAATTCTTCGCCTTTGTAATTTCTGAATTTAGATATCAGATTAGGACGATTTTATTTTGTGTCTTCCTGTTTTTGTAGAGTTTTTATATTTTATAAACTTTTTTAATGGGAAAATTACAATTTTTTGGAATTTTACGTTTGTAAAATATACGATATTTTATGGATAAGCACGGATGATTTAAATGGTTTGAATTTTTGTTTTGTATTTAAATATGGATCGTAAATTTATTTATTACTAGGATTTATCAATTTAATGGAAATGATTAGAAATATTAAAAATATTCATCAATTCATCAAACTTCGTGAAATTTTATCTCTAATCTAATATTTAAAGAAAGGCTTGAATTTAAAAATACGAATGGTGAAACAAGAATTTTTAACGAACAGACAGTGAAAAAAGAAATAGAGTAAGTAGAAAATACAAATTTGTAATGGCTGCAAGCAATTCAACGCCGTCGCCGAGAAGAAATTCACAGGGGTGGCTTCAATATATACACATACTGAAGGCTCACGAATATCCATCTGGGGCGTTTATGAGCATGCGCATTAGCCGTATTCAGACCCTCCCTTGACTTCTCTGTCTCCCTCATTCTCTCTCATCTACGTAGTATCACGTCCCTGTACACCGCAATTAAAAAATTCCAAGCACAAAATTTACACAACTTATTACCCCTCGACGCGTATATTCTTTCCCCTGTTTGCAATTTCGAGAGCTAAAAAGGTAATAATGACGCATGGACGACGATATCCGATGAACAGCGGTCTGCTTGCAGTAGTTCCAAAAACCGGCCACAAGGAGAGGCCCGCAATCAAGGACTCATTCCGCCCGCATTCCGTTTCTTACGCCCGACCTTCCGATCTCTAAAATCTGCCGGCTTCTCCATGACTCCCGGCAAAAAGCCAATTTCACCTCAGACGCTAGCGAGAGATAGAAAGAGACTTGATCTACGGTCGAACCCATTCATCTTTTATTTTGAGCAATATCAATATATGTATACATTATACGCAGCTATTGATCTCGGTCTGCAATTATTAATACGTTGCTTCAAACAAATATTACAAATTTCGGTATATATACTGAAGCGGAGATAGAATAAGTAACCAATACTATTTCCCAACATTATAAAGTTTAATGCTGATTCTCGATTTTACATTGATTAATTTGAAATTGTGAACGTTTAAAATACCTAACGGGATTCCCTTCCAGATAAAAAGATCAACGATCAATCTTTCTTGTTCTAGGAAGACCGTTTCGAACTTGGCGCTTGTACATTAAAATTCAATATTGCGACTATTCGGAAAACGCGGATGTGAAAGCTCTTACTAAACTTTTCAACTAATGCGCTAATAAAAATTTATCTTTATATTACATATAGATAATATTAACATCGCTTTTTCAGGAGCACTTAATCGATATCAAATCGATAAATAAATAATCGGAATTACGCGACGAAGTTAGCGGTAATCGATGCGTGCTTCCTCGATATTGAACATGCACACGTATATATTAAGTATGTATCTCTGCAACTGCCTGAACGCACACAAACGGAAATTGAATTCTAATTTATCGCTCTCTTATTCAGCCAATGAAACGTCGAGAAATAATATTACTGAATATACGTGCTCATGTAGGCGATCGATCTTGGCTACTGAAATCCCGCAAATTGATGTTATGAAATCTATGTTCATACTTAAATATATGTATACCTATTGTGTATACCTATAGAGTAAGGGACAGAGAACGATAAGGCAACGTAATAACTTTCAAAGTCGTATGAATTAGCGCGTTCCCGCGGCAAGCGGAAATGCTCGAGCGACTCGTTTATCTTGTTGATGTCTCGGCATACGCCTAGGTACACATGTGTGTCAAATATACGCTCCGTTTATCTGGTCTTATTATCAATTTGTTTGACCGATCACGCTGAGAAAATAACGTCTTCTCTAAGGTCTCTACTGGAAGTATCACTAAGAGATGTCGATTTTAAATTAACGGTTAACATAATTCACAGATAAATTAATATTAAACACTGGGCATGTAGAAGTAACAATAAGTTCTACTGCTAGACGAGAATAGTGTTAAAATTGGATACTATTAGAATTTAATGATTGGAGCCTCGTGTTACGAACAATGATTCACTTTTCTAGACGCTATTTGACCAAGTTAAATGTGCACACAGCAATCTCGTATCTTTTTGCATTGCGTACTACGAGTATAAAATCATATATGCGCAATTATTTTCATTTAATTGACTGTAAACAGGGGCTCGGGTTATGCTATCGACTGTCGGTCCACAGACAGCTAGGCATAATGCATACGAGTAGTGCATTAAAACTGAAGTAAAGATCGGCGAATGGTGTATTTGACTTGTATGGTTTTATTAAGCAGAGCCATATTAATCTTCTTGCAATGTATTGCGTTCCAATGAGTTTCGAAATTAAACGTTATTATAATAACTAAATTGTAAACTTAAAAGTTTCACTGAAACAACGCAAGATTCAAGATAAAAGCAAGGTTACTTAGCGAAGATCGATTCATTTTACTTTTTCGATCGTACGAAATAAATGGAAATGAAATGACACGATTGGTACTTTTCAATGTTTTGGCAAAATGTTGACTGTTCACTGGATCACGAGCGCGAATATTAGGGAAATAGCCGAGTTGGCGCTAAGCCAAGAAAACGGTAGACTCCTTGGCCAGCCGCATATACTGTTGTTAACTGAGTTTCTTTACTAGTGTTAGACTAGTAGTCCCTGACCTTGATGCTCAAATATGATATATCCTCTATTTTGATATATGAAGGAGAAAAAATACAAAAATTCGTGCTACAGCTATAATATGGGTATAGTCTACTTAGAATGCGAAGAAATTCGAAAGACTGTCGGTTTCGCACACAATAATTTCTGAACACAATTTAAAACGTCTTCTATGTAGCTTACTAGCAAGTATATATAATAATATAATGAATCCGAAGACGAATATTCATTTTAAAATTTAACGATAAAATTCATGGTGCAAGTTATTCGTATAAAAAAGCTCCATCAAATTTACGATTTCCAACTTAGCTACTATAAAATTACAGCTTCCACGAGTTGTGAGTGTATGCAAAAGCTGCTTTAGCTCTCCAACAATGTTCCGATAAGATATTTCTAACGCAGACAATCGCGTAAAAAGAAATCGAAATGAGTTCAATTTCGCTTCAGGAGACTCTTCATTGTACAAACGTACATATACATATGAGCGTAAAACGTCGCCGGAATGTAGATGTATCATAAGAAAAACTCTAGGAACCCGCTGAAGCTGAAAAGAGAATCCTTGATAAATAAGAGAGTTCGTTACGCGAGGAGAGGAGGAGGAGGACTGAGAGAGAGAGCGAGAGAGACGAGAAAATAGAGACCCACTGTATACTGACTTGTGTGGCTTTCATTTCAGATTCACATAAAACGGCGGCTACACAGCGCCAGGGAGCTAACTTACGCGCGCTATGACGAGGGGCCGCCTAAGAGAGCAAGAGAGAAAAATATATGCCGGCTGGCGAGCAGATGGTTGCCCCGTTTATTGGTTTATTCGTCGGCTCGGCCCACGTCTCGCAGTTCCCCTTTGTACCACTGCTGCTGCTGCTGCTGCTGCTGTTGCTGCTTTCAAACGAGAGAAAGAGAGAGAAAGAGAGAGAAAGAGAAGACCGCACGAACTCGGGAGTGCCGTCGTCCGGCCAGTGTACTCTAGGTATAGCCCCACACCTTTGGCCGGCTACTTTTTCCTGCAGCGAGGGACCATCCGCTCGACCGACCGACAGACCGTAGTACACACGAGAGGTACGTGAGCACAGCAATAAAAATGCTAAATTCCGGCGAATAATGCCAGTGTCCCTTCCTTGCTATACTGTTGCCCATTGTACTGTTACGTATACTCTGCAGTCGCTCGCTTGAGAGTCCGATGAAAGTATCAAGACTAAATTTTTCATATTTCAACTATTCCACTTGCGTCACGTTTTTTGCAAACTTTGATTTGGATAAATAAATGTTTCTTCACTGAGAAAAAAAAAATTGACCGTGATTTGTTACGTACACAAAAGTATGTCTTTATTTGCACTTTGTGCCGAAACCTTTGTTGAAACCAAGGTCGCATAAATAATCGTTTGCAATAGATTCGCACAGCTCCTCCTACCTTCGTTGGAAAATCTAAAATCTTGTAAGGTATTGATGTACGCGCGCGATCGCATAGGCGAGCCTTTTTCTCGATATAGGGAATTCGGGGAAGTCCGCGACCGGTGCGAACTCGCACGAAGGGCCCTCCACGAATAAGCCGAATTATATCTATTGGCTTGTCTATTTTAACCTTATGTCCGAGGTGATAAATAGACAAGCCAAAGCGCGAAAAGAGAGACTCGGTGGCGGACCGTTGACGCGAACAGTCGACTCTGTCTCAGCCAAAACGCGAACGGTCGACTCTGTCCTACGGACCGGACAGATTTCTAGCGTCTCATCGCTAGTCGGGTAAACCTGGACGCACTTGGCATCCGCCCGTGAAACCTCCTCTCTCGCCACGTGCGCTTTGACGCACAGGCATAAGGAGCCCCATTTCCTTCGCTCTCAGCGGACATCGTCCGCTAGAGCAAAAGAGGGTCAGTACCACAATCCCACCTCTCTGCGTGGATATAGTCTGACTGGGGAGAGTTAGTAACGTAGTGCGAGCTAACGTGCATCCATCGCGTCGGAAATCCGGACACGCCAACGAATAAAGACTCGCGAACCTCTGCTCAGTACGCAACTAAAACCCGGTATTGATACATAGTTTCGCGTATTTATTCCCCCGGACCTATTCCTGACGACCTCCGTACATTAACGTCCCTGTACCTCCTCCACCCCCACTTAAGGTATAGACGTTTATTATGGCGCTTAACGTCAACTACATTATTTTGGCGCTTAACGGTAAACAACGACGTTAGTATATTGCAGTGAGAGCCGGAATTGTGCCTTAGACAATACATAATAGCAGTTTATGTCTAGTACTCGTCATGCTTGACACACCTAAATATCGGATTAGTCGTCATTGTCAATGTAGATTGCACACCGAAGAAAGATGTTAATATATATATCATAACGTGCTTAATCGCGCGCAAACGGTATTGAAACACACACCCACACCGATGAAAACTTTTATGACTTTTAATTTAACGCAAGAATAGATGTGACAAATTTGACTTATACAAAAGACGAAGCGTTCGAGATAATACTGTTAGCATACAGGAAATGTGTTCCATTACCATAACATTTGTAATTAACGATAAATGCAGCAGCATTGATAAGCAAGTTATTACAGCAATAAATTAATAATTAAGAATTCTCCAGCTAATTGCATAGCTATGTCAAGAGTAATGCTCTACAGGTTTTATAGAATTTTATACATATCAGGATTAACATTATATCCAAATCACAACTTGCACTGCAGCTATATTCCAACTTTTGATAATATATGAACTAAATCTATCGCAAACTAATATATACTAAATGACAATAACCATTGAATTAAGACCAACCGAATTAACCATACAAAATCCAATAACACAGCGTTTCACGGTCTACAAAACCCAGAAACTGAAGAAACTAGATGTTACTAAAATCGTGCAAAAAACTCAGCTCCAAGCAATATAACTAATGGAACTCTGATTTTCAGGAGCAGACAAACGACAACGCCAACAATGACGTCTCGGAAAATGCAGTATAGCGTCAGGCTTTCACTCTCTCTCTCTCTCCTTCTCTCTCTCTGTCTCTCTCTCTCTCTCTATCAACAGCGAAAATCCCTCTCGACGAAAACTACCACCAGCCAGAGTCACCCAAACACCAATTCTCCAACACGCAGACGTACACACGCGAAAACACACAGAAGCGAGCAAGCCTCGCGCTATGGCGTCGTGGGCGTACGTCGACGGGTCGATAGGGCAACTCCCCCACCACGATCTTCTTCCGTCACCCCTTTGCTCTAGCGCCACCACCTCCGAACTCGGTCTATCCCGAGGGAATGAAAATTATACGTCGTCGAGTCGCAGTAAGCAAACGAGTCAGAAATTTCCACGGGGAGTCGAGAGATATTTGTGTGTATCTATGTCTGTGTATTTCTGTGTTTTGACGCGTAAAAGGAACTGTGAATCCGAAGGCAAGGATTATTATCCCTGAAATGCTGATTTGAAAAGGCAAATTTTCAAGTGGGCGCGTTACAGACAGCCAATTTGTCGACTTCTAGAATGATCCGACTAAGATCGACGAAATGAGAGGATAATCTCGTTCGAAGGTGTAACCTTGAGGAAGAAAGAAAGAGATTGGTGGAGACAAAGAGAGATAAACGCATGCTCAGTTGGTAAAGTCAATATTTGGATGGCTTTGGGGTGAGGATTAAGACGCCGGTGAGTGCGGCACGTTGAAAGGAGGAGCGTCGGTAGGTAAGCGACCTGTAATCTCTGGGATAATCGCTTGACATTTTGACACTAAGCCACTTTATGAGTTACACTTGTTTTCGAGAGATTCTCGTAGAGATACCTGCATAAGATCGCGAATTGCTCTTTAACGAATTGAGATGCTCGCTGCAATCAGTATCTAATATAAGCTCTTTTTTCTTCTTTTTTCGAGGCGTGACTGCTTTTCAATTGAGATATTCTGCAAATCCATTTACATAGCAAACGTGTTAGATAATCATTTGCAGTCTTCACAGTAAGACACGATTTAGGCGAACAAAAACAAACTACAATATTTGTTCTTTTTTATATACACGACGCTTCAACCTTTCTATACAAGTTCTATTGTATCGTCGTCATCTGGTAGCACAAACACAGTCGAATGACATGGTATTTTCCTTTGCTTTTATCAAAGATTCTTTCACACGACAATCAAAAGAAAATTACATACAATCTGTTTCCTTTCTCCCTCCCTCCATCGGTAAACCCTGGGTCACCTATAGCGCTCTCTCGTATAGAAAGTAGGCGAGATCTTTCCAGTACCTCATTGACTAATAAAAAAATGATTTTCAGGAAGCAATGCTTTGCACGAGTCACATTGACCAAGTAAAAGCTCATCGGCCTCGCAGACGCTATTCCAGGAAGCAAACACGAAGAAAGCGACGGATCGACCCGCACGACTCTCGGCTTATAATACCGCTATGGTGCGCAACGTATCGACATATATAAAAGAAAAGAGAAGAAGCAAAAGGCCTCGCGCGCAATATCGGCTGTGTCATCCTCGGCCCGTTAAAGATACTCTCAGATGGTGGTTCCTTCTCGTGCAGACGATTCTTATATAGCTCACGTGCGATTTGTTTGTATGCATGTGCATATATATATATATATACGTCTGCGGCCTCTCAATCAATATCATCGTCAGTGCAGGTATAAGGCAATCAGTGCCACTGTCGAATAGTCGATCCTCCATTTGCTGAGTTTTTTTATTTATTCTTTGGTCGTTGCGATGTGTGACATAACGAGCACGCGGGTCATAATCAATGTGAAAAAATTATACGTTATTTAGTCCAAACTATAAAAGAGAGTGGCTTTCTCCACAGACGTGCAAAACTTGTTATCTGCTCGGTTCGCCTTTCTATGCGTTGTCGTATAATGTACAAGTATGCGAGAGATGTACTTCTCATAAGACTCGATGTAAATAAGTTTTCTAAATGGGCAGAGCCCATAGGCTCATACGTCAATGTAATTGATCGTTAGATTTTTTCATGGAGTTATTTATTAATATTCTCAAACGATGATCGAACGCTTGATAGATATTGAAGGTCCATGTAGCGGTGCGTACCGTTTACTAATGGCTTTGAAAAATATGGACCTCGAGGGGCTGCATCGTGCTAGCTTTGCGGAGAAAAATTTCGCGAAGATGATTTAGGTCATTTGACAGTGTCGTTTATTCACTACGAATTGTAAGTTTCATTCTTATAAAATTTGAACGTTTAAATAAGATAGCCCTTTTGGAAGAACAGTTTTCTACCTTACCGACCTTACTACATTAATATTTTTGAAATGTACATAGATTTTTTAGTCTAATGACCATTTAAAATTTGCAAAATCACGATTACTATTATTATTATTATTATTTTAATGACTCATTAAATTAAAAATGCAACAGACAATGTGTAGTGAAAAGCGTTGGTACAGCTTATAAAAATGTACGTTCAATAATTTTAAAAGCATATAATTTGTTCGACTAATAAAGCGGCTGGCTTTTAGGATGCCAGTCACAGAAGCTAATAGAAAGCTAGACAAATGTAAAAATGCGGATAATTCTGACGCGTCTAAACCTCGGAGCCCGGGTAGTTAGCTCTAGCTCGAGTATGCGAACTTACTGTATGTATATATATACGAGAGTTTGTACGGGACGAGTTAAAACGTATTATATGCGCCAAGCGAGGCCTTGACTTTCTTCGATTAGGATCGCTCGTGTGCCTGTAGTCTCGCGGGAATTAGCAAAAACTCCGTCGGTTTAACATGAAAAGAGCCTCGTCTTCCTCTTGCAGCTCGAGCTCGCGCAGCATGTAGGATGACTCGGCGAGTTGCTGCCGATTGATGACTCCGCGACTTTAGAAAAACTGCAGTCACGTTCTGGCATAGGACGGTTCGCCATCCAGGCTTGTTTGACCGCCGGCTAATTTTCTATGTGAATTTAATGTAAACGGTAAATATATATATATACCGCCACGCATGCACGCGACATTGCTTTATAAGTCGTGTATTAAACAACATGGAGATAAGCATCTTGTTAAATTTGTTTTTTCTCCTTTTTCTGTCTTTCAGAGGAGCGAGCGCCGGTCGGGAGCTTGATCAGGAGGATACGGAGATCATGACGCGATGTTACTGGGCCGATTTTTGAGGAATAAAAAGTATCGAGCATCTTCGCATGGCGCTGAAATGATTAGTGCGTCGTGGCGACTCGAGTTGTCCGGATTTAAAGGCCCAGTTAATGCTCTACATCTACCCTGTAGATCCGAATTTGTTTGAAGTCAGGCGACAAATTCGGTTCTAGAGAGGTTTGTGTGGTGCATACAATGCATCGTGGTCTGATTTTATGATTGCTTTAAAATGGTCCGATACAGCGGCGATCCATTTTCTTTTTTACGCTTTACGTATTTTTATTTATAATTTTGAAATAATAATTGTACACATATTTTCAGAATATAGACAATAAAGATTTTTAAAAAACGATTACAAGTTTTGGTACTTGAAAAAATTATTCACACTCATCCGAATGTATCCACATTAATAGTACAAGTAATTTACAAAAACCTTCGGTGTCTAATAAATGTACGTATGTTGTGAAACATTGTGTATTTTTTAACGTTGTCGGTAAAAAAGCCTTATTTGACACTAAATATATTTTTCAAGCCGCGACAATCAATTCACTACTCAAACTAAATGATAACAGTATTTACGCTACGCAAACATGGAGAGCTAAAAAATTGTTTCTTGTAAAGTTAAGAAAAAATTCTATTCTATCATCCTTAATAGTCCTCAAGTGTCAAGCAATGAATAAAAAATATTGTACTTTCTTACTACATCAAAGTGTTATACGCATGCAAGACCTCGTGACGCAATTATGAACGACAATAAAAATACTATTTTTATCGTACAACGTGCGTTGAACGTATCTGATTTTGACATATTTCAAAAAGGTAGCACAAGAAAAATATCGGTAAAGATCATTAATTTAGAGAAGTCAGATACATCCGTGACGGGATTCTGCCAGACACACGTACGTATACACTCTCATACTGAATTTAAGTACGTGTCAGTCACGACTGCACACTTTCATTGTCCAAACCACACTGATCATATTCGAAATAACAAGGTTGTAATATAGCTCTGGAACAGATTTATTCCGAGATTAAAAAGATCATTAGACGCTTCGTACGATTTTTATCAGTTATACATCTCAAACTATGGAGAATTCTTTTCGCTTGAGAATTCTTCACAATTCTTCCAAATTCAGAATGAAAAATTGAAAAATCATAATTTAAAATTTTATTTTTCTTCGTAAACATTGAAAATGAGAAAGAAAATAAAACTAACGATCATTGAACATTTTTAAACAGAACACATAGAACGAATAACGAGCGAGTATACGATGAGATATCATAAATATCTTTATTTCCGAGAGAATACTTTTTTGAGTAACTTTATTTGAATAGCAACATTCGTTTTGATATACGAACTCTTGAACCCTTCTGTAAGTACTCAAAGAATGATCATTAATCTCCGACCGAAGTCGTATAATAAAACGAGCGTTCTTGTTGTTATGTAATCGGGTAAGCGCTAATAAAGTGCATACGGCGTAATTACAGCTCGAAGCAGACTACCTGCTTTTAACACTTGCGTCTAATGGATAGAAATAGCAATGATCTATGAAACGAAAAAGGGACGGGTTTATGTACTCGCTGTCAGATGATTCTTTAAAAATGACGAGTTCGATGCATTAATGAAAAGGATTCATTTTTTGCTTGGCTTTCTCTACGCAAAATTGAACACCTTTTCCATTTAATGCAACGGTACATATTTTTCCAAGGCACTACTTTTTCCGAATTTGATTTATAACACTGAATTATCATCCTTACAATTTGACAAATATTCAGGATATCTTGAGAGCATATTAGGTACTACGCTGATCAAAATTTATTGCGCCATCGATACTAAGTAGAATTAACTTATTTTATGATAATACAAAGTAAGTTGTAAGTTGGTATTTTATAAAACTTTTAGGCTACGATTTTTGACATCTCCTTGCAAAACGTATAACTTCAATAAAAGAAAAGAGGCAGGCAGAAGCTGTTGAATCGACACGTTACGAAACTCGTTTCAACAACGATATCGTACCCTTGGATAATTTTTTCAGAAAAGGAAAAAACCGACAACCTCTCTCGGCACAAGTTTCGGGCAGCCGAAAGAAAACGTATCGAGCACACTTTTCTAGTTGCGCGATCCGATAGGTTTCTTGCGACTCCGCGTCTAAATCCACATCTGAGTGTGAGAGAAAATACGGCAAGATTAATGATTTACGTGACAAGGGAAAGAGAGCGAAATAAGAGCGAAGCCAGAGCGAGACAGAGAGAGGCGGGTGGGGGAGGTTGGGCTGCTCCGGCTATGCTGCCTGCTCCTGTCGGCTATTCTGAGGGGAGCCGCGGGCGAAGAGTAGAAAGAGAGACAGCATGCGTTCGGTCTGCGAGAATAGCTCGCTTTTCTCACAAAAATGCCCCCGAAAGCTTTGCCGAACCGTGCACGGCAATGGACGAATAAAAAACGAATTACTTCTCTATAAATTTGAACAACGAACGAAAGAAAACACTTTTTCGAATACTTAGATAATATGTGTATGAATCGGTTTCCTTTTTTCCTAGAAAATAATGCGCGAGCGAGAGAATTGGTTAAACGCCCTAACGCTGTATTAATATAAATCCGCACAGTAGTTAAATCCCTCTACGAATAGCACATAAACGCAGAGATTACGAGGGCATTGAAAAATGAGGCGAACGGCTGAAATAAAAAGCTGCGCCGGTATGTGCAGACGCGAGTTATAAAGAGAAAAAATCAAATCGTTTTAAAGTATTTAAATGAGACGGTATAAGCGTCTCGCTTACGCGTCGTCACGTCGGATGCGCGGCGCAAAAGGGGTTACACATTGAAAAGAGAGATGCGACTAAACGAGTTCGTCGCGCGCAAACAGTGCCAACCCCCGCGGATTCGCGTCTCCGTGACTGATGGCTTCTCTTCGATCACTGCTCAAACCGACTCTCGGTATTCTCTCTCGCGTCGTTGTTTTCTATGAACTCGAGCAGGGGATATAGCGATGAGATTCGAGTATGCGGTGGCACGAGTGACACTTTCGTGCAGTGTATCCAGCACACACATATATACATATATATATAGATTGTGGTAACGATATACTGTCCGGAAACGAAATTATGCTAATCGAATCAAATCGTTCATCACAAACAAAATGAAACAACTAGTATTAGTGTCTTCGATTGTATTGTGTCGGTTTGTCAGCGTATCGCATACTGCACGCGTTACTCTAGTAAGAATTGACCATTGGCCTAGTATCGAACCAGTACTGTGCCAACATTACGCCAGTAATGCACTAGTTTTATATCAGCATTGGGTCAGTATTGGGGTACAGTATTCAACGTATACGAAGTTTTAATGCTGCCTGAAACCTGGCACGTCAGCATTGGGCCAGTACAGTTTTACAACTGTGGCTCATTCTTATCGTTACGATACCGAACCAATGCCGATCATTCCTACTAGGGTGTGAGTCGATTTATGCTACGGACCATGTACATTATTAAATTTCAAAAGTTTCTTAAATTGTACAGCTTTGCATTAATCGTTATTTGTGCTTCATTTATTATAAAACGAAATGGCATACCATGACTCTGAATACACTTTCAAATGTACCTTTTCTAACTATTGTCGATTTATTCATAATATTATATTATACAGAAGTCGAAAATTTCGTTTATTATGTTTATTCCTTTTTTTGTGTATTTATTTTAACATTCATGATTCATACAAGGTTGAACGAAGAAATATGCCAAAATTCAGTATTGAAATTTGAGAAATTTACCGATCACAAATGAAAAAATATTAATAAAAAGTAGAAGAACGGAAGATAATAATCGTTCATTCTTGAAATACAAAGTTTTACAAACTATTTGTACACTCCGTGTAATTTGTTTTTATGAATTACATCGCTTCATAGCGAGCATCATTCTTCGGACGTTTAATTTTAAGTAAATTTTTGAACATTATACATTTTATTTGTAATTTAAGTTGATTTCTTTATCTGCATTGTGCCGAAATGCATCGTAGACGTTAGCTCCGTAGCTCTAAGCTTGCTTTGATTCAGGATGTCCCGAGTTTGAAACTTCGAAATTATTAAATCATGAAACATATCCACCTCAATGAGCGCGGTGATCTATTTGCGTTTTAACAGTAACAATTGTATTCAGACTTGTACAGCAGCAGGTATACTCATAAAGTGAAAAATTGACTATCGCGTATATGCCTTCATGGCAATGCAACGCGACAGTGCGACGCATCGAGTTATATACGCACATGCACGCTTACCGCGGCATGCGTATAATTGTAGCTTTTGAATTTCATGCTGGAACCTCGGATTAAAGAGAGCAGAGGTCGGCGTAGATCTGACGGCGCAATATTAATGATTGCTGCCGTGACGGCTGCTCTCGTCCTGTCTTGAATTCCAGCATGGTTTCTTGTGCACTAGGTAGGGAAAGAGAGAGAGAGAGAGAAAGAGAGAGAAAGAGATAGAAAGAGAGAGAAAGAGAGAGAAAGAGAGAGAAAGAGAAAGAAAGAGAGCGAAAGAGAGTAAGATAGAGAAAAGTGAGAGAGAGAGAGAGAGAGAGAGAGAGAGAGAGAGAGGGAAAGAGAGAAATAAGCATGTACGTGTACGTGAACACAACCAAGGCAACCGCTATACATACTTCAGGTAATTTTTCCTGATGAAATAACTTTGATAGATTGACTTACGCTCAGCGATACGTATACGCGCCAGACACAATCATTTTCTCTAAATGCGATTCGAAGAAATATCTCCGACACGGTGGAGCTATTAATGCGTCGAAATATATATAGCTTATATGGAATAATTACGAATTGTGCAACTGTATTTATATCAGACCTAAGTCTGAGCTGAGAAGAAGAAAGAATTGCGGAGTGTTGCTCATTTTTTTTCTAAAATTTTTTCTCTCCCATATGTATTCTCAGTAAAGTCAAACGTATTATTTATAATACTATAAACGTGAAGAGGTTTACGACGATTTATCAGGACTCGAAGGAATAGGAAACTAATAGATTTTCTTAATAGCATTTAACTTCCTCTTCTATACAGATCCGAGAATCGGCAGAATAAGCGGAGCACAAGAAGGTCCTCCCAGCGATTATGTTACCATTTACTTCTGTGCAACGCACATATCGCTTATGGTTCCGGAGTCATCAATTAGGATTCCAAAACTTGCAAGCAAACGTAATTTAATTTTACGCGTAACTGCACTGAAAGTTCGAAAATGCAGATTTTTATAAAAATCGTAGCGGGAGCAAGGGATCGGGTTACAAAGCTGCCGACGATTCCTCAATACTATAAAGATAATGACTTTTTAATATACAGCCTCAAATCGATTTCTCGTTCAACATAATTCATAGATATACATCTGATCGTTGGTTTTTTATGCAACTGGAGCCATCAAATCTTAAGAGCAGAAAATAATTATGTACGATCATTTGAAGCACTCAGTAAATACCGGTACAAATGAGTGTCTTTCAAAAAGAAAAAAAAACAAAATGTACGCATAAGGAATCCCAGTAAAATAAAATGGCGATCGCAGCGCTGCTGTATATGAAATTAGATGGGAAAGGTAATTAATAACAGCGCATTTGGAAGAAGCCGCGTGAGTAGTCGGTCGCCATGTTGCTCGAGGAGTGGCCGTCGTCGAGTAGAACGTATTATACTCGTGCCAAAGAAATAAGGGACCTTTGCCCTCCGGCTATCGTGTCTGGCTCGTTTTACCTCTCACTACGTCTCTTCTTCGTCCACGTTATATACGTTCCTCTCTTTCGACCACCTGCTGCCCCTTTGATACTTCGCCGCGCGCGCTTAATTCTCATTCGTGGCCTTGTAATCTCGATGTATTCTCCATTTCCATCGATGAGTTATCTTCGAGCGGTGTTTGACGAAGGAGACGATTTACGTCAAATATACCTAGAGGATTTATTATCTGCTTCCCGTTACATTTTTCTGAAAAATTCTTGTTTTATCTAAGTATGTCAGTCTTTTTTCATATTCAAAGTCTCAGTTAGCTTCGGTTCATAAAAATACGTTGAAACTACTTGTGATTGCTGATCTAGGTTTCTTCTATAGAGCCAAAATGGCGAGTCATCGTTGAGCATTGAATCGACAGAAAATTCTTCACCTGAATATGGTTTTAATGCTGCAAATTTGTGCTGCATCGATGTTAACGTTTCCATAAACCAATTATCTCAACATGCTAGGGGACGTTGCTGCGAAATCTACAAGAGTGTCAATAATAAAATAAAGTATATATCTTCAATTATAATTTCCAACGATATCGTTCGAAGGGCATAATACGCTTTTTACAATGTTAGAAATGCATATTTTTAATTAGATACGCTGTTACAGCATTATATACGTTGGTCCATTCAAAGTTATGTTGAAGTGCTTGATAAGCAATTGTTGAAATAAATACAGCGCCGAGATTTAGAACGTGAACTATTTGTCAGTACCATAGCTTATCCAATTGCCATAAAAATTAAACAAATTATTAATAGTAACCCAATCAACTGAGTGGCTGAATATCTATTCATCGATTCATCTGAATATATGCTAAGACTCATGAACACAAAAAAGCAATAAAATTTACCTGTACTAGTTTATAGTCAAGTTTTGACGAAACTGTTAATTTTCTCTACTTATGCATCATTGATTTAAACTTTTTGTGTGAACTCTTTATTATACAATAGCCCGGCAACATTCGAAATTGATACTTAAAATTGAAGTTTTCTTATAACCATATGTTTATGATACAACAGTTATTCGCAAATTAGGCTCCTTAAAACTAAAACAATGGTATACCATTCCTGAACTTGTAATTCATTTTTCCGAAATATATATGTACGTAGGTACCATAATTAAGAACAGCACTTCGTTTCGTAGCCACACACCAAATGGCGTATGACTATCGAGTCTGAATCACCGCCAATTAATTAGATTCCCTTGTACACGAAAATGAAGCATTCCAGTAATTAAAGACTGGGTGGATCAGAGGCGCCTATAGAAGTCACACCTTTTCATTTAGTCGAGTACACTAAAAGCACACGATTTGCTCGGATATACACACCACTGAGCTCTACATCTCCACTACGATAACTTAACGATCGCGTCTCTTATCTCTAGGTGCAATAATTGCTCTCCCTCATCTTATGAATTCGCCCTGCGAATATCCCCCCTCTCTCTCCCGCTGTTTTCTCTCGTAATCATTATATACAAGACGACCGAATATCACACACAGCACTAATGAAAATCTAGATTACGCTTACTAGCGCCGACTATAAAAGGTTTCTCACATGCGGTATAGACAGAAAAAGAGAGAGAATCTACAGCGCAAGAAGGATCAAAAAGAAACATTACAAATTGCAGGGAATTAGAGATAATTACTGTGCACACGAGAATACTCTTCATGCTGATTACGCCTAGTGTATACATTTTAGCCTTTTTAAATGTAGGATACGTGGGCGCTTAAGATGAGTTGGAGGAGGTAATGTACTCATATTGTTTTCTTCATTCGTCAGTTTATTTTCTGTCGTTATTAGCTTATTTCGTAGATGATCGAGTATAAATTCTCTGTGAAAATAAATGTTATCGACGCTTTGATAACAGTGGACAGACCGAAACAGTTCATCACATCGATGTATTCGCGACGAAGTACGGCACTGGAAATAGCAATCAAGAGTATATTCTACTTTTGATATAATATGTAATGACTCGAAGTGGTACACAAGACATCTGGCAAACTATGCCAATCCAAATAGTCGCAATTCAAACAGAGAAACTCTCACGGAAAGATTAAAGCCTACATTTTTCGCTAAAGCTAGCCATCATTAAACACAGGGAGAGAGGGCTAGAGAAGGAGCATCATATATATAGTGAAAAAGGGGGTTACTCGTAGAAAGGTCGAAAAATCTATTATTACTCTTGGTATGCCTGAGCGAAGTGCGAGAAACGGAAACGAGCACATATACGTATATGTATACAGCGAGAGAATGCAAGAGAAATAAAGAGAGAAAGAAAGCGAGAGAGAGAGAGAGAGAGAGAGAGAGAGAGAGGGAGAGAGAAATGGCTCCTGTTCCAGGGGGTGAAAGCGGTAGCGAACAGCGACAGCAGCCGTCGAGAAAAGAGGGAGAGAGAAAAGTATAAGCTTTCCTTTTTCCAACGATCAGGGGGCTCTTTTCTCTTTCTCTCCCCCTTCCGCGATAGCTGCCGCGTATATTCCCCTACTCTAAGGCTGCTCTCTCTCTCTCTCTCTCTCTCTCTCTCTCTCTGTCTCTTTCGCTAGTGTGCAACCCCGTCGGAACCAACGAAGAGAAGGAACGGCGGAACCAAAGAACCGTCGCTTCGCAGCATGGCATCACCGAGAAAGAGAGAACTCGCGGCGCTGCTGCTGCCTAGTCAAACCAAAACTCCAGGGATGATTAATGATCGCGCGAGCGAACGCCGCTGCTGATGCTTCAAACAACAAACTTTTCCCAAGGAACGCGAGCAGCGAATACAAGAAAAAATATATAAGAAAAGAGGGAACTCTCTTTCTTCGCATCCACCCTTCAAGCCGGCGAGCGCTCTAATACCTCGGAGCGGGCTCCTTCACTCTCTGACAGCCTTTCATTTCTTTTCCTCTCGCTCGCCTTTCTTCCTTTCTTCCGCGCCAAGCGAGCAGCGATTCCGCTAGTTGTATATATATATACGCGCGTCGTAAACACATCAGAGACGAGCTTGCGTCAGGCTGCTGCTACTGATGTTGCACACACACATCCAGATGAGTGTTCGCGTAAAGGAAAGCAAGCATGAGAGCAAGAAAAACAGGATTGAGGAAAGTGGTCATACTGACTATTCTATATGTATATGTCATTCATTCTGTGTATATTGTTTATATGAAAATGATACATAAAATACCATCCAAGAGTAACTAATTTGCGGATTCTCCGGATTTTTTAGCGCATCGAGAACAGCTGTGACTATGTGCTTCTCTGTGTCAAAAACCGAGTTCTTCTGGCAGAGAATTCATCGCTGAAAGAGCCCTTCTCTCATAACCAAAAATAAAATAGATAAACCACTTCAAAAGATCGCGCGCACGCTGCTCGAAAAAATTCGGTCCTTTTTATGACTATCCGCGCACGTATACGAAGAACATAAGCACATAATACATTTAAATATAAGAAAATCTTTGGACGCACCACAACATGTAGGTCATAGATCGACCGTTACGAGCTTCTTTTCATGCAGATGTGTACGCAACGTCACACACATATTCATTTTGATGATGATCGTTTGAAGCGCGCGACACGAAACAGTGAATGCACATATAGATGCTCAACGGCAAATCACATTACCCGCGCTTTTATGCATATGTGCTACACGAGAATGTGCAAAAAGCATATTTAACGGATATCACAGCTCTAAGATATCTCGTCTCTGCGATCATAAAATATATATGAGTAATTTTCTAGCAGATTGACCGAACAAAAAAACATTTTTTTTTAAACATTTTCAAACTATAGTTTGCCACTGATCTACCTTCATGGATTTTTTTTAGATTTTTTCATCAAGGTCTTCAAAATTACAATATGTCGAAGTTGGCATTTTTACCAATTCTGGGATTTTAAGGCAATTTTCAAAAAATTCTAACTTGAAAGCAACTTTTAGAATTTTTTGAAAATTGACATACTGTAGTTTAGAAAACCTGGATGCAAAAAATCTAAAAAAATTCATGAAGGTAGTGCCAAATTATAGTTTAAAAATATTTAAAACATGTTGTTTGTTAGGTCAATCTGTCAGACAATGACTCACATACTTGCGTGATGCCTTTAAGGAATTCGCCACTCACGAAAAATTTTCCGTCCACGCGGGCAACGCTAGTGCTGCATGTAAAACACCTGACTCTAAGTTCGGTGTATCATTTTTTGCATGTACTACAGTGAGAATACCTAGTTAACCAAAGATTCATATCGAAAAATTTCAAACCTCATCTAATGCGCAGTCAGCTTAGTACTTTGTATTGAGTCACTCTCTCTCTCTCTCTCTCTCTCTCTCTTGCTGAATAAAAAATCGCGCACACATAACAATTTCCTTGTTTTCCGACGCTATATGTAAGAGTATATGTGTATATACGTGAAATCTTTCTCTCTTTGTTGTATGAGGTAAAAGCAGAAAACGGCAGCGCGTCGATCGAGCACACGCGTGTCCTGGCGCGGAAAAAGCGTTCAGTCATCCTCGCCTCGACCGCAGCGATAGAGGGAAGCCGACAACGGCAGCTGTATGTCTCGGTGAGATCGAAAAGAACGTCGAAATAAAGGAAAGAGCCACAGGATAATGCCGGCTTATTAGAAAAAAAGAGCTACTATACAGTATTTACGCCCGATTCAGCCTGATGAGCGGCATTCGAGAGATCCAGCGACGTAATGAGGATCAATTGGCACTCGAGTTTTATTGCTTTTTATATTTGTTTCTCTTTTCTTTTTCTCTCTATCTCTTGCGCTACAAGGGGTAGATGCGATTCAGAGCTGTATGCATCTCTCTCTCTCTCTCTCTCTCTATATATATATATATATATATATATATATATATTTACGGTAGAATTGGCTTAAAGCGAGCGCGCGATGACTAATGGCGCCGCGCAGTCCAGCAAATTGAATTAAACGCGTCTCTAAAGCCGTGACGCTGCGCAACGATGATAAGCCATTCAGTGCACTACTGTATGGTCTGCTTGATGGGGGATCCGTTTGAGCCCTGAAGCGAAGGTTTTATTGTTTCGCGCCGATGTATACATGTACAGGCCAGGTTTAGGAGTCACTAATTTGCTACTGGATATATATGTATAAATTTATTTATTGATAAAGCTATATATTTATTAGTTTTTATCAGTGCACATCTAGCTAGGAAACCGACTGTCGCCACGAACATTATGTTTTTTCGCGCGAAACAGAGGTTGCAGTCGTTATACAAGATTATTACAGCGTCAACTACAGATACTGAAACAGGTTGCCACGGAATGACAAGTTTCATAGTAACTCGGCTCTGAATCAGTTTGAACATTTAACAAAAATGGCTTGCATATATTGTCAGCAAAATTTCAATTCTTAAATCATCATTATTCACGCTCTCAGCTCTTTGGTAGTCTTGAAATCCGAAAAGCGTCTAACACCTCGCACCTCAACAACTATACGCTGTTCTCAAAAAATATTTTTCTCAACAAGCCGCGTTATACGGACCGAAATAAAAAAGCAAATATAGCGGAGAATCTCTTTCTCTCCGATGCTACGATGATACATGGTACGCTGCAGCATCACATGCTAACGTCGTCGAGAATAAGAGAGACAGTCCGACAGATCCGAGCGCGCATATATATACCTGGCTATACGGGTTGCATTTTATACATATATATCTCGTTCCATACCTTACGCAGTCTCCAGCAGCCATATGCATATACATATACAGATCTACAGAGCGAGAGAGAGAGAGAGAGAGAGAGAGATACGACGAGGAGGACGACGAGCGCCTTGAAAAGTTGAGGTCTCCGTGGCTGCAGCAGCATAGCGAGGCTTGATTAACGATGCGAGTCACCTCGTCGAAGTGGGTGGCGGTGAGCGCATGCCTTTGTGACAGGCCGCGTTTCTCGCGCTACTCGTATAGCAGAGGCTACACAGCCACCGTGTTGCAGTCTTGCGTTAGGATTATTATTTTGCGCGAGAGAGATATTGCGCCCGCACCAAACACACCAGACTTCTTTAGATAGTACACAAAATTTATAATGCGTGTGTTCGCGTGATTTCGGTATTATAATGTACGTATAACAATAATGCGATCAGTGATATGTGTGTCAAAGCATGAGCGTTGTGTGCCGCTGATGGGCAACCTGCGGTGCGAGATTAGTAAGCAGATTTTTTAATAAAATGCTCTGCTGCGCTTATATAAGAAAGTATAATTATGATGGATTGCCTCTTGCGAACGCATTGGTTTCCCTCGACTACTGTTGCTGCGAGTATGAATCTTCAAAATCGATATAACAGCCTAATCGAGGGTATTTGAATAAAATATTCTGAATTGCGTGTATATAATATTAAGCGATGAGTTGTTCGCTGTGGCTTTTAAGCTTTTCATAACTTCTTATTTACAGTATTGTTTTGGTATAATATATTATAATATTCGAATCGGTATATTATCGGATCAAGCAAATTAAAAAGACGCCATATTCCTGCTCCATTGTAGAGTACGAGTAGGGATGCAATATATATATACACCCGATATAAAAAAGTCAGACCCGAACAGACTTCGATGAAATTGTCTCCCAGCAAAGGGCAGAAATCTCTCGAGGACTGAATCATCGAGACTGCAGCGCGTAAATTAATCTCTTGAGAATCGTCTCGTCTCGTGCACATTCGAAAGAAATCCTGAAATCAAGTTCGCCGTGCGCGATACTCGGAGTCCATTTTGGGAAATGAGATCGGTCCCAGTGGCAGCGACTCCACAGAGGCGGGTAAAAAGGGACACAAGGGTCGAGAGATGCTGACGAGGGTACACCACGCGCAGGAGAAAGAGCGAGTGAACGAGTGAGAGACTCCTGTATTGGCAGGCGTGGCTGTGGGGGGCATAGGAGCGACTCGCGCGATTGGTTCGGGATCTCGAGGGCGAGCCATTCGCTCTCTCTCGCTTCCTTTCTTCTTTTCTTCGCTCTCTTTCCTTTCTCTCCTTCTTTCTATATATATATATATATATATATATATATATATATATAGACAGAGAAAGAAGAACATATATATATATATGTGTGTGTGTGTGTGTGTGTGTGTATAGCATTGGAGCAAAGAAATCTAATGTAATGTGCATACATATGCAAAGCGATGCTGCTGTGAAGATAAAGAATTTGCTCGGTAGATTACTGAGATATTGGAGTAGATCCTCGTTGTCGGAGTACGGATAATACTCGATGAGATTGCTGGGGATGCTTCGTTATTGGGATTTATTGGAGAAGAAAGTTTAATGGCATAGGATCGGTGTTGATTTATAGAGGATGCTTCATGATGCTAGCAATCGTTAATGATTTTTTAAAGTCTAAATATAATATGTCTTTATTGTTTTTAATATTTGTTCCTCGTTCAGATATTCACAATTAAATGAGAGCTTAACAAAATTTTAAACAGTGCATTTTCACAAACTATTATAGAATGGAAGTGTTTTTAAATGGAAAAATTACGGAGCCCGAGGACCAATTCATCAAACATCATACCCCAGTTTTTCTGCATACCGATAAACTGATCAATGTCTCCAATTATCTAAGGGTGGCGTTAAGTAGGGTGCTTTTTGAGCTGCAATGAAAAAAATCTTTGAATTTTAATTGAATTTGATGCCTTACTACTAATATGATCGTTTAGTTTTCAAAGCGCCAGTTTAATGAATCATTTGAAAGAAGACGTAGTTAATATTTAAACTTATATACTTACTTATTTTTCATTTTGTTCTATCTATTATTTATGTATATTTTTAAAGGGATAAACTTAAAATTAAAAGCTGATCAAATGAATTTAATTTTTATTTTTTTCTTATAATTTTCTTTTTTTTAAATAAAAGATAAATATTTAAAATACGTCGCCTAAACGATATTTACCTCGTGTTAATGTTCTATATTAGTAGAAGACTCTATTAAAGATAAAGTAATTAGAGAAAATGTCAAATTCGAAATTGTATTAGTATAATTAAAGAAAGAAAAAAAACTTAATTTTAATAATTCCTATTTTTTGTTTCAATGCATTCTTAATTCGTGATTAACGCATTAGAAACATAGTTGATGCCGCAGAAAAGTACTACCTTCTTATTTGTTATTATTTTTCCTATTCACAATGAACTATTTAAAAAGATGATCAGGAACATAACCATATCATTATGCACATTAACCATTGATATCTTAAGTACAGTCGGAAAGTCGTGCTGAAGATAACAAAGATAATACAAAGGTTCCTTTTCAGTGATAAGCTCATTCACAACTGTAAGACTAGTAACGAAGTAACAAAAAATAGAGGGAAAGAATGAGAGAGAGAGAGAGTCCACACGGGGCAGGAAGTTTTCCGAGGGTAAAGAAGGCTGAAGGGTGACTCGCGCGATTGCAACAGCCGCTGGATGGGTGATTGATTCACTTTGAATGATTAAAGAATGCTGTGCCGTCGAGCGAGCGCCGGTGGTATAAGCTTCACCAAGGTATGGAATAATAGCGTTCGATAGACTCATCAAACTTTTGCTCCTGCGGGAAAACTTAAAACTTCCACAGCCGATCCGGTGGATGGATGGTTTATAGACAACAGGGAATTTGAATTCCAATTTTTATACGCAAGAAGATGGATATTTTTTCCTTCAATCGCGTCCCAGTTTAAAATGAGATCCCTCGCACATTTTCTGCAGATCGAAGGAAATTCGCACACGAGCAATTAGCTGATTCCACGCGATTCCTAGTGCAACTGAGAGATAGATAGAAAGAGAGAGGGAGAGAGAGAGAGAAACGGAGAATGTGCCCCCGCTGTAAATATAAACTACAGCCGCGCATGTACTTAACCCAGCAGTAGCTCGACCATAAAGGGGTTAAAGTTTCAAAGGCAAGCATGCCTTCAACGAGAAATTTGAATAATTTACAGCTTGTAAATAGAACCAAAGGAGTGTGTGCAAGAGAGAGAGAGAGAGAGAGAGAGACAGAGAACGAAAGAGAGATGGAAGCTTGAGAGAGATTGCAATCAGCCGTCGGAACCAGCGGGCATTGTGGCAAGCGTCGGTCAAGGGGCACAATGCTGCACAACGACGACGGAAGCCGTACATACCTCTTTTCTGTCTTGCAACTATACTCCAGACGAAAGGGTTGCGGACTACGTACTGCTGCCGGGCATTGATTTATGGCTATGGCGAATCGAATTTTTTCATACAGTGAGTGAGAGGCAGAGAGAGAAACGTGCGCGAGAGATCGAGTAAGCCAGCAGGAGACGAAAATTTGCCAGAAGGGTTTCGCACTGCGCGGGAAAGTAGTGGAAACGACTAGTAAGTAGGTCAGCGAAGGATTTCATAGACAAACCTAAGAGAACTACAGGGAAAATTTTCTCTTCGGCAAATTCTAGGCTACGCCGTTTCTTCTCTCAATAACCCACATCAACGTATTTTTTATTTTTTTAATTTTTACGTACATAAATTGTTATAAAACAACGTTCTGCATATACTAAGTTATATATTTTTTTCATACAGAATATTTTTCCTTCTTTCTAAGTGTATACTCGCACTCATTACATTTTTCTTAATGTGTACTATAATACTTTCACGTGTCAGCAAACTCTGTTCGCACTGACCTCGACACTGGCTGCTAGCATTTTGAATTTGCACTGTTCCCTTTCACTATCGTTCACTGTGTTCAGCATCTCATAACTGGGTTGGAATGACAACAACATTCACTTTCAAGTTTCACTTGTATATAAATGTCCATGTCATGTACACCGGAGAAAATATAGTTTAGATATATCGAATCAATTGTGGCGATATTCACTAGATTGAATAGAGCCGCCACGAGCAGGAGAGTGACCGAGAAGTAAAATGCCGATCAGATTTTGAAACAAAAATCAAAATGTGAGCTACCTTTCGTTTTAAAGACGTTCGGATCTGAAGATTTTGGCTTGTGAACAACTGACTGATAATTGAAAGCATTGGGCAGTTCCTTGCTTCTTTGTGAAAAGACCTTAAATCATTATCAGAAAGAGTGCTGATGCTGTGATATTTAGCGTTGCGATGAGACTCACGTATTAAACAACTTATATAGTGCGTCTATGAATTCGTAAAACATAATACGAAAGCTAACATTCTCTCTGTGTCTCGCGAATACCTTTAGTATAATACATCAGACGTGGATAGCGGTACACGTTGCGGATGGTTATTGTAAGTCCATCGGTTATGACTCATCAGCTGCTGCAGCAACAAACGCACTCGGGTCTCAAAGGCGCCAACTGCAGCAGAGTCTACTCCGCCTTTTCTCGAGTTGTAAATCTTCAAATTAACAATAAATACCGCAAATTGCTCCACGCATTGAGACGCAAATGAAAGTTAGGCAGTAGTCCCAACGGAAGAGTTGTAAAAGCGTCGAATCACAAGGAGGCGGAGTAGCGCGTGCGCGCGGGAGCATCCTTTGTACATACATCTCTGGGGACTTGTAACTCGGGATTATACGAGTCCAATCCTCCTAATAGTCAATGCGTAAGACACGTCTTAGGAGTATGCACTCACAACATCGTTTTGGAAGGTATATATATTATGCATATATTTTATTCAAATTCAACGCTTTTGTTATACAGCTCTATTGTTTTTTGGGAAAACTTGATCATCATTCAACACTCGGACAAATAAGTCGAAATATTTTCCTATGCGCGGCTGAAAGGGATGAGATTCAGAGCTAAACGGAACTCATCGTGAAAATATATATATAAAATCTCAACGGATACTAAACGTACAATTTATAATCTCAAATCGACTAAGAACCTTATACCATATTTATGCATACGTAGAACCGCGTAAATCGGACAACAGCTCTTTTGGTTGAATGTCCGTTAATATATGTAAAATGTATGAGTTATTCATTAGCCATTACTATACAGCCATTAGTATACACTTGACTCGTCTAACATTACATGAACTGAAAAAACGTCATGTTCAAGAAGCTAATCGGTCGTCGATCTTTTCTTGTCGACTAAAAGAACGAATGTCCCCACGTTGAGGACTATCGTTGAACTTACAAACCCCTATATACCCAACTATCCCATGCACACTCATGTAACAGCGTTTACACTGTACAATATATGTGTGAAGGATATATATGAAGGAATATCTATCCCATGAGAGAGTTGTAGACTTTACTTTCATGGAGAGAAACGCGCTCGCAAACCTCGTTTTCCCAGCTTTATACTGTCATCTCGAATGATCATCATCCACTTCGGTACGTATACAAAGAAGACGCAAGAGAGACGCAGATATATAGACAGAGGCGAGCATCGGCAGCAACACCGACAAAAAGGACCTCTTGTCATTTCTCGCCGCGAAGAGAGAACAGCTAATGGCAGTGCAACGAGTCAGTGCATATTCTCGCGAATAACTCCGCGTCATGCTAACGGAACATCGGCGCGCCGACACTCGTCGAAGCGAATACTGCAAGCAGCGCATCACCCTACCGAGTAAGAGAGAGATAGAGAGAGAGAGAGAGAGAGAGAGAGAGACGATTACCATCCAAAGGAGGTAACGAGGTTAAGGTCGACTTCCTTCCATCCGTGACCTCGGGTAATTACGAGCTGCGTGCAGTCATTAGGCGCCTCTCTCGCCTAGATGCTATAACTCGCAAAAGGGAGAAGAACTATTAGAGCACATTTTACATGCATAGGAGGTGGCCTGTAGCTGCAGAATACGCATACGCACATAAAGATCAGTCGTCCCTTTTCAAGCGCGAAGAGACGGGCTATTAGCAAGTTACTGACCATTGACCCACATACGGATTTCGCCAACAACTAATCGTCTGTGCAGTTGTGTGCATGGGTTCTGTAAAGTCAAGGCTACCCGCAGCTTCTGAAGTTCCAATATACTACGAAAAAGAAACTGAACCGACTGTAAGTGCAAAGGGATGTCCAGAGCGAGAGAGAGAGAGAGGGAGAGAGAGGGAGAGCGAGAGAAAGAAAAGGAGTGAGTGAAAGAGAGAGAGAGAGAGAGAGAGAGGGAGAGAGGGAGAGAAGAAGGTTCAAAGTATAGAAGCAGCAGTATAGCGCAAGAAGAACTACTACTAAGATTAATGGTTTCGCATTGTCGGTATTTTTTCAGCCGTTTTAGGAGCACTTTTCAGAAGAGCAGACTCGCGCGTTCATTTTTCAAAATGCGGACCCGCCGCGCCCCGGATAGAAATCGCGGTCCCGTATACATATACGTATAAGTATACAGACGGAGCTGCGGCTGCCGTCGTTGCAGCAGACTTCAAGCGCGTGAGCTAATGGTTTCGAATTAAACCGGAGCTGAACGCGTTCGACGCGTGTATATGTGTGTCGATAGGTATGTAGGTTCTCGGCTGTCTTTCACGCGCTCGCGCTACCGAATCATGTGAAAAAATTTTTCAATTCAGCACAGTGCTCGTCGTGCATTGATTGTACATTCTTAGTATCGGGTATGAGAAAGGGATAATAAATAACTGGAAATGTATAATATTTGCCTGCAACTGCCTCCCTCATTTTTAAGTTAAGTTGAAACAAAGGCTATATATTTACCGATTAATCGTTAAAACTATGAGTTCATAGAAATATTTACTTTGTGTGCTTTTCATTCCACCTGAGGGAGATTAGCACCGAACAGTTTACTTTCTCGTTTTTGGCGTGAGCCACTGACTCAGCGCAACATACAGGTCCTCTAGAGACTCATCGCTTTTACCCTTCGCAAGAGCGACATCGTATTTTCCGAAATAGAGACACACGCATATGATGCTTCGAAGTCTATATTGTGTGTATACAAAAATGTTTGGAACATCACGCGACAAATGTGCAGCTGATTCATATTCCCTCGGGAGAGAGACATTTGTTTCGAGAAAGAAAATGAGGTTTATGTTGTAGATGGATACTCAAATATTTTGGCAATTGTGAAGCGCCAAGAGATAAATCAGTGGCGATCGATCATCCCATTGATCGACGCGAACTACAAAAGTGAATCACCAATTCTGTCGGGCACGCGATGAGCGGCTTGTCATAATAAGCGATATACGATTCACTGTCGGATTCGAGTGATACTTTTTTTCGGTAATGACGATTTTTTTTGCAACCGCCAATAGCATAATCGTTATAGCGTTAATTGCGGAGGATTATTGATCGATCGAGGATCATTAACTCTTACTTGGGCTTATCTAATGTGTGTCGAATAATATATGTTATTGCGATATAGTGACAATTTATGAACCATTAGTCAATGCTATACCGTTTATTTTATATGTGTAACTCGACTTTTTTCAACAAGGATTAGACGCTAGCAGGAATTGCCGGTACTGTAACAGCGGGCCAATACTGACACAGTATTGGTTTTCAAGTGTGGCACGATCTGATCGCTCCTGTACTGGTTCAATACTGGGCCAGTACTGGTTTACAGTCCTGTTGGCCGGAGATCAGTACTGGGCCAATGGTCAATTCCTACCAGGACATGTGCAATCTCATAAATAGACATCAGATTGATGTTTACAGTGAAAATGTAATTTTAGCTATACATATATCGAAGTACGATCTTGAAGATTCCTTAATTAAACACCCAGCTACACTAGGCAATAACGATATATTATTATACTGTCCAAAAATTTTCCAAGTTTTTTGGAGCTGTAGAAGAAAAGTCTGGATCAACATGTAATAATGACGTCTCAGCTTTAATTAACTGCGAAAGAGATGATAAATCGCGAGTCTTAAGCGACTATCTATATAACAATGCTCTCTCGACTTTTCCTTTCTTCTTCTACAAGTAGACGCATTATTAAAACCTTGTGCTGATGGACTGCTACAAGTATTACCAGTTTGATTTTGACGTTATACGATTGAACCTAAAATTTGAAATAGCCACTCTCTTCGGCTATATATCGATCTACCTCTTTCCGTCTCACTTCGGGGGCCCGCGATCATTATTTTTGTGTCAATCATCCGACTGTCACGGCTGCACGCCGCAGAGAGAAAGAGAGAGATAGGGAAAGAGAACACCTCCTTCGCTTGCGCTGTTCCCCTTTTTTACCGCTTGGAACCTCAGCTCTGAAACTTAATTGCCATTTCTATGATTAAATATTAATAACCGACGGGGTGAAAAAAAAAGAACTGCATACTCAGCTAGAGGATCTATTGCTTTTGTTCTTTGTGTGTAATATATAGTATACTGACTGCTGCATTGACATAAAGATTTATCGACGTGAACCTGTAGCGACTTTTTTCTATTGGTTATATTTTTGCCTTGGATAATAAAATTCTTTTGATAAGCCTGAGAAACGCTTGTAATGAACTAGTACACAAGACTCAACATTTCGATTATACTACTTGTATTTTTTTCATTATTGATGGATAAAATAGAAGTTAGACCTAATACCTTGATTCTTATTTTATTTGAAGATGTAATCGAATAGAATTTGAAAAAATTTATGCAATTTATTATGTTAAAAACTTGTTTGAATACATAGAAAATGAGCAGGAGTTAATTTTTGTTTACAGTGGAATAATAATTTGGGGCATAGTTAGCAAATAGAAAGTACTGATCGACCTTTTCAATTAATGTAATAAAAGCTTAATGCCTTCCTACTCAACGACAATATTTCGTCAACGTAGAAATTTTAGTATACACATATGTTATATATACATGTATATATACATGAAGTAGTACACGAGGTAGCCCACGCGAACAAAGGGGGAGTGGTTCTTCCTAAGAAGCCCGAAGCTTGGTACACAGTTCGCTTGCGCAATAATAATCAGAGAATGTCCCGCACATTAGATGGCATTCCAAGCCAATATGCTAAGAGATAGAGGACTGCTATAACCGGAGATATAGAAAGAGATTAGAAGGTGGCTCTCGCGAGAAAGAGAGCGAGGGGGTGTCATCCTGCCGCCGACGACTGCGGGGAGGAGTGATTGATCGTGTTTCGCCGGAAGATGCGGCGGTAGCAGCAGCAACAGCACCAGCAGCAGCAGCAGCAGCAGCATCGGCAGCGACAGCAGCGAAGGAAGAAGACGTGTGCGCGATATATACGAAGCGAAGGAGAGGAAGAAGAAGCAGCGAAAAAAGCAAAGGATACGTAATAAGGTGAAAGGGAGCGAGCACAGATGAGAGAGCGAGTGCGAGATAGATAAGAGGCGAAGATAGTCGCGACCGCAGAATGCGGAAAAAGAGAAAGAGGGGAAATGAGAAAAACGCCTCTGGCGTTGATAGAGACGGAGTGCGTACAGCTGAGGAAATGGGTTCGAGTACATCTATACTTCATATTCCGGTGAGCGCCTGAGTCGTAATTTTTGTTTCTACTGAAGTGCACGTGCCAAGTGTGGGAGCGAATCGTAATGATTTTTGACACGAACCTCAGGAGATAGATGATACCGTTGGCTTGCGTAGATGAATCGCGTTTGAATAACTATAAGTATATTCTTTAAATAGTCTCAAACTCTCGTCTACTGTCCCGAAAAGTTTTCAAGTTTTCTCATTAAATGAAAAGGGTACGATCTTTGATATTTCATAACTGTCCGAGTTTAAAAGCTTCAACGAATCTTATATATATAGGTATAGTTTATATTTTGTTTCCATACTTAAAGAAGCAATTTTAATAACTCATTGCTTTAAATTCACAATATTAAAGGTGTGTAGACTCGTAATGATGAGTCTTAATGAATATGCTAGATATAAATAATTAAATAATGAATTATTAGGGATAGTCATCTATTTAACGTGTATGAATTTCACATTTTCAGATCCGGCCCTTCGTACAATATACAATTCTCATCTCTTTCTCTCTTTCGTAGAAACGAATTATCGATTTCACGCTTTAATTTTCATCAAACGCTGCATGCGTACAAAAGAAATACGACATCCCATTTGAATTTCGACTCCTCTCTTATTAGTCTCTCTCTTTTTCTTCTTTTCCATTGCTCGATGATAAATGAACATTGTACTCGTCCACCTATGTGTATATACACAAATTCAGAACGTAGAGCAAGAACAACTGGCCACACGCCTTTGGCTATCCGTCTGTAAAAATATACAGTCCGAATACTCCTTGCGGAAAATCGATCCTTCGCATTGAATGCTCTCTTCTCGCGCACGCACGTTCGTAATGACGCTTGGTTCGAGTCACCAATTTCTCCCGCCGAAATTCCATGGATACATCAATTAATAACTATTATTCACGGCTGTCTCATCGCGTACGCAGCTAATAACAATCGCCGTGCCCTTTGCGAACGTCACATGCGTTGTATACGCGTATCGTATGCAGTCGAGAGACCCCGCCTCGATGGCAGCTTTCGCAAGAGTCGCTCCAGCTGATCTCTTAATTTGCAAATTTATGCGGCTCCCGTGTGGGGCTTCAGATTTCGATACTATACAATTTTCAAGTTGAATAATGGTTGCTGTAAACAAATTCAATCCTGCGCGTGTATACCGATTTGATATTTCTGCGTTATAAGACTAACGTAATTCCTTTTAGCAAAGGAAAAAATACATTTTTTTAAAGCACTCGACCGAGGCTCGTAATGACACGCAATGTCTCTGTGTATGAACAATATACGAAACAATTATTGGTAAAACGGAATTTTGTTTATGCACATTTCACCGTGCCCATATCGTGAGTGAACCTCCAATGAATTAGCCGCAGAAACTTAAAGCGAGCAACATCGTGATGTGTGCTTTTCACATAATGACTGGCATCTTTTTCTTTGCGTATAATACATATGAAGCACGCGTATTCGCCAGTAGCGAGCGTTCTCTCTCTCTCTCTCTCTCTCTCTCTCTCTCGATCTCGCTATGTATCTATCTCGCATTTTCCTATATATTCCAATACCTTAATGTTCCTTGTAATAATCGGGAAAGAAATCTTTTCAACTCCACAAATTGCCCGAATGGTTGTACATAAAGTATCTCATTTTGAGCGACGAAAATAATAATACCGATATGTATAACGCTCAAGAGCCATCTCCACACCTTTTCCCACCCTCAACCCTTTTCCCCCGATTTCTCTCATCGTGCGGTATATATCCCCAGCGACTTTTCCCTCATTCGCGGTATATGTAGCAGGACACGCGAGTACGAGACGAGAGGCGGGCAAGAGAGTGACTCCCCCGTCGACACATCCCAGAAGCTATGGCATACTGCACGCAGCCACACACAGACGCTTATACGTAGACTCGCGTGATACGAACGTGTTTATACAGGATATATAGGGGTTGGCCTCGGCTCGATCGAAAGACCGGAGGTGGGGAGATTTATCTGCCTGCAGCCGATGTCGTAGTGGTGGGGTAGAAGGTTCTCTCTCTCTCTTTCGCGTGCGCGCGCGAGAAAGAAAGAGCGAGAGAGAGAGAGAGAGAGAGACAGAGAGTTACAGCTCTGCGCAGCTGAGCTGTTGGAGGGATCTAACCGACTCGACAGACGAGTTTCTGCCGAGCCGCACGGCGAACCTCTCGCTCTTCTCTCTGGCTCCAGTCTCTTTACTCGAAAGTGTTGAATTGACAATACAAACTGTACTTGGACCAGTGGTCTTTGGATTCTATTGTGCTCAATCGCGGTTCATATCTGAACTTTTTCTGTTAAATCGCGATACGACGAGTGCGCGACAATTTACCAACGAACATTATCAGTAGAAGAAGAAAAAATAGTGAAAATTTGCTCGTTCGTGCCCATACATATATCGGGGAACATTAACCAACATCGCGTTAAGAGAAGGAATCCGTATATTCTAAAAGTGGTGAACAGTGCGTCTTGTACAAGCGGCAACGGAGCAAAAGAGAGGGGCTTACTGGAAGAAAGTTTAGTGCACCTGCCGCAAGAGGCTTCAAGCGGCGCCACACTCACATGTTGAATGCTCCTGTGGCCATCCATCATGGTTGCGGACGGGATTCGGCTCTGATTGGTTGGCCGCGCGGTCACGTGGTATGGTAATTGGTCACGAGTGGGCGGGCACCAGCAGCTGGCATTCTGCCGCTCTTTCTCTCTCTCGCTCCTCTACACACACACACATACACACACACAAACAAACACGAACGAAGTGCAGTCTCACACACCAAGAGAAGTGGTCCGTCCGTTGCAGAAGCCACGCTGCGCAACGAGAATAGCGGTAGTAGCGCTCTCGCGTACCGGCGGCAAAGAGCCTGTATTGCGAACGCTCGTGGGCTTGTTTTTTTCATTGAGTTCGCAAGAGCCTATCTTCGTCGTCGTCGTCGTCGTCGTCATTGTTACCGCCACAGCCATAGTATACATCGGAGCGTCGATGTGGAGCAGTGCCGTGTGTGATAGACTCGCGGGTATGAACATGTGCGAGTTGTCGTAACTCCGCGGTATCATCCGTTTCATCGTAAAGCGGTTACGCGTACCGTTATCGAGTAATTTTCCACGAAGCAGAGAAAACGCAAGAAATGAGTTCGTTCCTGATGAATCCGTCCACAGGCGGAGGCTACCACCAGCAGCACCAGCAGCCGGTGGCTCACCACATGGTAGATCCGAAATTTCCACCGAGTGAAGAGTACAGCCAGAATAACTACATTCCATCGAATGGCGCTGACTTCTTCGGTGGTGGCCACCATATCAATCATTCACAATCGCATCAACTGCAGTACGGCTACCATCAGCATCACCATCAAGCAGCATCGACTCCTTACGGCGCGAGCACGGCCGTTCAACTAAACGGCGGTTACGCTGGCTATGGAAGTTACTATGCTTCGCCGCATCATCCTCACCACCAAGTGCACGCGGTGCATCATCCGAGCTTGCATCCGCACCATCATGCGGTAGGAGCACTGGCGATGCCACCAGAAGCTCAGCAGCCACCGCTAACCTGTCCGCCGTCGATGCAGAATCCCCAGCAGCAACAGCAGCAGTCCGTATCCTCGTCAACGGTTCTCGGCTCGACGGCGCTATCGCCATCGCTTATGCAAAATCACGTTCCTCAGGATAATCTCCAGGCTCACGGACAGACGCAGCAGCAACAACAACAACAGCAGCAACACGAGAGTAACGTTTGCAGTCCTGCAGGTTCTGGCTCTATGCACCGAGACAACTCCCCAGAGCTGCAGAGTCAGCAACAAAACCAGCATCAGCAGCAGAGTCTTCAATCGGCTGTCCAACAGAATCAGCAACAACATCATCCGGAGGATGGATCGGATCAAGATGATTTGGAGGATGATCAGATGATGGACGGATCGCCGGGGATTGCCGAGGACGACGAGGAGGACGAAGAAAATGGCGATCGCGTAATCTATCCTTGGATGAAGAAGATACACGTTGCCGGAGTTGGTAAGTTCTGACTTTGATGTTTTTTTCCTTTCTTAATGTGTTCTTGAATTGTATTGTTCTCTATTCTCTGTCGAGGATGAATGAGATAAGAATTATAGTTTTGTAATGCGCAGTTGTGGATATAAAACTGAATACACACTCGTCGATCTTGTATAAATATTTTTCTTCCCATAAACATTGACATACTATAACTAATAACATCTTATATATTATATATACACGCATAAATTAATTTTTCTCATTTGAATCCCTCTAAAGTAATACAAACAAACAACAATTCAACTCAAATTCCTTGCTGTCTAAAGTAAAATCTATAACGAGCGCGACGAAATAGCAAAAAAATTGCAAAAAAGAAAAAAAATTCATTAGCAAGTGAATAAGTCATCGATTACCTTCTTGTCGACCGTCTCTCGTACCTGTCACGCACATCGGCTTGCCGTCGGACAGTCGCCGCACTGCAACAACCCGTCGCACATTTTCTTCCACGATCGAGACATGTTCTGTGCATTATAACATTATGTAACAACCACTAATCTGCATGCATAAATATAGTCGTAATCAAACACTTGATTATCAATTCCTCTGGTCTGTATCAGTTTAATTCGCTTTGGTTTTTCTTCTCATCCTTGATATTTCAGCTCGTAACAATCAAAACTAAGCTAAGGTTGAAAATCAAAACACACGACAAAGAATCTCTCCTCCAGTTTTTTTAACTCTCGCACAAGTGGAATGTGCTTAAGCATCGGCGTAGGTTACTAAAGTGGCGTTTTGATTTAAGAGTCACATTTATCTTATACGACTGCACACAGCGACGGCCACCAAATAGAACTGAGGGAAAGAATTATGGCTGCGAATCAGCGGCGAAGCACCTTGTTGTCACCTGCTAAACAACCGGGCTCTTTAGAGAAACTCGAGCGATATTGATGTTTCGACATTTTTCACAAGCAAATCGATTCTCTACGTCTGTGTGTGTATGTACAGTAAGTTCTTACGTCGGTGTGCACGAGACTCGTAGATTTCGGCTTGAGTCTTAATAGAGCGCCTGAATAAAAATAGACGACAAAGATGAAGAGAGAAAGGAGCATTTGAAGAGGAGAATGAGACTGTGTAGCTTGAGTACGTAAGAGTATAGAGTTTATTCTGTGCGTGACAGTCGCACGGAATTAGACACGCCCACGAGTTATTTATTGCTGACTTCGCAGGAAAGTATTCGCTCTCTCTCTCTCTCTTCCTTAGCCTCTATGTTACAGAGAAGAGCAGTTTGATATATCGCGAAAGGCTAGTGCAATATATATTTATATTATTAATATTGTTTCTGTATAAATCGTATCATCAATCACGCAATTTTTATATTACTGTTTTAAGCCTGGGTTTAATGCATAATTTTCTCACATTACTGCGATCATCTCAATTTTATTCTGCCTATTACAATGTTTTATAAACCGACGAATGAGATTTACATTTTAGTGAGGATTTTAATTATTGGCATGATGAATTTTAATTCTACAATTAAGCTTCGTTACAACAAGCTATTCGAGAGTGAATATGCTCTTTCATTAGTAGCTTTTTCATCTTATTTATTCACGGAAGGAACAATGCCTTCCAATCACGATAAATTGTATTCTTCCATATAAATAAACGAGGTTGTGATATAGCTGTAGAGGAACATTTTAATAAAATTCGTAAAATTTAATCCAAAATATTTAACTTTTAGTTCATTTTTAACGAATCGTCAGACCTACCCGATGGTCGACTGTACATATTCGCATATTCGATCAACTTTGTATGTTTGTTTGACCAAGGTTTTCAACAGATGCCTCGATGAGAGTCTTTCCAAAAACCAAGTTTTGCCTAGTCCAAATTAACAATAGCAAAAATACCGGTCATGTTCATATGACAAAAGTCGCCTCTGTGTGGTTGCATAGGGGTCTACGGAGGCTATTTCGAAAAATGTTTTCTGCATCGTAACACTCCTCGGAATTGGCCGGTTGCCTTTGTAATTCCAATGTTCCCTTCTCCTTTGACCGCGAAAACTGCAGCTCATTCCAACTTGCAACTATTTCTTGCTGTCTATATGTATATATATATATATATATATATATATATATATATATATATATATATACACGTGTGTGTACACACACACACGCACATATACAACGATTAAACAGCGGTCGTTCGAGACGAGACCTAGATAGAACGTTTGTCCTTAGCCGCTTCGCTATTTCTTGTTTTTCAGGTATAAGCGTCCGATATCTGTACAAAAAGTTATCAAAATGCCCGATCTATTGTATTGAGAGGGAAATCAAGTAGAGCAGATTTCGATCAAAATGCCAATATTAAATAACGTTATATTATCCTTGTATCGATTATAATTGGACGTCTTGATGATATTATTTTGACACGAATTTAGCGAACATGCAGCTTTGACTTTTGTACAGTTGATAGCTGTTAAAAAGACATGAAATTTCTAATGAATTTACTATCTCTTTTATCTAGCATGCTGATTCAGGCCAGAGTTAGACTCGTCCATTCATTTTTTAAAATTTGAATATGAAGCAGACTTTTTTTGGGGTTGACTTGTTAGGTGCTCTAACAATAGAACTACGTTTAAAGACTCTCTTATTGAGCTTGTTATAGAGATATTTAACATCTAAGAATTATTACGAAGGTAATTAAATTCTGAACATAGTTTAATAACCGATAGAGCTGCAGATATTTTGAGTAATCGATAATACGATATACGATTAACGAATACGACGTATAAATTTCTTATCGAACAATAATATAAAATCGATAGAGTAATTTCTTGAAGCTAAATACTCTTTGAAACCAAAATTTACACTAGACACAAATATTTGATTGGCAGATTTCTCGATTTTTCAAAATAAATTACGTCACATATTTCCATCGAATTCCATTCTATGCTCAATCAATGCTACTTCTACTATTTATATACATGAGGAAACGCAAGGATGAGCCTTGCATGCAACTGCGGGCGCTTCGAGGCATCGACTATCATTGCTCCATCGACGAGTAAAGCCAGTAGAGGCCACTAGACTGAGAACTTTGATTACGGTATGCGGTTGGTCAACGTTTCTCCTCTCTGTCTCTCTCTCTCTCTCTCTCTCTCTCTCTCTCTCTCTCTCTCTCTTCGTATGTATTCACATCCACATACAAGCAAGTACGTCAAAACAGCAAGAGTGAGACGAGACGATAACTCCCCTCGCGATGGCCGGCCAAAGCCTCTATATGTGTATATATGCAAGGAAGGGTCAGCAGAAACGGCAGCTCCGGAATGGAATGTGCCCGCAGTGATTCGAATCCTACGCGCGCGTCTGTCCGACTTGTATTTTACGTGCGCGTTCAGTGCGAGACCACCGTGTCTCACTATTCCTTCAACTGTCTTATACACTTTTTATTTTTTTCTTTTACTTCTTTTACCTCGGCTGCGAGGCTCGAGCTTATTCCTTTTCTGCTGGCACGGAAAAGCATGACCCCACACAACGGGAGATTACACAGGACCGAATCTTTATAAGTATCGATGACGGTTGTCTGCGATATAATATGTTCGGATGTGCGCATATGTGTATGGATACGGGTCTCGAAGGTTCGTTGTCTCTTTGTTTCTTACCCGAGATCTTTTTCGATTCTTGAGAGATTGATTAAGAGATGGAGTACCACTATGGAACTGAGTTCCCTGCATTGTTGCTCGTATTTTTTAACAATATATAGGACGATGTGAGCATGAAAAATCGCATTTCAGATAGGTTTTGATCAAACTCTTAGAGAAATTATAATCTTGAATAATGACATTATTCTTCTCACGCGTACGATTTAGGATTACACTTTTGAGGTGAATCAAGTCGCCATGATGCATTTAATCTGTTATAGACCCAGCTATTTGACAATTAAAATAAGTCTAGAGACTCGTAATGCTTGACCATCTTAAAATCTATATATATAATTGATTTTTTACATGCTTTGTAATTGCACAATGCAACGACAACTTCCTTTTCACGCATGATGTAAATCAATTTCTTCTCATATCATTGTCAAAGAGCGGTAAAGAAATAAATATTCGGACTCTCTCGAATGAATTGAGTGGTGTAGAATGAAAACAGAAACGATATGAATTCGCAAAGTGATCCATTACTCGTCTGCCATTTTCGAACACCAAAAATATTTTCTTGGACTCGAGAAGAGAAAAATAAAAAAGTGAGGCAATACTACATCTCGAGAGTGCACGTCTCTATATCTAATATGAGTAATCATTTCGTCTAGGCATTCCAAAGTAGCGAACGCGCGCGCGCGCGATAGCGCATTGTTTCGGGCAACAGTAATTGGCTCGTAATCCGTGTCGCCGAGGTAGCTGGTGGACTAGCTAATTGAATTTCTGAATTCCCATAAATCATATTTGACACCTCTGGGCAAAGAAACGGGAATGGAAGTAGTAGCCACTAATAAGGACGGATTTGTGGCTGATATGTTTGTCCTCGGAGTCGCTTCGCGACATTCGCTCTCGCGCATATAATATGTATACATATATAATGTATTCGTCCCGAGCGCGTAACTGATCACCGTGTCGTCGTCGCCCGGCGTTGTCGATGCGGACCACCGGGTTTCTCGTTTTAGGAAGCCAGCAGAAAACGACCAGCCGAACGACGACAAGTTGCGAGTCCAGAGCATGCAGTAGCTCCGGAGATATTCCGATGCTGATACTACGGCCAGTTCGGTAGCTTGTTTTCACGTCTGCTTTCCCCCTTCTCTTTTTTTCTTTTTTCAATTTTTTATAATATTGTTTATCTCAATCCCGTCAACGCTCCATGACCCTTTCAGTAGCTCGTCGAGAGATAGGGAGTGTATATAAAAAGTAGCCATTAACGCAAACTCGAAAGACTCCTTCCGTGGCTCGACGCATTCCTTTAGGCTTGGTAATGTGGATCTGTTTGCAAGTATAGCGTATAGAACAGTCAGAGATATTTCTAACGTGGTATATTCGGTAGAATGCCCGCGGAGATAATATTCTCCGACACCTCGAGGACTTATAATTTTAAATTTATGCCGAAGACTCGATCCGAACCGTCCTCTCTTATCTTTCTGCCTGATGTGCAATTTGAAATTCAAATTTCGCTTGGGACGTACAGGAAACCGAAAAATCTTATCTCTATTTATTTATAATTATTGCTTAGAAAACACAAATGAGCATCACTCCGAATATGTGTTATTCGCGAATGCATCATCTGCTTAGGCGATAGAGATGAAATTGTTTTGAAAACAAACGAGAGAGCAAGGATAAAATTACGGGAATAAGTTTGGGAATTCTGTCTGTTTCAGCAAACGGTTCTTACCAACCAGGCATGGAGCCAAAGCGTCAGCGAACAGCCTACACGAGGCACCAAATCCTCGAGCTCGAGAAGGAGTTCCACTACAACCGCTACCTGTCACGGCGTCGTCGTATCGAGATCGCTCACACGCTCGTTCTGAGCGAGCGTCAAATCAAAATCTGGTTCCAAAATCGTCGTATGAAATGGAAAAAGGACAATAAACTCCCGAACACAAAGAACGTCCGACGGAAAAACGCGAACGGTCAAACACAGCCGACGAAATCTGGCAAGTCCTCTGGCAGATCGTCGACTAAGAGCAACAACAATAGTAGTCAGCGTAAGAACAATAACAACTCGCCCCAAAGCTGCATGGAGAGCAGTCTTGACGGCAGCGTGAGCGGAGGTATGCCGTCGCTCGGCGACGTCCACGATGTTAAACCCCCGGCAACGGACGCGTTTGGAGGTCTCGGCTCGCACGTACCACCACCAAATAGTTTTCAGGGTCACCTTGCCGGAGGGCAACATCCTCTGGCGCACCTCCAGGCGCAGCTAAGTCACTGTCAACTCGGCAGCATGATGGACCCGACGGCCAGCGGATCTACCAGTATGCACATGGGATCCGGAAGTATCAGTCCTCTGGCGCCGGCGAGCACGAGTCCACCGGGTGTCTCCTCGACTATACCTTCGACGGCTATAAAGTCCGACTATGGACTCATGGCGCTGTAACGACAAAAACAACCTTGATTGGAGAGTTCGAACGAGGAGATACTTGAAAGGAATGCGTCAATCTTCAAGAAGTAGAAGTCTTTTTCTCCACTCTTCGATTTTTTTCTTATTTTTCTTTTGAATGGTGGCGCCGACAACTAAGAGATGGACAGTTCGTATGAATACGGAATATAGAGATTGTTTTTTTTTTTTGCAAAACGCAACTACACCGCGGAATGAGTGCATTAATTATTCTGTAACTGGAGCTTATCGGTCAAATGTTTCTTGCGCGGCTCTTGCATTAGCATCAACTGCTTCGCAACGATTAATCAAAAAATATCTCGCAACTTGGTCTAAATTCCCTGAAAATATTTTTTTTCACTCGGACACTGCGTGTGTTAACCGCAGATTTCTAACGCTTTTAATTAGTTCACACCATGAAAATAATGCTCTATACAGTTTTGAAAGATATCAAAATAATAATATACGAGCTAAATTGATTTCAGCAGCTTTCGCTCAAGCAAAGATTCGAGAATGAATCCACAGTGCAGGACGAAATATGGAAAAGATTTATCTTGAAATAACGAACTGTCCATTTCTGACCAACGCGCTCTCTCCGTCGGTTCCTTCTTTCTTTTTTAATGATGGCGGAGTAACCCAGTGACGTAACTGGTTAAGCGGAATTTGCCAGTCAATAATCGTTAATACGTGCCATTCGCCTCGTAAATAGAAGAGGAAAGTGTGCGCATTTTGATTTGCATTTCGTTAGAATATATTTATATATTTGTACAGCGAGCGCGAGGCGCCAAAAGCGGAACAAACTTTATATTATTATTACGATGTTTCATATCTATTATAACCATTATAGATTTTCAAATTATTATTATTTTTTTGAATTTCAGAAAAACTGTATGTTCTCTATAAAGACTAGATTTGGCGATATGTATCTTATTGCGTGATGTACATAATAATTATCTGAAATGGTGTATATATAATTGTAAAGAAATGATTAAAGCGGCGTAACTGAAGGTGAGATATTACGAAGAACAATAAGTGCTCGTTTACTCGTCGTCTATCTTAAGTGTCTAGAACTATAACGACAAGAGCTATCAATAATAAGTTAAGGTTTTCTCTTTTCTATGTCAGGTAAGCGAAAAAAATAATCTGCCGTGGAGAGAATTAGTAACGGGTAAATTAAAACGGATTTTACATGGCGTTGATATAAAAGCTTCTATAAAAGCGCGTATAAAAATAGCAATAAGTATAAATCGCATATGTATTAAGTGGACAAGTATAAATTCTATCATTGAAAAATTAACTTAAGCTCTGTTACGTTGTTGTGTTCAGATGTATGTATCTTAAGTAGCTCATACGAATAATTAATTAATGTAGTACATGTATTTTTCAATTCGATAATAATCTCGAGGTGAAATTTTCAATTCTACTGTATTTTTCATCCATTTCGATAGCCTCGAATAATCCTTCACTTTCGTTATATTTATATTCAAAATATATCAATATCATCTCCTAGGCGTCTGCAATTTACTGGAAAGAAAGATTTTGCGACATAATTGATCAACGAATCGTACCGTCGGTACATTGCAAACAACATCGCCTTCCTGCACCTCGAAATTTTATTTAGCGGACATAATTCGACGATTGCGCGTATAACCCCATTTGTATATAATATATAATATATATTTTTAACACGAGTAAGATAAAAGAACGTGGAAACACCAATACTGACTCGACACGAGCAAGTGAACAAATTGCGTGTTATAGAGAAAAAAATGAAAACCGAGCTATACCATTTGCATAAGAGAGTAGAAATCAAACGATTCATGCACAGAGTCGCTGTGACGATATACCAAAATGATATTAATTATACTGTACGAAAGTAGCATTTAAGCGATCAAAAATATTAATAAAGGCACGTAATTCTAAAAGTTCTTGTAAAATAGTCGAGCAACAATGAAAACGGCGTTCGTAAAATATACTTGAATACACATCGATACAGCTTGAATCGATACCAGAATGAAGTTGCAACGAAATACACGAATCGCGAGCGCCGCTTTCCTTCCTACTACTCGACGGTAATTTTAGGTAATAAATTAAAAAAAGGTGTACGAGTAAACAAGTCGTCGTATAAGTGTGACACTGTGTACTCTTTCTCTGTGTATATAATACCCTGTATAGATCCGATGATATATATATATATATATATATATATATATATATATATATATAGAGAGAGAGGCAATTATATGTATCTGTATATATGTAATTCAAACGTACAAATATATAAATATGTATAATTACCGATATATAGATAATGCTTATGTTTATATCGATGAAACCGATAAACACATTATGAAATAAATAAAGAGAGAAAAAAAGGATAAATAATTTTCTTTATTTCATTTACAGTTCGTCCTCTTGTTACTATATATATAAATAACGTTTACAACAATGCTACTTTCAGGTTTACATATCGACGGTTACTTCTCGCTGCATCGCTAACGCAAAGTCGCTGGAGTCCAGATCAATATTCTTGCGCGCGTACAAAGGGGGATCGCTTATCGAGGCTTGCGTGGAGAGAGAAAAAGAGAGAGAGAGAGAGAGAGAGAGAGAGAGAGAGAATGGAAAAAAGCCAACGCTATAGCATAAAAGGGAAAAGGGGATGACTGGGCAACAAAAAGGTCGCTTTCGTTACCGGCTTTTACCTCTCTCATATCTTTCATCCATTGTTTAGCGTTTTCCCTATTTATTTTTCTTGGGCACATATATATAATTAGTGTGCGTGTATACATTCAGTGAATGTATACATTTGCTTTATACATACGAATTTCGCTGCGTATTTCATCTTGAATTCATAACTTTCGTCCACACGCGCTTGTCGAGGCACAGACATGTACACACACAACTAACCGTAATATCGTGCATCGTGAATTTATGTATATAGTCTACCACACACCCTGTATATACTTGCATGTTTGCGAACACTTCTCCCTTAAATACAGCTATATTATGCATCTATAGATATGTGTGTGTGTGTATATATATTTGCATCGTGCGATCACACTTCTCGTCACACATATACACAAATATGCAGTCAAACTCATATGGATGAGTAGATAGTATCCAAGAGAAAGAGAGAAAGAAAGAGACAGACAGAGTCGAGGTGTGTTCGATCCCGCCACGAGCGCATAGCGAGTATGCGCCAAGCGAGCTTTCTCTCGAGAGGGGTGGCTCCCAAGTGGCGAATGGGAGACGCCCGGCTCTGGCTTTGCCACCGCCCATGAAACTAGAAAACCAGACTGAGAGAGAGAAAGGTTGCGGGCGATTGAGCGGTTACACTCTGCGGCTTCTATCTCTGATACTGAAAATGGAGAAGATCGCTAGTGGGAAAGAGAGAAGTACCGTATATATAGTGTATATTATATATATATGTCTACTGCAGAGACAAAAACTAGAAAGATATCCAAGGGAGCTGAGTCTTTCAATTTTTCAGGTTCTTCAAGCTTTGAGTGCGCACAATTCTTGTGCTTTTTCGTTGGAGAAAATTTATCCGGCGTAGCTTTCGCACGAACTCCGTGCCACGTGAATTTAATGTATACAGATGTACCACAGACAAACGAAACGACAAGTGCCGCGTGTATCTGCGTTTTCGCTTCAGCGAAATCTTATACACATTCTTCACTACTCACACACGTAGCTTTCTCGGTGAGCTCGAATTTATTCTTTCACTGCCGCTGCAGCAGTAACGGAGTTTCATTATCGTCGACAACTTCTTTTAAGACAAATGACATTACTACTCCTCGACGCTGTCGGTCAGTTCTGTCCCGCGATATATCCAACTTGAAGATCTATATAAGCGCGGCAGCAGCTATACTTGCAACTTACAATTTTTGTTACTCCAGTCATCTTCGTCCCCATGTTTGTCTACCTGTAAATAAAGAGAATATATATTTATTATACTTGAAGAAAAAGTGTCTACTTGTCACTACGCTCGACCACACAATCTGCGGCTTTGAGAGATAGGATCACTGCACGCGTAATTTCGAATTATTATTTTACCGCTGAGGTTTTTGCAGGCGAACCGCAACCTTGATTGTAAACGATGTTTATCGGCCGGAAACTCGCTTGCAAAATCACGCTTTTTAGTTGCGAGAAGCAATTATTATGAAGCTGCTCCTCAAGTGATTCGAGCTTATATTACTTGACAAATTATCGCTTTACTCGAAGGGATCGAAGTCAAAACAAGCGTAATATTCAATTAAAAAGGCAAATAAAAAAGTTAGTCGTCGTCTTAACACTATTAAGTGTGCTTCTATCTTTAAAAAAAAGAAAATTGCCGTCTCATTTTTGTTTCCAAAGTTTACAATCATCGTATAGAATCAAAAATTCAAACACCTCCTCTACGTAAAAGACAAGATGCTGCAACGAGGCGCTAACTCGTCGCGAACGACTCTTCCCCATTAGGTGTAATTGGGTGGGGGATTAACGAGTCCTGGAGCTCCATTTATCAGAGCCTGTAATTACGAAGCCATCCCCCATCGTTCGCGAAACTACACTACACTACAGTCTCTGTCTGTCTCTCTCTCTCTCTCTCTCTCTCTCTCTCTATATATATATATATATATATATATAATATACATACATATACACATACACGCAGACTCCCTCTTCTTGCACACCTCTCTCTGGCATTTCGCGCGACTACGCTGACTGACGTCCCCCTGAGGGACGAGTTTCGTGTCGTCGTCTATACTCACGAGGTTCACTGCTAAAGATAACGGGATGTTTCCTGTCGTCGGTTGGGAGGAAATTGGACCTCTCTCTCTTACTTGAACCTCAAACAAATGGTTAATTCGTCCGCGTTTCGTTACCGTAATGCTGGTACGCAGTCTGTCAGACAGTCAGTATGGAAATAGTACAGTGAGAGATCATTAAAATATCTAGCAATGACTGTGTGCTAATGATACGATACGATGACGCGGGCGGGCCGAAGATGTCGCACACATCATTAAGTCGCACGAAGCTTTTACTCTTGTTAGGTGCTATTTTCGGCATCGAACCTTTACAGGGATCTCCCGGAGGGAGCAACGTTCGAAAGAGCTTTTTGCGGCATTGTAACGTTTTCGAGATTGCTAATTGGTAGAGTTGTTGAAAATGTGCTTAATTGCGCCGCAGACTCCGAGGCGGCAGCTTTGTTGAGAGATGACTGCTGCTAATTTTTTAAGGGAGATCATAATCGAAACTCTTGGGATAGAGAGTGCAGTTGCGGTTCGCATATTCGAGTAGAAGATAACAAGCCCATCACAAAGTGTGCAGAAATTGTTTTCTGCATATTTTTCTCAATCGATAGACTCTGTTTACATGTGAATGTATATCATCTTTGGAATCCCATCGGTTTAATTCCATTGGGATTGCCTGTCAATCTTGTTTCCTTATAATTCATTAAAATTCTTTTTTGCCCCCAGGAAACGTGATGGATTCTACATTCAATTTGGCCGAGACCCTGCTGCGACCGGCTCTTTCTCTCTTCAAGCTATATATACGCTTGTTATACCGCGTCTCTTCGCATTTCCCCCTCTGAATAGCAATGAGACTCGATTACCGATACGCAATTTCTATTGCGATCAATTATAATGCATCGCGTGTACTCTTCTTTATACATCTCTTACTGATGTTATTCCTGCAATATTTTCTGGATTCTTCATTATCTTTTCTGCTATCTCAATCATATAAAAAATCGCGATGTGTATATGGAAATACAATCTCTTCAAACCTTACAGCTATCGAAAGAAATTTCGGTAGAAAATCCATACGCTCAGGCGAAGAAAGCTCGTCCGCTAGGAAGAACGAAAGAAGGGGCAATAGAACTGCTTGGACAGACGACCGGAAAAATAGAAGGCGAAACGAGCGCATCGCCACGAGAAAAGAAGCAGCAGCAGCAGCAGCAGCAGCGAGTTGATGAGAAGAGGGGCAGTGGCGGGAGGGTTTCCGAAACAGCTCGCCACTATCTCGACTGATCCGATCAAGATTAATGAACGTACGAGCGCGGTATATACGAACCTCCTCCTCTTCTCTCTCCCTCTCTCTCTTTCAGTATACTCTCTTTTTTCTTCTTCCAGCTATATATTCATGTATGAGTGTGCAGCGAGGTGCACACGGCAGCTATGCTCGACAGGTACACATACTTACGATATACGTATACAAGAGTGCCGCAACTCTCACCTAATACAGCGCTTGGCTGTAAGCGTTCATGTATATATTAAAGTATATATAATCATATGCAGCTGATCGCGTAACGTAGAATAATATACAATAATTATCTACGCAGCGCCGTGAATCAAGTTTGTTTACGAGTAAATCCGCAGAATAGAGGACACAACTTGGTCCCTGAAAACAGCAAATAATTTTGACATACTGACCGGATCATTTTCATGTCTTCCACGTAAAACAAGCCAGTTGTATATTCGTTTTAACTATAGTAGCTATAGCTACTCGGTTTTTATGAATAAAAATATAAGAAAATGCTTTTTGATTTATCTTACAGGTATGTTTTTAGACTCGATATTTAGCTAGAATTTGATTTAAAAGTACGAATACTTTTGATTCTACCTTTGAATATTCCTACAAAAATTATTGGCGTTTCAAAATAAAAAAAATACAATCATCAGAAAATTATTCGGATTTTCGTAAATAATACACATTCTGTGTAATTTTTCTTGGAATACTCATAGTTTGACTCTCAAGTGGAGCTGCTACGCGATTTTTTAAATTAAAGGTATTTTCATTTACAGTCATGGCAAATGATTTAATTTTATACCATCATGTACGCTCAAATGACTTTTTTACATCTCGCATCTTAATTTATGTTTTACTAAATTAAACGATTATAAATTTGTTCTCGATTGGTCTTTATTATAACTATTTCTTTTTTTCAAATGAACGCAGATTAGTCTAACTTTTCGTTTATTAACTATTGAATTTCATTAATTAGTTGTCTATACATATGTTTTGAAATAACACTTTTTTCCGAATGCAAGTAAGGAGAGTCTAGGATCCCCTCTGACGTTTATAATTGCCGCGTAAAATCACTGTGCGAATATTGCGGGCAAATCAGAAATTGACATGGGAAAGAAGTACGTGGGAGTTACATCAGTAAAATAATGTACGAAAGAGAAGATGTAAAGTTTTTTTGCCTTACACATTTCGATAACGATACACTCTATAAAAATTGGTAAATCCGCGGACTCAAAAAAAGTTTTCAATTTTTTGACCCTAGAATGGAGCAGCGAGCTGAAAATGTATAAATGTATAAATGGCTCGTTTTCGACAAAAGACATCCAGAAACCAGGAAAAAAGAGTCTGTTCGACGTACCCTCGCGTATAACTATTTGATTTTCAGGTATTGTATTGTTTTTCTGCACTTTGTGAATTTACTCATATACATGCTTTTATATACTTCAGATTCAAATTCGAAGTGTTCATATAAACTTGGAGTGTAAACAAAAATTGTACAGAGTGCAATACAAGATGCCTTGTTTATTAAATAAAATTTAAAATTATAAATTTATCAATCTATTTCTAATATCAGAAATATTATCGCGGCTAAAATTAAGCTTCTGTCCGCGACTTCGCACAAGATCCCTCTCGTGGCCGTCGGAATTGAGCATCAACACCCTACTCGTGATTAATCCCATAATCCCGGCGTTGTCCACTCTAGTTGCGTGCCAGTACGTGAGAGAACCTCACTTATGAGCTTCTTCAACATCCGCATCCCGTAAGCTCTGCTACGAAGAGATGAAAGTGGATTTATCCTGCATGCGTTCTATGGATATAACGATGTCATAGGCACGAGGAAAATCCCACTGTAAATGAAATAAAAATTCTTGTTTACAAAACAATACTTTGGTGGGAACGTTTGATAAGTACATGGACTATTTTCATTTTAATGAAATGTAACGCTAACAAAAACTGCAATTGCCTGTGCCATAAACATTAAGTGCACGAAATCGCAATTCCAAGGTTTTTCTTTTTCTTTTTGATCGGCACGTCACTTTTTTAGAAATTTTTTTGCGGTGTTATTTATTCAATAGCTGTAAAGATCGTACAGGCACGAGTTGTGATTATCCATGCTTTGAGTGATTTAACAAAGCGTTGTGTCATCACGTAATTCCCGTTCGTTTTTACTTGAGAAGCATGGGAAACAACAATGATTGTCGATTTTCTTCGAGCTCTATAACGCAAATCATGTACATATACGTGTTTTCGCGAAGATCCAAATTGTCCTGAACGATATATTTTACATAACACATTTTGAATGGCAAAAGGGCAAAAGTATTATTTCGTCGAACGTAGCATTATAGTTGTATAATATGATGTAGCTGCTCACATAGGCTATACCCCATTGGAGCAGAGAAAAACCCCTCTCTTTTCTCTTCTTAGATCCCTTACTCTCTCCACTTTCCAAACCCAAGAAAAGGCAGAGCCGAATTTGTTCCCGGAGTCCGGCCTTTTTCTATTTCACGCAACGTTAGCCTTATGGCCGCCGACAATCTGGATTCGGAAATTTTCTAGAAAGAACCAAAGAATTTAGTATTCTTATAGACTAGAATTCCTCTCTCTCTCTCTCTCTCTCTCGCTTTCAATCTTCCTCTTCTTGTTATCCTCATGATGCAGTATCTAAAACGAGGCTTGATAGATGCCTAAAAGCCAAAATCGCTTAATTGAATTCACACTCAGTCACTCTCTTTGCTATGCGATCGAATCGCCGAGTCATTCGACGCTGATTTTCTTCGAGTTCCCGTATCCCGAAGCCCCCCGCTAAGTCTGCACTGTAATTCTCAATTCTCTAAGAATCGCTTAATTAATTTATTCAATAAAGAAAACGAGAAGAAGATTGTATCGCCAGTAATAATTTTGGCAAAATATTATTCGAATGAAAATGAAAAATAAATAAAAACCTCAGCCTCAGCCACTTTGGTCTGAAATGAAAATCCATTTATGACTAAGATCAGCAAAGAACGTTTTTCGTTTCACCTTTTACGAGGTGTACATTTATAAGCGAAAGAATGGTACTTTCCATGATTACGCAAAAATTTCGTCTTCGTTCCTCGACAAGGACACGTTTATATTTATTCGCGCACACTACTATTGCGGATAATATACACAGAAAAGCATAATTTCCAACACAGCAGCACTCGCAGGAGGGTAAAATCAATAACTTGAAAGAGAGAGAGAGAGAGAGAGAGAGAGAGGATGAAGCGTCGGGGGAGGTAAGCGCACAGCGAGCTTTTAATCCAGGAGCTTGTATAAGAAGACTATACGCGAATGTAGGGCGGATCAGTGATGCTTGTCAGCGACCCTGCGTCGCCAGGGACATCCCAGAGTTCTATCGAGCTCTTCCTTTTTTTCTAGCCTCCTCTCATCCCATCTGATGCCCGATAACTATACCGCTTTTTGCAAGTGAGCTCCAGAAGAAGTAATAGGTATTTATCGCGTCTCCGAAAGAAAATACTTATGTCAAAATCTACAACAAAATCATAATTTTTATTTCCACGATCTAATGTATTAGATATAAATAAGTCACTCCGATTTTCTTTGACTCATTGTCAAATTGTTCATTTAATATATTAAAAATAAAAAAACAAGGTGTTCCACACTTAGCGGGAGATCGGATTGATAGAGAGAATTTCCGGTAGCTGTCGGTCGACGATTTGTACAAGTTGATGGGGCAATGTCTCAAGAATATCTGATGTATCGAAGAGTTCGCTCCTTCGACGTATAAAGAACGTTTTAATTGACTTTTTGACGCGCGTGCGCGCGATTGAGTGGGCTACGCACATCATGGGCGTATTAAACACCACTAATATAAATACTCGTAAGATTCTACGAGTCACGCAGAACTTGTATTGGTTTCTTATACTTGCGCACAAGCGTCTTTATTACATTGTCTCGAGAAGGCATTGCGAGTAGTGCATGACTTTTGATCACGTTTCAAAACAGTAGTAAACATATAAGAAGTAGATAAATTATTTGATGTAAAAAACGACCTTTGCCCAAAGTAACTTGGCATCGGTCTCCATTATTCTAACTTAACACGCATGAGACATTGGTCAACCGCATAGAATAGTCCATTGTATATGCATGACACCTATGCTTCGTATTACGTTTCAACTATGATAGTACCGATGAGGGCGTCCCTTAAAAAAATTCATTAGTTCAGCTCGACTCCGTACGAGTAAATAGCAAAGAAAGAAAAGCAAAATGCGAGTCTTCGTCGAAGAACTGATCGTCGACAGTTGTGCCGGCGGTCGGGCTCTACTTACAGTCCAGGGGTTGCGTGAAATGGAGAGAAAGATCGAACCCGAGCAGCGAGATACATACACACATGCACGCGCTCGCATGTATGGGCGGACATACACGAAGAGAAAAAGGGAGAAAAGAAAGCGCGTTAAAAAGGAGATGGAAAAGGGTGCTATATAGGAAAAGAAAGAGACAGAGAGAGAATCGAAGCGAATATAAGAGTAGAGTGGATCGTGGAACGAAGCGAGAGAGAGAGAGAGAGAGAGAGAGAGAGAAAGAGAGAGAGAGAGAAGGCTGCATGGCTCTTGGAGAAAATCATTAATCACTTTCATGTCACGGTGCTAGCACCGCATCGCCAGGGGTACCTTATACACCAAGGGTATACAGACTGTGCATCTTCTCTCTTTTCCCCTCCACTCTCTCCCTCGCTCTGTTTCTTTATGCAACTCGGCCCCGTTCGCGCTCGTTCCGCGATATGCTACTGCAGTGGATAGTCAGATGTCTATGCAAAGACCAGAGAGACAGAGAAGTAAAGAAAAAAATATATATGTGTATATGAATTATTTTTTATAGATTGATTGGGAAAACAAATGTTTTCTTCTAAATATTTTTAAACTGTTCATTGATTCTACTTCTATTTTCACGAAGGGTTTTTAAGTTACTGGAAGACAAGATTGGCTTTTTCACCAATTCTGGTATTTTATGTCTACTTTCAAAAACTCGTAACCATCTCAGGGAGGCATTAATGGGCTTGATTCTCAAATTAAGACACAATTAGATTCTTTTCTGTTGATACAAGGCATCTTCATGAATTTTATCGTTTTGAGAGTCATCGACAAATCTTAAAACTGAATTTGAAGACTAAAATCACTTACGAGATTATTACGACATCTATATCTTTAAACGTATTTTATCTGTGAAACTATAATTTTATAACAAAAGTTCCTTTTCTGTTTTCAGTAAGAAATGCTTCCCTGAAATGGATACAATAATATGAAAATATTCACTTTGCCTTCCTGTAACTTAATAATTGTTAATGAAAAAATCTACTAGAATGTATGATGATCCAAAGAACAACTTAAAAAGATTTAGGAGAAAAAAATGTTTCCACTAGTCTATCTGACGGAGAATAACCCGTATGTGTATAAACATATACGAGCAAGCGATTCATATATACCTAAGCCATCCCCGCCACCCAAGAAGTAGACGAGAATTCCGCAGAGCGTCGCATATTATACACTTGGTAATAAGTATGCAACAATGATATTCGAACTTTTTGCCTGAGTTCTGGTATAACGTCTGCGATAACTATAGAAAATTTTCATTGAACGATGTGCGCGCATTTACCCATAAGCGACTGTGCACTGATTAAATTATCTTGATGATTAGCGGAACGGATGAAAGTAATCGAGTATCGTACAGAAATAATATATTGTTTTAATTGTACATTAAATTTGATACTACTACAATCATATAACTTCTAAGTCTCTCTCTCTTTTACACTTTATTCCGTTAGCTTAATGTGTATATACCTGAAAAGGAGAAAATGATTGTGGCTCCTGAAATCATAAATAAGTCAGTCATTCAGTTTTAGCATACACAGGTAGCTCATAAATTTTTATGACGTTGTTGGCGTGCAGCCGCATAGAAGCCTCGGAAAAGCCAGAGTGCACGGCTTATCTTAGCAAAGCTATCGCAAAAGAAATAGCTAGCCACTTTGTTCGTAGTAAGTATTTCAACTACTTACACACACACACACATAAATATGTGTGTTTCTGGTATGTATGTAATATACCTATATACCAGAAATACAATATATACACACATATATATATATATATAAGAAACTTTTTTTATTATTTTATCGACTGTATAAAACTTGTTATTATGCGAGCAAGATTATTTACAGACACATAAATGATCAAGGTCTGTCCATCTTTTATTTCTGTAAGTATGTTTAATTTTCCCTCTATATATGCTGCTCTTGTAGTAAGACAGATAGAGACAGAAGGAAAGATTAAAGAGACGAAGGTTATACTCAGTAGTACGGTATTTTTTTGAAAGAGAGAAATGAGAGAAAGACTGGGAACAACAAATCATCGATGGATAAATTACAATCCCGTCGCGAGGATTATTCATAAGGCAGAGGTGCGGAGAGATAGAGCATGCGCGAAATCGTAAAGGAGAAGCGCGAGCCTAATTATCGGCGGAGATGGATATCAGCAGCCGTATGTGTACACCCGCAGCGAGAAGTTTGAGAGGTCGTCAGTCAAATACGGAAAGCTGCTGTGTTACATTGGCGAAAGAAACACTATAGCGAATAATTACGTTTTGTGCATATATATATAATACGCAGTCATTATATAGGGAAGTGAATTCGATCATAGGCGAATGATTTATTTTTCCTCGGTATAGTCATTCCTGTCTGTTTTTTCATTTGTATTGAAAGAGAATGACAGAGAAGTAATGATTGACTTCTATGTGCAATGATTCGAGATGTGCCATTCGGATAGTTCATTTATTATAAGAATTGCGTTTCCCCGCGGTTTGTTATCTATATGCAAATAGGTTTGTTGGGCTTAAATCGAAAAACTGATTAATTAACTCAAATTCATTTTATATTACAAGTTCAATACGCAGCAAGAGACTCGTCTGTACGCTTCGAACTCCTTAATCATTTATTGTTACTGCCGATTTCGGAAATATTTTGTAAAATATTATTATTTACTTTTGAAAATCAATGCTACTAAAATTTGCGCACAGCTTTTCCCAAAATAATTTGTCATTCTTATACGTTTATTAATGTACATAATTATTTTAGTATTAAATATCACCAATTTAATTTAGAAATTTCGTAAAATTAGAATATCATTATTTGCATCATTCAAATGTTGTATTACCTAATTATTTGTGCAGGAGCTTAACACACCGAGTAAACTGAGTAATACTTAAAATATGAATGTATATGTGCATGAGCAATCACAATTACATGATATTATGAAGTATACCTCGACCTTTGTATGTGTTACATTTATTTGCCTCGCTCAAAGTCGTCATTCAAATATATACGTAGAAAACCATTTACAGAATTTCTGGATTTTAGGGCATACCTCCATGACACCATAGCATAGAGACCCGCAGTTACTACTAGTGGTACTTCTCAAACACTACAATGAAGAATTGAGAATTAGACTTTGGAAAAACATTCCGTTAAAAGGATGTAGAGTAACATAATAATAATAATCAATGGTTTATTAATTAATCAATTAAAGAAATTCAAGATGACATATAATAGAAAAAGAGTAAATAATCTACAGAAAAATAATACTTTGCCGACTATGACGCGAAAAGCGAACGACAGGTGAATTTTTCCAACGCGTAAGATATTGTTCATCCGATAAAATTAATCGTAGAAGTGAGCCAAGCGATACAACATTAATCCTGCCTGATATTTGTGGTACAAACGGCGTGCAAGCGCATGCACAAGAGAAAGCCCCGTCGGAACGAAGATTGCAACGAATCGAGAGGCGGATTTCGTAACTGTATATACAAAAGCTACGCGTGACTAGAAGTTTGCCGGACCCTCACGAATGAACCTCGTCGAGGAACAGGATATTACCTAGAAAACGGTGGACATAAGCGGAAGCTGCCAGCCGACGGAGACGATGGCCAAGCGTATAATATTGTCGTATGTGTCACATACGACCTTGTCGCGTTTATCTCGACGCGTTTAGCTCGAGCTATTAATTGCATATTTGTAAGTATTTTTTTTAAATTTATTCGGACTTTATTTTTAAACAGAACATTCAGGAAGATCGACAAATTGAGAGAAAAAGTGATGGGATTAAACGTACATTTAAAAAGCTATTCCGTTTTATCGCAATCGTTTCTTCATTATCCATTTTAGCATCGATAAAGGCGACATTACACGCAAACAGTCGTATCATGACACGTAATCTACCGCGAAAAGTAAGCTAAGCTAATATAACGAAGCGTCGAGGCGATATTATTCGAGAAAGCCGGTAGTACCAGGAGAACGAGGAGACATGACCATGACAACTGATGGGGACAAAACTCGGGACGACGATCAATAACATAATACTGCGTTGCCTGCTCCGCAGTCCCTCACTTTATCAGACTATCAAAAGTGATCAGGCGCCATCTTATCATCATACCTCTTCGTCAAATATTTTGCTTGCTCGGCCCTTCCGTTTATTTTCCTCGCTCTAAACGTCTTGAAAATTTCATTAAGTTCCGCTTGTTGCATAGCAATGGTCTATTTACTGTCCTTGAACTGCTTATTTTAATTTTGTACTCTGAACTTTAATGGTTTTACTAGATCGAAGCGATGCGAAATAGTTTCTTTGCAGAACACCTGTGAGCAGTAATATTTTAAAATCTATAAAATTTATTCATATTCCGAGTATTTGATTTTGTTCGAGGTTTCATTAGTTATTTCAACAATTTTAATAAAATAAACGAATGAACTATTTTGAGTTTGGCGCCCTTCAATCGCATCCGAATAATCGACTCGATCGGTAATTCGCCCTCTATCGTGTCAAGCACATTTTGACTTCATACTGCAGCCATCTATTGGACTATAACGTACTAAAACTCATTATCTGGTTATATTATTTATTTTATAATAAAATTCAACACAAAATTAGTGTTTTGCTTAACAAGTTGCTAGTAAATGCACGATTTTCGTCAATACAATCGGACATTCAAACGATGTTAATAAAATAGTTTGAAATCAAAGATAAATCAGATATCTTCATGTCAATGATTTGCGCCCGACATTACCGACTGAACTTGTCAGTTTCAAGTAAATGCCGCCAGAGACGCTAGGAACACAAAGCAAAATGTTGGTTACATTGATCTTTAAACACTTCTGAACTTTATCGAAAAGTGTGGGATTTATCGCACTCATTCCATAAACCGTATCTTGACAATTGAAGCGAGATTTCGTCGCTAAAATGCTACGAAATGCGATATGAATAGGTTAATTACCTGAATTTGCATTTTTCACGTATGCAGCTCATAAATTAGAATAACTAATTGAACTTAATTATTTTCGTTAAAATTCATTATTATCCATTGAAGAATTTAAGCAATATTCAGAGCTCTTACAATGCCCGAGGACAAGTGAAGGAAAAATTGGAGATTTTCAGAAATAAATGATACATAATATAAATTCTCACTCTTTATTTATTATTCCAGAAAATGTGTACACGTGTAAAATATTTTGATTTTCTGAACAGTCAATACATATGTCGCATATATGTGATACAGTTCAGGACTGATGATTCTTGGTGATAAGCAAAAGTCATTAACGTGGCGACGAGGATCAGTCACTGCGATAAAGAGTCGCGTGGCATGTCATCCGTAAGATACCTGTAGAGACGAGCTTCTGATATCTACAATTCTACAAAAGCCCGGATCTACAGGGTAGATCACGAATGTGCCTATCATTCGCAAATACCCTCTCCGTTCCCGTCGTCGCCTTCGTCGTCGCCTTCGTCGTCGTCTGCATCGACTCTTCCACATAACCTGAAATTTGCAACAGTTTAAATTTCCATTGATAAGAAAATCGACAAAACCGCTCATAATTTTACCAATAACTTAACGCGGAAACGGAAAAATCGCCGAGAAAATATTAGTTTGCTTTAAAGCAACTGGTAGTGCCAAGAAAGCCGAATAACGTTAAGAATGAACTAGTTAGAATTAAAGGAGAAATTTACAGCAGCTCAGAAATGAAGAAAGGAAGGCAGAAGCCGAGGACAACCGAAGTAGGCATTGGGTACACAAAAGGTTGGATTATAAGAGCCAAAGTCAAATCGCGCTTGTATGTAGCCACGCACACACGTGTTCAAGGAGAGAGAACGTGACGACGATGAGGTCGATGAAAACCAGAACGTGACCTGGCATGCGCATCCGCGCGATGCGCTTTACGAAGGAAGTCACGAATCCGTGGCCTTCCATGTACCTGATCTGACTACGTATTCCGGATTTAGTAGCGAGTTCCGATCAGCGGTATAAACTTCCTCAGCAGCTGCTTATTTTCCTCGTCAATGTCAAAACCTCCAACGTCGAAAATTGCTTATTTAAATATCGTCAGCCATAGCGACGAAGTGAAAAACGATAAATTCACGCGGCTCGCGGTAATAATAAGCTTGCGCACATGGATAACGAGTTAAAGTGCAACAAGCGGGAAGATAATCTGAGAAATGAGTTTATATTTACATGTCGTTCTGTGTTACGAAGATGGCGTCCGTATACATGTCTTTATAAGCACAGATATATATGTAATCTCCCCATGGCAAAACGTCACTGCGTCAAGTATTATTGATAAATCAACGTCTGAAGAATGTACATTAAACAGATTAGATGAAATGTATTAAAAACTGATAACACACCAGAGGAAGAAGCTTCGGCGACAATACACATGGAATTACAGATGAGCGGCAACTCTTCTCTCGGAAAACTCGCGGACTAGCGGAATAATCGACAACAGTTACTTCTTGTGCGTTCTTTGGAAAAAGGACGACAACCATCAGTCGACGCGTCGCTCGCGGCAAGAGACGCACGAGAGAAGAGACGGAATCCCGGAGAGTAGCTCTCGCCAAGTCGCGGGGTGGCAGTGGCGCGGTGGCGCGGTGGCGTGGTGGCGTCTACTTTCTGCGCGCGCGTCTCTCTCGTGCCCGGGATGGAAAGAGAGGGTAAGAGAAACAGTCAGAAACAGATAGCGAGAGAGAGAGAGAGAGAGAGAGAATTTGCTGCTGGGGGTCGGCTCCTACGGATTCTGCGACGATTGGACCGCCGTCGCCACCACCACTGCCACTGAAACTTTTGCACGTGGGGGATGACTCGAAAGACTCAGGGACGTAACTACACGCAGGGTGTATGAAATTAGGGATACAAGTTTGGGTGTGCCTCTCTCTCTCTCTGTGTGTATGTGTGTGTGTGTGTTTGCCAGTAGAGTTTTTTATGGTGTTAGTGAGAGGCAGGTTGTTGGAGGGCATCTGTTGAGCTTGGAAAGTTCCATGTAGTTTTTGAGATTCTTTTTCGGGGGATGTACGGAGCGTCGCGCGAATGTAACTTTGAACGTGGAATTTTTCTGGATAGTTAAACAAGTTTTGCGAATGAAAGTTTTCGAGTTTCGAAATCTTCGTCCTCGACTTGATCGTTTGATCAATTGGTGATAATTTTCACAAATACACGCATCGATCAATTATTTCGTTTACAGAATGTATATTTATTTTAATTGTCCGTAGCTAAACAATCGAAAAGAGTTCGACGAATTTAACGAAGTCGAATAGCCCTGACTAGAAAACTCTGTTATTGTTTATGCAATAATGACGTAAAATTGAAAGTCAACAATGCAGCGTTCCAAACAAAAGGGCGCCGAGGTATCCTTTCTCCGATCCTGCTAGCTCGTTCTTACTGGTCCGAATTTGTGCTGCTCTGCGCACCTCGAAATTCTCTCTTTCTCCCTCTGTCTACGTGAACCTCCACCGACTACATCTACTCGACCTGACTATGCTCACGAGTGTGCACACCCTAACGCCTGGCTTGCGTCTCATCATTTTTGCGCCTTTGCACACATACGCATATACGTACAGACATTTGAACGTAGAAAGCAGAGAGAAAATCGGGGGCAGCTCGAGAAATTTAGCTACACTATATACTCGGCAGCCTCCATAACGACAGCGAAATTCCCCCTCTACTTGCGTTACTTGCACGGTGCGCCGGCTTATTGATCGGAGTCTGCGGCGGAGTGTACACGCGGCGGAGGCTGTGCCACTGAAGCACACCAAACTAAGGAGGGATGGATGTACGCGAGACTACGATCGACCGAAGCGCGCGCGTACACATAGCGGCAAATACCAAACGAGAAATAAAAAAAAGGAACGCAGACGCGTTATACTTGTCCAAGTCTGTACAGCGTTGCAACTCAGTAATGTTATAATCAAATCATTTTCATCGGATACTTGGCGCGCTACGACAACGGAACTTTATGGAGCAAACAGGACGAGTGTTTATTTACGGCTGTAATGAGATTTACTAGCTTCTGTCGATGAGCTTTAACGATCCCATCCACGCGATACTGGATAAGCTTGGATTAGCTTGTTTCGCGATTGGATTCCTAGCCTACAGAATGGATTTTTTTTGCTTTTCACTTTCCTGGTCACTCGGTAAAACGAAAAATAATTCTTTTTTTCCACAACGTCGAGATTTATTGGATACGGGATGAAAATGAAGAGAGAAAGAGCCTAGGTGGTCCACGCGACGAGGTGAAGAAAAATCCTCAAACCGAAGATGACAAAGAAAAATACTACTGGTAAAAATGATAAATGAAATATACAGAATGCCACTTTCTCTCTCGACTCCGATAAATCCAAACTCTCTGCTGGACTCGATATAACATTGTTTTTCTTCTATCTCGTCGCTCTTTCCGTAGCTTCTCCAGTGTATCTTCCCTGAATATTCGACGACTCCCAATACAGTTCCATCGGCGTACAATTTTTATTCCAATCGCCTTATCGAGATACGCATAATAAAAACCGCGAAGCTATTCCGTTCACTCGTTTTATTTCTGTCGTGCGGTCGACGGCAAGAAAATCGACAATGAAGAGTTGCGCGTATTATATATATACATATATATACATTAAACATAGTTGTCCTCTTTTTTAGTTTTGAGGGTCGTTACTCTGAATTTTTTATTACCCTGCTGAGTACATGTCCTTATCTTGAAACCGCGTGTGATTCATACGGGAGGGATAATGTAGGTGTGAATAAGTGTGTGCAACGGGGAGTAAATGCGTAATGACGACTCAATATCAATAGACACTCGAGCCTCGTTCTCCTGAAGTACAGAGAGAGAAATAAAGATCGAACATTATCGCAACGGTGAAAATCTAGCTTAATCCGCGGATCGACTGTTCTACAAAAAACGATAAACAGTTTTGTAAAATAATAAGCAAATAAATAAAATATATGTACTTTATCAAAGTGAGCCATCGAGTTAAACGAGTTTCAATCTTATATGAGCGCCTGTACTTCAACTAGCCGATACCGAAACATCGTGAGTTTTAACGATTTCAAGTAGAACTGCCTGAAAGAAAAGTTGCATAAAGCGTCTGCGTTCCCAGACATCGTTTATGGCCGCCAGCTTTTTCGGAGTACGCGTATACATACATATGTATACACACACAGAGAGGTTGGTTAAAGCCGCGAGTCCCCATTTATTGATTATAACGCCGGAAGCCACTCGCGCAGCGTCCGTTGCTCTGCGCCGCAAATTTTCATTCGCGACTGAAAGTGCGCACGCGGCGCTTCGGTGCTTTATGATAATTAAATGAACTCTCGCTCTCACAAACTGAATGTTTTGAATCCCGATAAATGCCCTGATTTACGGTTACAGACGTGTATTCGACTCGGCGCTGGCAAGACAGAGAGAGAGAGAGAGAGAGAGAGAGAGAGAGAGCGAGAGAGGCAGAAAATGGTAATTGAAATTCTCGGTTTCCAAAGAGGATCGATAATGCGACTCGAGAAACTGTAAATCTGAAATGAGTCAAGCGAAGAATTGATAAGAATAATTAATAAGAAAACATCGTTAAAAGAATATGAACTCAAATCCGTACCTGAAGGAGATTTTCCTCGTAAACAGAGAAAAGACGCGGCGCAGCACCGGCACAGCTACACTTGTACGATGGTACTGCACTGCGAGTAGATGGAAAGACGTTCAGCGACTGGTGTATGGTCAGTACTGTCGATCGTACGAGGAATGTGCGCACGGGCGGAAGCGACCGTCTTTCCGGGCGGCGTGATCGGCATAACGATCGAATCCCATTCCTCCTCCGGCACTGGCAGCTCACGCCGATCGCTATACTCGGACAGAATATATTTTCAATGCGAGAGCTCAAACAATTTCTCTGCATACGTACAACAAGTCTAATAAGATAATTTGATTAATTAAAGCACGATTTGCGATTCGCTTTATACATTCAGAAGGCAAATTTAATCAGACGAAAGAATTAAAGAACTGTTCAAAGTGTAACTATCAAGACTGAATGCAAAACACAGCCAGAATTTTAGTAATAAAAGCCCAAGCTAATGTTATTGAGATGAGCATCGGCTGCAGAGGTAGAGCAAATTTTCCAACAAGGGTTTGCGATTCCGCCCTCGCCTGGAATTTAGGTGTCCTCTATTCTCTCTCTTTCTTGTTCGGTAAATTGAATCGTGCTGCTCGCGCGACAAGTTCCTAGCCACGCGATTATGCTAACGGCGCGCTAATAAAATCCGGAGCGGACTCAGGCGGTTGCCTTTTTAACGACTTTTTTCTGTCTTTTACGTGTGTGCGTATGCAGCGAAACAGTCAATCGTTGCTAGTGCGCTGTACTGCGACATTGCAATGAATTTTAATTAATCGTTAATGAATATGACGCTTTTTACTTTTGCTCGCGCGTCCGCTATTAGTTTGGATAAGAGAAAGTTTATCGAATTTGTGCAGTATGGTTGATTTAATTCGCTGCAGTCAAAGTTTATACTTTTCGGCGCGTATTATAATCTTTTCGCGATAAACAATGGGAACGTGTAATTCATGGCTGCTAATGCACCACTTATAAAGATATTCGCAAAGATTTTTTTCCGCGAGTTTCTCCGCTGGAATTTCAACCGTCGCGCCGATGCTTCGCATAATATATTTAAAAGCGAGAGCTCAGCCATTTGCGTCGAGCTTTTTTGCTTTGGAAAAAGGGAAGCTACAACAGCCAGACCTAAAATATATATACACCTATAGCCTATACCTATAGCCGCCTTCATCACTTATTCACCGAAGAAGCTTTCAGGGTCTCATTATTCGTTAAAAGCCGTCCACAAGAGCTAAAACGACGACGAAGGAGGAAAAGAGTACAACGTTTTCAGGGAATATGCATATATATTCGAACTCTCGACGAGATAATCATTACCAGCGAGAATCTCAGGGAATTCGCGAAAGTATATAATTCATTTGTTCGGAGAAGCACCACAACGATCCCTTGCGTATACAGTGGCATTATCACTCGATTAGCATAATACGCGTGGATTATTATCTACTTATCATGGGGTAGTGCATATTCATCGCTTGCAAATCGAAACACAAGTTTGTCATTAATACAAATGCGTTTGTGTGCATTGTTTTTGTGAAGAAAAATGCTCACTCTCTCCTCTCTCTCTCTCTCTCTCTCTCTCTCTCTCTCTTTCTATCTGTAAAACGAACGAACCGTGACAAGAACGCGAATCGTTGTCTCTTTCCCGATTCATAAAATCCACAGCACTTTAACCTGTGTGTACATATACTCAGATGCACGATCGTATGTATACGTGTAAAGTAACTCCTCTCGGTGAGAGCAATTCTCGCGACGACTGTCAGGTCGCATTAATGCAGTCATAAATCACGAGCGAGAAGAAAGGAAAGCCCGGAATACGTGGGGCGAAGTGGTAGTTGTGCAGAACCGAAAAGAGAGACCGACGAGTGAAGATACTGACTGACGTCTCGGAGACGCGGTTACTTGTCGACGCCGAGAAAAGCGTCAGTGCCGCAAGTGCCGTGGGGAAGTTTCGACGTAAAACTCCGTCCAATTATACGTCAACTATTCAAGGGAAAGTTCGCGCGGGTGATTTTCTTTTTTTTTCTTTTCTCAATTAAAGAGAATGAATTTTTTACGATAATATCTCGATACCGAGAATCCAACTGTCGATTGAAACCAGGCGAGATTTAAATTTTATTCAATGCCATAGTTGTGTTAGTTCATAGAAAAGCGCATTTCGAGACAGCGACCTTCCAGCATTGGCTAAAGAGAGACAAAATTAAGTCTATATATACAGAAGTGCGACATCGAGAGCGAGAGAGAGAGAGAGAGAGAGAGAGAGAGAGAGAAGAAAAAAGAAACTCGTAGTTGGGCCAACATTTTCCGGACGTTGACGTAGCTCCCGCGGGGAAATTTCGCGAAACCGGGGAGTCGGATCAGCCTTACTCCTTCTCCGAGTTTTCTCTCTGTTTTCTCTCTCTTTTTCTTTATCCTGATTTGACGCCCCTCTATATCGTTCACGCGTCTTAGACTCTCGACTCGTCTCTTTTTCGAATATAGCTATACCTATAGGTATACGTATCTAGACACAGCTGGACCTTTCGGCTCTTCCTCTTCACCGCCTTCCGAGCAGTCCGTCCCTCGAGCTTTTTATCCCTTCGTCAGATACGAAACGGTCAGCGCAAGAAACAAAGTTTCGCGTCTGTGTTGAAGAGAAAGGACAAGTATGAGTAGGTGGAGAAAAAGCTCGAGCGGTGCGCTTCTAAAGGGGATGGGACTGAATGAGAGGGCATTTTTCTTTGCTGCCGAAGAAAGAACGTCGGATGGAAAACGCTGGTTTCTATAATTCTCCTTACAGGTCCCGGCGTAATTTGTCACGCTCTTATAGCACTCCGAATGTATACTGTATAGTTATAGAATGAGGATTTAGTTGCTTATATTAAGGCGTATTGCTTGATAACGAAACGCCGCGAACTTAATTTTTTTCTTTACTTTTTTAATATATATAAGTTTGATCGGGAGCGATGAGCACAAGTTTATTGCAGACGGGGATTTCTTTTTATGTTATGTAACAGTATGCGTAGGTTATTCGAGAACCGATAAAGTTCCAGGTATATATACTCCTTAGAGAGGAAAATCTAATCATAAGCCACGCAAACATCCGATCGAGAGGTTAGAAGAGCACATAGCCGAAAATCAATTTGGCATATTTCACCATAGAAAGTACCTTATTATATAGAGACCCTCCTCTTTTGCTTTCGCGAACTCATCTTTTTTCTCTGGCGGTACTGTTTTTATCAATATTTATCAATGTACAAGTGAGTTCGTCGCGAAGAAAAAAATTTATAGAGTTCCAAGTTTCACTCAACCTAATAGTATGGTCGGCGAAGAATGTGCTCATCGTTATTGCAAAATGTCTAGTTCGGGAATGGATATAGTAAGCGTTGTGCAACAGGAAGCCGTCATCGCTCTTGGTTGTGTATGTTCGACTATAGACGGTAAACGTGCGCGCAGTGTTAATAGCTGAGACATGCGTCCGTATAAGCGCTCATATACCTATATAACTGCGGAGTTGATTCACACTTGCCAAATGGAATACGTAAGCATATAACGTGATATTTCTACATGAGCTACGTACTCTTGGCAAACTTGCTGTTTTCACCAGATAACAACATTTTCTAATGTCAATAAGATTCGTCCACGGTCGATTGCAGTTAATTCGATATTTGCATATAAACCTATAATGCGAAGCTTGTCGAATGAAACGTCGAAAAAGTGACGTCTACAAGGTTGAGCGCGTATCTGTAAGGTACGAAAAAATCTACTGCCTCGAGCGACGGTCGCATTTTAATTAAAGAGGAACAGCCACGGGTAAGACAGATATATAGATATATATAGCATAGACCCGAGAGGCGGCTCCACAGTCCTGTACGTACAGCTCTCGCGGAATATGGATAAAAGGCGGAGGGGAAGTTCGCTACTAAAGCTTGGGTAGGGGCAGACGAATTGAAGACTACAGGGGGTGGCGCTGAAAAGAGGGGCAGCGGTAGAGAGTAGTTTTGCGCTCTACTCCCCTTTAATACTCGTATATCTATACATACTGTATAGTATATACCTATACGTATATATACGTAGGGTGATGTGACTACCAGAGTTGCGATTCCATCTGGCCTGCCTGTCATTCTGATACCGGGCTATATTGCAGAATGTCTGTCGGACGACTGCTTTTGCCGCGCCGAAGCAACGGAAGAGAGAGAGAGAGAGAAAGCGAAAGCCCTGACGCTATATACATATACAGGCGTCGATCAATAAGTTGCAATCTATACAAAATGGCTGTGTGAGTACGCGGTTCCCTCTATTTTGACCGCTTGTCTCGGCGCTATACAGCGGGTTAGATATAGGTGTTTATTAGGCACTGAAACCTCGCAAGCAAGGAATCTGTGAGGAACGCAGAGGTTTATAGGACCTTCAAGAGATGCACCGCGCAAGGAAAACTTTTCAAATATTCTCTATTTTTTCTCTCGAGTCGTACTCGACATTTTGACCTTTTTTTTGTCGCGTACTTAGGATAAAATTGACAAAGTACCTTGCATCTGTACACATTTTGCAAGGACGGTTTATTTCAAACATGTCGGTACAGGGGTGAATAAATTTACTTGGTGGATGATCTTGTGCGCCGTTTCAAACATGTTAAATAAACTGTTAAAAATCACCAGAAATATGAGCGCAGTACATTTTAACGAAGCGTTGAAAAGAATTGGCGTATCACGATGAGTTATACGACATCGTATATTTCGAGCGTTCAAAATGATCCAATGTACATGAGCGTATTTAAAATACGATCGATTTTATGAGAGATGAAAGCATTTTATTTCGAAAAGGAAATAAAATGCTTTCCTCTTACATATTTTCGATTGACGTTGAGATTTTATAGTAACAGAAATACACGACCATCGTAATAGATGATGGCGAAAGAAAAGACAGCAACGCTCTTTTTAAATCGCGATGCAGCAACAACGTTAGAAAAATAATGCGAAAAAGAGATCAGATTAAATAAAAATTGAACAAAACGAGTAAATTACATGTATTTAGACAAGCCTTCGATATTTCTTGCCTTTGGAGAGCATTCGCAGCGAGTAGGTAGAAAAAGGCGTTGGTTATCATGGCGCCACCTCTCATGCCAACGATATACTACACTGATCCTTGAGAATTCTAACAGATGGCACCATGCACACCTTCGTCCTAGAACCTTTACGACACTGATAAAGAGCCATTGAATATAGTACCCATGTACATTGTACACGTCGGGTGAACCGTATGAAATAATCAGAGAATACCTCGCACCAACATGGATAAACAATCCAGCTCGAAATTGACTAAAAATTTACTGAACGGTCATTTCTTTTATAATTATAAAAGAACTCATCCCCGCAGCGATTTCCAAACTCTAAAGCGTGCGCAACGACGAGCATTAAAATTGATGGAAGGGGAAAAAAGAAGCGAAAAACTCTGGGAGAAGAAATGCATCCGTACGTCGAGCAGTCCGAAACACAACTAACACGGCATAGCGGTTTTCCGCGTTGCAATAAAAGGGGGATCATTTTGAATCCGTGCGCGAAGTGCGCGCCGAAATTTATGACCCCCCCCCCCCTCCCCTCGGTTACTCTATGTATATACACAGCCGTTCCCGCGCCGGGCGACTAGGTGGAAGCAACGGCGAATAAACGACTAACCATTAATTTCGCATTTTGCAACAGTCCAGTATGCCAGAGAGAAGAAGAGCGTCGATTTTCCGGTACCGCTTCCGCGCGAACTTTCCCGCGATAAACATCGCCTGCGCGCGCTTCCCTTTTGGCAAACCGAGCCGGATTTATATTCGCGGGAGTGATTTATGCGTAAGATTGCCCTTGATTACAATGTAATTGACCTTTTCTTAGAAGAACATCTACGCATGTTATAGGTAAAACGGAAAAAGAAAATTTCTAACGTAACGCGAAGCAACATTAAATCGTACACGCAACTTACTCAGCAGTAACAGCAGAAGCAGCATCTGTCCTCTCTTTGATGTTCATTATGGCCCGATGGGGCTCCGTATGACGCTCCAGGTGGATGATGTTGGTCGCTCGACGGACTGCGATACTGTGTGCCGCTCCCCGATCCGGCGAGAAAGACATAGCGCAGAGAGAGAATGAGGGGATGCTGTAGCTGCATCGCACGCGGGGAAATGATTTATGAGGTTGGCTCCAGGTAGGGCGCGTAGTCGTATTCTCTGTTTCTCTCGGCTGGTCTGGCCCCGTTGTTGTCCAGAGCCGACAGCCAGTTTACCTTATGCCCGCGGGAGTATCGAAACTTTACTGCTATATATAATAGAGCTAGCTCTGTGCCTGCCTGGTTAGTGGACCTGTGAGACGAATATCGCTAGGATGCTGTGGCAAGGATCTTTCTGCGATGTTCTTATACACGGCCGATATGAAGACGATGGAAGGATCGATATACTGCCGAGGGAAAAAATATGGGTAAATTTTGTTAATCAACTATTCGTATTTTTTTCTTATTTACGCCTTATTTCTCATTAGATCAAGCTCATTGATCGCTTAATTTAGTCGGGATCTAATAAATGGAGAAAAATAGTTGGGACGTTGTTAAACGAATGAGCAATAGCGCTCAACATTTTTATACGCAGCGTTAAATACGTACGGCATATAAACGAATATATTACCGCGAGGGATAGTTGAATATATATGAAATTTCACGTTTCCCTAACGACAACGACGCAACAACTTGCGCTTCAAAGTGTTTGAGCGCGAAAAAATATACAAAGGAAGAAAAGTAGCAGCCAGCGAACATGCACGCATAAAAGATTGTAGCGATGCGACCTGCAGTATATTGCGCAATAGTTGTCACGCGAAAGAAAAGCGACTTGCTTGAGATACCCATAATAAACCGATATACGTGTATATATTATATCGCCTCTTTCCCCGTGCAAGAGTGCGGATTTACAGTTGATGGAAAATTTTGATTGTCAATATGATTTGATTATTCGAATAATTTTATTCGGCGAGTTCCGATTTGAAATGATAATAAGTGAGTATAAAACGCAGAAGTTTATCGGCCAACGTAGAGTTCAATAAAACAAACAACTTTTACGATGAAACCCAAAATTCGCTCTAAATCAGTCAAACGTGCCGAAAAGCAATTCCAGTGAGCTCGTGAAAAATTCAACTTTTCTTCAAAAAGTCCCGGTAAAAAGCTCTCTGCTCTTTCTCCTTAGTTATCTATTTTTGCGACTACCACTAGTTTACTCTCCTCCTGTCTCGCTGCTGCTGATGCGCGCTGCTGGGAAATCGACGAAATTGTCGGAAGCAGGAAGAAGGAGGAAGGAGGGAAAAAGAGAGAAAGAGAGAGAAAGGGAGAGAAAGAGAGAGAAGGGGGAATAGCAGTAGTGGTAGTGGTAGTGGTAGTAGTGGTAGTAGTAGTAGTAGTAGTAGTAGCAGCAGCAGTAGCTACCCCAAACTATCATCAATCATCAAGAAGCGAGACAATCGAATACTGTGCCCAACCGGAGAACAGCTGTCGCTACTTTGCGCTAGCTGTACACTCGCACACGTATGTATACGCATGAGGTAGTAGGCTTATGCGCGGCACTCGAACAAAAAATCAGATGATTTTTAAGAAGATGATGCTTCCGCGTATAAATAATCTTGCCCTAAGCGAGCGTCGCTGTGAAATGAATAGGTCCATCCATAAATTGCCAGATCACTCGCAATCTAATCGCATTAGCTGCGCGCAACAGTTCCACGTCTTTTCTTTTCGAATAAATTGAAAGCGCGATTCTTCAATTTTTCTCATAAACTTGCATATGCGTGTGTACATAACAGTAGCTACAATGCTGACGTATAAGTATATCGCAGTAGCGTATCTCGCACATCGCCTCTCTTCAAACCTTCAGAGATCCATCCAAGGAAGTTGACGGCGCCAATAGCGCGTTTGTCCATGCATCGACGGCGGCATCATATCAACCTTATATTACCCTTCTGGCCCGCTATACGTTTCATAAATAACTTTCGTATTACGAAAGAAGAGCAGAGAAGGAAAAAAAATAAAATTTCAATATTACGTCCGGTGGCGATATTGCAAGCAAGGAGAAGAGAGAGAGAGAGAGAGAGAGAGAGAGAGAGAACGTGTGATAGATAGACGAACGTTATTGTCTTTATAAAAACATAACCATTTGTTTTGAGAACCCCCATATTAAACGCGAGGCCGAGCACGGCTCTTTGAGAAAAGAAGTTGGAAAGGAGAGAACAAGAGAGGGAGAAAGAGAGAGACAGAGAGAGAGAGAGAGAGAGAGAGGCTGGCTTGATGGAAGGCGATTTTTCAATTTTGACGTATTCGATACCAGATAGAGAGGGTATATATTAAGTTCCGAATGACGTATCGTTATTCATCGAATCATTGTCTAATACAATTTCGTCAAAAATTAAAAGATAAAAAGCGACATCTTTATCAACGCCGCATTTATCAATTTCACGTCGCTTGAAATCATACTGCAAGCTTTATGAACGCGATAAAGCGAATATGTCCCGCTTATGAAAGCCGCGTTCCTTGCAATGAAGCAAAACATCCCGAGTGAGAGAGCGAAAGCCAGCGAATAAGAAAGTCAGCGTAACCGCGGATGAGAAATTCAGAGAGATAGAGCACGCAAGAGACAGGAATGAAAATATGGAAGCCCCTTGGTGTGGCCAGAATTATATTAATAATTCCATACTTTCCTCCCTATCTTTTCTCCTAGAAAAGAGAGGAGCCCTCGCATCACCGCGGCATTTAATTAAATTTCCGAGAATTTTATATCCAGCTTACTCGCGTACGCGCGCTAGTCTCGTTCTCGTCGCTCGTCGCGTCGGAGATAGCCAATTTCACCTGCCCTCTGATTATTAATCATTCTGCAATTATTTCTACAGCAATACAGAATGTTCTTTAATGATATTTCATTTTTTTTCGTGTGTGGATGACTTTTTTGTCTTTTTAAATAAGATCATTGGATAAAAAACAGTTGATGCCTTTTTCTTCAGAATTACGCTGACGAGTGGGTGAGTGAATATTTTTCTGTTGGTAAATTTTCTCATTGGTCGGCGTGAAAATTTTGAGTCGGTAAGGTAGAGGATAAGTTGGAAAATCCTTTTTACCTGAGGCGGAATAAGCGGTTTAGTTCCGACTTTTAAGCTACAGAGAGCGCTATGAAAATCATTTTCATCTCAAAGACGACGTTTGGTAGATTTTTATTCCGTGACATTCAGTGTGCAAAAATGAATTTGAAAAACAATTCGCTTTCGTATCGCTAACAAGAATAAAATCCAATCGATTACATTAAATATCAAGAATATAAAATGAGATCGGATGTTCAAAGATAATTATTCAAATAATAATATCTTCTGGAACAAGACATTTTTCTTTCGCGCAGATTTTCACACGAGTCATACAATGAACACAGAAACGTAAACTTTATCTCCCTGTGTAGCTAATGTTACGATACCACGCCGATTTCCGTCCAGAAGTTGAACTTTACTAATACAAATTGCTCATATAACAGTATTCCGTGTTTCCTTGCCGCATTATAGTGAAACAAGTGGAATTTTCCTTCTCACACATATACACGCATAATATATTGATACAGTAGTAAAACTCCGAAAGATACACACGCTTTAACTGAAACTTTTTGAACCTCGCGTAAAATGGCCTGCTTAAAAGACCGCGCCTTCACTAAGGGCCTACTTATTTATGCATCTCGCAGTCGAGGAAGAACGCGCTCGCGAAGGGACGATACGCAGAGCTTTACCGATCGATCTGTGCGCCACGTGCAGAAATGAGTGACGCGCAAAAAAAATATATTCCGCGTTAGAGCGCGCGTGTGTATATAAATATAAGCACAGACACACACCCGCTGGACTGTGACTGTACATATACGTATTGGAAGCTTGACTTTATTCCAAGCTTTTATCCGGCTTTATTTTCTTCCCGGCCTTGCCGGCTTGTTTCCGAGAGCGCTTGCGACACAGACCTTTGCGTGGTTGTCGCATATATATAACGTTTTGTCCTCTACTGTAGCTTCACGAAAGTACTTCCTGTTGTAATAATTCTATATTGATGCCTCGAACACCGGTTCTATTCTTTAATAGCCTTTAGACTTTTTTATTTAAATATTCTAGAATTCGTGTATTCAAAATATGCATTCGTTTTTTTTTTTTTTTAAGATATAGACACTTCGGTAAATCTATTAGTGTGAATATATATTTGTAAAATATTCAATCATTCGGCGTAAACAGTTCTATTATATTGCCGCCGCCCGCGCATGTATATAATATATACATACATATTTTATTTGCCAGAGCCACGACTTCGGCAAGGATTATTTAGCGATTGCGTAATAATGAGCCTTCGATATCCGTATAAATATTTATGTTCTTGAGGGAATCGATACACCTTATTCACCAGGAAACCAGCGTTGTCAAATGACTCAACTGTCGAAACGTATACTCACCACAGAACGTGCGCTCATCGCAGACGTAAAGTGATGGAAAAATGTGAGTGAGAAATCAAAAAACGGCCTTTAAATACGGAGCAAACATCGCAAAGTCACAATCTGAGTTCACTGTTCCTTCGGATCGTTTTTTTACCAGCGTTTACTCTGCAGCTTATCGGATCCTCCCTCTTTTTTCTCTCCAAGCGACTCTCTCCTCCGCGCACGCGAACAAATAGGATTTGGAAACGCGATGTTTTTTACCCGAGCGAAAAGCAGTAGTCTACGCCGCGAGCGAGATGCGCACTATACAAGCTAGTGACACATTCCTCGAGATTGATACGTCGTCGATCACGAGCGTTCGTGTGTGTTCGTGCTTATATATAGATACATGTATACGTACATGCTTATGCACACATAGAGGAAGGAGCTACGGATCGGGTTAGTCACGTGGCTGACATCAGGAAAAGAGACGGTCTGAGCCGACTGTCACCCTATCTGCGTTTCCTGTTTTCCGCTTTTCTTCTTCGCTTTTTCCTAAGCCGTTAAAGAAACTGATGCTTTTTTCATTTCACCGACGGCGAACGAACGAAAAATCTCTTATACCTTTATCTTTTTTTAGTATTTGCATAATGCCTATAATTTCGCTCTGATTTTCTCGCAGTACGTAAGGCTAAGCATGTTGAGCTGGTTACGACGTCCTAGACAAACAAATCAGTTGTTTCGTAGCGTCAATACATAAGGCGTAGATCATAATTGCACGTAGGTATACCCGCAGTCCTATATAGGTATACACAGGACGAGGTTCATTCAAGCGGTACAGCTCAGAGAGAAAAGAGAGGCATCCTTTCTAGCCATCTTTGAATGATGTATGGCGTCGGTTAGGAGGTCGACACGACTGCCGCGCGGCCATCGCTCAGACTATACTGCCGGCGTCGAGACGACGTCGCACTACTTTGGCATGTCTGCTGTCTCTTCAACGGCTGCCGCCGCCGTTGCCGCCGACGCCGCCGCCGCTGTCGCCTGGGTAGGTATAGGGTCTTGTCGGGGGAGAGACGGCTCTGCTACTTCGCGGACATGCTCGAACTTGCGAAATTACTTTTACGCCGGGCGCTTTCGCGCGCACGCCCCTGAGAGCGACACGGGATTCTAATTCCCATAATGCCGAAGTTTCCGCTAGAGAGAAGCGCGCGACTTGAGCTGCTGGATTTTATTGCAATGTTGAGAGAAAGACACAGAGAGAGAGAGAGAGAGAGAGATGAGACGAGACTAAATTTTGCATTATTCATATACTTTGACATGTGTTTCGGACTATTTTAATCATTATGGGAGAAGTTTTTGTTTGATGCTCTTCGAGCCTTGACTTTATTGGTGTTTTATTGAATTATGCTAATTTCTAATTGACGTTTTGTCGTTAAACGTTTGAGAGGATCGTCGTATAATCGTGCGATAATAACCCATTCATAAGATCACCATTCCCGTAAAAATTTGATGTCTTTAGATTAGTTATAAAGCCAAAGGAAAACATAGAGTTAGCATCAATCTATCACTCGAGAAGTGAACGAATTCTAATGATTACAGACACATACTTAATCCTGAAAAAAATTTCGCAAAGACATAAAATGACACCCATAGTGCAAAAAGAATGGTCGAGGCACTGAGCAGAGGCACTGTATATCTCTGGTAAATAAAGATAACGCCGTCTGTGAACGTATCGTTTGCAGTAATTAGTTTCTCTCGTTATACTTATATAGGAATCAGCGCTAATTGCTATACAGTCATCACGTCATATCTTCCCGAATGCATGCGAGAGAAAAATCTGAGCCGCGCGTGCGCCGCAGCAAACACATTAATGCGCGCGTGTCGTCCAAGAGACGGCATATATAACAAGATATTAGAAACGCTTGGCAGGCTCATCACCGAGGCATCAGTTGTTATGGTAAAGTCAGACGTAGTCGTCGTCCTTATAGACAACCTGCCCGACGGCGAGGCTGGAAAAACACGAACGCGCAAATCGTTCTTTGGCGACGTTCAGCAGGTTGACTGCTATTTCTTTCTCATTCTCGATGTAGACGATACTGATGTAGACCTCTTATCGTGTGTTTTAATGACCGAGTGTCTGTGGTGTAACGTAGGTAATTGGCAAATTAGCGTGGCGTCGCGTGTCTCCGAAAAAATGGACTTAATGCTTTTGGCCTTGGCTAGTATTGTGAATACATAACTCTTTAATGCCATTATATTGGTCGCACATTAGGGGAATTAGTACACTGGGAATAATCGCGGTTCTAACTATGTAGATCGAGATCAAAACTATAAAAATGTACAAAACAATCTCCGATCCGAGAGAAAAATCTATTTATAACAACAAAAATCTGTCCGAATTCTTTGCGCGCAAATGATAGAAAAATAAAAAGAGGACCGCCGCGCTGCGATAGAGATACCTTTGCACACGTACATGCACACGTTACTCACAGTCGATTGACAAAGAGAGAGCGCAGTTCGTGCACGCCTGTCTTTGCGAAGCGCGTATCTACATACACACATATATACACATACAACATATATGCAGCGAGAGCTATCCGAGACCGAAAAAGAGAGAGTCTCGCTCGACGATGGCAGTAGCGTTTCCATATGACGGCCTGTCAATGACAGAGGCCCGCAATCAATAACCGCATCGTGCTTATACAAGCATTGCCTAGCACCCCTCGCCTCAGCCCTTTCCCTGCAGCCCCTCCTGCATCTCTCTCTCTTTCTCTCTCTCTCTCTCTCTCTCTCTCTCTCTCTCTCTCTCTTTCTCTTTTTCTCTTTTTCTCTGCAACTGTCGCATTTAATAAGCGCGCAAATAACGCTCTTCATTTTGAAGCTGCAATCTCTTAAATTATAAAATTCAAAGTCGATAAACAGGAAAAAGTATGCGTATCTCCATTCAATTATCCCGCTCGAGAACTTTATATAAAGAATAAATTCCAAGTCTGCAGCAACGGCACTGTATACGTGAACCGCGGACTTTTCAAAATGGAGCTCGGCTTTCCCTCTCTTGCTCTGTATATACATTAGCGACCCGCTTTTGTATAATATAATCTGGAAGTTTGACAGCGTCAAGAGAGAGAAAGAGAGTTGAAGGGAGAGGAATGCCATGGCTGAAGGAGACGACGACGACGACGTCGACGACAGGCGAAGAGAGGATAGAGGTTGGGGGGACAAGACGATTGGTGCGCCGTAATACGGGGAGATAGTAGGCACTAAGCGGTATACGCTAGTGCAGGGACTCGACGAGCCCGCGATTTGTGAGGGTGATGCCTCTCGTACAGCGGACGAGTGACGGAACTGACGCCGATATTTAAACGGAGAGAAACAAAGACTCTTCCACGAAGATGACGGCACAGAAAAGACGAGAGTCTTGACTTTTCTACCGACAATTCTGTTTTAATCTCTAACGACGAATAATGCTTCAAGGATTAATAAAAACAATCAATTAAAAACATTATCGTAAAAGTATTGTCTTTGCACAAGATTCGGGAGTTCATTGAATTCATTCGGAAAAATATGTAGTCAATTAGATCTTGGTAAACACACGAATTTGATACTATCAGACTGTTACTGTTAACGGCTGAATTTAGCGATGTGTGCTTCCGAAAAGTGAGGAAGAATCACAGGAAGTAGCCGTCAACTTTCTAATAAATCTATTGTTACCGTTTCTTCAGATCTACTTTTAAGAACACTTTTAAAAAATAAGCTTGCGATCCATCGAACGACCATTTTAACAGGCATTTGTCTCTTTCCTTCATGGACGCACACAATCTTTCCACGCGTACATGCATACAAAACAACGGTAAGGTCGACATGTAGCAAGGGAGATGAGAAAGAGAAGGGGACGTTTAACCAAAAGTGGATGGCAAATTCGGGGGGTCGCTGGCACACAAGGGGGAGAGGCCAAAAACAACCCCTGCACCGATGACTTGAATACTCCTCGCGCGACGCGCTATCCCGAAGATAAGATCGGCGGCCTCCGCAGTCAGGAAATGAAAATCGCGCCGCAGCACTGTTTAATTTAGATAAAAGCATATGTTACATGCCGTCGAGTCGACGCTTGCCTTCGTGTATAGATAAACACTTTATACCTGCGCGACAATAACAGACCTAAATAACTTTGTTTAGTCAGCGTAGTTAGGCGTTATGGGATTTTCTCGATACAGGAACGCGGATATATGTATTGTGTATAGATTAGGTTTATTAAGTTTCGCTTGATTTTCTCGCTCGAATTGGGTCGATATGTGAGTGAGGCTAAAAAGCTTTAATGTGAAATCGAAAAAGCTTTTATACTGAGCTGGTTTTAATACGATTTTAATAATACGCTTACGGCCGGCGATGTAGCACTAAATTTAAAGTTTATATACCGGAACTGACTTGGACTGCCCTTACATAATTATAGCTGAAAATAAAATATTCTTTTTAATATGTATATATATATATATATATATATATATATATATAAACCAATAAAGGCAGGATTAAGAAGTGAACCCTCGTGGGGGGAGTCCGCGTGGAAGTCAACGGAACACTTTTATCGAATGCTAAAAAGACCTCCCCCTCGAATTGTCTGAAAGATTTCTGCAAGCCGATAGAAAACCGAAAGAGCGCAAGCAAAAAACCACATCGGGCACTTTTATTCTCGCGGGAATTTAAAGTTTCCGAAGTTATTTTGACTTTTACTGAAACAGAGATGCCACGAGTCGTGTCACGAGCCTCTTCACCCTCTTATATATACTGGGGTTTGACGTTTTCTCGTCATCCCCTATGTTCGACTCCCAGTTCCTCTTTGGTTTTATCTGCTCTCTGTCTGTCTCTCTCTCTCTCTCTCTTTGTCGCAGCAGCAGCAACAGCAGCAGAAGCGGCAGCCAAGCAGCAACAGCAGCCGCAGCAAAAAAGTTCACAATCTTATATTAGAAGTTTGCTGAATACAAAATCAGTGGAGACCCTTACACGCGAGAGCACAACTTGTACCGTATAATAGAACATTCGTAGAGAGAAAAGGGCAGCATACGTTCTCATATGCCATCTCTATATTTATACATGAGTATAGACTTACAACACTCGACTCCCTGTTGCTTCGGTAATGACATAATCACTATTGGCATTAGAAGAAATCGGTGCAATGATCCGTCGTCCTTTGTATCTTCGGTACTATTATATATTTTCTGCGGAATATAGTTTACTTTCTGCTTCGACCCTCTTGCCGGTGTCCGTCTCGAGTAAACACTGGCGCGTCATAAATGTTGCGGTTTTAGTTTACCAATATATCAAGAGAATGGCTTACCATATAATAGAACATGATGATCGTATGTTCACAGTAAGGTCACTAGGTCTTTTTTGTAGCATCATATAGAATGACGATATAAAAAACTACAAGACATTAAGAATGAACTTCTTGGACTTATAACTATAGAGCTTTGCATAGTAGTGTCGACATAAGAGAACATTACTTACTGCAAAATTAATAGTCTACCGTTCTTATTGACATTCATTTAAGTATCAATAATAATGTCTGTAGGATATCTACCTCTGAAGCGAGTCTTTCATTTGTAATATCATAAGCATGCACTATAGTATTTTTAAATATGCAGCAATCATTATATCATTTGAAGGGATTAATAACATTTTAATAAAATTATTTATATACGTATAACTTGAGTTTTTTTTTCACAATTCTAAGTCTCTTCGATGACCACTTATAGTTGGTTGCTGAAAACTTATTCTACGTAACGTTCAAATGCAAAAAACAGACCAATTTGAAATTAGTTGAAAATTAAAGATGCGAAAGAAGCTTAATTTAAAATTATTTATAGTTTCAGTATTAAATATATAATGAATTCAATTAATATAGATAGTAATAATTTTTAATTGTAGGTAGCCTCACTAACGGTGTCTTGACCCAGTAATTCGTACGTAGCTTTTATTATTAGTATTATTATTATTATTATCGATAAGAGTAAATAAGCAGTAAATTTCACAACATAATTACTGTAATATGCTTCATAGACAAGACAAAATCTTTTATTTTGAATTCAGAAGATTCGAAAAACTGAAAAACATACTAGATGAAATCACATAGTTATGTAATTGCAGCATTGCAATATTAAGACTTAACTACGTTCATCATTAACATAGAGTGTGAAATGGACATCGTAACTGGTGAACGAATTCATTAACATTTTAAATGATACTTACAGAGTGTGTATTACATGTTTTGTTGCTTAATAGAGTACTGGTTGGTTAATTGGTTATACCACATTACAAAAGCATCATATTACAATAGTCTCCGTGGTTATAATTGTACCATAACAAGCAACTGCTAGGTACATAATTATGAAAATGTAGATATGACGAGTAATTCACGAATTTTGGACCTAGTTAAAATTATTTGAAATTTAATAATATGCACAGCTCTTTTTATTTGTAATAAATTTTTAATAAAATACAAATGTGAGTTTCCTTGTTTACAAAATAAACATCATAAAGCGTCCCATCTAAAAGCAATAAAAACACACAGCATCCAGGACTCTTCAGAAATTGTACGAAAAGACGCGACAGAAAGAAGATTTCATCTCTGCAGTCTCTCGACGATCCTTGGTTTCCACAGCGACCTCGCTGGAGCCTAAGCTACAGCTACAGCTGATTTACAATTTTCCGCACCTGAAAGTAGTGTCGCGACGTCGCGGTGCCACCTCAGTTCGCTGAACGAGATGAGAAATCTCTTCTTAATTTACGGTAGAGATCTAAACCTTATATATAAGCAAACTCGTGAGATACGTATAAATGTGAGGACGGCTGAGGGAGAGGTCGTATTCCGGGGAAAGCTTGACCGATCACAGGAGGACTGTACGTCCAGACGTCGCCAGGCTTATATAGCAGTGTACCTATTGTAAGTATCTATAGATGGACGTATAATCCGATGTATAAGAAGACCGGTGCCGATCCTTACGACGGTTCGGCCCAGATATTGGCTCCAGACTAGACTAACTTTTATTGTATGATTATAATTGGATCGAGCTTCTTTCCTCTACTATATGGTTGGTGTCAAACGCGTTTGATTTATGCAAATTTTCATTATTCTACTTACTGAAGATTACTTAACTTTATATGGTTTTCTCAAGATTATTGCGAGGTTTCGTTTCAATGCTTATTAGTCCAGATTTTTTCATTTTTAAAGTGAATATAATACATATTGCTGTATAATAAATAAATACACACATATATATATATATATATATATATATATATAAATAGTTTAATATCGTTGATTTTTTATTCTTTGCATAGATATGACACTATTAACAATTTCTTTAACTAACGCATTAAAACGAGACTTTATTTATTTTGTAATTAAAAAGACTGGCATTATTGAGGTCATCCATTAGCCAAAACACTAGCGCCTGTACGCCTACACATGTTATACGTACATACGCGTAACTGGATAATACTTAGCTCGCGCACGGTATGAGAAATTTGCGTAACGATCGAGTACAATCTCGAGTGAAAATCGAAGAGCTCATTACAACTAACATATATACGGATTGTCGATACGTCAGAGATGCCTTGGCGATATCCACATATATTAGTCGTTGAGTCAACGACGTACTAATGTCTGATATTATACGTATCAAAACAAAGTTTGCGATTTTTATGGGATTTTCTGACTGTCCGCAAATGCGTGGAACCACTTAACTTCGAAATTAGCTTGCTCATTAGGTGCTGTTACGCATAAAAACGCACTCGTTAAATGAAGAAGACTTTGTCCAACGCATGAGTCTACTACAATTTACTCATAGTATTGGCTTACGAGCTACTACTGTTTGTCTATGAACAGTAGGCGATATAGCAAGGTATATATATGCGTTTTTCTAATGGCATCGGCATGCTATGAGTAAAGCGACAATGACGATAATTGGTTTTTAATTAAATAGCCTGTTTTTTCATTCTCGCGATTGAAAAATGATAAACTTAAAACTTTCCTCTGACACTTATATGCCGTGTAGGAATTAGACTGTAAAGTCAGTGAACAAAAACCACGTCATGTGCGAGAGAAAAACAATCACGATAGAATAATCGCCTCGTGATATTAAAGTCAACACACTCTGTAACATAAAAGCGCGTATACATAAGCTGTATCGCGATGCGCATACAACAGCATTCGATAGAAACAAAATAATTAAATATTTATACATGTAGGATGAAATTACGCATTCTCCAATTAAATACATCATAAAAGCGAAATTTTACGTCTTCGTGCTTCGTAAGCGTACCTTTCTTTTGAATGATCCAACTAATTATTTTATGCGTGCCAGCAGCCTCGAAATTTATCGGAAGCAGAGAGATTTCAAGGTCAAGCATCTCTCCTCGCTATTGTACACATGGTATACGTATGCGTTTACGGATCGCATCGCCAGTACTGTACCGCGCTGTCATCGTTATCTCCATTTATCCCTCACCCCTTCTCACGACGTATATCTCGTACAGTGGCCCTCTATCCTCGCGTGCCACCGCTGTCTTGTCGCGGGGATGTTGGCGCGTATACCTCAACCCACTGAGCACTAACCGAGGGCCGTCGTCGTCGACGACAGTGGTTGCTTGCGCAACGGATGATATATTATCGGACGCTGTTTGCACTTTGACAACATCGCGCGCGGGGCATAAAAACGCTGACTCATTTAAAGCGGCTCCCGGGATTGCGTTCCATCTATCTGTCTCGCTCTTTATCTCGCTTCCTCTCTTCGCGAAGCTTGCAAGCGCACCAAGGCTTTATATATATAAAGCGAGAGAAAGAGAGAGTTCTTCTCTGTGTATGTATACATATATCTGTATACACAGCTACTAACTTCGTTTTTTCTCCACCCGTGCGAGCCTCGTGACTTTCTTTTATTCCGCTCCAAGGGCGATTGAGCTCATCCTCTAGACCGCAAGCATCTCTCTCTCTCTCTCTCTCTCTCTCTCTCTCTCTCTCTTTCTACGCTTCTTCTTTTTGCCGCTTTCTTCGTCTGGTTTTTCCTCTTTTGCGCTTCTATCTTCTTCTTCGTCTCGCTCCCTTAGACTCTTTTTCTGATTCGTCGGTAACAACCCTCCTTCGTCGCTCTGTTTCTATCCTCGCCTTTCTCTCTAGTAGCGATTCACCCTCCTCCCCCCCGCCCTTCGACTTTTCTGTTCTCGCTCCGGTTATAATTGCGATTCTTTGTATAATTTTTATTAAGACTAATTAATTGCAATGGCTTGTATAATTCGGTTTGGTGACTACGCAATATTTGCTTGGTCGGAAAAGTAAAAGGCGCGCAAAGATAAATTAGCACGGCTGTACTCGAGTTTTTACTTCTTTTATTGCGCGATCAGCGAAATGAAGCTACTCAGGAATTTCTTTGAATTATTTAGGTTGCTTAACAATTTTGAATATAGTCTCCACACGGCTTTGCATAAATAATGTTCAACCCCAACCGACGGTGCTTTACCTTACTTAATTTTTCGTACCTTTTATTTCTATGCATACAGCGTACTCTCAATAGGATAACAAGACCAAAAGTTGATTACTGGAAAAGAATTAACCTAAAAGTCTCCGCCCACTTCTGGGAATATTCGGCAGGTCTATAAATTGTATACACATTATCAAGAATCACGCCCATTCGATTGTAAAATGAACTGGACAATATTAAGGATTATCCCTTGATTATCCCTTGATTATCCCTTATTATATGCATCTGCGGTTATCAGTAGCTACTATGATTCGCGTTTCTGAGAACCGTTACTGAGTTTAGCCAAAAGTAATAATGAGGAATTAACCCGATGGCCTACCTCTTCGTGCGTTAAAGTAATAAAATGTAACAACAGTGTGCCGTTAGATATTGTATAAAATTCGGAGAAAAACTGCACATGTGGCCGCATCAGGCAGGACATAAAAAAATTTTGCAACAAATAGGCAAAATGTAATAAGAGCACAAAGAAAAGCTATCGAGGAAGACGCCAACGCATGAAACTGCAAACAAAAGAAAAATAGGCACGTGGTTATAAGAACGAGGAAATCTACGATCCACATAAGAGTGTGTGTGCATGTATATATCTATAGTATAGCGTAAGGATGGCCAAGAAACGTCCTGACAGGATGACGCCGATCAATCTCTTTGGCGTGGATCTCGCGCGAGAGAGAACTCATCTAACCGTCGCTTTTTTCCTCTTAGTCTCTCCCTCGTACTTTCTTCTTCTTCTACTACTTCTCGCCACGTCTCATCGCCCCCGCGGGCGGCATTTGGATTGACAGTCGCGTGAGCGTGCGCGCATCGTCCTCTACTTTTTTGCCGTCCACTATTCTCTTTTTTCTCTCTGGCAATTGGCTGTTGGTTGCGTATTATATAAGTACATACACATATTTCCCTGTACATAGAGGAAAAATCAACGAGGCGAGCACCGATTTGTTTTTACACGTGCTCTCTTCTTTCAAAATATCTCAACAGCTTATCAGGCCGCGTTGCGAAGTCATTGTTTCCTCGAATGCACGCGCTCCTGGAAACCATGGATTGAGCCCCGCGGGCGACTGCTGTCATTCGTGATATGGCCATTTGGTAGAACACGCGAGGTGCAATCGAAATAACGATGGAGTAGGAGATGTCGCCGTGGCTTAGTATACTATGTATATAGTGCATACAGGTGAAAGCGCGTCGCGAGAATGCGACGAACTTCGATTTTGAAAAACGGCTTTGGGAGCTAGTCGTCATTCGATTTTTGAGCTTGGAACACTCGCGTTGTGTCGGCTGAGATCGCGAGACCAATTCCACTGCAGGTAAGTTCAAAGTGAATTTTTCATTTATTTTATAGTTATTGTACTTTTTTAAGGTATTACAATATTTCTCATATAGTGCAACTCGTAAGTATATGACATTGTTCTTCATCAGTGACTTTCAGAATAATTTTACAATTAATCACGTTGAGAACATTTACTGACTCTTTTAAAGTCATTGTGAATACATAACGCGTTTCTATCCTATTTCCTATTTCCCGCAAATCAACGAAACGTGTGATTTACAGACTTCTATAAATTTGTAGATTTCTATCGAAATATTCACGCCACCACACTCTCCCTCTGAAAAAAAGGAGAAGAAACTTAAGCAATCCGCTTTAGAGTATATCGCCTATGAACGCACTCATACCGATCCAATCCGCCAATCGTAAAATCGTCGTCCGGAGAAATTTTCAGTCTCCAGCCAATGCCCCAAAGGATCACGGTGTCTAGACTACGTCATCTTACTCACCCCCCACCCTAACAGACAGGTCAAAGCCAACCGGCGCCTTGCACCAGCCGTAATATACCGATACTGTCGCCACACTTGCGACTATTCTGCAAGGGTAGGGGGAGGATTGTCTTACCGCAGGTATATCAGGACTGGACTCAAAAGGGCGGTACCTTTAACGTACATCGACCCCTGTCGGCCGATTTTTGCATGATAGCCGACTGACCCTATAAATTTGCGGTACTCTCTCTGCAAAATGTCAGTTGACGAGCTATCGAGCAACCGAGCACTTCAGCTTACAGCCAGTGCAAGTACACCAAGTGGCAAAGACAACAACAGCAGCGGTAATTTGACCGATCACGATTCTACAGTCGAACAACGGTGCAGCAGTGATAAGACCGAGAAGAGGATGACCCTCGCGGAGTTCAGTCTACACATGGAAGCCGTCCGACAGAAGTACGAGGAGAAGAAGGAGGAAAGCGTTTACCCTTCGTCCCCTGCAAGCGTCGATTCGTCGTCTTCGGGATCTAGTGTCCAAGGGTCTAGCTCAGGATCGAGTGTGCACGAGTATACCGATTTCCCAATGATGACGCAGCCACAGCAGCCGCAGAGACCGCTGCAACAGCAGCTGCTGCAGCAGCAGCAGCAACAATTGCAACAGCAACAACAGCAGCAACAATACTGGAATATTGAGGATGAGTTCAAGAGAATGGCTTACGAGCAACAACTTCAACAGCAGCATATTTCTATCGACTTGCCGCAACGAAGTTACTTAACGGATTCTATTGACGAGCGACCACTGAAAAGAAAACGTGAAGCTCGCACATCTACCGATACTTTTGATGAAGGTGAGATTTTAAAAAATTTACGAAATTTATACATGCATTTTCATCAATTCGATGATGAACATACAAAATGATGTAGTAATGAATATACACCTGCACGTACGTCGAAAAATGCCTCGAGGCATTCATAAATTAGAATAGTGTTTATACACTGAGCGAGAGGCCAAGGTAAGTTCGACGTCGGTATTCGTCAGATAACATTGTCGCAACAGCAGGACAAAAGATTTCGTCATTGGTCAATTCTTCAGAAATGCGTCTATTAATAGATTTTTTCACAAAAATCTTTCAATCTCGTGTAAAGCAGTAATAGAATCGATTCGGTTCGTTTCCCATTTCGCGATTTCCCAGGCCACAAGTGATTACTTTTCGCGGCACTCGAGACTTTGAGCCTCTCAACGGAAACAGAAACTGCCTCTTGGGATAGCACGTCTCCCGCAACGAAATCCTCCGCAACTTTTATGTCTTACTGCTTCCTTATTCAAATTTCCGAAATCTCTATCTACCTTATCTTAAAAATATACCTTATTTAATTTTATTAAATATATTATTGATCTTGCAGAACCCAAGAAAAAGTGCAAGCGTACTCGCACCGCCTACACATCTGTGCAATTGGTTGAGCTTGAGAAGGAGTTCACCCACTGTCGGTACCTATGCCGACCGAAACGCATTCAGATGGCCGCGACGCTTGCTCTTACTGAGCGCCAAATCAAGATCTGGTTCCAGAATCGTCGCATGAAGTACAAGAAGCAGCAGCGCGGCAAAGATGTTGGTGACAGCAAAAATAACAATAACAACGATGACAGGCCCAGTAGCCCAATTAACAACAACAACAACAACAACAACAATAATAGTAACAACCGAAACAAAAACGTTTCTCGCTCGCCCCAGAGCTCCCCCGCGAGAACGTCCGATGCTCAATGGCTTTTGGAGATGAACATTAACGAGCATCAGATTTCGCAGCCGCAACAGCTTTCTCCACCACAACAGTCTAACATTAACTGGCCAATGCAGCCGCCCAGGGTTCCACTGATAAGTCAGTATTCACTGAATAATACAACGAACAGCGAAATTTTGTCCAGACCTTACCCGAGCTATCCTTACATTCCAAGTAGCTCAATTTCGAACCAGATCAATTTATCGAATTCAAGGTACGTATCTTTTTTCCGACTTCATTAACGAAGACGTTTTGGCCCTATAAGAAGAATAGTCTGTCTAATTAATAAATTGTTTTATTTTACAGAAACAACTATGCGGATACAGCCAGCAACTTATTCCAAGGCACATCACCAAGCTACATCTCACAATCGTCGAGGCAAGACAACAGACTTCCTTTGGTGTATCCGCAACAGCAACAGCAGTCGCAGCAGCAGTACTGGCAACAACTTCCATCCCACCAGTATTCCGTTCAGAGTTGCAACAACCAATATAGCTTAGTAGAACAATCATCGGCGCAAACGTACTCGGCTACAAACGATTCATACGACCTGAACGCAATCAACTCTGAGGTCTTGCCATGGCTGAATCCTTATCATGCTACACCTTCGAACGAAACAACTTCGACCCTCTTGCAGGACATTCTGAACGATTGCCCGGAAAGTCAACAGCTTGATTTGACAAACTTGTGACTGTTTATCGCCACCTGAATATTAACTCAAACTCAACATTGTATATAGTTTGTATTTTTATATTTTTAAAAAATCTCTTTTTTATAAAAAGATACTTCTGTAAATATTGCTGTTATCGTAGAAAGATATGTAAGTGAGTTATGTTATATGTAAAGTAACCTAGTTTTATAAACAGACAAATTTCTCGATGTATTTAATCATGCATTGCCTTTAACTCAAATATATTGTATAAACTAAAAATAAACCAATATAGTGTTAACTTTATTTCGAAAATATAATTATATCCTCTGCCCAAAAAGCAACTAACGCATGCGGCTCACTCGTTCCTCCAATCTGTTACGATAAGCCATCGATCGCGCAGCGAAATAGAATTTTTCCCCATCTCAATAAGATAAATTAAAATGAACCCAGTCTAGTTTTTACACTAAAATCGTGAATTTACATTCGCGCTTCATCGATTAGCAAGAATCGCTCCATGCTGTATACATCGGTTTATTGCCATGGAACATACGTTCAGCGTGCAGTGATACAAATTGCAGGGATAAATGCTCGTTGGCGTTGCGTCACGTACACGTGCAGCGTGAGAATGCAAAATAACGGGAATGTCTATGGCGAGAGAGAGAGAGAGAGAGAGAGAGAGAGACATTCACTGTTATACGTCAAGGCAGAGATTCGATTTTACATTCGAAACAGATAGTTTCATTGCAATAACTCTCATCTTTCGACTTTACAGTTACTTGATATATGAAAACTATCAAGTCGTCTTGACCGATTAGTTTTTAGTTGCAAAAGTGCTGGATTTTAAAAGTAAAAATAAATGCAATCCAGTGAGTGCTGGTCCGCGTATCGTCGCTGCAAATTAGCTTCTAATATGCTGCTCAGCCCAATTTTCGGATATATTTGTCAGGGCGGAGTGAAAGGAGAAGGATGATATGAAAGAAAAGCTAGCTCTGGCAGCAGAGCGCAGAACGGAGCTGTACGCGAGAGAAAGAGGCATTGAATTCGCGAGTGAGGGGTGGTAGGATCGGAGCGCGAACTACATAGAGAAAGAGAGGGAGTGGGGTAAGTTTCAGCCATGATTTCCATTCGCCAGCCATCCATCTTGTTTGAGACTGGAAACTGACAGATAGACGTGGATCCGAGTGCCGCTGACGTAGCAAGTCTTCCTGTGACGCCTGTATGTATAGATATTGTTCGAATTTCTCCACTTAGTTTTGCCTGTGCTCTCTCGTTCGCTCGCCTTCTATAGCTGGATTGTTCGCGCTTCGTTATTAATTTATGCAGAGCTTTGCTTTCTTGTTGTGTGCAGACTCGTTATTAGTCATATAATAGTTGCAGAAAAAATTGAAGAATCGATTTGTTTTATTGACTTTTCACTTTCGCAGGTTGCATGTCCGCACTCATAAAACTGGCATTAGAATACCAAGGGTAGTTACGTACACAGCAACAGAGAGTTTTTCAAATATGTATTTATTTTTTATTTTTCAATATGCTTTTGCGCGTCAGAATGTATATGTGTATGGGTTTTCCAATCTTCTTACTTCTTCATCCATGATATAAAGGACGTATAAATTGTTCAAATAATCATCGGTGCAGTTCGGAAATAAGAACTGGCAATTGATTAAATTATAAAAAATATTGAAAAATGTAGAGTAACGATAAAAAGAATAAAAGTTGAATATTTCAAAGAATTCAAAATATGCGAACTATATTTTAAGATTTATCCAGCTCCGAGAAAATAAGCAAAAACAGATACAGCAAGAAAATGTCGAGAACTCCAGCAGAGTTTTTTGCCGCCAAAAGAGAGACACACGTTCGCGTTGAGATTCTTAGCGCGGTCGAGAGGGTGGAGCCTCCTCTTTCCAGTTAAAGCGCAGAAAAATTGAAATGGGAAAGGGCAAAGAATGAATAAAGATCAGAAGCTCCCACTCTCTTTCTCTCACACGCTTGCACACATGCAGACAAATACAGAGCGCAGATTCACGAGCTACATAGAGTGAGAGAGAGGGCCTCGTCGCACACGCCAAGAAGAAAGTCAGCTGCCGTTGCGAAAGAACGTCGAAAGCGCGAGCTGCTGCTGCTGCCGTTGCACGCCAGTGATATTAGGTATATAAACGCATGAACTTTGATATATTCGACGAAGGGGGGACCCCCTGCTATCTGACAGGCGCCATACTGCGGCAAGTATCCGAACTATACGTGACCTGCAACTTTCCACTAACACCTACTGGCACACGCTCCTTTGCAGATATATATATATATAGATATATGTATATACACGTGCCGTATGTGGCAGCAGTCTGCAACACGTTCGATTGTAAATGAGCCTCTCTCGCTTCCTCTTTTTGTGAATTATTATTTCTTTCTATTAAACTCTGAATATTCAACAATTTTTAATATCCTCTCTCTCTTTCTATCCCACGGAATATAGAAGCGATATTTACGTTTTTCCAGCCAAGCGTTCCATCATCAAGAGAAGAAAAATACTCGAGAAGAAGCTGTCTGTACTCACGCAAGAAGTTGAAAGTTGTACAAACACACACACCGAATTTTCGCGCCTTCGCGGGGTGAAGGAAGAAGGGGTGCAGTAGTGCCTCTGGCGGAAAACAGCGCTCCCGCGACTTGGAAAATAAAGCGAAAGAGAGGGCGAGAGAGAGAGAGGGCGAGAGAGAGAGAGAGACAGACAGAGAGAGACAGAGGGAATCGTCGTTCGCTCTCGCGGGAAAAAGAATGAGGGCGCTGTCAGCTGGTGGAAATTATTCTGATTATGCTAATTCCGCTTCTGTTCCACTCCTTTAACCTTCCCGCCCGCTCCACCCACTGGCACTGCCACGACCACCACCTACTGCTTCTGTCTACGCCATCTTTCACGCAGAGCGATATTTATAATATAGGGGCTATGGAGCAGTTTCAAAACTCTTTTTCGCGATAGCTGTGCTTTGCCGTTTGTGCCTCGGCTCAATGACTTTTACAATCACCCTTCCTTCGATGTTCGCTTGAGTTTCATATTCTGTATAGTTTGATTAAATTCACGCGACGAACACTACTGCAATAATGCTTTAAATCGAAGAGAAAGACACTATTAATGTTGAAGATCTACAAGTAAAAGAATGTAAAGCCGCAGAGCTGCCGACTCAACGATCGTGTATGCATTCGGTAAAATTTATGAGACACTGGAATTAAAATTCATGATCGTAACTCTAAATTTACCTTGCATTAGAGCAGAATATTAGTCGTGTGAGTGTACGTCGATTAAGGCTTTTTGAAGTGGCCGGCGTAAAACATTTAGAGAGCAATAAAAATAGCGCCTGACGTTTAAACGACACGAGATCTCTCTCGTGTCATTATGCTAACACTCGACCTCTCCCCACCGTTCAAGTACAGTGCAATCGGATTTTGTTTTTAATTAGGTGGAATACAAATTCTGGCGCACTGACAGAAGCCAGAATACATCGTAACTTCTGATTCGGCGTCTAAACTTATAGGTCATACAAACTTAACGCGAACTTACACAAGTATTATTGACACGGTCGAATGCCAGAGCTGCAAAATGGTACATCCGTGTTCTCTAGCTGTAACAGCGCCTTATTCAAAAAGATATAGTTTTTCCTACTTTGGGGAATCCCCTGCAACAGAAAGATCCTCAAGAAATTTCTCAAATCTTTCCATCAGATCCACACAGCTCTCCTTGGCCGAGTTCATTATTGGAAAGCTTGCTTTTGAAGAAAAGAGCCTATAATACCTCTATACTTTTTAAAATTATTTATATGGCATATTTTCTTTTTAGAACGAAATATTTTATTTTCAACAACGGGACATATCCTTGTCTAGTGCTAATATATTAAATTGATCCCACATTGTTGACGTACATTCAGTGGAAACGTGAAGCCTGAGCGAGAGTAAAAAAATGTGAATGATCATCCAATAAATGAATGAACCACTAAAAAATACGCTAAAAAAGATTCATTACATCAGCGACATAAAAGGTATAAATATCTCTGGCGCGTACCAGCCCACTTGCTCCAACAGAGCCATTTAGCACTCTACAAAAGGAACCAAAGCAATTAAACATACGCTCTCGCACGACGTAGGTGGGCAACCTCTTCCATATAGCTGCTCCACATACATACAACCACGTACTCATACTGCACGCATCAATTAATCATCTCGCGACTGTATTATTTCCAGTTCAAGAGTTGCACGTTTCATTAGAGTCGGAGGTATTGTCGAATAAACGCTACCATCGCTGCTGCTGGGCCTTATTATCCAACTGCACACAATGACGACTTATATCTCTCTGTCTTCTTTATGCAGACAGTTCTCACTCGCATAAACATGTCAGAAGCGAAGGAAATCTAGCGGGACGACGACTACGTCGTCGTTCATCCATCAACGAGCTTCGTTCTGGTACTCTATAGGCCGCTGGTTTGGTATATGCATCCACTTGCTTTGGGGTTGTGCGTGAAAGATATAAAGAAAGAAAGTCAGAGAAAGAGAGCGAGAAAGAGGGAAAGAATGAGGGAGATACCGATAAACGCTCACGAAGAATATTCTAAAGGTATATTATATATTTAGATGTTGTGGTTCCGAGAACGAGTTCTGAGAAGACGCTTTGAGGATAAAATGCAATGAACATCAGGAGGTTTCAAAGCCTTACTCGCAAGGATTAAAATTCCCAGTATCTGGATTAGAATCTTCGACTATTTCACAATTTTCACATTACTCGATTCCTAAAATTGGAGAGGAAAGTAGGTGTTTACCGATTCAAAGACAATAAAGTGCTTTCTATTACTGACTGTGAGTATAGATAATCGGATTTACAGATTTTCTACGGAACAATGTATTACGTAAAGTTTCACACATCATGTGTTCGGAAAAATATTTTATCGTTGCTTCGTGAAAGTGCAGATTTGTATAATAATAGTAAGATTGTAAATTCTCTTAAAGGGGCGAGACACCTTTAAACCGCAAAAACCCGATTTTTTTGGCCTATTTTCATAGGACATACTTTCTGTTATAGAGTTTTCTAAATTTGTATATAAAAATCTTTTTAAAGACCTATTTGTATGCTCTCAAAATTGAGTTGTTAAATTATATCTCAAAATTGTCAAAAGTGAGAGCTAGAAACAGACTTTGTATATCAAAAAATTCATAGACATACCTTTTAACAGTATAAAACTATCTGTTGCAGGCAATTTATTACACGGGCATTCAACATTTTTTTAAGTTCAATATAATAAATAATTAATTAAAAAATTATTATAGTACTCATTACAAATTTGAAATATAGTACTCATAAACTAAAATCATATCAATAATGCTCATCTGAGTACTGTACATTGGTATGTGTGGGTTTATATAGTAAAGATAATATATGCTTAATTAGTATATTTCGTGGATATAACAATGGGTTTGGTGACTTAGATTATGAGATGTTCACAAGATTTATAAGAATACCTCTGTCGATAGGCCATAAACTTATGAAATATGTCTTCATCTCATAATTTAGTTCATCAAATATATCATTATATTCTATAAATATATATATAGACATATTCGTCACATATTATTATAGTTTGATAAATATTTATCAATTTAACCCTTCGTAAACATCTAATATACCAATGTACATTACTCGAATAAGTGTTTCTAGTTTGATGTAAGTGTTCGAGTACTGTATTGCTACTTTGTTATCAGAATTTCAATAACTTTTCGCTTTCATACGTTATTTTACTAAATTTTCACAAAAATTTGAAGGCCTATAAAATAATTTACCTTTTAAAGACAGTTTTATCCTACCAAAAGGTACATCTTTCTCTGGATGCTGGTTGGAAGTCTCATGTTTGAAGATTCAAAAGTTCAACTTAATTTTCCTCAAAATTGATTTTTTATTAATTGAAGTGCTTCATCGCAAGGTCTGAAATGACCCAATGAATAGATTCGGCTCAAAGTTGGTAGTAATACTCTTTGATACACTCCTTTCAACATAAATGTATATATTTTTAATTTAATGATCCGAAAACATTTGACATTATAGAATGTGTAATTTTTTTTGAGTAATTGGTTAAAAAGCAGTGTTTCATTTGTAATCATTTTTCTGCGCATTTAATACCAAATTCCTGCATTCATATTGAAGACTAAATTACAGAGTATAATTAGCAATTTCGAGCTCAATCTATCCATCGGTTGACTTGAAATCCTACGCTAAGTGAGTTTTCTTTCTGTATTGTAACTAAGTGTCGAAATGGACTTATAGAAACTTATAGACTAATAGTAGCTGCACTGTTAAAAAGATTTAAAATTTTGAATTCTGTAGTTTATATTTAAAGGTGTCATGCCCCCTTAAGTAGAAATATGAGTTAAGATGTGCCTAATTTACATCAGCTATATTTAGAAACTTTCATTTTTCAATTGTTTTTCTATTTAATTTGTAACTTTCTATCTATTGCTACATACTATAAATAATTTAAAATAAAATCTTATAACATCTAATAATAAAATAAATACCAAAAAGCATCAAATTTATGCTTTTTGATCTATTTAGGAAAAAAAATATTGCATTGATTGAAAATGATTTTTTAAAAGTATATATTATACAAGAAACCAATTAATATTTTTGTATTTTATAATTCAATGTTCTTTAATGCGTTTAATAAAATATAATTGATATAAAAGCATAATAAAAAACTTAAAGTTTTGACTATACCTACTATACCATCAATCGTGTACAGACCATTACAATGGGAAACGATAAATCACGGAAAATTTACAAACGTAACAGTCAAACAGGTCAGACGATCTCGACAAAAAGAAATCTTCATAGAAGAGAAAAAATGACTCGAAAGTGCGTATCTATTATAGTCGCGCTAGAAGGAAAAGCATCATCGTATGCGCAATGTACATATAGAGAAGGGCCTCGGTGGGTGTTTTGTATCTTGACGTATGGTTCGGCATGTCACTGGATCAGCAAGAGAAAACGAGAGACAGCTCCTAAGCGTGACGACAGGCTACAACCGCGTCGCTACCTTGGCGGCATTGTTGCCAGGGAAATCAGACGAAAAGACGCGATAACTAACCGCATAATAAATGAACTGTTCAGTAGAGGGGGCTGTGCATCACTGTCTAGGGTCTTGCTAGCGCTCTTTTCCTGCTGTGCATCCAAGAAAGAGAGAGAGAGAGAGAGAGAGTTGCTGATGATAACGCGATGCGGATGTAGACGACGTTCGCAAGTCGCATGGTGTTCCCTGAATCAGCTGAAAATTCTCATTGAAACTTGAATAGTTTTTTTATTTGGATTGCGACGATACAGCGGGATACTTACGAAGGTGTGTTTGTTGTTTTTTATTAATTGCAGTAAAGACAAATATCGTTGGCGATAGGCGACCGCAGCTCATCACCATCATCGGGCGACCAACATCAGTAAAGATGGAAAGTCAAGAGAACGTATTTCTTGCTTATTGATACTGATAAAGAATGTCGGACGAACGCTGAAAGTGCGCTTGTGTGTCGAGTCGTATCATCGGCGAGACTTTGTGAAGGAACGTCGGTCGATGCATTCAATGCGCGCGACATTTTTGTCAACGCGATAGAGCAGTCTACTTTGTATAGCTCATACTGTTTCATACACACTTTTCTTTCTACTACACGTATATACTGGCGTATAAAAATGATGCAGTCTTTTTTTAAAGTTTGCTATAAACTTTTGGCTTTGTGCAGTATCTTACATTCACATATTATTACACATTTAGTCGGGAGGGAAAGATAAGTTGCGTTGTAACAATCGTCTTGCACAGTCAGTTAGAAGCGACGCAGTCCCGTAAAAAAGGACGCTGCCTCCATAACGCGAATATTTTGCGCCGCTGCATATTTCCAAGATTTATTAATCGCGGCGGTATAGCCCTTTTCCGGAGCTCGCTCGCAGGCTAACGGCATAAAAAGCCTAAATCATGCGCGTGATTCAGTGAGCGAAAAAAGTGACTTCCACTCTGTACTCTACTACCCCCCCCCCCTTCTCTATCTCTCTCTTCTTCTGTGTATGTAAATACAGTGTTCGCGTCGCCTCTCAAGAAAATAGACAGTAAAAAGGGCGTCGCTTCGCGGTGCTAAGCTACTTCGACGTCGTTATTTCATTCGACGCGTACACACGGAGTATAATTCGCGAGTAGGAGAGAGAAAGGTTAAAATAATGGTCAACGTTTCCTGCTCGTATTATTTTTCGGGCTTTGTGCGCCAGTGAAATTTACGGTGAGCGAATGGAAGCAGAAAATTAACGATTCCGCAAGGAAAAGAGGAATAGGTGGTATGTGTGCGCGCGTTGCGGCAAGTAAGTTTTTCTTAATATAAATGCTGCAGGACTATTGCGAGGCCTCGAGCCCTGCAGCCGGCGCTTGTTCGCGGCAGTTCGTTCCAGGCTAAATGAGGAATGAAGCTGAAATTATTTGTTGGAAAACAGTGAAACAGGATGTGGAAACGACATCGAATGGATTTACCGACCGCATGCCGGGGAAGGGAAGGGGAGCTAGGAGATGTACATAAAACACGTTATTCGTTCGTGACGTTTGCTTCTATAGAAACATTTTAAATACTTGGAAAATAATTTAAATGTTACACAAGTTCCAAGAGAAATATATCTCTGTTTCTTTAGCTCTCTCTCTCTCTCTCTCTCTCTCTAGGTCCCTGGTATTTTTTACTTTCAACAGTATAAAAGTTGGTTGGACTCGTTCCTTCTCTTTGCTATACGTCTTCCTCATTTATTTTCTCTCTTTTTTCCGCACAAATCTCTCGCTCTCTCTCTCTCTCTCTCTCTCCCCGCGTACTCTTTTCCATACTGCACGAGCTTCTTCTTTCTCGAGTGCGATATCACTCGGGGCATTGCTCATTACTCACGGCTCGCGTTATCAGGGAGACTCCTTCGCACGCGGCGCACTAAGAGCCCACTGTAGATTTCTTCTTTACCTACGACTATGACTGCAACGACCTCTATCGTACCGATTTATTCTGGCAGAGGCTTTTTGCTAAGCTCATTTTGCCGCAACCGTTAGGTCAATTACGTATAACTTTTTACACAAAATTTAGCATCTTGAGATTCTAAGGCAGACTTGATAAGAACAATTATTATCTTTGATTGTATAACAATGATGAGTACATCATTCGATAAATTGAACATCCCTTCCGAAAGAATAGAGGTTCGACTACTCTCAATTCTTTCTCTCACTACTCATTCACGACTCGCTATCTCTCCCATTACCAGCTTTCGTTAAAGCGCTTCTGAATCCTCTCGCACTTTCTTTTCTTTCTTTCTCTTTTTTTACTGCACGGCTGCAAAGTCTCTTCTTCGTCTCACCAATAGATCAATTGACAATGTTACTACTACTATGGAAGTGAAGAGGGGAACGTAGCATTACCGAAAGAGAGAAAGAGAGAGAGAGAGAGAGAGAGAGAGAGAGAGAGAGAAAGCGGTGTTACCGCACGGTGCCGTTACTTCGCCCTATCGCGGCGTATCACATTAAATTTACTGCGCCGTTGATAGGAAAGTGGAGCACGCTGCGCTACGGGATTATCGGCTTCGCTCGACTTGTCTTCCCTCGACAAATTCAATACCAAGAGGCAATGTCTCTGCTAAGGCGTCGAGTTTGCAACTTCTGTGCGATTAATACATGAGATAGTTTATTACAAATAATCGTAGAAGAGATAATGTAGAGGAAAAATGACAAGTGTGCCGAAATTGACACCACGCTGGTTGCCGTGCTCGTCTGCATCATTAGAGTGAGAGAAAATAAGAAATTTTCGAGTGTGCCATCGCAAAGTCTCATTATTCTATATACAACAATGCGCAGTTCTATACATATTCTGCCTCGTAATTTTGCTCTCAACTCTCCAATTACCTCTGGCATGTGCAGCCACGCTAAACAAGTATTTTTGACCGTCACAATATTATTAACGCATATCGAATTACTTCAGCTCCTGAACCTTATAAACCGTCAACCTGCTGCCGTTGCACCTTTTCGAAAAGAAAGCTTTCAATAGAAAGGCACACGCGGAGGCTACCACGCTACATTACATTTCATTATATCGTATTCATCCTCTCGACATCGCATATACACATAGATACACGCATACGTATGTCTGTGTACATGCATGGATATATATATATATATATATATATATATAATCCCTCGGTTAAAGCGCGAGCACAGGCCTTTCGAGCTTTTCGTCAGGGTCAGCCGTGTTTGTGTGTACAAACACAGATCGTACCTGTCTTATTGTTATACCTACCGCGGTGCTTCGCCAAGGGGTAAGAAAAGAACGCTACGTTCAAAAGGACCGTGAAACGTGATAAATGATTCAAGCGGACTCGTAATCGTTTTCTCTGATGCAGATGCGTCCGTATGTATATATACAAGACTTTCATAACAGAGATTTTGTTTGTTTAATTATCATTACGCTGCACACGCGAAAATAAATTTAATTTGCAAATACATACATAATATAGACTCAAGAATATTGATTGATTATATTAGAAGCTCGAATGCTTTTTTCGTGCTTTTCCTCGGTAAAATTGTCCGCTATTATGTTCGACACGCAATGAAACAATGTTTTATCACTTCCTCCACTCGATGGCAAGATTAACGAGCTCATAGAAGACAAAAAGAGCCTCCTCTCAGACTATAAGTCACGAAATTAATCTTCGCAATAAATTTCTTGTCGCGCGATACGACCAGTAATCGAGTGTATTTCGCTTAACGCGAGATTTCGTCGAATCCTTCAGGCACCGCTATTTCGTATAAATTTAACGTTACACCTTCCGCTATAATTACAACGAGAAATCTTTTACTTATTTCTCCCTCTAACTCACTCTTTCAGTGATCGGTTCAGCGAAGAGCGATGATGCTTCGGCGCCTGTTGCTGCAGCACAGCGCGTACCGATCGTATACAGCCCAGGCCTTGACTTTGATCTTGAGCTCTCTGTTTGAGCGATGTTCGTTCAGGTACGCGGCTGCACACGGAGGAGGAGCCCGATCCACACTTGACTAATCGAACGTCAAACGCTAATAAGCAAGCGCTGCATCGCCATTGATTGCTCTCCTCTCTGCCGACCAATTTCGAATCTTTTACGTTTTTCCATCCGGCGTCAGCTTCTTTTTTTTCATTATTATTAATGCGCGATAATTTATTTACGATTATAGAAGACAACGAAAAAAGAGAGGGGGACGATGATCAAACAGAGAAAAAGAGTCACAGCCCGGAGGCTATAACTCTTTCCCTCTGTCTCTCTCTCTCTCTCTCGCTCACGTAATACACTTGGTTCGCGCGCTTGGGGCCCTTGAATTTTTCGCGATTTCTTCAGCTAGTGTTTCTAATTACATAATGACCACGCACAACCACTTGCGCATCAGCACACCGGATTATTATTCGAGCGCAGAGAGATCACGAGCCTGTACACGCGTTATATACAAGCCGCGTGACGTTTGACAAATATAAGGAGAGCCGAGCCGTATCATTACCCATCCCTCTTGCTTGCACCGCAAAAGCGGACATTCGGCCTCTCGAAAACTGCCTTCGCCGATCTAATAACGCCGAGGACGCGCCGGCTCATTAGTCAAGCTGCTGTGCTGCTCGAAAAAGATCCTCCTATACTTTCCTCGCCCCGTGCGCGGCTTCTTCGGTTCTTCGACTCTTTTTTGCGTTGTTTTTGTCTACAAAAGGGAAGTACATTTAATTTTTTAAAGAAAATAAAATTAATTTTTTTCATCCAATTTTTCAACGGACGGTCAACTTTCTGCTTTAACCGTTCAATAAGAGGCAATCAAGTCGCAAGCTCGACGACGAATCCTTGAACAGCCGCTCACACTCGCAAACAAATATAGATATACACGGGCCACCTACAACACTCCTCACGTTGTTTGATGGATGGGCGCACGTTTGCCGCTTTTCTCCTCAATTAAACCATCGCATTCGCATCCATAACCGTGCAATACAAAAGAGAAGATGACGACAAAGGTCCTCTGTCGAATTAAATTTCGTGCAATATGTTGAGGTGCGGGCTACGGACAAAAAAAAAACAAGTGCGCTACAGAAGCGTAACGACCTCGTGGACGAAATTGAATCTGAATGCGTTTGTATACGTTGCATTCTTTGCGAAAAAGCGCGTCGAGAGAGAGAACACGAGAGCGTGTATGTGTGTTTTATCTTTCGCGTATTTGACTACGAGAGCTGAGTTTTACGAGAACAGCGGTTATATTAGTTTTTCGTGATAGGACTGCTAGATATTTTTGAGAGCACACGATTCTGAATCTTAATCGAAGCCATTGCTTTAGCGACGTATTGAAATTTATTAATCAAACGTAAACGAGATATGCGTAAAAAACATCTAGAGAAAGAAAAAAGTTCGCTCCATTCCGTTCACCCTTTTCCTCGGCGTATGAGTATATATACAGAAGATATCCGCGCGGTCCGTCACGTCTCTCCTCCGTCCATCTCTTTTGGGAACGGGTAGCGAAATCACGCCTCGGTTCTGGAATTTTATGTAAAATCCAATGCGCCTGTTAGTTTATGCGGGTGGCATACATTGGCGCCGGCTCCGCGGACGTGCCTCACGTACCAAGCCCCCTGTCTTTTTCTTTTTTTTCTTTCGCTCTCTCTCTCTCCCCCTCGAACCCTCGGCTATTCAATGCTCCATAGAAGGAAAAAAATATTTGTCCCTCGGGCGCGTTTTTAGTAAAAGACGCTTGTGATTTTTATTGACTTATTTGTCGTCGGTCAATGATTTTTCATTGTCCCCGCATCTAAATGGAGTTATTCGAAGCCATCCTTTAATCAAAGTTCATTACAAGAGTTCTCAAACGGAGAGTTATGCACGAAAAAGATAACGATCAGCATCGAACGCGTGCGCACGTATCTATAGTCACGATAAAACAAGCTCAAGTTGAGGGTCTGAGGTTTTCGCGTGACGGAATCGCGTGTTTATCAGTGCCGAACTTCGCGATGATTCTCTTTATTCTATGTTACTAGTGAAGAAGCGAGAGAGGAGATCGCCAGTGAGGATAAAAAGCTTGAAACTGCTACGCTGCAAGAGAAAGAAAGAGAGTGACCCATGAGAATGAAAAATGATAGGAGCTCACGTCATTGTCCGAGCAACGCACGCTATGCTGTTTTCTAAGCAGAAACGGAACTCTCGACTGATGTGCTTCTACCGCTACCGTTGTATGACTGCTCTGTTATTCGAGAAGTCGCTGATCGATATATAGTTTCGCAAGATTCTAAATCTACGAAAAGCTTTTCTTATATAAACACACGTCTGTGCAATTTCGAAATATTGAACAAGAGTTTGGTGCAAATTAATATTTAGTCGAAAGCTGCGTATATTCATCATTTTCCGAAACGACGATCCGTATAGCCAAGAAACTTCCCAAAACCAACGGTTCTATAAACATATATATGCATTACAATTCAGTCTATAAGCAAGCATCGTTCTGGCGTATGCCTGACTGATTAAAGCCATCGGAGAGAGGCGTAAGCAGGAGAGCATAGAGGCGAGTCGAGCAGTAATAGCTGCACCAGCCCCTGCCTCGCGATATCGTGATATTTGCATGAGAAATGCATGAAAAGCAGGCTATGGAAGAAAACGGGTGGGAGAAAGGCGGAGGAAGAAGAAGAAGAAAGAAAAGAGGCATTACAGGAGACGCAGTGACGTTCGACGTCGCCGAGGCGGGCCTCCGCTTCTTGCTCTCTCTCTCTCTCTCTCTCTCTCTCTCTCTCTGTCTATATATATATATATATATATATATATATATATATATAGACACACATAGACTGCTGGAGTCGTGAAAAATGATGCGGCGCCGAGCGCGGAGCGAACTTTTTCGTCGAATACCTATACTGCTTGCAGCACATCGGCAATAATTTCGTTCGAGATGAAATGCCAGGCTGGGCTCTACTGTTTTATTAATAAAATCTCTCTGCAGTACGGCCTCCTTGCATTTTGCGATATTGCTCACATGTGCTGATATACACGCATATATAGAGGCGTATCGGGCGAATATTCGAGAGAGAGAGAGAGAGAGAGAGAGAGAGAGAGAGAGAGAGAGAGACGAGATTGCTTTCCTCTCTCCCGATATACAGGACGAAACATATGCGCGCAAGCGATGAGAACTGACGTCTACGTTTACGTGTATCGAATACTCGAGCTCTCAGAAGAAAAAAGCAACAACGCGATACAAGCAGAGGAAGACGAAGCGCAATGGGGAAGGGCTATTGTCTATAATAAAGAGCTGGCCCGACGAGTATCCGTAACATAAGATACGGATATACGTTGATGGATAACGTCTGACGATGCTGAAAAATTGTGATTGATCGGATGCTCTGTGCATATATATGTGTGCATATGCCTGATAGGAATATAGGCCCTAGTTGCACAACTGTATTTGTGGGTCAACGACCGTAATAAGTGATGCATTAAGCCGACATTGACATTGTAACCTCATATCGATTCTCGCGACTGACTTGACTATTAAAGAGCTTTTTTCGAGATTGAAAATATTTGAATAATAGTGATTATTTAAACGAAAACACTGTGCAATATAGAAGTCTATATAAGTTTACATCATAGGATAGAGAGAGACGAAGTTATTTCAGAAAAAAACCTCTCCGCGCAGTCCGTCATGACTAAAACATCGTAAACTACCTCTCGAAGACTTTCGTTTCGATATCCTAGTAAAGCATCAGCATAATCTCGCATAAGGACAACGACGTCAGTGAAGAAAGGCAGACGAGACGACGATGGAAGAAGAAGCGGGACAGGCAGGAAAAAAAGGACGACGAGTGGAATAGAGAAATGCGCCGCTTCGATATGATACAAGCCGGTATCGGAGACGAGCGAAGCTTCAGCAGGCTCCCCTGAAAGGATCGGGATTGGCTCCGAATCGAGGGTCGCTGCCGTCAAGTTTCAAGCCAGCCTTCGACGGCTTTTCGCGCTGAGAGAGAGAAAGAGAGAGAGAGAGAGAGAGCGTCTTTTCCTGCCACCTCAACCCCCCTTTTCACTCGAGAATCGATATGAGCTACACAGACTCTCTTTCTGTGACGTAAATAGAAAAATCAACTCTTTCTCCCTCTCTCTCTCTCTCTCTCTCTCTCTCTCTCTCTCTCTCTCTTGCTTTCTGTCTAGAGAATCGTCACTTTATATCGCCGTGTTGGTTATACACAGAGAGGAAAGAGGTCTTATCAAAATTTATATACACTCCACGCATCGATTCGGCTGGTATCTTTCAACGCAAAAGCCAATTACGATGCTGCTCTCCTATATACAAGTTTTGCTATTTATGTTCCGTAAAATGCCGAGGGTGTTCACTTGACTACGCAAAAGATCGTAAAAGAAATTAATCTATCAATCGAAGCTTGGTAATAATCAGCGGAGCGTCGAACCCTCCGGTTAAACAGAATACATATAACGAGAGAGCTGCGCAATAACAATGAAAAGAAAGCAAATCATTCGCTTGAATTTTATGAAGCGGTATATAAGATATCATTCGGCTAAGCTGATAACGCAGGCGGTCAATTTAAAGGCAGAAAGCCGTAGTCTTCTCCCCCCACCCCACCTCTCTCTCTCGCTCCCTTCGCGCGTTTGCGTAGCTTTCACGAGAACGGACTCAACGAAGCAGCAGCAGCAGCAGCAGCAGCAGCAGAAGTAACAGCGGCGAGAAGACAAATGAGCCTGAGGTGAGAACTTACCCGATAAATACCAAAGGCGACACAGCGCTTGACCAGTGGCCGGCCGCGTGCAAGAAATACTGCTCCGGCACCCTTTGAACCCCTCTCTCGCTCTTTTGCGGCAGTCCCTTTTCTTCTTAACCAAAGCGTATCCACTTAGCGCATTAATTTAGCGAATTTCCTCGGGAATGCCGCCGTGCTGCTGTGTATACGCGCTATTAAAGCGCGCTTTTCGTCCTTGCGCTACTACACACGCTGCTACTGCTCCTTTCTCGAAGGTCTACTACATCTGTAGAGGAGAGCATGAATTAAAATTTGTATGGATTGCAAGCGTTTATTTATGTTCAGTGTCTATAATTTACGTTAATGTAACTCTGGCTTCTGTATGTATGGAATTTTCATAAGCGTCGCTCGAGTCGTAGTCCTCTTCTACTTGATTCTATACTCTCTCCTCTTCCACTCTCACTAGTAAAAATACTATGTGAATGCTTATATCGTAAGTCACACACACTGACGATGACGAAAATTCTTTAATCAATGGAATAATTCGTCACTCAGAAGACCTTTGTCGGTCTCTCCACACACATAAGAAACTATTTGCGCTAATGCATATTGTCCTAACAACTACACCGCATTTCACCATTAATAGCATCAGCGCGTCCCTCTCACTCTCTTAACTTTTCAGCTCTGTATAATATATGTATATACACAGTGCGTAACCCGCGAGAGGAGAATCGCGTGTGCGGCTCTTTGAAACGGAGCGCGAGTTTGAGCAATCCGTCTTGGTTGGCAGGAAAAAAACTGGCAATTGAATGGAGGCAAAGGAGTACAGTAGAAGAGATTTCTTTTGGGAATTAAATCGATCTAATGTATTAAGGTTGCGCTCTTTTATTAGGTTATTTCTAACTAATAGGTTGCATGGATTACCATTACAATGTACAAAGATTTTTTTTATTTTTTTTTGTCTCGTCAGATATTAATCCTCGAGATTCCTTACGGGTTAAAGCAGAATCTCCGAAACGAATAAATAATTCCGATCTCCAGAAAACGAGTTCCAATGAATATCGTGAAGGTTGCGCACAATGGCATACATACACATATATACATAGAATCCGAAACGGAAAAATCAACGTCTGGACACAAAGAAAGTCTGCGACTTTCTGGCAGAAACGCGGATTGGCCATGACACAAATTACCTCTTTAACGTAGGTTAGCCGGCCGGTCTACGCTTCTTTCTCTCTCTCTCTCTCTTTCTCTCTTTCGGCCGGAGGCGGAAAGATCGAGTGGTCCCCGGGGAGGAAGCGCCTGCCCGAGGAAAAGAACGTCCAGCAAGAATAGCTTTCGTCCCTGCGCACACACTGACAAATAGATGCACGCGACGCGTCGATCGGCCATAGTATATAGTACCTATATAGGAGAAATAAAGGCTTCGAAGCAGTGAATCGCTCTACGATAATACATATATATACGAATGGGAGTAGCTCCCATCATCTTGTTCCACTTTGTCCTGATACGTTGTTGAATTTTCTGTAATGCTGTCGAACCGATAGTGAAAGATTTTTTGGCCAAGGGAACTTAAGCTGACTGTTGTGTAAGTATGAAAGAATAGCGGACCTTAAGATGAAGTAAGAGGAAATATATATGTACACGAGAGATTATAATAAGTGAGTGGCGACAAATGCGGATTTCCAAAATGCGGATTTCCAAAATGCGGTGTGTAGTCAATATCACTACTGCGACGTACAAGTGCAGACTCGTGTATATCTATATAGGTATACGAGATGCTCTGCATAATGACATGTTACTCGTCGCGCATGCATATTCTCGAGCTCGTCTACATAACGACGTAGAAAGAAACGGCGTCACGTCGTCGTCCTCGGAAGAATCCGACTTTTTCCGTTTGCGTGTACTCATTTTTTGCTCACTTCGCGTTGTGTACATGTGTGCATTTGCGTGTGTCCGAGTGTACGTGGGTGGTCCTCTTACGATGCAGCACCTGGCATCTTTAGCCTCCGTATAAAGACAAGCGTGATATTTTTATAATTGAAATTAATTACCGGACTGTAGACTGCTCACGCGCGGAAAATTTAAATTTCAAAATTAAAATTCGCAGTAATCGCCCAGAGCGGTATATAGTTCTAACCTTCATGTAACTGCATGATTCAAAGAACTTTTAAACATTCAAACGATCGGAATATCCAGAAAAAGGTAAATAAATCTCATTACACGTACGCGTATATTCAAAACCTTCACTCTATCTCTCCCTTTTACTGCATACCCGCAGCAAAATGAGTAGGGGCATAATAACAAGCGCTTCGAGAAATTCGGTGAGAAAAAAATGTGGATGAGAGAAAAGATTGAGGGTGTCGGAATCACGGAATATTTACGAGAGAGCGGTTGTCGAAGCAGAAAATGAGAGGCGCATATAAGAAAGATCAACAGAACTGGACGGCATGGGGTTCCGTGAGTTCGCGTAACCGATCATCAAACTCACATTTTCAGACGTTAATACGTGTGTTTAGCCGGATGGTATATATGCGTTGCTGTAATGTTGCAAAAAGCGACGAGGATGCACGTCGAAGCTTTTATAAATACCACGCGACTATATGTTGGAATAATAACTGTCGCTGTTTTATCCTTGAAAGAAAAGAAAAAAATGGTGGCCCGTGAAAGTCCCTTCCGCACGATTGACGCATTACCGGCGAGTCTCTCGATAGCACCAATAATCATCAGCCTCGGGCGTCGGCCAATCAGCTTCGTTCGGTGCTCTTTCTCTTTCTCTCTCACCTGCGCTCCAAAGCAACATCCTGCTCCGATGAGTGCGCTACTCTGTTATTAGATCGCATTATCGCAATGTTCGCCGCCATGAAAGATGGAGCCATAGAGCGCCACAGTTATTAATAGGGCCCCCGAAGATGTTGAATATTTTTTTATATGCTGGAGGTAGTAAAAGAATGAATTTTGAGAATTTTCACTCATCGAAGAGAAAAAGAGAAAGAAAGTTCGTGAAAAATTAGAGCTGCTACCTCGATCTCGTTTATGCACTCTGTTGAAATTTCTCTTCTATGCACACATACGTTAGCAGCTCCACTAACGGCCTCGAAAATCTGGTTTGCCTTCTCGCAGAGGGAGAATCAAATGCGTTCTATACGTACATGTATAGCTATACACAGTTTACCAAAGTGGAGCTTATCGCGACTCTTCTCTAATAGAATAGGTATACCACGAGCAGGAGAAGGAAAAGGAGGACGACTACGGCATCTTCTTCTTTTCCCTCACCTTTTAAGGGGCGGCAACAAAAGGAGCAAGGATAAGAAGTACCGTGAGAGGGGTAGGCAGCTGCAGATATAGACTCCTCTTTCAGCGTGCGTTTTGCGGCATTCGAATTGCAAATACCGAAATGTTTGCATGTTGTTGTCACCGCGAAACTCTGCCACGAAGAAGAAGGTGGAGGTGGAGGTGGAGAGAGAGAGAGAAGTCTCCTCGAGAGGAAATGGAGAGGAACCGAGTCGAGTCTCCAGATAAAGACGAATAAAAATAGGCGAGAGAGAGAGAGAGAGAGAGAGAGAGAGAGAGAGGGAGAGAGAGACGGCTGCAGAGGCCGAAGAGATAGAGCCTGTGCAGGATGGAGACGGCGTTTCCTGCCCGGGGAACATTAGCGCCCTCGATATTCTCCCCCCTCCCTCTCCCGCCCTTCTGTCTTCCTTCGCGACCCCGCTTTTCCTTCGCTTTGTCGACTCGCTGTATTTCGTTCCACAGCGCTCTCTTATCCTCTACCGCTGCTCCTGCTGCTTCTTCGCGGACGGTTTTTCCGCTTGCATTTTTTCCGGTGTGCCTGACAGACATCGCTAACGGGAAACACGAGTGTCCACGAGAAAAGAGTAGATATATTTATGCGCGCGGACTCTGAGAGGAGACTGTACGGATGTATCTTCATTGCTTCTCGAGACACTGAATTTGACAGTTAACGCAGTGGTTACTTTTCATTTGCTGTTGCTTCTCTGCTTTGAAGTATCGCAAAACTCTTCTTGATATTTGCCAGGAAAGTATTTGTATGCGAGTTATTTAAGACTCGAAGAAAGAAAGTTTGAATCGGTGCGAACCCACGAGAGTTTCTTTTATTTGACGCGTTATGAAAAAATACGAAATGTTTTCTAGAAAAAATAGACCAACTTAGGCTGTCAATGTCGTATCAAATACGAGTACTCTCACAGCATATCAGTATGCATATTTAAGATAATCTCTTCATCATTAATTTACAGTACTCGATATGATAAAAGAACGTATAGGATTTAGTACTCCCCCTTTTGTCCCCTTTGGACGATTGTATTTTTAGCAGTATGTATGAATAAGAAAGTATCTATACAATAATCAAACATATTTGACCTGTAACGATAAATCCTCGATGGCAGCGTATCACTCCCAAGAATTCAGAAACCTATACCCTCGAATTTTGAAGCTAAAAAAAAGAACAAAAACAAAAAATGGTAAATCCTCCCTACAAGCCAAACCCCATTGTCTTGCGCACGAAATCTCTAACGCTAGTTACGTCCACCGTCTGCGATAGGCCTAAGCGCAACGCTTGGCCTTATTCTCGCGTGCTCCATGTGCGAGGGGGACGTACACCGTGACACGCTTCGTCGATCTCTCCAATCGCGCGCTCTTTCGCCTGGCTACTTTGAATTCCCCGCTCTTTAACGTATAGGTATACATACACGAGTGAGCGATAAAGTCCGCGATCGCTAAGTGAGGCTTCGCGTGAGTTCAGCCCATATCGTGTGTTGAGCCTGCCTCGGTAAAGGGAGAGCCGAAAGAAAGAGGAATATTTTAAGATCGAGCGCGCGTGTATTCGTATACGCGCGCAGAGAGCTGTTTTTACTTCTACGGAAGAGCGATTTCGGCTTCCCTTTTAATAAGCAACCTCGCGCGACAAACAACATCTATTTCATACTTGGTAATTATGCGAGTAGGCGTAGAAAAGGCATTAGGTGGTCTGAAGTGACGCACCGTTTACATTTTGTTGAGACACGAGGCTTAACAATTTCTATACGGATAAAAATTCGAACTTAAATATTTATCCACGAAGATATCCATCTAAGCCTTCGGTCGGATTCTTTTTGCATATATATTTTAACGAGAGAAAATCGGGGTACTGTGCGTACTAAATTTCGAGGTAATGCCCTGCTTTCGAGATGATTATAGCTCTATTTGCTTTTCCACTCGGATCTTCGAGAATGAAAGCAGATTTCGCTTGAGACATGCGAAAATAACTATAAGTATATACATATACGACGAAAATGAAAATTAATCATTAAAAAAGTGTGCGAGCTGCAATAAGCCTAGCAGGCGAACAAATGATAAAAAATGAATTGACGTAGATCCGCTACAATGAAGATTCGAGGAAAAGCGCTTCGTTGGTGAAAAGCCAGCCGAAGGATTTATATATAAAAGGCCGCCATTATCCGTAGCCTAATAGTCAGTTCATTCGCAGACAATGTACGGTGTTTAGTGGTGCGCGGGCGACTACCGGTCTCCTCTCCGGCGAGCGCACCGACTAAATCAATTCATAAAAGAATCATAATTAGCGCCTCTTTTGTTGAACTGCTAAAGCGGTAAAAGGAGTAAGAGAGAAAGAGCCCGATGATGAAAACTAGGACTTTCTTCCAACGGTTCACCCTCGCATCTAACGATAATCATAATAATTCGCTAGAGCGAAGGAATGTCAGCGAAACTTGATAAGAGCAATGGCATTTTAAACATTTCTTTTGTAATCGTCGCCCACCTTTAGGGAAAATTCCTTCTTACGTCATCCCCATTTTTATATTAATCGCGAACTTTTAACGAATATTCGATAACTTTGTAATGAATCTCTACATCCGTTATAATTAAACCTCGATTATCAAATAATAGCACTGCTTGTGCAGCAATTATTATATTGTAACAGTGCATGTTTTGCAGGGCTCGATCTCGTGATGGCCAAAAAAGCTCTTGGACAATTTGGAGAGTGTTTTTAATTCCAAAAACTCATCGTCAACGTCCTCAAACGTATCTTGGAAAGAGCCAATCTGGGCGTAGACCTCCGGCACTCCTTACATCTTCGCCGTTCAGTTTGACGAAGCCACTCTCATTACCCCCAAGGAAATTAAACACGTCTCGAGATTTCTACGTGCCAGCACTACTTGCAGAATCGTGGCGATGGAATTGAGCTAAACAACGTTAAACCTTTTTCTTTGTCGAAATCTTGAATGTTTTGATTTTGTCATCGATTATTTATGTGTTTATGTGTTTTTTTATAATTATATAATTGTTGTATAAAACGAAAGAATTGTGTTCAATAAGAATGTTAATAAGAAGAGTTAGTTCGCAAAATCATTAATTGTAAGACATCTTTAATAAGGATCAAGCAGTCATACATTACGATCCGTTTTTCATCTTTAGCAAGCTCGCCTTCGCACGTCGCGAAGACAAGCAATTCAGCAACTGTCTGTCGTGTAAAACCACAGGATAGGAGAAGGCCGATCGATAAATCTAAGCGATAATAGTGATGTTACGAGGAGTAATCCCGCGTGCTCTCGAGACAGATAAATGGATCTCGCTCGCAAGGGGACGACTCACCATGCACGTGGAGGCGAGAAAATTCCCGCGTATCACGGCCGGAGATACACGTATTATGTGAACACACCCGTGTGGGCACACACACGCGCTGCTCAAATACGTATACGTGTATTAAAGGAAAATAATAAGTGCTAATAAGTGCCTCGTCATCGACGAGGTGCTAGCAGTCGGTTATCGCGCGGACGTTATACTTCATAAATGCTGTAATACCTATTGGACGAGAAGCGTCGACGTAGGGCTTTCGGCCGATGACTAGACTTCCGATTAATCGATACGAGCAAGGAGAGTGCATCTTCACTCTATGTGCGCGTTCAAGTTGCTAATTCGTTCTTGATTTAGGAAAAAATCTACTATAAAGAACGTATTTATGCGCACGTATCTCGAGGCAGCTCGAGAATCTCGCCAGAGTAACCGCAGACAAGTGCCTTACCTCGATAATTCTCCGAGGCGTTCCCTAATGATCTCTGCTCGAAAATCGCGAAAACCACCAACGCACTGAAAAGTTATGCTAATAATACGTGGGCTCGCGCTTGCGGGAAAACCGCAAGGTGACGGGAAGCTGGCTGCTGCCTCGACATACGACGTCATTACAGACGTCGTCTCTTGGCCTAATGTCAGAAGGCACACCGCACTTTGTGATCGCCGCCCCCGGAAAGTTACAGTTCTCTCTCTCTCTCTCTCTCTCTCTCTCATTCTCTCTCTTTCTCTCTCTCTCCTGGCAGTCGTACCTGGCGTCTGGCGTATACAAATGACAGCTTCGCCTGTATTAAAAATTTAATCTATTATATAGGAGCTCACGCGTCTCGTAAATAGATTTGTATAGTCTTAAAAAATCGGGAAAGTGTGTGCTGCGCGCGCCTTTTTTTATTATTTTCTCTTTGGGCTTAATTCGGATGCATTTATTTTTAATACACTCTAAAGCCAGAAATAATATTTCAATATATTCGGAAAAAATGAAAATTCATTTGGACTCGAACCAGCGCGGAAACTCTCGTGGGATCGTCGCAGGTGCGCGATCGCGTACATCCAATATCCGTAACTCGAAAAAATCCCCCTTCTCCCTTCTGGAGGCGAGATAAAAACTTTTTAAATAAACTCTCAGTCCGATCCGTAATCGCTTCCAATTTATTTAATCAGACAAAGTAGGAGAAGAGAAAGAAATGGAAGAAGAGGATATGGAAGAAGAAAGAGAAGAAAAGAAAAGAGAAAGGGAGTAGGCGAATTCCGGAGGACAACACGGCGTTCACATTAGCTTCCGATCCAGCTGACAGTGTGCTGCAAACCGCACGCGAGCTTTCTCGAAAAAAAGACCCGAGAAAGAACTGCAAGGACAACAAAGGGGTTACGAACGAAAACCAAAGATTAATGCACTGCACTTATAGCGCCAGAGGCAATTTGTGAACGAGTTCGCAAATTCGTTCTGCTCCTAAGGAGAAGGACGATGGAAAAGTCGAGCGGAAAAACCGTCGCGTTGAAGGTGGTTCAAAGTCGTACGGTGATGATGAAAAAAGGCCGATTTTGCGATTAGTTACGTTTGTTTTTTCGACAGTAGATCTAAATTTACATAGCTGAATTCAATTATCAATTTGTCCCTTAACTAATTCAGTCGAAACTATTCCACAACTGCATGCAATTCAGCCGTTGGTTCTCGAGCTAATTGCACATGCATAATTAAAGTATACGACTCTTCTGAAGGAGAAAAGGTATGTAGATATATACAGAGAGTAAGCAAGCCCTCGCTTACATGTACAAGAGAGAAATACACAAGCCAAGTAGGGCAGCAAGCCGCGCTCTTGGCGAGAGAAAGCATCTGGCTGCTATGAAGTATAAAGAGAGCTGCATGGTGAGTGTAGTATAGCGCGATATCATCCGCAGTTGAATAGTTAATTAAAACCTCAGACTGCTGCTCCACCGCCGCCACCATCACCATCGTCGACCGTACTTCCCCAAGTCTATATCCGCAAGAAACGCCGTCGCTAGCTCCGACTATTCGTTACAATATAACTTCTTGCGATACGTTCTCTCGATTTTTCTTCGCCAACTTATAACTATATCGCACACTTTCGTCATGAGAAAAGTATAAAAATTATAATCAGTCAAAGTGCTCGTTAACACAATAGCTCGCCTAAAAGCCTCTCTGCATTCCATATGTGTCGACAATGTTCCGGCTCCTGGAAGGCTCCTTTTTTTGGCATACACATGCTCTCGAGGGGAGAAGAAGATGAAGAAAAAGAATCTACGCATTGGAGAAAGAAGCAGTAGTCTGTATGAAAAGGGAAAAATTTGACTCTCTCTTTCGGACCTATCTCACTAACGAGTTTGCTTTCACCCGGACGTAGACAAGAGAGAGAGAGAGAGAGAGAGAGAGAGAGAGAGAGAGAGAGAGAGAGTATCGGTGGCGCAGCAGGAAAAACTTGCGACAGGCCGACTATATACCGGCTGCGCCAGACAGACGTGAATCGTTTTGGCTTCGCGCGACGTGACGCGTTGATTGACAGTCGGCCGAGAGAACGTGCCATGCCAAAATGGCGATGAAAGATGGTTTATTTTTAATTGCTTCGTCGCCTGGTTAAGCAGACGGACGCATCGAGCGAGAGTCGCGCCAAACATCGAGACGTTTAAAAACTTGCCGATTTGAGATATATGCGAAAAAGAAACGAGAGTATTCGGAAGAGTTGAGGAGTTTTTATGAGCTCTCGACTACTGCGAAGATTTTAATTATTAGTAACGCTTGCGCCAAGTCTGTTTAGATATATTGTGTAAAACTTGAAATTTTATTCGAGATATTCTCAAAGAATTTCGATAGATTGATGTCGTAGCGCAGCACCTGCTATTACGTTTATTATGAAGTCAGTCATTAGGCTGTCTACACAGACTAATGTCGTACGAGAGAGTGCAAACTATCGCAGCGAAGAATTAAATTAGGTCAAACATACTGTTACGTATGTTATACTACTTGTGCACTCTTTATCGGGTATAGTTTTCTGCATAAAGTAGATTCTGTTTGTTTTATCTTTCGCCCGTATGACCTCAATTTATTTCTCAAAAAAAAACTACAAGCAACCACAAGAAAAAACATTATAGTTAATTTCGATACTCTCTAACGCACGCTGTAAGTGGCCTTCTGCAAGTAGCCTTCTGTTAGAAATTAGAAGAGAAGCAAAGAATCTATGTATATATAAATTCACAATGCGCTTTTTATCTGCATATCTTTTTGTATCAAATACGCATAGAGCTTTATTATAACGGGCCACATACTCAAAAGGCAATTCGAAATCCATGAATGGCAGCCGTTCCTCCGGCCCACTATATACTACGTGATATACACGTATATACCTGTCGCTAAGAGATGCACGGCTTATATACCCACCCCAGCGCCTGTATATATATTGTGCGCGTCTGTCTTCCGAGGCCCGTCCGCGATGTCAATATATATGCAAACGCCGACATAACGATCTATCGGTACGTAAATATACGGAGGAATCGCTCTTCTCTTGGGGCTGTGAGTGACGCTGGGGAGACGAGCGATGAGAGAAACAGAGGAGATGAAAAATACTGTGGGCGATGCCGTGCCCTGATAAAAATTTATTTCTTTCGATTATTTTATAGGCTGAAACCAAGCGATTTCTATAAAGATATTGACTTTAAAGCCTCTGCCTTTATCGAAAGCGTGTATACTGTGCATCAACAATATATATATAAATAGAAGAGTTTTTTTTCAGTCGTAACTTGCAATTGGCAAAGTGAGCCTAGCGTTCATTCGTGCGCGTGAGAAAAAAAAGATAAAGTGCCAGAGAAAGAAAAAGAATGCAAGAAGCCGATGAGAGAAAAAGCCATAGATAGGGTTCAGTAGTAGCCGAGGATCGAAGAAACACGAAGAGACTCTCGAGGGTGGTGTGCGGCTAAATGGGCGGGGATAAGAGAGATTCCTGAGAAAAGAAGCGGGAGCTCGAAGCTTAATATAAAACTTCATTTCGCAATCGGCGGCGGTGGCGGATGCGGAGAATAAGAGGGACAGAGAGAGAGAGAGACTATAGGTAAAAAGGTTATATCTATACTTCGACGGCAGGATAAAAACAGAGTACCGTAGGGCGTCTTGAAGAAGGAAAAAAAGGAGAGTAGAATGGGCTTGGTATAAAGGAAATTTGCGCCCTCTTTACTCCCTCGTTGAATTGTGTACAAAGTGTATACTTAGAGTTGCTGTATGAACTCAAGATATTGATTCCGTCGTCTTTTTTTGTGTATAATAACGAGGGCTGTTCGTGTAATATCGATCAAATACATTTGACTCGCTGTATTGTCCGCAATGACGTGTGTAAGCGTTAAAGAAACCATCATAGCCATCAACGTAGACAAAAAACGGTTGGAACGAATAACCGGAAGAGGAAAAAAGAGGGGGTAGAAAAAAATTCTCACTAGATGCAGCAGAATTTTTCGCAAAGTCTCTCGCAAGCGAGTTCGAAGACGAAGAAGCAAGATCGGCGCAGAACGGCAGCAGCTCGATGAAACTTTTAATAAATGGCTGAGTCGATATGAAGTATAGGACTTTGACATATCGTGTGTCTGTAATGTATAGTTAAATCTCTGGCGGCAGATGTGGCACTTCGCCCACCCGCCCAAGCTATACTCGCTCCCTGTATATATATAGATATTCCTATACATACGCATATATACATCGAATCTCTCGCGAGAGAGTATTCGCATTGCAGCATCCCCGAATTCCCGTTCTCCCCCACCGACTTTTTCTTCTCTCTCTTTCTCTCTATCCCTCTCTCCCCTCCCCCCCCCCCGCTCACTCACCCGCTCTCTCTCTCTTTTTCCACCACTTTGATAAAAATGCAGCTATTTCAAATAACACGACTGTGGATCTCGTTCCGGGCCAGAGAAGTCAAAGTATTCTTCAAATTTTAAGTGAATTTCATTTTAAATGGATTTTTATATTGCCTCTGAAAATTACTAAAATCTCACGCGTCTATAAATGACCGCGCGTTACCGTGACGCAACGAACTGTGTACACCCCAACCTAGTGCCCCGGAAAGGCTAATCTCGCTTTAAAAAAAGAGGGTAATTTTTTGCCAAAGGCTCGATGAACTTTTCAATCAAATCGCCTGTCCAAATGAGAGCCTCGCCACAAAGCGGATCAGGGTAATCTGTCATCGAGAGCGTTTCGTGGTGCCCAACCGGTCTGTCTCCGGAACACACACACACACAGTCAGACAGACGCACGCAGACACACCAGCCGGCACAAACCTTCGTTCCAACCGTTAGCCTACGTGCACCACACGGCTGCTGTTTTAAATATTAGTTTCGAGGGGCGGAGTCGACGAAAAATACCGCTGTTATATATATTTTTCAAGACAGAGAGAGAGAGAGAGAGAGAGAGAGAGAGAGAGAGAAAGAGAGAGAAAGAGCGCCGTGGAAAATTGCTTTCCGTTGGACATTTGAGTCGAGGCGACGTATGAGTTGATATATACGATATTGAACTCGCACTTCCCCATCAGGTGACAAGGTCAACGTTTTATTTTTAATTTACGAATACAAGTGAAATTTCGAATGCATTTCGAAGAATGCAGCGGGCTGCATTGCAAGTGTTTTGGAAAATCGAGGTTAAGGAAGTAAAAAAAAGCTTCGTAAAGTTTTCAAATAAACAATTATGCCGTTGAGAGAGAGAGAATAAATAATACCCTCATTGTTCACCTACAAAAGAATGGCTAAGATTGGGTATACCTGCAGCACACTCGAAGTAACAGCAGCAGAACCTCGTGGCCTCGCACGTGACAGCCATCCCCACCAGACGCTCTGCGCATCGTTCGCGTCGTCCCGCCCACACTGTACCCGTACACCGCTCCCTCGGCGCTCACGTATCGCTCCTCTTTCTATCTCGAGTCGGTCGCATGCAGCGCTGCCGCGCGGTTCTCTCTCTGACTGCTGCACCATCTCTCTATATATACAAGCGCATACGCGTACTCGAGAGCGAGAGAGAGAGAGAGAGAGAGAGAGAGAGAGGTAGGTAGGTAGAGAAGTATAGGTATACAGAGACGCTGGCAGAACGGTCGTGTGCCCTCTCCGCGAGTGAAGCGCGCCGCCTACGTCGAGAGGGCTGAGCCGCGCCGGTACCGGGCGCCCATTGGCTCGCGTCACGCCGGTTATACTCCAGCGACGTATAGAGGAGGATAGGCACCGACAGAGATAGAGCGGGCCAACAACAGAGACACGCCATACGCAGACTAGTAGTGGATCTGTGCTCGGCATCGCGCGCGCAGAAGACTGAATAGCGACACTGCAGCGCCGAGGAGAACCGATGCTGCTACTGCTGCTACTGTCTACCTCGACTTTTCGAGCTCCACATTTCTCGCCGATCGTCCGCATTGAATCGTATCGGCCGGTGTGCGCGATCGTTTCGTACGTTCTATTTGTATATATTCAGTGGGAGTTGCAAGAGTTGCGACGAGTGTGAGTATACGGAAAAAGAAGAGAGATATAGCCATTTTATTGTGCGACGATGATGTATAGATCATCGACGGAACGAATGATTTATAGTATCAGAAGTGGCTAAAGTGATTAGTGTCTATCGCGGTTGCCTGACAAATTGCGCTCTCGCCTCTGACGATGCGAAGCCTATGAAACAATGCGCTACGTCGCAACGAAGGAAATCGGTACCTACTCCATCACTTCGACCATGTGCTGAACGAACGGTACGAGCCGATAAAAAAATAACTCCTACCGGATATAAAGTGCAGTATCCCAACGGATTTGTCATGTGCTTCTAACACGGTTCACCGTCACGAAGAGATTACTCACATACACATCCGCTTGAAAAATCCTCGAGAAATTTTGATGCGCGGCATTCACCGCGGCATCGAGGAGCCGCTGGCCATTAGCGTAAACAGCTACTCGTCCCATCACCTCTACGACGTCGGATCCGCAGTGACGAATCAACCGGTCTCTCAGCACCTACTCAGTCATTGCGAGCCGTCGCTTCTGCATCAAACGTCGTCGGCGAACCACTTCGAAGAGTCGCTCATCCCAGAAGAGGAGGACGAGAAGACGAGGTCGCCAACGCCGCCAGCCGTCCTGGCTACCGACGGTGGCGGTGGCTTCTGGCTGGCCTCGGTGGCTGCGGGGGCCGGGGTCGGTGCAGTTCTGCCCCCGCACGGGGCCCACCCGGCTGTCATGGACGTCGCGAGTGCCGAGACCGGCTTTATCAGCAGCCAGCCGTCGATGGCCGAGTTCATGACGGCCTTGCCCCAAGGTATGCCTGGACCGGAGGCTGGACAGTTGCAACATTCACCTGGTGCTGTTGCCGCCGCTGCAGCAGCCGCCGCCGCTGCTGCCGCCGTTGCCGGTGGACCAATGAGTCCTGGGACGCATCATCCGGGTTATCACACCATGATGGATCCGCACGGAGTTCAAGATCCTTCGGGTGTCAATGTACCGGAGTATCCGTGGATGAAGGAGAAGAAGACCACCAGGAAGAGCAGCCAGCAAGGTAACCTTACGTTTTATTCAAAAGATCCTTGCTCTGCGATCGAGGTACGCGAGCTCCACTGCAATTTAGGTATTATTGCTTCGATGATTCTATACATCCTAATCAATCATTGTTTCTGACAGCTTTGAAAGATTCTCGTAGTATTGCTAGAAATGGGAATTTGCATTGTACGCAGCTACGCTTATATATATGTTTTATGAAATGATGTCTAAACCGGTTTTCAAGGTTTACGTCACACATCGCAAAACAGTCGTAATCGCGCGAATGAAATAGTTTCGCAGGCAATAAAAAAATAATGTTGTTTTTGCAGTAGCAAAATCTGTTTATGTTAGCATATTTAGAAACCGATATTTACACGGCCTATCTTTTAGAAAACATCGTATTAGTCACCGTAATGTCAATATAAGTAGGAGCTTAGTTTTCACAGAGCTCGGATTACTATCATCGGATTACTGTATCCATAATGCGATTTGGTATGTTTTGATGGAATTACTAGTTGGTGTTTAGACCTAATCAAAGTCAATGTTACATCCCGGCGTTACAAAAGATCGCAAAGACAACCCTGATAAAAATTTAACCAGAGATCGGCCAACGGATGGCTACGGGTACTCACGGTTGACCATTGCCAATTTCTGGTAAAATTTTTACGAGGAAATATACAGATAAATAACTCATCGGGAATCTAAATGATTTTCTAACACAGTAATTCATCGGCAAAAACACATGTGTATCCAGAATATAAATCATCGACAATGCAAAGTCACCTCTTTCCGCTACCACAAAACTAAAAGCGTTTTCGCACACGTGTGTGTCATCGGTCAATTCCGAAGACGGCAGCAAATCGACATTATTGAGTCAATTGTTAACGAGTTGTCCCCTAGCATCATTTCTCACGCATTGTGGTCCTCCACAGGGTGGCCCGGCTAATGACAATTCGTCGACACTCCTTGCTTCTCTCGCATCCGTCTCTCGACACACTTTGACGCACACATACATCTGTAACGCATCTATGTACACTAAGAAAACCGCACTTCCAACATTTGCAAACATGCGGGGCCTCTTCAGTAAAAGTGTTAGCGAGTAAATTAAGAATCGTTTCGAATTCCGGCGGGCAGCGTGAAAATTGACTTTTTTTAAAAGATGGTCAACACATGGGCGAGGGGCAAATTTACCCTTTGGATACACAAGTGTATACGCGGGTGTAGAGCCTAGGTGAGGAACACGTTTGCCGCCGTCGGATGAATTATTATCGAGGAGAGTTAACTCTCGTCCGCTTGCTTCGTTCGCCCATTTCCGTAATTTTCTCTAATACTGAATTGTTGGGATTTTCCTGCAGTGTTGAGAATGCTCGTTTTATTGAATGACAAGCGTTATCCGCTTGAAGAGACTTTTAATATTGAAATCAATTTTATCAATACTTGATTAGCTAAGACCAGAACACGACACAAGATTGTGAATCATGTTTCCATAAACTAATTATGTTTATGATAGATCATTGAATATTAATGAACAGAGCGTCGACAACAAATAAATTATCAGTAATATAAACGGAATGGCAAACTGATGAGCCGTAAACACAGCTGGAAAAAACATACTTTTTAAATTATTCTATCTTTTGTCAAACGAACGAATACGTTTGATCAATAATGTAAATGATTAATTTATTGATACCTGAATAATAAAAGCGTTAATATGTAGAATCAGCAAAGTCCAAAATTCGAACTCAAAATCCATCAAGCCTTAGTCCACAAGGCAGGAAAGAAAAAGTGCGACGAATAGCCATTACTCGCAACCATAAATCCGTCTCTCCACCCTGAAACGAGGCGTTTTGTCTCAACCTCAGCAGCATAACACTCTATCGGCACTTCATAGACGTATTGGCGTGAACGAACACTAACCACGGCCGATCGTTTTCCGGCAACTTGTTGGCTATTGTCGAGCCATCGAGCTCCCATAAATCTGGAGCCCGCGGGCCGGACTTCCCTCACATATACACACACACATATCTATGTGTGTAACACACTTGCTCTCGCGCCTCTCTCTCTCTCTCTCTCTCTCTCTCCGGGGGGAAGTTTATGGGGCACGAGGGTTGTGTCCGCGAGAAGAGAGTAGTCGCGAGCTTGCAAATCCGTCGACGTTACGGGGAGGGAAGATTAAGTGTTTGGCAGCGGAGGAAGGTTAACCGAGGCATGGCTGGAGCGGTAACACGCGGAATCATCTGTAAATTGAGCGGCTGGCCGTCGTGGCCCATAACTCACGCGGAATGTGTCCTCTACGTGTGTAAGTTGGGCGGTAACAGTCGATGTAGCATTATCCTCGTCTATATAATTCTTCTCCTTTTGGGGTTACGCGATCGTTTATTTAGGTGACGGAGTTTGTGAGTTTTATATGCTCTTACGTACATAATTAAGTGATCGCTACGGAGAATAAAATAGTCTTTTGGCAAATGACAAGGCAATTAAAAAGTGGAATAGAAAGCGCGCATTATAATAACGAGCAATTAATTGATTAAACGTCAGGCGCGGCCCTTCTGATGTAATCCCGTTATGTATAAAACGCTTCTCGTCTAATCAAAACCTCTGCTGTCGCTATAGAGCGATCGATCGTCCTCGCATCTGTGTTAAAATATTCCGAAAATAATGATATACCAACAGCGCCTATAACGAAGCGCGTTATAACGAAGCTCCGAATGGAGTAACACGGGCTTGAGCCACGGTGCGGCTCGTATTAAATTCCAATCTGTAACGTCAACCTCGACGACGACGACGATACTTCTCCCAAGGCACAATTCAGCGTCTATAATCAAGCTCCCGATTACGTTATTTGCACAAGCAGGCTTCGTTCCGCTAAGTGTAACAAGCTCCAGCAAAAACGCAAGCTCGTTTTTCCGAAACCTATACAGTTATATACTCAGTGCGTACGGCTATGCGCGTACTGTATACTGAATTGTGTATATATATTCGTAAATATACAGGGAGCTCGTCTCTCATCAGTCTTCCCTGTACTGCTCTCTGCTGTTCGAGCGCCGATGTGTCAATTAATCCCTGCACCCCCTTGGGATCGCCCTGCATGCACTTGGTCGTTTTCTTGGACGAACGAGCTACCGAAGAACACCGACATCCGACATATATATATATACGATGACGACGAGGACTTTGGTCGAGTCACCCTCGAGTAAGAGAGAGAGGAAGATTCGGGGTGGCTTTCTCTAGCTTTACTAGTAGGCTACTACTTCACTATACTGCCTCTCTTATATGCTACATGACCCGTAGCTTCCGATGAAATTAATCTTCGGAACGTAATGATGGTTGCGTATTAAACAAGGGTACTTGTACAGGAGTAGGAGCAATCTTCATTACTACTTATCGCGCGATTCTGGAATCGAATGAAACAGACAGTGACGTTTTCGGAACGAATCAGCCGGGCCGACGTGATTTATTAGGCTTACAAGCATATAATAATACAGAAGATTAAGGTCCGATGATTATTGTCCTTGTAATTGCGCCTTCGCTATATTCGCACAGTCCTCTATCTAGGAGGGTGGGTTGGTAGCAAAGGTAACATTCTCGAAAGATCATCACAGCGCTTCAGAGCTCTACAAAAGTGCTGATTTTGATTTAACCCTGACGAGTTAGATAGCTGAAATTGAATGATAAAAAAGGTCACGAGAGAGACGTACAGGCAGAGCGAGAGAGCAAGAGAGCGAGAGAGAGGGTGGGTAAGGAGCGAGTTATCGTGTTCTTGGTTGGCTGGACCCAAATCCAGTGTCCGGTAGTCTAAATCATGCCGAGCAGCTCGATGCTCCAACGGATAACATTCGTCTCTCCACTGAAAATACACTCCCTTAGTTTTCTTTTTTTACTGAAGTTAATCTGTTGAAAAATTAAATTTTTAAAATATTCGCTTCAATCCTATAGAACATATCAACCGATTGCGAAGTACAGAATATTCTGATTGCACCAAGCTTTCTATTTTAAAAGGCGTCTTTGAATTCATAAATAGAAAAGATTCGATAATCCTTGTCAACGAATCCTCCTCGTCAACGAAGTTGTCAAGCTTCTGTCGTTATTCATAGCCAAATACGATTGCCTTAAAACATCCATTACACCTATAATTTCAGTCTCTAAACCATAAAAGCATAAAGATGGAAGTTTCTATATGCATCGAAATCCATAGGCGAGAAATAATAAACACGACTCCAACAAATTGATAATCCAGAAGCCCATAACGGTCCTCGACGAACGAAATCTGTACGTCGGCCGATATGCACTAAAAGAAGTTTCTACGCTCGTTGTCGCGCCAAATGGGCCGCTATAAAAGCCCCCGGGGGTGAACCCGCTGTGTCTTCCCCGAGCACAGCTTCTTCCTTCTTTCCCGCGATTTCCGACCTTATAGGGGTGGCGGTAGCTTATGGCGATGTAGAGAGAAGGAGAAAGAAGGAGAAAAAACAACGAGCGCAGTCCCCTTCTACATATACCATGCTATACCTATATAGCACACGTTCGCATTTAAAATAATAGAAGCTCTTAAAAAATCACTTCCCGAGATGTTTTTTGTCTTCCATAAACACGAAGAATTTTTTTACGAATCTTTAAGCTATTATAATAAAAGGGATCGCTTCGTTTCATCATACAAATTTACAGACACAAGCGCCTTTCGAATGTAGATAACTAATAACGCGTCTCGTCCGGCGGGCGATTAATAACATATCCCGAGAGGATATGTACGAGAGGAAAGAGAGAAGAAAAAAAATAATTTTGACGAAACAAATTAAGAAAGTGAAACCGTTTCGAGAAAATAATTGTCTTATACGTTTCCTCCCTTTGTTTCGTATACGAGCGATAGGTCGGCGCACTCGAAATAAAGCTGCGGACAAAAATCATTAATCACAATCTATCGGCAGGATCGTCTGCATCTTCTCTCCCACGTCAACGAGGAAACTCGCTCGTAAACCTCCTCTTTTTCCTGCGTTAAAAAAAAGCGCGGATCGTCGACAATGCCAGGAACGTAACTAACCGAGGCGCGCATTAATAATTTCATGCAAATGTCCAAGAGAAAGAGAGTGAAGCAGCTACGAGGTAGGGGGGTCCCGGAAACGGAAACCACGAGACTGTGGCGTTGAAGGGTCGCTTTAGTCAGTCGTAAAAGACTAGTAGGTGTAAAAATCCACAAAGAGGACAATATGCGGAGAGAGTAGGAGGCAGTGCTTGATTTCGAGTGGAACGAGCGGTTTAGTGTTAACTTTTTTTAGGTATGAGGTTTCTTAATTTAGAGGGATTTTACAGTTTTTCTAATTGCCGCATTACGTTACATTGCTCAATTTCACTGCACTTTTCTTATTTCAAAAACCCTTAAGGCAACGTAATTCTACAGACTAATATGCAGAACGAATAAAAGTTCTCAAGGGTTTTAATATCGCGCTCTTTTTTAAAGCCTTGTGCACATTGAATTGGCTATACCTCGCTGTTTCTTGCTTTTACTGCATTTCTCAGAATTCTCAAACCTACGAGATCGCCTGTAGGGTTAGACGAATCTCTAGTACAATTGCAATCCAATTTCTATGTCAAGTAGTTTTTCGAGTTAGCAAATGTTGTCTCTCAGATGTCACCAACGATTAAAAAGTCACATATTATTTTCTTCTCTCTTTTGAGGGAGCATCAACGGCTCGTTTGGACTTTTTACGAGCTCTTGACATTTTCCGCCCGAGGTTCAAGTCCGTGCGCTTTTTTTATCTCCCTCTCTTTCTCGTTGAAAATCTTTCAGCGTCTCAGATCATAGCTGATGCTGCCAGCTAATTACCTCTCAGACATTCCCGCGTATACAGACAATGAAGCATTTCTCTCTCTCTCTCTCTCTCTCCCTCTCAATTTTTATCGTTGACTCTGTGTTGCATTTTAATTTTACTGTAAAAATTATTGGCAATTATTATAATTATTGACAAACTGTGATTTACTGTGATATGGCTAATTTTATATTTATAAATGGCGTGCAATGATTTTCTTTATTCTAAGAATGACCCGTTATATATTTTGAAATTTTTACAAACAATCCTATATCTATATCCGTATGTCTATCTCTCTCTCTCTATATATATATATATATATATTTGTTGAGTCATTATGTACATCGTTATGTACACAATTATGTTTTATTGAATTGTACAGAATTTTAAATATGCTTTTATTATACTTTAAATTTTATTTCATTTTAATTTTACTTCTCACTCGTTATATCGCGAAAGAGTTTTTGTTAGGCTGTAACGTTTTGTAGGTATGCATAGTCTGGATTTTAAGTTTACTTCTAGGCTGATGAAAATTTAATTATTCTATTTGATTAAGTTAATGAGTATTCTGACATTGTATATGTTATTACACGCGCGGTGGTACTTTGAAATAGAAATCTCAAATCGTGAACTCACAGAGGCCGATTCTCGGTGACTTTTGTTACGTGCATCACTTGCTGACTTGGCGCTCTATCTAGATTTTCAATTTCTAAAGCACAAGGCTGATTCTCGTGTTCGCTCGAGCGACTTTCATCAACGCTGGTGGTCGAAAATTTTGACTTCTAGTATAATTTACTCGCGCTGTAAGAGAGGAGGTGAACGAACGAAAATGCGATCAAGAGAAAAGAAGCTCAAGAGCGCATGCTATGTATATTGCGTACATGTATATACGAACGGTAGCAAAAGCACGGCGTGCTTTGATCGTCGCGTGACGAGGGACTTTGCATTGTATGTAGCTGTGTGCGACGGTTAAACGCTACGGCGAGTATGTCTGAATTTTTGTCTCGAGCCACATTCTGAAATATCCAATTTTTCACGGTTATGAATAGTGTACATGCTGCGTGTTAAGCTTAAATAAAGATTAAAAAAAGAAAGCAACGAAAAGACTAAATAGGAAGAAATGTCGCTACTTGAATTCTCGAGCGGCTGCAGTGTCGACGAGAGATAATTAATGCTAATTACCATCGCGAAAGCTGTGCGCCATCGTTATTTCAAGTAGCGAGACTCACCGAAAGATTCGTTGAATCGTCACGCAACTATCATCGAAGAATGCGTTCGCGAGATGAAGAAGTGTTCCAACATAAAACGCGCGTCACTTGCAGCACGTGAAAAAGATCAGTGCGAAACAAATAACCGCGACTTTTCCTGCTTTTCTCATTTATTTTACAAAGAACAAAACATTACGTGCGGATGAGTGTATCATAAACATGAGTATAAGCGGTTATTCGTGTATATAAGCCTTTCTAGAGCGCGCAAAAAATAATTGAAATTGGATATTTATTTTACAAAGCGAAGAATAACCGGTCTATACTTGGTCACGCTCTCACATCCTCTTCTCTTGTCGTCTTGTTGAATTTTTCATTTTTCTCTCTTCACCTCCTCTCTCTCTCTCTCTCTCTCTCGGCCTCTCCTCTCTCGGCTCTCCTCTCTTTTCTTCATTTCAAGGGAGATTTCGTTAATAAATAATGCCCGTGTTCTCTCTTTAAACTTTCTCTTATTTCTCTCTTTCTCTTTAATTTCCTCTCGGTGTCTCTCGCGCCCGAGAGGTATATAAGGTGGTCTCTTTCTCTCGTTCTCACAGAGACGGTGAGCGAGATTATACGGCAGCAATGTAGATGATTTATCAGAGAAGGCCTGACTTACAAGTTCGCGCTGTTTGCTGAGAAACACGTTCATAGCGTAGCCAAGTGATTACACAGCGTTGCACGCGCGCCAGCGCTACAGTACGAGTGCAATCATAATGATATGGTCGCACGATCTCTTAAGAAAGAGAGATAGAGAATGGGTTAGCTCTTTGTATACTTCTGCACAGAAGCCCGTGTAGAAGTTCTGCTTTCTAGGACTTTTTTACATATCTATGGTCATGTTTTGCGCGCAAAATCTTGTACAAGGGAGACATATATTTCAACCATACCTGCTAGTTTCAAAATAAGCAATAATACAATAATTAAGCATAATATAATGAAAAAATCGAGCACTCAGTACGTTCTTTAAATAATATCTTCTTGTAAACCGACATCAGTCTTATTCATTAATACGATACACTAATATTTCGAATGAAAAACTTTAAGTTTAATCGTAAAAGAAAATTGAAATGTATAACTTACAACACGATTTCCATATTTATAACTTGCCACGTAGCTTTAATATGGGAGCATACTACCAGTAAAAAAAGATAGGAAATCTCAAAATACTAAATATATATAGATTGTCTATATATACTAGTAGCACTGAATGCCACATACGTATATATGTAGAGAGAGGGAGAGAGAGTGCGAGGAACGCGATCGATCTTTCGGTGTGCGGGCAATATAGCGCGCGAAGAGCGTGACTCGCCGAATCTCTGAAACAGCCGCTCTTACACATACATTCACACACATGTATGGAGAGAGAGAGAGAGAGAGAGAGAGAGAGTGCGAAGTTCGCGCGGCTGGACGTGCTGACCGAACGCCGGACGGCCGAGCGCCTTTCTGATTGATGATCACAACTACCGGGCGCATGTTTTTTCTCGACTCCGTTTCTCTACTGCTAACTCTACGGATGCTGCGCTCTCTATGTGTGTGTGTGCGTGAGCGTACGCATGTGAGCGTATGTACGTGTGCGAATGTATGTATGGCATTTGAAATAGAAAGGGAGGTTTTATTTTCGTCCAGCGAATCGCTTGTTTTCCAATAGACTTTGATTTTTCTTTTGGTTAAAGATATGAGTTTATATACGAGTGTTCGTCACAAGACTTGTCGTGTACTTTTATAAGGGATTTGCTTCTTGCAGGAGCTTATTTTTCTTTTTCTGCTCGTCTTTTCCACGCGAAAGGCTTCACATCCGTTAGTATTCGACCGCTTCGAGGCTTTTACTAACATTTAAACGAAGCAGAATAAAATATATTGTTGAGCGTGAAAAAGCTTTACTACTTATTATCATAAAGAAGAGTGAAAATCCATTATCTCGAATGATTAATAGATATCTCACTTGCGATCGCGCCCATTCACTAATCACACTTCTGTAAATACTTTTAATCAGTCGTTGTAAATATCCATTATTCAAAATCACAGTTCTTCGTATACAATATGATTGAAATCAGCACTATATGGTGATAAGTTCAAACAATATCGATATCTGCCTTCAAAACAAAAAAGGAAGCTGTCGCTAGAGTCGCCGGATATATTGCGTATATATATACTGCGAGAATGTATCGCTCGCGCGAACGTCCAAACAAAGTTAAACTGAAATTACTTTTCACAACGACGACCGACGACGAAGCGCTGGCAAGTTCAGGGGCTAAAAGAACGTGGAATATTCAAGTAAATTTGAAAGTTCAGAGAACTGATGCCATATTGATTGGCGGCTGGTTAAAGTTCCTCTCTGTCGGTTCGATGCCCGAGAAACACGATTGGAAGGGCGCGCATCACAGAGAGAGAGAGAGAGAGAGAGAGAGAGAGAGAGGCGGTGAAAAGTGACGTAGCAAAAAAAGTTGCTACCCCCCGCGATTCGCGCTCGTCATCTCCGTATATCAATGTGAAACCCTGGACTATCTCTCGAATTTCACCTGATTTTCGACTCGGGAAAGTATTCGATTTAACAAAGTGTATAATGCTTGTCTCTTGTTAAAAAAATATAAGCACGATATCTCTCTTGACGAAAATGCATTATTTAACTCGTAATCGAATAGGCGGAATCTTATATTTTATGTAAAAAAAGGCTCTTTTTTCTCATCAAGCGGGATAGGGACGATATTTCTTTTCAGCATAGTCTCGAGCTCTTTTATCTATCAAGGAGCAAATCATTTCCCTATTATTTCCTCGCTATCTCCTGCGAGTCCGCGTGCTTATTCTTACTCTTATACTATTCCACGATGCTGAATATATGTATATGTATATGCTCTTTCTGGAGGCGATCCAAAAACCTTATCCATTGTCGTATTCTACGCTCGAGAAACGCTGGAGCCACACACACTGCTCTCTTTCTCTCTGTCTCTCTCTCTCCCACTTTCTCGTCACCTGATTTACAAGTATCATTTGCTCTCTAGAAAATTACAAGGGATCGTTTTGTTGCCAGCGAGGATTTTTTGAATTTTAAATTTTAAGCACACAGCTTTTCGAGTTAATTTGCGATCCGCGCGAATTTGTGCTTCAACCCCCCAAGAAAATTCCAAATCATGTATGTACACATTTGTATATATATACACGAAATGATAAAAGGAAAGTAGTTTTTCTACCCTAATCGCAGCTGAGCAGTTACTTAGTACAAGCGGTGAACGCATTATAACAGTCGTCGAGTACCGAGAGAGAGAGAAGGAGAGAGAAAGGTCGCTCTCGCGGTCAGTTTAAACAATTATCACGAGAGGGTCTCTACAGACTGGACACGAGGGTGGTAAGTTATTGCCCTTGGGCTTGCTTAGGACGGTCTGCGGTTCATAGCACACTCTTGACCGGCCGCTAGGGACTTCGTGAAAGAGAGAGAGAGGGAGAGAGAGAGAGAGAGAGAGAGAGAGAGACTGGATCGTCGACAGGGTGATTATTGCAGTTTGATATTTTGCTGCACCAACTGTTGCACAATTTCATTAAAATTTCGTTACGATGAATCGAGTTAACTTCTTATTTTTTTCGAGACAATTTCATTACAATACAAAAATATGTATCGATATATGCTGTTATATGGGTTGGAAGAAGAATCGAGTTTGAAAAGTGGCCCGTTTAGCCTTAAACCACTTGAGGCAACAATCGCAGATATATTTTCTATAGATATATCTATAGAATCCTTATAAACATGCATGTATGGTATACGTAAGAATCGGCTGAATATAAAAGGAGCCTCGTAAATCTCGGAAACTCCTCCGCACACGAGAGCGAGCAAGTAACCCAACCGAGTGTCCTTTATAGCATTGTTAACAAGTAATGTATGCTGGCCGCGCCACACATCCCTCGTCCTCGCGCATTTAACATTCTTTAACATTATTATACACATGGCGCCCGTCTCTTGCTCTCTATCTCCGAGAGGGTCACAATACCGCATATAAGTATAACACTCCTATGTGCAACCTTTGCCGACCCTTTTCCGGCCCAAGTGTGTTACGGGCATATACATATTACGCATACACAAAGTATATATACATATAAATACACATACACTGCTCTTTTTTATTACCGAGCCGAAAACCCTTTTCTTTCCTGCCGCTACCGTTGAATCTAATTTCTTTTCTCGGGCGCCGGTATCTCGCAATTTCGTCCTATTCTTTCGTAATTATGAATACGGCCCGGGCGCGAGTTTTAGCGCGAGGAGTGGCCGACGCCGTTACCGGCAACTTGAATTATAATCGCAAACCGCCTATATACATATACACATTTGCAAGCGATGTAATGAATAAATATAATAAAGCGCACCTGCAGGCGTTGCTCCTAGTCAGCTTTTATTTTGCCAAAAGAAAGAGAGAGAAAGGCTAGATTTATTTTTGGTTAAAACATGCAACGCATTGGATAATGTTCATGGGCTTAGAAAATTTAAAGAGATAAAATTTTGGGTTCTGCGAATGCAAATAAAGAAATAGGAACTCGTTTAGAACCGTATAAATAAGTATTCAGATGGTAATTTGTATTGTAAACTCTTCTCAAAAACAACAATTACGTCTCCTACTCCCTCGACTTCTCTCGAAACTTGGCAATTAAAATGATTATAACGAAAGCAATCGCTTTATCAAAGTGAAATCCGGTCAAGCTCGAACAATTTCAATCGCATCAGCAGAGGGATTCGATTCCTCCTCTTCTTCCCTTATACGTTTTACGTTCGCGCATCAGCTGCTCGACGAGAAGAACCTCTATCCTGTGCAAAATCAATCTCACTTCTCACTCTTATTCCGCAAACCCACGAGACTCGGCTCTTTCCCGCAGTTTGCCGCGCTGTTAACCCAAAACTTCTCTTTTGAACTTCTCGCGAGAAAGAAACGCGCGAAGGTAGGAGGTGAAAACTAATTTCTTGATAATTTGCGTTTCGCGAGGGATTCCAACCCTCGCCTCTTCGTGCGACTGGAACTCGCGGGAAAGTTCGAGCTTTTCCTTTTCTACATCCGAGAAAAAGAGAGAAAGAGAGAGTGTCGTTTTGTATCAGACTTACGAGTCATTCGGCCGCGAGAGAGAGAGAGAGAGAGAGAGAGAGAGAGAGAGAAAGCACGAGCCAGAAGGAGATGGAGAAGGGAAAAAATGTCTCGGAGTAAACGGAAAGTTCGTTTTAATCTGCCCGCAAGCGAGCGTGTACGAATACAAATTTCAAGTTTCTTTCTGAGTACACCTTTAATGCGAAATAAAAAACTTAATACTTCACGCAATAAAAGTACGTAACTAATCGCGTCAGCCATCTGACACTCAATGTCGTATCTTGGCGAATGATCGCAGTACACCACGTGTATAGAGTTAAACACACACACACACACACACACACACACCTTCTAATCGCTTATCAGTCTACACATTCTGCTCCTGAACAAAAAAAAGAACAAGAAAGGAAAAACCAAAATCGATAAGAAATTCATCGCCATGCAAGTTCAACGTCCAGCTGTTTTCCATGCCAACGAGTGTATATAGACCGTACACACAAGCTAACTCACGGGACTTCGGACCTCGTCCAAGGTGTATAAGTATACACACAGGTACATATATACATATATAGTTCCCCTATCTCTTTCGTTCCCTCGCCACACCCCGATGATTGCAGGTTGTTGGCCGATGGCACGCCTCCGAAAGCCCCAAGTATACGTACACATATTTATACCTATACGCACGCGTATTCTCTTTCTCCTTCTCGCTGCATCAGTCAGTCTGTGCGCGTATTATATGCGCAAGAGGGAGTGAGAAGAAGAAAAGAGAGAGAGAGAGAAAGCGCTCCATATCCAATTTTCTAGACGGGGAAACCATAATCACAGGTTGCCGCCACTCCGCATCGCGTGCAACATGGCCGCTACGCGTCACGGACTCGTTCTCTCTTCCATACATGCACACACACATATATATATATATTATTATATACCACATCCATGTGAACGCGAGCTATGCAGCGGCTTCCCTCCGTTGTTTTTTTCTCTCTCTTATTTTTTTCCTTCGCGTTCTCTGTTTCGAAGCCGACATAAGGAGCTGCGGTACATATATATATATATATTTTTTTTTTCTTCTGTGCCATGGTCTCTCAAGTTTTAAAACCAAGCCCGCTCTTGCGCTCCGTCCTTTTACTGACTCTGAGATACATCAACAGCCTATGAGAAAGGTGCTCGACGCTGTTATTACGCTGGGTGAGAAGTGAACGTTTTTTAAACACTATGCTAATGCCTCTTCAGGAAAGATGCGCATGAAAAATAGCGACAAAAGGATAATAGCAGCGATTTTCACCGATTTTCTCTAGACTGGACTTCGAGCTTAATGTTTCACTTATTTGGCTCTATAGTATTACAACTTGTTCCACGAGAAAAGCACAGCAATTCTTCAACTTGAGGGCATATAATAGAACGCACAGCCTCCGAACAATTTGACTGCAAGCCATCGATGCACCTACAGATTTGCATAATATTTATAGCTTAATTTCATATGAGTGATGGTTAGAGACGTTGTAATGAACGAGGCATCGACGTAAAGTACCAACGTTATTTTCAAATCAACTCTTGAGTAGATCTAAATGGTTTGAGCCTTTAATCATCCAACCTACCTTATAGTTATCGAATTTCATTGTAAATTAACGAATCTTAAAAAACGCCATAATTACTTTCACATCAACCTCAAACGTAAATATTAAAAAATATAAGCAGACGCACATAACAATCCATAAAGCCGTAATCGCGATATTGGATTTTGCATCTCTTTTGGTATGTTATAATAGTCACATTTATCTTATATCGGCGCCCGCTCAATTTCTCTCGTAGTACATGCGCATTTCCCGATGTCTTCCTATAGTCTCTCTGACTTCGTAGCACCCTGTTAATTGATTACAAAGACCTCCCCCACGCCTTCAAGAAAGTGATATATATCTCGCGTATACATGAACTTTAAGCCTGCAAGAAGCTTGGTTTTGTGCTTCGGCTGCTGCTGCTCTCGCGTAAATCCGTAATAAGGTTGTTTCCTATAGTTCTGTTTGTGTGTAAGCACAGAAGAGGAAGATGCGCTTGGAGAGTATCTACTCCCATATTGCGAGTATATATATATATAAATATATATATATATATATATAGCTTGTGTATTATAGCGCGCCGTCAACCGCTAATTATCCTGAACAGAGAGACTGGCTGCTTTCCATTGTTTTATGAGAGCGAGCCTTTTCGGTGTTCCCACCTTCTAATGCATCGTAAATGTTATATTAAAGTACATATACAAAGTACTTTAGTTCAGCGACATTAAAGAGACTGGAAATTCTTTGTTACAAGTTTGATCATTATTAAATGCGAATGATTTTGTTCGACTTAATACATGGTATGCGTGAAAATGAAGATACGACAGAATGAGAGAAAATTGCCTAAACTCAAATTCGTAGCCATAATGAATATACCACCTGAATGCATAAGCGAACCAGTCCCCTCAATGACAATTATAAAATGAATGTAAGAAATTTTGAACTGAATGATACACTCGCATGCTACTACAAGTTAATAGCTTCTGAAATCGGAGGATTTGTCAGAGAGAAAAAAAGCTCGGTCTATCCACATTAGAAAAATTAGAATCCAAGACCGGATATGCCCCCACCTTAATAAATCAAATCCAACTTTAAATGTTCAATCTGCGATATCCCGCATCACTTACACTACAACACATCGCCGAATTAAGAATCCCTTGATTAGAAAATCGTCGTCTAGCAATGTTCCCTCTGACCTCATCGTCTCCCGATTTTCCCGCGCGCTTTCCGACGTCATTTGTTCTCTTTCCGTGCTGCCTTTTCGTCATTTTTCACGCGAGCGTTTATCCAAGAGCTGAAGAAGTCAGGAGTGCCTTTTATACGGCAAGCTATGCGGTGTTGCTGCGGCCTTTCATCTCTTTTGTACTCACAGAGCTGAATGTTTCCTCACCACGGGGAAACAAAAGACAAATTACGCTTTAGCGACCGTTCCCACCTGTGTGAACCCTGTCCGACGAGCGGGAGGCGCCAGAAAGCGGTCACTTTGTACTCTCCAGTGCGAACCTGTATACATATATATATATATTGTCTACACTAATTTATTTTGTATAGAGGGCATTTTTCTTCGGGAAAAGCCGCCGCTTTCCTCGAGCATTTTTCACCAGACTATCATAATTATAAGTTTCAACGTATACTTTACGTTTCTTTCCACCTGTTTGCAAGCTTTCGTAAACGCTTACGGGCAGCTGCAGAAGCGTTCGTTCGCGAAACAGTCTTGATGCAAGGGATCTCCCTTGATTTCCTTTTAATTCTTGGATCTTCTCGTCTTCGAATTAGATATACTAATGCTACTTATGCGCGCGAGTCTCTAAACGAGCAAAAACTCATTTCCATGCCGCAAAAAAGATCTTACTCTTATTCAGACGGTGGATAAAACGATATTCGTTACGTCCTGGCGTGACGTTTCTTTGGTGTAAAAAGGGAAAAAATTCAAATAAAGTCTGCAAATTGCAGCGAACTGATTACCTTGTAATTAAGTTACCTAGCCGCCCGGTTTTTCGATCCGTAACGGAAGTGCCGCGTCGTGGCAGGCCGAGCGGACTAATGATTCCCTCTCGCTACACGTGAAAAGTCTTTTCGATGAGCTTTCGAAACAAAGAGCCGTTTCTTCTTTTTTGGAGCCTATACGTATATGCTTGTATGTTTGTATATACTTAACTTGAACAATAATTCCAAATCGAATATGAATCTTCCGAATAGCCGTGGCAATCAGCTGCAAAGCCCTCTTATCGTGTACCTTCGTGTCCTTCCAGTCCAACGTCTGTAATTTACGTGCACTCGTAGAATATGGCATGTAACCTTGGATAAACTCTCGCGTGCGCATAGCAGCAGCAATTGCTGTCATCGTTGGTAGGATAGTCAAACAACAGAGTCTGCAGCAGAGCGTCGGTGAGAAAATATACCTCGGCGAAGAGCAAAGCACACGAAGCGACGGCCGACGGTGGCAGCGGCGACGTCGCGCGGCTATACTGTCGATGATTGAAGGGCCTCTTTCTACCCTGGAAAAATAGCGGCGTCGTGTGTCCCGAAATATAATCAGCGCTTAGTTCGTCAAAAGCCAGCACATTGTTGTCTCCTCTCGGTTACTCTTGTGTTTCTTTCATTTTCGGAGGCGCTCTACCGACGCTTCCTCGAGCGCTAAAAATACCGGGAGACGGCGAAATTTATTTTCAGTGAAGCTTGGCCGAGAAAGAGAGTGAGAGAAAGAGATAGAGAATCTGAGAGAAAAAAAGTTTAATATGTAGCCAGGAGGGATCGCAAGGGGTTGACGGCGCCAGTGTCTTTGGCTCGCGTAATTATGACTCTCTCTCTCTCTCTCTCTCTCTCTCTCTCTCTCGACTCCCTATTCTGCTCGTCTTCGTTTTCTCTTTCTCTCTCTCTTTCAGATAAAAAAGATGGATGTCTGCGAGTGAGCGGTTCAAGTGACAGCTGCTTGCTTTTTGTACAATTTCACAAGAAAGTTTGAAATATCGCTTTAAAAATCTGTCCCTGGCTCCGAGAGTTTCTACGGTTATATAGGTGCAACGAGAGAGCCACAGAACTGAGATATTTGGCTTGGGTGATCTGCAATTTAACTGCGATGGCCTTCAACGTCGCAATAAATACAAATTTATCGCTTGTTATTAATCGAGAGCAGTGATCGTTACAACATGGCGCAAAATGCACTACACACACGAATATTCAAGTATCCAGGTCTGCATATTATACAAATAAATTTATCGTGATTTCAAACGAAGAGTCTCGTATGTATAGTCAGTCGAAAGTAATAACAGTCTCCGAACGAAGCTCGCGACAATAGCAAGAGCTATCTTTACGCCCTCGACATCTTCCTGCTATATGCATGCGCAGACGTTCCTGTCAGTCTTCATTCCGTCGCGAATGTGTTCGACTATCCGTCATCGTACTCGCCACAGTCGAGTGTTTACGCGCTGCTTCTTAAGCCGATATTTTCGTCGGCTCAAGAAGCAACTCGCTACTGCTGGAAGCGGACACACGACTTCGCACGAACGAGTCTTGGAATTCGCCTCTGTTGTACATTTTCCACGCATCCGCTTTTGTTCTCACTGCAGTCTCTTGATAAGGATGTCGACTTCATTTCAGACAATATAGAATGTCCGAATGGGATATATAGTTTACGCTGGACGAGGAAGCAGAGAAATCGATTAGCTTGAAAAAAAGCAATCCCCGAATGAGAGGAAAAACCGAGGTATACATAGGCGTGGAAGAAATGCTTGATTGACAGGTCTCCGGCCAATCGCCACGGTAAAATGCTGATAAGGTCCGCGTCAGTCATGCGAGCTTCTCTTTTTCTCCCTCGCGACATGCCTCCGGGCTTTTTGGGGTCCATACCCTCTCGTTCTCTCGCTCTCTCGCTCTCTCTCTCTCTCTCTTACTCCCTTTCTTTTTTTATATACCGAGACACCCTCGTAACACATTCGAGAGAGCGAGAGCGAGGAGCTTTGTGGAAATGGGCATACAATACCGCGTGAAAACTGAATTTAACCCTCGTAAAGCAGCGAGACTTTGGAGATTAAGTTGGCTGAATGCATAAGTAATCGATATATATGGGCATTTGAAAAAGGGCGTCTATGCGCATATAATATAATCGGATATGCGAGGCCGTCTGTGTAAACATGTTTTCTTATAAATATAAAGAAATACATCAGGGCATAATAATCGATGCATATATATTCGGAAAAACATTAATTACATTTCCGTGCAATTCAAAGAGTTAAAAGAGCATTCTTCGATGCAGGTTTAGGGTATAGGGTAAGTTTCAAGGAAGACCGCTGGAGAATACACTAGGATAGAACTTGCGCACTACTCCCGTGAGCTCTTCTCTCTTGTTATCGCGTTGTCAAGTTTCTTACTGATAACAATTAGGCAGCATTCCCATCGACACGAGATACAGTGCCCCAACTTGCCGGTAAACTTTCTATAAGGAACCAAGTATCCTCAGAATGTTGGCTCATCCTCTTTCGTCGCTTTGTTACTCTAGCACAGTGCGTTCAAATACATTAATAATGTTTGCACAATGCGAACTGCGAAAAAAAAACTTTTTCTAGTGGCTGGCAGAATATCGCTACTTGATGAATCTCGTTAATCAAACGCGTCAATACACCTCGTATCTTGTAAAGTAACATTGCCAGACAGAAGAAGCTGTCTGAATCTGCAACGGAAAAAGCTGAGATCTAATCCAAAAATTCTGCTCCACAGAAAATGGTCTACCGAGGAGATTAAGAACGGCGTACACAAACACCCAGCTATTGGAGCTCGAGAAGGAGTTCCATTTCAATAAGTACCTCTGCCGACCCAGAAGAATAGAGATCGCTGCTTCGCTTGATCTCACCGAGAGGCAGGTAAGGCCGATCAGGATGATCTTTCCATTCTATCTCTTTCTCTCACTTATTCTCTCTCTCTCTCTCTCTCTCTCTCTCTCTCTCTATCCCCCTACTCTTTTATTTTGTTTTCTTTTTTATTGTTGCCACACTCATCTCAAGAGGTTAATTTATCTTACTTTTCTTGAAGCTCAAAACCGCGTAAAAAAAAACCTAATCTCTTCACAGGTGAAGGTATGGTTCCAAAACCGGCGTATGAAGCATAAGCGTCAAACTCTCAGTAAAGAAGATGGCGATGATAAGGACGGCGGATCGTCCGATGGCCTGGAGAAATCCGGTAAAAGTGATAAACTTCTCGGTTTGGAAGAGGACGAAAAGAAAAGCTGCCACAACTGTGATATTTCGGGAGTCGGCGACGTCGGCAGCACGTTATCCGGCGACGTTACCGATCTCGCCTCCGTCCGTGGCTCTGTCAACGCCAACAGCAACAATAATACACCTAGTGCTACGAATAACAATAATAATTCCACGGGCTTCAACGCCAACAGCAATGGAGCTAGCAGTATCGGTAGCACCAACAGCGTGTCCAGTACTTTCGACAAGATGATGGTAGACGAGGATTCGCGATCACACGACGGTAGTGACGTCACCTCGCCGAGTCTCTCGAGTTCGAAAAAGCTCGACGTCCGAGTGAAGCTTGAGAACGAGCATAAGAGTCCGAACCCCAGCAAGCAGATCAGCTTGAGTAAGAAGTCACCGTCAAGTGGTGCCTCGAGCAAGGATCTGTGTTCGGTCAGCAGTAACGGCGTACTCCTAGCTTTGCCCGATTCCACGGTTGGCACACCGACCTTGTCGAACCAGCCTGGCTCGTCGACGAGGAGCTTGACGCCATCCTCAACACCGAGCACTCCAGCGTCCGTGCAGCTGCAACAAGGCGGTAGTCCACTGAACGTTCAGCAGCAACAACAGCAACAGCAACAGCACGGAATTTACATGCAGCGACCGCGAAGCTCACCCACTTCCAGCAGTAATAACCTTTTACACGGATCGATCTCGCCGCACAACCGAGCGATGACCGGCAACCATTTCCAGCAGGGCGTCTATCATCACCAAACGTCGCCCGGCATGGACTATAGAAATGGCGTTCAGGTGAGCAGTAGACAACCGGTACCGATTACCAATCAGCAGCAACAACAACAGCAGAGCGCCTACTGTGCTGGAGGCTCGCGAGATGCAGCAGCGTATCATCAACAGAGAATCTCCTACAGCGCAGAGATGCACCCGCAGTACGCACGACAGCAGGGATCTCAACAATCGATGAGCCATCGAACCGTCGCGGTCCATCATTCAGCAAGGGCGAGCGCCGCCAGATCCATGTACAATCATCACGGGAATGTGCAGCAGCATCAGTTCCATCAGCAGCATAATCAGTATGCTAGTACCGGCGATTATAACGGATATGCGCAAACCGGTGGCTATCACGCCTCTTATCACGCTAGGTGAGTCTATACTTATAGTTTTCATTTTTACGCTCGTATATAGGGATTCTTTACCATTTCGAACCTTCCTTTTTCTTTTACGCATCTCTTTTCAAGAGGAAGATGTGCTGCTTTAACAAGACGCGTTTTAAAATGTCCAAAATTCTAATCAGACTTTGTAGGAATGTCTGTTGAGACAAAACAGAAGAGAAGCTATCACCCGCCTTATTTATTTTACTTTGCTTCATTCTGCATTGTTTAGTTAAAAAACTTGTCTTATTTTATTACCGATTATTATTTGACTACGGATAATATTAAAAGTCTACGCGTATAATAATTTGTACATATATTTGTGTAATAATTCGTAAAAATTTGGCACACAATATGAAATAGAGCGCACGGTAAAAGCGGTAAACGTAAAAAATCAAATTCAGAATAAGTATAATATGATAATAAAAAATCATGCAACAATAAATGAATTTTCATATTCAATAAGAAATTTCTGTGAAGGATGCTTTGAACAAATACAATAAGGCTCGAACTATTGATGAATCTTGTCCACCACTGCAATCACTCATAGTCCATAGAAATTGGCACTTTTAACCAATAAGATATTAATAGCATTGCACGAAAAGAAAAATTTGTCGATTATATTTCAGAAGCATGCCAAACGCCAACAGTGCTAGTTACGGGACGTCAACCTATCCAGGAACACCAGAGCACAATAGTAGCGAAGCTTACATGTCAGCGAACAATTACGGCTACCCGACGGCCACAGCCGCTTCCTATCACGCGTCATCATCCACCGGCGAAGCCCATCACGTTCACGCGGCGGTCAGCTCTCAGCAAAACAACTACTACGGCGATGTGCATCACCACCAGCAGCAACAACAGCAACAACAACAGCAGCAGCAACAACAACAACAACAGCAACATACAGGCGACGCGTATCAGACGGCCTCGATGCACTCAACCCTCGACTATCAGCCACGACAGCCGAGCACTGCAAACAAGTGTTCCGTAGGTTACTATGAGCAGCAACCGCAACAACATGTGCACCAGGGCGGCGAAGCCTCGAATATCCCGGCGAGCTACGTGTCTTCGCCCGACCCCTTCCCGGCGACTACTGCCACGGCCATAGCCGCCGCGACCGCAGCCGTCATCACCCCATCCGGACAGAACGACGCGAGTGGTCAGCAGCAACAGCAGCAACAGCAACCGAGTCACGAGTCGTACTCCGGTTTCGGAAGCTACTACGCTGCCGATCCACAACAACAGCAGCAGCAGCAGCAGCAGCAGCAACCACAGGCCGATAACAGCAACAGTTCTTCAGATTTTAACTTTCTGAGCAACCTGGCGAACGACTTCGCTCCAGAGTACTACCAGCTCAGCTGAGTCCACGAGCACGACGTCGTTCAATCGTCGTCGTCTCCCTCTTCGACCACTATCAATAACATTGTCAGTTGTCAACAGCAAATTGACTGGAACGACGAGCAGTATTTGCTCAATGAACTCTACTGACCCAGTGCTATGGTAGTAGGCTCAGTGTCCAGTGTTTCGCGTATCCTGTGATTATTATCCTTATCTGAGTCCGAACATCAGTTTTCTTGCATTTCTTATTATGAGCATTTAATGGGTGATACGTGCAATTTTCGACGCGACCAGCTGGGATTCAGTTGCGCTAGTCGAATTCGCGGGCAATTGGCCCTTTGCCAACAAAGACGAGTTGTGTGCTTATTTTTGTATTTTATTTTATTATTATTTTTTGGCGCGAATCTTCCATACAGGTCACGCGAACACCGGATACGATGTGATTATAGGACTTCTTTACGAGCTGCGAGGCATTTGCATCTTAACGCCGTACACACAGTGACACTCGCGATTTATGGAATCGCGCGCAAGCTGCTCGCGGAGATAATCGCGCGCCGGAATATTTTTACAGTTTCGATGCAGATGAGCTGCGCGCGGAGTTTAGCTTTTTCAAACGAAAGAGAATGAAAAAAGGATAAAAAAGGAATTGCGGAGGTTTTAATGGGAATACACTTAGAAAGAAACGAACTAGAGAATTTAAACCAGCCGCAATCGGTCGATATGTAGCTGGAGACAATATCGCGTGTATCGTTAAAATGCTTACAGTGCAAAGTACGCTGTGAATGAAGAAGAAAATAAAACATGCCTGGTCGTTAAGACTTTAAATATAGAGAATATTTCCGGTGTATATGTATGTTATATAAATTTAGAGAGAGAGAAAAAGAGAGAGACGAATGAGAGAGAATGTCAGATGTATAAATACGTAATGAAACGGAGAGTGTAGTGCGCGAAACCATCTTATTTGTATAGATACGTTTGTGAGGAATGCAAACTAATTCTCTATTGTGAAGTTGTTTATATTATATAGTTTCTACGGGGTATAATGATATTAATGGCAATATATTGTAATTCTAGTGCCTGTTGTAAATAAAAAAGGGGATAAGAGAATTGTATAGTTGTTGCAATAGATCCTAGAGGTTACTTGCGATATATTGTATATGTTTATTATTATGGATATCCATTAGCGTCTAGAACTACTGCGCACGACTTTTTATTATACAAATATGAACAATTTGTCAAGGAATACGTGAAAAAAATTCCTTTTCATCATACGCGTACATAAATAAATATACATGATCAAAAAAACAGTCGATGATCTAAAGAATCGTTGGTCCAAATACGTACGTATAGATTGTGACAAAGCAAAGTGGAGTGGAAAAAATTCGTAGTTGTAAAAGCCCGTCTCAAACCGTCTTTTTTCTATAAAAGTATCTACGTCGCCTAGCTGTTGTTGTTTACACACACGTGTATACATAAAAAAACACATTAACACTACACTTTCTCTCGAGTGTCTTTTGAAGCCCTCTGTAAATATTTCAAAAAACTCTGTAATGCAAATTATATAATAAGTGAAAAATTGAAGTAAAAAAAACATTGTTTATCAAGGATAATACATAAGCTGCGTTTTAGGCAAATTTGCGATATCGAGTATAACACATACCTACAAAATTGCACGCGTATACGTTTACATTGATCGCATATACAAGTATACACACTTACACAAACATACACACATATACACACATATACACACATATACACACATATACATGCATAGTTGCCGAAGGTAACTCAAGCAAGAGAGCATGTGAAAATAAGAATAACACTAAAAATTAATGTACAATTCACTTTCGCACCCAGTTCTGCTGATAAACCGAAATTCGACTATTATACATTTTTGCACTAGTTCCGTTCGAGGGTTGGAGCGGCTACGACATCTATAACAATATAGATCAACTTAGATAGTCTCCAATATGTTGTACTAAATTTCGATTTGTCTTCATAAAGACAAAACAAATCATGAATTAAATACAGATAAGAAAAATATTCGAAGATTCTCTTATTTCACAAGTAACACAACAATATTCATTCTTTCAGAACTCGTCATCGGACAGTGCACATCGGCATGCGAGGCTTCGAAACAGTTCAACGACGCGAAATAGCCTCGAGCTCGCATAACGCAAAACCTCGCTAATAGATACGGAGAGGGAGAGAGAACATCGGAGATAAAAGCTAAAAGAAAAAGATGCCCGTGCGCGTACGGCAGAGGAGCAGGGAAGCTACGACGCGCGTAGTCCGTCGGTGCGCGAGCTATGCCCGAGAGCTCTCGGTGCTGAAGAGTTTGCTTCCTCGGTGACAATGATGGATGAGTGCGTGCTATGCGTGTGAGTCAGCGCTGTGTACGGCCTCGAAACACGGCCTATATCGCGCCGGCAGCTCTCGAGCGCATCTGTGCTCACCCTCGTACTCACGCTCACATACGCGCAGTTCGTAACGCGATCCCCGATTATAGTATTGCCCCTGTGATCGCGAGCGCGCCGAAACCGGCTAATTTCGACGCTATTAACTTTTTTCTCCGTTTCTTTTCTTCTGGCTAATAACGAGGTTCCTTTTCGATCGTCAAATTTTCCATCGATTAAGCGCCTTATACCATTCGGACATATCTCACGGCTCTCTCTTATTGTCTTCAGGGAATCGTCCATGATAATAGACTCTCTCTCTCTCTCTCTCTCTTAGTGTGTCTCGAGGTGGGTTTGAGAAAAGTATAAGTAAAGGTTGAGGGTATGAAGAGAACAACCCCTGCTTCGGTCCGGCAAAACTATGGAGTAGGAAGGATAGGATAGAGGGAGTCAAGGGTTAGAAAGAGTGAGAAAGAGAGAGAAAAGAGAGCAGACGCAAAAGGCGGCCATAAATCTTGCCATCGTCGAGGGACGACTCATTCACGCCACTTCACTTTCCGGCCGATATTCAGTGAAAGAGATCTTGATTAGGGACACTGCTGCCTCTGCTACTTCTGCTGCTACGGCTGCTCTCTTTTCTGCACTATTATAGCTTTACGTACAATGATAACGATGCTATCTATAGTTGCGCGCGTTTCAGGACTTCGGTTTCGGAAAATTTATCAATCCAGACCTCCCTCCAGTCACACAAGAGCAACGGCAGTTGAAAAAAAAATATTCCCATTCATAACGCTTTGCTTTTTCTCTGTCTCTCTCTCTCCTCCTCCTCCTCCCCCCCCCCCACCCGTCTATTTCTCTATACGCACCGTTAAGTGTTATTAATTAATCCCGGTGTGTCCGACCGAATAAATCTACACTTCCTAAGAGTAAAAAACAACAATAACGCATGCACGCTCAGACCGCAGTGGTTACTCATCAAAATCTGAATATCATCAAAAGTCCAATATTTCATCTGCATACGAGAGAGCGATCCTCCGCTCGCGCCTGCATTCGAAATTATAAAGAGACCTAGAAAATAATTTGACCGCCCTTCGCAGAGAAATGTTGTTAACGCTTAAACTTTAATAAATGTAGAGCGTAAAGGTATAAACAGGTATATTGGATCCCAAGAGAGAGAGAGAGAGAGAGAGAGAGAGAGAGAGAGAGCATATGACTGAGTGAAGGAAGAGAAGAAGCGAACCGCTAGTCTCTGCGCTGGCGGCTGCTTTTGAGCTCTCGGTTTGTCATGGTTCGCATGATAGATGGGAGGAAGCAAGAGCAAGAGAGACCGGCTATCTTTCTCTCTTGCCGAGAGTTAACCTCGGCCATATGTATGTGTGAGTCTGTGTATAATGTAATCCTCTGACGACGAGTGAGAGAGAGAGAGAGATGATGCGAGCCGCAAATAGAATTTATATACTCGTTTCAAGTTACTCCATCTATGCGAACTACCCTTGAGGGATTGTATGTATGTATATGTTTGCGTGCTGGGTCAAGTATTATTACTGGCAAGCGCGTTTACGAGGGGTGGAAAGACTCTGAGTTATAGAAATTAATCTTCAATTGTTAGGGGATACTTAGATGCTCTTTTTTTAATTGATTTATATACGAGTGCGCGCGAACGAGCTATATACATACGCGTTTAATTGACTAGAAAAGTCATTTGATTGATAGTCACGAGGAAAGAAAAGAAAGAGAGAGATAGACTGTTATGCACATTAAAGAAAAGTAAAAAAAATAAATTACTACAAGATCGTCGGAAGCGTCTTTTTACAAGAGACGATGCCTATGCACACACACATACACACACGCGCGCGCGCGCGCGGGAAACTTGCAATCGTTAAAGTGATAAGTGACCAACGGACATGTAAGAACGCGGATGCGACGACGGTGTTTGAGAAAAGCCGACGAGTGCGGATAGTATACCTATACCAATTCAATATCGCTCACCTCCTGCCCCCCGTCGACTGTATAACATACGGTATTATATATATGAATGGAGTATACTCTCCGTGAACGGTAACGCCCCGACGGAACTTGTACCACAAAATCACGGTGCTTTTTCATCACTTTCGATGTAATACCTTTAGAGTTATATATAAATTTAATTGAATATGTTAAGACAATTCGGTAATGTATATATGTTGTATATACACAAGAATTATCGAAAAGTTCGCGGTGACAGGATTGAATTCTTTGAGAGAGATCTCGCCCCGCTCATTTGGTACATAGATTACCGATGACCTTGTATAGCATTCACGACTCCGTTATACCTATACATTCTTACGCGGCTTATTCCCGAACGCAGAGACGAAATTCGCATCGTAACCTGCGGAGAAAGAGAGTTCGAAGCCCCGTGCGTATGTATACACTTGCGTTTATATATTATACACGCGCGCACACACACACACATATATATATATATACAAATATACATATATGTATATAAAATGACTAATGATGCCAAAGCTCGTCGGCTGCAAAGTGAAGCGCGGAGGCCCATTGATTCGTACGATGCATAAGTGACACGTCTATCGGCTACCGAGAGAGCCACCAGTCATGCTGAGGTTTTAACTCTTCGCCAGCTACGACAACGAGGCGACGAGGAACCCCCCAAACTCGAGTCTGAGCTACGAGGATGATAAACGGCCTGCGGGCCTCTAACAGAAGCTTATCCCGTTCTGTTATCCGTTCTATGCTGCTACAGCGCGCGCGAGTTCTCGACCGTCTGTGTGTGTTCCTGGTGTGTATTATATTATGCCACCCGCGCTGCTGCTATTGCTGTTTGAGATTTGGACCGATTTTTTAATACCCCGACAATGGAGTGAGTAAGCATGATTGTTACTTATACTCCTACAAGGAGAAAGAAACATTTTGTATATACCGATAAGAAACGTTGATTATTATCATAAAATTACATCAGAAATAAACACTGTGCGTTTAATAAGTGAAATGAACAAGTTATATTCCCTGTATCACTCCCTCTATACATCCACCTAATACATCCATCCACGCTGCTATAAATAAATAAGTCAAATGTACGTAAAACGAAAAGAAGAATGCAAAAGCTCTGCGAATCAGTGAATTTGATAAGCATTCGTTTCCTTTGTCCTGTCCATTGGATGAAAGAACACGTGTATCGACTGCAGCAGCGCACGCTCTCGAACAGACGGTCAATGAGTTCTATGCGGTCTCTCCCTGTCTCCCTCCCTCGCTATACATTGATCACCACGGCTGTTCGCCCGTTAAACACACTACAGTCTTGGAGCATTTATCATTATCCCTAAAACAATAAAGATAATTAATACGCGCTTTAACGTACTTGTAAACGTATGCGATACTCTATAGATTTTAGACCTTTATAATAAATAGGAATGAAATGAAAATGATATAACGGTATATCGATACGTCTACGCATATAGACATATGGATGCAAAGACGCGAAGTGCACACACGCGTTCGCTGTGCGCAGCGGTAGCATAGAACGGTAAATGGTAGCCTTGGTCGATCTATCATTCTCGTGAGTGGTATAAATGTTGTATGAAAGATTCATATTATGTTGAAATCTATGAGAGGGCCCACGCGATTTGTAAGATTAACTGAGCTATGATTTTAGCCTAATACCGTCAGGGAAATTTCCAATTATTATCATTGTGTTTCTGCATTCGTATACTACATATATATACATATTTTCTTTACTGATGATCATTGCGTAATAAAAAATAAACACATCGTATTATGTATCATGTGATTTTGCTTGCGGATTAATATAACGATGAACATTATTTCGGTGTAACATAATTGATGATTCAAAGAACAAGAGATTTAAAAAATCAAAAAGCACTGTGGCAAAAAATCGAGTTGATTTATACAAATATTTCTGGGAATTAGAATAGTGTGCGATATTAAAACGTTAGTGAATCCAATCAACATCTCCATATATTCCTCTATTCGAGATCCGAAAATTGGGTTGAGACTGCACAACCATTGGAGAGATTAATGTTCGCACTAATTAGTCTTAGGGTCTCGGCAGACGTGAGTCTTTCACCATTAGTTGTCTCGTGATTTTTGCGATGACAAATAGTGTTCGGACTAAATGAAACCCGAATTAATTTTTCGACAGTTAAACTATAGATACACACGGATCCACCTGTAACCACCTGCGTGAAATAAGAAATTAATTTTATTAAACGATTGTAATTTTGAATTATAATACAGGTTACTCGACAACTCAGCAGCATTAATGTTTCATGCAGATATTAATAATTAATGTTAATAAAATGTATCTTAATTAATTTACATTAATTAAAACAAAAGTTCATATAGCATAATATACATTTTTATTTTACTGGAAGGAATTAATGAAGAAAATTTTAACAGTTTTTTCATTGAAACTGGTTATCAGTCAGGGTTGCGAGAAGGTTTGTTTACGTGTGTTAACATGGCGTCGGCCTGTCCTTTCCTTTTCCTCTCCTTCCCAGAGAATGGTTGATTTATAGGCGGAGCATCTGACAGTAGATACCACCCCCGAGTTTCTCCTCACAGCTGTTTCGCAGGGTTATGTAGGGATGTGAGCAATTCGAAACCGACTGCAGCACCCCCTGTACAATATCTATAGAATTGATGGGTTTCTCGTGCTGGTATATCCACAAAAGCCCCTGACGTACGTACCGTCGCTTAGTTATCTTCTGAAGGTAAGCAAAGATCTGCTTTACCGATTCTTAATAGTACAGAAACAGTTTTATACGGTAGACGAAGCACGAGAAAGCAACCTTATCTCCTTTTAATAATAAGAGAGGATTTTCTAATTATCTTCAATTCATAATGTCATAAGTACTGGCTTTACGCGCTAGGGTGCATTGGGCGTTTCAAGTGATGAACGAACAGGTTGTGAAGAGTTTTAGTATTGGCCTTTATGAAACACCATTTCAATGTTACAGTTTTACAATATTGAAATAACAAACGATATTGATAGTCACTCAAAAGCAATATACTTATTTTCTTGTATTGTATAGAATCTTTCAATATACGCACATTTTATTATAAATATGAGGGAAATTTCTAGATAATAACTTTATTTCTAGTTAGATATTGAGCTTGATTCTCAGTTTCTAATCGTCATGGTCACTTTTGTATTCATCGAAGACATTTTCATGAATTTGTTCCTATTAAAACGCATGATCGAACCTTCTCAAAACAGACCAAGCCTCAAATAACTACCGAAATTTCTATGATCTATATCTACAGGTTTGAAAGTATTTCATTTGTACAATTTAACTTATTTAAGAGGAAATGCTACCCATTTAAAACTTTTAGAAAATTGGCTTAAAATGCCAAAACTGTCAAAAATGACAACTTTGACATACTCTAACTTAGAGAACCTCGATAAAATAAATCTAAAAAAATTCATGAAGGCAAATACAATGTTAAACTAAAGTTCGAAAATATTAAATAAAAAATTGTTTGTTCAGTCAATCTGAAAAGAATCAATTTTGCAAAAGTTTTGTATTAAAATAAATGCAATATCACATACCTAATCGACGACGTATGTAATTGGTTAGAAATGATTTTTCTTTTAACATGTTGTTCAAGATTATTATCTTTTCTCGCGAATGAATGTCTATAAATAAATCGTAAAAAATAAAATTATCTAATTGAAACGAGGGTGCGTCTAGAATGATTTTGAAAATTATCTTATACCTACATACCATACCACAGGAAGGTTATCAGAATTGATCAGGGCCAATCTCTCAGCAATGATCGGTGGATCGTCAGGCACTCGCCTAATAGAAACTTCAGCCATCAACCGAAAAGTGGCAGCATCTGCAAGTACTACATGTATTTATATTTGAGCGAATTCGAACCCTCTCTTTCTTTCTCTCTTTTTCATCCAAGGCCACAATAGCGTAAGAGGGAGAAAAAAAGATATCCCGAGAGCTGGATATAGCACGACGTTGTTGACGCCCAAAAGTCCAGCGATCGATCTTCGTCAGACTTGATTTCTGCAACGCTACAGAATCGCCCAACAAATAGAATTGTACGCGACCCGTCGAAGTTACTACTGTTACAGTCGGGCTGCTCGACTCCTGCTACCGAGTCTTTTCCAAAAATACATTTGACAATGGCTTTTCCTTGTCAACGCGCCTGGTCTCGGCCGAAAGCGTATACTCTATTATGTGATCCGTATCAAAGTATCGGAGAGAAAAGTCAATAATGGTTGACGACGATGAAGAAATCAATTCGGATAAAAGCTATTTTTCTCACCGATGCTGTTATAAAAATAATATTATTTTTTCTGGTAGATAGTAAAGTCAAAAATTGTACAGGGCATGAAGCTCTCCATTTCCATTGTGTCATTGTCTAATATACTCGAGGCGTTAAGAGAACTAAACTTACTGAAAATTAAGATGTTTTAATCGGTCTATTGCAGACTACACAGGACAAAAGTGTTTATCGTTGCGAATGTTCAACACAGTGTCTGCGCGAGAGCCCGACTGATACTCCTCCATTCCGATTGTAAACACGTATATTTACCGACACGGCCGAGACTATGGCTACTTTCATTCAAATGTATACTACTATGAACTATGCTATGTATGGAGAGTGAAAAGTGCGATACGCTACTACTTCCTGTATTAAGTCTACCAACGGAAGATTGTTGACGAGTTCATCGGCTTATAAAAAATGTACTTATAAATGAGTGTATAACAGCGCACTTAATTATAGTTACACCTCGCATTTTACTTAAGAACTGTTAAATTGTTGTAACTGTTAAATATATTTGCTCGACAATCCTGCACATTTCTATCGCCCATTGACGACAAGATACAACTTCTGATGGCTAAGAAGCTTCTATAGCCACAACTTACTCCCCGTCCAGCTCAACAAACTCGACACGAGTATCTCCAGGCACCTTTGCACATCCAATCGTGTGCTCTCGGTCCAAAAGAAGGGCAAAATAAACTATACGGCGGCAGCGGCAGCAACGGCAGCAGAAGAATGTCATAGCTAGTTGTTTCTGTGCAGCACAAGGGAAGGAGGTAGTGAGCAGCTCGGCTGACACCTTTATGATGGATAGCTGGCGGCGCTCTCGCGCCACAGTTGCGCGCGTGTCGAGAGCGAGAGAGAGACAGCTATACCTTTCTCCAGGACGCGCCCTGACAGTTTTCTCTCGCAAAGCGAGGATCCTGTCGCGAGCGCGCGCAAGCGATTCAAAGAACCAAGCGTGAAACCGCTCGCAACTGAGCTATCGTATATATATACGAGGAGTGTAGATCAAGATGCGTGTTCAAGATCTTATTATTCTGACGTCTCTATTTCTTGCCACTCGTTTTGCTGCTGTATATGTAATTTGGAAGTCTCGTACAGAGTTTTTATTCCTCTCTACATGTATAATACTCTGTAGAATTTAACTTTTTGTTACGATCGTTTAGACTCGTTGAATATGCATTTACTCGAACGATCTCTCTTGCGTCGACACCGCTGTAATGATCGCGCATGTGCTCCTCCAAAGACTTTATTAAAACTCCTTAAAAAAATGAGATTGTAATAGTAATATTTGAAATATAATTGACACATTTTCAACAACGCCGGGAGAAAAAAATGTTAAAATACAAGTATAATCTACAACGGGATATAAAAAGAAAGCGCGGAAAACAGAAGCCGATATGAAGCTGAATCAAACTGGCGACGGGAGCGTGCTAATGGCTACTGACGTGCAGTTTTGATGGATCGGGTACCAGTCGGCTCTCATGCGCACTCTCTTTCTCTCTCTCTCTCTCTCTCTCTCTCTCTCTCTCTCTCTCTCTCGTACGAATAAAGAGCTTCACCACAGTAGTATAAGGTATACGGAAAGAAGAACGAACTCTCCCCTCGCTAACTCTAAACCCAAAACACGCGCTCCGGGCTGCTCGAAAAGAATGAGAGGCGAGAGAAGAGGGCGGCGATCCGTCGGATTTGGTGAAAATGGCGAATTATATACGGAGCGGCTGTATCTCCCAGTAGAGACTTATTGTGTGTGTATATATATATATGTATATATATACGCCTCTCGCACCCATGCCGTTGTTCGCGTTGACGTATCTGTCCCCAAGGATATCCGCGCGCGCTTTCGGCCAAACCCACGTATATTTATACGTTTATGTGTAAGGATCAGACTGGTATATACATACATGCATTTTTCGTTATGCGGAAGAGAGAGCACACTTTATTCGTTAACTTTTATAATACGCTTCGTCGTGTTTTCGATTATTCCCGGTACAAATTTTCAGATTTTTCCTTGCGGGATAACCGAGAGGCCGTAGTCATTTTCGTATGTATACATCGCAAGCGCTTGGGGGATCGTCGAAAATACCACCCTATAAATTTCATTTTATGTATCAAAGACTGAGAGACGATGATTGATAATAGCGAGTACGTATTGACAGTGAATGTTATAAAACCGGTGCGTGCAGATTATTTCATTTTTACATTTAAGGACTTTAAAGTTTGAGCACACATGAGTTTGAAATATTCAATGCAATTCACTTTTAGTATGCATGTATAATTGTATTAGAACACTCTTGGTAAACTTTCAATTGTACATCTTGGTCTAAAAGTATTTTTCAACGAATCACCCACATGCACGTCGCAAGGACACACAAAAATCCAGACAAACTCCCATGTAAAAGTCAAGAGACCGTAAAAAAACTCACCCAATATCAACATACCCGAAGTCCGTTCCGACACGCACAGTCGTCCCGTCGCTCATCCGCACAATGTTTCTCAGGCCACACGAAAATGTTCGTGACTGTATAATACGAATCCTCGGGGACTTCGGTACGCCTTGTATATACGTATGTATGAGAAAATCCCCAGAGACATTCTCGCTGACTTACCTGCGCGAGCCGTACGAAAACGAAGAAGGTCTTCTCGGTTCTCGGTCGCCGTGAAAGCTTCAGGCGGAAAAGCCGGAATTCTTTCCTTATCGAAGCACGGGACGACGGTTTCTCGACGAGCTATATCGGTATCTTGAGCGAGCTGCGCATAATTAATCATTAAATTTTGAGCGTCAACGATCTTTTCGTCATTTTCAGATAAACGTACATTCGGTGATGACCATCGGGAACTGGAATGGTGTGGCGTGTTATACATTTGGCAAAAAAACGCTTGTAACGTTGCGAAGGTCACACACTGCGAACAAATCTTTTTCTACCTATATCTCACATGAGCGTTCGTTTCTAGAGATAGAAAATAAAGTACTTTTTGAGATCTTTCCCACAGATATATTCAAATTTTATTAAGTCTAGGAACAGCATGTGTTCACAATTAACGCTTTTTAAAAATGCATATGTAGGTCCGTGAGATCGCTAAGCGAATCCGATGCGTGGTAAACTTTTTACTCTCTCTACTGTAATTGCTATCGAAGGGACTTGCGTGAAAATAACATACCCCTTAAATTGGAGGTACAACTGAAAGCATTGGAACTAAGAATGTATAATATGTTAACTCAATTCAAATATAAATTTTAGCGAATTATTTTTAAATGTGTCTTGCTCTCTTGCCAGATATGATTTGTACAATAACGTAACCAGCAATTCCTTCGCTGGGAAGCAATATGAGTTGCTTCCCATGCATACACTGTATACATATATATACATTGTATACATTGCATGCATGGGATTTCGCCAACCATTAATTATAGCAGCGAAAAATGGCAAACGCATGCATTACACCCAAAAGAAATCAAGATTATTGTCGGAATATGAATCGCGACCACAAGGGCACAAAGAACAGAACATATAACAGCGCATATTTTCGTTCTTATCTCCTTAATGTACACTTCAGCGTCGATAATGCTCGTCTTTAAGGGGGCAAGACACCTTTGAAATGCAATAATTACTGAATTCGAAATTTAAAATATTTATAACAATGCAGTTATAATCTACACTTATTTTAATTAGAAAACATATTTTTAACTTCAATTTGAGAGGTCCAGCTCTTCTATACGTCCCTTCGCTATTAACTAGTTACAATAGAAAATTGAAAATTCACTCACCGTAGGATTTAAAGTCAACCAATGGATGGATTGAGCTCAAAATTGCTAGTTAAACTCTTTGTTGTAGTCCTGTCAACATGAATGTAGGAATTTAAAATTAAATGTACAAAAAAATTATTAAAAATAAAAGACTGGATTGTTAACCAATTATTAAAAAATATTTACACATTTTAGATTGTCAAATTTCTTCTAATCATTAAATTAAATCAAAAAGTTTAAGTATCAAGTTTTAGTTCAATCTAAGCATTAATTGACTTTCAATCCTACGGTGAGTGAATTTTCTACTTTCTGTTGTAACTAGCTATCGAAGGGACTTATAAAAGAACAAGACCTTTCAAATTGACGGTAAAACTATACCTTCTATTATTATAGAATAAGTGTAAATTATAATTACATTGTTATGCATATTTAAAATTTTGAGTTTTGTAGTTTGCATTTCAAAGGTGCCTTGTCCCCTTAAGGGGGCATTCCAATGTGACGGTCTTGAAAAAACGATTTTTGTCTTTTTGCATTTTTACAAAACGGGGATCAGACCCATTCAAAATGCAAATTACTAGATTTCAAATTTAACATATATATAACCGTGTAGTTATAATTTACTAGTATTCTAATGATAGGAGATACAATAAGGAGTAGAAAATTCATTGACCGTCAAATTCAAAATCAACCAACGGATGGATAAAACTTAAAATTGTTAATTATACTCCTTAATATATTTTTTTTTAATTCAGTTTTTACACATTTTATAATGCCAAATTTCTTATGATTATGCAATTAAAAATCCGAACATTTATACTGCACATCGATTAATAAAAAATCAATTTTCAGGAAAATTGAGTTGAACTTTGGAACCTTCAAAAGTTACAGCATTCCAACGAATCTCCGTGTATCAAAAAAATGAAAGAGATATTTTTTTGCAGGGTGAAATCATCTACTAAATGCAAATTATTACACCGGCATTCAATTTATTGTGAAAATTTACTAAAATAACTAATCAAAGCTAAAAGTTATTGAAATCATTATTGCAATGCTGAAATAATGTACTCGAGCACTCAAACCATACCAGAAATACTCATTCTAATTACAGTATAATTTCATTGATATGTTAGGAGTTTACGAAGGTTCAAGTTGATGAACATTGATCAAACAATAATAATAATAATAAGATATGAATATTTAGAGCATATAATGATTTGTTCGATGAACTAATTCATGAGATCATTGTAAAAAATACATGAAGGCATATTTCATATGTCTATGAGCTATCGACACAAGGTTTTCCTATAAATCTTGAACATCTCATAATGTAAGTCACCATTATTACATCTACTAAATAGACAAATTAATCATTATTAATAATTATTTATTCACCTTCATTCATAAACTCCTATATACCAAGGTAGCATTTTATAGGTACGAGCTGAATATACGAGTAATAACTGTTTGATTTAATCATTAGATTATTGAATTAAAATAAAATGTAAAAATGTGAGACTTTTTCTATATATATATACTATTTAGTTTTTCCGTTTGTATACACCATCCGTCTTTCATAACAATTCATTTACATCTGATGAACTCATTTACTTAGCTTCGTGTTCTATTCATGTATATTTCTTCATAAAGGATTAATATAGGATAATGGAGTCTAATCGGAAGATTCTAGCGTTTATTTCTGAAATGTGATAATTGTTAAAGAAAAATGCCTGTAAAATGGAAGGTAATCGTATTTTGAAGAAACCTTTGTATCCTTTAACATTTTTTCACTTGATTTGATTTTATAAGAATTTGGAAGTACAGGGTACGTAACAAAGTGAGCAGACTTTTGATAGAGTATATTTTGACCGTTATTTATAAAACGTGGAATAGGCAAGTTCGTTTAAGAGTAGGATATATCCTAGATATTATAATCATAGGAATAAATCGAGAGCGTTTTCTCAACGAATACAGCCACAAGCAATGTATGGCAGAGGCAGAAGTTGGTAAAGAAGTTGCGTAGAAGGAGTTAAAGTAGCATATCCCAGTAGACTGAGCTGGCATTTGGGTCGGCTTGTATCACCGATTCTATACACACACACACATGCCCCCCGTCTATCTACCGAAGCTCGAAGCCTTGGAGACCATCGAGCGAAAGGAAGAGGAGAAGCGGGATGACACAGCCCAGAGAAAATGACAGGTACACGGTTTGGCCTCGCCGTCGTAAGGAGCCCCGAGCACTGATATCGCGGTCTCATATCTGAATCCGAGGCTCGCGCCTGAAGTCGATGTCTCTCGCTCCTCTCCTCGGGGGAACTAACTGATGCAGCCTCCGTCATCCGCCTGCCAATATGCCCGGCTGTCAACACACGCTGCATTCAATTATGAACTCGCCGTGCCTGTTTAATGACGCGGAAATCCAGGGACTGAAGAGAGAAAGAGACAGACAGAAGGAGCTATGCTGGAAATCCCTTGAGATCGTAATACTTGACCTTTTGCCTTATCGCACTGTCCCTGTCGCCGAGCTAGCGATAGGCGTTCGCTCTTTTTTCTTTCTCTTCTTTTCTTTTCAACTTGGCTCACTTCCGTTACGCATTTATTAGCATTGATTATAATATTTGGTTAGAAGCAAAGTTGTGTAGTTTATGAAACTCGTTTGGTTAAATCCCCATTACAAATATTCTTTGAACATGATATCTATTTCTACGACCCAATATTCTTCTCGTTCCAAGGATACTTTTCTACTGTTCTAAGATTCAGCCGTTATAAGAAAATGCGCATTTTTATTTCAATTATAATAGTAGCGTGAAATTGACATTTTATTTATTAATATCGATAAATAAAATTAGATTGAACAAAATATATGCAGCTTTCTGCATTAATGATATTAATATAAATGCAAGAAGACATAGCTACTGGTTTTCCATCTACGGACATGTCCGGGGAAGAAGAATAAATACATAAAGTACTCAAGCGCTATTAATATAAAAATATCATAAATTGCTTTCCAACGTCATTGCTATCTTCGGATACATATGCGGACTTTCACTATAAAGTCACCGCGGTGACGAATTTCCATGATCTTCATATACCTATATATATGCTAAAGTTGAGTGCACGCATCCTACTTAAAATCATTTAATGCTAAGTATTTTTCGCCAAGTAAAAAGACTCCTTGCTATACAGCGAAAAAGAGACTGCACGAATCCGAGTGCATGTATTTATACGTAGATACGCATCTCAACGAGCTATCTAGCCCCGTCAACGTGTCTCTCTATCGGCGGCACTACTGACAAGGCGCTCACGCGCATCAGCATATACACACATCGAAGGCCTTCAGATGAGATATAATATAAGCTCTGGGAACGACTGGCAGGTCCTTTACATCTCCGTGTCACGTGGATCACCTTCTGGCTCGATAGCTTTTCTGTCTTTCTCTTAAAAGAGAGAAAGACAAGTACAAGAGAAAAAATCGGCCAACTAATGAACGCTAGGGAAAAATGATTAACGTGAGAGAGAATAGGCGCCCCGGATGTCACGTCTCTCTCTCTCTTTCTCTCTCTGTCTCACTGAACGAGATTCATTCATTAAAAAGGAGAAACTGGATTCTCCACTATACATCCACACGCTACTCTGAATTATTTTCTGGCGTTAATGGCGCGATCGACAGAATCTTTGAGTCACTTTTTTTGAATAACCTGTTTCTCACTCTCTTCGTCGCTTTCGGGATGTATGTGAAATGTATACGAGTGTGTCTGTTGATACACGTCGAAGGCAAATGTGTTGAAGATTTTGCTCTTGTTACGAATTATTATTCAACGTGCGTTATTTAATCCTCGTGTATTATTTGCTCAAACAAATTTCCCTCTGATTATAGACTGCCCTCTCTGATAACGATCTCGCTAGACTCCCGGATCAGCCGAATGCTTACGGCATTATGTTTAATGTGCGAAGGGTGTCAGTGAAAATGTGCTTACGTAATATAGTTTCGTACTGTAACTGTACATTGTGACGTCATTGCGACAAGATTGCGTTTTCATTTATACATTCCAATCGACAGGTGGCACAGCGGGCCCTATATTCTCCTTTCATCGAATATTACGATACGTATAAAAGTATTTGCATTCCGGGATAATGATGAAAAATGAATGATTCGCTGAAATAGAAAAGCGTGAATTTTCAACGCTCTAAATAATTGTCCGTGCACCAGTAGCATGTATTATTTAGGCAACGAACGAAACGAAGGGCGGTTGTATATCACTCGTAATAAAGTTAGCATGTTAATTATGACAGGCTCGTTACGGGCACGTCGCGCGAGAGATATGAAGTGTTAATAAATGTACGCGCCAACGCGAGGGCTGTTGTACAGCGCGGCGGTGTGCAGCCGGTACCATCCTGTATAACTCTCCATTACTCACAAACTCCTATATATACCACGCGCAAACTTGCCGGTTAATTCGCGTTCGATCTTTTTTCACTCTCTTATATATTACATTATTTCAACTACACAAAAACTAGAACGTGCTAAAAACTATACTCGACAATCTAATCTTTTTAATGTAAAATTCTCGTTAATTGTGACGTCGTTGCATCGTTTTACTATAAACAGAAGAATTTATATGAAACTCGGAACATCGTCAACTGTACATACCTGTTCATGTCTCGATCGATACATTTCTTAGCTTACAAACGGCTACGTCATACAAACACACTTAACAACCGTCATTCAAAGTGAATGTAAGACACTTTTTCTTATGTAAAGCGCAGTTAAGAACCCAGCGTAGAAACAGCTACGCGAAACAATTTAAAGAATAAAACAGCTATACACGCGTGCCACAACTTTCATCTCAGTCGATCGAATTGTCATTCCGTGGGACAGGAAAGCAGCGCGTGGAAACACTTGCAAATTTAAAGATGCAGATAAAGCGATATCAGCGATCAGCATCGTTGTACAAGCATTCCACTGCCTATACATACCTACCTCTACCTATATAGTCAATTGCAGCCACTTACGCGTTATCGTTCATGCACCAGCGATAATTGTGCTTGAAATTATGCTGTGGAAGAAAAAAGATTTGAAACCTACAAAACGTTGCGCATGAAATCCGAGTCTTTATTTCCAGGATATCGTGCGATAGAAGAATGTTTTTTCGTACATACTCGAAGGCACTCGAAGGCACTCGAACCACCGAAAAAACAACAACGCCTCGTATTTCTCGTCGACGCTGCAGCTCAATACAATAGTATACTCGCGCTTTTTTTGAATACTCCCGTCTCGCACTCAATTATTAAGTAGTGCTTTTGGAATTATCGCGTTATCAACTCTGTCTGTTAATGTAAGGCTAATTACGCTTGTTCGATATTGATGCAGATAAGATCTTAAAGAATGCTTACCTTTACTTGCTGTGCCTGAAGAGAGAGAGAAGTCCGTCGGGGGTTGAAAAAGGGCGCGACTTTTCGCGGAGTCATCATACACCGGTTAACCACGCGCCAACTGCCCTGGTTAAAGCTAAGCTATTACGATGCAGCTTATTATATAACGCAATTATATTGATGTTTCAGAATTTTTTTCCAACAATGCAGGAAAGTGTAAATAGGTCAATTTGTTTTTATTCAGTTCAATCATTCGCGAGCACAAAGGCTTGTTCGATTAAAAAAAATGCATTATTTCATTGTCATAAATTGAAAACGATAGATTATATATACAAACTGCACTCTTTCTCACGCATGTGTACCAAAAACTCCTCTCTCTCTCTCTCTCTCTCTCTCTCTCTCTCTCTCTCTCTCTCTCAGCAGCCCCGCACACATGTTTGCAAATGTATTCGATTACCACGTTCTCCGTTTCGCTTCCCAACTCGCGTTCTGCAGTTGCATACAGACTCCTGCATCGCCCACCGAATAGGGAGAACTGCAGAATGTATATAATCACTATATACACATAGCACGCGTGAGTATAGTTGGAGCAGCGGTATAGTTGGAAACGGAGCAATCGAGCGGCGCGCACGAAATGATTGATGACTCCATTGTGCAGGCTGTGTGCTTCCCGCACCTACACACTGCACGTACATACACGCACACATACACACGCACACATAGGTTTCCGAGTATAAGCAAGTGCGTTTGTGAACGTATACGTAGGGAGCGAAAACGAGAAGCGAGCTGGACGCGCGCCATTGCCAAAATAGAGAGAATTACGGAAAATAGGAAAATCCTACAGAACAGTACGCGCGCGAGGAAGATCGATCGCCAGTGCGGCGGATAGAGAAAATGTTATATATCTAATGGAGATTAGAGGAGAACTCTGGAGATTAGCAGCTATGCTCTGAATGTAAGCTCGTAATGTACGCTCAAGGGGAGGAGGATATTAGATTTTGTTGATGAAAGTTGTGTTGTTTCGATGTTATTGTAAATTGTGCGAAGCAATGTTTCAAACGAGCCCAATACTTATATGCTCAAAATGATTAATTTGACTCTCGTTAGCTCCGTGGTTAGAGCATTTGCCTTTGATTCTCGACGTCGCGGGTTCAAGACACGTTCGCCTCTACCTTTCTTTCGAGCGACTCGCTGTCTCTTTAATCATCTATTATATTTATTTTATTGCGACGCTTATATTTGACAAACTGATGCAATGTTTCGTGAAAATTTCAAGCTCCTACGATATTAAATGAGGATATACTGTAGAATTGCAATTCATGAATGTCTACATTCGATCTGCAATCGAATCGCGTAGGTACTCTCTGGCTTTCAAAGTTTCGAGCTCGCACCGAGCGTTTAAAGTAAAAAAAATCGGCAGTAGTGTTTACGCTCGCCCAATCTTTAAACAAAGGAGAAAATAATCTCTTCGGCTGGATTTTCCACAGGTGGAGTGGTTATATACCTTTCGACACACAATGCAACGGCAATTATTGTGTGTGCGCGCGCAGGAGAACGTCACGTCTTAAACGATCCCACCGCAATGTCTTGTCACTCAAAGTCCGACTGCAGGAGCGTCCTATTCACGCCGAAAATCATCTATGTTTACCTTCTGGAAGTGCGCATAATAGGCCTCAGACCTATTGACTTTCGTTTCCACGGACTTCCTTTCCTTGTCGTTGACGACAATGAGCACGCCTCGCTGAAATGGAAAGAGACGAAAAACTTTCAGATTTTATTCCCTCGAGGAAGACTTGAAATTCGACTGGACCTGCTAGTGTGAATGTTCCTATGTATTTATAGGCACAGTGAAAAAAGTTACCTCAACTCAGTCTTGCGAATGTTCTCGAAAGATCGTACTCTTGTATTTCGTTGATGAGTCCTTCTATTTGGTATTTACTTGACATTATTGTAGTAATCATCTTGCGGATGTTCGCTATGCACAACTGTTCCTATATTTTATTTTAAGTGTTCGATGATAAAAAAGCAGCTTCGAGTGTACACTTTTGATTAGTCGAGATTTAAAAGCCCGTTAACGTCCGATTACATCCCTATCCGCTCACTCGACAATATCAGTACACGTGACTGGAAGCCAAATCGCATCTGACACTAAAAAGGTGCTAAATCCGACGCATATGCATATATATAAGCCAATATATATAAGCCAATATATATAAGCCAATATATATAAGCCAACTACCGTGTTTTGTCAAGTTATTAGCTATGCTAATACACGGAATCCGGCTTACAGCTGAAAAAGCAAAGCGGCGCGCACATTATGCAAAATGTTTACGTCAAAAATTCCGTCTTTCCCGTGTCGGCTATACCCATATATACACATATATCCACGAAGATCGAATAGCACAGATCTCTTCTCTTCTCCCAGCTCCTCAAGCTTCGAACGACACGGATCTCTCGTGAGCGAACGAGCCATGGGTGGTTCGCGTAGATATAAAAGAAGCTGAAGCACAGAGAGAAGCGGCTGGACGTGGCAGTTGCGGCTACGGCATGACAATGCAGGTCCTCATCCCACGTCAAAACTCAGCGTGGCGCCAAACGAGATTGACCAGCTTCAAGAGACAAGGCTAAAGAGAATGAGAAGGAGAGTGAGAGAGAGTGAGAGAGAAAGAGAGAGAGAGAGAGAGAATGAGAGAGTATAAGAAGGGACGATCGACTGGTCAGCCAATTGTTTAAGAGGATTACAACCCAGTCTAGTATGTGAGCTGTATACGTGATATCGGAGAATTTAACCGGGCTTTAGGTCAAGGATGAGCTCGAATTTGTCGAGATGATTGACGCAAGAGAACGAAAAGAGAGAGAGAGAGAGAGAGAGAGAGAGATGCTCCCGATGCGCGCGAAAGTCATTGGATTAGTGTAATTGCCCTTGTCAAAAGTCTATATCTTCGCGCGATTTAAAGACACATTGCCGTGAGTTATTCATCCGCATTGATTATATAATTAATTTGGACAAGAATTCATGTCATATGTACACATAGGCTCGATATTGAGAGATTCGTCAGGTTTGACAGCGGATATATACGACGCAGCTCGGATGACGGAACGATCAGTACGTTGAAAGTGCTAATTAATCCGTAAAAGGGTTTGTATAGTAACACGGCACACTCGACGTTATTGATTTCTTAGCATCTTACTAATGAAATGATTAATGGCGCTGCGTGCTGTAGCGCCCTGCGCACATGAGTATATCAATTTGTCGTCATCGAGCTCTTTTCTCGAGCTGTCATCGTTTTTCTACCGTTTGCAACCATTAGTCATGCGATCGCCGACTAGCTATAATTACTTATTATACGTCTCCGTACTATTCATATCAACGTTTCCTCGTACGTTTATGTAATATATATATATATATATATATATATATATATATATACATTACACATATTTACATATAATTATTCCTTCCTTTTTTCTCAGAGATCCCCGCATCTTTCCTATACGTATACCAGCCTAAAAACGTCCAGTCACTGGCTGGCTACGCGCGCATCGTGCGAGAATCGCGATGAAGAGACAGAGAGTAGAAAAAAGAATAAGCGATCGGTGAACAATCAAGCGCAGCGCGCTTCAACCGATCGAGATCAGACCGATCATGCGGAGGCCGCGGGTGGCGCCCACGATTACACACCATCAAATGAAGCCCTTCGAGAGAATATATATACGTATATATGTATAGTTTATAAACTCGTCCACTCCAAAAGTCTCACGGTGAGGAATGTGTCATCCTGTCAGTGAACTTACGGGCCATGTCTCTTTTACTTCTTCTTTGGAATCTTAGGTGAGTAACTATATATACAAGGCTGTACATATTATATATAAGTATAATATGCGCACAAACGTATTGGCTATTCAACTAAGTATACTAATGACTTGGAAAGAGAAAGAGAGGGAGAAACTTTATATCGGTGACTTTTTGGAAAAGTCGCAATTTAGTGGTAATAAGCAAGTTATGCTTGTTTAACAGACGAAGACAGAGAAAGAAATTCTTAACGAGTATAACGTAACTGTTTGTTACTTCATTTTAAATCGTGTGCGTAAATAGTCGCACCCTCCAGGAAAATCCCATGTATGCTTGTCATTTGTTGGTTATACGAGTGTTTCGGAATGCTTACCTTATGTTGTGTAATATGTATTAAGTGTATATAAGAAGTTCAACTGGTATATAGTGTGGAAGAATTCGTCAAGCGCAGTAAAGTGCATGGAAAATAAAACTATCGTTGATAATGCTGTTATAAGTATCTTGATAATATTACTACTTATTGCTCTAAATAATATGCACAATAGAATTTTCACGCAAAAAGACAATATACGGGCCACAAGGTGATCACCAATTAACATAGTTACAAAACCTTTCTTTCCAGTTTTCATCTCACATACCATTTGTCTTCATCACCAGCTCACTAACATCTTTATGAATATCACGAATACCTTTCACATCCGACTCAACGGTCGAAGCCCAACATAGTGATCCTATCATCGCGCGCGTATATATACAGAATTACAGCTTCACTTCGAGCCTTCGATCTCCTAACTCCCTCTTGCACAGACTCTCTGAGAATCTTATAACATATGTGCGCGAGTGTATATGTGTATTATATGTACTTTCGTAGATACGCATCACCCATCTGTGCAAAAACTTGTGCGAAAAATCTGTATCTCTATACCACACAGTATACTCTCCGTCTTATATCGATTTCAAATTCTCGAGATTTCAGATCTTGATTGAGCGATCGCCAGCTTTTCTAGTCTCTCAAGTGAGAAAGAGAAAGAAAGAGAGAGAGAGAGAGAGAGAGAGAGAGAGAGAGAGAGAGAGAGAGAGAGAAAGAGAGCGAGAGAAACTGTGAAAAGTCTTGTCTGTATTGGTGGCGCTCAACGCCCATCGGTAAAAGACAGCTCGTGTGGAGCAGCTGACTACCAAAATCCCCGTGACACACATCCTGACGTGCACAAGATAGATCTGCTCCAAGAAAGCGAACCAAAGGGACTTTGCATGCAGACCCTTATTTGCGTGGTTTACACGTATTATATATATATATAAAGTCTTCCCTTAAAGTCCCAGTGCTATTGCTGGCTCGGCTTTTTGACGACACCGGTATGATGAATTCGACGAGCGGGTATACAGTTGTCCGTTGAAGTGCGATGCCGTTGCAGTTTGTCTGACTGTACGCGCTGCCGTTTGGCGAACGGTTAAAATGTCACAAATTGGTCGCTCTTGTATCGGCGATGAAGATCTGGTTATGTGTGCGCTTCTACGGTTGCAACAGCTGCTCGAGAAGATAACATTTCGGATGGGAACTGTGCATGTGTTTTTACGCGTTACTATATACATACCATGTTACAAGATAGGCCGGTACGGAAACAACGGGTCAGTACTAAACCGACCTTGGTTCGATAACGAGAGCCACCCCGTCTGTGCAAAAATTTAAGCAACCTCGAAGGTTTTTTGGTTTTGTGGATAGGAATGTGCGCCATTATTTTATTGTCGTGGAGCCTTTTATAAAATACAAATGGATCGACCATTCTAAAATAAAGAATCAACAAAAAACAAAACTCCTGATTTTCTTTACAATTTTGTTTAATAACGTTTGGTCAATCAAATTTTTAATTAAGCGAAATACCATTAAATTAACAAATTCTGTTCTCCACCAGGTGTTTGTCTCAATATCTATAAACTATAAAATTTTTCAAAAAAACAATAAAAGTATAGAATTGATTAAAACTATTTCGATATGTTTCAGTACAATTTGTTAAAGATAGGGAATTTCAAGCGTATTTTTTAGGTAATTCTAAAACATTTTGATTCAAATAAAATCGGGTACGTTTGCAAAAGAAATAAATGCAATCAGAACATTTTTTGTTCATTAATATTGAATCTATAAGATCTTTATTATTGTAGAAGCACCCATGGGAATAAATACTGAACATTTATGCCCACAAATTGAATACGGAGTGATTTTTTGATGATTGGCACAATATTTGCGCCATACTGGCCTAATACATGTTAGTATTGGATCAGTACTGGACTGTTACTGCATCCTTATTATGCCGTAGTCTCAGTCGAATTATTATTATTTATTATATTGGTGCTGAAGCGCTTAGTTAATATTTACACAAAAATATGAGAGCACTCTGAGGTTTCTTTTACAAAGACTGTTTTATCGCGCATTGCTCGTGATTGCATCTGCATCTCTTTCGAATACCCGCAACAACAATATTCTGCGATAATATATGCTCTGAATATCTCTTTACCTCGGTATGATATTTAATATTTCTGATTTTTAATCTTCCAGACAAGGTTTTGTGATTGTTATATTGATCGCTATATTGTAATCAGATTCTACATATTTATAAGAAATTTTAATCCAAAAACTGATAACATTAGTATGCTATAATCAACAAAACTGCACATTCGTAGAACTCCGGTAAAAAAAATAATAATACCTTGCGTACTTGTATACAAAAACCGGCTCTTGTAGCCATTTCCTAATATGTATTCATTATAGTATATATATGAGAAGCACAGAAGCTAAAATCCAGTCAGAACTCTACGAAAGTCATTTCCTCATCTTTGGAATCGGTTGATGAACTCGTCAAACGTCGCCTTAAATTATAATAGACCACGGACACACGAGACGAACAACGTCGCGAGAAAATTAAAGGATCTTCGGCGAAAAATCGTTACATCCTCAGCAGTAGGACTACTCCTCCTCATCTCGAAAATCGCAGACTCTACTGTCGTCCGTATTACTCCCTTATTCAAAGAAAAGTTATAAGCTTCGATATTACTCTTGAAGTACACAGACAAACACTCGCGCGCGCACAAACACACACACATGCACATACACAGTTACACGTGTCAACTGCAGCGAGCCAGATAAAAGAAAAAGGAGGAAAATACATAAAATTCGCGCTCGACTCGCGCGATGATCCATCATGCTGACGCGATCGAGCCCGAGCCGATTGGCCGTGAGCACCGCCCCTCGAGCGCCAACTCTGGGTCACGTGAGCCTTTCACGATCCCGCCTACCGAAGCGCGGACTGCCCTCTAAGCATGTGCCAGGCGTTGGTGCAACCGAGACGGATAGAAGAAAGAGAGAGACGCAGAGAGAAATAAAGAGACAGCCAGGCCGGACTCGCTTACCTGCGTCACCTGCCCGCCAGTTCGCTTCGAGCAGTCGACTACGACGGTGTGACTCGAGAGCTCGACTTTCCGTATATTGTTATATCTCGTGCTTTGTGTGATAAGGTTCGTCGAGACGAACTGATGCTCCACGCGGATCAATTTACAGTGAATCGCCACATAGGAGATCGGTTTCAGTGACCGGCATCAAAACGACAGACTCGAAATGCCATGCGAGTTCGTTTAGTGAACATGAACTTGTACTGAGTCGTTGTATATATTGTACATCGCCTCGTATATCACATTATTTATTACGAAAGGTTAAAATCTACATTTTAAAATATAACCCTGTGTACGAATCTGATCGGCCAAACGGTTAATGCTTATCCGGCACGAGGATGATGATGATGGACATGGGCATGTACGGTACCTACGGCAAGCCTGACTCCTACCCGAACTACGGCTTCGCCGGCGGTCATCATCACCATCATCACCATCATCATCAGGCTTCCGTCGCTCACCATCACCACCAGACCGTTGGGCATGTATCTGTATCCTCGTCACCGGAACTTGCGAGCAATCACTACTACCCCCAGACACCAGCAATCACCCCATACTCATCCAGCAGTCAGAGCAGTTCCGAAAATTTCCTCACCGCGGCAATTGACTCGAACGCCGCGACGAGCAGCAGCACACCACCTCAGAGCTTCTACTCGGCCAGTGGCGCGCCTGTTCTCCACGAGGATGGCACTGCCATCATCTCCTCGGAGAACGGTCTGAGCTACACCAACCTTGACTACGCAAATGTCTCGTCCTCGTCGTCGTTCGCTTCCCACGCCAGTTGTCCCACGGATCATCACCAGAGTTACCAACAACCGCAGCAGCAACAACACGTCTACAGGCCGGAGGAGCAGCATCGACACCATCTGCACCACCAGGCGCTACAGCAACCTCAGCATCATCAATCTAGTCACGAATCGAGCGATTACCAGATCAGTCCGAGTTACCTCCACCAATTGCCAGAGGATACACTTCAACAGCAACATCAACAACAGCAGCACTATGCTCAGCCAACGGCTACTAGCAGCACCATCCGACAGGATGCTTATCCAGGTCAACAGCAACATTTCAAAGAAGAGGCTCCCGACCATGCGGTTTACCACGGTCTTCAGCCATCTCCCGTCCACGGGGTCCACTCTCATGGTCACATTCATCCCCAGCACCACCACCATCACCACCAACCTCATCACCACCAGACACAGCAAACTCACCATCAGCAGCAGCCGCAGCAGCAACAAGCGCCACCACAGCAACAACAGACTCAAGTGCCGACCTACAAGTGGATGCAAGTGAAGAGGAACGTGCCCAAACCAACCGGTGAGTACATTCCGAAGGTTTCTTATTATCCTTCGCACAGGCTGCCGAAGCTATATGCATCGAGCCCAAAGGCGGCGAGCGTGAAATTGCAAATGGATTTGTTCGGTTGCGCGACGGATCGGGTACGGCGCGCGAATTACGTCAAAAACTCGTTAAGTCGAGGTAAATTGTTAGAAGCCGGCGTGGGATAACCTGCAGAATCATTCAATCAGCTCGAGCTGATGAAATGTGGAAGAGAAACTCGGGAAGCGGCGATAGAAAGAAAACAACACGCCTGGGAAGCGCCAATCGAGCAGCAGAACTGCGATGGGAAGATTTGTTGCACTAGTTTCTTCGTTTGAATAACCGACGTGGCTTAATTGTAGATGCATTCGAGCAATGCATAATTTATCGACTTATACCAATATTTTTTTTGTTATTCATATTACCTTATCCTTATCATTATCGTTTCATAGTACGTTTATATACACCGCGCGTTATCCATGGATCAACGTAGGTAAAAATCTTTCGATATCCTTCAATGTCGATCAACACACGCATCCAAGACTCGATGATACGCATAATATGTTCTAGCAGCAGCTGTTTTTCTCGTGTAACATTTATATTATAATAGCATCAAGGCAAAATTCTTTTGCGCATAGTCGTAAAACCATCCGAACCTTGTGCCAGATTCACAAATTTCCTTAACTCACCCGCGTGCGCACGTACTCGTGCACCTATATATACCTCCGTCAAACGGCACAACAGATATAAGTAACTAGCTTCTCTCGAACGCTTACGCGGTTCGACGAAAGGGTGTTACAGAGACAGAGAGATAGATACGCGCGAAGCTTAGCTCTCGCGATTCGGAAAACGCACGCCGCGCGGTTGCGGCCATAAATCAAACGTGACAAGTGCTTGCCAACTCTCTATCTGTCAGGCATGAGCTCTATACGTGCCGAACGTTACAATCGCCGCGACGTTTTGCATGTATATTGCGCTTCTTCGATTTATCGTAACGATTTGCACAGCTGTAGAACCTCCGAGATTTCAAATTAGCTCCGAACTTATGCATATGTATACGTATGACGAGCTTTATCTTGGAGGAAAGTTCGAAAATCGCGTGTTACGCGCACCTCCAGTCGACAATATCAGCAACGAGCAATCGCGCACTATTGTCATTTCCTGTTCTACCATTAAGCTCACCTACCGATTGATCGGTCGATCTATCTTGCGAATACTTACTTCTCCGAAAAATCCTCTCCTCGATAAGCCGTCGGACGCCACAGCAACAACAGCAGCAATAGCACCAGCAGCTTGCCGATGATAAATAATATATACCGTATGCACGTGCGTATATATATATATATATATATAAGTACATGTAGATGAACGACTACAGGTAATAATTCAATGTTAATTAATGGTCTATGCGTACAATATAGGCGCTTATTCTATCGCGGAATATGATCTATCGCGCGAAGCTGATAGCTGGAACGAACGCCGGATTTGAAAGTACGAAATTTCTTATCTCACTTACCGTTCGAAAAAAAGCTCTCTCGGTTCGTATGTCCGATAATGAAATGCTGATCTGGCGATACAGCCTAGCCAGCAGACTTTTTTACGATAATCTAGCAGGTTATTAAAAATTTTAGCAAAGACATGGTATGACAGTCGAGTCGCTGTTGTCTCAATTAATATTGTGTATACTCGTTTAAAGTATATTTACTGCATGTATCGCTCTGCGAACCGTTGAAATGGTACTTGTTTCCGCTATGACAACTTGATTGAATAAAAAATTATTATGAAAAGAGATATATCAAATTGCTCTCTGCTCCGGTAAAGATTCGTCATCTGTTTCCTTGTTTAAAATATATAAATAAAACTGAGCACAATAATAAATTAACAAAAACTCGAAACTATCGCGCTTTGGGATCTAGCAAAAGTAGTACGCGCATAATCGCAAGAAATGTATAATAATCACGCGTAATCTACTGCCTCGATATCTTACATCTGAGATTTGAGTGCGAGACAAAAGTGACATTAACCCGAAGTTAATACACGTCACGTTCGTAAATGGAATGATTGGTCAGTATATACGTATATACATAGACAAAATCAATTAAATCTGCAGAAGGGTCGGTTATAAGCCCAGTCTCCCATAATACCGTATATATGTGTGAGCGTGTGAATTGAAGCCTTGTATCTTGAGAAATTCGTATACACTTGTACTAAAATTCCATAACAAAGCGCGCAAAATCATCGTGCTCCGTGATAAACTCAAGCGCGCATAATTCCACACGCATGCACTTACGCCTTGTCGGTGAAAATAAAAATTCTTTTTCGCAGATTATCCGGCTCACTCATGCGATCGACAGCAATAAAAAGCGCGCTTTATGTATACCGCTCGAATATACATGCGCAGATTACCCTTACAGCTCTCAATTTACTTAATAGCGTCGCGTTAACTGCGCCAATAGCCAAGCATAGGCCCGTATCAGTGCCGAGCACGCGCTTAAAAGCTCATTATAATCGAATTAATAAAGCGCCGTCGAGGGGATGATGATGACGGCTATATATAAGAATCGACGATCTCACGGGCGGTCTGTTCATTGCACTGTGGCATGCGAGCCCTACTTCAACGAGCCTCGAGCTTTTTCAACTTTACACGAGCTTTTCCACTCTCTTACCCTTCGCTCTATATATTTAGTATCGAACTTATCTCTTTTGTCAACTTGTTGCCCTCTCTTTTGCCGTATTTTCCTCAGGTCCTCTGAATTTAATCGTTTCGATGCTTTATCCGTAGCTTCACTTGTATAACCGATCTTTCGGATTAATTCTCGGAGAAATTTCATCCGATGGACAAATCCCATTAACCCAGATCAAAGAAAATAAAGCCATAAGCAACAACAAAAGCATCAGTACATGCAGGGCGTGGTTATCGCACGAGACGAAATTTTTCGTAAATTCTGGTTGGCCATACGACTCACAATAGATTCACCCCACCCTTAGCCCCCATCGATCCCCGTGAGCTTTGGGTCCAGAGAGAGAGGCTATCTCTCTCACTCGTCGCATTCTCTTTTCCCTCTACACAGTGTATACGTACACGCTAGCTTTTTCCTTCTCTCTCTCTCTCTCTCTCTCTCTCTCTCTCTCTCTCTCTCTCTCTCTCGCTCTCGCTCTTGCTCTTGGTCCACCCTTCACACGACGTCCTGTCAGCCCGAGAGCGGCCCGATCTATCATATGAAACTCGATTTCTTTTTCCCCAAGAACGAGTGTGTGTACGATGCTCAATGGCGACGTGCCTGTAATGCACGCACACACACACACGCACGTATACACGCGTTATACCAAGGGTGAACCGGATGTATGCTTGTCTTTCCTACTCTCAGGCTGACAAGTTCTTCTGAAATCAATACATTTTTCAAAGAGACTTTATAGGAGACGAAATTTACTTGTGAATTGTATGTATGTAGATATATATTAGATATATATATATATATATATATATATATATATATCTATATATATGTTTATATATATACTCAAGAAGGAAGGCGCGTCGAGCACAAGCGGAAGTAAATCGATAACTTTCGGTGTATATATATTGCATATGTAGTATTCAATGTACTTTATATTAAGAGATAGCTCGAGGAGGATATTCCATGAAATTAATTCAGGTGCAATTAATTGATCGGCATGTAATAATAAATTGTTGTGCGCGAGAGAGAAAGGAGATTTCTTCTTCTCTCTTTGGTAAACTTCTTCGAGTACAGTCTTAACGCGTGAATTATAACGTAATGACGTCAGCATTTCGCTCTCATAAATGCACCAGGAGCTTTACGAGCCTGTACAATCGCGATCGGCATATATAAGCAAATGCTCGCTGGTATGTTTGTGCCATTTCATCGGTTTTACGGGTCATTATAGACTTTGACCTGGAAAGGATTCTTAATTACCTGAATTTTAAAGTATTAGACTCGCGTAAATTAAGCTTTATTTCAGATACAGTTAGTTATGATTTAAAAAATGAGTAAGCGAATAAAATGAAAAAGAATGAACCGATATCGATCTATAATAAGTATCGAAATCAATTCGAATTTACGGCAAACTGACTTCAACTCTTATAGGTAATAATAGTGAAATTAAAATATTCCATTGCTAGTGATTCACACCACCCCCGGTGTTCTCAAACCCGCATACATACGCACATCCCTGACATGGCTCTCGCTCTCTCCCTCGTATTTGTCAAACTCAAGCTTCTATACGTGTACACAGAGCGAGAGAGAAAGAGAGAGAGAGAGAGGAGGAACAATCGTACGTAGACGCGAAAAGGAGAGCGAAGAAAAAAATAGAGAAATGTATATACCGCAGAATATAGTTCTGACCGCGTTGCATAGGGCGACGCGTGAGTGAGCGGCCGATATCTCGAGAGGGGATCAGAGGATCGCTCGCGTGTTTCGAACTACTGCCCCTTGACTCTCTCGCTCTTTCCTCGCTTCTATAGTGTGTACGTGCTCCCGCGTCTGTCTGTGTGTATGTAATATGGAAGGAACCGAGTTACCCCCCGCGAGCGAACAGACGGTATATATATATGTATATACGTTACATAGAGAGTACGTCCACCACGTGTCTCGTCGCGGCCGCGCGCATGCTGATTTTCATTTCCGCGGCACTTCAGCACACGGCTCGAGCGTCTCTACTCCACTCTCATTTCAACCTACAGCTGCTCCTCTCCCTCTCTCTCTCTCTCTCTCTCTCTATCTACGTTTATGTATATGTATACATATACGTTGGACGTACAAACGTATATACTCCTATATAACGCAAGCTTAGGATAATCGACGATGTTCGCCCGAAAAGTAGATAGTATTATAGGTATTATAGCAGCACCACGGACTCCAGCTTCATTGCGCGTACGATTATTTTCTCTCGACTGTTTACTTTTACAAAAAGTTGAGCGTCGAAGGTGAACAAATACACGAATGATATTTTTCAATTTTTCGCGCACGCGGTACCGCTTTTTCCCGATGTGTTGCAACTGGCATAAACGCGCTGTCCCACATCACTCTCGATATCTAATCATCGGATCAGTTTCAAATTTGTAAATCACACGCATTTCTTGCATCGTAAAACTGCCGCTACGCCTATACTCCACATAATATACCTATAGTGCATTCGCACATTATGCGCATACAAATTTATTATAAGCGATTATACTTTTTTTTTTTGCTACGTTACATTTCTACAAAAAGGAGAGCTTTTTATTTATGCGCAATCGTGGTTAACGTCGCAGAATCCGTTAATGACGATTAATAAAAGGAATTTGGTTTACCTTTTCTAGAATTTTACATTTACTTTTTCTTTATCGAATTCCTTCATCTGTTGTCTTATACTTATCGTACCCTTTTACTTCTTCACTTTCCCTCTCACACGCGCGCGCGCGCGCGCACACACACCCACACACACACAGACACACATACATTATACATACATAAGCTCTTGTATACAAGGGCCGCATCGCACTCAAAAATCTTCCCTAGATTTTTCGCCAACCCCGAAGCACGCGTGTACATGAATATATATAGGATACTCCCACGCGATATTCCTCGCACACGAGGGCTTTCTGACGTGATCCGCTCTTTTCTCGATATACATATACCGTGACTTGGAATATTACCTATCATAACACCATTATCTCGGCGGGACACTACTGATATACACTATATTATATATGTACGTATGAAAGGACAATAATGACGACTTAATAGTACGCGCGGCATTGAAATTACCCAAGAGCTCGAGATGGTATCGAGATATACCAGAATTCGCCGAGCTCGTTTTTAGTTCTTATATACATATTTTTTCTCCCGTTGTGTGTTGTTTCATTTCACCCGAGAATCGATCGCGAGAGGTTCTTATATGCGCTGGTTTATGAAGGTAATTCGGTAATAATACGGTTTCTCGCGATAGAAGTCTGTATTTTAGCATGGAAAGAATATTTTCTTCAAATTCATTAAAGACACAAGGGAGCTGAATGATAATGCTCTTAAATTAATGCTCTTCAATCGATTCTTGTAATATTTCATTATAGTTACACATAAACTTGTGTTTACACAAGAGTGTGGCTGAGAGATGTACATACATAAAAGAGAACAGAAATTACGATGCCTCGTAGGTTGAGGAATTTATACAATAAAAAAGATCTGCAGACGATAATCTAATAAGAATACATATTTTCTGTGGTTAACGAAGACGTACATAACAATACAAAGATTCCATGACAGTTTATTATATCTAAATTTTGAAAAGAATCGCTGTAATTCGCCGATACTTTGAAATAATTGCTTGCAATTTTTAGAGATATATATTGATATTTGTATATATATTTTATATATACAGATCTCAAAGAAGAAGAAAAAAGTAGAATTAAGGTCGACTGTGGATTTGCCGCTACCACTAGCGTTTACAACAGCGGCAACGGCAGCTTGTACAAGAGCGTGGAAATAATAATATCAAGCAGCGCCAGCGTACGAGATTTAATCGAAGACCTTCGAATGAACATGAACTGACTGACATGCACGCGGCGCGCGCGCGGCATGCGTGTACTGCCCTCTTCTATGTATATATATATATATATACATGAGAGAGAAAGAAACCTACATTTCGATCTTTTCCTCGTATACGCAAGGCATTTGCGACCATCAACGCCTAATTGACTTTGTAAACAGTGAGCCTTATATATTATATTATATACGTTAAGCATTAATTATATATATCGTTTAACGCGAGTCGACGCGAGCATCATCGCGGGTTTGTCAATAGCTGCATGCCATCATCATTTCTAATAAACTTAATGAAATATATATATATATAATAAGAAATATTATTTGTTTGTATTATCGGATAATATATATATAGCAAAGGTATCGGTTTCGCGGGGCCGCGTGCGTTCGAGAAAAAGGGCGCCGAAAGCCAATCCGTTGAGCACACAGTGGATCATCTGCCTCTTATGCGGCAACGACCCCTGTCGACGCGCATTATGCAATTCAAATATTATTCAAAGGCTAAAAGCCAGCAGATGATGTAAGAACCTCGACTGCTATAGTATATATATGGTATTATATACTAATAGTGTAGCGTAACCAAAAACTTACCTTTACCGCGAAAGAGAATTTTTTTATGGATATCTTAAATAGTTATTCAACTTTTGGATAATGGAAAACGATTGATTGTCGAACGTCTAAGAGCTTGGATAAATTCACCGTCCTGAGGTACGGATATTCAGCTCAATCGATTCTTCGAAAATAATGTATTTAAAAAAATGTAGTTTAAATGTAGAGCGACGGGTTCACAGGCGAAACCCGGAAGACCAGGTGTATTTGATTGCTATCGGATTTCAAGATGCGATCATACGGTCCGACGCAGTTCGTAAAAGATATGCTCAGTCGTTCATTTTTTTTATTGGCACTTTTGAGGTTCTCTTATGCATACAGAGATAGTCTGTATATATGCATAAGCTACGAAGATAGCTCTATATCGACTTACAATTGAATTAACAGAATCAACGCGGGAAAACGAAAGCAGACACAATAAAGTATATAATACATTAAAGTACACATAAATATATGTACCGCGCAAAAATTGGGCAAATAAAACCGTGTTATACCTGCCGAAGCGCATAGTAAATTCACATAGCACTGCGACTTTCCGATGTAAAAGGCGGGTCTGCGCGATTAGTTCAACGTTGGTTCTTGGTTAGCAGTCCGTAAGAGAAAAACGACGAATCGATATACTACTACTACGACTACTACGACTACTATACCTCTTGCATTACCCACACACGTCCTCGTTTCGCGTCGTTCGTGCAGTCGTCTGCGCATTCATTCGTTGAGCTTAATCTCAAATTAAATTCTTCCCGAATATCGTTCACAAAAAAAAATAAAAAAAAAAATAAAACTCATTACCAGTGTTGTAAATAAAAGTCCATACAAATTCTCGCTAGTATTTTCCAATCAGCATAAATATTCGCGTTACAGCGCGTAAAATACACTTCCAAAAAGACGTCTCGTCCTTCCTTATTTCTCTCTCTCTCTCTCTCTCTCTACTAAACTTTATGTATATACTTATATATACGGCGGTAAAAACTCACCTCTTCCCTGCTTAAGCTACTCTTTCGGGCGATTTTCATACGGAGATTGTGGTCGACGGTCGGAAATTATTTGTCGCGCTGACAAGTGGCCCCGACGAGCGAGCGATAGCGCTGAGTCAAGCCTGTGTACGGTGTATACATATATTTATATATACATAAATATATGCGATACATAGCTATATGTACTTGTACATATGTATATATATGACCTAACTGCAACTGCACGCGGCCACTAATTATCTTTCACATGCACCGCGAACTTCTCGGACGAAAAGAGTTGATTACGTCGTCAGCGAGAGGTATATGGAGAGGTATCTTTATTAAATTCCGACATTTCAAGATTCTCGCGAAAAGACGTGTTATATAGAAATACTCTTTGTTGGGTTATTGGGCGAATTAAAATGAATGAACGAAAGGCCGATCGGTCACTTATGCATTAGGTCTGTGAGTGTAAATAGATGTGTGTGTGTGTGCGCGCGCGCGAGACGAGCAATGAATCGAGGCGCTTCTTTCGCTCTCGGTAAATAATCGAGTTGGACAAGTTCTATTAAGCGGTAAAACGAGCAAAGGCGTTTTTTGCTGCTTCACGAGCTCGTTCATCAATTTAGTAGCTAACGCGCTCGAGAAAATGCAGAAACAACGAAGAGCTAGCTAAAGTCGCGAGAGTGAAAAGTGAATATACTGCGTACGTTATATACGTATACCCTTGGTTCTTTCACCTGGATATATATCCATGTATATCGCGTAAATATACTTTTAAGACTCGTTCGAAAGATAAATTTCCTCGAAAAACAAGACCGCGCTTATATTAAAATTTATGACACATTCGATAATTTCTCAAGTTTAAAATACGACGTGATCGGGTAGAGCGATTATTTAACGTTAGCTTATATGTTCGGTATATGTATTGCATTAAGCATTATATTATAAGCTTTGCATGTGTACAATGTAATATGTATAGAGACGTATTCTCTATACATATTCTCTTTGAAAAAAGCATTATACTTAACTAAAAAATACAAAAGATGAGAAGACGCGAGCTTCTCTTTCTCCCTTCTCCCTCGCCCGCCGTTCCATTAGGCAAATTGAGCTCCGCGCGCGCGCGCACATATCTTACGGAAGTGCTGCCTAATTTTCATAATGTCGTCCTCCTCGACAAATGCATTAAGCAACTCGATGAAGTGTGATCGAAGACCTCCGCTGTTTGAAAATCCAACGTAATGTCGTTAACGCTTTTAGTCCTGCAATTTTAATAATAATATTTATAAAACAACAAAGCTTTCGCGTAACGTTGTGCGTGGAAAGAAGCAGTACTGTAACCCTTTAAAAGGTCTGTAGATATGAGAAAGAGCAAATACGGGAATAAATGACATTTGCTCGATGTGGAACCAGCTGCAACGGATAGGTCAGCGCGCACGCCATCCGACGGCCAGAGACTTTAATCCTTACATATTGCACCGGTCAGTCGATTTTCACTGATTCTGTACGCTTCATATGTATCATCTGTATACGGGGCTTAGAGCATTCAACCCTTTTGGTCGAACGTTTAATGCAATAATTCTTTGTCATCTGCACAGATCGTTATACGGTGCCTCGATTTGCCCTCTTGCAAGATCCCCTTGTGAGAGTAGGATTGCGTTGAATCGAATTAACGTAGACTTTGGCATATGCACGCCTTTGTATATCTTACTCTGTAATTATCAATTGATTACGCAGAGTACAGAAATAGGCATGCGCGGGTTATCGTATAAGGAAGTGTATCGATTACCGTTTCGCGTAAATATGAAAAAAACATTAAACCATGTAATTAAGCTCGTCGGAGAAATCATTGAAATTTGTATTTCTATAGGAAAATATGTAAGCAATGTTTTCCTTCTGATTGCAGCACCAAAGTCGAGCGCGAGCGTAACCGGCGACTTCGGCAGTCCAGCGACGGCATCGGTCTCGAGCGCCGTCTATCCGAGTTCGATATCCAACAGTAGCTGCCTCGGAGGCAGCACGAATCCTGGAAGCCTCAGCCCAGCCGGTGGAATGTCCCTGTCGGTAGCAGCTGCCGCGGCGGGTATGTCCGCTGGTTTCAACAACACCGGCCGCACAAACTTCACAAACAAGCAGCTCACCGAACTCGAGAAAGAGTTTCACTTCAACAAGTACCTGACGCGCGCTCGTCGCATCGAAATAGCCTCGGCGCTGCAGCTGAACGAAACCCAGGTGAAGATCTGGTTCCAGAACCGGCGCATGAAGCAAAAGAAGCGAATGAAAGAAGGACTGATACCGGCGGGCGCCGCAACGACGAGCGACGGTCCACCGACGGGCAGCGCTAGAAGTACCAGCAACTCGCCGACCAGTTCGACGACGGGTCTCGACATGGCCATGGGTCTGCACACCTTTAACGGATCGGAGAGCAGCCGGGATCCGACGCCGCCGGCTCCAACCAAGGAATGACGCTACGACTTCGGCGGTTGCGCGTAAGGCGAGTCGCTTGTCGCAATGTTTTCAGCAACCAGAAGGCACGAGAATAATCCGAGCACAAGCTCGGCAATGAAATTCAAGCATCGCCAGGAGAAAAGTGAAAGCAATGATTATCGCCAGCTGTAACTACTTTCACTGATCGCTTCGGCTATACAAAAACGCGCTAATTACGTAATCTGCCAATGGAGTGACTATTCGTATAGACGTTTCAAATGTACAGTTATTATTAACCTGTTACGTGTACCATAACGAGTGAGGATAAAAAAAATCGAAAGTTTATGAAAACAGCGTTGCTATGATATAAACAAATTTGGACGTACACGAGTCCCTGTGCTGGCTCGCATCGTAATCGTTTACATTACGCATACGCGATACGTTCTAATAGCGATTCTCGATATTTTCATTTACCTTTTATGATTTCTCTTCTGTGCTCGCGGTATCTTACTTTGACAAAAAAAAAAAATAAAAGAAAAACTGATTCTTATGCCAGACAGTGCTAAACTATGTAAAAACCTAATGATTCTATGTGTAAATATGAATAGTATACGAAAATCGTTTTCGTCATCGGTGCGAATAAGCGCAAGTGGTTCCATCTGCATATATAGTATAATGGATATTATAAAATCCATAAATGTCATTCGTTGATGAATTATCGAATTTCATTTAATAATCGAATGAGAATTCTATTTCTTGTAACTGTAGACGATAATAACAATGAAATTAGGCGAAACAACCCTAAACCTATCGGACAGTACCTACCGGAATATGAAAAAGTCCAGCGCAGAAGACTGTCACTACGTATACGCATTGTTTGAAGAAAAAAATCGCGTTCTTTAATTTAATAAGCCCAACAATGATCGTATTCGTTGTTATCAACGTTCAACCAAAGAAAAAAAAATGATAATGAGCTAAGTATAGAATAGTATAAAATAAATGAATAAATGGGTAAAACGATTGCAAGCAAATCAACAACGTCAACTGAAATTACTTGATATTTTCATCTACGGAATATTAGGACATTTTAAAATCAAAATCAAACAAGCTAAACGTTCTTTTGTCCAGCTAAAGTAACGAAATATGGTTGCTGTATACGTGATTTCTATTACGCGATACTCTATGTGTATGTATTTATATGTAAATAGGAGCCTGTGCAAGTGTCAACCCTGAACACTTTCAATAATCACTAGAAGTCAAATTTCTCTAATCATTTCTGTAATGTCAGTTTGCAATGTTGTTCTTGTATAAATTTGAGAAATGAAAATTAGTCCGTGTAAGGGCTGTCGTTTGCTAAGCTTAATGAGAGCATGCATTTGCATAGAACTCATTCAGCAAGTAGATATATATTTCGTAATTAAGATTTACCAGAAGCTTCAGTCAGGAATTGAAAATATTCGCATGAGCCTCTGCACCTAAGAATTCCTATTATCGTAAATTATTGATATAGAATATAAATAAATACTTCATGTAAAAGTTATAGAAAAATAAAGTATTATTGCATTTAAAATTAGCGAATAACGACTACTCTTCCGAATCCTCTTTCCTTTCATCTTATGTAACATTAAGTATAGCTCGTCATTTTTTTAACCTTTTAAATGCCATTCATCACTCAGATTTATTTTTTTCTATCATCTTTTACATTTCATCGAGTGCATTCTTTTATATGCTGAATTAACCGGCCAACTTCTAAATAACGCATTTACCTCGATTTGAATCTCAGTCGGTAACTGAGAGAATGAATGTCAATGTGCAAGCGCAGGGTACTCCGTCGGTACGTAAGCGACATATTCGAATATGCGCACCAAGAAGTGTACTAACCTCGATTCGATCAATGAGTATTCTGTCTCTTCTCACTGCAGATAATATTAAAGATATGCAAACCATAATTCATTATGTAGTCGAGTCAAGTGTCAAGTAAACTTTCATAATGGCTGAGAAAGACAGTTTAGATAAATTATTAGTTTATCAGCAAGAGCTTCAATCGGAAGAAGAATGCTTAAAAAAAATCATTTCCCAGTTTAATGACCAAGTCCATGGACTCCAGGTTAGTACAAATTGTTTACTATTCAAATAGTATGCTACAGAATACACATACTTGAAATTTATATGAAATGTACACATTGATCGTATAGGTGGAACAGCTGCATATTCTTAATGCGATAAATAAAAATTCAAGTGATAAAATAACATCAAATCAAGCATCCTCCACTCAGCCTGTGAATCACACAAACACTAAGACAGAAATGGTTAATCTTGTGGAACAAGAATTAGATCTGACAATACCGAATTTCCAAAGCAGCGAAGAGGATGAAGATGAATTTGATTTTGAAGATTGAAGATTGAAGATTGATTTTTTATATTCAAATCAACATACTTTCAACTTCATTTTAACCATTTAGTTCTATTTAGTGTTTAGAGTATAATTTATCTTGGGACTATTATTATGGGGAAATTAAAAATAACACGTCTTAACACAAAACAATTATTATTCATTTTTCTTAACCTAAGTACTTGATAATCTATACACATTTTTCATTCAGGTGAACAACCAGTTTTCACTAAGAATAAGTTGTGTTTTCGTTTGTTTTTGGAATATTTACTCTAAAATTGTAATCCTATTAATGGTACAAATTTTACGATGAATAGCCTTGTTGAGTTGGACCAAGCTGTGCAGGATCATCAACAACCAGTGACGGGGGCTTAAATTGTTCTGCAGATAATCTTGTGAAAAGAATGCCTACTCCTTCAATCAGTGCCAATAAAACTCCTCCTATAATAGCACTTCCAGTCATTGCTGGTAAACCATTCCTCGCTGCTAAAATTCCTCCAGTTGCTGCACCACTGATTATCGAATTCCATGGATCTTCCTTTTTCCTGAAGTGAACAAGTGTGCAGTCGATAGTTGAGAATACACCACCCCAAATAGCAAAATTTCCAGCAACTATTGGTGAACGTTGTTTAATAGCCATTAAGCTTCCAGTAAACCTCTTGCTTAAACCACTTGGTGCATTTCGAAAACCTTTGACACTTTGAAAGACACCACCACCTATTAAACCCATGGTAAATGCTCCTCCACAATCGTCAACTATTCTCCAAGGACATGGTTCCCTTGCATATTCTTCCATATTTGTTATCTATGGCAAAACAAATGAAGTTAGACAAATATTTGAAAAAATTAAATAATCAAAATTATTGATTAAATAAACTAAATAAAAATCATTTCGAACAGGGTGCAATTTTGAAAGATTATAAATACTCCATAACCAAAAAGAACATTTATTAACTTTCTCGTACGTTGTATTGAATACAAACGGGTATCTTACCAGTTATTATTAACATACTAAATATTAACAAATGGTGCAACGAATTGCTTAAAAATGCATGCCTAGTTAAATCAAATTCAGTATCGAGAAAGTAACGTAATGTGAGGTTAGGATGACGAAACAACATAAAATAAATATTAACACTGTCGATTTAATATCGATTATTTTTCAACTTTGGTCACTGAATACATATACACAATAATTATATTGTCACTTTGATTACTGAATATTTACCTAAAAATCAAAATTATAACTATCTTCCTCGCCGAATGTAATTCGTAATCTACAGTCCACAATGTCAGTATTAGACACACGATAAAGGACTACACTAGTCAACCGAGAATTTTTTTCTTTTTCAAACCTCTATTCAAATCATGTTCTTAAACAAAACTCATTTTTACGTTTCAAAAATTATTTAGGAATATTTACGTAGCTTTTCATGAAGAATCCAATAGTCAAAAATCGTAAATAAATACCGGTCGATTATTTATAAAAGTTTTTGTTTTTTTACGTAAGACCAGAGTTGGTAATACCAGTTGGTAATACACATTGAGCACGTGTGCATTGACTGCAAATCGGCGCGCAATTTAAATTTACCGGGCCATCAATTACTTTTGTTTAACCAATTGCTACTCATGTTTCTTTTATATCAAGAACCTTGATAATGGAAATCAATGCTTTTTTATAATCGTGTAATTTATTGAAAAAAAAAACAACAGAAAATGAAAAGTCGTAAATAAGAAATTGTAAACAGCTGATTATTATGTATAAGCGTATATGGCCGACGGTAGACGCAAATGTTCAAAAATAGACTGACCGGAGGGATCCAAAAATAAATGTATTTCTTGTTAGTTTAGAGCACGCCTTCATCTGTTCGTAAAGGAACGTCAGTATTCTTCAATTCTACTCGAGATTTCGTCTCTATTTTTCTCTACTACTAATTAACAAAGTAAATAAAACTATCCATTACACTGAATTAAATTATTTATTAATCATCGTATTGTCTATAAATACCTCTACGGATATATATATATATATAGTCAGTTTAAAAATATAACTTTTATCGCTTATAGTTGAAAAAACACGCGAGAGTGTATAGTGTAGAACCGCTTGTGCCAAACTTCCAATATAATATAAATAATATACTATTTTGTTAGTTACACAGATTTTTAACCAAAAAGCTGAAAGTTACATTTAATCGAACTAAAGAATGTCGGAACTTCAGGCGAATTCCTGCAACGAAATCTCTCTTGAAGCAAAAGAAGCTTCACTCCAAGAAAATGCAGTATCTGAAGTTATTTGTCAACGAATCTCTCTGGAAGAACTTGCCGAGGGTATAGTTTGCCACACTGAGAGAGGAGCTGGCGGCGATGGGTTAAAAACCGAAAAGGTATATAACTGTTCGATTTCGACTATGAGTATTTATTTAAAGGAGGAGAAGCAAAGAAAAAATTAATAAAATATTAATTATTCGTAATAATTTCAATAAAGAGAACTGAATAATTTCAGTCATTCATTTTATGACAAAGATCATTCGAGAAAATGAGTTCGAAATTTCGTTTAGTTCTTGTATAGATAGCCTTTTGCTTTTCAGGATAATAACACGATTTTAAAGGAGACAGGTGAAACCGACAAAAAGAATGCAAAGACAGTACTACAGTTGCAAGAGGAAGTACATGTAAGTATAGAGGGCTAAATGTTCGCGTAGAGAAACAAGTCTGTAGCGAAAAATGGGAATTTCAAAAACTCTTCAAAATCTTGTTCCAGAAACGAAACCAAGAATGCGAAGACTTTCGTAAAAAGCTCGCGGAAGCCGAGCACAAAATCGCTGCATTGCAGTCTGCTGCTCAACCGGCATGCTATAATCTAAGCAACGGTTCGTCAATCTCTGCCGAAGAAGGTACTTTGCGTCGAGAGCTCGAAGATCTGAGATCCAATCTGGCCCAAACGAAGCTCGTCCTCGGCGACCGTGAGCGCCGCGTCGCTAATCAGGAGAACCAAATCTCCGCACTGAGCAAGCAGGTCAGCTCGCTGAAGGAGGTCGTTGCCATTACCAAAGACATGCTCAACATTCGCAATATGGAGGTGAAGCACTTGCAGGAGGATGTTGACAAGATGGAAAGCAAAATTACGGCTGAAAGGGAGAGACACAACGCGATGCTGAACAAGATGGATGCGGCGGTCAGGCTGAACGCCGATCTGAAGAAGGAGTACCAGACGCAGTTGCAGCTTTTCCAGGACCTGAGAGGCAAATACGAGGAAAAAGTCACCTTGCTCAGCGAAGAGAACAAGGCTTTAGAGACAGCGGTACAAGCCCAGCCGGCCCAATGACTAGTCTACCGGCTTTACAAGTCTGCCAAGAGAGACCCATGAATCGCCGTCGAACTTGCTGCGCTTCATTCGATCTGTGCGGGAGAAAGATATCTCCTCTTTTACGTACGCACTAGTGTTTCATTATTTCATTGTGATTCATGACCAGGGCTTTTTCGCTGCGAGAATCCTCGGCTTTTTCAAATTTTTATACTTATTTATGTCCTATTTTATGACATTATCAGTAGTATTATATTTCAAGCTGACTTCTTCTATACTTTCTATATTAAATTAACGGCTTATATATTAAACTGCTCTCGAAAACGCCGCTAGATTAGTATGAACAACGACTTATTCGTAATGTATTTTATTTTAAAATTACCAGTACAAAACGTTTAACTCTCTAATAACATCAATTACATACGAGTTCAATTACTAAGTAATTTATATTTATTATTTAAGCTAACATTTTTTCTACAAGTATATAAAAATTAACAATTTAATAATGTAAGAATTCTTCTATGTTCTCAAATATTATGTATTTTTCAAAGAGTTCAGTAGGTGTGAAATTAAATAAATATTGCTTGTATTTAAAAAAAAGAGTACTCTATAGGTCATCCCGTTTACACCGGAATTTCTTGCATACCTTGATGCGCAAACATCGCGACTTCGCCGCACATTTTCAGCTTAAGTTTAGAACAAGTTCTACGGCAACAAACATTCGAACCCAAAACTATCCCTCTTACCGCCTTGCATCGCTTCGCGTTTTGCATTTAAGGCACGGTCGTTAACGCTCGCGCTACGCGCTCCCATACTACGTGATTGTTTAGTACAATTATTCCATTCTGTAATAATAATTGTAAATAAAATTTCTTTTTTGTTTCATAGAAGATTAAGATAAATGACAACAACAAAAAATATACAATGTATTGAATATTGATGATAAAAAAACAAATATTACACATTTTGTTGTTATTTAAATTGAAAAAAAGTTGTATGTTTTAATAATCTACAACTTTTCTATTTAACTTTTTTATGTAATATGATTAGAATTTTATTAATAAAAAAAGATCGTTTTTCAATCAATTTCAATGTTTCAATAAAATCGCAATTCGTTTATATGTATTCCATCGGGATAAATTTCAATAGGTCATGATATTAGGATGAGGGTAATGAACCAAACAAATTTTTTTTTGATCGATTGTAATCTTATTTAGATAATCGGGATACAACAAAAATTTGTTTATATAATGTGGGAAAAATGTGAAAAATTTTTACCATTTTTTTGTGTTTACGAGGGAACAACTACGTAAAATTTCAACTTGATTCAATGATAATTGTAGATACATGGTTTTGCTATGATAAACTTATAAAGTTCTCCGGTATAATGGTTGTGTATAAATATTATTACTAAAAATATTAAATTGACAACAAAATTTTACACAATAAAAATCTTAAACATCATTCAAAGCATGAATGAGATTTTTCGGAAGGTTTTAATGATTTTGGAAATTGTGAAAAAAGTATTTACCGGAAAACTTGAGAAAAAATTTATCCACATTTCTGGGATGATTTTAAACACTTTTCAATCTATCAAAATTTTTTGTTATGCGTATCATTTATGAGTTCAAAATTGCAAAAACATTATAAAACCTTTAATTAGTGCCTCTTCGATATAAACGCGTGATAATCGAGATAAGGTACGGAAGAGACCTTTTAAAATTAGTCGAAATTTATTTTGGCTGTCGTTAGTTCAAAAGTAGTGTTTTTATACTGATGCTAATTTTTATAAAAAGTTTCATACGTTTTTTAGTAACCTAACCTACTTTTAAATAAAATTCGTAAGAGTTCATAGTTCATAGAATTAGCCAAATAATACGCCTGAATGTTTTGTTTTGATAATACCAATTTTAAATTTCATTATTGATTTTAATAATTATTAATTTTATATTATTTATGACGGTCGCCCGTCATAAGCCAGCGGGGCTCGCTAGCCCTATAGTCCAGTCACTATACGTTTTTTTTTTGGAACAATCTGCCACCACTGAGATTTTTGCGCGAAGTTGTTCGGAAGCATGTAAGGATATAAAATACCATAAATGAAACAGCTAAAAAGTTGGGAAAATTGTTTAAACAACGGTGTAATGTTATGAAAACACGGTTTTTTAACTTTTGCGGAAAAACTATTAGTGCTAGCGAAAAAAAGTTTAGACAAAAAATATAGATATTTTCAAAACCTATAAAATGAGCTATGTTATGTCAAATTCCAATAATTAGTTTAAAAGCAAAGCGGCGTGAAAGCCGGATATTGGCCATTTTTACAATTGTCAAAACTAATGTAATTTTTGTCGTAGATGATTGTAACAAAGCACTTTTTAAAGGTATCCATGCTTGGAATAGCTGGTTAAAATTTTAACTTTAAATGTTTATTAGTTTGCTGTCAAATCTATTTGTTATGTAAAAAGATGGTCTCGTAGACATTAATTTTCCCAGCTCACAGCTACGGTACAGTCTCAATTAGGTATTTTAATCCTTAAGAGTTGTATTTTTATGTACAATTATGAACAAAATCTATTTAACAATTATATTTGTTTAAAACAGGCACTCAAGTTTAGGTGGGAAAAATTTACATGTTTAATAGATTTTCAACCTGAAATACTAAGAATATGAAGTCCCAAGGTAAGTAGATTAACTAATGGAATCTTTATAAACATTTATCGATAAAAAATATTAGTCTAAGTTAATTAGAAATATAAATAAATTTTTTTTTAACAAGCTGTTGTGACAGCAGTTATTAATATTAAGAGCTGATACTTTAGTATAGTATCAACAAAGAGTTAATGTTTAATGTTATGCATATAAATAAGTATTAATTTTATTATTTAATGGTGAAATTTTAGATGGCGGCGATGTGTATGGTTTCTCGAAGCAAAATTAAAGCAAAGAAGTGGGGATGCGCATGCGCGCTGCCCACTATGAAGACGCACTAAAATCTATTGAGGTATTTTCAATCTACCAAGCAAGAAAAAATAGCAATATCTTGGCTAATTATAAAGATATTTTGATCATTTTTTTTTAATTTAGGGTAGCTTAAAAAGTTATGCGCACCTACGCGATAATTGTAACAACTTTTTAATAATGTCAAACTGAAAATATAAACTTCTTTTTTAATTAGCATGATATGATATTCATTTCAAATCACTTGATATGATTTACTATGTTTTGATATTTCTATATAAATGTTTAATTAATAGGCGATTAAGTACTTTATTGATAAATATAAAATGATGCTACTCTCATTAATACGTACGCCCCTTTTGTACACCGCCCTTGATTAGACATAACTTAAACGATTTTGTTTTAATTTTTTCTAGTATTTAATTAGTATAAGCATAATAATAAACAGATTGTCTCGGCTTTTCTCTCTATTTCGTGAGTTTTTATGCCGAGGCAGTTTTAACTTTCGCGTAAGTTGTGTTTGTTTTATTTATACCTAATTAACTTAGCAGCGCGCACCAGTTTCCTCAAATCTTTTTTATTTTCTTTATTTTTAAATATTGTCGTTACTTTCAAATTCGTTCAAAGGTAATTTCAACAGACCGCCTGTCATAAATGGGTTTATGGTAGGGTTAGCTTTCTCAATGAAAAAAATGGAAGATAAAAGAGACTTCGTTATGCTTTGTGGGTGGGCAGGAATTTTCTTTTACTCTTGATTTGAATGTTATTACAATTATTAATTTGTAATAAGATTTTGAAACATTGCTTGGTACTAACATTAGTATTACAAACGATGTTTGTGTTTAAATATAAAAGGTGCGAACGCGAACTTTAGTTAATGCACCCCCACTAGACTATAGCACCGCAGGTCATTCGGAAGAAATCTGAAAATTTATTGCACTAGTACAACCTCGCGATTTGATGAACGTTCGACAGCCGTTTAAAAAATTTGGTACCTGAACATAAATGGATTTTGAATCCTCTTCGCTCACTGCAACTGTCAGTCAACGTTTTGATAATTCTGTTTGTTGACGTTTAGACACGCGCAAGAATGGTAGCATACTTACCAATTTTACATTAAAGAGCACATTTTTTAATTGCGAAATGTCAATTAGCCGAGCAATACCGAAATCAGTCTCATAGGATATGTTAAAAGATTATTGCAGGTTCAAAGCTACCATCTGTGCGAGAAGTTTTACAGTATTGTTATTACTATAAAAAAAAAATTATGATGAAACTGAACGAAGTGTAGCAACAATTGTTATTATGTAAGTAGAAATTTTTTGGGAAGCAGCAGGCATTCCCATAAGACAAGACAAGAACTCCATTTGGCAATTCTTAAAATTATTAAATGAATACAAGGCAGTGATGAAACATAGGAAGAGAGAAATTTCTTGTCAAAAATTGACAACTTATTTGATATTGCACACAGAATTGCTGAAGATTTAAAGGATAAAGATATTTTGGAATTTTTGAAAGCTCAACGGGACAATAGATCTGGAAGCTTAAAAAATATCGTCAATACATTTTTTCAACTGAAAAATCTGAAATAGGTAAGTCATTTTAATACTATAATATATGATACTTATAAAATATTACTTTGTTATGGATCTAGATGTTCCGAGAAAATAGTAGTTTTCTATCTGCTGAATTTTAAACATTGTCAATACGTCAAACTAAATTCTAATATATTCTCTGGTAAACGTTGAGAATTTTTTTTTATTGAATATTTTCATAATAACATCATTCTTAATAAGAACATTCTAATTAAGATTACTCTGAATTAAAATATATAAATATTTGACATTTATGATTTTTTTTCTTAAAATAAATGAACAAAAATGTCTAAAAAGCGACAATAATAAAAACTTTAAGTAAAAAAAAAGACGATAAGTCAAACCTAACAATCAGGGTAATTTCATCCTATACCTATCATAGATATTTGTATTGTTCCATCAAAAAATAGTTTGTTTTGCTACGCGTTGAGATTCAAACTTTCTCTACGATTTTCGAATGTTAAAAAACACCTGTCGCCCTAACATATATATATATATTGACGAATTTACCGACGATATACCATTAAGTCTAAAGGAGTTAAAGGATCTCATACTGCCCAGAAACGAGCTGACCGGCCTCAAGACCGCTTGGTTAAGGAGACGCCGAAACTTCTCGAGCTCAATCTAGCCTTCAACCGTCTGTTATAAGCTATCGAAGTCGATTTCCTAATGCTGGTACCAGCCTTAATCAGCATGGATCTGCACGGTAACGAGCTGGCCTCGATAACCGACAATTTTGTGAATCAACTGCACGCGATCGTTCGTCGGATCAACATCTTCAACAATCCATTGAACTACAAGCAGTCACTGGAACTGGTTGAGTGGAGCAGGAGCACGGATGAGGAATGAATCTGTCTGGACAACAAGAACATCGCCGACAAGACCAATGACTCACTCGATGAGTGTGTTGAGAACCAAATGAACCTTGAGGTTGATCTTTAGCGAAGAATACGGTTGCCGGTAAGACCATCGATTCAGTCACTAGCACAGCTACTATCAAAGTTGCGTCTACTGCGAGCAGTAAGCTTTGAGTGGAAACTCAGATACAGTTTATTCACTGCTAGAGCACAACTTCTCCTTCTTTCTTACAAATGAACTGATTGAACATTTTTTCTGCAATTATTCAATTGCAGACGATTCTCAAGTTTATGTAACGACATTATTTAAGCCAATAAAGCACGTGATTTATAAATAATGATTTACATTTTTACTTTAATATATATTCTAACGTTCAATTTTTCTCTTCTGCATATACATACGTCCTTATTATACACTATTTCTACACCTCGACGTGCATGTAATCGGATCTTAATACATGCATACAGTTGTATAACATATTAATATAAATCATTCGTGAGTTCGATTAAAACTTTCACCAACAAAATTAATGAAATTCACGTATGCGTGAAAATACATAAATTCAATAAGTAGTATATAAATCGAGAAACTTCATAAATATCACTAAATTAAATAATAAGTTTCAAGCGCGAAAGTTGCTTAAATTAACTAATTACGTGAAAGTGACTGTCGATCGAAATGTTATAATTCTAAATTTGCATCACTAGTATTCGATAATGAAGCTGTAAGAAGCATTGAAATTGATATAAAACGGATTGAACACCCCAAGTGCCGATAGTTGCTAGCAAATCGCTACACGCCTACCACAGCGACTGATTTACATTTTACCGTTATTCTAAAAACAAATAATGAAATATACATATTTATATAGACTTTTACTCACGATTTTGATCATTTGCGCGTCTGTCATCTTAGCTAGCCGAAATCGGCACAGACCCGATAACGAGAATCCAATGCAATTGGTACATTTTATTTATATTCAGTTATACATAATGACTTACACAATTTTATTTCAATAAATATTTTCTTCTAGCGTCCCAGCTCACCAGTGTCACTTCGCCCTAACCGCCCTGTAAGTGAATTTTCAATTTTTTTATCGAACCCTGTGAAATCAATGAAAATTATTAGAAGTGAGAAAGAATTTACCAGTATTGATTAAAATGCATTAAATTACGTATATTTATTTCTTTTAGCGTCAGAAACGAGCAACAAGAATGGACTCATTCTTTGCTTCTGAAAGTTTACAGAATAAATTTGCCTATATTAGTAAATTCCATAATTTTTAAAATTTCATCAAACAAAAAGTAATACTATTTATAATATTTTGTCATAATTTTTTCATGAATTATCTTAGGTTGACAATTATTAATACATGTGCAATACTACTAAAATAAAAATAATTCTGCAAAACTATTTGAATTATACCAGTTAGAAAACAAAAAATATAAGAAGAATCTATGTTTTGAAGGAGCCTCAAACGGTGATGGCTACATGTCACGTGAAAATTTCAGCAAAGCCCAACGGTCAAAAAGAACGTCAACCTATACAAAAACCTGTCGAACAAGAAATGCCTGGTTTGCCAACAATCTCACCCCGTAAGTTCAGAATAGCAAATAATATTTATGCATAGATTCCTTACATAATAAATAATTCATGTTTTTATCATTTTCTTTGCAGCGCAAAAAAAGAAAAAGTTTACGTTGCAGAATTCAAAATTTTTGCACAGAATTTTCCTAAAAGCATAATAAATTGTATACTTAAATTAGTTATTAACTAATTAATCATTGACAAATATGTTGTAAATAAATTTTCTGTAAAATCTAGAAGAATAATTTTTAAATAATACAACTGTGTTACTGAATACTAAAATAGTGTTTAATTAAATGAACTTAGTTTTAATTACTTCATTCATGCCATGTGTAGTAGTCCTATAATTCACGCACAATATATTCATTTAACACACGTAACTTTGTTATTTTTATTTAAAAATCTAACTTGTTTTTCACGCATTGGTCATTTTTATTTCAACCAATATAAAGTATCCTTTCTTTTTGAAAAATTAAATTAGCTTATATAATATAATTCAGCACAGCCAGGTACCCCGCTAATACATGATCATTTTTACATACATAGTCATACGGCATATCGTTAACAATATAAGAATACTGCAGTTAAATATTTTTCACCCAGTGAGTCAGTTTCTTCTTTAAAAATATCTACTCATATATGTTTCCGTGGTGTAGTGGTTATCACATCCGCCTAACACGCGGAAGGTCCCCGGTTCGATCCCGGGCGGAAACATTATTTTTTGCTTCAATTACAAATTCATAAATATTTATTATAAAAAATACTATAATTTTTTTAATCCTTTTATTTAACTTATCTGTGAAAGTTTTTATTAGATTACTAACTGTAAATAATAAAACGATTGTACTGTTGATTCTTTCTTACTTTGTTATTTTAATTATAGTTTGCAATTGAACAATCTAATTATCTATTAATAATCTATTAATCTAAAGCCACAATAACCGGTGCTTCATCGTCTTCTTCTTCTTGCAAGTCTTTAAAATCCCATAAAAACTTTTTTGTAAGTCTATCTCTTATCCTAAGAGCTAATGATTTCAATCTATCATCTACATTTGTATTTGATTCAATGTTTGCAAATAATTTTCTTAAATTATGATAAACAAAATTATTACTAGCCACTATATCACAAAGCACTTCTTCTGGAACATGAGAAAGTTGGATTTCTAGTACATTTAGAAATTCAGAGAATACAGCTCTCCGATTGGGTATCAATGAATCTGCTTTACAAACCAGAGAGACAAGCCCTTTCCAATGTTCAAATGCTTCTAAGCTTTGACCAGCCAAGAAACACACAAATGATAACTGTAATTCACCAATAATTTCCATTGGACTAAAAAAATTAATGGTTTCATCATTTGTTCATAATAGTAAAGTCATTTTATATTGTACTTACTCTTTTAATTTATTCAGAAGTAAATCTAGTGCATAACTGGTATCTAATGAATGCCTTGTAATTTCTGCTGGAGTGGCATCATCTGGATAAAACTTTTGAGGTAGTTCAGAGAGCCTAAGTTCTGTTCCTGGTTTAGGTTTCAGATCTGGTAACAATTCTTGTTCTTTTTCTTCGACTGTAAGAGCGCCTCTTTTCCTTTTACGACTTTCACTTCCTCTTGGTCTTGAAGCATCATCAAAATTAACAAGCTCTAATGCAGAACGAACAAATCTAAAAAAATTATTTTAATGCAGTACAGTTTACAAATAAAAAATTAACATTAACTTACCCACACTCTGGAGTACATCTTTCTATAACCGAATCATCTATTTTACTTGTAAGTTCTTTCCATTGGTTCCATGTATCATAAGGATATGGTCCTAAATATCGATCTAGGTCTTTTAAATTATCTTTTAGTCTTTGAACAGTTACTTCAGAAACAGCTATAGAATTATGTATGGGATAATAAATCTTACAATTTTCAAAACATACATAAGAGAAAGATAGTATTTATGCATATAAATTACATACAATCAGAGCTCAGATCTTCCAAACTTTTATCCCACTGCTTTGCAAGAAAATCGCGACTTTTAAAATTATGAAAAAAACCAACTCTTGGTGCTGACTCTCCAAATTCATCAGTTGCGCTACAATTATTTTAAAATCATATGTAATTGTTATTTTGCATTTATATTATTAATTTGCAAACCTAAAAAAATTTAAATTGACAACCTGTAGTGAATAAAATGAAAACCAGGAGGAATCATTTTAATCCCCTTGAAATTTTCTTCACTCTGCCAAGATTTAATATCGATACCAATATCCGTTCCAGTTGGTACATCAAGAAAAACTAAGGTTCCACCTTCAAACAATAGATGTTTGGCAAGTTCTTGATCCATATTTAAACTAAACTAAAATCATCCGATTTTTAAATATATAATTGATATAAAAAGAGATGTATATATGTATATTAAATTAAAAATCAGAATCAGTAGTATAAATTAAATAGTGTAAATATATATTTTTTAGTTTTTATGGCATTTAACAACTTTTCGAAATCATACACTCTATATTTTACTATTAATTAATTAGATTCAAATTAGTAGATTCGTAGAGAATCTATACTCTGAAACCTACATTTTTTAGGTTAGGCGTTAGCGAAGCATTAGAGATGAGGAGAGAGATCGCCGATGACATAGGGGAAAAAGCGTTCAGACGAAAATTAAGCCGTATGCTACCGCCTCTTGCGGTTTTTCGCCCGAACTATACGCATCTAGATCGAGACAGTGCAGGAGAAGAACGGGGCGCGTTACGCGCCGCGCGTAGAGTGATCAGAGTAAGGAAGGAGGTCTCCTCATCTCTGCTGGTAGCATTCATAATTCATAATTTCTCGGTCACTTTCGGATTATATTCTAAAATACACACAGATGGCGTTACAAACATTTCGCGGTTTTTTAAATTATTTTGTAAAATGAATCTCAATTAATTAATTAAATGCATGCTTTTCAATATTAATTCAGCAGTTTTTATAAGATTATTAAAAAGGTTATTAGGTTTGTTTGGCATCGGAAATTCACGGCATGGAACCCAAACTCGTGAGTTATCTTCAAGAGTTTTTAAATATACAGGTTGTGAGAAAAATATGCCGTTTGGTATGTTAAATGACCCTATAAGAATAAACAGATCTGTTACTTTATTTATTTAATTCACATTATCTAGAAAATTGAATAATTTGCCTAGTGTTACTATTAATTTTTTCATACCGTCAGATGAAATACCAAGTGTAATAATTTCATCTCCGATTTTGCTATTATTAGTTTGGTACCAAAGTTTTAACAAATCGCAAATTGCCTTGCATTTTTGAAAATCCTCGGTTCTTCCAACATGATACAAACATGATGACTTTTAAGTAAATTATTAATAATTTTAAGTAAATTCCTTTTATAATATATATATATTAAAACATATACCTTACGATCAGCAAGAGTTTCGTGTGGCTTTTTATCGAATGCTAAATATAAAAGCCATCTATATTCTGAATATTTAACTCCTATGGGAAGTCTAGAATTATTGCTAGATGTTAATGCTCGTCTGTTAGGCAGATAAACTGAACAGTTTTGGATCATATGATGAAGGTCCACGTATTGATTTATTCCTGATTAGAAGAGACTTAATTTTAGTTATTCAATATGTATATTAAATAAAAATTCAAAATTCTCATGTACCTAAAAATCCCCATACAGGTGGGCAACTGATTCCTTTTAAAGTTGAACTTGTTGACTTTATTAGTTCATAAATGATTTCTAAGCCATAATGTGCGCCAATAACAACAATATTGTTCTTGTTAATTTTTGGTGCTTCTTTGACAATCACATTTGCACAGAAACAAGTTGGACCCATAGAACAGAATATTACTTTTAAATTTGACGTTGCAGAAACATTAATTTGTTCCGCAAGTTCTTTAGATGCAGCATAGTTTCTTGATAACCATGATTCAGTTCCCTCATTATCTTCTCTAGTAAACAATATCTGACCGTTTTTAAAAAGATAAAAATATCTTAACTTAATCGAAAGTTTGTTTTTTAAAAAGAACCTGTCTATGTGATCTAAAATTATTAAAATATCACAATTTTTCAGCCCATCAGATAAATTTTCTAAAATTTGTATTGATTCTAAATTATTGCCCATTGATAGTCCATCTTTGACCAAGTCTTCAATTTTGAAAAAATGCCCTGGTGTATCGAATAGATTGATTTCTATTCCATTCTTACAAATGTCTTTCATCGCTACAAGTTCCATTACTAAATCTGGACAAATTGATCTACCAGCACCAGATATCGTAACATGAAGAACATCTGATTGTTCTTTATAAATTGAGGTAAAATTTTCTGCCTAAAATAAAATATACATATTTACTTAAGCTTCAAAGGCGATATTGCAAATTCATGAATCATTACCAGCAAATAATCATGGTCTAATGCTACTTGCTCTGGTTTAGAGAGAATTATATCAATGCCATAAAAACAATTTATAAATTTTTTCAATTCAGGGACTCCACCAATACAAACTGGTTCACCTCCGGATGTCCCGGTTTCCCGCCAAATCAAAGGCGATTTAGTGTGAGACCATTGGTGCAGTTTACACTTGCTTGTCACCCAGATCTAACGAAATAATGAAAGTATCATTTATGCTTTTGCAATATACAAAATGAGTTATATATTACCTCCCATTCATCAGATTTTATAAATATTTTCTTCATTAAAAAGAAGGGCAATCTTTGAGATAAATTTTCGAGAATAAAACAACTATAATTAAAATTACTATCATGTATAATTCCAGCTACAATAGTTATCATTTTATTTGAAAGCTTTGCTCAAAGGTATTATAATTTCAAAGGATTATGTATAACTAAATCCTGAAGTTAGGAACTATGAAGTCATCCATTCATTTATTATTAGATTTATATGTTCATATTAATATTATATAAATTATAATCACTAATACTTGTAAATTTATAAATATTAAGTAACTTCATATTTTAAAAACTTAAGGTCAAGCTAATAATGTCAACCTTTAGTCATTATCAAGCTAGTAATTGAAGTAAATGCTTAGGAACATTCTATTTATAAACTATTTATAACTCATTTCAGTCTCTGTTTTTTCTATAAAATTCACCTTATAGTTATAATAGCAACACAGTCATTAGTAAATTAAATTTGATAGTACTAAAACTAAATAAAAATGGAATAATTCAACAAAAATGAATTTTGAATTCTCAAGAAATTTAATCTTCTGAATCTGAAATATCTGGAAGGCCAATATCAATACCAATATCAGTCAATGATATTTGTGGTTCCATAAGTGCATTACAAAATGAATCTTGCTCTGGATCTAAAAAGGAATTGTACCAAAATTAATAGATTCAAACAAACATGATATTTTAATTAATTGAATGTATAATTTATTTTACCAGAAATAAATCCTTCATCATCAAGGGAAGACAATGAATTGTCAATATTTCTAACAGACCTGATAAATGCATAGTCATTATTGAAAATACTCTCCATTTCCGTATCTAAAATTTTTATGGAATTCATTAAATGGTTGAAATGGGAGAATGTGAACATTACATGAAAATTATGCTCACTCATCAAATTGACTGGATCACAATAGTCAACTAAAGTTTCTGGTTCTGGGTATTTCTTTAGTAATTTTGGAGTGGCAGGTTTTGCAAATATAAATTTATCAGCCTCATTCTGCATAATTAATGATGTTTTTGGTGATATTTTTTTTTGCGAACTGTTTGTGATGGACTTGCTCTGTAAAATGACGTATTTTAATATAATGTAATTAGTTGTATAGCTATATATAAACAGTAGTATCTAATAATAAACAGATTATATAAGAAAATAAAAAGTTACCTTTGGCGTTTTCAATTTGGTTGGTGAATGAGACAGTTTCTTTGAAATATTTAATTTGTGTTCTAAATTGAGACAATCTTTTGAAACTTGTTTACTAGATCCAGAATAAGAAGAAGTGGAAACATTAAGATCTGATTTTGAGCGAATTGATAGTCCTTTAGGTTTACAATGCAATTGCGGTTGAACGAAAATTTTAGCTGGAGTAGAGCCAGCAGTTCCAATGGATTTAAGTTTTGATATTTTCAGATTGTGAGAATTCTCTTTACCTATTAATAAATGAATATTTTCTTGTTATAGTTTGATAGCATAAATACTTATTAAGCATACAATGTATTTACCCTTATTTGAAGATAAGCCGTGAATGTTTTCAGATTCACTGAAAATATTGAAAAGACCAGCCATTTTGTTGATTTTTACAAAAGATAAATAAATATTCAAAAAGACTTTTATGAGTATATTCAACTTAACAATGCTTCGCAATTACTGATATAAACAGTCACATACACAGTATTTGATTGCAACAATATCTTGCAAATGTAGAAACCAGAATTCTGAACCGTTATTCAACGACGCTTACTAGGATTTAAACGCTCAACCGTTTTCCCTATTCACCATTGGGAGAGAATTAACTACAATGAACACGCTGATTGGATGTACTTACGAGCCAATCAAATTTCGAGCTCTCATTCGAGTTCGCATTTCACAACAAATTTAATATGATGCTTAGGTTAGGTTACAGGTCTCTGGATAGGTTAGGTTAGATTCTCTCTTAGAAACATGCTTCGGAGGTTTAAGCACGAATTTTCAAACGTATGACGCATTAAATTAGTATATATACATGTATATATATTTTAGAAATTATATAATGTTTGGTGAAAGAGGGGACTCATTAGCGGGATTAAATATTAAGATACAGATGAAACTTTTGACCTCAAATTTATTAGCATTATTTTCAAAGTAATAAATATTAATTTTATAATATTCTAGGCCGCAATAAAAATGGTTTTTTCCTCATTGCATAGGAGAAAATGTTTGACGAATACAGCGAATATTATTACTTTATGAACTTTTCGCTGTTCAATGCTTTACTTAGTTTTTTACTTTTTGAATTGATAAATACTAAATGAAGTAATAATAAAAGCCAGACAGTCAAAAAATATAAAACTTTGCTATTATATTTTAATGCATACGAGGCACACAGTAAAATTATAGCAACTGATTACATAAGGAATGTATGGTTCAAGTTAAAAATTAAAATATTCAAATCGAAACTGCCAGGATTACTAGTATGTAAAGTTGTGTTTCGTCGTCGACGTTACCGTCTAAACTCCCGTAATTCATTTTTCATGTAATATACATATGCTCAACACCGTGAAGATGTTGAAGACATCTAGCATTCGTATATCATTCTTACAAAAAGGCACTTATCCCATATATGCACATGATGCTGCAACTTGTATGCGTGTGGTATCCTCAACTTTTCTCGTACTTTCTACACATTTGACCTCACCTTACTCAATGCTTGCTTATTATTTTTTATTACTACATTTTTCGATGAAAATAGGATGTTAACTATTTTACAGTGCAGTAAAATGCTAGACGATTACAAATCGCTCGCTACAACAAAGTTTAAACTTGGAAGCATTATTTACAAAAATGTACCATGTTATTTCTTTCATTTCTCTAATAACTTTGAATTGTTAACAACGGTTTTTATGTATAATCATTAGCTTGTAGTCAAATTGCTATTTTCTTCAGCCCTAAAAGGTATTGTATGGTTGATAACAAACTTTCAAAGTTTAAACTTTCTTTCGATCATAAGAGAACAGGGATATGTACAGTGCAGGATTTTACAGACGGTACGTAAACGAGGTATTTCATAAATATAATAAAAGAGAAAGTGACCCTCTTCGGAATGATTCTCTACTATAATTGATAGATTAACAGGATTTCTTGAACCATCGATAAAATCCTGAACCGAGTTTATATTACGTCGCCATTCTTATATTCTGAAAAAACCCTTACTTTTTTGGATTAGGTTTTGTTTGCCTTAACTTTTACGGTTTTTACAATTTCAATTATTACCTTTCATTTCTTAACATTTTGTTAAATTAACACAATTACGTATTAACATAATAGCTGTGAGTTCTTTCAATGTCAAAATATCGACTCCACTATAACAAATATATTCATTACAACTATTAAGTAACTATTATTCTTTCCTAAAGTACTGAATGAAAGCACTAATTAGAAGAATTTCATACATACTTCCATGAACTCTTTATGTATAAATATTTTAATTCATTAATGTAATTGTGCATTAAATAAGGACATCATCATAACTTTTTAAAAATACAATGCACAAAGTAAGTAGATGAAAATATATTTTTAAGAACCGATGTAGTTATTTTATACAGCGATTGTTATATTCATAGTACATCTTTGATATTGTGTAAAAAAAATTAAGCATTGTAATTTAAGTACGTGGCGTTTCTTAAGTCTGATTTGAACAGTGTGAAAAATCAAACACCAAAAGTGCCGATTAGTAGTAGTGCTATTTTGAATTCAATGCGAGTATTATTGTAAGGCAAAGTTAAAAGTGGAAAATAATACTTTTATCATAGTATTGTGCTGAAGCACCGATATTAACAATCACTTTTTCACATATTAAATTTACAGTTTTAATCAATCAATATAATATTAACATATAAGCAAAAATATTTGTTGTAATAATAATTAAGTAAAAATTTTTTTAATAGAAATACTGTAACAGGAACGTCAACTAAAATGAATGAGAATATCAGAAACCAAATGATCATTTATATAGTCATCTACCAATGTATACTAAGCGCAATATATATTCTTGTATATTAATAACAATAAGATAACCGGCTTAAAGTTGGCAGTAGTTAAAATGACTTAGTTTACATATTTATATAATAAGAAATTCATTAAAAAATTGTTCGAACGAGACTTAAGATCTTGTCTGAAAATTCATAGCCTACGAAAGTGGTGGAAAGAGAAACTCCTCCATAAATATCTTAAGTAGAGCATGTAACGAAACATAAACGATTGCTAAAATGAAAGAATATTTCGGGCAAGATTTTACATTTATTAATTGACAGAACCTACGGCTACGATTTATGATAAAGTTAATCCAGCATCTTTCGCCATACTGCAGAACGCGCTCTCTGGTTTTTGAAGTAATGAATCGGGCGATTCAAATTCAATAATAGAGCCCTTATCTAAGACAATAACCCTGAAAGGCATAATATATTAATTGTGGTATGAATATTATTGGCTGAATTAATAAAAGCATTATACAGAGAAACAATCGTTTGAAATCTCACCTGTCTGAATCGAGAATAGTATTAAGTCTATGAGCAATGGTAAGAACTGTACAATCTTTAAATTCTTCACGGATTGTCCTTTGGATGAGGTCATCGGTTTCAAGATCGACGGCGGCTGTCGCTTCATCCAAAATCAAAACTTTTGTTTTTCTTAACAAAGCTCTTGCTAAGCATATCAATTGTCTCTGGCCAACACTTAAGTTATCTCCTCCTTCGCTAACTTCGTGCGATAAACCATTTGGCAAACCTGAATATCGTATATGTACATACAAGAATAAGCATACCCGAGTAAAATAAAGCCGCGAATATAATGCATAGAAGGAAAAGACCGTATACTGTGAGACAGCAACTCACTTTTAACGAAATCCTTGAGATGTGCATGTGCCAGTGCTCTCCACAGATCGTCATCCGAGCACTTGTTAAACGGATCCAAATTAAGCCTCAAACTACCAGAAAACAGCACCGGGTCCTGCGGTATAATGGTCAATCTCGATCTAAGCGTGTGCAAACCAAGCTTGGAAATGTCGACGTTATCGATGAGAATCTTGCCGCCGGCAGCTTCGATAATGCGGAATAATGCAAGGGTCAGAGATGATTTGCCAGCTCCTGTTCTGCCGACGATGCCGATCTTTTCACCACCGTTAACGCTGAAGGTTAGACCATTGAGAACCAAATCAAGACCCTCTCTGTAGCGAACCTTGAAGTCGTTAAATTCTACGCTGCCAAGCAACGGCCACTCTTTGGCTGGATCGTTCTCCGGTATGTCCCACGCAGCTTCTTGAGGAGTTTCGCCGTACTCCTTTATCCGCTCGACGGCAACTATGTTCGTCTCAACGTCCGATGTCATTCTGACTAACCAGTTCAGCGTTTGCGTTATCTACGCAATTCATATTAATGACAGTAAGCAGTGTATTATTTAAACATTCGATGTCGATGTATTAAGACTTACTTGCAACGCATAACTGATTGATAGGCCTACGAGACCGGCAGCCATCTTATCTCTACTAAGCACTGCAAATAGTGCAGCGAAAAAGATTATAAAGTTGCCCACCATTTCTAACCGAATTGCCAACCATCTGTGGAATTAATAAAAAATCAATTGGTTTATCTTAACTTAACTTAACTTACAATAACCACATACAACAACAGACGTGCATCTGATTGATTGCAGGTATTATATCATTTGACGATTTAATATCACAATACAACCAACTAATACATTGTGTGCGTGGTACCTGTTGGCGATGATACTAGGATAGTAGCAGACTTGATTGAAATCAACTCTACTTTCAGATTCTTGTATGAACCTATCCTGCATATTGTAAGCTCGAATTGTTTGGGCCCCAGTCACCGATTCACCAAAGTGCGAATAGATGGGCGATCTCGAAACCGACTCGAGACGCTTTAACTGACGCGAGGTAGCCACGTAGAAGCGCTGGATAAAGTAATAAATTACGCCTATAGGCAATATTACAGCTATGAAAATTGGCGTACTGTAACTGATGACAACGATGGTGGCGATCACCTGAAACACGAATTTCACTTTAAATGTGTCCTTAAGAGAATCTCTGCAAGAGAACAACATTAGTTTAGAGTGTTACTCGCGTACTCTTTCGCCGACTCTGTCAAATCATTCAACGTGCTTCGTAATAAAGGTATAATAGCGACAACTCGAAAAGATCACTGTCACAAATTTCAAACAATATTCTACTAATTTTACTAAATTTTGCTTCTCCCAAAGCAAAGCGTAATTCAAAAGCATTATTCATTATAATTAATAATAAGGCGTGTCATCATTTATGAGGATAAGGCTGACATCAACTTTCAAATAGCATTCGAATTCGGACATTGATTTTGCATTCTCACAATGATCAGTCGTTGACACTATGTCTACAACAATAACACCAAAAATGTTGAAATATGATACTCTATGATTATAAAATGAAAATAAACTACAAATCATTGTAGTAAGCTCTTAATATCTTACGCATGATTATGATTTATACAATTAAAGTTCGCTACCTTTAAATAGGCTATCAGTAAAATCTATCGTGTATATAAGAATCGAGATTAAGAAGCACGCATTATGATTTGTGACAAAATTCGATGCGCATGAGTCAAAATAACATTGTGATAATTCAATATCTTAAATCAACAAAAGCGAATTGTAGAGTATTTGCAGATATCAATCAGTGAATAATAAAGCACAATCATCCAGTCGACTCAGCACAATTATGATCAATTGACAGCACTCTTATTGATTCAACATATTTTTTTTATCACTTACATAATTCTTAGAATAATAAAAAAAACACGGAGATGAAAGACAGTGAGATAAGCTTCAAAGCAACTTGAAAGAAAACATCATGCTCTTTAATTGTTTTTAAAATTGTGTAAGAAATGAATGAATGACAAAATGCGTTTTATTATATAAAAAAATATGCATATATATATATATATATATATATATATATATATATATATTTATATTTATATTTTTTATATATATCGTATGTACAACTTAGAATTTCGACGGCCCACCAACATGTACTTATCAAAGTCAGTACTCGTAACGAACAAATGGAATTTTTATGTACAGATACACACTTGTTAAAAGCCATATGTCAAAACTGCTTACAAACAAGGAAAACCAATATGATGGACACAATTATACAATTACTATAATTCTTCCTTTTCACGCTTTTTGCAACACTGGATAACCCGATAGGTAATAAACTAGAATTCCAACTATTGAGACTGAGTATACATCGTCGATGACACTTAAATATCAAACAAACACCCAAAAACTCATTGTGCACAGCACTTTTCATATGCAAAAAAGTAGAAACGAAACTGAAACAATGAACTGATAAAGAAAACTAATCAAATATCGCGAAAACATCTTTTTGACAAATAATAGTACTTGAAGATGTACAACTGCACATTATCGTACGTAACGACACTCGCATTTACAGCAGAATGCTTTAATGAAATTGGCTTTGTTCTTTTTTACTTTAATATAAATGTACGTTTTAGTAGTTAGTAATAAAATCGTCCCAATATAAGAATATAACAATTTATAATATAATAATTTATAACGAAAATTACGACATGAATAATTATTAATCATAACGAGGGAAACATTAAAGAATTGTATTCCATTTATTTGGTTGACGCTTCTTACCAGTGACGCTGCGTAAAAATGACAAACTAATTGTGAACCTCATTGAAATATTTGTCATTCCTGATACAAAAAAGGTCTCTCCTTATTATACTATTAAACTGTTCTAACTACAGAACCGTTGGCAACTTTTCCCTATCAGGACCAGAGGTAGCAACAGTATAAGGTAAAAATAATGAAAGAGTAAAAAAGTGCCATCGCATCAGTGATCCTGACGATAAATTAATTGAAAGAAAAAAAAACAAAAAATCTACATAACGCAATGCCGCGTATTATTCACGCTGTTGTTGTCTTAGGCTTGTTTGTTAGAATTACCTCGAACGTACAATAGATGCTATCGGAAATTTGTTGGGGGAGAGACGTGTCCAGGACATCGACGTCTTTAGCGAACCTGGAGATTATACGACCGATGGGTGTCGTGTCAAAAAAGGTCAGCGGGGCACGCATCACTCCGCGCAGCATGACGATGTGCATCTGACGTGCGGCCAGCCAACAGCCCAGCTGAGGAGCCAAATCACAGAAAAAGCTCGCCACCGCTACAACATCAGACACGTATTGCCGGCTCGTCATTCACATTCATTGAACATTTCATTTTCTTTTCTCATTTTCGAAAAAGAGTTTCATTTGCGTTTGTCCTCGATTCTTTCTTCTATATTAATCATCCACGAATCAATCTGAATTTCAAGCGATTTTCGACAAAAATTTCCCTCCACCGCTGTTCAAGCTACTACACATCTTTCGACGATTCATCATTATTCGAAGGAGCAAGGACAATGAAGCAATCGAGGAAAAAGTTTCGCAACTGAGACTATTATTTTACAAGCTAAATCTTGAAAATACATGATTTCCGATCAATTCTGTAATGAGTAATGGGTACGCAGCCGAGGAAAACACGGTATAAAAAACTTAAATGCTTCACTACAGAAACATGCTTATCGTGACGTCTTAAGAATTTCCATCTTCCTTCACACTGTTTACACACTTCGGTATGTGTTTTGCAAGGGGGTGAAGTTTGCTGTGACATGCTACCTTGAAAAGCACGTGATTCAAAATAAAGCAAAGGACAGAGTAAGGCACGTTTCTAGCAAAAGGAAAAAGGAAAAAGGAAAAAGGAAAAAAGGCAAGTGCTTAACAAAATACATTTGATAACAAAGAAAAAATAAATCTCATTAAAATCGAAGGATCGATCTATATCCTGAAAATTGATATTTTACATCTAGAAAACGAGCATTTTCATTGAGAATTTAAGTATGCAGTAAAAAGAATATTTTCTGACAACTAATAATACAGAGTAAATACTAACGGGATACAATCAATTTCATCGACGTCCAATGAAGTTGAAAAATTCGGTACAGGGTAAGGAAGGAGTGCTAAATAATGAAGGCAGATGAACAGCAGCAGGCAAATGTAAAAACAAAGGAAACATTTTCAAGCACAAGCAAGTAATATTCTACTAATCGACCGTGAACCGTTAATTATTAGTTGTATAATTGTGTCCTTAATTGATTCCAATGAATTTCTCAATTATTCACAATCAGAGGTATGTTTGTGTCATTCGATAGACACTAATCCAAAAGTAGTAGACTTCATTTCACTACGTGTGCTTATATTTTATTATGTGTAATTATATGTGAAGTCGGCATGGCTTCAATACACTGAACTGAGAAAGGTTTTCATTGGATTTTTAAAAATCCAGACGAATAAACGCTCACTCAAGAACATCTTTCAATTCCCGAGCGAATGAAACATTTGTAAGAATAGCAAGCACTTGAGATGAGACTGTATTGTAAAGTATAGTTTTATGAGCTATGCAAAATAGATGAAAAGAATGAAAAAACTATAATAATTTCTATAACAAGGATAGCAAAATTGTTCGCGATGCCTTGATAAACAACAGAATGCGTCATCTAAAGCAAGGTTCAAATCATTTATTTGATCGTAGTGCTAATTTTAGAATCGAATATTCCTGCGAAAATTCCTGCGACAACTCCTGCGACAACTCCTGCGACAACTCCTGCGAAAATTTATACGTAGTTGTACACGATATTCATTTCAGCAAATGTTGCTAACATTTAAAGATTTTTCGTTGGTAAAATAACAAATCTATATAATAATACTGTCATTCATTTCATTATTAGAGAAGGAAAAATATTGTCAATAGATGAAAAAATGAGAAAAAAAGAAATTGTCCAAGCTTTAGACGGAAAAGATCGTTGGCATAGATTAAATTAAATAGACCAACAATATTTCCCATACCGCAGTCGCAAGCACAACCCTGTTCACGAAAGAAGTTAGAAGAATCTTTAAAGCACAAGACATGAATGCATCTTTGCAAGTTATTTGCACATTGAAGCTTACACTATTTCAAGTATGTATAATGAAGTATATAGTAAAGGTAGTTATTAATTTTCCCTCGTGCGCATTATACATAACGATTATATATACTTAAAGACAATCGCGGACGTAGCTTACCCTAAATAAACAGGATAGCCACTGCATAAGCGACATCGGAAGCTTGTTATCCATGGTATCGATATCGGCGCCGAAACGGCTCAATATACGACCGATCGGCACCGTGTCGAACAGAGACATAGGGCCGCGCAATGTGTTGTCTAACGCCTCACGAAACATCACGGCGGAAGACCTCAGGGTGCCGATTTGCACAGACAACGAGGCACATATCACGCTCATTACTGTAACACAATACTGACTTTTCAAAATTTCATCACCTCACGCACACTGTACATTTATGTTTAGTGTCTTCTTTTTTCTAATAGTTTCGATGGAGATATTGCATTCTCAAGATATTTTATTATATTAGTTAGATTCGAACGGTACGAATATTGAAAATACTCTATTGAAGCATTGAATTTTTAGCATTTCTTTTTAACGTCACACTTGATAAACTGTATGTAAATCAATCTTACATTCTTCATGAAATGATTTTGCGCGCACGGCGAACTACTGCGAAAACTTCCTATTTATAATATATATTTCACTGTTAGATTCGATTTACGTTTTACCGTACCGCCAAACTCTACACAATTCCATGAATTATCAATAAATCTATATTGTTATAAAAATATATCATGCAGGAAAATAATTGAAAGTACAGTATCCAATGAATATTTCTGCTGAATCGTTTTCTCTGGAAATGTATCCACCGAATGATTTCTAGTAGAATGCAGGATAACTTTGTGTACAGTTATTCAAAGTCTAACACTGTTTAATAACAATTCACATGATCGTAAAACGTTCATTTATAACGGCCATATAAATATGCTTTTTCTTGGCAATTAAAATATTTTTTTATCTATAAAAAATGTTTGCCTACAAACGAATGAAGTTTTCGTTATCTATTCATGGATTAAGAAGTAATAATAATAAAAATCCATTCGATTGTTGCAGCTCATTTTTCATCGCTCACGGAAGTCATATTTACAAGCCTAATTAAAAATAAGCGAACATTCTTAAGGATATAAGAATACAAATTAGGAATAACAGAAAAATAAAGCTTATTATATTCATGAACACTCTAAGCTTTCGGACGTATCACAACAGAAAGCAATGCATGTATAAGTAGTTATACTGGTTTGCGCCACTGTATAGAGAACATAGCTAATAGCATCACCTACACCGAATGTTTGCATTTTAACCACCTTTAGTTGCGTTTTGTTCATCGTATTCATTAATTGAATATACTATAACGATGCTTCAGAAATATACTATTTAATAATATATTTCCTATAAAATGGTTAAATAACTTGATCTTTTCTGGGTGTACATTATTTTGTAATTCTTTGATAAAATCAAAAGAAATAAAAAAATGACATTGCCGTGAAAAAGAATAGGCATTAAAAAAGTTTCATACCGAAAAAGAACAACCAATCCATTGGCGTAAAATCATTGGTAAGATATTATCAACAGTATCAATATCTTTGCCAACTCGATTCAGAATACGACCATTAGGAGTTGTGTCAAAGAATGACATTGTACTTTGAAGAATATGTTTGATTAAATGTTCACAAATTCCTTTGGAAGCAATTACTGATCCCATTGCCAACGTTATGGACACCACGAAGTTGGCAAGGCCTAAAATTGTATGCAATATGGAAAGTCACGATTGTTGGCTATTGTCAAAATAAAAAAATTAAATAACATACTGAAAAATTGCCATAAATTATAATTAGTTTCACAATGCACAGTTATTGACGATTACAATCGACTATCACATAACTTATGTAAGGTATACTGCTGTGCATTGGACGTGTGAAGTACTACGACGTGCATTTTGTGTGAATAATACTATTTGTTAGTACTGCACATATGTTAGAAAACAAAGTGAATAAACGTAAACGTTAATCAATGATTCTCGATATTGAATGTGTGCAAAACTAGAATCTTTAGAGCTTCTCTGTCAATATTTGCATTATCTACTCACTACTCTATCTAATTCAGCTTGCCAAGTTAAAAGTTCGTTGGGTTTTTGTACTTATTGGTGGACCACTTTATTCAGTGTTTGCTTGCTTTTAGTGGTAAAAGTAACGAGATCGTTATACATCAAATCATAAATCATCATTCTCAATCGATTTACGAATGGAATGGGTAAACATTCGAAAAAACTCGATCATTTTCGTAACTGGAATATTGAGATAATTCATTGAAAGTCAATGTTTAACTATGAATTAAATGATGATTTAATTGTTGAAAGAGCCTAGTAACTTAAACCACTGCTGCACAAAGTTACTTAATTAAATTTAGTACTGTTCTTGGTTACTTTTTAACACGGTAGCTTAAACATTAAACTAAAACTAGCGCTCTTTCTGTGAGATCTATGAGAGTCCCACGTACCGAAACTAGACAAAATAACCAAGCTTTAATGTTGGGCGGTAAAACATTGTCTATAATGTCAATGTCTTTTCCAAAACGATTTAATATTCTGCCTGATGGAGTAGTATCAAAGAATCCAATTGGAGACCGCAGTATGCCAAACAATAACTTGTAATGTAGTAGATAACTGCTACGTAGGCAGCCAATTACCATCGCCAATTGTGCAAGAAGCACGAATATTGCTGAAATTGATTTTCGATTTACATTAAATTTGATTCATTTTTTTCTTTCCATAATACGACAAAAGGGTAAAAATGTCTATGGCTATTTCTATGGCTGCTCAAATACGTACAAACCATGTGTTAGTAATGTATTATCATAAACAAGCTCTACTAGTTTTGCATGTGTTATTTAATTTTGGATCAAGTATGATTTGTAATTTTAAATATTCGGTACATCATTTTACTAGGTAAACTAATTTTTTTACAATACTTTTAGTAAGGCTAGCAATAATTGAAATAAAAATAATAAATGCTAAGCAATATCGCATTGCCAGTAATATAGGGTTGATAAATGTACCAATCTCATAATCTATATGTAAATGATGAAAATAGGTACATGAATAACTGCTGACAGGATGTCATGCATGAATCAAGACATTAGTTATCAAAGAAAGTAGTAAACTAGTAAACGTATTATCAAAAAAAAGAGTTTAAAATGCATGTATTGAATAATGCTACTAATAATTGAACATTCTCAAAAAATACTATACTGAAAAAAAAATAAAATCAAACGTAATTGTCAGAAAAAATATTTTGGAGACACAGCAAACCACACTTTCCCTAATTTTCAATATTAGTGTGTTATTTAACAAATGTACAGTACTTTAGTCATTTTATTTCACGAATAGCAAACCAATAATAATAATTATTTTGATACGCGGGTCCATTGCAATTATTGTACAAAATTATGTAATGTGTTTTGTGTTAAATGGTTTAGAGAGAATTTGCTATTCAAGTGATGTTCTAATTTGACATTTTTGGATGCAATTTTAAAACTTCACGTACATTTCTCAACTGCTTACACAAAATATGTTTTCAAAAAAATATTCAAGCACATTCTATATATAAGATTATGCAATGTATAAGCAAATTGTATTCAATATACAAATTAAAGAAAATAGCTCTCATCTGCAGCTTATATTTTCACGCTTTAAATCAATCACAAGTATATTTTCATTGTAAATTGTAATAACAATTTTTATCATGAAAATAGTTTATTATGGATTTTAATATTTTAAATGTTTTTTAATTATTTATATAGGTATATTTTATGAAAAAAACTGATTTTAATACATACCCTGTCCTAAACCTAATGCACCATATACACCAAGATACATATCACGGTCATGTGTAGAAACTGTTCCGTTTTTTGTCTGATTGGCGTCTGACCATAGACTTAACCATACATTCGAACTAATGCTAAATGATTGAAAAATCGCATTCATCACAATTGTAGATAGAGACAGGAACCATCCAATTGATTTCAAATAATGTGAATAGACTTTCCATTTAACCTGTATAAAATGACAAATCAACTAATATTACAACAATCAAGTACAAAACGCATGAAAAATCAATATTAATTTTAAATATATACTTACGCTACCAGTTTCAGCTTTTTCAGTCTCTATTAATTTCTCTCCAGTTTTGTATGTAACTTGTTCTTTGTCTTTTATACTATTACTTCGTAAAGGACTTTCAGATTGTTGACTATCAATAGAATGTTGCCTGCAATGATAAATAGAAATATAAAAATAAACATGCAATGCATATTATGCATATTTAGCTTGAAAAAAAAAATAAAATTAACACAAAAACCAAACTATTACAGCCATATTACCTATGTAACGATCCATTTAAAGATCTTCTATCTGCAATAGAACCAGATTCACTGACACTACCAGAAACTTTTGTTCTTGCTTGATTGATTCTCTGCTGTAGTTCTTCACTTCCAATTGTGTTTTCGAGTCGCTGTTTGATGTCAATTAAGTCGTCAGTATTCTCCACTTCTGTTTGAGCTATCATAAATTAAAAAGAATACTTTGTGAAATTAGAAATTTAAAAAACCATGAAAAATCTAATGACTTAGATGAAATCGAAGGTCAAACTCACAGACATGCATAAAACTATAAAAAAATGTAATTTCTACTGCTTACTATTAATTGCAAACAAATTTCACATAGAACAAAACCAATATCACACAATAAGAACATGAATTTCTTTTAAAGGAAAATAGCGAGAATTTAGGTCGCTATCATAAAAACTAAACACGAAATAATTTAAGAAAAACCAATTTTGTTTAAAGCAACAAAAATAAAATTGACGATATATGTTAAACCATGAAACTTAAAATATATTTACGATACTGTCATGTGATATCGCAAAAAAATAAAGTTATTATTACTTGATCGACTTACGATTTCCAACTTAGTCCCATGAAAAACATATTTACATATTAATTCAATTGAATTTTAATTTGAAATTAAATTATTTATAAATTATGATATAACTAAGCTATTAAGTTGTATACCTTCTTGTAAATGTTGCACCAAAAAGTCTGCGAAAGCACCGCGTTTTTCCAAAAGTTCTTTGTAAGTACCGTTTTCGCTTATCTCTCCATCCTTGAGTACAATAACATTATCGACCTCGGGTAAATAAGTAATTCCATGAGTAACTAAAATTCTTGTTTTCTTTTTCATAAGGCCACGCGGACCGATAAGGTTTTCGAAAATGTGTTTTCCAACGTGAGAATCTACAGCACTAAGCGGGTCGTCCAAAAAGTAGATATCAGAGTTATTATAAACTGCTCTTGCTAAAGAAACACGTTGCTTTTGTCCTCCCGATAAGTTGATACCCTTTTCACCGATTTCAGTTTGATCTCCAGCCGGTAACATTTTTAAATCTGGAGTTAGCGCACAAGCTTCAATAACGCGATGGTATAAGGCTTTATCGAGAGTCTTCCCGAAAAGAATATTATCTTGAAGAGTGGCATTTTGAATCCATGCTTGTTGCGATACATATGCAATTGAACCCTATTAAAATAAACAGATGTTATTACAAATGAATTTTCAATTCTATAAATATTTTCAAATTTAAACCAAAAAATTACCCTTGTGTTTACTCGGCCGTTAAGTTTTTCCATTTCTCCAAGTAGAGCGGATATCAATGAACTCTTTCCTGAACCAACTGTTCCGACAACAGCAACTAATTGACCTTGTTTAACCTGTAGATTGATGTTTCGTAATGTAGGTCTTTCTATATGCTCTGAATCCCATGAAAAGTTGCCGTTTTCAATGATTAATGGATTTGCTGAAATGTAACAGATTACACAATTGATTTTGTGTTAAAATAAAGAAAGAGCCTTAAAAAGAACTTATCTAACCTTCAGATTGATCGTGAGTTACATTGTTAGGATCTAATTCTTCAGAATTCATGAATTTGTTAATACGTTTCACGGAAACGGATGCCTTTAGAATAAAAATAATTTTTTATTTAATGCGTTACTATAAAAATGTTGAAATAAAAAATAATAAACTTACTTGAACAACGTTGCTTATCATCATAGGTAACATAGATAATGGGAATCTTAAAATATTAAACAAGCTAAGTGAAACAAAGGCTGTTGAACTATCCAATACATTATTTTCATCGATCAAAACAAACGTAGCGAATGATACCAAAGAGACCTATACCATTAATTCAAGATAATTTATGATAAGTTAAAATACATTTTAAATAAAATAAAATTTAGTAATAAATAATAATACCAAAAACGGAGCGCAAGACCAAATGAAACTTGTCCCTGCATTGAGATATGCAGCTTCCTTTAGTACTTTGATTTCTTTGTTTCTAATATTTAGAATCTGTTCCTCAAATGATGGTTCCCAAGCATACAATTTCAAAACTTTTATACCACTTAATACTTCATTCATTAATTTCACCCTTTCGTCTTTATTCTTCATTTGTTTGATTTGCAAATTTCGTACTTTGCCGGCGAGCAATGCATTCACAGGAATAAGAATGATCATAACAGCCAAACCAGATAAAACGGAAGGTCCTAAGATGTCCCATAAGAAATACAGAGCTAACGCAATTTGCAACGGTGCCGACCATATCATGTTTATATAAGCTGTCACATCCATGAATCTTTGCGCATCCACTGACATTAAATTTACAATTTCTCCGACTGTGGATTCTTTTCTAGCAGCATTTGACATCCTTAAAGCTTTTCTATAAATTGCTGCTATAAGAGCCGTTCGCATCCGTAATCCAACTAAAAACATGCGATGGAAGTACTGTGATAAGACCAGTGTTTGAATTACTGCTGTTAGAACAAGTAAAACTGCATAAAAATGACCTTTCCACAAAGGTTCGTTTTTATCTGATGTGAAGTGGATAAGCAATCTGAAAAGGAGTTAATGTTTGTATTTGGTAATAAAAAGAAATAACATTAATAATGAAAATTATAATTCTCTACTTTAAAATTTGTGGACTGATGAACGTCATTACATCCTGGATAACTTTAAGCATGACTCCAAACATAAAAATAGGTCCAAACGCCTTACAAAGAGGTGGCAAAACTGATGCTATTTTCTTCTTTTTTCCATTATGAAAATCAACTTGGCCTGACGATTTTCTGAACATTGCCTTTGCTCCTTGGGTACTAGAAAAATTTTCTTTACATTTAAAATGCAATATATACAAATTCTCTTTCATAGTTAATACTAATCATTGTGTGTTTACTTAGATATTACTCACGATTAATCCAATATTGTCTTGATAGCATATAAATATATATTTTTATAGTTGCTAAATTGATTTTACTTTAATTTTACTTTAATATCGTGCCCTTTACTTTACTCAACAATATTTACAAAACTATGTATTATCTTTTTCTTTATGATTCAGTTAGGTAAAGTAAAGTAATTACCCATAAAAAATAAAATAGAAAATCAAATGACTCACTTATCCACTTGACTAAGACTCTGTGTCCAGTATTTGTCGAATTGTGGTACAATTTCCTTTGCCATATCCACAGGATTCATTGACCATAAATCTGAAGTCTCTAAGGGATTTTTAAATCCTTTCCATGCTAATGAATCAAACCATGAAAATGTCAAACGAGATGGAAATGAGGCACTCTGCTCTGGACAAGCTTTCTCTACCTATGAATATAATAAATTCCATTATAACGTTGTTGCAAATGTACAAATTTAATTGAAAATACATTCTCATATGAACAATAGATTTTAAGTACATACAGGTGGATAATCTGAGAATTTTGGTTCTGCATCTGTTAAGAAGTTCAGTAGGAACAATATTACCACTATTGGAAAGTAGATCATATATGATACAAATTCATACATAGATTCAATCTGAAAAGAGTTTATTCGATAAGATGAAATTAAATAAGCAAAGTATATTTTATTATTTTAAGTAAGATTCACCTGATTTATGCTTTTTCTAAACAAACTTCTATACTGAACTATGCCACATAAACCAAGAACTAGCCAAAACATCCATAATAATCCTGAAGTTTGCATACCATACTTTTTATTATAAAATAGTAGTGCAAGGGCCAAGATCTGTTCATGAAAAAATAAAATAATTAATAAATTCATTGTCAATATGTATAATGTTGTTAAGAGTATAATATAATAGTATAATATATTCAAGATAAAAATAAGGGAACAATAGTCTCGAAATGAATTACTTACAAATGTGAGAATTTTTATGCATGGTGTACAGTAGTCTGCACCATAAACTGTAATGTCCAAATAACTATCTCTTATCGATTTTCCCAAATCTACAACTGCAAGAAGAATTAATGCTGATGTAAGTAAGAATTTTGCCAAAAAGAGCCCTGTAAAAGGAACATTTCTTCTTTTGCTGTTGAGAAGATAATAAGCCTCGAATGATGAAAAAACCCATAAAAAAATGCATGGTGTCCAAATAAGTACTGTCTTTTGAAAACATTCTGTCAGATCTGGATCGTCAGTATGCCATGATAAATTTGCATCCTGTAAGAAAAATCTAAAATTATTTTAAACTTATATACAAATAATAGTACACTGTTCACACTCTTTATCATTTCAAGCTGATAAGTGAGATAAAGTATTCTGAGACCGACAACAATAGAATGAAAAATAAAACAAAATATAGATCATACAAAGCTTCCAGCTCTATTCTGTACAATAGTGTTGAGAGCAATTTAGGTTAATTATGTCCAATCATAAGCACAACAATAGTTGCAGAATGACGATTGATCTTCTCACAGAGATTAAAACTTTACGATGGAAAAAGTTTCTGCTTATATATACATTATACACGAAAATATTATAAAATAACAAAAATTTAGATAAGACATGCTTGCTGATAATATCTGAGAATTATAATAATGTATATCTAAATATCAATTGATAAGAAATTCTAGCAAAACTCGATATAAAGTTTTATAAAGTTATATTTTGCGCAGTCATACTCTAGAATATGATAAGAAATATCAAGGACCAAATTATCAAATAAAATCTGTAAATATGATAAATATGTCTTTTAGTCAAGATCAGAAAACAGCAGACACACTTTCAATGTTTGATTTTAAATTAATCTAATTTAGAAGGAAGTAATACCTCAATCAAGTCGTTTCTTACTCTTTCTCTCTCTTTCTCTCTCCATCTCCCCATCTTTCCCTCTCTCCCTCTCACCCTCTCTCCCTCTCTCCCTCTCTCCCTCTCTACCCTTCTCTCTCTCTCGCTCTTTCCCTCTCTCTGAAAAAGTACAGTTAGCAACTGTAACTGATAAACTCATCGCAACCATCTATTATTCGTACGACAATCATCAGTGGCAGGAATTTTTCTAATCAGTACGTTCATCGAGCTGCCGTAACTGATGCAAAATGGCTAAAACTTATCACAATGAACCATCATCGGTGGGTCCATGTGCAAAGAATGGTAAACGGTCTGCGTAGACGCGCGGTCTTTAAGAGGGAGGGAGTGAGAGAGATTAAGAGAGGGGGGTGGTGGAAATGCAGAAAATTAAGAAGAGCAGTAGACGAAAAAAATGAAAAAAGTATTAGGGGACGGCCGATTACGCGTGATACAGATGAATAAGCATCGTTAAAGTAGGTGCACGTAAAGAGAGGAGAGAAGAAGAGAGTGCGTACGCAAATCGTGTCGGTAGCCAAGAACATCGATGTAACTATGTTCTCGCATAATATAGCAGACAAGTAATTTCGCACTCACCCAGAACTTAGAGCCGCAAAATTGGTCCATCGCGTGAATCTCCATCTTGCAACATTTATCACTCTGCGCATCTACCCCGTGGTACTTGCGAATGCAATCTCGTCAAAGGCAAAGAGGCTCTCTCCGGCGGAGGTAGGGCTCCGCAGTCCGCACTCGACAGCTCTGTTCTGGCGACTGTGGGACAGCGCGCGCGCGCGCGCGAGAAAGAGGCGGTATATAAAACTAATATATATAAAACTAGTGCACTGCACGCTACAACAGCACTACCGCGATGCGGGGATACTTGTACAGTTCTGCAACCGCTGGCCGCAGGGCGCAGAGAGATGAAAATCGACTCACAAGCGAGTCACTTATTCTCTGCACGATATCTATATATCTCTTTCTCTCTCGCTCGCGCTCTCCGACACTCTCACGCACACGCACACGCACACTGCACACACGCAGACTCGGTGCGCTGATCTGCAAACTCCTTACTACTCGTCAGTACCGTCGTGACTCGTGCGCCAGGCTATATAACCTTTTATTTGCAATACTCGTCGTGTGGCCAGTGCTGCCGTCGCTAACTCGCTGCTGGCGCCCCGTCGCTCAGTGTACAACATCGAGAGATTATAGACATGGACGCGAGGAATTTATACAGCGAAGGTGGGATACAGAGACGGGGAGACTGCGAGGAGTAAAAGCGACACACGCCGCTGCACACGCACGCACTCCTCTTTTCTGAAAGTTCCTTAGCTTATATTCTACTATACATATTGTTTTACGGGCTTTTTTTATACATAGGAGAACTGATTGTTGGGCAGTGCGCGAGCGGCGTCCGCGAACGTAAAGAGTCACTGATTCCCAACGCGGATCTTGCATAAGAGTCAATTTAATACTTCTAAGGATGTACCGTTTATATAAAATATGCATGAACTGGACTTTTATCTATGCATATTATCAGCGTGATATTACACCTTACTCTATTCACGCATTACGTGCTGTATGGCAAGTGACAGATAAAGTTGAAATGTTACTAACTCATGTAATGACTATCTTTCATACATTTTTTCGAAAGATGAATGGAAAGCGCGCACTGCAAACGTTTAAACAAGGATGGATTTTTACACATATGATTAACATCTGTATATCTTGATAAGCAGATTACAACGGTAAACGCTACCGAATTCCAACAAGAATACCTAAAACAAGAGAATCTTCAAGTCGTTTGAATTAAGAATGACTGAAGTTCGGTCCTAGCTTCTAACACACACACATATATATATGTGTGTGTGTGTGTGTGTGTGTGTGTGTGTGTGTGTGTTTATAAAAATGCCTAGTCATACTTAGTCAAGGCTGCGTTTACGCAAGCTCCCTTTACTGATATATCTACAATGACAACTGAATAGTCGTCACCAGTGCGCCGCTCATGCACACGAGCGTGGAACTTTGTAACTTATTGTTGTAACGAAAAAGTCTTTACGTGCATTTCACTCACGATTGTGATGTTTGGCATAGACTTATGTAAAACTTTTAACAAGCCTGTTCTTTTTAATCATATTATATAATTTTTGAAAATATTTTCCTTGAAAAATATGAGCCTTCTTCTAATGATACATTATTTTAACAATCATCAAGATGAACATATTACGAATTCAAGACTTTGCCAATTTTAAAAAGAAAAGTTATATTCATTATCGCCCTAAATATACATAACATTGTACAAACAATCGGAAAAAATACGTGCAAAAATGTCGCAGTTTATTCTCGCTTAAATCGTTATTTTCGCACATATAAAACGTATCATTATGAAACACAATAGAAATGTTATCATGTAGTCGATAGTCTAAAATCAATGTAAGAATAAATAAAATTGATTATCGTTTTAACAACAATAATATAATCATGTAATTGAACGCACAAAAAAGTACGGCCTTTTCAAATTTATCAAAGATAGCTGAAATTCTGCAGATAATTGTAACGCATCATATCTTATGTAGTAGTATACATGTATATATGAACTTTCCAGTTAATGGTTGAATGAAATTTTCTTGAAATTCAGTCCTGAAAATATTTTTTTGACTGCATCGACTGCATATACCTATATATAATGATAAACAACAATTAATCAAAAACCAAGTCTATACTTATATACCTATTTAAGAGATTGGAGACTATTTTAAAATTGTAATTCCAAGAATCAAGCATACATTTTCTAAGCACATATAGATTTAAGCTGTCATTATCTTTTTCTATTTAAGGAAATTATGACATCGGTATGACTTTCATTTTTACAGTATTGTTTAAAAGAGATTGCGTATTTTGTTTATATTTATTAATTCTTGCTTACATGTCAAATTACTAATTAACATCTGTTATCCATTGTATCTCATTCACATTTTCAAAATTTATAAATCAAATTAATTATTTAAAAATTATGTTTTTAACTTTTTTCATCATTATCTTTTAAAAGATACGTTTAGTATCTAATATTTGCTCATCATAAATATTGCATACTTAAGAAGACGAAATTCCATATTTACAATAAGTTTAAAAAAAAAAATTCAATTTTTTGTACCGAAAACATAAACGTTCCACTGGTTTGTTGCTAAAAACTAATTGTTCCAATAATGCTGCTATAAATACCTATCGTCTTGAGAAATAATTTCCTTCCTATTTGTTGTAATTTATTTCTTAAACGCTAACCGCTTTATTCTATGCATTATCGATCTGTACAATAATTGTTTTTTTCACAAATAATATCTCGGGTGGTAACCGAGATAGATCAGTTGATAATAATGTCAATTGTATTATCGACAGCGAGTACCGACACTAACTTGTCGAGTGATGCCTCAGATCCTCAGAATATAATACTACTACCATGAAGACTACTACTAAGAATATGCTATTACGTATCAAATACAGATACTATATAAATTATGTTGATCATCAACGCCACCGTCGGAATATACGACTCTTTTGGAAGTAGGATGATTTTTTAAATATATTCAATATTTTTACAGTGTGTTCGTCGTTACGTGTTTCTCGACATACTTTTTCCTGAAAAGTACCAAATACGTTTCGTAACATCGGAAACCTCTTTGAAAAACATGAAATCTTGTAATTTCTAACTGGAAATGCGTACCCCAATCTCGGGTCCGAACTCCAACGAAACTGATTACTCACAGCAATAGTTAGAAAACGAGCCGTTCGAGTGCACTGGCGTCGTCGACTAGTGGAATTGGAACGCAGCTCTCGAAATCATACGCCTATGTTATGTATTGTATTAAATGTACATATGTATATACATATATATATATATATATATATATATATATATATATCGGAATAAAACGAACGGCCATAAAACCAGATAAAACTGAAAGAGAGAGAGAGAGATGGCGCTATATCAGTTGTTTACGCGTTGTAGGAGAGAACGCGAGCGGCGGCGGCGCAGGAGAAAGAAAGAGCGCGAGCGCCATATTCACATCGCGCCGTGTATAGTAACCACGGAGCGGGAGAAAGACAGGAGTAGAATCCAGGCGAGTGAGGAGTGAAGCAAGCGTGTGCGGTGTGTGCCCTGCCCAGTCTCTGGCATTCCCTCGTACAGTGCGCATCGGTGTGGCCTTTTCTCTCTTACGTACACACGTACACATTTACAGATATATTTTAAAGACAGTTGTAAAAGATATATGTATGTATATATATATATATGTATATGTATATGTGTGTGTTTGAGCGTGTAGCGTACGCCTAGCAGATTCACGTATAATTCAATAAGTTGAATTAGCGAGATTGAAGCTCGTTGAGTAGCGACGGCGCCACGACAACGACGAACCTACGAAGGAAAGGAGGACGCCGAAGTGCGTCCCTAAGCGAGCTAGGACTGCAGCCGTCCAGCGTACGGCGGAGGAAAGGAGCACGCGTCGCGGGCCATCTCCTCGTTATCACCTAGGGCTTGTCCTCCCGAAAAGAAGCACGAGAGCCGAAGGACGAGAGCCGACAAGTGCTGTGTAGTAATATAGTATTATACGTATAGTGCTCCGGTGTGTATCATCCATCAAGCCTACGGGCGTCGCGCTAGCGCCACAGCTTATTCCATGGCTAACCTGCCGCGCTTCTAACATCTTGCGAGAAGCCAAAGGTGAGTCTCGGAGAATCATCGATATGTCTACGTGTGAGTCTGACTAAGCATACAGGTGTGCGCGTAAATACGAGAGAGTCGCGTAATATTTAGTACGGGGAGTCCGTAAGAGAGGGAGACGAAATATTGCTCAGGTGAGGCTTTGACTCGCGCGAGTCTCGCGCGCGACTCGCTCTTTCGCAACCTCTCCTCGAGTCAGTGGTTGTCAATACGACTAGCAGCATCAACAAGCCTGCATTTATGCACAAACCCACAATACTAGGCGCGCAAGGTGAAAACCACAACGGTAGCCGTATGTACTTAGGCTGCGCCGTATCGTACTACTTACTTACTATACACAACATCGATGGGCACAACGAGAGCATTTTTCAATTACGCGTGCATACGCGTATTATATGTATACAAGCTCTCTTATCTCACCGGACGATAAGAATATACACATTGCGAGAGTTAAAACGCGGTGCAGGAACTCTCGTAGTTTTTCACCTGTATACTCTGCGGCTGTTGAGTAACGGACCGATTAGTACAAACTCGAAGCGTTGGCAGGTCATAGCAATCTAGGTGGCGGGAGATAAGGCGGTTGCTGTATACACATAGGCGCAGCGGTGTCTACAAAGTGGCTTTTTACGGGAGTTGCGCGGTGATTTTATCTGCTGTTCGATGACTCCGGTTCGATGTCTGGAAAAGTTTCACTATTCACTATCAAATATCATTAGCACACAGCGTGAATACTATACTGACAATTGGAATTTCTTTGCAATGAACTCATCCATACCTACTGCAAATACAACCGTATATTATATTTCCAAACCGTACCTCACAGAGATGCTGCATCATAATTAATAAGTTCATTCTTCCGCCGTTATTCTCCCTTATATTCAGAGCACGGGCATTTTCCGAATTCTGCTTTGCCGTTCTTTGTCCTCTGACATTTCCTTCTCGTACGTTGATCCCGTTGAGTTTCCGCGTCGAAATAGGTTATACATAAAACGTTCCGCCACGCTCTCTGCTCAGAAGCGACTAAGCTTGGCTCGATGAACGATGTACAGTCATTTTTCCACCACCTAGAAATTCGTTTTTAATTCAAAGATTTCTTCCGCACAAACTCCAGGAAGTGCGAGAAAGTATGTTAAAAGTGAACGTAAATTATGTCTGAATATGTGAAGATTTCTTAAAATACAATTAGTCGCTGAGACTTTTCAGTTACAGTGCCACCAAAAAGATTAAATTTTATTTTTTTATGTAAGCAGACGGTTTTAAATGAAGATTAATTCGAGTCTGTGTTTAATCGACAAATCGATTTATTCTTGGATAAAGTTTACATTGGCCCAGGTAATAGCTCTTCTTCTGCTTCTTCTTCTTCTTCTCCTCCTTCTTCTTTCGTTCTTTCTTCCTCTAAATAGCAACTTCTCGGATGACACGTTAAGTCTTCTCGTAGTTGCATCACTTTATTTGTTGTTCCAAATAAATATGAACTTTATCGTCTTCAGCGAAATTGTCTGTTCGTGGCTATTTTAAACGTAGTCATAATTTTAGATAGTAAGGCAATATTTTTATAATTTTGAGAATAATTTTTGCTCGTGGAATTCGAATTACGGGTCTGATATGTTTGCCCGAGTGTAAACTTAACAAATGTAATTTTGAAATTTCTCGGAAAGTGCAAGTCGGTTTGGTTTGTTTTGGTACGGTTCTGTGCAACGAGTCTCGCGAGACGCTTATTACGTCAACCAGTCGGCTCTGCTAATTTTATCATCTATGTAGTATCCGTATTAGTGCACTAGAAAGAAGTATGAGAAAATTAATCGTAAAATATATCGGCTTAGATTGGGTTGCTCAGCAAGAATGAATGCAGAATCAGGAACTGACAAACTGCTCACTTAGCTCTTATGAATTCGAACGAGTACGCTTGCGCAATTTCTAAGCATCGGTTCACTATACTAAACGACATCACGAAGACCTCTGATAGCATATTGTGCGATCAATGTCAGAGACTCATTATTACCGTGTAATTTTCAGGTAATAGGGGTTCCGTAACAACGAACATTAGCAAATAACCGCTATGTAAACTCTATAACGCTATCATACGTATTCAAAGTGACAAAAATCTTAAAAAAATCGACACCTCGTGCTCTAGTCTAAGAAAATTGATCTGAGCTCGAGTCCGCTATATTCGCTTGCAATATAATATTACGATGTCACTCGTGCGCCGGGTGGAGCTTTTGTACGTCCCGTATATAAACATCCCCTTCCGATAGAGTAAGCGCGCGTGTCGGGATAAAGAATAAGAGCGAAAAGAATGAAATAGGGATATAGACAGGATTATACGAATGGAGAAGGGAGACGCGTCTATAGCAACTGCAGCCTGTGGACAGATGCGTCGATGCGCAACGTCGTCGAGATTCCCATCAGCCTCTGTTTTGTCAATCATATACGTCTGGCGCGCTACTTTACTTTACTACTGCTACTGTTACTGAAGCTGCAGTAGGTTGACAGTCCGCTTACGACTTTTGCATTTAATGAATGCAATGAGAAGTGTACGTTTTTTATGATGATACTTATTCCACCTCAATCGATGAAGTAAAACAAGTTTTCAAACGCATTAATGAAAAGACAAAACAGATTTCTACCGCGTTGGAAAACTATCCGTTTTTTATTTTTCTTATATTTTGGGAACAGTAGTCTCTTAAATATTTTCAAGTAACTAATATAGAACTTTGTTGTTGCTGCAATATGGAGGTATAAATTAAAAACGGAATTATTATTACTTAAATAAAAACTTCAAATCTGTATTAACTCATCACAACAATCTTGTGACAAATATGATTTTTTTTCATGCATTTTTATCGCGGCATTAATCGCAACTCGTATATTCTTCCATTATCTTCTATAGTCGCTCGCGCGAGTAATTGTACTCTTTTTTGGCGCGTGCAGCGTATTCTCGTGGGAAGTAAGGGCAGTCAAATGTCGCGGGGACTTCTTCTCGCGATTGACACATCCTCAAAGGATTATACATAATTTTCCTAGATGTATACACTCTCAGATGGTGTAGAGCGACTAATTAGATGCGTTTTGTCATATTTCAAAATAATAATAAATAGAACACCCTAGAGAGAATATAAATTGTTTATACTTGAAACTCGGTGACTGTACGCGAGTTAAACGCGCTTCAGCGTAATCTAATCGGACTAATGATTCATTGCATGGAAATGAAAATCCACAAGAGACTTGTGATTTGGTTCGACCTTCTCATCTAGTGAATTACTTAAACGTGTAATATTTTTTTTTAGAAACATAAGACTGTTATCGAATTCTTATGACGTAATTGCTATACATTCAAAGGGGCTTTCAAGCGAATGTATTGATAATTTACCCCATTTAATTTAACAGAATTTATGCTTTAATATATAGTTTAGCTTTCAAGGATTCAAGATCATTATCCTATATGTATTTGTGATAAGTTTGTACGAAAGTAAAGATCTCATTTTCAAACGAATTTTCGTATCAATAGTTAATAGATAAAAGTATGCCTAGGAAGAAAACCAAAACAAGTATAACACCCATTCAAATGGCGATCTTATTCATTATCATAGTTTAAATATATCGGAGCTGGAAAGTTAACCTCAATTACCACTCATATTTAATGTACGAGTAGACGAATCGTCTCACATTTACTAGACGCAATCAGTGCAATCATCCTCTCAACTATAGCCGCACACACATACGCTCAGTGCAAACTATCTTCTCACGTGCCGTACTGTATAATTCTACTCTCCTTACGTTATAACCGACGCGACTATATGGGGACACTGGCGCAGAGAGTTAAAAATCGACTCCGAAAATTCGCAGCCGACGAGCGCGCGTATATGCTAAATTTACTAAACCGGTTTCGTTCCACGCTTTGCTCGGCCGGTTAATATTTCTCTCTCTCTCTCTCTCTCTTTCTCTCTCTCTGTCCCCATCTCTTTCCTTTTCTGTTTTTCTCGCTATGTACAAAGCAAACTAAGAGCGTGCGTATACGCATATAGGTCCATCATTTTGCGATATATATATGGTATATACACACGCAAGAGTTTCATCGATTGGCCTGAGTAAAAAGACGATGAGCGGTTGGCTGTAAATCAAGTATACACACACACAAACACATACAATGCAAGAGGACAGAAAGATATTTGCTTCGCGCATGGAATTTCGTTCAAAGCCTTACAGGAAATATGGACACGCAGAGATGATTATGTCATTGTAATCGCTGACGCATTAACTGGCTCACGTTCTCTATATTACATGCGTTCAATAGTTCATCGAATAAATTATTGGTGTTATATCTTGCAGTTGTACATCGGATGTATATACTACAGGGGAGCATGATTTTGATCGGTGCATTTCTAGATTCAATTGGCATTTGAATGCGAATTGTATATCCATGCGGCCGCGGAAACACGTGATGCGCGTAACCTTTATCTTTTTGTTATTTTATCATACAGACATGCGAGGAATTTATGCTTCTCACAGTGAGTGTTCTATGAATTTTTTATGACCGCTCATTTGCCTGTAAGACGCATTTTTATTATACCGAAGGTGTCTAAATTTAAAATAGACTCTGCGGCAGTAGAACGGAGAATTTTTTTCTCCCATTGTGCAAGAACGTGGATAATAGTCGGCGGCAAATAATATCTTCGTAAAGAACATTGTAACAATTACACTCATTTCTCAACTCCTCGCGAGTGGAAAAACATCGACATTGTCTCGTCATCTCTCATAATGCACGTAATCTTAAATATTACTTTCTCATCTTACAATGCTGAAATTCCACGCGCTTACGCACCCAGAGAAAAAAATGACAACGCGCTTGGCTACTTTTTCCCAAAAGAAAAAAAAACTTAAGTTTATATATGTATATGATGTATAACGTAAGAGTAATGGATGAAGAAAAGTATATATGAGTAATATACAAGTAATATAAAAGAGCAACGAATGCAAAGGTGTGGTCGTTACAGACACACGCGCACACAGTCACTGTCTCTCTCTTTCGAGGAGGCGCTACGGCATGACCGAGCTGTTCGACTTCGCGTCACAATGAACTTGGAAAACGACGGCGAACCGGACCGCCTACACTTCTTTCTCTTTTATGCGTGCGTACGCCTGTACTATACTATACTGTATGATTGTATACGGCAAGCCAGCCTGTGCACAATATATACGTATAACGAGGCTTTACCTTCTGGTAACTGTGTTCCGAACGGTATTTATGTAACCCATACGAGAAAGAAAGAGAGAGAAACAGAGAGATTTATGCAGACAGATTGATTGATAAAGTTTTATTAACAGTAAGAATCAAATGGATCAAATAAGCGTATTATGAAAAATTCAAACGCAAATATTGGTCAGAAACTTTGAATCTACGATTGAACTATGACATCTCTTATTATTTTCATTGATATTCGAAATTTGTTGGTGTTCTCGACTAGCGTGACTATAGCGGAGAGCTTTTCAATTTTCTAGTCTTATTGTTTAAGACGCGCGTTTTGAGCGATTCTATACGTCTCAACTTAAAGCAAGGCTCGCGCATTCTACGTGTCCCAACGATGAGGATATTTTAAATTACGGTATAGTACTGTTATTATAATTTACACACTACAGACACATGCGGGTATTAAAATTCACAACTGCAAGTATATTACCACTGGAACAGCAGAAAATCAGCTCGTTTGGATTTGCACGCATACGCGCGGAGCGATTCGTGACCTACATAGAGCCACGAGCCTATAGAATTAATAAACAAAATAAACGATATCCCGATCGTCGGTGTCTGTCTATAGAGTTGTGAACATCGCGTGTTTCGCATCGGTGTAATTGACGCATAGCTAGAGTAGCAGCTTGCAATTGACGCTCGCTGCTTTTTAGCTTTCTTGAGATGAGGCGCGAGAAGAAGCGCACTTACTCCGCTCCGTTATAACAGTGCAACTGAAGAGAAACGAGGTCAAGCCTTTGCCAAATTCTTTCACGCGTGTTTATAGTAGAGGCTTTCTTTTCTCCGAATCTCGAGAGTTTTTATTGTTGTATATTTTGAGTACGCGTGTACGCGTAAATAAATTTTTCCCGTGGCTTCGCATTATATTGGGAAATGAATAAGTGTGCAGTAAAAAATTTTTTGTTTTAATAATTATAAAACTAACTCTTCGCTGCAGTCTATAAAAGACACAAGATCCCCCTATCAATTTGATTATAATAACTCTCTCCTCGATAACTCTAATTCCTCGATGAACTGTGAAAAAAAGTCCACTCTCCATTAACAAAACTACTGAAAAAAGTATGCACTCTTTTCAGTCTTGCGTGCGCGTAGCTATGGTTTTCGACCAATATCTCTCTAGTTCTCGAGCTCGCTTCCGCGGACAACGGAAGTCGCGGGCGCGTGTTTAGTGAAAAGAGAACTAGGGAGAGGCGTGGCGCACGAGTGGATTACACTAGTCTGTGCAGCAAGTATATGTACATACTTTATACATGGGTCGCGCTAGATTCTATACTCAACTTGCGGCGAGTTTTGTGTGCGCACGGAAGATACGCCAGGCTCGTGCATTCGTTATCAATACATTTATAAGGGATTGTCATGTTAGCCGTTCTGTCGTCAAAATTTGTACTAGAAATGAACAGGCGGTAAACGTTACGTTCCCACAATAAACCTTAAATAAGCGATAACAGCTGAAGAAGAATGGACGATAGTTTGCTCTCAATAATCATTCATCTGTATACTGTACACTTAAGTAAATCAGAGGTATGAAAAAAAAACAATGTTCAACTCACATAGAGAGTAGAATAAGCGAAAAATTGAATTCCCGTTGTCGAACGTGCGTAGTCTCGTAATTGTCAACTGCTTTGCCTATATATATATATATAAGAGTCATGATATTACGCTTTATAGGGAAAACAATGGCTCCCGTGGCGCGCACTACGTCGATTTACGCAATTACCGACTGTAGTTCCTTGATATTTGCATCAAGGCGACACGATGCGATGCTTTCAGCCGGTAATTAAAAGTTCTTGAACGCAAACACAAGCCACTCTTTTTTCCACTTTCTTTTGGTCCAAATTAACTTCCGATCTCAATTTCTATCTTCTATAAAAGGCGAATCCAGAGTACAAAGAGAGATTACTAAAACAGAGAATGATAAAATACAAAGTGAAATTTTCCAGTTTCAAAAAATCAAAATTTTTATCTCTTCCTCACTGAGATATCTCATCACCTACAGAATCAACTTGGCTCACGCCAGGAAACCAAGCTTAATTGAGTTTTCTCTCCTCTTCAGCCGGAGATCGAGTCGAGAGTTAATTCGCCGTCTCGTCTCTATCTCTCTCTTTCGTCTTGTTTTTTTTCCCTCTGTCGCTGTTTTTTTCCTTCGTGCCTTTGTATAACGGCCGACGTGGACAATGCGTCATTTCTCTCCGGACTTTCTCGAGTAGTTAATGAACGCAGTCGCACTTTTACGAGCAGTCAATTTCTATCTGTTTTTTTCGCGCATCTAGTTACAATCGTACTTCCGGCTTCTGTCCATTTTGCTGAGACTTTGTAAAGCTTTTTGGATTGGATGGAATGTTCGAAGTATAAGAATAAGGTCGCGATAAGAATGAGTTGTTGAATTACCGGATTAGATATACATATAACTTATATAAGATTTCCCTTGTTTTACCGATTACTGAAACTATATCCCAATGAATCGAGCGTAATAGCAAGAGAAGTAGCAAGGAAGTATACAAACGCAAAAAAGAAAAAATCAATAACGCTTAGTCGACGCTTACTGCCGTGTGTGTGGTTTTCTTCTTCTCCATACGTAGCAGCTCCGTGCAGCGGATTATTTGGTCACGAACGAAGGGCCGTATGAGAAAATTGCGAGGTTTCGCGTGTCAAGAGAAAGAATGATAGACTTTTCGTCCACTTTGCTGAAAGCAAGTAGACGAGGCGCAAATAAAAATAAGTCGGCAGCGATCACTGTCTGGGCAAATTACGAATGTTTTCATGGGTATGTATATGAGTCATTCTCTGACAGATTGACCGAACAAAAAAATATTTTTTTAAACAATTTCAAACTATTGTTGACACTGTATCTACCTTCATGCATCATGTCAACATTTTTCTTGTTAAAACTCATGATCGAACCTTCTCAAAACTGAATTTCAAGACTTTCATGACTTCGGAGATTGTTATGACTTATATTTACAGGTTTATTAGTATTTGTTTTGTAAAATTTGACTTATTTTTCAACAAAAGTGCCTTTTGTGTTTTTAGTGACAAAGGCTTCCCTTTCAAGTTATAAATTTTTGAAAATTGACATGAAATACCAAAATTGGTAAAAATGCTAACTTTGACATACTATAACTTTGAAAACCATCATGGAAAAAATCTAAAAAAGTTCATGAAGGTAGAGACTATAGTTTAAAAGTGCCAAACTATAGTTTAAAAATGTTAAAAATAAAATTTTTTATTTGGTCAATCTGTCAGAGAACGACTCATGTATATTTTTGTGGGTGTGTGTAGGTGGGCGTTAAAGCGCATCAGTTTCAAGGAGTTTGCAGTAAGCTCTCCACTAACACGATTAGAGTTTTAGTAACGAAAACAAAGGATGACGAGTTTTTTGTTTCTTTTGAAAAAAATTAAGTGCGATAAAGATAAGCTTGCAATAAACCGAAAAGAAATGATAAACTTTATACGGTAATCGCGACAATTTGTACCTAGAAATTTATGCGTTTGTGGAGCTAAGATTATAATTTTTGAATGGCAATTCATACTTTATGTGCTTATTGTTTAAGATAAATTAATTTCAATATTTATCCGAAAAGGAATATTTCGATTAAATATATATTCAATTATTCATTGCTACGCAAAGGTCTCATTTTTGAATAAAGACTGTGTAATAAAACGTATTTTGGATAAACGTTTTCACGGTTAATCGATTATTAAATAAAGAATACTATCTGGCATACCAAAGACACCGCCTACATAAAAGCTGCATTTAAGAATAGATCGATAATTTCAAAACAGAAGCCAAGGTCTCTCAGCTTATTCCAATTGTCGAAACACACTGATATACTATACGAACGTTTCGTATGAACGAAACTCCACGATATAAAAATGTTAATGACAAGTATACATATGTATATTTCAAGGAGCTAATTATTTGCTAAAATATATGCTGTATGTTCTCTTCTCAACATTAGTCACGTTTCATAATAATAATTAAAAAAATATGCGTTTATATAAATTATTCTATCTAAACTGTAGAAAAAATATATACAATCGGCTCTAACCTTATCTAACTCGGCCCACTTATGAAGTATCCACCTAAGCCTTCACCTATATAACACCATCACGAGCTACTGCTCCATCGAGCAATCGACCAAATTAATTTCAATCATCCTCTCGACGTTCCACTATAACGCTTCCAATATAACGCTTATACGACACACTTACACTAGCACCACTTAAATCATACACGCATGGAAAGTAGTCCCGCAAGCCGAATGCACATATTTTCACGACATCGATTACGTGGTCGCACGCAAGCGAAAAACTAAAAGAAAAAGTACCTGCACCTGTACGCGTACCGGAAACGACGCGCAGCGCGAGGGTTTTCTCTGCTCCAAGCGACATCGAAACCTTCCTTTTCCCCCTTGGCCGCTCGTCACGCCCACTCGGCACAAAATTATTGTAAATTACACCTGGTAAATATGTATCGACGGGCGTATCGGACAAGCGCGCAAGTGTGTGAGTGTGTGTTTGTGACGTGAGCGTTACGTCTATGCATGCGATATGACTCACGCCGACGCGGTTCTCGTCTATAGTATAGTATATGAAGTATACATGTGGAAGTAAGTTTATGAATGTAAGAGAGCGAGGAGCGAGGAGGGGACGACGGATCAGTAAGAGAGGGGTGTCATGTGTGTATCTCTTTGACTAGTGTCACGGACGTATTCGTCCGCGTTGCTCGCGCAGTCCGAGCATGAGCAGAGTCAGCAATAAGACGGCTGTCGAGGAGCCGTACGATAATGTATTGCTACTCAATGCATCGTAGACGTTGGTTTCGTGGTTACAGTACTTGCCTTTGACTCCAGGACGTCCCGGGTTGTTCAAATCTCGTCGTCTACTTTTTCATCGGGACTCTGTCTCTTCATTTAATTTCCGTAACACTAATAGAAAGCTTTTTACTTTATATGTCGCAACGATCGAGCGCTGTTTATTTTTAACCGCGAATTCTCATTGCAAAACCAGTGGTAGTCTGTTATTGAGGTTATTCTTGATTCATTGTGTCATTCCACATTACTCACCTATATTCCATTTTTCAATGACGAATTTTGTGATAACAACCAAAAAATTGTGACGCATCATAATATTCAGACAGTTGTAACAACTTGAATACGGTTCACGGGGCTGCCAATGCTATTATTGTTAAACTGATTACATGTAATTTTATGCTTTTTTGTACCAAGTTGTTTTCGAAGAAATTGATTTTTCCATCAGTGATTCGAAAATGATTGATTTGAAAATATATTTCGATAATGAAAGATCTTAATATTTCTCACGAATTATTACTCAAATTCTTAATCGTTTATACTCGATATCCTAAAAATACAACTGCGTTTTAATATTAGAACTTTACATCATTATATGTTTCAGCATCGAAACGATAGCACTTGAATATCTAGATATAGATGTGTATAAACTCGGCTTCAATTTAGTGCCATATCTGACCCTCGAATAAGTTTTCCCCCTGACGGAAATAGACTGCCTGTCATAGACAACTGGTTAAAATGGCTCGAAAGAAATTATATTCCTCGTTAAAGAACTGAATCGTGGCCATGATTTCTAGCCTACATTATAATAAGTAAAATATTAAGCAGAATCCTGCAGGTAACTGGAAAAGTCTCGTATCGGGATTGAAACTTTCTTCCAAGCTCTTTGATAATTGCGCTGAGTGTCAAAAACCTTCGTGAAAATGCACACAGCTGTACAACTATATACGTGCTTTCACGAACACTTAACAAAGAGAGGCACATGCTTGCGCTTCCGTCTCCTTAATGAAACAGCGCGCCGCGTCGTTTGATATCGAGCCGACGACTCGAAGCTCTAGCATCGCTTCGTTAGTCTAGCAAATGTACGGTGATCGAGCCGTTCGAAATGTTTTCTCGTAACACGTTTGTGCACATTTTCATGCCAGATTTGCTGCTGAAGCAGTGAAATCGTATCGGGAATTCTGCGAGTCAAATGTATGTACATCTGTCTAATGATTCTTTTTCTACTATAGTTTTTTACCCGGGAAATTGGGATCGGGAAATTGAGTCTATTGTGTATGGTCAATGTACTAATGTTGGTATTTGGAAGCATAGATTTTTTAATTTTCCGCTAGGAAGTCGAAGAGCTACCAGTCGTTTGCACGATCGAGTATCTCTCCATGAGAATCTCTCTTAGTTTTAATTAAAAGGTGACTATTCATACGTTGATAATATTTTTAGACGCTCTTCCGCAACTAGTTTTACCGTAAAAAATCTCAGTATAATGAACTTTGTTTACTTATTTCCCTTGGATGCAGCTACACGTGCATCTGTCTCGATTCGCTCGAGGAGCAAAAAGTCATCTTGTAAATTTGCAGTAAAATCAGCGAGGCGCAAAGTAACTGAAAACTTTTCTCTCCTATTCATCATAAAACTGTTTTCTACTTTCTCTCAGAAATGCATTACAGAACAAACTCCAAAAGCCTTGAAAGATCGCTTTGAAACGCAGTCCGTTAATAATTTAATCGACCTTGCTAGACTTTGAGAGCAAAACAAAGGCTCTCGATAGTCTTTCTATACGAATATACATATATACTCACAGGTTTGCGCGCACAGCTTCATCCGACTAAAAGGCTATATAATAAATCTCGTCTGGCTCTTGACATCGATCGAGACCGGAAAATTGCTGGTGTCTCGAACAGATATCGATCAAACACACGCCCGTATGTCTCGACTTCTTCTTTACGTCCTGCAAGCTGCACTATAATACACGCGCAGACGTGCTGCTGCTGCTGCTGCTGTTCGAGACGTTCTTTTTCGCGAGATGTATAGATTTTAATAAATTTTATACAAAGTCCACCTTTGCGAAACACAGTATAGTTGTTCATTATTAGAGATATTACTATTCTCATCATAATTCTATATGTATGACTTGCGTGCATATAATTTCGATACGTATATTTATACTGCTGCGGAACTTACTTACTCATGACTAGGCATACAGAAGAGATGAATGTAGAAAATAACAAATGGAAAATTAATAAGTGAAAAATTAAATCAGCTGAATAAAAATTTAATATGGAATATTAAAAGCAATATAACAAGCTATATTCATATCTACTTGATTATTGACATTTTTTGAACTAATAATTGTACCGGAATAGGCCACTCTCAACACTATGACTAATATAGTAGTCTGTGTGAGCGTAATTTATCAACCAAATTCGTAGTTTAATCCTCCACGGTGTCAAAGTTATACATTAAACTATACAAAACCGTTAATCTTACACCACGCGTTCTATTTTCATAAGTTCACAGAAGATGTTTCGCATTAATCACTAAAATTATTTATTTATATTGATATACATTATTACAGTACACTGAGAAACTCTTCTCGCAGGAAAAGATACTAAAAACGTAGTTACAATTACTATATTATGAAGTGAGAGTGGGGTATACTCAATTTTCCGTGCATTTGATTATATTTATAATAAAAATTATTATTTACATAATTATTTTTACTACATGATTATTAATATTTACAATCTAAGTATTGAAAAAATGTACTAAAAAAATTGACTTTCTACTACATAGAACAGAAATTTTACCACGACATTTGCGTCTATGACATTTGCGTCTACGACATTTGTGTCTACATATGTTACTACATTAGTCTACCAATAAAGTATTTTTTTTCTATACCATAGCAGTCACTTTTTCTTGGATATATATAGAGCAAAACAGAAACGTGCCGTTCAGCGTTCTTTTCGTGACGACTATAGGTATATAGCTATAGCCGCCCTTCACAATCCACCCATTCATGGGTTTACGAAATTACATCTAGGCGACGTCGCACTCTTTTTTGTAACTATAATGTACAAAAATTTTCGCTTTGTTAATATAAGAAAATTTTTAACGGATTTTTCGGCGTAGCGAGCGTGCGATTACGCGCGCAAATTGTAATACAATCAATTATTAGTTATGGCTAGATTATGTATAAGGTGAAGCAAGTTAATACATTAAATTGTTGTTTCTGAGTATCTGTAATAGGTACGTTAAAATGATACATATTTGAAAATCACTGAACAAAACTTGCCTGAATTTCTATTTTACAATACCTACTATAACTCTGCTTATAAAAATTACTTATGCCAGTAATACAATTTTCTACGGACACCGAACAAAAATTACAATTGAAATAGTAAAATTTATACATAGCTTATGTAGCAAATTTTACTCCTTAAAACATAATTTTCCTATATACATTTAGTATATCCCCTTGTTTCCTTTATAATTTATTAATTTTAGCTACGTTTTTATAGTATATTTTCCTACGGCAAGTTTCTCAGTGCCTATATCAATCTATTGTGGCTGAAGATTCTATAATTTAAAATGGAAAATTATCCCGCAACCCATATATTGTCAGTACAGTTAAACAATCATATTCAAATACATTATAAATCTGTTGGATATAAGGAAAGACCAATTTATATCTTACAGAGTTCACAGTTCATAGTTTTATTAAAACAATATAAAAAATCGGTATAATTGGACATAGAGTTTAAAATAGAGAGATAAACAGCTGTAGTGACGATGTTGTCTAGTCGGCGATTCTCTTGCAAGTGAAGTCCTCTGCGTCTATTCTTAGGCCTAGAGGGCTGTAAATGCAGTTCAGGTATATGTCTAATTCTTCAGGTAATGTCCTTCTTTCCTCTTGGTGCAATAAATGTATACATCTGTGCGTATATATATATATACATCAGCATGTGTGTATCGTTGAATATAATATATATTCCAATAAAATCGAATACGCTTATAGAGAAACCGAAACTCGAAGAAATAGAAGCTGCGTTATTCTGGGCTTTCAAACCCTCAGAGGTAAAATAAACTTCCATAAAATACGACGCTCCATATTCTATTCTGTATAAATTAATAGATTAAATGTTTCTTAAATCTTTCCGTCTTTGTAGTACGAAGCGCTCACATAGGCGTGTGCGCCTTCTTTAAAGAGAGGCGTTTCATAATGTATCACGAGTCTTAAAGAGTTGGTTAGGTGTAGGCGACATAAGAGAGAATAATCAGTCGACCCTCGCTCATAACAACGATGACAATTTCACAGCCCTTTTAGTCTACACGCCAAAGCACACGCGACAATAAAGAAATCGCCGGTGCCTCTCTTTTTCTATGTAACATTCTCGCACGCAAGGCATTAAAAATTTCAAATCGGTTGGAAGGGAGGGTGGCTTCTTACAACTCTCATGTTACTGCGCTACTTTGCATTCTAATATAAACGATGTCTTGGCGACTTTTTTTAATTTATGTAAATTTCACGTTCGAGAGTCTCGCCGTCTTGCGAGAACTTTTATCGTCTGCATCCTCATTAGTATACTTCTTCTTGTGTACGAGTTCTGCTCTGGTTATTTACTATTGACATTGTTAGAAGGCTTTTTGTCCTGTCTTTTCTTTTTCGGCAGACGTATAATTGTCGATGATGAATTTTTATTTTTAATGAGAGTTGAAAGACTTTATATTGTTCGATTCTAAGGTCGTACACCGAGCGAACATGTGAAAGTTAACATTATTTCTGTTAAGGGGCATATTATAACTGACCGATTGAAATTGACTTATCGGTTATCGCTCACAATGGGGAAGGCATTCTATTTTCACTTGGGACTGTATACTACTGATGTGCACCAATTGTTTACATAATATTTAGGATATTTTCAATCTGTTATAATTTTCATCATTTTACCTTAAATAAACTTCATTATCCTTTTGGGTATATTAACCAGCGCATGAGCGCACTTATCTTACTCTTTCCTTTTGAGTCGCGTTTTAGGATATGAGTAATAATCGTTTGAACACATCTATATGAGGAAATTGCAATATGGTTTCATGAATGGTAAAATTACTATCGCATCCTATCTTAATAGATTTCATATACTTATCATTTTTTACAGCCATGTAGAATTTGACTCCACTTTGCTTTGAACTATATTGATCGTAATTCTGATACATATTTTGACAGAAATATTTTTTCGATACAATCATTGCCGAAATTTAATAAATTTAATCGAATGAACAAATCGAAAAATAACTAGCGACCCAATTTTCGGTCCAAAGAGACCTGGCACATATATTTTTATATATATACTATAAAAATGGACTGTATTACCTCATCGCAAAGGTAGTTGCGGCTCGTACGCTTTGAGCGATGACGACAGTCGCTTGCGCGCGCTAAATATCTCCATGGCGACGCCCGCACTTGCTCGAATCAACGCTTCTTTTTTTCACCTCCGGCGCACGCACGATTAAACCCTTGTCTACATTACAGAGTATAACGTAGACGATTGTCTTGTTCAGAGTGTGATTTCCTCTTTCTCGAGTGTCTTCTTCTTGATTGTCCAGTAATCACGGGACATCAGATTTTCGAACTAATGGCCAAGTTATACGACAAGCGGTTTTAATAATTTTCATACAGTCATATAGATAAAAACTGCAGTCGGCTTTTATAAAAGAAACGACGTGTTACACTCAGATAGAGAAGTAAGCTTGACTTATATATATATAATACATGCATTTTTCACCGAATTCTTCGAGGTTGTTCTATCTACTTACTATTAATAAAATTTTTTAATTTGACGAGTCTTCTCTCTCTCTCTCTCTCTCTCTCTCTCTACTCAGAGAAAATAATCCAAAAGAATGTTGAATATACATTATGTATTCTTTAACAGATCCTCGCATGTAAATCATCTCTTCCATACTGTATTATACAATATATGCTTATTATTTGCCTAAAAAATAAATTCAATCCCATCACAGAGGAGCCTAACTAATTATTCTCTCTCTCTCCCTCTCTCTCTCTCTCTCTCTTCGTATATGCAAGCACGACGAACAGTACACGATCGACCTAGTTAAAGAAACCGACCTTGTTTGCGCCGTGTCATAGCCACGCCAGTGTCCGCTTTATGTGCGCTCGCACGTTAACCTAACTCGGTAAGGTACGCGCGAGACAGTAAAACAATGAGGCTGCTGCGATGAAATGAAAAAAAACTTGCTCGAAAAGTAGCGATGTTTTTCCAAGAGCTAGTAGAGAACAAATCTAAGAAATTTTAGAAATCCTTATTGTATCGAGGTCGTTAAAGCACGATACGAAAAATCATACAAGATTATATTTCTTCCACAAAAATATATATTCTCGGAATCTCTTTACGTATACGTTATAGCGAGAAATAAGTAAACGAGCAATATAATTCTAAGCAGAAATATATAAACTTATATTGGAAAAATATCTTATATGCCTTTAACACAGAGCCCAAGATTGGAATTTTAATGACGATCAAGTCGGTATGTCCACGCTATCTACGTGCATACACAAAACATACACACATACACACACTAACCAGCATTCCCTATTCCTTTCCCGCTTCCCCTAATTAATCGACGCACGCACGCTCGCGCATACACACATACACTCGCAGATATATATATTCAAAGTATATTCACATGAAAGATAGAAGTAGAAAATTCATACAGGCGAGGCCTCGATCCTCTTGCATAAGAGCAATACTATTACACGTATCCATTGTGCACATCACTCGTGCATGTAGTTTTGCTGATATGCTCGTTATTTTGATATATCGCATTTGAAATTTATTTTTCACTGCTATTTGTAATATGGCGGACGTGATTCTGAAGAACGTATGACTTTTGCGACTTAGAACAGTTCTTATTGATACGCATGATTGTATTGCTTAATGTTGCATTTGTTTATTTTTATGGCTAAAATATATTATTTATTGTGAAAATCTTCGTATGTACATTATGAAATAACTATATACGATTGAAGTACACACTTAGTAGAAAAAAGACTTTTTCTCATATTCGAATGGCTTATGCTTATGCATAGTGGTGACAAACTTTTTCGAACTGTAAACTTGAAAAGCACAATTGTTGTATTGTTTGTCAATAGCCGTCAATACTAGTAAATTTAATTGTATTAAAATAAAAATAAATGAAATCACGCATCTTACCGAAATTATTCGAAATTTGGCTAATTTGATTAAAAATATTCATTCTCTCAACTACTTCTATAATCGAAACCGATAAATGGATCGAATCTACTAAAAATTTTTATTTAAAAAAATACGAATTGGCTATAGTAATATAGTACTTTAATTCATATATTATTATGTAATAGGCGCAATGCTTTCTCGTCTACTGCACTGGGCGTCACCAATACAAATTGTAATGTTTTCAACAATGTAAATTGATATCGCTCAAGATTGCAAGGTGCTCGCACGATTGACTTTGCTCTGAAGAATATGCATTGTTATCGTTATGATCTTATCGGGCATAAACAAACTTCCATACATAGAGTGAATACATTATTTTTCAATTAGTACGCATTAACATTTTTAAAGAGTACATTAAAAATGAAATCTTTTTTCACCTTATGAAAAAGTTATGATTCATTATTACACTATTTTAATCTTAGAGAATATGATTTTATTGTTATTGAATTTACATTTCTCTGCGATTGCTTACCCATTTTACTTTCAACGCATTGCAATGTATTTATTAAGAAAAAAATGTACCCATGAGAATATCGATACCTTATTTCGTAATCTGATTCTTTTTTGTACTTCACAGTTCCATTATCGATAAGCGATAAATGTGTACACAGATTGTGTTTTTTATCCGACTTTCTCTCTTTCTCTCTCTCTCTCTCTCTCTCACACACACAAACATACATACTCGATATATATATGCATATATAGCATAATATATTATCGAGATATACTGACGTATTCAGAGTCGCAAAAGCGTGACTAAAAGTATCGCACAGTAAAAAGGCTTCCCATTTGACCGCGCCATGATGACGTATATAGAGTCGTATCCTTCTAAAATAAAATCAATGCTGCCTCCTCGCTTGTAACTCACTAACCCGATTGGCACTAATCTGGTGGACAAAACGCACGTATTCATTTGCTGTTGGAGTTATGCATTAAAATTCCTTTACGTCGACTACAGTGGAGAGGTAGATAGCGATGAAACGAAGACTAGTTACACAAAGTTTTCAAATTCTGATTATAACTTTCTTGTTACAATCGGGCTATTGCGTGCGATAACGTTATATAGGTCTGCCAAAAGATCCCAGTAAAATGAAAAAATCGAAGGGCAGGTGTGGACGTTAGGTATACATGCGATATATGTATGTGAAGAACTTTCGCACATAGACACATTAATAAACATTCTTTTTATTGTAGACGTGACAGGTAAAGTTAACGGAGTCCTATCACGTAAGCGTTTGCTTTTAAATATGATCTCTTTAAAGCTGAACGATAACAAGAATTGAAGGTATTATGAGAAACTGGTCGTAGGGAAATTTACTAAAATACTAGCTAAAATTAGTAATTTTATATTTTATAGGAACGGGGGGGATATACTCAATGTATAGGAAAAATAATATTTTACTATTTAAATAGTAATTTTTGTTCCGAATCCGAAGCAAATTGTATTACTTGCATAAGTAATTTTTATAAAAAATTTTGGCACATTATTGTTATAAAAAAGAACGTTACAAAAAGTGACTGCTATGGTATAGAAAAAAAACACTTTATCGGTAGACTAATATGGTAACATGTCATAGACACAAATGTCATAGACACACAAATGTCGTAGTAAAATAGCAATTTTTAGTACATTTTTTCAATACTTGGATTACAAATATTATCAATCACGTAAAAATAATTAAGTAGATAATATTTTTTTCTATAAATATATTAAAATTCTCGCAAAATTGAGTATACCCCACTCTCACTACATAATATAGTAATTTTAACTACGTTTTTAGTAAATTTTCCTATGACAAGTTTCTCAGTGTAGAATACAAAGGCTCGCACCGTATGCATGCTACTATATGCTGTTTATGAATCGTAGAATAATTTAAAGAATTGAAGGGTTTTGCAATTTTTCACATTACCAGAGATAAAATTAAAATGTTTACCGAAACCTCAGGTATAACATACAACGTTAGAAATTACATACTATGCGGTACTAGCAATAAGCAAATTAATATTACTCCATGAAACATGGACTTCTGATTGGTATAACCTCTCGACACTTCCAACGACCGATTTCAGAAGTGTTGACCTCGAAATAGTCGGGAAATAAAAAATTGCGAATGAACTCTTCAACAAAGCGCGTATAAATCAATATCGATGGCAAGTATCAGAAATATGTGCGCTTCTTTGAATTGTCCAGTGAGAGACGTTTGTAATGCGCACTTGCAGCTACTTAGCTTTTATTCCCGAGTAAGAGTGCACTGTATACAGTAGCAGCTCTAGTTACGCGCATCTTACGCACATCTGCAGCAGCCGAGACGCGTCTCTAGTGCTGCTCTCGAGGAAATATTGATTATTTTTGCGCGTACGAGCCAGCTTCGTTCGAACTCTACCCCTTATATATATATACATGTACAACGCTTCAGTGTTTCTCGCCTTCGCTTTTTTGTCATTCGCTAGAGTCTCGGCAAGGTTTTTTCTGATATCGCACGAGAGCAATTGTAGCAAATGTATTTATCGTGACACGTAGCGTCGCGCAGTTTTATTATTCAATTATTTTGTCACGCAGGGGTACATAAGCTACGCTTACGTAGAAAATAATAACTTTCGTACGGATGAGCTTGGCATATGAATATTATGGTCTTATACGTCATGTTCGATAATAAGATGTATAATCGACCAAAGGCGTTTGAAAAAAACGTTTGAATATTTCCACTGTAGATGTTTGTCGCTCCTGCTCTCTTTCAAGTAAATATATATATATAATAAAAACACGGCGATGACGAGATCCACTTTTGTTGCGGCTGCCTTATATACAAATGTGAGATTGTCATGCGACCTTTTAGCAACGTCACGTGACTCGAGCTTGTACACACATGTACCTGTGCAGTGTGCATACATGTATAAATATATATAATATGCATACAGGAGAATCAGTTTACTATACTGGATCCGCGAGGTTCGAGTGAACCTTTCAAATATATCTCAACGTAACGCGAAGGGGGATAATTGGTTTTAGCCTCGCTTTTTCGACTGCGCGCAAAATATAATATCCCGTGAGTCGACCTTGGATTTACCGAGCTTTCAGGAGAAAGCACACGTAAACTTTCGTTTTATCTCTTTGATCATTTCTAGACTTATCGACTTGCATATAGTATTGCGTGTTTATTCATTTGAAGTTAATAATGGAATGTACTTTGTTGCGTTGCAGTTAAGTTTTGAAAATGCCGGAAGAACGGAAACCAAGCGTCGGGCCGACAGAAACGACTACGGAAAATGGGACCAACTCGCCAAGCAAGAGTCCTCTTAGTAAGGGTAAGCTTGCCCTCGCAAAAGTTACTCTCTTGGACGGCAGCGTTAGAGACTTTAATATCGAGGTGAGTTACGAATAAGTCGAATAATGTTAATAATGTTACCTATCTGAATTTTTATTCTCGTGTCGATCTTCTGAATAAATTGATTCTTCTTATAGAGAAAGGCGAAGGGCTTCGAGCTGCTGGATCGAGTCTGTCAGAGCATGAATCTTCTGGAGAAAGATTACTTCGGATTGATATACGAAGACAAATACGATCCTCGAAATTGGCTGGATTTAGAAAAGAGAATCTCAAAGTTCCTAAAACGTATGCGTAGCGTATTTGTTAAATAATAACGTACAATACAGTATGTACAGTACATAATACCTATTACAATCGTTACAGATGAACCTTGGAAGTTGCACTTCGAAGTAAAATTCTATCCACCTGATCCAGCACAATTGCAAGAAGATATAACGCGCTATCAGTTGTGCCTACAAATAAGGAATGACATAATTACAGGACGATTACCTTGCTCTTCCGTCACGCATGCTCTCCTTGGCTCCTATCTAGTGCAATCCGAAGTTGGCGATTACGATCCTGAAGAGCATCATGAAACATACTTGAAGGACTTTAAATTCGCACCCAACCAAACGCCGGAACTGGTTGAGAAAATAATGAAGTACCACAAATCGTACAAGTGAGAGTCCTTTCGTTTATTCTAAATTTAGGAGCGCCGAAAAGATATTTCAAAACATCAAATTTTTTCTCATTGTAGAGGTCAAACACCTGCTGAAGCTGAGCTGCATTACCTTGAGAATGCGAAGAAATTAGCTATGTACGGTGTCGATCTTCATCCTGCGAAAGACTCCGAAGGTGTAGATATAACTTTGGGCGTGTGCTCGACGGGATTGTCAGTTTATAGGGACCGACTTAGGATCAATAGGTTTGCATGGCCGAAGATCCTTAAGATTTCTTACAAGAGGCATAATTTTTACATCAAGATCAGACCTGGCGAATTCGAACAATTCGAATCGACAATTGGATTCAAATTAGCGAATCATAGGGCGGCTAAAAAACTTTGGAAAACATGCGTTGAACATCATACCTTCTTCAGGTATATTTACGTTAATAATTTCACCATTGATACGTTTATTGACATGTATTTTTATCCTAAATGTATGTATGTTATCATCATATTTATTTGTATTTTTTTAGGCTCATGAGCCCTGAGCCTGTAAAGAAAGTAGGACTATTGCCTCACCTGGGATCGAATTTCCGATACTCAGGACGGACGCATTATGAAACAAAAAAAATTCCAATAGAAAGACAACCTCCGAAGTTCGAAAGATTCCTCAGTGCACGAAGGCTAACGTCGCGAAGCATGGACAGTAAGTGAACTGAACAATTAAATCTTCAAATTGGATCCATGATCTTTATCGAAAATGTATAATTTAATATTCGTATTACAATATCAACGACAACGGTCGCATTAACATTGAAATAGGCTCGTCACAACCTGTGCTTTCAGCTTTAGGTCAACAGAAGAATCTTGAACCCTACAGTTCAGAGCCAAGCAAACGACACACCATGAGCTACGAACCGGAGACGTTGCCTACCATGGAGCATATTGACCAACGACCAAGCCCAATTAAAAAGCAGAAGGAAAAGGTATTATTTTCACATTGTCGAGTTGTAGGCTATGAAAATTTCACAAAAGTTTTCTAGTACGATTTAGAGAAAATTGTTCATAATGCAAGGGTAAATGAGCATTTGTTAGTTGTCGCGTTCCAATGTATAATGAAATGTGTATAATAGATGGTTCTACCAATATTAGTTAATGTTTAAACACCAATCGGCTCACTTTCTAAATATTCAAAGTTACCATTTTTATAAATCACAACCATAATTTGTTTTATTTCATTAATCATACAAGAGCAAGCTCTATGGATTATTGGTGCAGATGGCAAAAAATTGATAATCATAAGAATATAAAAAAGGACAAACATGTTTTCATTACACTAAATTTATATTAACACCCACTTTTGCACTGTTGATAATTTTGTATCAATGTATTCACAACACGAGCTTTAAAATTATTAAATTATATTTGCTGTAAATATTCTATACCTCTTATCTCAAGTCAAAGGAAAAGTTCACGGTGGAATTTGAATTTTATTAATTTTGCCTGAGCAATCTGTAGGGCTTTAGTCATTGATAACTAACTGACACATAACTAACACTTAATAGCTCGCGCGAAAAATAAGCGCCGGAACGACATCGGCCAGCAGTGCAAGTAGCCTGGAAGGAGAGTATGACGCCGGTGGAAAGGTATAACATATTACTAGACCCCATTGAATCATTCCCATCACGCACCATTCCGACATCTCGTAGTACATGCAAGCATTTTAGTTACTAAAATTTCAGCGAACCATTTGGTGTTTATTTAAGTTAATATTTTTTTCGCAGCATGTCTCTTGCATTTTATTGTTACTGTGGCTCGATAACAAATTTAAAAAAGTCGAGCATTACTCTTAAATTTGTTTCAAAATGTTTGTGTACACGATTCAAATCTGACTATTAGACTAATTTGATTCCTATTAATACTAAATTAATCTATTGCTTTGGGACATTGTTCTAAAGTTTCTACTGCTTATTCATATTCAATTTTTCGTAATAAATCTTGGAAAATATTATACAAAGATTTTCTTAAAATGGCTTGTATTTTCTAATAATGTTCATATTTCGTTGAATTGTTTGAAATTTAAAAAAAATTCTGTGTGACAATCGTATACCCAAATAGTAGAAGAGCTTGTGTACTTATATAATTATTGTGATATATTGTGCGACATTGTGATGCATGGGAGCACGGCAAATTATTATGGCTATATTATTAATTTAAATATAGTAGACTAAAGAAATGTATAAGTCTTAGAGTAAAGAGAAAGTATAAGTAGACCGCTTAACGCTTATTGCATGAAGCGACGTGTGATTGTGAATTACTTTGCATTGTAGAAACCGGCCGGAGGTATCGCAGTCCTACCGACCGGTGGTCTTTCCAAGAAGAAAAAGGATATTAAAAACGAAAACGAAAAGGAAAACCATAACGATCTCAACAAATCTGACGTAATAAACGATAGCTCACAACTTGAGAGCATTGACGAAAAGTCACCCGCGAAAAAGGATACTAAAAAGAAAGATAAGAAGGGCTCCAAAACGCCAGACAAGCCCGAAAAAACTGAGAAGGACAAGAAAGAGAAAATTAAGGTATGTTTGTGGAGCGTGATAAATAGAGTGAAAAATCACACATGTTCGTAGTCGTCTCATCTCTAACGGATTGAGAGGGAGACATCACAACTAACATAGTTTTGAGATATAATGACAACATCGCCCCTTCGTCTGCCCCTTTATTAACACAATCACTTACGTGGAATGCACCTGTAAAATCACGACCGCAACAATCCATACCTAGCCCACTATCATTATTTCTTTGACGAAACAAACATTTTTTTCTTTTTTTCCATCGCATTTGTCATCATCAACCAAAGAGTCCGGTCAGTGCCTTCGGACTGTTCGGTAAGCGAGACAAGGACGACAAGCAGAAAAAGCAAAAGAAGAACAAGGATCTTGACGACTCGAAGGACAAAAGCGACCTTGAATCGGACCTCTCTACCTCTGAGAGGATTAAGACCCCCGATGAGAAATCCGATGCTGAGAAATCGACGACCCCTTCCGACAAATTGGCCTTCACTAAGCCTTACGAATACGAAGAGCGCGAGTCCTCGCCGACGAAAAAGCGTTTCACGCCTCAAGGTTTCACTTACGAAGACAAGCCATCTTCGCCTGGACCCGAGTCTCAACAGTCGCCCACTTCGGCTAGCCGCAAAGCTACTGGTTTGGCTTTCAACTATGCACCCGGTGAGAATAAAAAGCTCGAAGAACAAGCCGGAAAGATAAAAGCTAAGGAACCCGAAGCAAAGCCAACTCCAGTGTCCCTTCCATCTCTTACGCCAATAGGACTAAAAACTCCAGGCCTTAACTATGTTGAATCTGCTGGACTCAAAGAACAGCAGAAGGGCGTAGCTCAACCTGCTGCGGTGGCTGCGCCGCCTGCATCTACGCCTGCAGTGTCGGTAACGAAACCGCTCGTGCAGCCTCCCGCACCACCTACCACGATTCCAGGAGCACCTGCTAAAGACGCTAAGAGTGCATCCACGGCTCTTATTCAGGGCGAAGCCAAAGGACAAGATCTTCAAGTAGCAGCTGGTGCTATTATCCCTGGTACCGAGAAGATCGATTCTGATTATCATGTGCTGCCATTACCCGACGGTTCGCGAATAATTGGTGGTGTCATTTTCACCAAAGAAGGAAAACCTTTGGATCAACATAGTTTGGGTCCCGATGGCTCGCGTATAATCGATGGTAAAATCTACTCAAAAGACGGTAAACCCATAAAAAAAGCTGATTTCGGTCCTCATGGCACACACATCGTTAATGGCGTCGTTACTGCTAAAGACGGCAAACCTATCTACCAGGAAGTACTTGGAACTGACGGTAGTTCCATAAAAAACGGTATCCTCTATGGCTCTAACAATCAGGTCCTAAACCGACGAGGTTTAGGTCCAGATCACGCTCTTGTCAAAGATGGCAAGATCGTGTCTAAGAATGGCAAGCCCCTGCAGTATAATAAGCTGGGAGCTGACGGAACTTACGTAAAAGAAGGCCTAATCTACTCACACGATGGCAGACCATTGACCCAAGGATCTTACGGAGCTGATGGTAATTACATAGTCGGTGGAATTGTTTGCAAGAATGACGGCAAACCTCAACAACAAATAGCTCTGTTACCCGATGCAACGTACATCAGTGACGGATTGATCTACGGTAGAGACGGAAAACCGTTGGCTAGTGGAGATCTTGGCCACGAGGGACATTATGTTACCGAAGGTAAGGTCTACGCAAAGGACGGCAAGCCCGTCAAACACGTTACTTTCGCATCCGATGGATCTTCTATTAAGGATGGTATGGTCTATGGTAAGGATGGCAAGTTTCTTAACCAGGGATCTCTGTTGCCAAACGGTGCACACCTCCAGAATGGCAAGATCGTTGGAAAAGATGGCAAAGCTATTAAACATGCATTCTACAAACCAAATGGTAGTTTTGTCAAGGATGGAACAATTTATGGGAAGGACGGCCGACTACTCAATCAAATACCTCTGATCGTGGATGGTGCCTTTATCAAAAATGGTTTGCTGTACGACAAGAACGGAAAACTCCTGAACCAGAGTCTTTTCAAGTCCGACAATACTGGCATCAGGGATGGTCTACTTCTGGATTCTAATGGTGCCCCACTCAAGCAAGGAGTCCTAGGACACGATGGATTCACGATTAAAGACGGATACATTCTTGGCAAAGATGGCAAGCCAGTTAAACAGGAGTCTCTAGGTTCGAATGGCAGCTATGTAAAGAAGGGATTAGCGCACTTCAAATCAGGAAAATTATTGAATCAAGATAGCTTGTTACCCGAAGGTCTGTCTGTCAAAGAAGGCAAAATATTCACAAGAGATGGTAAACCTATCAAGTTCAGCTTTTTCAAGCCCGATGGAAGTTACGTAAAGGACGGCCTAATTTACGGACAGGATGGTAAGCCCCTCAACCTCTGCTCTACATTACCAGGAGACAGCTACATTGCAAACGGTGTAATATTCGATCACTCCGGTAAGCCATTGAACCGTGATGTTTTTGGTTCAGATGGCTCTTATGTCGCTGGTGGTCTAATTCACAACAAAGATGGAAATATCGTAGCCGAAGGTGAGTTTGGACCTGATGGTAACAAAATTAAGAACGGCCTAATCATTGGTAGAGACGGCAAGCCACTGACGCAAGACGACAATGGTCCCGATGGCATTTCCATAAAAGATGGGAAAATTATTGATTCTCAAGGACTGCCCAAGAACCAATCCTCTTTATTAGCCGAAGGATGTTACATCAGGGATGGAGTTGTTTATGACGTTAACGAGCGTCCACTGAAACAAGGTGCCTTCAGAACCGATGAGACTTACATCAGAGATGGACTTATATATGGTTGGGGTGGACAGCTATTGAATACTGGATCTGCTTTGCCTACTGGATACTATATAGAAGAGGGACGACTTTTCGGTAAAGATGGCCAGCCGCTAAATCACAGCTCCTTTGGAAGCGAAGATGGTTACATTCAGAATGGATTCATTTATAGCAAGGACATGAAGCCGCTTAAACGCGGAACTTTCGGTGACGATGGAAGCTATATTCAGGACGGCTCTATCTATGGTCCCGAAAGAACACCTCTCAATAAGAAACTCTCGATTGTTACCATCACCTTCTACAAGTACGGGCTGGTTTGTGACAAGGACGGCAAACCAATGAAATCAGCTGCATTCAACGAAGATGGCGCGACCATAAAGAATGGACGAATATATAATCGTAGTGGTCAACCGTTGACTCAAAGTACAGCTAACCCCGACGGCACTATTGTTAAGAACGGCCTAATGCTAGGATCTAATGGGAAGCCATTACTTCAAGGAACTTTTAGTCCCGAGACATCTTATGTGAAAAACGGAAAAGTATACGAAGCCAATGGCCAGCCCCTCTCTCAGGAAGCCTTTGGTCCGGAAGGTCTAAAAGTTGTGCAGGGTGTATTCGTTGATGATGCTGGTAAGCCTTTGAAAAATGCTACGTTTGACGCTGAAGGTAACGCGGTCAAAGACGGAGTTGTCGTGACACCACAGGGCAAACCACTTGACAAGCACTACACAAAGATTACGATAACTTTGATAAAACGGGGGTTAATTTGTAATAAAAATGGAACACCGATAGCCAGCGGTATATTTTCGGAGGATGGCAGCTTCGTCAAAGACGGTAAAGTTTATGAAACGAACGGAAAGCTTAAGAATCAGGAAGTATTCGACGAGAGCGGGGCCTTTATCAAGGATGGAATTGTGTATGCGAACAGTGGTCAACCACTGGAAAAAGAGGATATTGATCTAAGAGATCTTAAAGCTGCTGCTCAAAAAGTAAATGTTCCAAAGCAAAAGAAAGCAGCTCTACCCGTGAGCACACCGACGATCGTCAAGTCAACTACGAAGCAGTCAATGATCAAGAATCAAGGAGGCGTTACCCAAAACGTCGAGGAGAGAGTCGAGGATCTGACACCCGGAGGGACCGGAGAGGTTACCGTTTCTACGCACACTAACAAGGTGAAATTTACAAAAAATAACTTAACGCACATTGAACAGAGAGAACGAACAAAAAAATATTTTTCACATTGGATATGGACACATTTCACAGTTCCTGAATATATAGGTACAATACGAGGTACAAATAATGATTGAATTCTTACAATATTGAGCTGCATACTATATAAATATTTATTGTGATTAGCATTTGTACATATTCTATTTGTTTTGATTTTTCTAGTAGCCTGAGAATGCTAATTGAAATGTGTTTTGTGATAATTATTGTAAATCCCGTATTTTTTGGTAAATTATCCAATTGTTTTAAATACCTTTTTTTCTGAAATTTTTATATACTTTTTCATGCAAATGCTTTGATGCACGAGTCTTCTTGGTTTTCTTTTTATATAATTATTTCCATCATTTAACACTGTATATACAATTATACATACATACACATGTATGGTCGTAATATCGTATTATAGAATGTTGGATTTTATTGCTGTGATATGTCATTGCAGTACAATTATGCTCAATTACAAATTACGCAATTTTAATTGAATAAAACTGCATCGTATTTGACGAGTTTTAATAGGATTTCACATATAATAAAATATATAAGTTATAAATATTACGAGGGTATAAACTCATCACCATTAGTTTTAATCATCATTTGAATCTATGCATTGTTCACATAGTAGTTGTAATTTAGGCCGAAGCACCTAGCGATGGCACAGCTCCATACATATCGGCTACAGCAGTGACAACACGAACAGCCACTATGCATGAAGATCTTGAAAAGAACCAGAAGACCAGTCAGGTTCGTTTGTTGAACGTTTTATCTCAATACAGCATTTTATAATAAGTCGCAAGATATATTTGTAACGTGTATTTCGTCAATTATTCAGTAACACTAGTCATTAATTCCAATAAGAAATGAAGGAATGACACTTAAAACTAGACTAAATATATACATTTAATGATATTAAAATGATCCGGTCGCTTGAGTTTGGAGAATTAAGACTTCTTTAGTGTAGATGCTTATTACCGTTGTTTACTTTCTATATTAGGTTGAAGAAAAAACTGTAGCGCATACAACTGCGACCAGCGCCAACAGACAGGAACAGCGAACCGTGACGCAAGAAGTCAGGACTACAAGTCATGTGCAATCCGGAGAACAGGTAATTTTTGAACTTTCGCTTTTAAACAAATACAAGTAATAAACATGCTCGAGAGATTGAAATATATTGAAAGGCATGCATCTTTGCATTTGACCGGCTTTTTATACCAATTGGTTTAAGCGATTGATTTAATCGATGTTTTATTTCGTTTGATTTCATTTGATTTGATTCGATGTTTGTTTCGTAAACATTTACCTTACTTTCATAATGTGTCGTGCGTATATTTTGTTAGTAATATTACTGGTGAATGTTGTTGCTGTACTTAATAATAGTTTAATGAATTGGACGTTAGCCAACGCAATAAGATCGCAGTAAGAAATTTCGTATTAATGTTTTGAATAATTGTTAGATTTTACTGCCGTCTCGATGCAATAACAAAACTAAATCACAAAAGCCCAACACTTTATTAAATTGACATTAATGATTTCACATAGAGTTCACCAATTAAACTAATGTTCTTATTAATTAAATAATAACTATATTGCGTGAAAATGTTTAAAAAGCTTACCGTTCGAAGCATTCAGCGCTCATCAAATCCATCCATCACATTTCCGAATAATTAATGTCTTCATATAGTAGAAAAACGACGTTTAACGCATTCATAGCTAATATTCACGAGTCTTTTATTTTGTGCATTTTTTTTATTTATGCGAACATTAATTACAATGGCTTGGCTAACGCGTTGCATGGTGTAGCTGTTTTCACGACGACACAGTACATCCAGTTCGAGCAGTTGCGATTCTGGAACCCCTATCGATCTCGATGACGATCAGCAAGCCTTCTGCAATCAGTATTACCAGGTAATTTTAACAAAATTAACTAATCAGGTGGTATTGATTCATTCGTAAAAAAGTTGCAACAAAGTAATATTGATAACAGTTAATTGTCACCGTATAAATAAACAAAACACGAGTTAGCATATTCAATAGTTAAAACTGTAGATACCATAATATAAATGACGTATAGAAGAAACTATTTAACAGTATTAAAATAGATGATCTGTAGGAAATATAAAGAATATTTATTTAAACATTGACTATTAACGAAATGCACACACTCAATTATCATACCATACAACACTGCTTATATCATCAACAACATTCAGCGATACTCTACACGTACATACAGAAAAGTGGAAAGATCAACTTGAAATATAAATGGTATAGTATGGAGATGTAGCGAAAAAGACTATTTTGCTCTTGAGCAATGCGTGCAGGTAAGCAATGAATGCTTGGACTATAATGGATCAGTGAGTTTGTGTGCAAAATATACTTTTTCTATTTAGATCCCCGGAAAGATAGTACATTTACGTATATTTTACGTATGTGATTTACTGGATTCACTTAATGAATGGTAATATAGAGATTTTCACGTTATCTTAAAGTTTTAATGTAATGTATCTTGATTACAATTTTAATACCATATACATACAGTGTGAATGAAGTAAATCAATTTTAAAATTGTGCATTATACATAAAATATTAGAATAACATAAATATTGTTACAAGATTTGACATGTAAAAAAAGAAGTTGAGGAAAAGAAAATAACTTACACCGGGATGATAAATATATAATTTATTAAGTAAAGTGATAATTTGTTTAATATGTGAATTTGAATAATTTACAGGCAGATCCGGCGGTAATAGTCGCGACTGAGAGCCACGTTTATTCAGCTGAGCCGGAGAATAATGTAACCACGACGACGACCGTACCATTGGTGGCGACAGAATCAAGGAAAGTAGCTATTGATAACTTGGATGAAAATTACAGTGCTACAGGAGAAATCGTTAGTTCGCAAACCATCTCTAGCAAAACTCGCACTGTTGAAACAATTACAGTAAGTTTCCTTTATTGTTTACTTAAATAGTTCATTCAATGAATTCAATTCAATGAAATTGTGGAATTCGTGATAATAATAATATTCGCGTTAATGTTTTCTTTCGCAGTATAAAACTGAACGAGATGGAGTAGTAGAAACACGAATGGAGCAAAAGATTACGATACAATCCGATGGAGATCCAATTGATCATGACAAAGCCCTAGCTGAAGCTATCCAGCAAGCTACCTTAATGAATCCAGACATGCACGTCGAGAAAATTGAAATTCAACAGCAGACAGCGCCGTAATTTTGTAAATCGAAGTAATTATAAAAGCATTAGGGTGCCCTGCCTGTAAAATAATATTACTTGCCTTGATCTGGAAAACTTGACTGACATAAAATAACGTAACTATAAATCCTATGAATTACGAAATGTGTTCATGTTAATTTTTTAAATGTCTAAAATGAACAATCTTATAGCTTGCGACCGCAACATTAATACTAAGGTATTGTCAACAGTAACATGCGGCAGTACTATTTGCTTAACTCTTGATTGAAAATCAAGCATTTACACACCGCTAGTTCTTGATATAGAATTTATATATGCGATGTATTGAAAAGCCGTGCGTAGCAAATATGTAAACATTATAATTAAATTGCCGCATAAACGTACTACGTATACAAGTTGTCAAATACGATGTATCGGCTTAAAAAGAAATCAAACAGGGTACCCTACGTTTAATGCTGAGATGACAAATTGAAAAGACTTTCGCGGACGTAAGCAATGGAATTGCTAACGCAGCATTAATATACATAAATGTCTGAGCGCGTTACTTTGCAAAGGATTAGAGAAGTATCGCCAATTAATCGAAACCCATATTTTACTTTGTAAATTCATTCTTCGTGCATTAACTCTTCCGAGCTTCAGCATTTTCTTTTAGTATTTTGAAAGTCACTACGTGTATTATATCTGTAAGTGACATGCGAAATCTAATGTGATGAGCGAACGTAACGATTGTAGCTTTGTTACGAAATTGCCTGTATAGTACGGTTACTCTTATACAGTAGATATTTTGACACTTAAACAAATATTATGTACTGGAGTAAATAAATCTGGATATATATATATATATATAATTAGGCAATAGGAACTAGCGAATCGGCATCTTTTTCAAGAAAATAATTGTAACACAACACTTAAACAAGAACATTTCAGAACAAAAGAAAATGAACAAGGCAGAGTTGAGGAAAATGATGTAGATTCCACGTTTCATGCAAAATATTAGCTATAACTATTAATTATAATAGATTAATAAATTATAAATACAATTAAATACCAATAGCAATGAAGCTTTGGTAAGCGTATATGTCTAAATTTAGCTATAGAGTGTGTAGCTCTAGGTCTACATATTTTTAAATATTTTTTGTTGATTTAATTATATATTCTACATACTTTATTTGATTACAATCCATCCATTTGAAGCAGCGATGATTTTTCTAAATATCTTGTTATTATTTTTAATTTAATAATGTAGGAGATTAAATGATGAGAAATGAATTGAAAACTAATTTTCAATAATGATACATTTTTTATGCTGCAAATAAATATTGTTATTCTCCAATTTAATTACAATTCATTTCGTATAAGTCATAATTAAGGGTTCAGTGCGTATGTCAATATTTTTCAAAATTTTATTGTGCTATCGATTGGCTGATTACATAAACTTTGAAAGTATGAAATAGGCATGAGAGCTAGCATTTTATAATAAAATGATAATAATCTGCAATTTGGAATGTAATCCATTCAATCAAATACTACTCAGCATCTCCAAAGTGGCCTTTTAGCCTTGCCCTCGGTAAAATAATTACCGAAATGATTTTATATTTTCTCCGTTTATGTTCTTTTCGTAGTTACACCATTCCGTGTTTTCTGCGATCTTGTATTATTATTACGTATTGTATCATTGAGTTGTATTTATTAGCTTGCATTTTAGAGATTCTTCTTCTCGCTTCATTAAAATACTTTAAGCGCTGCTATAGTTAAGATTGCTAGAAATAATTTTATTTTTTGTCATAACACTTGATTCAACAAGAGTTTTTATATGTCTATTGTGGTGGTAATAATGCCGTCTTCGTTGAATGCTGTAAAAACGTCGTTTGTAAGTTTTTACTTTCATAAAGTTTTTGTTTCGTCCTTTAATACCTCCATCTAACAATTTATTACGTATCATACTAGATAATTGAACTAAGTTAGAAACCTTTTATTGCGAGACTAATATTTACGTTTTGTACGAACACTTTAAAAATCCAGTCTCCCACATATGTCTTTTATCTTCATTGTAACATTGTGATTGATTTTTCTACAACGAGTCTATGAAACTAATAAATCAGATTATACGTAATCAGCTTTGTTTTCTATTTATAATTTTTATTTTTGTTATTAAATGTATTATGAAAATGCAAAATTTTGTTTATATGAACAGTCTTTTTGATTTTTGGAATTATTAAATTTGTTTTTCCAAAATGGTCGCGGCAAAACGTGGTCATTTCTTTCTCCCTTTATCGTTGATACTAAAAATGAAAATTAATAATATTTATATTACTATCAGTTTATTGATATTAACGTTATAAATTAGTATTGTAATAAAGAATAAAAACAATTACCTGATTTCCACGGTGGGAAGATTTGTGGTTGTAAATCACCCACTATCGAAATTTCCGAAAATAAAAACTTCGGCTTAATATTTTGAAACATTGCTCTTGAAACTGATCTTCTAAATGCCGGTGGTAAATTCAATGAATCTAAAACATAGTAAAACCGTTAATTAAATGTTACTTAATTGTGTACTAAAAATTTTTATTGAACACTGACTGGTAATATCTTCGCTTAAAGTCATTTCTATTTTCTTTTGAGATTGGTGAAGTTTTTCAGTCTTGAATTTTCGTAAAAAGTGTTTTGTATTATCTGTGATTTGCTTATCGTCTAACATAACTAAAAATCGAAACATAATGATTAAACGTATAAGATACAGAACAGATGAATTCTCTAATAGATTGACGAGTCAAAAAATTTTTAAACTGTTCTTTGCCACTGTATTTACCTTTATATATTTTTTTTACATTTTTTTCATACAGGTTCTTTCACTTATTACAGGATGTTAATTTGTCATTTTTAGTAATTTTGGCATTTTATGGCTATTTTAAAAAAATTCTAATTTCTCAAGGATTTCTCACTAAAAACGCAAAAGAACTTTTGTTGTAAAATAAATTAAACTATACAAATCAAATACTTTCAAACCTTTAGATATAGATCATAATAATCTTCTAAGCCATTAAAGTCTTCAAATTCTGTTTTGAAAAGGTTCAATCATTAGTATCCACATAAAAATATTTGTGAAAAAGTTTTGCACGAGTTTAAAAGTATTTACAAAGGTCTCCACTTGGGAATCAAGTTATGTTTCTGGTTAGAAAGGAACCTATAGTATAAGCTCAAAATTCGCTCAGATTTCCAGTTAGAATCATAACTGATTCACAAACTGAAACCTTTGTAGCCACTTTTATATTGAAAAGAGGCATTTTAATGAATTTTTTTTTTTTTTTCATGTTAATACCAATAATCAAATCCTTTCAAAACTGTATATGAGGATATGGATGAATTTTAACGCAAAACTTTGGTGTTATTGTCATAAAATAGTGTAGTGGTGGACTAGTTTGGTTCAGCGTCAACCTATCCATTAACAATTAGGAAACCCAGTAAAAATGTCTCATTAGTGAGAAATGCTTCCCTGAGAAGTTGGAATTTTTTTAATATAGCCATAAAATCCCAAAATTGCTAAAGATGCCAAATTTGACATCCTGAAATAACTAAAAGAATCTGCATGAAAAAAATGTAAAAAAAAATGTGAAAGTAGATATAGTGCTAAAACTGCCAAAGAACAGTTTAAAATATTCTGACTGGTCAATCTATCAGAAAATGACTTATATATTATTATTGAATAGCTTACCCAATGAATAGGTGTTAGCAATAAGATTTTCTCGATATCTGCGGATTTTTGTTACTGGGTTGCCTTGTAAAAATAGGTTCTTTAGACAACATAAACTACTAACAGTTTCGGTGATATCTTCAATATCTTCAATCAAATTATCATTAGCTTCTAGAGTAATTAACCTTTCAAAATTTTTAATATTTCTCAAGGTAATAATTTTGTTGTCTGAAATGTTCAGATACTCTAGACAAGCCTTGAAAAGTAAAATGTAAATAAATGAATCATAATAATTTTCAGATTAAATGATAATAAATATATTTACCGATAATGTTCTAGCAGTTCTTGGATCAAAGCATAGTCTTTCTCCTACCCCTAATCTTTGTTTTTCAATATGGAGCTCTGCAAGATTCGTTAAATTTTCTAATCCCTCAACAACTGTGATATTGTTGTGGCCCAGAAAAAGCTTTCTTAAATTGACTAAAAGCTCTAAATTTTCGATTTTCACCAATTCATTGTGTTGTAAATAAAGATGCGTTAAATTAACCGCAAAATTTAAGTTTTCTAATTTTTCTATAGAATTCCATTGGAGATAAATAACTTTCAAATTTTTGCAAACACTAAAATCATCCTGCATAAAAGGAAAACAATGTACAAAGCAATATATACAAACATATAGGGAAGTTTTTTACTTACGATTTCATCTATATATTGCTGGTTCAAAAAAAGATGCGTTATTTTTTTTAAATGATTTTTTTCTATTTCCTTTGTTAGCGATTTGCATAATTGTTGTTGCAAGCATTTCTTTTTTACTAAAGATGCATTTAATTTAACCATTTCGAATATTATTTGATTATTAAAAATAAGAAGATGCCAGTTTTTTTAGTCAACATCACTTCATTGATCAAACTGCGCCGACATCGGCGGATCAAAATCTCTAACGTTATTCGTGTAACCCAAAGCAACCAGAAATTCAAATTCAAATGATATATTTTGGATGCAATTATATATCGATCCGGTATCGATTTATTACTATTACTATTTCGGCCAAACAAAATGTTTTTATTTAAAATCACTGAAATTAAATAAGATTTAGTACTTAAAGTCATAATAACTATATCATATTTTATAGTCACCCCATTGATTAATTATATCTTATGACATGACATTCGAAATACGAAATACGAAATGTTAAATTTGTATATTTGTTATTTGCACAATAAATAATAAATGCCATTTGTCGGCATCAGAGATGAGGAGATGTCTTCATCTCTGATACTCTGATGGCATTGACCATTGTAGATGAACCTTCAAAAATATACACCAACTGCGGTCTGCGGTTCTACTTATTCTTGTTATTCGATGCTTGATATATATTATATTATTTGCTATTGAGAAAGACTCAATGAGGATCCTATAAGAGCTGTTTGTACACATGTGAGATTGATGTTTTTATTTACATAACCTCTGCTGATTATTTACGTTATAATTCTGTAATAAAAGTGAGCTTTAAACGAATTCGACATCGCTGTATCATGATTAACATATCAGAGTCAAGCAGCATTGTGTCTAATAGAGATAGAGATTGTTTTGGCTGTAGACTTGCGAGTGGTACGGGACTAGTTGGCGCTGGACTTTATGTTGGTTATCATTCTCTAAGTTTTCAAAAACGCGCTGGAAAAATGATTATGCTGTGCATATCAGGAAGTAAGAATATTGTCTTACATTTAAATCTCATAATAACAAATAATTGAATAACATTGTACGTTTATAATTGTTTAGCTGTGCTTGGATTCGGAGTGGCGAGAATTTTCAATTTACCACCTTTCCGACAGCAGTTCGAACATAAACACTGAAAATTTACTTATTAAATATATAAGCAGAGATATAAGTAGTATCGAATGTTTATGTATTATTTGTTGTATAAAAAGTATATGTACAAATAATTTGTTGTTATATAAATTAAAATTCAATATCTTAGAAAACAAAAATTAACGTATTTTATATTATTGATAAAATGTAATTATGTCTAATATTATATATGCGTATATAATTTATATACTTTGAAAATCCCGCTTTTATCGATAGAGCAATAATCTTAAAACTTCAAGCCCGATTCATAATGAAACCTCAAATTTCATATTAAAAATACAAATTTACTATATAATATTATCAACTATTTTCTATTCCGAAATAAAAAATGACAGATATTATAAGTAATACCTATGAAAAGTTATTTTATGTTACGTTATTTACATTATAATTTTCATCTGATCTATATCTATAATGTATATTATATATTAAATATAACCTACTGATATAACGTAGTACCAGAGATGAGATAGTACACACGTATAGTGTGTTATATAGTTAGTGATCCTGTAAGTCGCTATTATTTCTAATAGTCATTTTTAGTATATATGTATGCACAACGTCTTTAGTTCATATTTTAATCAGTCATGAGCATGACATGACGCGAAGGTGGAAAGCAATGATTATTTCGTCCCTACATATAAACTTTTTCGTAATACTAACGTAGCATCGGTCAGCAAAACTTTTTTCCTGCTCAGCGTAAAACGTCGTTACCTGTTAGAAAATAATTATTAATAAGGTAAGCTCTTTATTTTCTTTCTACTACTTTATCCTGAATTTATCGAGTTTTATTCATTTCTTCTCATCAACAGATATAATGGAATTTCCAAATCTTGGAGAACACTGCACTGAGCAGAGTTGTAACCAATTAGATTTCCTCCCTCTCAAGTGCGATGCTTGTTCAGCAATTTTTTGTACTGATCACATATCTTACGTGGGTCATAATTGTCCAAGCGCGTACAAAAAAGATGTTCAAGTACCAGTATGTCCATTGTGTAATGCTCCAGTTCCATCAAAACGAGGTGATCCTCCAGATCTAGCAGTGAGTTTACACATTGACAACGATTGCAAGTCAGATTTTGGAAAAGGGCGTAGAAAAGTTTTTACCAATAAATGTTCGTCCAAAGGTTGTAAGACTAAAGAAATAGTTCCAGTAAATTGTACAGACTGTGGAAAAAATTATTGTTTAAAACATAGACATCCAACTGACCATTCCTGTTTGGGAAAAGAAGAGGCTATAAGACAAAAAAGGTTCAATGCTTTGAACAGAACAGCACAAAATAGCAGTAGCGCGAGTAATTCCAATTCCTTTAGAAGTCTTCAAGGTACAATGAGCGAAGATGAAGCTCTTGCTAGAGCATTGCAAGCTTCTCTTCAAGATGAGCACCAGAATCCTACTGCTCAGCAGTCAGTGCCTTGGATTAATCGAGACAAGTGTAGATTATCGTAGATTTGAAATTTATAGATTATCAAAAACATTTAATTGTAGGGAAAGATTTTATGCTTATATTTATAAAACAAAAAAAAAGTGATTGCTAAAGATTTAAAATATAAAAAAAATTTAATCAATCATAATATTTTATTTTTATAATTGTATGATTAAAGAATCTTGGAATATCGATGATAAATATCAAATATTATATATATACTTATACTATTCTAAAGCATTCAAAAACAGAAGTTTTGGTACATAAAAAAAAGAATCGAATCTATTTTCTATATGGTAAATCACAATTTTGTCATTCAAAATTATTTATGTCTTATTTATATATACTAAAAACATTATGTTTGTTGAAAGAAATAGAACCACATACAAAATAAATTATTTATTTATGTGGTTTCTAAATTTGACTGCTATACACATTTGATTAAGCAAAGTAAAAATATTATAAAATAAGTCTCTTCAATATTTAATTCTACAAACAAAAAACTTACAGCATAGATTTCGATCTGCTTTGTGAAGTAAAATGCAATTGTAAAAAATTGTTGAGATACTAAGATACATTTTAAGATGAATTTTCCTATTATTCATGAGATTAACATATTTGGTACATGCTATGGGTAGAAGGTTGTGACATCATTAAACATTACTTATTGTACATTCCAAAAAATTATTAAAAATTTGGAATAATTTAACGATGGTTTAAATGAAATAAATGAATTTTATTATTATTTATAAATTATCAATAGTTTTTTATTACCATAAAAGTGTATACAATATTTGTATAGTAGTTTAATAGCTAATGTTACAAAAGCTTAATTTAAGTTTAATACATCATTAATTTATCTTCCTACTTTGCCTAATTTTGTATCTGTTTTCGGATTGGCTGTAATGCTTTGCACACTCACAATAGCTTCATTAATATTAGTTTGCAGATCTCTCAAATCTTGAATATATAATAAACTTAGAATTTTAGCAGCTTTATTCAATGCTGCATCACCCATATTATATCCAGCACCAGTTTCCATGAAAGGAAATGGTTTTCCTTGTATTATTACAGAATTGGGATTCTGTAATGCATTAGGATTCAGTCTTTTACAAATAAGTTTACTGCATGCTTCCAGTGTTATCAAATGATCTGGATGCTGTGGTATACACAATAATTTGGCTAATGCATTAACTCCATCTTTGAAGTCATTGCTTTGAACTGTAAGTTGTAAAATTATATGAAAATGAGCTCAAATCATCATTAGTATAATTTTTTTTTAATTTGTGTTCAATATCAATAATACTTACAGTCTAAACTATCTAGTGGATTTGAAGATTTAATGTTAGGAGCTGATTCGATTTTGTTTTTATTACTTGTGATTGACTTATATTTTTCACCTTTAAAAAAATATTTTTATATTTCATGTAATTTTTATAGTAAATTTCAATGTTAACTTACAATTATCTTCAAATTCCAATCTAACAGCTAACCCTATGAGCCATTCTACTTTATCTGGAAGTACTTGATACAGTGGACATCCAACATCTCCTAAATATTTTTCAAAAGTTGCTGGCCACTGATCGGAATTAACATTCTGTAAATCTTTACGATCCTCAATTTTGTATTGACGTATCTTTTGATCCTCCAACCATGGCACTAATCTTTTAAGATGTTGTACATCTGTGCAAAGAAAAATTGATATCACAAAGATCAATACTTATAAAATTTTCCAAAAATATGTTATGATCTGCAAAATATATTGTTTTTTATGCGTAGGTTAAGTAGTTAAGGTATTTTATATAGATAGACCTTACCATTTCCATTAAACTTGTCCCAATCAAAATAGTCAAGAGCTTTTAACTTTCGTTTGAACATTTTAAAATTGTATTCTAATAAATAAGGTAATTTTTAAATAATGTTTAGCAGTAGCGTTTTCACATTGAACCCAGAAATCGATCTGAAATGTTGTAGGCTGCTTGTTATCTTATAAAGATAATGTCTAGAGATGATCAAGGATATCTTACAGTAGTAGTCACTAGATAAATAGAACACACACACTATATATATATATATTTACATATAGTGTGTTATTTATATTATATTGTATATAATATCATCTGATTATCTGATATCACCTAACTCGTGCAGAAATCGTGTATAATAGTTGTAACCATCAGATATTTTCGAATTCTTTCTTGAGAAAAACACAAGATTAAGAGGTTACGTTTTTCTAAGGTTTTTTAATATTCACTTCACCATAAGAATAATGGTTATTGTGTAACATTTTGAACTAATAATAAATGGTGATTTAACTTTCATATTAATTGTAATAAACATGTACGGTACAGGAATTATAAATACATTTTCTAGGTATTAGTCATTTTTCTTATTCAAAACTTTAATTGTGCAATCCATTCAGTTACTGTGAGAAATTTTTTTTAGGTTGGTAGTGAACAATGTTGTTATTCCAATGCGAAATATTTCTTCTAGTGCTCCATTAGGCTTGACTGTTACCAATGTTTTATTGTAAGTTTGAAGATTAAGTTCTATTTAATAATTATAATATTTGACGATGCAACACATACTCCATAGTTTCCAATAACTTGCAGTGCAGAGCCATTGAAGAAAAAGAAACGAATAGATCCAGCGATAATAAGAGCGAGAGAAGAACGTAGAAAAAAAAAATTATCAAAATTTATTAGAAGATTGGAAAAACATGCTCAACAATTAAAGCCCATCTTTGAAATAGAAGTTCCTTTAACACTGAAGCAAGAACTAGGGTAAATATTTCATTCGCACGGCTACTTTTGAAACTAAATTGGCAAAAACATCATTTGATAATTTTTTGGAAATTTATTAGAGTAAGAAAAAGAAACTCAGCCGCTTTGTCAGCAGAGAAATTGGAAGAAAGAGCTGCACTGTTTAAGGAATGGAATGTGTATAAAACAAAACAACATTATGAAAGCTTGCAACTCATAGATAGGTACATTTTTGCTCAGGATAAGGCTCTGTCAAAATTGAAAGGCATATCAGAAGAACTTTATCTGGAAGCAATACAGGTATACTAAGTAACTAATTAGGTAAGGTTGTAAGAGAAAATGCAGTAGAGTAAAATGGAGTATGAATATTGATTTCAGATTGATGCAGAATTATTGCCATTCTCTAGAAAAGGCCCACTTCATACAGCACCCATGGTTGGATTTGATTCCGCAGATGGGGAATATCTGGATGTAACTAAAAAATATAAAGGAGAAACATGAGAGAAAAATTTGAATAATGGCATTAGAAAGAATTTGCATATAAATAGAAGGTTCATGAATTATCCATGATAAAAATGTTCTTAAATGAAATTTTGCATAAACACATAAAAAACAATATAGAACTTTTTTAGCGTACATTTTATTTATGGGTAAAAAACAATTATCTTTTATAATACATATTAAATATTCAAAAAACAATAGTTCTGAAGAAAAATTTTTGCTCAATAATTTTCTAAGCATCAGCCTATTCTAATGTCAAAATAATTAAAAAATGTTTGCGTTACACTGTTTTAATTATGTAAAAAGGTTTGACAATAAATTGTGGTAAACTTGCTTTTCGCAAACAGTATCACAGAGCGAGCGAGTGTTCATAGGAAAAGCATGGATTATTCACCATCTCAAATGAATTCCAGCAATTGTTTGCACATCGGACAATATTCACTGGTTTTGAGGCATTCTCGAAGACAACTCGCGTGGAATAGATGTTGACAGGGCGTAACTCGAGCTCTGTTCATTGGGGATATGCAAACTGCGCATACGTCGTCGAAATTTGTGATTTCTTCGTGTGTTGCATGCCTATATCTCTTCAATATCTCGGATTCCTTCTGCAAAGCAGTCCAGTGATTCTGTATGAGTTCCTTAGATCTCAGGTAGACATTGAAATAAATTGCGACAAAGAGAAGACGCCAGGGTACGAACGGTACTACGATAAGGATAAAGAGTGAGGACAGCGTTATCGTAAAGACTCTGAGGATAACCGGGGCATAGAGATTTTCTAGACTTTCCAGGGCTTCCATTTGAAAGAATCTCAGAACTGTAGGAAAGATATCGACGAAGAGCTTTTCCGTTGCCATATAGTAAGTCCAGGTGACGACTGTGTAAGGCAGCGATGGGCTGTGTGTTAAGAAAGACACGATTAATCATTGCTGTTAATTGCTTCTACTGAGCATTTGTTCTTTGTTAATAATAGCTTTTAATAGCAGCTTTCCATTTGTGAAAAAGTTGTTGAAAAGTTTGCTTCTGAAAAATCGATAATTTTTTCCGAATAATCGTGGATAATGGGAGCAGTTAAACGATGAATAGCAATGAAAAGCGAAACTTCGTTAGAATCGATTGAATGAATTCTATTAATATATCCCTCGCTATAGGCAACCGGTATTTCCGCTAAAGGAGGAAAAAAATAAATTGGTCTCATCGAAATCTGACCATTACTACTTGCGCCACGAGTGTATATTTTAGTGTATATTTTAGTGTATATATTTTTGTAGTAAAAACTAGGAAAAGGAAAAGGAAGAAGGAAGAAGAACAGGAAGGAGAATGCGAGCAAAGCGAAGTTTGTTTGTAAGTTTGCCCATTGGCAAGCCGGGCCACAAGTTTTCGAATAAGCCGAACTCGTCCTGAATGAAGTATGCGGGGTTAAGGATTTTCATTAAGAATGCCTAATCTATCGAAAGTCCTTTCATGCTCGAATTAGCTCTGAACGCGCGTGAAAGGCTCCCTTAACGGGCAGCGCAATATCTCCGATCGATATCTCATTGATGTGATCGTTCGCCCGTTTCCCCATGTCCTTTCGGAGATTCCTAGGAGGCGATAAAGCTCTCTCACTTGTAGTTTTGAAGGCCCTGCTCTAGTCCAAAGACGAGCAAGGTGAAGGTGACGGTAACGGCAAACGTAACGGCCTTCGTCCACTCGAGGACGATCTTCGTAGCCGACATGGCTAGGTGCTTGATCTTAGAGGTCTCGGTAAGGGTGACGTAAGGCGACCAATCCTCCTTGCCGACCAATTCCCTCACGTAGCTTATGCAGTAGACGATCACGTTGTAGAACATGAGACTGTAGAGACCGGTCATCCTCTGCTTTGGCTGCAACAGCACCTTGTCCGCCAGCACGAAGAAGAGCAATTGTTCGGCTATGGCCGAGAAATTCTTCATTCTCAAGAGTCCGTTCTCAGCCCGATCCAGAGGCCCGAACATCCCGATGCCGCCGAATTACTCGCCTCGTCGCCCTCAATCCTACACAAGCGCGAGGAAGAATAGAAAAAATTACTATGGCCCTATAGGGGCGGCTGGTCAAGGTGAAAGTGAGCGAGAGAGAAAGAGGCGAGTTCGAATAAGGGCTGTCGTCGAGTTTATTAATCGAGCGCATCGCGTGGTGATATTTGCATATTAATAAACGTCAGTCAAGAGACTGACTGGCTAAGCGGAGCAGACGCCTATACGGAGAAATGCCTTATGACAGGCAAGCAGCGCCGGGATATCTGGCGAGAGAGAAGTTTTGCATGGCAACGCTCCTTCGGGACCGTGGAGCAGCTTAACGAGTGGTATAAAACCGGCCGACCGACTGACGACTCTTCCACAAACGTGTCCGCACTCCCACAGGACGGTACATTCAGTCGACTCGACACAGCTCTTATACGACGAGTTAAGGTGCGTATATAACTCGCTTTCTCTCTCTCTCTCTCTCTCTCTCTCTCTCTCTCTCTCTCTCTCTCTCTCTCTCTCACACACACACTCATATCTAACGACTTTTCTTATCCAACATTTTTTCCCATTTCTTTACGCGGCCCTGCACTCGGATAACATGGGATTTATTTTTAGGTCGAGCCGATCGCGTTTGTTTGTTTTTCCAAAAGATAAGACGAACGTTCCAGTACGGTAGAGAAAATCGGTTTCTCACTTTTTTCTTCACTTTTTTCTTCGCTTTTTTCTTCACTCTTTTCTTCACTTTTATCTTCACTTTTTTCCTCGATAATTCCACACTTTCTTTTCGTGTTCAAAAGATTTGTTTGCGAAATATACGGTAACTCTTGGTGAGGGATATAAAAGAAAGCGTATATATGTGCAGACGCGATAAGCGAGAGTCGTAGTAGCGTCTCAAATTACTGAATAATGAGAAATTCGAGCTTGAAAATCGAAACGCAACAATTAAACGAGATTCCTCGCCACTCGCCACTCGCTCTACATAATACAGTGGTTTCTTGAATTTATTCCTCCACCGCGACCGATTATCAATTCCGCTATACAGTAACTATATTGTAACAGTACTATATGTGTCTACGTATAAATAAGCAGAGTTAACCGAACGATCGATCAATCGACCCAATTTTCATTAAATATTCATGCTACAATCTCATCTACCTTGAACCTCTGCATCACTACTCCTCGTAGACACCAATATAATCCACTGCACACAGTGTCTTAGAAACTTGGCGAGCTTCCGAGCACTTTCTTATACGACTATTTCTAGAAAATTGTCTATCTCACGTTTGCTCCGCGTCTTTTCTCGAGAGCTCTTCCTTCCGATGGAAATTCTTCTCCCCCTTAAATCGCTCGCCTTTATCCGATTCAGAACGAATAATCAATCTATCCCGTATCTACGTACGATGTAGAAGGACTGATCAGTAATAATGCAATCGAGTTGTTTGTTATCTGATGCGGATGTCGCGAATCTCAGCGCGACACTAGTCGCGAAAAACTGCGCGCGAAAGCTCATCTGACATGAACTGCGTCGCGTGCGTTCTATTAATAATCGCGAGCTTGCACCGCGCGTAACTTAACGCAAGCTTTAGCGGGAATGGATGTATAACGAGCAGTGCATTGAAAAGAAAGTCACACGATCTTGCTTTCTGCAAATGATAATGACGATGCAATGTATTAGCACCGTATAAATCCGATCATATTTACATATCCTTTAAAGAGTGTGAACGTCATCTTTCAAAATAAGCTTCGATTTCAATTGGGGCCCGTGAACGAGTATAGGAGAAAGCGAAGAGAGAGAGAGAGAGAGAGAGAGAGAGAGAGAGAGAGAAAGATTATCGTCATTAGCCCAGATACTCAATCGGGCAGGAAAAAGCTATTTTCGCGAGGGGTATAAACGTGACGGTCTAGGCTCATTAACGCGAGCCGTCAGCTCGACTTTTCCTCATCGCGTCCCAGCATTAAGCTCTCCAGCAGACAAAATGCTCGTACTAGGGCTCGTGGAAAAATTTTCCGGCAAGGCATCCCAAATTATAATTATCTCTCGTGGTGACTATATTTAAACGCCGCTCAATGGCGCCTAAAAATTCTCTCATTCTCTCTCACTCTCTCTCTCTCTCTCTATCTATCTATTCGCATAATGGGAGGTAAAAAAGATCCGATAAGTAAAGACGTTCGATAAGGCCCCGGATAGCAGGTCAGTGTTCTTTATCCCTCTCTCTCTCTCTTACTCTCTTTGTACTCTGATCTTGCATAAGAGAGAAAAAACAAAAAGAGAGACACTGATACTCCATAAAAGTGAATTTTCACTCTTGGAAAAGGACATTTTTCAATAACTCTAATCACTTTTTACACAGAATTCATACTTACTTTTGTAATTATTGATACACTACTGTATGTTACAGTTCCTATTTACTCTAATCTAAATAACAAAGTTACTATTAGAATGAAAAAATATAGATGGTCGATGGCTTTTATAAGAATGCTTTTTCATTCTAATAAACTAAATTAGACGCATTTTAAAAAAACGCACTTTTATAGACAATAAAAAAGGCTGTAAACGTTTTCAATTGTATTTTATTTAAAATTAAATTGATTAATCACACACTTTGTAGATTTGTATTTGAATGAATCGAGGTTCACGCGATGACCTAAAAAAGCTTAGCGAGATGTTTGTCCATTGGCAGCCCGCCGCACAAGTTTTCGAATTAGTCATTCATTAAATGAATTAATTTCTTTTAAACTGCAATTTAAAAATAATGTTTTCATTATTGTTGATTTAAAAAATATATATATATAAATATATATATATATTGTGAATGCATTTACGTTCAGAAATTCGACAACGTTCATTGCTTTGTATTCGTCCAACTAATAAGAAAGATGTTTCATTTTTGGCGATACCAAACCTGCTAATGAGTATAGATACCGCCTAGTTATACAGATGATCTTGTCACTCAAGCCTGTACTTCTCAAGTTATGTTATTCAGAGTGAAGAGCTACTAAAAAGTGTAAACTACTTCCAGATCCAAACGAGTTGATAATGCGATACTCGCACACCGCCCAAGTCCTCGTGCTGCTGGGAATGCTGAACATGCTACCAGTGTAAGCTCTGCATTTAAGATTAGCTATATTTTGGACTCTTTCTTCCGGACGCAGAAAAGTTCGTTTTTTAATGTTAAACATAATGTCAATTCGACAGGATATTTGGATACCCGGCGGTTATCGAACGAGCCGAGCAACGATCCGAGGAGTGCGGCTGCGGAGATGAATGCCACAAGTGTAAATACGGCTCGGCTACTTCGCACTGGTGCGGACAACCGGAGTGTCTAAAGGTAGAACGTCTTTTTTTTATGATTGTCTTGTGAATGGCAGTCCTCGCATTACGAAACATTAGCTTGGGTAGCGCACAGAGTTGGATCAAGGTCGTCGACGAGTTCGAAATAGTTTTTCGATTGTAAGGAATAACATTAAAAGTATATTCATTGCGAAGTGGATGCTCTTTAGGCGAACGCGAGCGATCGACGGTAGTTTCCGCAATCTAGCGTTCCAAGTAGAAGTCGCCGGATCGAGTCAGACGCGAATGTGAAATATTATAAGAATAATTTTTTGTAACGAGGACTAAGACGGTCGCATTAATTTCAGGGCCCCGGCGAGATGTGTGGCGGAGTACGCAACAAGTTCGGTGCTTGCGGCGAAGGCATGTACTGCAGATGCAAGAAGTGCACCGGTTGCAGCATCAACACCCTCGAGTGCTTCTCAGGCTTCTGCCCGATACTGGAACAGTTTCAAGTGCGTCATCAGGACTACATGCAAGGACCACAGCTCGACAAGTAAAGACCGATGGATTTACGCTCAGATCGCTTATCTTGATTATTCTTAAATATAATTTAAATTCTCCATTCCATTCGAGTGATCTCAGTAATAGTTAAAACGAGAAGAATCATTGTATACACCGACCGCAACGGATTGTGATAAAAAAGCGAATCTATGATTTTCGAGTGCGACCTAATCCCTCGCGCTCGCAACTTTCGTCTTATATTTTATGTTTATAATTATACGCTATATATGGACGTGAATGTATAATTCCCCGAGGCTGACATATTATAATTACGAGTACGCGAGCATTTATAACTGGCTGTGAGATATGTAACCGGAACAGAGAAATAGGAGACGCAACGAGTCTGATATACTTCGCATCTTTGTACCGATTTTAAAGCCGCGACGACAAAGACAAAAAAGAAAACGAAGCTGACAAACGAGAAGGAGAATAGAAAGAAAATTATAATGGTTCTACTACTCTAGTGCGGTAGTAAAGAGTGAATGGGAAAGGAGAGAACGGTAGAAAGAAGTATCATAACGGCGTTGCACAGCTGAATTCAGGGGATATCAGTATTGGAGTCGGCCGCCCTGTGAGACAGCCACCTGTGCGGATCGACGCTCTTATCAATCGACTAGTCAACGAGAGTGCATTTATAATCAATTTAAAAAATAGAAATCGATAAAATAGAAAAATAGAAATCGCTTGTCTTTCTGCGCTATTACATTACTCTGTGTACACCGCTTCACGATTGGACAACACATATCCCTTTTGTCATCAGTCATTATAACATTATTCATTTAATTTCGTGCTTATAGGTTGAAATCCTTATTTTTTTATTCCATCATTCGTAACGTCATAATACTTTCGTACTTACGAGAATTGCCTATGTATTTTCCTTTCTCGACAATATAATATATTATTGATTTTAAGGTGGTTTATTATTTCTTTAAGCTTGATTCTTACAATAAACGATTGCAAATGTAAAATTCACAAAAATTTGTTGCTTATTTTTTTCCTTCTTCCCCCCTTCTCCCCCCCCCCTCTCTGACTCTCTCTCTCTCTCTCTCTGTATAAATGTCGTCTTTGGTATTGTCGATGCCTACAAGAGAATCTGGAATCATTAGTTTCTTATTTGAGCTTGTTTACCCCGTTGTTCTTGCTTTCCACGAAGATTCATAATTATTATAACAAAGTAAGTGTCATAAACTCGACAGATAACCTATGAGCGGGAATTCGATGACAAATAATGATGCTCTATCGTCGTTCAATGCAGCGTAGATTCCCACATAATTTAAAACGATAACAAAGAAATTAATTAGTTTTTCGCGGCGGATAATTGTCCGATTGGACTTTCCGCTTTAATTTTAAAATTCATCATCAATTACAAGAAGCATAATACGGAATCTGGAGTGAAATTTATTGAAAATGTATACATAATTTTTTATTATCCACTACTGCGCGTATATATGTATGTAAATCAATTTATTTTTATTGCGTCTTTCGCGCTCGCAACAACTAGCTTCATTAGACTGTACATAGTTGGACTTTAAAAATGTTTACGACGTTTTATGGCTTTGGAAAGACACAAGTGCTGCCACACCGAGAGTAAGAGCACTTAAAAGAGAGATGGCTAAAAGATGTGTTTACACGATTGTAGAGCTCATTTAGACCGATGCACAGTCTGCACGCATATTGCAGCAGTAAAAAGATGATTTATGAGATCTCGGAAATATTTCAAGGGCTACGACTATCAGTACATTTCGGAACACTTGACTCACTCGGTCTATTTAAATATAGATCTATTGACTTTCATTTGTTTGAAGATGTATTTAGGTATTTGCACAAACAATTTTCTTACAATATTCGCGATATCATTTCAGCAAATAATAGCACGAGAAGAAAATTATTTTTCACGCCCATGGCTCTATCCGTGCGCAGTATTTATATTTTTGTTTGTAAGGAATGTGCGAGAGCATAATACGATGCGGACTAAAAGCCAACTACAACATTTTAGCTATAAAAATACATTCGAGGGAATCGTGTAAACAAGCCTGTAATTAGCGCAGACAATTAAAAGTTGTTACGCAAAGCTGTTGTTTCCCCTTGCACAACCGATCTTATTCTATATCGGCGCAGAGACAATGATAATTAACGGTCTTTCAAATAAACGTTCTAGCTGAAGTTTCGATGAATTGGCCGTACCTTCTCCTCAATGAAATCTCAATGAAAATACAAAGAACGTAGTTACGTTATATCATCGTTAAATATATAATCGAAATGCTAAAAAAATACGCCTAGATACAGTGAAGTATATTATTATATAATATATCGAAAGATATATATGACAAAGCATGATAACCATGAATTATGTAAAAAATACAAGTTACTCGTTAAATAGTAGCTTAATCAAAAATGCGATTGCTCACCAGTCAAACACAATATATAGGACATTCATTCTCTCGATCGCTCTTGCGATCTCGCATAAATACACAAATATTTTTTCTTGCCAACTCTATGATCCACCACCGTTGCCAAGTATACATCCACCGTGTATATCTAATTGTAAGTGTATATCTATTCACGTACATTCACGCGTGTACTCACACTACAGAGAGCGGAAGTTGGCCTGTCAAGTATCTGGGTCGGTGCCACTAGGCGCGCACTTTAAATCGCATCACTCTTCGTCACTGGCCGCTCTGCTTAAGGAGTTTACGTGTCCTGAAGCCTCGAAATCCAGCCTGGATACGAGTTGCCGCGGCTTGCTCTGCCTGTTGACGTTTCCGCACTAGGAAGCCCCGAACACCTGCTTGGATCTTTGTCGCTGACTTGTCCTCTAGTGCTGCATCGTTTAATCGACTTTGAAGTTTATTCTCCTGTATTCAATAGATCGACATACGTAGTAAGCCAGAGAGAGAGAGAGAGAGAGAGAGAGAGAGAGAGAAAGAGGGCAAGAATAAAGAAAGAAAGTGAAGGAGATCGGTATGCGGAGCACGTCTTTTTACTAGCTCGAAACGATCTCTGGCGCGTACTATATGTAAATTAGCGACTGTTGAGTTCTTTGTCCGAACTTATTTTTAATTATAGATATTTTCGAGAATGAATATGTACATTTCGATTTACGACAAAGAAGCAAAGGAGTTGTAAGTCATACTCAGCGTTCGAGATGAAGCGACAGGCGATTATTCACTTTTTATGCGTTGATCACGAACCCATTCGCGCATCAGGATTTGTCGGCATTATATGTTAGATAACTCCATTTAGAATTGAGTATACCAATTTCTGTATGGTATGACTTTCGTAAAAGGGAATTGTTTTAAAAAAAAAATCATACGGTCTCTCCTTTTCTCCATCGCTCTCTCTCCTCTCTCTAATCCTTTCTATGCTTTGGATTTATTATTAAAGTTACAGATAAATCAACCGCAAATATTTATGCGCTTGTGAATATTTTAACGTTGGATGATCGGAGATAGTGTCGAGAGAAAAAATAGACCACATAATTTTTCAGTAAGAGAGATAGAGAGAGAGAGAGAGAGAGAGAGAGAGAGAATATATAACAGGGAAAAAGTTAAAAATGCTCAACTTGCTGACGTATTGTTCGTGTATTGCTAATTTTATACATTCGGTTAGTGCGCGTAAGTCGCACAGCTTTTATCATATCCAAATTTTCATCAGTATGTAGAAAAACGTTTAATCGTGATATAATTAATCCTCATTATATAAGAACTCGACCCCCAGGAAATCGAACTCTTTTTCTCTCTCATTGTCATCAGCAACGGCAAGAGATCTTCTTCTCAAATCTGTAATTTTACACAAACACAGACTGTAGATGAGCAGAGAGTTTTAATGAGACAAAGAATATGCACACAGAGACACACTTATCTTTTCACGCGCTTATATATGAAGAGATCGATTCGAGCACAGTGTACAACGAATAAAAGATAAGAAGAATAAATAAATAAGTATCTATTATCTATTATTTTCACTTAAAACAAAAGAAACTAGTGCCAACCATGTGGTCCTGATCCTCCTCGGATTCGGTCGATGCCTCATCGGTATGATTTTTGTCCTTGGCTTTTTTCTCTTCCTGGAGTCGTTTTCTCACTCGGTAACCCCTGAATCCTGCTTGAATCTTGGCCGCAGCCTTGTCCGCGCCCTGAACTTCGTCAACCGACTTGTCCTCGGACATGGTCGTCTCAACGCTGATCGCTCGCCGCTACTAAACCGTCGATGATTTTTCGGATCGACTATCGGACTCGCGCGCTCTAACTCTGCGCATGCGTCTCTCTCTCTCTCTCTCTGTATCTATATCTATCTCTTTCTTTCTCGGTTGGTCTTCGCCCGCGCGAGTAAATACACAAGCGTATGTCGACCGATGTCGACGGCTTCTTCTTTTTCTACTTGTGTACCCACAGGGGAGAAACAAACCGACCACCACCGACTCTTTGGATTTACAACCGAATGACGCGGAGAGAGAGAGAGAGAGAGAGAGAGAGAGAGAGAGAGAGAGAGAGAGCGCGAGAAGAGACGACGAGGATCAATTATGTTGCTCAATTGAATTGCGCAAACAAGACAATGAGAGCGAGAACGTCGCTGACTCATGAGAAAAAACTTCTTTTTCATCGTCTTTTCCTATTCGGTAATTAATATCTACGTAAAAAAGCGCAGCGTAGCATTAAGAAGTTTATACTTGATGTATACGAATGTATTTGTACAGCGTGGATAATAGCGTAACCCCGCACAGCGGAGAGCGCGCAAATCCAGCCTTATAATATTATATATATATATTCTCTTCTCGTTCGCTATTAATACGCTCACTATACGCGTTCGCATAGCTATATATACATATTAGGTACAACACAACGTACACGCGAGACTTGCGTCACGAACGTCGTCAATGAAAATGCCTTTGAGGATGAGAGCGAGCTTGCGCGAGTAGGGATTTCCGCCAGAGACTAATTTGTGCGAGATTCGCCGCCTGCCCATTCACACGCGAATTATGTAAGCACGACTATGCGTCTATAAGCCGACGCACGCCAAGTAGCACCGAAATACCGATCGCATTCCGGATCTTGCGAGCGAATAAGAAAGAGAGAGGCAGAGACGCGGCGGATGATAAAAATGCAGATGGTATTTATAAATGAACGCGCCACGTATGAAAATACGGCGCCGTCGACAGATTCGCAAGCGCGAGCCAAGATAAAAAATCATATCGATCATAAGGGAATATATCGATAATAATAGTTTACAAGAGTTTTCCGGCTTAAATTCGGCTTATATTAAACTGGCGAAGCAATCATTTCTTTCTATGTATATTAAATTTAGTATGGACAATATAGTACAATTGAATGAAGCTCTATTCGCACAATCACAGCGTAATGGGAATAAATATATATTCTAAATTAATGCAATGTACGCAATCGGAACGAACTCTAAGAGTAAGAACTGTATACGTAAAAGAAATTCTCAAACGGCATCGTTCGACTTTTCCTCGCTGGGACTCTCCTGCTCCTTTTCATCGGTAGTGCTGGCTTCTTTGACGGTCAGCTCGTCGCTCTTCTCCTCGATGCTGGCACCAGGCGCTATCTGCATCATGGTGACCGGTGACTTGAGCCTTTCGTCGCTAAAGTGGCTGTCCTGTGAAAGGCTACTCGAACGTACCGGCAAGTCTCTAGAGCCGAGCTTTCCGACAGATTGGCCGAGCTTGCGAGAGCTCGCATCCTCGTCGCCTAGGCCAAGCACCTCGTCGATGTTCATCGAGAGAGGTTCTTCGGAAGTGGTAATCGAGACTTCTCGAAGCGAGGAACTCTCCTCGAGCTCCTGCTCGTTGGCTCTGACTTCGGATCTCTCTTTCTTCGACTCGCTTACGATTTCCGAGACGTCTACGGAAGGCAAACCCACGCTCTTCGCATCATCGAGACTCGTGATCTCCTCAATGATGACGCCCTTGGGTGTTCCAGAACGCATTAGCGGCTCCACGAATAACTCATTTGTCACGTCCTCTACACTGGTTATGAAGTTCAGGTAGCTGTTCTGCAACATGGCCTCGGCATTGCTGGGCAACAGAACGACATCGACGAACGGCGCGAGTTTAGAGGTCGGGGCGGGAATCACCGCATGCTCCAACAATATTTTTCCCAGTAAATGCTCGACGTTCGTAGCAACGGTATCCTCGTTCTTCTCTTGTGCGCCATCGACCCCGTCGATCTCGTTAGTCCTGTTCATCGGGTCGGTCTTCTTCTGCACCGCGAGTTTCAGAGCTCGAAGTCCTGCCGCATCGAGCAGAGGCAGCGGAATGCAATCGTGAAACTCGCCAGTGTGCTGCAGTTGATTTTCGGCGAAGGCATTTTCCACCGATAGCGTTGTTCGTTGAACGGCGTCCTCTCGGCGAAGTTTCTTTCGAGCGCGCAAATCTGACGAGACGCTCTCGACGATCGGCAATAGATGCGTTGCGGATAAGTTTTCAGGCTGCGCAAGTTTTTTTCAAATATCCGTTAGTTTGTCAACATAAATTCATCGCTTATCTTATAAATCATCAATGTTTAAAAAATAATATCATAAACAAGTAGATGAATGTAAAACCAAAAAGATTGACAAGAATGGCAGTATTCGAAAGGTAGAAAGCAAACGCGAGTCGACAGAAGTGATACGGCTACTCTCGTGTGGCAAATACGCAGCTCGTCGGCTTGTCAATCGCAAGGTCAAGATGCGCCCGGTTAAATTTACACAACGTCAGAAATGTGCTGCTCGGCTCCCCGAGACCTTTCTGCCGCTAACACGAATCGTTTATGAACTTGCCAGTCAACGGGTATTTCTGAATCGTCAGCTTTCACGCCGGCTTTCGTTTCGCTTCAACGGTTCACGATTGTTGCGCACACGACTTGCAAAATAAAAACCATAGCTTTCCTCGTGAAAAGAAGCATTCGATTCATAGGACAAAATTAATAGTCTCGTTAGAAAAGTGTTTCCACATCGGAAAAAAGAGAATGCAAAAGCAGAACAGAGCAGGGATTCGCGTGCCGCAAACAGTTATGCAACGTTGCGAGTCGCGGTACCATCTACAGATGGTATAGATAGATGGTATAGACAGTCTATAGCTATCTCCGCCGAGTATAGTGAACTTGTGTTAAGCTTACACAGAGAGAAGATCGAGGGAATCGAACAAACGACGCTTAATCAAAATCACGGTGCTGCGAACGAGAAGGCTTTATTTTCTCGATGCACGAGCTTTCGACCTTAAACGTACGAATGCGAGCGCTGCACGCGCGAGCTTTTTCGAAAGAATAAATAACAACATTCGTCCCCATCCAAGATAAATTAAATGTACAATCTGTATATATATATATCTATATACATATATAGCGCGATGCAGTATGCATAGAAATAAATATTAAAAGGAAAAAGGCAATAAGCACACGAAAATAGAAAAATGGACAATTTTAAATTATCCTGGCCTTCCGACCGAAATAGAAATTAACGTGCGTGTGCATTGCGAGCCCGCATAGGCGAGCGTAGGCTGACGTCAGCCAAAACCGCTCGCGGTAAATCGAACAGAGTGCTTTTCAATTAGATTCTCGTGAATTTATTATAAAGTAGAACGGAGCTTGAATTATTGTATCAATGCGATAATAATAGTCGTAATAAGCTTTCGAACTCGTTGCTCTGGGACGAGGCCTCGTGTGCGCTACTGTTACTAATAGTGGTCAAATAGTTGACGAAATTCCTCAAGACTCACTGCATAGCTCTCCTGGATCGATGGGATGCTATCCAAAGTGGAACTGCGGCGTTGCGTGCTCTGAAGTCGACGCCGGGTCAGAAAGCCACGAACACCTTCGTATAAAGTCAATGTGTAAATGTATGTTTCCGTTATTGTTTTCAATAAAAAATAAAATGCTATTATAAAAATGACCTGCTTGAATCTTAGTTGCAGCGGACACGAAGGTGCTCGACTCGCTGGACTCGTTGGACTCGTTGGACTCGTTGGACTCGCTAGACCCACTGCTGGGGTTCTTGCTCTTTTCTGCTAAACTTACGCAGCAATGTTTTTTCGTTTCGCTCGGCTCTACGTCATCGAAAAATTTCTCAATATTGGTCGTCTTCTCGTCTGGTTTAACGATGCAACCGGAGCTCCCATTATTAATCGGCAATTTATTCTCCTCGACGTTGGTCTTGATCGAAAGGTCATCGAGTCTATCGGTACGTTGACTCGACGACTCGATAAGCAATTGCTGCCCGATGTTCCTCGATGACGATTCTGCAGCGTCATGCCGATGCGCCGATCGTTCAATCGTTTGTTTATTTTCGATCTTCTCGTCGCAAACAAATTTATTAATATCATCCGGCGAACTCTCCTCACCGGCATTTGCTAGCAGAGCTTGCGAGTCGTCTACGCTGATTTTCTCACTCTGACCGATATCTTTTGACGTTTCATCGCCATCGTCAGCTACAGCGACGCTGCTAATCAAAATTTTCTCGAACTCGACGTTACATTCCGTTATGACATTGCTGACGTTTTCGGCTGTTTCCACGGCGGCAGCTACGTTTTCCTTATCCGCGACGTCAGATTCAACTAGTTCCTCATTTTCCTCGAGCTCTCTCATCTTTTTGTCGCCGGGGAAATTCGCATCGTCGCACGAAATTGCTTTTGTTCTCTCCGAGCTGAGGGTACCGTCGGACGGACTTGATTTCTTGCTCTCGGTTTGATCGACCTTTTGCTCGTCGTCGGTTATATTGAACGAGGAGATCGTCAAATCTGGCAAAGAGTCTAAATTCAATTCCGGTACGATCGGCCCGATTTGGTCGAAAGATAAACTCGATCTGTCGGTCGTCGCAGAGGTTTCCTTTATTTCGCCACTCGATGACTCTCCCGATCTTGCGGTGATTTCCTCGGTATCTAGGGAATTCCCAACGGCTTCCGTGGCTTCAACGGGAGTGTCTTGGACGCTGATCTCCTTGGCCTGTTCAGTTTGGTTAAACGCCGCTTCCTCTATCTCTTCTTCGCGAACACTCTCGACGACGTACTGTATTTCTTCCTTGGTCACGTACTCCACTTCGCTTTTGTCTAAAATTTCCTCGAGAGAAGCGGTGACGACTCTCAAGACTTTTTCGTCCTCGGAATCAATGATCTCCTCCTTGTCGCGTTCCTCCTCTATTAAATCGAGATCTTGACGCGAAACAATCATTTCGTGGTTGGTTTTTATACCGTGTATAAATTCAAGATCGACGGTGGAAGTTTGCACTTCATCTACGTCCTTTACGATTTCACCAAAAGCATCGTGAATACTGCTCGCATGTTCCTCGGACGCTTCGTTCGAAAATTCGTTCAATTGCATCTGATTAGATTCTTTGGACGATACAAGGGTCGTGTAAACTTCGTCGTTTTCCATCTCGACATTAAGAGATTCGGAGTCAGGAGTTGGGATCCTATCAGGTATTATGACGGTTGTCACCGAGTCTGGAATTTCGCATGGAGAACCCTCGGTGAGGATATAGGAATGCGGCGACAAACGTTGAGTATCATTTGCAAATACTGGAATAGTTTTATCATCCTTTTTATAGCTCGTTAAACTACTGTCTGTAGTACTTTTTGGTCTACTTTCTTTGTCAACCTCATCAACAACTACGTTGTCGATAATGCTCACTGTTGAACTAGTGCAATCCGTTTGCTTGACCATTGTAGCATCTGTTTTATTTGAACTCTCCCTACGACTTTCACTAACAAATATATTTTCTATTCTCTTCTCAGCGTCTTCCAGCTCCTTCAACTTCCTTTCTATGTCGGTTCTCTGTTCAGTCACAACCCCTGACTGGGATTCCAAGATCTTTTCAATTCTTTTCTCAGACTCCTGGATTTCCAAGAGTTTATCCTGGATATTCAACGCGAATCCGGTACTATCGTACACACTGTTTTCGTCGCTGACTTTATTATTATCGAGAACTCCTTCGATGCGTTTCTGCACCTCTTCGATCTCCAGCAATTTATCCTTCAAAACATCGAGTGGACTCGCACGACCACTGCTATCACTCTTGTCTACAATTTCAGTAGTTTCGAGAGAATCCGGCCTTTGATCGGAATCCCTTGGCTCTGGCGTGACGTTCAAACTGTCATGGAACTCTTCCTCTCGATTTGTATCCATCTGATCTGGAAATTTATTATCTATGACAGCTATACTCACTGGAACATCGGGAGATGCGATGGTACTACGCGTTGGCGACAGTATCGGAAGAACCAGCTCTTCTTTTACCTTCTGTGACTTGACGGATTCGGGTGAAATCGGCGGTAAGACTAAGCCGTCGAAATCGCTTCTAGCCGATAAGCTTCTCGATGTAGATTTGGAAGATGGTGGTCTTACAGCTGGTAGTGAAATTTTCGACTTCCTTGAGCCTTCCGTATCGTCGGACTTTTTCGACTCGGATTCGTCCTTGTCCACAATATCATCGACATTCCTAGGCGACTGTTTGTCGCTTTCCGTCGATTTAGCTGAAGTTTTCGACTGTTCATCACTACTCGACGAATTATCTTTCTTTGAATGCTTGGATCGAGATGCCTTAACGATGCCGGTTTTCAAAGCCTCTACTTTTTCCTTAATCACCAACGATGTCTCATCGATGACTTCTTGAACCTTTTCCACGTAGCTTGGCGTTTGAAGTTCTTCCAAACTTGTCATTCCAACGAAATTTTGAACAACGTAATTTTTCACCTGATCCATGCTTACCGATCTAGTGGATTTCCTTGCTTGTGGCGATTGCGTTGTTTCAATCCTCTTTTTCGCAACGTCATCAGTTTGCGAACATCTGCGCTGTTCTGTTCGAGCTTCGTAATTTCTCTTACTTTTCTCCACTGACCTTCTCGTTGACTTCTCCACTGCCGTTTCTTTGCTATACTCACAGGACACTTGAATCTTTTTCTCTTCGCTAATTTTTCTCTCCCTGCTACTGATACGGTTTTTCTTCAACTCTGTTTTGATATCCTTTGCCAACGGTATCTGTGAAATGATTTTCGGGGCAGCTTTGATATCGCTCTTGCTCTTGCTGCGCCAATCCTGAGTTTCGACCCGCGGTGATTCCCTTCTTCGACTCGAACTAGCAGCTGCGTATTTGCCAGTCATGTTTTTATTTTCAGTGCTTAATTTTTGCCTCGTTTTTTTCGGACTACCACTGGAAATAGTCGTCGTCGTCGTCGTCGTCGTCGTCGCCGTCGTTGTTGTTAGAGCTTGTTCGTTAGCAAGCTCTCGCACTTCTTCTGTCGTGATCTTCTGATTGCTCTCGCCAAATATACTTCGGTAACGCTCTAAAACCTTTGCAGTTTCGTTTAAAGACCAGCCACTGTTTTGGACGTAATCGCTGGAATCCTTTGACTCCAGGTACACGTGCCGTTCCCGTATCATTTCGTTCATGTCATGAAGCATTTTCATATTGTTCTTGTTTATCGCTGTGTCGTCGTATTGTTCACGAAGATGCAACAACTTCTCGAAGTGGTGAGCAGCAAAGATGTAAATGTTTTCGGGTCTATGGCGAATCACTTCTCGAGTCAGCCCCTCAACAGCTGCCGCTAGTCCCTGAGGTACTCGCGGAGTTAAAAATATGTGATTACTCGGCTTCGAACCTGGTATAGCCGCTGTCATGATTTTTCTCGTAAGATTAAGCTGCTGCAAAAGTTTATTCGCATGGATTTTAATATTTAATTATAAATACATTTTTTTATAGTAATTTTAAAAAATGTGTATATTCATAAGTGCCGTAGATTCAAATTGAATCGCGTGAGGACAAACAAACAATTACATTATATTTTCTCTTCTAATGATAAAATTTCGTTCGTGTACTTTTTACCTTTGAATACGAAACGGCGATTAAAATAATTTCATAAGCCCTTTGATCTTGAAAAACAATAGTCAAATAAAATTCGAGACCAGGACAGGTGTACTGAATGTGACAGGTTGAGAGTTCTCCACTCGACTGAACATACTTTTCAGTACGTTTCACCTTCGCCGAGGGTCGATCGATATTTTTCCATTGATTTGGTAGTTTCTATGGCCGCGTCACGACGACACAGCGAACCACGAACCATTATAACTCTTACGTATATAATACACGTAAACATGCAAGTGAGGCAATACTTATACATTTAAGGATGTAAATTATTCGTGTATTTATATATACACTAATTATACTTTCGATGTATTAGAAACGCGACGCCTCGTGCTTTTCATTTTTTTCATTAAATTTTTTTCAGTAAGAAAAATAAATACATTAATATACCTTTTTATTGAGTATTTTAAATTTTCGTTTAATAGATAAATAATTATATGTACAATATACAAGCACTATTGCCCTGTCTTTTTAATTATTTAATTGTCTAAGTTCAGTTTCAATTTTGTCATCTGCGTACTGCATCAGATACTCGGCTTCAAGAGGATGTAAACTGTGTCCTGGAATAACGAGACAATGTAATGGTGGACCAAGATCTACTGTAGTCATTTTAGACAATTTACAAACAATAATCTTTTGATCGTCGGAACCAATTCTTGCAAGTCCTACAGCGAGGCTTGAAGAATTCATAGCTGTTAAGGAAAATAAAGTAAATATTTTTCCAAATACACAACAATCAATTAAAAGTACAATAAATTTTCTTACAAACTTCCCCTTCAGATATCTTATTCTCTATTATTTGCAAAAGTTGATCTGCTGCTTCTGCTACCGACATAAACTTTGGTGGCATGTAAACTTTTTTCTTTTTTAAAATACTTTCTAAAGTTGGCTCTTTTACTTTTATATCTAATAGACAAAGAGTATGAAGACCTCTTTGATAATTATCAATTATTTTTTTAAAAAAACTGTCTGGTTTCCAAGATTCTGTCCACAAAGGTATAGAAACTACTTCTCCATATGAATACAATTGAAGACCACAACAACCAACTGCATTTATAATAGAAGCATTGTGAACAACTTGAATTTTTATGTTTTTCTCTTTAGCTCTCAGAACAAGATCAGTGTGAGTTGTGGCACCGAATGGATCACCAACAACTAGAAATGCAACATCTTGTTGGTCTGCGCTCTTTAAAATTTCATCTGCTCCGCTTTCGACTAGTTCTCTGTCTGCTATAATAACACTTCGCCCATAAAATTCTTCCTGTAAAAAGTATAAATAATAATTGCAGACTCATCTATGGTGGATGAAATATGATTAATGAATGTCGCAACCATAATGGTAAATTAGTAACCTTTGATACCTTCAAATATTGATCGCTTTATTTCCCTAGGTTAGATTCTCTTATTTAAGAAGAAGCAAATGTTAATTGTTTTTGCAATAATATGTTTTTATAGCAAATTATCCGTAATACTTACGAGCGTTTCTTTTCCCACTGTTAGAATAGAAGTGTAGGCTTCCAGGTATACGCGATCACATTTTTTAATGATTTCCAAACCTTTGACTGTTACGTCTTTTGCATCACCTAGACCCAAACCTATCACGTAAAACATTTTTTGTTAATTTTTTCGTTTTTATTTAATGTCAAATAAATGTCAGTCTTATTGTGTATCGGAATGATACAAATATTTCAGATGCAATCAAACAAGTGTAAGTTGAATGTTCGCAAGCACGTGTTTTATTATTATCGTTGTTTACTTTTGGTTCCAGCCCAGCCGGTAAGGCGCCATATTCACCAAGCTGTTGCGCATTCCCATTCATAATGCAACGATGCCACTACTAGCGGTGCTACCAGTACTTTTCAATCCCAAATGTCTTATTTTGGAAAATATAAGGAAAAACTCAAAATAATATAATAAGCTACTCATTTATAATTCATTGTTTTATTCAAGAAATTAATTAAATTTATAAACATACTCTCACTTTCACTTTTATTGCTAAAGTGTTGAAAATTAGATATATAAAAAAATAGTTTAATCAATGTACATGTTTTATATCGTAAACATACTTTTAAGTTTTTTATTTATACCAAAAGAATAGTCTAATGCACTTTCTTACATAGTACGTTTCTTTAGTCATAGCATTAGTCATTTCACTTAGTCTTATGCAATTACATTTCTTTCTTAGTCAATTTATTAACAAACAAAAATTAAACTAATATTTTATACACCTAAATAAAACTAAAAATAACTTGTGTGTAACATAGGTATACAAATTTAAAAAAAAAACGTTTTAAGATTCTGCTGTCTCAAAAAAAAGGCAAATGTTTAAACAAATACTCATTATACCTAACCCAATTATATGAAAAATAGAAAATGAGAACGCTGTTTTTATAATTAAACAATTAGCACAATTTCATTGTTGAAAAAAATCTACCTTACATTTGTTATACCTTAGCTTATAAGAAAAAATATTTAGTTTTCAAAAATTGAAATACTAAATATTGTAAATAGAACGTTATATTTACATAGTAAAAAAAAATTTTAATATTAATCAGTCCTTATTACGAGTTCTTTATGCGAGATTTCATCTGTAATTCAAATCGCCTATTCATTCGGACGCCTTTCAAAGTATTACGAGCGTTTTCCCTTTTTTTCTCCCTAAAAAAAAATTGATTAAAAAAATATCGGGAAATACATTTTTTCTTTGTAAAATCTTGAATAACAAATACATACCTTGAATCTACTTCACCTGCTTGTTTTTTAGAAATTATATTAACAGCATCATTCTTCCTGAGCTTAAATCCAAATCTACTATAGAGACCATTTGTTGAATCAGGTGGAGCTGGTTTTGACCCTTCTACTAAATTTAAAAAAAATACGTTTTAATAACTTATAAATCCATTTTAATGAGAACAACAATAATTGACTCACCCTTCTTTGTACTCGACGGTGCTATTTTTAAAATTTCGTGTCTTTTTTCAACGCGTTTTTTCAAATCAACCAATGATTCCATTTTAGTAAAGTTTTTCTGATGAATCTCGGCAAAATTAGGAATTTTTTTTACTGCTGGTGTTTTCACTACTTTTTTTTCAGAATCTGTAATTCTCTTCGGCCTGCTAAGACGGTTCACTGATGCAATTTGTGATTGCCTTCTATTCATAGGAGTGCTTATAGTGGATATCGGTTGTGACTTCATCACTGAACTTAGTCTTTTTGTAACTTCTATTTTTTTCACTGGAGTCTTAGTTCTACTAACTGATGAGACTTCTCTCTTCTGTTTCTGAATGACATGACCTGGTGTACCAATTCTACATCTACCTGATGGTCCAGCCTCAGTTCGCAAATTAAGATCAGCAAAAGTTACTTTGCATGTTTTTTTAGCTTCTCGCTCTTCTGTTATACCCAATTCAGCTTCATCAGATGTTCTTTTATTTATCCTTTTCTGCAGTGCAGGAGTTTTGGGATGCTCAAGCTCATACGTATCGTTCAAAACATCATGAGTTAATTTTCCTTTAGATTTTCTATTTTTACCTGAAGTACTTAAATCGATCTTGTCAACTGAAAAAGTACTATTATTTTTAGAGTTATCAGAATCAAAAACATCACTCATATTAATTAATGAGGAACCATTTAATGAAGGTTCTGACTCATCTTCCAATGATGGATTACTTGTTGCATTTAATGAATTATTTAATCGTTTGATAACCTTTGATTTTGTATTAGATAAACCATTAAAAACTACAGAGTTACTCTGTTTAGTTAATGTTATTTTTTCATTGGAAGCTGAAACTAATGTACGCTTCAAATTTTTATCCCTGGGAGTTGAAGTTTTTGCTGGCTTCAAATTCAAAAGTTTTCTATCTAACAAATGCGATGGCGTATTAACTTCACTAATGTTCTCGATTGTACTAATTAAACTTCTCAATGGTTTAGCAGGAGTTGAGTATTTAGTAGTAGACCGTTTTACTAATGATTTTGGTGACCTAGAACTCTTAGAACTTTTAATAGATGACTGGTCATCAAGATCTACAGGAATCAACTTAATACTGGGTTGTTTTCCAGGTATACTCAAAGTACAACTTTTAATATCCGATGTAGAATTATGTGGTGTAAGCTTATTTATAAGTACTCTTGGGCTGAAAGACGAGTATGGAGATACACTTTTGTTAACATTCAAAAATGTATTTGACTTATTTGCTGGTGTCAAAGTTTTCAGAGATTTGTTCATTTTTTCTGGTGTTGAAGTTTTTGTTGCTTTAAGAGGGGATTTTTTTACTTTTGTTAGTGATGTACTTTTATTTAATTTAAATGGTGACTTTTTAGATTTTAAATTTAAAACGATTTTCGGCATTTTTTTTGCACTTAAATTAAGAAGTGGAGATTTTTTAGATTTGAGAGGCATACTTAGCAATGATTTTCTTGATTTTAAAGATGTATCTAAAAAGGACTTACGTGATTCCAATGATGAAACAACTTTATATGACTTAGATAATTTTTCTGTTGACTTTAGTAATTTGTGTGGAGAATCACTTATAAGATTTCTAGCCAATTTATTGGGAGATTTAGGTTTTGACAATTTAATTTTTGCTGGTGATAATACCTTTGGGTCTACCTCTGTTTGTAATGATGATTTTCGTGTTAATCTTTTTTCGGACTCATTACTTTTCATTGGAGATTTTTCAAATGCTTTTAATAATTTTGTAGGTGACTTAATGGATTTAACTGGGGTTTTTCTAGATGAATCTGGAGATTTTAAAGATTTGGCTGGTGATTTCGTAGATGTAGCTGGAGACTTAATAGCTTTAACCGGTGACTTTACAGACATGGCTTGATTTTTTCCAGATTCTTTTGATGTCAATTCTTGTGATATCACTGGTGATTTTTTAAATTTTGATACGGGAGATTTTAAAGCTATTTTTGGAGATTTCGAAAATCTTGACTTTATTTTTAAAGTAGGAGAATTGGATTTACCCTTGGTTGATTTAGCTTTTTTATTAATTTTGGTATTTTCCACTGATATGTTAACAGCAGAGGGAGACTCTTGTGAGTTCTCTGAAGAAGGCGGTGAAATTGTAACAGACAATCTTCTTGGAACATTAAGAAGTTTCAGAGAACTTCGGGGCAAGGTTTTAGGAGACCCCAAATTTATTGGAGACTTTTTAGGTGTTTTTGTAGATCGATGCAGAGTAAATGAAACATTTATAGGACTGCTCTTTGGAGTAACATTTCCATCTCCAGTATTGACAATACTTGCTTTCTTAGATATAGATGGATTATCTGGGGTTTTAGACTTGCGACTGCATGCCTTAACTAATTTACGATTTGATGCTGTTTCTTCATCTTCACTTATTAGATTATCCATTACATATGATACTCTCTTTCTATCCTTTTCGTTTTTAGTATTGAAAGATTCATCTTCACTAATAAGAGAATCTTCCTGTATTTTTTTACTTTTTTTACTCTTATTACTTTTAGTCTGGGTTTTGGCTTTAGGAGTTTTCAAATTACTTTTTTTAGATTTACTTTCATCTACAGTCAGTGATAGTGAAATGTCTTGATTTAATACTGAATCTTGTACTTTTCTTCTATGTCTCTTTGTATTTAATATACTGTCGTCTGCAAAACTTGTAACAATATCCCGCTCTGTTAAATTGCTTACCTCCATGTGACTATTATTTTCCTCATCCAAGCCTTTCGGATTTGCATCTAAACATAATACAAAATGAATTGAAATAATAAAACACCTAATAATAAAGATTGTAAATAAAGAAGACTGAAATAATTTACTTCTTCTAGTTCGTCGTGTACTGCGAACAGATTTAGTACTTTTTGTGCTAGTGTCAATGGATACATCCATGACACTACTTTCTTTTATAGTACCTGAAATAAAAAAATTCTGAAATAAATATATGTACACAACAGAAAGAGTTTTTGAATTAAAATAATTTGTAAATCCTTTGATTACAATCATCTATGTGAATTATATTTTTATATAGCATAATCAATTAAAAAAATAAAATTAATACTAATGAAAAAAAGGAGAAAATACAACGCCAATGCCTACCTTTACCAGTCTTTATCACAAGCCCGATATATTGTATGTACATATTTAAACGTTAGAATTAGGTAAATTGAGGTTTTGGAAAAATGGTTGTGAAGGGCATCCAATAATCAGTAGAGTCAACGAAATTTCTAAAACTACTAAACCTAACCAAATATTGCTAAATGCGAGTTGACGATGGAATTTCAATTTTTAGGTTTTCATGCTTTGTTTGACGCGCCAAATTGCACGCCATGTTTGAGTGTGTGCATATACCCGCCCAAAACATTTTTTCCTGAACCGGCATTACTGATGAAAAATACATTCTATATTATGTACCTCTTCTCGTCCTTCTTGGCGACATTCTGGCTGCTCTTTGTGGGGTCGTCACTTGCTTTTCACCTATTCCACGTGCAGCTTTGTCCAGGAGGAATTAGTCTTCTCTCTTGTATTTCTGAGAATACGGCAAAAGGACGAACGTTACAGATTGGTGGCAAAAAGAAGCTGCCTGAAAGCCTGAAACGTGAGGCGAAGCCTTCACTGTGAAGGAAACAATATAAACGTTTGAAGTTTGAACTAAACAGAACGAGGCGCTAACAGCGCCACTCTCAAAGTTCCAAACCGTTTTTCAAAAGCCCAATCGATTAAACGATTAAACCGCACTCGTGACTGTAAAAGTGTAAACCGTAATGTATAAATTATTAATACACACACACTGTGTATTACGTATATGTACACTCACATAAATAATATACATAAGAAATAATCTCTTAGCTGTTGGATTGCTTAGAAGAACAATCCTACTGCTATTAGAATCAGAATTAGAATGTATTTACTTTATATTATCAAAAAATACACTCTTTGCACAAAGTGTACTTTTCGTTAAATCATATATTATTATAATATGAATAAATTGTACTTTTTATCAGGCTCTGATGATACTTACTTTTATTATAGCAATCTAGTTTACCGACCGAGTGATTACGTAAATCGTCGGAACAAAAATAATGGTGGCTCGCCTCATCTCTTCTACATCAGCGATTCATTGCCTAGGAACTTCCGAAAATTTTTTTTCTATTTTCAGAATTCGTGCTCTCCTTGCTGAATTGCAGAAAAAATTCTGGTAAGTACCATTAAAAGAAATACTATTTCCACTAGTAAACAATCCAAGGAGCCTTGTATGTACCTTTCATGTAATTTTTCTTCGATCTTCACTGTGCAAAGGAAGTCACGAAATTGGAAATTCGTATTACTTTTTTCTAACGAATACAATATTTTTTAACATAACGTTGACTATTTCGCGTCAACAATTAGCTTTGTATCGAATTTGTTTTGCGCATTAACCATGATACGAGACCGATTACAAAATATCTCAAGAAAATGCGAATATAGCATAGCAAGTTGTTCCTTGAATTAACCTCAACATACACATTTATGTAATACACGATGATAGGTAATAATTTTTCGAAAAAAATAATATCAGTATTAAGAAGTATGCAATTTTTTCTAGTAAATATGGCTGAAGAAGTCTCCAGACCAATGAAATACCCTTACACTTTTTCTGCTAAGATTGCACAATTCCCATACCAATATTACTTCAAACACAGTTGGATTTGCAAGTACGGCATTTTTGCCACTATTCTCTCTATTCCAGTCTTCTACTCAATTCAGAAGTTGTGTAAGTATAGATTTTGCAATAAGTAAATAATATGTGCATTACATCAACCATACCTGTTAATTGTAATATAATTTTATTTTCATGTAGCCTACTCTCCTGAGAATGTCAAGAAGTGGGATGAAACTCGTAGGAAAGAATTCTCTGGTCATCATTAGTTATATATTTCTCGAAGTTCTAGTATAATAATGATTGTAAAAAAAATTATATTCAAAACATCAGCTTGAAATATGTAATTGTGACCTATTAAAAGGAAAATAATAAGAATTCAAGATTGATAATAAAAGATAAAACAAGATCAATTGATTTTGACGGTGTTTATTACCAAATTAATTGTATAAAACGTACATCCATTACAAATGATTTATTAATTGTGCTGTACAAGATAATGCTCAATGTCCAAATTTTTAATAAAATTTGGGTAGGTCCAGCCCAAGGTTTATCTTAACAAACTTGGAAATGATCAAGTAGATCTCGCACTATGGCAAAACTAAGTACTGCTACTATAATAACAATTTGAAAAAGAATTAAAATTCTAAAAAAATCGTATTTACTAAAGTTCTTTATGAACCATTTTGGATTAATATTAAAAAATTTTAATTTTTGTTTTAAGTAAAATATAATCTAAAACCTTAAACTATACGAGTTTGCATATGCAATTCGTAACGAGATTTAAAATGTTAATAAGACGACAATTGGTATGTGAAATATTTCCTCTGATCTACTCTAAGTGTAAATCTACGATTAATCAAATAAATAATAATTTATGAATCAAGTGGATCGTAAATTTATCGACCATATAACAATATTATGGACCAATAAGAGAAGAGTGCTAAATTGGTTACTTAAACTGGGACGTTGTAAGTTAAGTCTCCGACACTGGTTCATTTAATAGCAAAACTATTTGCTGAGAAATATGAGTTTCATTGAATAATACTTATCTCAGCTAGATCCAAAGAAAAATTTTACGAATTGAACTTGTGCAAAACTATCTAATCATTAAAAAAACGTTTTCATAAAGACTTAATCAGTTTTCAATAATAATAATCTCTACCGATCAGTCAAGCCCTTGTACATCAAACGATTAATGAGCTTTTATAATTTGTTCAAACTAAAATAATTTTCGCTGCAAGAGAAATTCCAAGAATTTGTCTTGACAATGAACAGTCGACTGTACCGACGTATATTTTTCTACGTTGTAATTCACACAATTTGCAACAAAAACTTATTTTAATTCAAGATCGCAAGGAAGGCAAGTCACTGTATAAATTATTATACGATCAGGTATAAATCTTTTTCTAACTATGATTCGAATCATCATCTTCTTCATCACTGTGCTCTAACCCATTTTGATCACCATTTGTTTGTATTTTGTGCTTTTTAACTTGAGGTCGTCGAACAGCATCTTCATTATAATCAAGATTAAGCTCTTTACACCGCTTTTCGAAAAATTTCATCAGCCTCATTCCAGCCCTAAAAACATAACTAATTAGGTGAAGGTAAAAACATTCTTTTATCTAATGACTCCAGTGTTCGGAAGCCAAAGATTATACATTTTATCATGAATTTTATTCATGAATAAGTATGACCTATCAATCATACCGATTTCCGTTAGTGCAATCATGCGTTACTCGATTTATTATGACATTTTATCGATTTTGTTTTTTAATTTAGTAGCATGCAAAAATAATTAAATGATACTGATATAAATTATAATAATCTAACATTAGTGAATTTTGTTCAAAATTGTGAGAACATTAGGTTTCGATACAAAGTATAATAATGATGATTTAGCCAACACATAAGCTAATGGCATGCAATGATTGTTGGACAAATTCCGAAGCCCCAAATGTATGAATTTCGATATGAATTCAATTAAGGAATGAAAAATGATGTTAATTCAACACCAAAGATATTTATTACAGACACCTACGAATGGTCTCTGGCGTCCGAACCCAATCAAAAATGCAAAATAGACTTACTTATACACTTCGCTGTGTTCTGTATTATATGTTCGGCAATTATCAAACACTAATAAACAATCGCTGTAGAAAATTTGAAGAGTACGATAATCGTCATTTTCAAATTTCCTTCTGATAGTGCCGAAATCCATTGGATCTGAAATATAATCGTGATAATCGGGAACCTCATCCTTCGTAACGGGTGCGAGAAATGGCCAAGAATCTCGATGTTTTTTAATATCAATTAGAAGTTCGGTCAACAAATGTTTGCATCCTTTAACACTCTGTTTTGCTTCTTCTTCGTGTTCAATTTCCGCTGCCCTCTTTGCTGACCTCCTTGTTTGCCTCGGTTGCTCAGTTTCCTCCGAAGCACTACTGTCTGCAAGATAAAAAAATAATATTAATTACACAAAATATGCTTGTAGTTTTTAAAATTGGCTTTACGAAAGTATTATTTGATTGAATTTAAACAAATTAAACATTTTTGTTATATAAAATAAATGATTAGATTATTGATGTATAAAAAATATAAAAAATGTATCGCCAAAAATCTGTATATTTAAAATCATTATAAAAGTTAAAGAATTTATTATCAAAATGTGTTACAAATAAAAGTAAATTAATGTGTTGATGTTATTAGCAAGAAATAGTGGGTATATCACGAATAGCTTAATACAGACCATCCCAGTCTTTAGATTCTTTACTAAGAAGGCTCTTAGCGAAGCCATGGATGCGAGAACGTGCCATAGTTGCGGATGATCTTTCAGTCTCTCTATCCTTTTCACGACCTTTCACTAACAACATACCCAAAGCTAGACCTTATTCTATTCTTTCCTTTCTATATTTGTATAAAAATATTGACAGCTATTCTGGCAACTTAAGTACTAAACTTGAAATTTATGTAACGGGCAATTTTGTCTAAAGTACTGAGATTAAAATAACGATTAAGTTATTTAATATCCAAATGGAATTCTGTGCGATCTTCCAATGACATTAACGAATTATGCGTAAATATTTTCATTTATATAATTTCTTTCATTTGTAAAGATTCAAGTTTAGTGAATATCATCAGTTTTCACTGCACGTAAATGATACAAAGTATTACCTGGCCTGGGATTACTTTTCCGGTTTTTACAAGTATTACAAGACCAGCGGCCTCGAGGTGCTCTAGCTAATGGGGGTTCTAAACAGTCAGTGTGAAAAAGCTTTGAACATGTATCGCATTCTATAAGTTTTCCATCATTCTCACATATTGAACAGAGTTGAGTCCTATAAAAGATAAGAATGAAACTATTTTTAATACATGATCCCAATTGTATTAAACAATATATTATTAATGTTCAAAATTTTACGCTTCATCCTCAATTTCCTCATCTTGATTTTCATCACTATCAGCTTCCGCATCCTCATCACTTTCTACAACTCGCTTTGCTCGACTATGCCTAGTTTCCTTCGTAAGCGATGTGTCATCGTCAATTTCGTCTTCGAATTTTCTTCTCTTTTTCGCTTTTTCTTTTGGTTTGGATTCTCTAGGCTTGCAGAGATGGCAGAACCAATCGCCATCCGGTACTGACTAAGATATCAAAAAAGAAATTCAAGATAAAGTTTTTTAACAAGTTAAAAAATGCAAAGAAATAACATTAAATTTAAATTTATAGCGAATACTAACAGTCAACTTAGGTTTTAAACAGTAAAGATGATGACCTTTATTACACCCATCGCAGAGAAGCATATTTTCCGCATCTCGTCGTTTTCGACAGATACGACATTGCGCGTTGAGTGCACTTCTACTCCAAGCAATACTATTTTCCAAGGTATTCAAATGTACAAATAATTGAGACCAGCTAGTTGATGCCATGAGCGACTGCTCCCATTTTTTATCTTTATCGTCAATGCCTAGTGGCTTTTTCAGGTACTTATGTTCAACAGCATGATATACTTGTAGAATAGCACATGCCATTTGTTTGATTACTGTTTGTTGTGTAGAATCTGATGCAGATTCACCTTTTTCGGGAAGACCCAAGTATATTCCTGGATCGCGGTAAATTTTTGCATTAGAATTACCTCCATCTGAATCAGGAGTGCCAGACCTACTGCTTTTGGTTTCAGTTTTGATTTTATCCACCGAAGTATTAATCGATGAATCAACTAATATTTCATTTGAATTATATATGAGTTTGTCGCATTGTTTGTCATACTTGCGATTGCTAATAGCATTTCTCCAGGATTCGCGATTATTGATTTTTAATGAGCCCAAACAACCCAATTTAATCTTGTCTTCCAAATCCAAAACGTAATCACGTAAAGTAAGCTCAAGTACATCATCGATTTGCATATCAGAAGGATAATTACCGTGAGTATTGTCAGCTTTACTCTTCTTCGTAACTTTTGATGTATCTTTTGCTGGTTCAGTAAACTGTAAAAAGGTTGAGGATTATTTAAAGATTTACTTTTTATATCTATAAAAATAATTATTTTTAGTAAACTCACAACTTCTGGATTCAATTTATGTTTTGGACAATCATTTATAACCGCTATTAAACTATCTTTTTCGCGAATAATATTATTTCTTAGTTCTGATTCACGGATTCCCCTCTCACTCAAGGCATTTATTAATTGTTCAATATCCTGTTCATTGCCATAAAAACTCCATGTAGGACCAGGTCTATTTAGATGCACTGGACATTCTTTGTTACCAGTGCAAGCCATTAAGCTTCTACGAATATCTTTCTTAACATCCTTACGTGAAGTTTTAACTCCATTTTTTTCAGAAAAACTAACTTTTTTAGGCGATTTATTTTTCTTAAAACTATTCTCTTTATCACTACACTCATCTTCGAACAAATTCTTCAAATAAGAATATAGTGTATTGGTATCTGATAGTTCCGGCATATATGGGGTCCCTTCTGGTAGACACGTGCCCGACCACGTATTAACGTTTTCTACGAACACACCTACACGAAAAAAAAAATTTATGAAATTAGTCGACAATTTTATGTAAATAAATAAGAAATCTGAATTTCGTACCTGGTATGGATAATAAACGCCAATATTTTCTGAATGCTCTATCTGTTCCTAACAGTACCATCATTTGATCATCTCTTGAAGCTATTTGCAACTCTTTTAATTTGGCTTCATACTCTTCCTTCTTCTTCTCTTCTTTATAATTATTTCGGGTTATTTTCTTAGGCTCTGGGTCTTCTTCTTCATTTCTACCTTCTTTTTCTTTCTCTTTGAGCTTCTCTTTCTCTTCTTTTTCTTTCTTTTGTTCAGCAATAATAAAAGATTTCAATTCTTTTTTGGCTTGGACTAATTTTTCGTACCTTTCATCAATAACATCTCTCATGGAGGCAAACGTTAGTAATTGATTAATTAAGCAAATTACTACAGTTAAGCGATCTTTCAAATCAAATTCACACATATTTCGATGGCCAAGAGTTCGTAAAATTCGTGGTTTTTCGATTCTTAATAAAAGAGCAGGATCATCTTGATTCGTATAACCACCTAGAAGTTTTTGGTTTTAAGAATAAATAAAAAGCCCTGAGTATGAATAAAATTTTGAATAAAGTACTTACCTCTTTCAGAATACCGCCACTTAGAAGCTGCTTCGCTTATCCGGCCACCAGAACTTAAAAGATGTTGTCTTAAAATTTCACTTACTGAATAATAATCTAATGCAAGTTCTGACAATTGACAACCTTGATGCGTTTGACACCAACTTGATGCCATTGTAGCCAATTTAACAGCATCTGCCATAGATGATACTCTCTGATCAGTATTACTGTCAGCAACAGTTTCTGACGATTCTGCATGGATTTCATCTTCTTCTTCTGCTTGGTGCTTAAAAATGTTAGCAAGAAGCAATTGAACAAGATCATTGAATGCACCAGTAGCTTCTTTATCAACCATTGCCTTCTCCAAAATCTCAAGAGTACAGCCACTTGGGAACCAAGTTTTAACTTCCAGTTCATCATGGAAGAATTCTAAAAACTCCAATATCATTGTAAAATCACCGAAATTCTCATTTAGTAAATTACTTTTAAGGGGTATTGCTTCGGGGAGAGGTTTAAGATCTTCACACTCTAAGTCTTCTCTAGGTTTATTCCATTTCCTGACGTATGCTGCTAAAGCAGCCTGCTTCGTTTTTTCTTCCTTCTTACGTTCTTTCTTTTCTAATAGCTCTTCTTTTCGTTTTGCCTTCTGTTCCAAAGCTTTTGCTTTCAATTCTTCCTTAAATTTACCATTAAGCCTGAAAAGTTAAATATTTTAAAAAATAGCAAATTGTCTATTTAATAAAGTATTATTTCATTTTTACTACATACTTAGGCTTTTTATATTTTTTCATAACCATACCACTTTCATTAAGTTTCTTTAATGGGTCTGGTTTAGTAAAAGCTCTATGCTTTGATGTATCAGAAATAAGGAATTTGTCCAAGGATTCTTGCTTTTGTTTCACAACTTTTCTTGGTTTTGGAGTAAAATCAGGTAAAGCTCCAGCAAATAAGGAATCAAAACGAGTTTTCGTAATTCCATATTTTTGTAAAACACTTTCCTAGAGAAAAGTTTTGTTATTAATAAACTAAACTAATTATAGTTAAAATTTTTCAACTTCTAATATTGTAAAGTCTTAATCATACTTACTTTTACTACCCACATTCCAGTACTGTTTTGTTCACATAGCATTCTAAGAAAGATCTTATTACGTTCTCTACTGTATTGTTGTTTTCTCCTACGAACTTGCGAAGCCTCTACTATCATAAGTTGACTAACATCTGCATCACCACAGTCAAGCTGCTCAACTTCATACCGAAACAGTTTAGCAGGTGGCTGATATTGCCTATCTTGGGAACTTCTTAAATAAAATAATAAAAGCAAAACTTAATAGATCTATACATTAACGTTAAAAGAATTTGAAAAACACTTATAAAATAAGTTACTCACTTGGCATTTTCTGCATGGTATGCATTGATTTGAGCTTCAGTGGGCTCAATCACTTGCAGTACATGGCATTCACACCAAGAATCCTCTGTGAAGCTAGCTTCAACCATTTCTCCAATAAAGTATCTTTCCCTAGCATACTGATAAACATCCTCAATCATTTCTCCAAATGATGTTCTAGATGTTTTACTGGCTAGATATAGTATTGGAATCCTCAACTAAAAGTAAGACGAAGCCAAATAATGGCATTGGTTAGAAGAGTTGAAAGATGTAAGTTATAGATAACCAAGGACTATTTACCTCCATTGGAAACTCCTTGAGGCTCTCTTTTGCATGCTCTTCGCATTGTAAGGCTTCCTCATAGGTCATTCCAGATTTTCCTGTTATGCTACACGACCATACCATGGAATTGCACAAGATGATTCTTTCACAAAACTCACTGTAAGTAAATGGGAGAGAAATAATGAATTTGTAACGTGTTTTAGAGAGAATAAAAGCAAGAAAGGTAAGAAAAATAACAAGTGACAAATGAAAAGGCGGAGGGGACTGTATAGTACAGGCATGATAGCGTGCATCGGTTGTAGCGCTTACTTGTAGTCCTTGAAGATTTCATTGGTGACCGCACAGTGAAAGACTTCGTCGTCTTCTCGAAAATCCGAAGAGACGTGAAGTCTCTGAAAAGGCTTCTTTCTGAGCAGCGGCATGCTGACGATTAACAACGGGGGTTTGCCCCGTCCTCGACGACGGTGACGACGTCGTCACACGCGCTTGGGAATCAATCGGTAGACGCGCAAAGCGCCTGAGTACTCTTCTCTCCGCGCCGTACACAGCTATTGGCACTGGCAAATCGCTGCTGTACGTGCCTACTACACCTCTATACTTCTACAGCAAACTCAGCGGCAGCGGCTTGCCGCGCGCGCTCACGGCTCACGATCGAGTCACGCTCGAGTGCCGCCACTAGTCGAGGATGCCGATCAGACTACGCAGCTTAGACCAGACCTCGTCAAAGTATTTAACTCTCACTATCCATACTCCGTCACTCGGGAACTCGGAGTCGTAGTGCCGCGCTTTTAGTTCACTCACACCTGTGTCAGGCCGATCAGCAGCTGCACCAATATAGCTTTTGTGTATGTGTGAATAAGTAGTCGCAGTAGCAGCAGTGCCAGCAGTAGCAGCAATAGCAGCAGCCAGCAGCAGCTTAGAGCAACAACGCGCTACGCTACGCGCACGCGAATCACAAACACATTACTTACTGCCGCAAAGAGACTAGAGTCGAGTGTCGAGTGAGTCCAGCGGCCAGCCTCGACAGACTAATGGTTCTCGCGAGAAAAAGTGGGGGGAGAAAATATGGTATATTCATGCAGCACGCTTGCTTCGCTACTGGTAGTACAGCGGAAACAGGTCTGCCACCAATGCTCGACTCTCCCGCCAGCCGGCTAAACGACTTGCCCGCTGTTCCGCCAATTTTTTAAAAATAATGTAATACACGCTACACCTCCGCTACACGCTACGCTGCTATACGTAAGACAATTAATGGCTCCCGCTGTTCTTTTGTTTATTTACTAACGAATCACGTCAATCTTCACCTGTGCATATGCTCTGTTTTCGAGATTTTTCACGAATCGCGAGATTTTTGCTGTTTTTGATGCTTCGTTGCTTCGTTGCTTCGCGACTAAAATCTTGCATTGAATTGCACAATGTAATAACGAGTTCCAACGGAAATAAGCTATATGTATCGCATCAGTAAGACCTGGTACGACCGCCATTGCTACGTACCAACTCTTGAACACTCATCTTGAACGCTTACGAAGATTATTCCGTAGCAACTTTTTACGTTAACACTCTCGATGCTTTCATATAGAAGGACGTTTCTTTTTTACGACAATCTCAGGCTTCGCATATATCGCGATTAAATCGTCTCATTTGGAAAGTGTGTAGAGGGAACATGAACATTATGATCATTATAACATGATATGGGAAGTTCGAGATATGTAACAATTGATCGCGCGCTTTTTTTTAATGCTATTGGCAACACCTATCTCGTTGGAACGCCTAGTTTTTAGCGGGAACTCGATGTGTATATGTATTATATATATATGCTTTTATATTATATTTTTATATTATTAATCTTTAGCATGATATATATTCATTTTTCGAATTTCTCCAAATAATACATATTTGATCTGGTAATCAATTTTTTTTTAGTCTTATGTTGGTTGTTCATTCATGTATGTACTCGCTAAATTACAAAAATTAATTATATACAAAATTTGTTTGTGCTACATGTCCAGCCACTCTGTTATATACTGACACTTAACTGGTGTTACATCTCCAAAATCACAGCAATTCTTTCTCACCTGCAATAACAAATTAGAAAGACAAGAGAGTAAAACAGTTATTATTATTTGTAATAGGAATATAGATTAAACTTACAGGACATACTCCACACGAACTTTTTACAAGGCCTGGTGAATCGAGTAGAGAATTAATTGCTCTGTACAAACTACTTCCATCGCTTGAAGTTGTTTTTTCTACTTTTCCATCATAGATTAACGTATTTAAAATCATTTCTAAATCTTCAACGCTTAATTTCACCTAAAGATCATTATTATTTTAGACTCGTGTTTTAGACAATTAGATAATAAAGATTATTCATTGGTAAAAAATGCTTACTTTACTTATACCTAAATCAGAAATAAACTTCCAGACTTCCTTGGATGTTGCAAAAGTAGCATTTTTCTCTGCTATTGGTCCATTTAAATAGGTTTTGGTACTCTCTCGTTTTTGTTCTAAAAATCTGTAACATTGTTGATTCAAAACATCCACAAACTCAGCTTCAAAGTCTTGATCTTGATACCATGCTCCACCAGTTACTGAACGATCTGGCTCTAAATTGTATAACATATATACTTTCTTTTTACTAGCAGCAACAGATTTAACTGCTTTAATGATTTTTTTAGTTTCAAGGCTCTTTAGGATTTTGTTTAGTTGCGTGGGCATCAAATTGGATTTAAATCTTATGTCTCGAATCCAAATTCCTTTATTGCCTGCCTCTTCAATAATAGTATACACAATTTTCTCTTCATTGTCAGCACCTTTTGCAGTTCTTGCCTTGGATGGATCTTTTAATTTGTATAATAATGTTTCACCTTGTTTGAAAAGATCAAAATAACCCTGTGCTAAAAGCTTGTTAATGGATTGCGCCTTCTGGATCGGTGTTAAATCTGGCATTTCTGTTGAAATATCTTTATCTGATATACCTTTGGGTTTGGCTTGAGCAAGGTTAATTATCCTACAATATAATCAAAGTATTAATGATTTATTTGAAAAAATTTTTATTATCACTTTTGAATAAAAATTATCACATACTTTTGAGATACTGAATCATGTAATTCAATATTATTGGATTGCTCCGAATTTGTATCCATTGTCATAATTTCGAAAGATACTTTTAATTCATTTATTTGCATTAAAAATGGCTTTTAAAAAGCAACTTTTAATATTTTTGTGTTACCATATTTTTTTGTCATTCGCAGTTCTAGTAAATCTAACCTACAATCAGTCTCACCGACGGCGCTGTATTCTGCGAGTGTATAATTCTGTACCTATATGCGTCTCTGTATATATATATATATATATTACACATACCACAGGGCAACATATTATATGTATATTCTATACAGGACTTGAGCTACTTATATAAAAAGGGACAGAGGAATACGTTCACTGTGCTCGCATAAAGATCAGCTGTGATCGTCTGCCAATGTAAAAGTTCATTTACTTGAAAAAATTGTAAAAGTTTACTTAAAGTTTATTTTTCATCGGTTATAGAATAATAAAAAAATACTTAATGGAGAATTCATCTGATCATAATGACGAAGATACTTTGGAATTGGCATCTAAAACATGGAATAGGGTGATAGACTCTGCTTCAAAAGTAAACGATATTTTATTTCTTCTCTAATCACAATCACACGTAATATTGATAAAAATTTTTAAATTTACAATTTCAGACTGGATATAGAGAAGGCATTACAGATGGCTCAATGTCAGTTTTCCAAGAGGGTTTTGATAGAGGTTATAAGGAAGCTTTCAGAGCTACATTTATCTTAGGTGTTTATAAGGGTCTTGCTTATTCTGTAATGAAGGATATACAACTTCCTGATGAAGTTGAAAATATTCTCTCTAAATCAAAGAAAGGAATTTGTTACTTGTGTGAAATTGAAAACAAAGGAATTACAATACCACCTGATCAATCAATTAATCAAATAGAAAATTGTCAAAAAGATCATTCCGATAAAATTTTGCTAATTTTAAAAAATTATTTTGATCCTCTTTCCAAAGAGCACAACATTGACATTAGCTCCATCGACTTTGACAAACGATTTTAAACATCAAATATACAAGAACAAAAGTCATTTTTATACTATTCCATAAAATTTTATATTACTGTTTCTATTAATATAATATTTTATTCAAAAATTTTAAAGCATTATTGAGTAAGATACAGACTCTTTAAACTTTTAATTGTAGAATATACTATCAGCTTATCATATTCAGTAAAATAATTACAATAATTTTATTAATCGTACAATTTTTTACGAGATCGGAATTTATTTTATAAAAAAAAAAACAGTTTTATCTACACTGTTATTCTCAATAGTCATTGAAAAAATATTAATATGAAACCCAATTAAAAATATCTACAGAAAGCCATAAAGCACAATAAAAATTACTCAAAAATACTCTAAATACTTCCTCTATATATATATTATTATGTTATAAAGGTTGAAGCTTAAAATGCTTACATCAATATCACGGAGGACTGAAAAAGTTCAATAAATGAAATATTCTCTTAAAAGAGCTTGTATGATAGCACTTTAACATATTTTACTTCATTCAAATAGTACAAAAATCATTTATCATTTTTACAGATTTTTTCACTTTATTATGCATTATTTAATAAAATTAGAAAAGAAAATAATTGCTATTTCTTATCAGTTATGCCAATTGATATTATTCATTCAATGTTATTAATTGATAAATGACTAATTTAACCATTTTATAAAAGAATCACAATCACGTTTTATTTCGAGTATAGTAATTGCAAAAAAATTATTCAATATAAAATACATAAATGAAGTTTTATAGATATAATCCTTCTGGTGAACCTTCTTTTTTCCTATACAACACACTCTCCTTTGACTTTTTAAAGTCTTCGCTGGTGACTTTCATACGACGCTCTCTTAGTGCCATAAGACCAGCTTCAGTACAAATTGCCTATAACCATAAAAATCAATATTTAATACATAAAATTAAAAATTAATGTGATCTATGAATAAAAAAAAACAAAAATAATTATTATCACTGTACCTTAATGTCTGCACCAGATAAATCATCTTTAGCCATGATCAATTCTGTAAGGTTAACATCAGGTGCTAAAGTCATTCTACTAGTGTGGATGCTAAAGATTCTCTTCTTTGTTTTCTCATCTGGCAATGGAAATTCAATTTTTCTATCGATTCTACCAGGTCGGATAAGTGCAGGATCTAAAGTCTCAATTCTATTTGTAGCCATAACTACTTTAACATCTCCTCTACTGTCAAAACCTAAGTAATTCCAAACAATAACGTTTATAAAAACTTAAATTACAAACACATTATTAATTAGTAAAAATGAGTTACATTAATATATCTTACCATCAAGTTGATTCAAAAGCTCCAGCATAGTTCTTTGAATTTCTCTTTCTCCTCCACTATTACTGTCATATCGTTTTGTTCCAACAGCATCAATTTCATCAATAAAGACGATTGATGGTGCATGTTCTTCAGCAACTCGAAAAAGTTCTCTAACCAATTTTGGGCCATCTCCTAAATATTTTTGAATCAGTTCCGAACCAACAACTCTTAAGAATGTGGCAGATGTTTGATTAGCCACAGCTTTTGCCAATAAAGTTTTTCCCGTGCCAGGAGGGCCGTATAAAATAACTCCTTTCGGTGGTTTTATACCCATTTCCTCATAATACTCTGGATGAGTCATTGGAAGCTCGACCGATTCCTTAATTTCTTGAATCTGAACATCGAGACCTCCTATGTCGGCATAGGTTTCTTGTGGAGCTTTTTCAAGTTTCATGACAGTAACCATTGGATCTGTATCATCACCTAATACTCCGACTACAGCATGAACTTTATGATTAAGAAGTACAGAACATCCAGGTTCTAGTTGATCTTTATCAACAAAGGATAGAATAGAGACATAATGCTCTGAACCAACAGAAGTAGAAACAATTGCATGGTTATCATCAATAATTTCTTCCAAGGTTCCAACTGACATCGGAGTTCCTCTTAAATCATCTACCTTTGATCGTTCTTCTTCATTTTTCTCTTCCTGAGGCTTAAGACGCTCTTGATTCCTAATGAATTCCTCTTCCATAAGAAGATAGTCCTTAATACGTTCAAGTTTCAGAAGTTTTAGTCTACATCTTGTGTGAGGTGTAACTTGAGGTAGCTTTAGAGCTGCATCAGGACCTTTTGTACGGCGTTTCTTCTTTCCGACTCGCGTTGGTACTGGTGGTTCGTACTTCTTCTTCTTGTCCTTATCATCTTTTTTATCTCCGCCAGCGCCTCCAGGGCCTGACTGATTCTGACCCTGAAAATGAATAAATTCAAAACTTTTAAGAGAAAAACAATAGCCGTTTAGTTCTAGAACTAGGTTAGCTTTTTGATTTAAAAGTAGTAAACCAATTAAATCTAAGGAAAGTAGACGTACATCATAATTAAAAATACGTTAATACATTTGAAAAATAAGATTTGTTTAAAAAAGTTTATTAATTCATTACTTTACTTACCATTACTTAGAAGTTTTGACAAGCCAAGACGAAATCACTAAGTCATTCACAGATCATGCCCGCCATCTTCTTTTTCTTTCGATATTTCGATACGCGTGCGATTCCCGCTTTGTCGTTATCGAATCGGAATAAACGAAAAATCTCATTAAAGTTTAAAAAATAATGATTGAAAAAAGCCATTTATCAAACTGCTAATGAATACAAGCATCATATATACATACTTAAGTCTGTTCATTGTTTTTATTATTGTTCTTGAATATAACAAAGCATTAAAAGAGCATCCAATTATGAATATTTTAATGATGTTTGAAAGCTTTATTTTCAATAGTTTTATTAATTAAGTACTAATTGTATTAAGTACAATAAATTTATTTTTCACTTTTATCAACGTTTATATGTAATAAATTGAACGCAGTGCGTTTCATTAATTTTATTACGCAAAAGTTAATAAAAACGTCGTTTAACATTATTTAGTATTTACAATTTTTTACTTCAAGAAACGCGCACTTAAGTAGCATTTGATTTTTAATGACTTATAATGATTATCTCTAAAGTACTAAAGTACTAATGGAATTTGGGAAAAGAAGTTACACGCATTTGTAGTAAGTCATTTCAGGAAACAAGGTTTTTATGACAATGATTACAAGTTTGCTGTTTTTTATAAAGTTAATAATACATGTTCTTAAATACTGAAATCCGTGTATAATTACAAATAAATTATTTAAACATCAATTAGAATACTTTAACGTTTGACGTTAAAATAATTGATTATAAGATGGAGTAAAAGTAATATATCGTGACACTTATTTCAATATTGAAGGCAATGTATTATCAGATAGAACTGATCATGTTTTTAATACAGAAATACCGTCAATAAATGAATAATTTTTTTTATAATTAAGTTTTGCAAGTTAACAGTGCATTATTTTTTTTTGTTGAATCACAGCTGCAAGGTTGAAAAAAATTTCAAACGGCCGAGTTCGTGCAGGAGAAACTCATCTATTGGAATAAGAAATAAATTATTATGATATGACACTGTACAAGAAGGTGATTCTTAAAAAGATGCGCTTGGAGCGATTGTAATAGATGTCTCAAGATTTTTAAAGACCAGCTAAAATAACTCTAGGATCTTCTACTGCTTCCTTGATTTTCCTTAGGAAGACCACAGCTTCACGTCCATCAATTAATCGATGATCATACGTTAGCGCTACGTACATCATGGGCCGAATGACAACCTGGAATTAATATAAAATTAGTTACTTGATGGTAAAAATAAATAGACTACTTTTTTTAGTCTTATTTTGTACCTGTCCTTTAACAGCGATCGGTCTATCAAAGACACCGTGCATGCCCAGAATGGCACTCTGAGGAGGATTAATTATTGGAGTTCCCATTAAGGATCCAAAAACTCCACCATTGCTGATTGTAAAGGTGCCACCATCCATATCTTCAACTGAAATTTTTCCTTTCCTAGCTTTGTCACCAAGAACGGCCAAAGCTATTTCAATCTCAGCGAAGTTCTTATTTTCTATGCTTCGTAATACAGGTACAACGAGACCTTTTGGTGTAGCTACAGCTACACTAATATCTACGTAATCTCTGTAAACTATGTCAGTACCATCAATAACAGCATTGACCACAGGTTGATCTTTCAGAGCATAAGCAGAAGCAGCAATGAATGGACTCATAAAACCTAATTTAAGACCATATTTTTTTTGGAAAGCTTCTTGTTTTGTTTTACGGAAATCTATTAGAGCGCTGGAATTTTAATTTTAATTATAAATAAAGTTTAAAAATTAAATATAATTTTAAGAAAATGCAATGTCCTGACCTCATATCGATTTCATTAAATGTAGTTAACATAGCGTTGGTGTTTTGAGCATCCTTCAAACGTTCTGCTATACGAAGTCGCATTCTGTTCATTTTTACTCGCTGTTCAGTTCGAGTACCAATAATCTCGCGAGCATAATCCTCGGGTGGCAGCTGCACTCTAGCACCTTCCAGAGACTAAAAATTGATTGTAGTAAGTTTTAAATAAATATTTTATGCTCGATTTTTTTGTATTAATTTTACCTGTGCATGTTTAATAGCTGCTACTGGCATAGACGCCTTAGGAGCTTGTGGAGGGGGTGGTGCAGCTGCTGGTGGAGGTGATGATGGAGGTGGTGAAGTAGCGGATTGGGATGGTGGTGGTTGAGCTGCTACAGCTGCAGCTGGTTTTGGTGGTGCAGCTTTTGTTGGCTCGGGAGCCTTCGGAGCCTCAGTTGGTTTTGATGGGGCTGCACCACCAGTCGCACCACCAGTAGCACCAACATCAATTTGGCATAATTTAGTTCCAGGAGTCACTGTGTCACCATCCTTTACGAGCAGATTTTTAAGAACTCCAGCAGCAGGGGATGGTACAGGAACCGATGTCTAAAAATACAAATATGTGTTTACTTTGTCAAATCTTAATGTACTAGCAGAGATATAATAATATATACCTTATCAGTTTCGATTTCACACAAAACATCATCCTCCTTCACTTGATCTCCTGCTTTCTTTTCCCACCTAACATCTCCTTCGCTTATACTGTCTGCAAAGGCAGGGACCACGACGTCTTTCAACTCCCCTAAGAAATGAATGAAAATTAGCCTTAGTATTGAAATTGTCACTCAATGCTGTTTTCGACAAAACTTACATAATGATGGAGTTGATTGTATGTATCTGGACCGAATACTCCAAGATGGAAATACGAAAGGTTTCGCTTGAAGGCTAAAAATTAAGAACCATAAATAAAACTGCTGCTTGTACGTTATTTATAAACTTACTTTTGTACGTGTCTATACAAAACCCTTTGAGCGTGAACACAAGATGTTGGCCCTGAAATATTATTTCATTACATTAGCATTCAGAACTGTAAATTGCATTTGGCAAAGTTTTTAGAAAAATTTCTGAACAAACATTCTCGTGAGCTTACCTCCTAGATACAGTGTCCGGACTACCTAGAAAATAAAAGGAAAAAAATGTGAATGTTTACTTTGATTTAGAAATCTTTAGCCGCTTTAAAAATAATTATCTCAATGACAGCAGTCTCGATAAATATGGTGTAACCGCAAGTGTATCAGTCCTAGCAGAAATTCATCGTCTAGGACACGTGTTACCTAAGGGCGAAAAAGTCGAAGAATATTGTTAATTTCGAAGCCGAGTATTAGCATTTTATTCCGCCTATTATATAACAAGCCTGAGGGATGTTAAACTCCGCGGTGGCAGACTTCTGTCGAAAGACGGATTTTTTTATCGCGACTCCCAAGTCGTTCGATAGGTACGAATATTAGTTGTTCACCGAGTCAAAGATAGCGGCGAATCTCTAGGTAAGACGAGACCAGAGAGAAGAGTTTTACCTTGGATTGTAGCAAGGTTAGTCGCCTCAAGGCGCGTGGGGCAATCCGCGACGAGTTGGAAAGTATTCCGACCATCCTCAGCAGGTAGACACTCGGACTCCGTAGCGCCCGTTCTCGTGACGGAGAGAGGCACAGGCGCTCAGCACACAAAACTGTTCCCGTCTACTTTCATAATATATATATAGCGCGGTGTACACTCTCCCTCTCCCTCTCTCTCACTCTATCTCTCTCTCTCTTTCGATGTGGAACAACGAGGTGGGGTATTATTGAAGTTTGCCCGTTTGTCGGAAGGCCATGGCGGATCCGACAGTAGGCGACAGTCTCTCTTAGTCTTTCATATACTTTTCGGCTGCATCTACGCTCGTCTGGTTAGAGCAGTTTCAAAGGTCCGTTTCTTTTCTCTTCTTCTCGCGGCATATATTTTTCTCGAGACAGATCTGTTAACGATGTTACGTCTTAACGGCTTTATAAATCTGTTTCTGCAGAGCATAGAGGAATAGACCTGTGAACAAGATACGCCTCACTTGGCAATCTTACAACTTTTGAACATTCGAATTTCCTTGGTATTCGTATGTGTCGTATCGATTATTAATTAACATTAGTTATTATCTGCAGAAGGGCAATAAAATAGACTGTTTTTTTTAATATAAATTGTACGTTACATTTATTACAACGTCATTTTATTTATGTACAAAAAAATGTCCATAAGCGTTGGATATACGTATTAATCCGAACGTTTGGCAATAGAATTTCATTTATAATTTTTAGTCTTAATTTAGATGGGGTGCACTTGGCTGAGGAATATTTGACTATTTTCCTCAAATTTGATCGTCTCGACGCAACGTATTCTCCTTACAAAATCATAGTGATTCTATCATTAGTCTTATCGTATAGGACTTTTTTCACGTTAAATATCGCACTTATTCGCTAAGAGTTGTATACAAAATGACTTTACTTTACATCAACTTCACTTATCCAAAATACAATTTTCATTCATCGTGTTTATTTAGAGGTAAACCAATAATTTTTTTGTTTGTATATTTAAAAAATGCACATTTTACATCGTACTATGCGTATTATATATCTATCTATATAGGTGAATATATTACATTACATATTTATACATTTTCAGGCGTGCCTAACTGCGCGATTGGCTACACCTCGACCGACATTCATTTTTGTTAAATTAACCATCAACATTACTCTAAGATACTTTTATGGGTACAACATAAATAATTCAAACTTTTTACAAGTCGCCCCAAAGCGCAAAACTGAGATTTTACAGGATGATATAAGTTTTTAAATACTCGTGGCATTTAGAGAAGAGAATTCTGAATTATGAGAAATGCAATTATACCTTCCGACAGTGTAGCATAATTAAAACATTTTTCATAACTCAAAATTGACAAATAAAGTACTAAAATAAATAATAAATAGATCAAGATTCGTATCGCTGGAATCATACACTCACACGCTGCACATTGATTATTGTTGGCAAAAAATAAATATGGTGCTCGAACTTGATGATTCGTCGCTTTTAAAAAATCGATCGATCTTTTTTATTTGGAATCTCTACCATAGTTGTTGTTTTGGGAGTTTCAAGTAAATCTCACACTGCCATTGGTAACAAATTGAACTAGTTTCGCACCACTCCTTCGCGATTCGCGATAAAAAAAACTATGTACAAAAATTGAGATAACCTCAATGTCAAATGCGTTCAAACATTGTCCGCTTTTTACATTATGGACCGTGCACGATTTAAAAAAATTCAGGAACTTGGATTTGGCCGGCTATTTTTCTAGCTATCCAAGATGACTATAGAACACAATTGTGAATCGTTTAACCATCTTGAATTGACAAATTTATTCCTAGTCACGTAATACTTTTTATCGATCAACTAGAAATTTTCCTTCGTGTATAAAATTTATTTAAAAGATAGAGAAAACTCGAGTTTTTCTCATAACATAATTTAATATTGCAACCGGCTTATCGATTATTCTCTCCCGTCGTAAGAGAAATTTTTAAATGCCAACAGTAAGTACAGGTAACATATTATAAACTATAATAATAATTAATATATGATGCAATTAAAAAACTCGAATTTCCTTTACATTATTTCAGTCGCAAGTTCTCCACTAAGGTAAGAACGTTTATGTTGTTCAAGTAAAGTGCGTTGAGAAAAATACGCGTAAGTTACTTGAGAAAGCATTAAAATGTTTTTTTTTAATCTATAACCTAGTCAGCCTTCTGGGTGTTCCCGCTTTGCGCGATAAGTAAGTAGCAGCTGTCGGTCGTCTTGCTGCGCAGCTTTCCTTTTTCTAGCGTTTGTTCGTGTTCGTATCAGAATCCGGTTCAGAACTCGACCCGGAAGACTCGATTGTATTGACCGATGTACTACAACGTGAGCTTCGTCTACTGCTATTGGAATTACCATGTCGGCACTTCTTACTGCGCTCGACTCCACCTACAACAGTTGGATTAAATTTTCGATAAAACGATTTGCTTTCTATATAGAAATTATTTTAATATATTTTACTGATATAATAGATCTGCATAAGAAAAATCAGATATAAAATTCGAGTAAACTAGCATGAAGACACTAATCGTCCGACTTAATACTTACTGGTTAAGGGTGTATGGACCTCGACTTTGGCAGTGAGCGTCGCAGTGACTTTAGTGGTGATGTGTGACGGTGGTGGAACTGGAGACGTCCGACTAGAGCAACTTGTGTCTGATCCGCTACAGTTCTGTTAGTATTAAAGAAAAGAACACAGAAAAACACACGTTAGTTGAATTCGGCAAGCTCTGGATTATTCAAAGTCACTGAAATAAAAGTTTTACAAACCTGATTGCCACATGTCGACGTTTCAACCTTGACTTCTGGTTGCACAATAATGCAGGACTCTTGCTGGCTGTGCCAGGAATTCGGTTCTTCCGTAATTGTAGTAAGGGACGGTTCGGCATGCAGCCTTGCATTCTCGATCTTATGCGATCTTCTAGGTGGCGCGGGTGGCCTAGAAGATGATCGTCGAACAATGGGCGATGCCGGTGGTGTCGGAGTCGATATGCGATCGGGATGTTCATTCGGTATGACTTCGGCCGAAGGGCCTATTATCGAGAGAAGGATAGGGAAGAAAAATAGACCGTTAACAAGTCCTACGCCAACCAGGCATATCAACACCAAAAAGAAATATCGGACAATGAATTCGAATTCTGAGAAGGCCAACATGAGGACGGCCAGAAGAGTGGTTAGAGCGCCGTGGATTACAGGCGCGTACATGTGCTCTAAAGCCAGACGTATTCTTCGGTCACGACTGCCAACGCTCGTTACAAAGCCCTGTCAATTATATAAAAACTGTTAGTTTATAGCTTTGTGTAAAATACTGCAATAGATGATCGAAATCGTGCGCTAACTTACCAAGCAAATGTGGACTGTAAAGTGTACAGCAATGCCGACACTGACGACCAGAAGCACGGCAGGTACTGCACTTAGCTTAATACCGCATAGACCCATAATTCCCAATAATTGAAGTACTACTCCAGCTAATGCGGCACCGACAAGGATAGCTGCCCAAACATTAAGCAAAAGTACGCCTACAACAAGCACAGTAGCTCCGAGTGCAGCCAAGAGAGCGATACCCAGGCAGCTTCTCAAATCCATGTATTGTTCCCAAAAGATGAAGGGAATGCCTGACGGGAAGTTAGGCAAACCCTTCTCTTCAAATTTACGGCAGAGCTTGCGTACGCTAGTGATGAGTTCAGTGATGTCAGACGTCTCGGTGAGCTTGTGCAAGTAGAATGGCATCTGGGCATAGGTGATTGGCATGCTCTTTGGGATTTTAAGTTCTTCGTCGTCCCCGAAGAACCACTGCCGAGGCTGGGGACGAAGGTTGGCTTGAGAAGCGCCATAGGCCAGACCGTCATTGGTAGCCCAAGCGCTCAAATAATTATAAAACGCTCTAGGATTGATTATACCTTCCGAGTTGACTAGGCGAATTTGCGTGATGAGAGACTTATCAATTGGATTGTCGACGTGTCCAGTTTGCGAAAGCAGCTTGTACGCCAGTATGGCGTCGTCACTCGCATTCTTGTACCATCCCTCAGCATTGAGGCAATTATTTTTATAATCACGGTCAAAAGCTTCCTGAAGATTTCGCAGCCAATCGCGGAAGATGCTGAGCCAGAATTCCGGAAGACCCCCGTCGTCATTTTTAATAACATTCTTGATGCGCATAAACGTCTCATGATAATCGTAAAGCAATTTCTGGTTATTAGGGTACTCGAAGTCTCGGCCAGTCACGGCGAACATATTGTAAAATCCAAAGTGCTTAGTCTGAGCGGCGAGAAATGCATGCTCATCCGAGTTTAGGGGCACTAGATCCGCAAGATCGAGTCCGTCATCGAGGCGTAAAGCTTGCCAAGTGCTACCGGTGAGAATAGCAGCAAACAACATCATACCTAAAACTTTAGTAGCTGGTCGTGTGACAAATGGCGCGTAATGTCTGGCAGCCAATTGCGTCAGTGAAAAGCTGTAACAGTCGTCGGTGTTGCAGCCAGTAAGGCTCTCTTCTTCACTATCTCCAGCAATGCTGTCGTTATTATTGATCGAACCTTGTTGACACTTGGTATGAGCAAGGATCTGGGTGCAACTTTCTTGGGCCAGAACGTCACTGGCGCGTCTGATCTGTCTATTGCGATGTGCATATGCTTCTCCTCCCAGAGAAGGAAGACGACAGCAGAAAATATCATAAAGTCCTGCTCGGCGACGACGCAGATCGAGACTGATCATCGCTGGGAAAACGAGTAGCATGGCAGCGAGGTTAAAGAGCAACAAGATCCCGGCTTGAAGAGAGAAGACGCGCAATGCTGGAATGGGGATGATGGCTGCAGCGAAGAAGGCAGCGACATTGCAAAGTCCTGTCAACAGGACTGAAAGTCCGGTACGTTTCAGGACAATACCAGTCTGTTGATTGCTCGGTACTTCGTTAGCAGACAATTCAGCGTATGTATGGGTCAGTAGAAACATATCGTGAACCCCCAGTCCAAGGCTTAAGAATGGCACTATCTGCGTGCTAGCTGCATTGAATGGAATGCCAAGTAGTGCGCAGAAGCCCAGACCTGCAGTTAGTGTCGCGATGACCAACATTACACCAGCGATGCCAATACCTGATTGCGACCTTACTCTGTCCTTCCAGCGTATCAACACTACTCCAGCGTAAAGGAACTGTAAGATAATTAAACCTCAATTAAAAAAACCCTCAATATGAAATTAATAAAAGATATCTATCACAGGAGTCTTACAATGAGGCCACAGCCAATGGCGATTTTTAAGAATGACAATTCGCTATACTTTCCAAGAATGTCATTCATGCTAGTGGTACTAAAAGCGTAGAGATTGTATGGTCGGGACTCGGTGGAGTTTTGCAGGAGTTTGACCTGCTTGGTGAATTCCCGCTGCCACGTTTCAAGAACCTGAGTGGCCTTCTCCTGAGTCCAGTCCGTATACTTGACCTTATCAGTGTCTACCCTAGCGTAATAGTCGTAGAATTCGCGCTCGCCCATTAGCTGAATTACGGTCTGGAGGGCAGCCGCGCGGGTCAGCTGGCCACTTTTATTATGCTTGGCGCCACCGACAAGCAACTCTTCGGGCCAGTGCATGAACTTGGCGGCGAAGCCATAGCATCCGCCCGTCAGCTCAGCCCCGATGTCCGGCACCTGTGCAACAAATATAGCAATTACCATATAACAGTTGTCGTTAATACTCGCTCATTGTATTATTATAGGTCGAATTTATCAACGAAATGAGAATGTAGCGGTAATGGAGCTGTTCGCTTGCTCACTCTCTGTTCCTGCAGCTAATGTATGCCGAAGGTGTGCTTGCTCTCTCTCTTTCTCTCTCTCTCTCTCTCTCTCTCTCTCTCTCTCTCTCTCTCTATCTCTCTTCTCCCCCTCCGTCTCGTCTCCCACCCGTTCTGCGTGTCCGACCACCGGCGTAGCGCAATAATGACGCACATCTCTCGATTTTATTATTTTAATGCTGAACGCGGCCCACGCGACTCCCATATTCATATGACGACGGCGGCTGCAGAGCGGGGAGAAAGAGAGAGAAAGAATTCTTTATTTCATTCAACGTCTTTCTTGCTCCTTCTCTTTCTCTCGTCTTTCTCGAAGCTCCTTCGATGCACGGGGCCTGCCTTCTCGCTCTTTCACTCGACAGAGTGTATTATACACGAGCTAGCTGCTGCTGTCTGTAACCGGCTACGGTGGGGAGTCGAGTCAAGTCAAGCAACAACTCCAGCCCATCAACCAAAGTTGCCGACTCTTCTCCCTCTTTCTCTCTCTTTGCCTTCCTCTGTTGCTCTTTTTTCATTGCATAACAAATCAAAGTCTTTTTCATTTAATCCATGCAAGGCGCGTTATAAGTACAATTAGCTCGAATCAAGATGCTGGGTATAAGCAAACTATGAATTTCACCGGATTATCTTTATACGCGAGAGAATGTGACTGCATCCCCTTGGCTACTTAGTGAGAAAAGCGACGAAACGCGGAGAAAAGCTAGTATTAAACATTCGGGACGTGCTGCTTCCTGCGCGCAAGACACATCAAAAGGTCTCGCGTGCTTGGCATGTATATTTCTTACCTGTTGGTTGTGCTTATTGGGTGCGCTTTCCGGACACTCGGGATCTCGTGGATCGAGACAGGGTTTTCCCAGGTAGCCGTTAGTGATGCCCGCTCGTTTCATGTAGTCCTCGAGGATCTTGTATGAGAAGCTATATTGCATGTACCGCTTCTTCATCTCTTCGAGCATAAGCGTGGGGTTGAGGCTTGTCCACTTGAGCGGTTCATTCCATATGTGGCTCCTGCGCACAGATAAGTACATAGTTTCGTAAACAATATCGTTCGTAAGAAACTGTTTAACGCCTATCTCTCTCTCTCTCTCTCTCTCTCTATCTCTCACTCTCTCTCTTGGGACCTATTATCTATAGGTACAGAGTTCATGCGCGACAGCGCAGAAAAAGAGTAGTGAATGGAACTTACGGTACATAGGCAACATGGGCTCCGAGCATCTTGCTGCCTTCCCAGAAGCAGTCGAGGGGTGTGATGATGGCACAAGGAATGATGTTATCGAAAATCTGCAAAAACAAGGCCAATAGTATTATAGAGCTGCTGCTGCTAAGCAAAAAAAAAACACCAAGATTCTTCAAGCTTTACCTTTTCGGTCATACTATTTTCAAAAGTCGGAATGCTTGGTTTATAGCACAAATCTTTCAGCGTCCAGGAGCTGTACACAAACAGGTAATTAATTTGTTATCCATAGTTTCTATGAAAACAGTAAACAATGAAACAAAAATGATACAAAAAGAAAAAAAGTTGAAAAAAGACTTACGTGTCGAAGAGATTGACGGTGACTTGGGTAGCATTCTTGAGAACCATGAGGTGTTCCCTGAGTGCAGCGGCGTGGAGGATATTGGCCCCGTGATGCTTCGGCGCCTGGATGACGAGCTGGTGCGTCGATGCCGGAGTTTCTCCAAGCGCTTCTGCGACGTACCTGAGTTCCTTCTCAAGTCTACCGCCCTCTGAAAATTGAAAAATTGCATACTCGTTATATTCAATCTTTCTTTCGTGTGTGTTTGCGTATACAGACGAAATGAAGGGAAAAAAGGAAGTCGAGTCTAGCTGGCTGTGCGATCTCTCTCTCTCTCTCTCTCTCTCTCGCTCTCTCTCTCTCTCTCTTGCTCTTTCTCTCAAGGGGGAAAAAAGAAATAACTCGAGACGCGGCGTATCTGGTCGTTCCGCGGCGGTCCGAGCTGAGACCACCCGAGTCGCCGACATCGCTCGAAGGTTCTCAACCCTCTCTCTCTCTCTCTCTCTCTCTCTTTCTTTCTCTCTCTTTCGTCCGCTTCTTCTTTTTCTACTATACACGCTCAGCTCTTCTCCTCGCTCCACGTCTGCGGCGCCGGCTTCCTTCTTCTCTGCCGCCAGAGTTGATGCTCTTGCTTACACAGCCGCCACCGGATGTTTATGGCTCGCGATCGGTCTCTCTTTTATTCTTCGGTCTCCGAGTAAGTCTTTCCGTTAGGAAAAGTCGTTCTATGCTAATGAGTGGATCCCTCGAGAAGGAAACGCATAGATTCGCTTAAAATAGAGAGAGAGAGAGAGAGAGAGAGAGAGAGAGAGTATGTGTGCGTGTGAGGGAGGGGAGAGCCTATAAGTGAGCTTGATTGCTCTCGCTGAGAGAAAAAGTCGAAAAATGAGCGGAGCCGAGGGCTAAGGAATTTCTTGATTTATTATCGAGCCAAGCGACGGGACGTCCCTGTAATTATTTTTCTCAACTTGGCCTTCGCTTCTCTCTTACTTTGCTGTACCTATATACCCTTCCGGCTACTGCGAAAGAGAGAGAGAGAGAGAGACAGAGAGAGAGAGAGAGAGAGAGAGAGCTTGCGCGATTCCGTTACCGTATTGTTTTGCAAAATTTCCAGCTCTCTAGCGCGTGTGTGCACCCAAGAACAGATTTAACGCAGGTGTCTTACATCCCTCTGACTTTCCGAGAACCGATGGTAAAAATGTATGAAGAGACATCAGACGCGGAAGCGACATGTGAAAATACAACGGGGTGTATACACGCATATTTCCGTACAGGAAAAACTGCAGTTGAAAAAGGGGCCGAGTATGAGAGAAGACTCTTTCCAAGAAGCCATCTCTTGAATTTTCAGCGCTGCACGATGCTGCGGCCTTGTTCCCCCCTCCGACCCCTCCTCTTTCTCTTTCTGTCGATGCTATTTTTGGGAACGTCCCGCAACGGGCGGCGCAACGGAAAATTAGAAACCCGAATTATTTTTTACTGCTTTGTTTCCTTTTTTGTTTTAAAGATCCTCTCTCCCTCGGTCATTCACCAATGCGGCTTTACGGTGTTTGCGTTCCATCGCGGACTGTGTCACGGTTCTGCGATCATCCACAGCGAACCAGGAGCGCGAGCTAGAGAGCGAGAGAGAGAGAGAGAGAGAGAGAGAGAGAAAGCATCATAAAGAGGAGGGAGAGAAAGAGACTCAGGCACGCAGGCCCACCGCTGCTCGACTGCCTCGCTGGCGCACGGAGAGCCGAGCGGCCCACCCACGGCGACCATTCACCGGAACCGAGGCTCTCCGTCCAATCTCAGTGACGCTCAAACATCTTTGAAGGCGAAACTTGTGCATTATAGTTGCAATCTAAATGAAGTTAGCGCAGAGTGTGTGCGCAGGCTGATGTTTAACAGACTTTTAATAAGAGCCTTTATAGGGTAATTAAGCAGAGCTTGCTTTTCTTCACAAACTTTCAAGGTATTTTAATTGGGAGGGGATTTCGTTCACTAATTACAGTTGGATTGAGTGATTACGCCTTCGCCGAGTACAACGTGCAGGAGAAAAACACATCTGCACTTTAGGCTTTCCATTTTCGAAAAAGTATCGTATAGGCTGCTCGTTCCGCTAGTCTCTCAAATTCGAACTCGGTGTACAATTTCTCAACTCTCCGAAAAGAGAATATCACCACCCGCGTGCGCATCCATCAACCCTTTTTCATATCAATATCACAGTATATCTCCAACAATTCTCTCTTACTTTTTCGGTGTCTTTCCTTATCTCTTACTCGCGCGTGTCATTTTTGCATGTGGGCTGAGCGGGAAACGGTGTAGCCTTACGCACCCGTATAAAATTTCATCATCTACAGGCGCAGAAAGAATGAGAGCCACTGCGCGAGAGCGAGAGAAGGCGCGCGGCCGATCGTCCGTCCATACGTCCGTCGGTGCAGCAGCAACAGCAGCCGCCACCGCAGCAGCAGCAGCAGCAGCAGCAACAACAACAGATTCCCGGTGGGTCTTTGCACGAGGACGCTTTTCTGAGCGCGCGCGGCCTCCCCTTGCTCGCTCTCTCTCTCTCTCTCTCTCTCTCTCTCTCTCTCTCTCTGTCTCTCTCTTTCCTTTTATTCTCTTTCTCCGCCTCGTTCCCTATCTCTCTCGGCAGCATCTTTCTCTCTGCTGCAGTGCGCACGGCCACAGAGGCCTAATGAAGATGTAAGCAGTCGGCCGTCTCTCTCTCTCTCTCTCTCACTCTTCTTTGCTGCGTTTCTCTCTGTACTCTATACTCTGTCGTGTGTATGTACTCAGCGCTCGAGAGAGATAGACTTTACAGAGGATATGCCACTCTTTCTTTCTTTCTCTCTCTCTCTCTCTCTCTCCCTCTCTTTCTGCCCGCATCGCCGGATTTCCGGAGAACATATTAAATATTGGAAGGATGCTGCATAGAATCTTGTACGCTTATAGATATTGAATTATTAAGTACTCACCCTGAATCCAGAGTTGGTCGACCTTGCTGTGAACTTGCACAGACTTCAAGGCCACAAAGAAGGTCGCTAGAGCACAGATCGCCACGAAAAGGACCTTGCCCGCGTGTTTCTGTAAAAAGTATCCCAATTGGCTCAGCTGGTCCTGTAGACGAGCTCTGATCCATACCGCCCATCTCTGTCCATCGGCTTTGCCCTGTTAAAAGAAAACATTGTGTTTTTGAATAATTGTTCATGTTTTTCTTACGTATGCGCATGCGAGTAAATAGCTACATGTAGAAGGTAAACGTAGAAATGTCGATTAAAGCGCGTGCGAGGGCGAGTATTGGATGCCCAAGCTTTTCCACTCAATTAACTCGGCGTGCTCGCGAGTAACCTTAGACCACCGCATGTTGCCGATGCTGAAAAGTAGTCCCGTACGCACAAACATATTCCCTCTCTGGCCCACATGCCCTGCAGCCGTCCTTCCGTCTTACGCAGCATTCTCTCTCTCTCTCTCTCTCTCTCTCTCTCTCTCTCTCTCTCTCTCCTGCCACCCCTACTACTCTTCCATTCAAGACGCTTCTACTAACCAGAAAGTTCCGTCTTCCTTTTTGCTATGCAGTATGATTTTAGCCAAATCAATCAGATACGACTTCGTTTATATTTAATTAATGGACGATTATTCGCTGATTGTTGACTTTTTTGTAGAGCTCGAAGCATGTATAAAAATGACTAAAGTGTTCACACAGTGAACGATGATGGTTGAGCGATATTGTTTTGAATCTTTCGTTATCTTTATTAATTGATAGCCTTTCAATGGCATGCGATAAACGGAGGTTGTTGCAGTTTTGAAATGTATTTAAGTACGTACAGTATTGACACCAGTAGTCGTTACATTTTTTACGCTTTACTTTATCAACATGGGCTTACAGCAAGAGAGTTGATTTTCTTTTTTTAAATGGGACATTGCGAAGAGTGCTTTCAATTTGCAAATTACCAACGATGATTAATTGCAGATATCAATTAGTGAAATATTTGTATCATTATAGTAGTAATAGTAATTTTAAATTCGGAACAATATTCACTTTGGCTCACAATTGTCGGTAAAATAGATCCCTTGAAAATTAATCGGAAATAGTAAATACCTCATGCGATATTATTATAATTAAATATCATAAGGTTGAATAACATTAACTTTCATTTCTTAAACCATGAACGTAACAATGAACGTTCATTTATATTGTGTAACGTTATAATTTTCTATTAAATACCTTTAATCTGAATTAATTATTACTAAATATTTATATAAATGTAAATAAATATAGCCAGGGATACCGTCGAATCAACTAACAGTATTCCTATATCCATTCAATAAATTAATAATCGATCAGCTATTTAAAGCAATGATTAACGTATTGTCATGAATTAACGATTGTTCAAATTCAGTCATAAAATTCCTTCATAAATTGAAAAAGAATTGCTTGAATTCGCGCGACATTTAACTTTCATCAATAGCGTTTCCAACACATTTCGTCTATGCAGTGAATACCTTTACACGTACACAATGCCATGAAAATATATTTTTTCGACGAAAAGAAGGAATAGAATACACAGTTATGTTCCCAAAAAGATGCATCGTCGGTATCAATGTATATATACCATAACTAGCGTGACTGCATTGCACTGTAGGTACGGTTTCTTCTTCTTTGCGTTGTGGCATTATGTGCCCCCCCTCCCTCTTTTAAAGTAGTACATCGTCCTGGGCGAGCGAGCCTTCATACATATTTTAAAGAATTGAAGATGTTGACTTTCAAGTCATACGACATTTTCGAGCCATCATCATCATCATCATCATCATCATCATCATCATCATCGAGTGTGAGGCGGAAATGACCAATTGATTCTCTCGTTATACCCATCATCTTATTTGCTCGTAACTCAACGCGATATTCTCAGGAAAAATCGCGAATAGACGCGCAATGATCTGCCAAACGTTTGGAGTAATAGCAACAACAATAGCAGCAGCAGACAGAAGAGAGAAGATGAAAAAGCGAGCTCAGAGAAGAAGAGAGAGCATCGAGCGAGGTGAGCGCAGGTAGGTAAGGTACAACGCTGAAGAGAGACGAGAGACCGAGAGAGAGAAAAAAGTTCCGAGACTTTTGAACTATGGCGCTGGGCGTGTTCATCCCCGATCCTGATGAAAAGAGCGTCCCGCGGCTTTTTCCACGGACTACCGCTAGCGCGATCCTCCCCCGCCGTGTACACAATACCGGAGAGAGACCTGTTCGTAAATGGCAATTTTCCTCGGAGTTCTCTTTTGACACTGTAGCTGCTGCTGCTTTACCATAAAAACACACCGTGCTTCGGCGTTTCATAAGCGCTCTCACGACTTTCTCTCGGTATAGGCAGGCAGGCAGGCAGGCAGTCAGTCAGGCAGGCAGGCTGGCTGGCAGGCAGGCAGGCAGCAGCAGCAGCTCGTAGCCGGGGGTATTTATTATTAGCTAGGAAAGCCTCTCTCACTGCTCGCACACGTCGTCGGCGCCCTTTAATCTTTCGTTGCGTCGCTGCAGCAGCGCCGCGAAGAGAGCACGTGTGTCTCTGTGTAAGTGCGTGTATACGCGAGACTCTTCTCTGCTGCTGCGACTTTGTAACGTGTGCCTGCATACGCGTGCAGACAGTATATACGCGGTGACAGCGACGCTCGGTAGAATGGGTCTTATCGATCGTGAGCGGAGATTTCAATGGCTTTCACACGATATAGAAGTCAGTTACCGATGGAAGGGTATAGAAAAATGAGGTTAAACGTACCTTTTCGATTTGATCGAGAGCGAGCGCGGCATCGGTCCAGCTGGGTCTGACGTACAGGTCAGTATCGTGTCTATGCTTCGTACCATCTTCGTTCTTCTTTTGGGTCTTAATTTGCTGCTGCTGCTGTTGTTGTTTGTTGGCGATGGTGGTATCCTTCGCTTCCTGACACCCGGTGTTCGGAAAAGCGGAGGGGCGTCCCGCTAGGATCCCTGTAGGGCCGGACGCAGCGACCATGATCCCTCGTGCATTGGCCCGGTGGGGACTTTTAACCAAGCGGACTTGTCACTGCCGCCACCAGTATTACAGCAAACAACCGCACTCACTCGCACTCCGAGAGAGAATTCTTTGAATTCTTTGTTATGAAATATATATGTATATAGGACGAAGACGCGCACGCACGTGACAGGTCAACTGCTTTTCAGATAAGAATACGCAGTCTATGTATGTCGCTCTCTCTCTCTCTCTTTCTCTCGCCTTCTGTCTCTTTGACTGTCTTTCCCCTGTACCCTTAGTCGAGGGATACTCGTAGAAGAAAGAAGAACGTTCCGGTGCGCGCGTTGCGCACTACTTGCAGTTCGACTCTGCACTGAGAGAATTCCTCGGCGGCCGATCGCTCCTCGCGCGGAGAGCTGCTGCTGCTGCTGCTGGCGCTGCCCTTCCCCCACCACCGTGCCGAGAGTTGGCGGCAGCAGCAGCGCCGCGCAAAGCAGGGCCGACGCTCCCATTGAACTCGTTTTGTTAAAGCAACGCGCAACGGGCCCAAGGATCTTTTGAGTACGGCACTGGTTGGCGTCGCGCGCGCGTTGCTAGGATACGAGGGCCCGTGGAGGACCACACACGCGCTCTCTCCTCCCCTGACCCCGCGCACACCGGGGCCCCAAAAACACGGACCACGCTCTACAGCGCTCCAGCGCGAAGAAAGAAGAGAGAGAGGAGAGCAAGACCGAGAGAAAACAAAGACGCCATGCAGATAAGCGGGTCCAATTTTTTCTTTTATTTCTCAGGCGCGCTCGCCAATTAACCTGGATTATCCGGTTAACAGCTGCGGCGTTTTCACTCGGATCTCGAGGAAAATGGCTCAAGCGCGCCCGCGCGGTGGTGGTTCAATGAAAACTATACTCTCCTGGAGTAATTATACGCTATCTGGCAGAGCCCAGGAAAGAGGTAGGTAGGTTGTGTGCGTTCTTTCTCTCTGACGACTGTCTTTTATTTTACGAAATTTTCGAGCAATAAATCTCGCTCCTCTTCCTCTCTTTAACTACCTGCGGCTCTTTCTGCATATTACGCTCGCGAGTGAGAGAGAGAGAGAGAGAGAGAGAGAGGAGTGCAAGAGAGCTCAACAAAATAAGGTAAATGCTGCGTTTCTGCTATATTACATGTTTACAATTGCAATTACCAATAATTACCTAGATTTGCTCTCTCTCTTTCTCTCTCTTTCTCTCTTTCTCTCTCTCTCTCTCTCTCTCTCTCTCTCTCTCTCTCTCTCTACTGAAGAGAAATGTTTACTTACCAATATTTTTACGAGGAAGGGGGAAATAATTAAATCTGCAATTTTCGTGGTCGAGTACTTTGTACTCCACGCATGTACACAGATTTGCGACATTTCGAGTATATTATACATCTAGAAAGCGTGCTACGTTGTACACAGACGTAGCAGACGTTAATTATCGCAAATACAAGCTGGTCTTCTGGAATGGACATTGATTGCTATAATTAAAGCTCTTTGAAGAGAAAATTTAACGCAAAAGTCGCGTCTCTTCAAAGAAGAAGCCTCAGATTCTCCGAATAAAACATCCCATAAAAGAACACGAAGAAGCAAACGATGTGTATGCAGTATTGCGCGAAAGGTGAAAAATATTTACACACCGTGGTGTTCAGGGAAAACCTGCAGCTCCAAAGGGAACGAATGATCAATCTTATTTAGCTTAGAGGAGCCGTATAATTTTTCGTGAAAAAGCGCTTGCGCACGCATTCCTTTGAGATTTTTCGGCTTTGTTTGTTTTGGCAGAGGATGAGAAAGAAAGGGGAGAGAGAGAAAGAGACAGATTAAATAGAAAGAAACAAGTAGGCATTGAAAAGCACGCAACGATTAGACTATAATATGAAAAAGAAAGGGTACGTATAGATCGGAGTAGTTCAACCCACATCAGCTTGTTCTCTCTCCTTCTCTCTCCTTCTCTCTCCAGCGAGTAGATAAAAAACGATTAGACAGCGAATTCCAAGCTTTTCCGGGGCGAAGATCGTTGCTTTCTGTATGTATTATAGGACGGACGAACTTGATAAGACTCTCTCGCTTGCCGCGAGGTGCGGCTCCTCGTAGGCAGCAGCGACTTCGGCAGCAGGGAGAAGCGGTAGAGCCAAGTTTACCGAGAGGAGACCACCCAAGACGTTCTTTCTCTCTGTTCGTGTCGTCGTCGGACGATTTCACGCGTGAAAATAGAAAGAACGCGCGCGACGGCGTGTCCGGTGTATATTGCCGCTGTTAGGTAGTTTATACCTCTCTCTCTCTCTCCCTCTCTCTCTCTGCGTGAGAGATTGACAGCAGCAGGAGAGAGAAAATGAACTGCTATGGAGCGCATTTTCAGAATAAGACAGCTCTGTGGGTGGTCGGTCGTTTTCTTGCGTAAGCGAGTAGTCGCCACCGATCATCCTATATGCAATTTCATCGTCGCGTGTCTGATTTCGACTTTACCTGAACACGCACGCACACTCGCATACGCTGAACTTCTAGGTAAATCGCTCGATTGAGCATTACGGGCTACCGTATAGAAAAGAAGACGACTATACCTATTGTCGCACCGCTGATTTCTACTCTCTTTCTCTCTCACTCTCTCTCACACTCTCAATATGAAAACGGTGCGCAGCCAGACCACCTACGTCGAGCTAAGCTGGGCCCACCCAAGACGCTGCAGCTACTCGTATCCGCGGAGAGAGAGAGAGAGAGGGGTCAGCAGCAACACACACACACACACACACACACACCAGTACTTGCGCTCTTTTCAAATTAATCCGAGGAGAGGAGAGCGTTGTCCTGCAATTATTGATTGCTCGAGAGTCGGCGTGTCGTCCGCTCTCTCTTTTTCTCTCTCGATCTGGGTGGTCGCGCGAATCTCTATTCGTCTCTCAACTTGGGTGGTCTCTCTCTTTGCTGCTTCTGCTACACGGCGCCTATACACACATATACACACACACACACACTCATACACGCACAAGAGCGTTTTGCATTTTGACGTCGAGGATGGCGCTTCTCTATCTATTTGTACGTATGCACGCGCTGAAAGCTTTACGAGGGCGCGGGTGGTCCCCGCGAATTCTCATTAGTCAACTTTTCTAATAAACGACTAGAGGCCCGTAAACGATCGATCGCTTACTCACAAACACACACACACACGCGCGAGCGTGCGCGCGTGTATGCATGTAAGAGAGACTTCGGGGACCACCCAGGTTGAATTCCGCGCACAGAGAGAGAGAGAGAGAGAGAGAGAGAGAGAGAGAGAGAGAGAGAGAGAGAGGGAGAGAAAGAATACGATAGAGAAAGAAAGAGGTAGGTATATGGATATCCGCACTGCTGTTACTGCTGCTGCTGCTGCTGCTGGCCCATAAACAGCCGGACCACCCAAGTCGCTACTCGTTTCCCCAGCCAAGCCCACATCTCACTCGTCTTCTCTCTCCCCTCGGCCCCTCGTTGTTTGTTCATTTACCTACACATATATCGCGAAGAATACATATTTCCTTATAATATGTTCACGGGTAAATAAAGTGCTATGTCCTTCGATTCATACAGTTCTTTATTTTTTCAACAGTGATAACATCATTGTACAGAAATCTACTTTAACGCTGCTATGAATTTGATACTGACGTATCTAAAGAGGTGTACCCGGTTGCCAGTACGCAGGAGCCGTCGCCTCTCTCATTCGTCCTTGTCGGGTAGCGAGGACGATTCGCTCTTCTCCAGCTGATCCGTCTCCTGGGAGTGAAGATAACGCTTTCGGTAGTCACCAGTTGGATCGTACTTCTGTTCGAGTAAGGCCCAGTCATTGGGCCGATGGTCGATCAGGTGGTGACTCAGTCTGTCCGAAAGAATCTTCTGAGCTTCGCTGCAGCTCGAGCATTCGGTCGCCAAAGCGTCCGGTAGATTCGCTGTAATTATCGTGTCTCTTCATTATTCTTATTATCATTGTCGATGATGCAGTGTTACGTAACATTTTCCTATCGGGAATTATGTGCAGAGTTGTACGAAATAGACAACGAGAGAGAAGAGTTCCAATCGCGTGTAACGACGACACGAGAAGGTAAATTATCGGAGTGCCTTGTATTTTCTTGTTCTTCGGGCCTTTTAGATTGTTGAACAGCGCGGATAATGCGGTAGTAACGATTGGTCTTCATTTAATTTGCAAAATAAATTGACGAGTCTCGAGGAGACTACGAACCGCTTCGGGCGGTCTTTTATACTGGTCTAATTATCGCTCTGGTGGAGAGAATCCTTCGTGCGTTGTCTTCTTTTTTAACGATCTTTCTGGGTGTTCTCGACGCGCGAGCAATTAGAAAACAGTTACAGGACGTATGGTCGCTCTAGGATTGATCGCGCGTCTTTTACAAACTGAAATACTTGGAATTCCTTTTTTCTCTCTCGCGCGCTCTCTATCTGTAAATCGTTATGTATAATGGTCTTTTCTGAGTAATCTTGCAATTTCGATCAATACGTAAGAAATTGTTTCCACAACGATTAACGCGTCGTACGATAGTTGACTGATAAATAATGACTTACATTTGAGTTCAGCTGCATCCGGAGAACACGGGTTCGCGTCAAGGAGACAAGCGACGTAGCCATTGAGCAGTCTTTCGTTGTTGAGAAGCGCATCGATGTCCACATTGTCGTACTTGGTGGTGTATTTCTGCTCTTGCCCGATGACAAGGACGAAGAGGAAGACGAGGCCGCAGCAGATCGCCCTCAGCGAGGAGCTCGTAATCTTCATGTTTGCCGCGAGCGCAGTCATGAGCGATGATCCTCGCGAGGCTTTATACCCGAGCTCGTTACGGATCCGCGTGCACTAACGAGCTTGATTAGTCCCTCTAACGATCCATCAGTCATCATCTTCGTCGTAGTCGAAGTCGTTGTCGGTCTCAGCATTCGTGTCCTCGGCGGTAGTGCTGTCCTGCGATTTTTCGCACGCGAGACAAACCTGTCCTATATCGGACCAGCACTCTGAACAGTAAAGTGCGAAGCAGCCCTCAGTCTGACAGAGCTCGTGTTCGGGACCGGAGCTAGGCTCGACCTCGGCGCAGACGACGCATCGGCGTCTGGCGCAAGCGAATCTCCGCAGCCAGGAGAAGTATTTCGGGTACTTGAGCCTGAGCGTCAAGAAGGGCCTGGATTCAGGCTCGAGCTGGTGCGCCCGAGCGAGTTTAACCACGCGAGCTCGCGCGAAACGCAGAAAGCCTAGGCGACGGCGCAGCGTTTCGTTGTAGAGGTAGAGCACCCGGCGTTTTTGGCGTTTGCGGTAAAAGAAGCCCGCGATCGAATGCCGAAGACGCTGGCTGTAGGCCTGGGAGAGAAGCATCAACCATACGGCCAAGTAAGTGCCGTAGATGCGGAAGAGCACGTAGCCTGGAAGACGACTCGCTTGGGGGAGACAGGCCTCGTTCGTTACGAAGTTCTTTATGCGGCGCTTAACGTTGAATCCGCGGACTAAGCCACGAACCATTTTCGCTACTACGCCCACGCCGAGAATCTCTATGGACATGTCGTGGTGACCTTCCTACAATTATCACAATTTGTATCACAATAATCACGTATTTACATAGAAATCTCTACACGAGAAATCCCTGCGTGTCTCTCCACGTCGGATGCGATTTATTTCTCGACCAGGATCTTCGCTTCAGATTAAATGCACCGAAAGTGGATAATATGTTCAGAAACAAGATATTACTCTGAAATTGGGTTACTTAGAATTGTGGAAAGAACCATCGATAAATAAGGCATCGACACCGCAGCAAGTAATAAAGAAAGGGCGGGATCCGTAAGTATTTATGATGGTTCGCAACTTTCAGAAAACTCGAATAATAAAAATCTTGTTCTCCACAGTATTTTAAAGAGATCCGCCTCGTCGAGAAGTAGCCATTAAATTGTGTATCCGCGATGCAGCGGCTTGTTGCTCCCACAAAAGTAATCAAGTATTTTCGTGTAATTTCGCTTATTTTCGCGCGTTCTCGCGCGTTCTCGCGCGTTCTCGCGCATTTCCATGGATTTTCGATGCACGGTACTCGAAAATACCAGTCCCGAAATAATATCTAAATTCATTTGCAATATTCACAGCTGGCGAGAGGTCCGTCTATGTAGAGAAAAAGAGCTGCGTGCACTCGCGAAAGTAAAAGTAGAGATTTGCAAACGAGTTTCGAAAGGAAAATTCGAAGCCGAAATACGAGAAGAGGATAATAATTGTCTAATAAACACGAAGAGGGTAATCGAGGTCCGGCTCGTTGCGAAGCGCAAGATTGCGAAAGCCAATAAAAATGTTTACTGCCCGCTCACACAGCCTATAATATAATATTCCGCGGCTGAGTGTAATTTCGGATTTCAACGATTTAACAGGAATCCCTTATAGAGAGAAGGAAAAAAGCAGAAATACTTGGGTGATTTCAAGTCGCGCGTGACTCCTCACGACGTCCAGAACCTCGAACAGCAGTCTGTCCAGTATCACGAACATCGAGGCGGTAATTACTTCCAACAGGAGCTTCGCCGTCTGCCCAAGCAGATGCCTCCTTTCCAGCTTGCTCTGTCCCCAAGCGTAAGGATCAACCAACTTGCTTCTTTCAAGTTTCTTTAACGGCAGCAGCGTCAAGCTACCTCGAGCTTTTCGTCTCGCGTCGATTTTACGAAAATACACTGTCATGTAGATGTTGTCGTGCTCGATGTCCTGGAGATACTTGTGGTGATACCTCGAGGCCTCGATAAGGATTTTTATGTATATGATGGAAAAACATCTCTTTATCAGGGTAACGAGACTATCGAAAAATCGCTTGCGAGCTTCGAAATCGCGCATCACTCCTTTGGCCATGCGAGCCGCATCGTTCACTCCGAGCATCACTTGCTGCGGATTCACTTTTATGTTAACCTTGGCATCTTTCAGGCTCTCGTTTAGTTTATCGCGCGTTTCTGTGATGGTTAACGAGCTGAACGGTAAGTCTCATTGCTGTCGCACCTGTATTTGTGTACCTATCGCGGAGTTAAATGGCAATTCTACCTAAAAGCGTAGAGTACCCTTCGCCGATTCCAACGTCGATTTTTCCATCGGGATTGCAAATCTTCTTCCCCCCGAGCGCTTGCACCAGATTACAGACGAAAGTCAACTTCATAGGCCAGCAGAGCATCCAGGCCGCCACCCAGGTCACCGCGTCGAAACACGAATCGTACGTTTTGCCGAATGACTCTCTATTGTAAGGACATTGTGACGTTGATTTTCGCCACGCGAACACGCACGAATGACCAATTGAGCATCCAACCGCACCTGCATTTCTCAGAGCCCTGGCTTAGCTGGTATTCGCAGCGGGTCGTGATTTTCTCGCGATACTTGGCTTCGTAGTAATCGGCCTCGGACTCGGCTCGTTCGATCTCTTTGTCCGCTTTATCTCGGATCTCTTGACTACGTGTATTATTGTCCCCCTGAAGTTTATCGATTCGATCGTTTTCCTCGTCGAGCTTCACAAGCTCGTCCTCGTTCTCGATTTCCTGAGCGATCGGCTCGATCACTTCACCTACTGACGACAATGTTCGCTTTATCTCACCCGCGCTCTCCTGCATGTTGCTAATCGCCTGTGCGTAATTAATGCGTATTCAATGGGTATTTAATGCTTATCACAATTATAATTACTCTGGGTGCGTTGAATTTTTCATTGCGCCGCTTGCTCACCTGATGAAACGGTCTGAACATCAGGTCGTATTTCGTCTTGGTTAGATTGTAGGTGAGCTGCCCGCTACAAGCATAACTACGCATTACGTCTCTCGCATTGTAGGTCAGATTAAAGACTGGCCCTGCAATTATGTAGCCGAGAACCAGAGCTTTCAGGACACTGCGACCGGCTCTGCCGAAGAAGCCAGGAATCGTTAGGAGACACGTGCATCGAAACTGCGATACAGACAAACCTCGGAGACATTTAGCCGAACTCGCAAAAAATACCTATAAATAACGAACGTACCTGCAAAGACAATGTGCATCCGACGGACAATATGCCGGTGAATAGGACACCGCATATAAGGCTGGCGTACCGGTTTAATTGCAGATCCTTTATTATAAAGCTATAGAGAAAAATTCCCATGGAGAAGCCCAAGAGGAATCCAAAGGCTTTACGTGACTTGGGATGTGTACCGACAGGGTCGTAACATATGTGAAACAAGGTAGGGAATTTTTTCAGGTAATATTTCAGAAACTTTTCTTCGTAGCGCTCGAGTAGATGCTTGCTTTTAGGTTCAGATTTGCTTTCGTCCATACCTTTCGTCGGACTCGTTTTATCTTTTCTTTTAAACTTACCGATCCCCTCTTCGATTTTTTTTGACCTGTTGAATAATCTGTCTAACGATTGCCAAAATCGCGTCATGTTTATTGCTTATTCATACAGGACTGATTGCTTCCTGGTAAATCGGATATTTTTTTACGAAAAACAATTAACGATCTCTCGCAGTTCGACAAGGAATTACCCTTTCAATTTTCCCGCTTCTGAATAACTATATTTTGCTATTTTAACCACTCTGTGCTCTTCTTCAGTCATCTTCGTCCATATGAATGATTGACTTTTGGAAAAGAAGCTTTTCATTCCAATGTCGAAAATTTCCGGATGGACTATTCGAAAAATCAGTCAAAATCATTCGATACTGTATGTTACTTAAAAAAGTCTACTGCGCAAACGCGGCTCTGATTGTTTACTTAGCAGTTTACTTAGTTGCATCATCCACTTTATCGAGAACATAATTAGCATTGAAAGAATCTTTTCCAAACGCTCATGGTACAAACGAGAAATATCCTCGTTGCATAACTGCCTTTTTTACAGCCATTTATAACGCAAAGTTGGCCGTTCGCATTAAAAAATTCCATCACAAATAATTAATGAATTCTTTTATTATTATTTTTAACAGTAACAAACAGTAGAAACTCTAACACAAAAGACATACAATAATATCATTTTTCACATTTAATTTAAGCATATAACTAAAGTGACTGAATAGCTTGCAAACATACGTCAAAGATGTACATATAAAATTGAATGTTTCGTTCGAAGATTGCAGATGGAGAGTTCTTCTTATGGCTCACAGCCTGGAGTGGATTATTTAGACCGGAATTCCACGTTTCCTGGCCTCGTCGGCGAACTTGGTTCTGTAGACGTTGTCCTTGTCGTATTTGGCCAGGACCTGGTTCCAGATATCTGGCTTGTTCTTGGCGAGATAAGTGATGACTTTTTCGGCGCCGACTTTTTGTTTTTCGCTACATTTTTCACAGTTGGTCACCAGGGCATCGGGAAGGAGACCTGTTATAAAAAATGCAACGAAATTGGTGATTTGCGGGTTGATGAATTTTCCTATATATTTTAACGTGTTTAATACATGCTTAGTGATTTTGCAAATAATGTTTCCGACTGTAAAAATTGCTGCAAATCGTGAACAATTTGTTGGACAAATTATTTAAACAATCTTTCACGTTCTAATTGCGTTTCTAATTGCAATTGCAAGAAGCACTACGAGACGATCCAAGAATGCGCACACATTGTGAATAATAATAAAAAAATTCTACGAACGCTTCAGCTCCCGAGCATCGGGAGTGCAGTTTGTCTCCTTAAGCAGGCAGTTGACATAAGTCTTGAAAATACGCTCATTTTTGAGAATCTGGTCGACGTCGATGTTGTCGAACTTGGTCGTGTATTTATCTTGCGCACTGCAAAGAGTAGCGAAGCAGGCGCACAGAACAATAACCAAAGTAGTCTTCATAGCTGTCGAATAACAAAGAATATTAAACAATTAGGCTCTCGCGGTTTCGGCACGCCGAGTGAAAGGTGCAACTTTTTCAACTCTTATATTCTCCACTGCCTCGCGCACTGTCTCGAAACTATGCAAGAGAAGCTTCGAGAGAATGATATTTCTACATAAACAGCGATACTCGTCTTAAATTAAAATCGACCCACAAGTCAGCTTTAGCTTGAGAAAATATAGAAAACAATGGATCAATTAGATTAGATCAGATTAGATGAGTACTTTTTTTATAATACTGTAGAAAGCGAAAAGGAGAGAGAGAGAGAGAGAAGAAGAGAGAAAAAAATCACTGCAGGCTTGTTTATGCTCACCTGGGTATTAGTCGTACAATCAGGTGCAACTGCTCAACAGAATCTCCAACATGTGCTTATATACGTTCTGACGATGACGTCTTATTACGCAAAAAAGCCCGGAGGCACCGGTGTCGAGAGTCGAAGGTGGGAGACTTCGTTCGCGCGCATTAAAAAACGACCTATACACTCGTCGTCGGAAACATAAGGCATACAAGTCGTATACAAAACTCGCAAGATTATCCAGCTTCAATGGATCGCGTATTCAATGTTCAGACGATTTAACGATGGAAAATCTACAAAAGGCTGCAAAGCCGATTATTAGTTTTCGGATTGATTGAAACATAGCGCATATTCGACGAACGCTAACTTCAAGATACACGCAAACAAGAAAGTTTTGACTCATTGCTTGTCCAATTGCCTGATGACACTTGAAAAATATCAGACAAATCAGACAATACGCGACATTAATATGCAGCGGGGGGGGGGGGGGGGAGTGCGCATTGATCGATCGTCCGAGACTTATTATTATAACGGACGAAAAATGTTATTTAAGTTAAGGTGTTATACGTGACACGAGATGGAAAAAATTCAGTATTTCAATCGTTGCAACATCTCCTTGTCATTAAGTGTTCTTGGTACGTACGTTTCGCGAGTTCACGATACGAGTGCTTTTTTCTATTATTCTAGAGAGAGAGAGAGAGAGAGTGGATAGCATGATATGCTCAACAGATATTTTTCGTTAATTCGCTGATATTCCCAGTCGTTTCTCGTCAACGGAGGCTATTTATTTACATCTGTAAACAAACCGATCATAATATCCATGTACGATGGATACTACCGGTCGCGTGCGCGCACGCCGTGTTTTGCGACATAAAGAGTGAGACAGAGAGGAAAACGGGTTCGGTTCAAGAAACGCTCCATTTAAAACGACCTTCTCGAAATAGCTTCGAACTTCGACGAGGTTTAATATACTAATTGCTATTCATCAATAGAACGAGGTGCAATGCTTACTAATCGATCTTTACGCATCTGTGTACAAAGAATATAGAAAAAATCAAATCGTAAGATTGTTTTGACATTTCGTTCTCGAGGTTAATGATAATGTGGTTAATGATAATGAAGTAAACGATGCTCCCGTGAGCATAAACGTTGAGAAAAAAGGAATTAACTTTTTAGACACAAGCGTCACATACACGGAAATCAAAATTTGAATGTCATTATGGAAATCGCGCGAAACAAGGAGAGGCTTTCGCGCGTCGCTGCACGGAATACGTTAATAGCAATCGTCGCTCTATCCTAAATTTAAAAAACCTGTAGTCCTCAAATATAGAAGAATTACCAGACGTATTTCCATACGTAGACCTTGGTTGACTTTACTCTGAGCCGTGAATCACGGTAATTAGCATTGTGTGCATTTTGCTTGAACTTAGATCTAGGTATGGGAAAGAGAAAAAAGAAGCGATTTCTTCGTCCGCGCACTATTGTTGCGCGTGCAAACTACGTCAAAAAAATCATCAATTCTTTATTATGTTCTACAATGCGAAAGTAGTTTTTTTTTTAATTAATTGCGATCTTTACTGCGCGCGTGTGTCGTTTCTTTAGTTGAATATGCGATAACTGAACACCGCGAGTTACGACTATTATCACTGCAGCGGAACGCGTTTCTGTCTTCTAATGATTAAATATTTATTAAGAAATTCTAGCTTATTAAAGACTCTATGAGTTATATATATATATTGGTATTAGTAAACAAAGAGGTATAGAGAGAAAATAAGTTTAGACAGCTATCTGAACGAACAAAATAAGTATCGGCGCTTCTTTTCGTCAATAAACTTTCGTGGAAAACACGCAGCGTGAGCCAGTGCATAACGTGTCACGCAGTTTTTGCTCTTCTCTGCTTTTTTTCGCCTGTCTTTATCTTGACTGCGCTATACGTCTACATGTAAAATGCACGTTCACGATTAAGAACTTGAAGTTTTTTCGATAAAAAAACTCTTAACTAAAAACCTTGCTTAAATGTACAATTCGATTTTCTAAACAAATCTAGGTACTGCTAATCGTTGACTTCTTTTAAGAGCGACGTTTACTCGACAATCTCACGCTACTAATGATGGTGTATATTTAAAGAACTTTAGTTACAAAAAAATTATCCTAGTTCGAAGCGTTGATTAAAAAAGAACGTTAAAAAACTGTAGAAAATTATTGATATCCTGCGTTATTTCTAAACCATATATTTCCTTATTTTCGTTTAAATACTTGTAACATCCATCTTTATTAATATTGCTTAATATAATATGCTCATGTGCAATTAAGTGCGTAACTCTCAAAGGTTCTCGAATTTTATGAAATTATTTGAAAAGTCCAAGTGAGATCACTCATCGAATAATGCCTTCGAACGGAATAACTATACTGTAAGTATCTTTATATATTTTTTTACCAGACTTTTAATCGGGTACCGCTCCTCCCGGCTGCTCTCTTTTTTTTCAAATTATATTTTCAATTCAGTCTTAAGTATGTATACGAAAAACGTCGCTATAGCAATTATGGATACTTCATTGATTGCTCGGCGCACGAGATGCTATTACTGTCTTAATGTTGCACGCATGTACAGAACGTGTAGAAAACAACATATTCCGTTGTATACAAATCTATGCGTGCGAGTCTTCGAGTAGTGCACCAACAGAAATCAAAGCTATCGATAATTAGTTATGCTCGATTGAATGAAATTACCATAACTCATCGTCTCCTTTTTTCTCTATTTCATGCACGGTGTTTTCTTTCGAACATTTACGTTGGTTAATCGGTCGTTTCATTTTCTATTTAAATTTAGAAATAGAAATAGAAATATAATAAATAAGATGTCCATGAAAATGAAAATGCCGACTCTGAGTTGTATTTCGGAAGTAATTTTTCTTCTTGTGAGTAACCGAAAACGGCAGAAAAAAACGGCACAAAAAGTGCATTCTCTGCTCTGTAATACGCAACTGAATCATTGAATTCTTTTGCGTATTTTGCTTGTAAAAACGTTCTGTTTTTGCGAGCTATCGCAATTAGTTTGAAGAGATCGCACATATCTGAATAAGATACCATTTTCCGTTGAAAATATTTTCCAAGCATGCAAAAGTATAAAGAATCCTTCAGTATAAAGGATTCGTGAGAATTTATTGCATAGCTTGTGGTTTTTCACTGGCGTGTTTTCGCCTTCTTTGCGCCTCTAACTCTCAACTCTGTCTAACAGAAAATTGAATAAAATAGGAGAGAGAGAGAGAGAGAGAGAGAGAGAGAATGACGACGCGACGAAGGACGCGCGCCACGACACATGAGAAATTGTTAATGACGAGGTGAAAGAGATTCTCGCGGTCGGAGATACATCGAAGACGCGTCCGCATGAAATTCACGCGCGTGTAAGTATGGGAGACGACATCAATCACCGTATGATTTACGGCTTAGAGCAAACCGATGTCAAGGTGATAGTCGATCTCGTATTTCTTCTTTCATTCTCTTTCCTTTAATTTTCGTATAATACGCGCGTATCGCTCGCTCTCCTTCTTTTCTGACGTATATATATATATATATATGTAAAGCGCGATTCTCTATACTACGGAGAGCGATTATAAATTCGGAGAATCTTTTTGTTTTGTTCGGTGCAGCGAATGCATGGGCGGTCCGTCTGCCCTACCGCGAGACGAAACTTTTTATCTTTTTTCTTTTCTCTAACATCGTCTTCTAATTCTTCTTTCGGATCAACACCCGGCGCTGAAAGTAGGCTTTTCAAAATTTGGAATCATGCATTTGGGAATAATAAAAGCACACTGTTTGTTCATTTTAACAAAAAATCATATATTCATAGTTACATACAGTGAACCTCTTTATTTATAGGTTCGATTTTATTTACAGGATAAGATTAGATTCGTTGAATGTCAAAAACCTTTTTTTGGTAGACATACTTGTTTCAATGAATCGTTATACGCTATTTTTTATCCACACTTATAAAAAGTAGAAAACTTAAAATTTCGAACAGATCAATTATTATTTTTAACGGTGTAATTTTGGACTTTGAATTAAGTCTTATTCAAACTTGAAGGAAATAAGTAAACTGCACATCTGCAAAATAGTTGTAAAAGAATGTACACACGTTCGCTTTATCGCACATCGCGTCGTTCTTTAATGAATACTATCGTTTGCTTCATTTACATTATTACTTTTTCACAAATATATACAAAGGTGACTTATGTTTATAATCGATATATGTTTTGAGACGAGGCAACAACGTGACCAACCAGTAGTATAACTTGTACCACTTTGCAGGCATTTTTCATATACACAAACGCTATCGTATTTCCCTCGTTTTACTTAAAGAATGAATTATTTTAAGCGGGTACACTACAAGAAACTCACCGACAAATGGAGTACATTAAAATGTTGTACTACTGCCTTTTGCAGTAAGATCAACGTAGATTCATTCTGATTTTAACGTATTATTTACAATTACTCCATTCGAGAAGAAAATATCTTTCTTTAAATCATAATGTCGGTTATAATGAATATAAGTAATTATGAAGAATCTATAAATCATGTATTTATACATGCGTGACTTAACAATGTATTTTATTCAAATGATTAATATTGTAGCAGCAACTGGTGGAATAAAATCGACTGTTGCTGTAATTGCTATAATATATAGCTTCTTAAGCAAGTATTGGACTTGAACATTCCGACTATTGTACTATTCAACTATTGAAACAGAAAACATAGCTACTACAAGATTATATTGACATTGCTTTTTCAATTTTCGTAAAATGCTTCCAAAATGTTTTTAGTAGAGCGCTTTTGTAGTGAACGAACTTATTTAACAATAAGATAAAATTTGTCATTGAAATCATTCCTTCTTATCAATTATACTAGCAAAGAAAATCAAATATATAAGATACAGAGATAACCAGATTAAAATAATATATAATGGCCAAATATGAAGTTTAATAAAAAGTTAACCAATTTATAAATCTGTAATATGTGATGGGTATTTTTTGTAGTGTGATTATTTCTATTGTAGTGTGAAATGTGACTTAGCTTAATGTATGAGCTGACTTAGAGAAAAAGAGACCTTTGAATTTTAAAAGTGAGTTAATTAGCGACAATCCAACCATTGGAGACCAAATAATTTAGGATTTTACTTTCAGGTTCTGACTGAGGATTAATGTTGGATTTTCTATTGCCGTTTAAGTATTCCTGTAGACAAAATAAATCTTTAGCATTTTAAGTTTAAATTAAAATTAAAGTTGAAATTGAAAAATTAATCAATTACCTGCAGAAGAAGTGCTTTTTGTGTAAGGTATTGCGTTGGTTTTAGATCTAGCTGAAGACATAATGATTTTTCTTGCTTAGTTAATAAATGTGAAGCGGCTTCGACTTCTATATCTCGGATTTCAGTTTCTCCGTGATTTCCTACTGATTTTCCGGATGTGAAAGAATTGTTGCCCCTCTCAAAAATACAGTTTGAATTAGTTGAATGCTGGTTTGAATTGCTATCCGGCTCCCCCCAGTGACTGGTTGGAGTCATCGTCCGACTGGTGGCTGAGGAACTGCTGCTGGCTGAGTCTGCTTTTACAGTGGACTTTCGGTCGGTGAAAGAGTAATTTTTTTCTTCGTCTCTGCAATAATTGAAACGAAAAATATCTCTTATAAAATGTTGCTTTTCGCGCGTCCTCTTTATACATTTTATCGTGTACGTTCTTGGTTCAAATGTTCAAAATATATGCAACATAAAATTGAACACCGATAGTAAAAGAAAATCAATCCTTGGTTCAAAATAAATATCAGAATTAATGAACTATGTAAAAAATTTACCTTTTTCTTGAGGCTTGGCGGTGCATTGCTTTGGATGACCCACTGCTGCCCTAAGTGAAATGCAAACTGATACAATCTGTTAACAAATGCCTGGCAACACGCACCGCAAATAATAAAATTAGTCGATGACGAAGCAAAAGCTTTTTTAGGCAAATAAATACTCCTGCTTAGTCATGAAAAATATCTCAAATATTATCGTTTGATTGTTGCGTGTATTGCCAGTGTATATTTTACATATACCGTGAATCCCACTGTCTGCGTGGCATCGGAAAACGCGAAATGACAAAATTTTACCTAGGAAAATCCGTAACAAAAAAATTGTTGACTTCTCATAAAATTTCATAGCTTCTAATGAGGGTAGGCGTATCCACGGAGAAATGGTCAGATCTCAAAACTGCGGTTAAATTTTATATCCATCCCATGAGTACCATAAAAAATATGTCACCGTAACATTTTAAAGTTATTGCAAAACAAACATTTTATAAATATGTTTACAATCTAAATAAATTTCTGAATCCAATAAACTTTGAACGGTAGAAATCGGATTATCTTTACTTGAGTTACTCAAGATTGGTAGATAGCATTGACAAAATAATTGTGATTTTAGTAAGTCAAAAATTATGCTATTTTCACGCTTCAAGTTTTGCCGAGCTCGATATAACAACTAGAATAAGAAAATGACCTTAAAAATATATAGTAGTATTATTTAAAAAATGTTTAGAATTTATAGATTGAGATCATAAAAGATTTCGTCCCTCTCAAGTGAAGATTAATGTCAGTTCGACGGTCATTTTTCTCATTTGAATAAACAATTATTTATAAAAAATTATACATCTTAAAACAGTTACTGGCTTTTAAAAAGAACATTGATGAAACAAAAATTTAAATCGTGAAAATCGTATCATCTTTGCCTTACTGAAATTGGTATACCTTAACACTAAAATCATCTATCAATCTTGAGTAACTCAAGTAAATATAGTTCGATTTCTACCATTCAAACTTTATTGATATTTGCAGAATCGACACATATTTATAAAATATTCATTTTGCAATAATTTTGGAAAATGTTGGTTGTATAGTTGTTATGGCACAGATAGAATGTGAAATTTGACCATCATTTTAAGGTCTGTCTTTTTCTCCGTGGGCAAGTTAACCTTCATTAGAAGAAAAAATAATTTTATGAGTTGTTCACGAATTTTTGGTATGAATTTTCCTGGGTAAAGTTGTTTCATTTCGCGTTTTCCGATGCCACACAGACAGTGGGACACACGGTACTATACTTAATCTAGGCAACGGGAGAAAATGCAGTGGCCAACGAAAGTCAGTTACTAATTTTAAATTTATATACGTATTTTTATCTATTATTAAGGAATTCGGAGGGAGCTTTTATGAATATTGTAAGAGACAATTACTTTCAAATAGTTTTACAAACGGACCATGGGAATCGTAATATGAAATTTCGAACTCGTATAGAAAAAAGGATATAAGTAAATTTCCATTCGTCTAACTGTAATAGAACGCTGGTTACGATTTAAAATGAATAATTAAATGATTTGAAAAAAAGGTATTTAACAATAAACATATAATAAAATAAGTATTAATTAGAGAACGATCGACACATGCAACATCCATAGCCACAAAACTAGCCAAATTGAACTAAAAAATAATAAATTTAGCGTTTTTAAATATGAAGGCAAGGTTGTAAGTTAGCATTCTCTTGTTGTGTAAGAGATAACTTACAGATTTTTTATCCGACCAGTGATCTGCAGCATCTGCTTGTCCTTGGGCTTGAGCTAATACTTGTTCAAAGTGAGTACACTCCTCATGTTTAGTTATACCATTTTCCCGATAACGGTAAAGTTCTGAAAGACGTAACCGAAGTTCTCTTTCCCTTTCAAGGCTGGCCAGCAATTGTTCATATTCTTGTGCAGTATAGAATTGTGCAAATACCATCATGCGCTCTCGAAAGTCTCTGAATAAAACGATTTGAATTATTAACAATATACATAACAACATTTTTTCTTTTAAAACTGTATTATTAAATGACATGCAAGAATAAATATATACACACTTTTCTTCTTTGGTTTGCTTCTTCTTTACACTTTTTTCTTTACGAGAAGCAGAAAAAAAGGCAGATACTAATTGATAATCTCGAACAACGCGTTTTCTTCTTGCTCTCTCCCTGAGATTACTTGTGTACATGTCAACTTGTGCAAGTTTAAGTGCAATGTCCAAATCATCATCCTCTGCTGGATTCAAAAATAATGACGATACCAGAGACTCTGCTTCATGGTTATAATCACGTTCAAAATCATCTCTTTGTGGCATGTAGCCAAGTTGAGTAGCTTCATCCGGTGTTATATCCAAAGGTGGTAAACGGGATGTCAAGTCTGGAGATAAAGGACCATGATCCGAGCTGGTCTGATCTGTGAGATTGGGATTGTATGTTTCAGTGGAAGGCCAAGTAAATTTTCCAATGTTTCCATCCAAATACCTAGCGATGTATTCATCTTTTGCCTCTATAGTAAAGTAAGAAATAAAATGTAACTTATATTTTTCAACTATCAGAGCATTGAAGAAAATAATGATGCTTACCCTCTGGTGTTCGAGTTTCAATGTGTTTACTGATGTCTTCCCAATTCCCATAACCATACTGTTCAATGGCATCCAATAGCCTGAGATGTTCTCTGGCAGTCCAATTGCCTCTTCCACTGAAGATACTGATAGTACCAGAATCCTTAAAAATAATAAAAATTAGATGATTGTATAGTTATTTGAATGAAATGAATTTTCAATCAGAAGTCAAAAGAAATATTCTATTTACCATAAACTGGTAGGAATGATCATTTTTATGTTGTCCTATTTCAGCTCCAGCGGAAAAACACTAGAAAAAGAAGTTGGATGAAGTAAAGAGCAAAAAAAAAAAGTAAAAACGTGTAAAAATGTGTAAAAATGTTTATATTTGGAAAAACGTATTAGTACAATGGAGTCACGTGAACGGCGGAAGGGCCCGGCGTTTCGAACATTATCGCTCACTGCACATAGTAAATATATATATATATAGGTTTACGCGCAAGCTGATACGTAGATAGCGCGATTCATTGGAGCGAGAAGGAAGGCAAGAGTGCGCAGCGGCTCGTAGCTCGTAGTCGTGCATACGGCTGTTCCTTTGCGCTCTAACACATATATAGACGAGAAGTCATCTTACCTGCAGACAGAGGTCGAAATCCGGGCACTCGACACATTTGACTCTCAGGCCAGATATGTCCTCCTGGCAATAGGTGCAATTGTACTTGGCATAAAGATCTGAAAGGAAAAAGGAATGAGCAAACCTTGTGTACGATGGGCGTCGTCGGTGACGCGCGGGAAAATAGCGGCGTCGCTTAGCTATCTCTCTCTCTCTCTCTCTCTCTCTCTCTCTCTCTCTCTCTTTCTTTCGTATATACAGAGATTGTGTATATAGACACAAAATCACCTACCCGCCATCTTTGTCCCGCGGCGTTCTTCCAGAACGATCCGAATTTTTGACGTCACCGCATGCCAATCAGCTAGTAACTGGGGCTCTGGTCGACGCACTCAAGGCCTCTCGAGCCCCGCGAATGCTCCCATTTTCGGTAAAGACGCCTCTTGCAGCCCGAACTTTTGACGCTGATGTCGAATGCGCCAACGTTTCGAACCCTTGGCCAGCTCTCGGAATATGCGATGGAAAATATGTGTTTACCCGTTTCTTCGAGTCGAGCTACCCAGTGCGCATGCGTCGACGTCCTAGCTGCTATGTGCTATCCCCTTCTCTTCACCCCCTCTCTCGCGCTCGGCGCAGTCACGTCACGTCTCAGCACGGGAGCACGGTCTCACAGATCACAGTGAGACTCTCACTCTCAAACTTTCAATCTCGTCAAGAGTCTCAAGTCTCAGGTCTCACCCCATTTGCAGTCCATCGCGATTTCCGAACCCCGAACCCCAAACCCCAAACCCCGAACCCCAAACCCCAAACCCTGAGCTCCGAACCCACTTTTGCTTGCAGCGGGCAACCTGAACTTTGGCGAAGAGCAAAACACCCGCCCACTCGCTTGCAGTGCCCGCACCTTTGCAGTACAGCCAACTGTCAATGTCTAATACACATAATGCATATGATCGTCGCTTTATAACTCGATCTATCAGCATCCACCAGACTCTATCTCTCCCCGCTTTCGAATTCGCGCCAGTCTGAATTTTCTCTTTTTTCTAAGAAATCGCTTTTTCTTATTAGAAATTTCTTCCCAAAGTACACTTTATTTCTCCAAGACATGCGTATACGCGCGAGTAGTAGCGGCACTTTTCTTCTAGTCGCTGATCCGCGGACTAGACCAAAATTTACTCTTGATATATAATAATATATTACATCCAGGTTTTCGTCCATCAACAGGTCATGTATTTTATAAAAAATTATGAATTCTAGACGCTGAAGTTAACTAATGACAAATCACTTCGAACTGCTAGCTTTTGTTTAACCTGATTTACGTTATTGTCCATACGCGCACGATCCGCAAAACTGGTAAGGATACGAAAACGAAGCCAAAAATAGTACATCTTAAAGTATGTTAGTCTATTTTATTGAAATATTCATTATTATTATTAATAATATTATTAATTAGATGCAGTTCAATAGAGCAGCTTTCCAACTTTTGAAAAAGCGATCTTTTTATACAAAATCTCTTTTATTTGATAAAGAGCCCTTAAAGTTTCGGGAAATCTCACCTGCATTGAAAAAGATAAAGCTAAAGCAACTTGAATACAAGGTAAGAAAGTTGGGGCAATTGGATTTAACAACTCATTTAGACTGTTACTTGACTTTACAGAAAGAGGATGGACTACCAACTTTTTTGAAGAAGGGTACAGCTGACAAAATTTTATTTAACTTTAGTTGGATATTAGTTGTGACAGGAATTTTCTTGTCTTTTGTGATTATGTATAAGAGTGATTTGGCTCTTAGGAATTAATCGCAGGTTTTGATGATTTATCGAAAGAAAATTTCTTGTCATTTAGTAGCAATAAAATACTTTTATTCAATTAACATGGTATTTGATCAAATTTCTCTAGTTTATAAGGCACATCTGTCTAAGTGATTTTCAGTTCTTTTATCTTATTTTGTCTTCAAAGCATTGAATACTTACTTACATTGACTCAATTCTTGAAATAATTAAGATAAAATTAAATTCACGTTAAACATGTAATACTATTATCACAGAATAAAGTTTATTTACAATGTTTATAGTATTTATCTATAATTATTATTAGTTGATTGTTTTGCAATAAAAAAATCTATCTCTACATATTTTTTTTGTACATACTTTGGTTTCAATGGTGCAAATTTAAAGTCTTTCATTAAATATTAAATGTATAGCTGACTTTTTTTGATAGTGTAATAAGTAATTGGAATTTTTTTTTTAAAGTCAGTAATTTTTGTAAGTTGCATCCGTTTTCAATAATTGTATCAACCTCATTTCACTTTAAGATTCATATATTCTTTACTTTGTTGATTACCTTTAGAATTTTTATCGAATTTTAATTTAGTTTGAGATGGATTTTCCTCATGTTTATCTTTTTTTGGATTAATAAACGGTTCGTTCAATTTGAACTTTCTTTGGTGAATTAAAGTTCGTAATGCCTCACTAAAATGCATTAAAGATTGAGAAATTGGTTGTTCCAAATCTAGATTTGTAATGTCATCAAATATGGGGTCTTCTTCAAGTAACAATTCTTTTTTCAATTCTGCAAACAACTCTAAAATATCTCTTAAACTTTCTTTTGGATTCTTGTATTCTTTTACCTCGAAACTTGTTGAATCTTCTTCAGTTACACTTTCTGTTTTTTCGTTTAACCACTTGTTCAAAATAATTTTATCTTCTGAAACAAAGTGGTTTTCAAATTCTTTGAATTGACTTATAATATTCCTAATAGTTTCCTTAACATTATACATTTTTTGCTTTTGTTTTATTTCTCTTGCGACTGGTTCTGGATTTACAGGCTTACTTTTTTGTAACATTTTTGTTTGTGATGATACATTTTTTTTCTCTTGGTTTGTTTTTTTCATTGTTTGCACTTTATCTTCATTTGCAGTTTCTGTACTTTTTTGAGATTTTACTTTTTTTTCATTTTTTTTTTCTTTCATGAGCTTTTTTACTACATCTTTTACACTAAGACTTTTACGATTATTGTCTAATCCATTTTCATGTTTATGAACATCATCCAAACTTATTTCCACTTGGTACTCTTCATTATTTGCATTATCAACAATTTTAGGCTGCTTATTTTTTACAAGTTTCTTCACAGCATTTTTAATGTCACTTACTTTGATATTATTATTAGTTGGTTCTATTAACATATTTATATTGTCATTTTGTGAGTTAAAGGCATTATTTTCTTCCTCGTGAGTCTTTTTCTGTCTGTTTATTACAAGTGATTCATCATTTGCAGACTTTTTACTAGATGATTGCACAATCTTCTTTACAGTAGCTTTAACATTAACAGTTGTTTTAGAAAGATCTAACTTTTCAATTTGAGAATCAACTTGAGAAATCACATTACTAGTTTGTACATTATTATCATTGAAATGCTTAGAGTCTGGATTAACAGTCGGAAAGGCTGAATCTTGTAGTTTACCATCAATGGATTCAAAATTTGAGTTGACATCTTTTAAATTATTTGGATGCAGAATATCTAATTCTTCATCGACCTGCTCTTTACTTTCCTTTATAAAGAATTCAGATGATTCCTGATTTTCATCAAAAACATTTAATTCATCAACTATTTCTGGAGAGATTAAAGTCAAATTCTCTTCAGAACTTATGTGGTTTATGTCTTCTACAATATTGTTATCATTAGTTCTGTAATTTTCTTCCTTAGCTCTTTGCGGTTCATATATTATGTTTTCTTTCCTTTTAAGAATGAAAATTGTTGGCTTAGTTTTAATTCTAATAGGAGGAAATATGGTGTTGTAATTTATTTCTATATTGGAATAAGCATCTACTGAATCCAAAATATAATGAGTTCTCAAATATGGTTTAATGTTTGGAGAATATTTGCTTTTGGCTTCCATTAATAAATGTGTAAATTTCAGCATTTCTGGATCGTATACAGTCAAATTTTCTTGCTTTGAATAGCTAAAAATGGAAAGAATTATTTATTATTATTTTTATCCATAAAACAACAAATTACACTTTATTTTCTATGTGTTTAAATATATGCTCTTACATCCATGAGGAATTAGTTTGCGTAAATCTCGAAACTCCTGTTTGTGCAGTCAAAACATCGATATGAACATGAATTCGTACAGGAGAATCTCTTTCAAGCCTATGTAATCTGGCTATTGCCATACCTCCAGGATAATTTAAACCAGCTAAACATAATAAAAACATAGAGAACATGGCATTAAAAACTAGATGCCCAACTGTAAATAAAGCTAAAAGGCTGTTCCATGTTGATTTAGCTCTATTTTCCCATCTACAAAAATAATTTGATCATAATCATTAACAGTCAATTAGTAGAGAAAAAGAAATACTCACAGCCGATGGCAAACTGCAGCAGCACTGACATTAAGTAAAGGAAATACATACATAATAAATCTTAATTCTTTATGAGGCAGGAAAGAAAAAAGAAGAACAAATGCAATACCAGGTACAGTCAAAGTTCTTACTCTAGAATCCCATAACATTCCTAATGGCACAAGAAAATAAGATAGTGCCATACCTCTAGGAAGAGCTGAATAGAAATACCATAGAAAAGGCGAAGTCTAATCATTTGTCAAGGATAAATATTAATTTTTCAAAAATTTATTCATGAAAACTAAACTTGACAAGGATACACCCCATTCACTGCTTTTGTTGAGGATGGTATTAAAATAAAACACTTCACCTTCAGGCCATAGTACTCGCTTCCAGAAATAAGAATCAACCGCTACAGTTAAGGTCAGGAGAAATACTCCAGTGGGTATTATGATTTTCATTGCTCTAAAATAGAATATAAGAACATATTTTTTATAAAGTTTAAATCCAACACTAAAGGAAACAAATAAGACTTACTTTGGTATTGTTAATTTCAAGTATGCAATATCATAAAACAAGAATAATCCTAAAAGCATGGCAATTTCTGCTCTAAAGATTATAATAGCTGCTCCGGATGAAAATATGAACAAAATGTGGTTTTGTTTCATCCACCCATATAATGCTAGTAGTACTGCATAATATATTAACAAAATCAATATTCACCAATACTACACTATGAATTCTCGTTCTGTGTATTACAAAAATAAAGATGTATAAATATCTTACCAAGTGGCATTGCCATTGTATTTGGCAAAGGTCTACTAAGGTAATACATAAAATGATACTGAGTTACTGTGATGATAAGGAACCATTTTGCAAATTTAGCACCAAAAATTGATTGCAAAGCATTTTTGTATAATTTTAAAGTTGCTATAATTGTCAAGCCAAGTACAGCTCTTACTAAAACATAAATTGGATAGTTTATGTAAGGAAATATCCAATATATTTGTATTAGGTTATATTACAACAAGGAAAAACTTTACCAATGTATTGAGAAAAGAATTTATTAAGTTTCCAATATTTGACAGCTGTAACAGCTGGCGAAGCAATAGCAGATATTACTATTGGTCCCAGAAATGTTCTTGGCACTACCCCAGGGAACTCATAATGGTCATACTGAATAGTAAAAAAATTGATATTATTTAATTGTACTGGTCAGACTTTTGATTGTAGGAAGTTTACAAATGATCACGAAATATAAATTTGATAAAGCAGCGAATAAGTATCGTTTTTTGACAAAGTTAGTGAATAAATAATATCCAAAGTGTGAGGGTGAGGGAGGAGCGAGCTGAAGAGGTGAGGGGGGGGGGGAAGGGAGAGTGTGCGAGAGAGAGAAAGAGAAGAGCGTTTCTAAATTTATTATTAGCAGTTTTCTTAAATACAAGCTGAACGTTGAAAACCTGTCGAGTGTACAGTAAATTTGGCATTTAAAATATACCAAATCTTGGCAAAACTCATAGCATGCGCCTATATTAAATTGAGACACTTTACCTCGTTTAAATTAGAACCATGATACAAAAGATCGTGCATAGCTTGGAGATTGAAACTTTCTTCGACTTTAGTGAATGGACAATACAGCAAGTGTATCGCCGCTACAAGTATCACCAATTGATCCATGACTTGGAGATTATAACGTAAAGTAGTGCAGCATCAATATGTCGTACTATCAGTTCTTCATTGGCGTGGAGAAAAGAGGAGTTTCGAAGGAAATATACGGGTGAAGATGGAAACGGCGATCTATGTCTTCCAGAGCCAGAGCCAAGAGTCTACACGTCTACACACGACGACGGCGACGGCACGTCGTCGTCTGCTTCGAGAAGCGAGTGAACCTACTGCTGCGCTCACTTCCCGCGACATTGTTGCCAATTCGCAGAGACTTGAATAATACATTTTGAAAATCGAACGCGGGCAACGTTCGAATTGTTATTATTTTATAAAATTACAAAGAATAACTTTGTTCTCGTTGTAGGACTTGCGGGACTCTATGCGTAAGGGCTTCTCCAAACACTCCAGTCCGCTTATGAACGAAGCAATCATTTATTTTGTGTTACAAATTGACGTATTGTTCATGGTTTATAAGTATAATATAAATTCTGCAAAATATTAATCTGACAAAGAAGTAAACACGCACACACTGCAACTCGGTAATGTATATTCTCAAATTCGCGTAGACGTATCCCTAACTCTCTGTCTGTGTGTGAGTTTAATACGCATATTGCTATGTTTTTTTAGATCACAGGCGTATCGGGATATTCCATACGCATATTTTAGTTGTGCTCTATTTAAAACAACGTTACTTCGCTATACATGTCATCATTATTGCTTAAATTCACCCAATCGACTCTCGCGACTATATTAAATCGTTAATTACTACAATGGAATAGAAATATATATATGTATATATATATATAAATAAATATACATATATAATTCTGTTTTTTTTAATTATTGTATATAATATGAATTCAGTCGTAATGTCGTATATAGCGCAGCAACGCGCGCGCCACAAGCCAAAGAGATCGCGCGTGGAAAAGTCTCGAAATTTCTTTTTTAAAATGTTTCCACTCATTTTTGACGAGCTCTCTGTATATCAATGTGTATATCAATACATCTCGAGAATATGCTAGATAGGCGGAAAATTCCTTCGTGCGCAGTATACATATATATATATATATATATATATATATATATATATATATATATATACCGTGAAAATAAGAACCGTGCTCAGTGCGAGGCGGGCGCTGTTAGTTACCGCTGATAGTACCGTGAGAGATAGACGGATAGTAGTAAAAAGCTTTTATATTATAAATTGATGTAATAATCGGAATCTGCGATTGTTTAGCGCCTGGCCCTGACTGGTGCGCGTGCAGCGGGTTTGTTGTGTTGCATAGTCTCGCACTTGGGTATGTGTCGCTCGGCTGCGGCTTGATTGAATTTTCGCGAGCAATGAGGACACTGGATGTAGTCGCTGGTGTCGCTGGGAGGTGGCGGTGGAAGATCGGCTAATTTGCCGCCGGACGCCAAGTGGGCTTGCATCTGCTTGGCGGATCGGATCGCGTTTATGAAGTCCTCGTGCTTGCGGCGCCAATTCGATTTAATTGGTTCGACGGCTGCTTTAGCAGCGGTGATTTTGCTCTGCAATAGAAAGTAATACAAACTCATGGACTTGGCGTATCGATTTAAAAGCGAGGAAAAGAATCACCGATGTATAAGTACCGATTTTTTGTTCGGCTTCTGCACGAAGGACTCGAGTTCGGTACCCTTGACGCGGTGCGTCACCACGTCGAATTGCTTGCGTTTCTTTTGAGAAGTTTTCGAACAGATTCTCTGATGCAGATCTATGCGTTCTTGCGCGAAGCGTCGGTTGCACACCGAACACGTGCCCAGTGACAATCTGAAAATGTTAATAGATCTATCCTTGTAAATGAATCTTGCAAGCTGGTTCTTCTTCTTATCTTTCGTATCGAATTTCGTTCGCCTCTCTATTAATCTAATCGAAAAGTTTTGCTTTCAAGCCTTACTCATTGCCCGAAGCACTCGTTTTGGGCGAGGACCTTGCGGCTGGGGTCGGAGGTCCAGTTTTCGATCTAGTGGTTATGCGACTGGATGTGGATCCCAGGCTTTTATTCGTCCCTGTGCTCGAGTTGGAGGACATTGACGAAGTTGTTCGTGGCGCGGCTGCGATGGCTCCATTTTGCTTCTGCACAGAAGGTGTTTTCTTTACGTTTCTTAGAACCATGTTTAACCCGACAATTTTCCAGCTGTATTCCGAAACCGAAAGTTTTTTATGAGCTAAGAGTCGCTTATCATTGCTATAGTCACTCTTTCTTCGTGTGAATGTCGGCGCGATAGTCGATTGTTCTTTTTACCTTATCGTTGTCATCCAGGCCGTCGACCGCAGATAGACTGGACTTCCGACGAGCCGCGGTCGAAAATCCATTTTCCAACTCGGCGTTCGATCCGTCGAGTCGGCTCAGAAATTTCAAACTACCGGCTGGCTTACTTCTCTGAGGAACGACAGTTGTTACAAAGAAACAAGCAATGACGTACAAGCAATGACGTACAAGCAATTTATATTAGGTGGAAAGACATACCTCGGAGAGATCATCGGTACTTTTCGAAGAGGAATTCGGGTTCGGGTTCTTCTTGGCCTTGTCGTCCGGATTGCTCCTCGTACTGGGGGAAAAGTTGTCATTTTTAGGACTCCGTTCTCTGGAGAAAATTCGTTTTAACCGAGCTACTCGAACCCCGCGACGTTTAAATCTCTGGCTTTTTTCAGGCGAAGCATCATCATTCTCAGCTAGTCGCGAATTCGATAACACGCGTAGAATTTTTCTTCTGCAGGCTGGTAGTTGTATTTTCACCGGAACTCGAGTCAACTCGATTGAGTCTCTCGCTTGCAGCAGTTTCTTGCTCGAAATATTTCTCGACGCGCACGTTGTCTTCCTTCGTGACGAAGCTCTAGGCGTAGGGACTGGGCTCTTCACGTGTCGGTAGGCATTATCTCTTAATGTTCTTATCGACCAAGCGCTCGTGTGTCGTTCGAAACCCCAACGCGTCTCGGCACTTTTCTTCTTTAGAGCGTCTTTGCTGCAGAGTCGGAAAGTTGGCGACTCCTTCTCGTGGCAGTTATCGGTGTCTTTCGAAACCGGTTCGCCGCTGATCGAATCGAAGTGTCGCAGAGCCGATTCGACCGAGTCATGCCTTTGAAAATTCTTCCGGCTTTGGATTTCTTCGAACATCATGCGCTTCAACTCGAAGGAAGCTCGGCGAACGCGACTCGGACGATTTTCGAGTCTCTTCTCGATCGTTTGATCGGTCACAGTAATCTCGTGGTATTCACTCGGATGTTCTACGGAAGATTCGCGTTTTCCGCGGATGGACGGCAGATTGATTTCCTTTCCATCGATCAGGCCGTCGTCACCTTGATCCTCGTTATTCTCAGTTATCTCGATATTCTTCAGGTGTATGGCTTGGCTGGTGGCCGATACCTCGCCGATTTCTCGCATACTCGACTTACGTGATTCTAAATAGGCGACCGTCGACGACAATGGCTCGTCTCGTCGTTGATCTACTTTAGATTCCGACGAGCCTTCCATCCTGCCATTTGACGCCGATGGAAGGTTCATCTCAATTTTGATCACCATTTCCCTGACTTTACCGCATTTGTTCTTCTCGTCGATTTGTCCTATTTGGCTAGTCTTTCGAATCATTTCGAAGATCAAGGACGTTGATTTCAAAGGGTTCGACCAGTCCGTTTCGCGATCCAAGCTGCCCACGGACATTGACATGGAGTCCCCCTGCTTTTTCGCTTTATCCTTCCCTGCATTTATCTTACTCAGCGATGTCGACCTTGGTCTTCCCTCTAGAGCTTTCCTGCCGATAGGAACCTTCTTTCGAATTTTCAAACTAGCGCTTTTCGTCGTTCTCATGACCGTTGATTGCCTGCGTCATCAAAACTCATAATGCATCCGATGCCTGTTAGTCATCGTTGATTCGTTAGGCAAGAACGACTCGGTATAATTCTCTGCGGACTTTTTAGTAGCGAATATATAGTCACAGGCAACACAGGTTATTGCGATGATATTCGAACGGACTCTTTTTTTTTTTCTTCAGCCGAGTTAATATTTATAAACACATAGAGATAGAGAGCAGTATATCGAGTACTAAACTCGACAATATATACGAATATACTCCTTAAGAGCTTATTTGTATATGTATTATTATGCGAGAATGATGATGCTAGCGAGTTGAAAAAAATCAGAGTTCTCGATGATGACAAATATTAATGCTCGATTCGTTGTGTTAAGAATCACGAAATATTTTTATTTTCCCACGAATTATTAAAATTCACACATATGCATATTGAGATAAATCAGAGGTAGAAGGAGGAGCAGCTGCCGGATTAAAAAGAGTCAAGTCTCGGCTCACCTTGCACCCGTGGGAATCAAGGGCTTTTTTGCCGCATTGACGGATGCAATAACGGGTGCCATCGTCGCCGCGGCAAGCGCGTTTCCTTTCCCAGTACCGCTTTCGCTCGTGAGCGTTGCATTACGGGCTGGATCGAGAGACGATCGTCTGCTGCCGAAGTACGCCTCATCTCCTAGAATGTCCTCGCTATCGATATCGAATCGTCGGCGCCTATCGACGTCGATCTGGTGAAACTTGGCCAGTAGTCGGTTGCGCTCCATCGCCTCGTTGTCGATTACCTCGTCAATGTTTATCTATTTTCGGTTAAAACAAATATTAATAATAATAATAATAATAATAATAATAATGAGACAATTGTCAAAATAAAGAGAAAGGGAGCGAACCTCGTAATGCTTGACGCGAGCGTTCTGCTCGCTACAATCACCGCGACTGGAGGCGTACGATTCACGCGTGTAGTTCTCGCGCTGGGCGCTCGAATCCTTGAAACTGTTGCTACCGCTGCGACTCGATGCGTAGGATTCGCGCGATAAAGAGGCTGCGCGATTATTATTGACCGCTACCGTGTCGTTTGCCATCTTCGCACCTCGTTTGCCAGGCTGGCCATTGTGTCGACGATGGTTAGCTGTCGTTCTCTTCTTTGATCGTCCGTTCAATGGATCCAAGGGGTAGCCTTTGTCAATGCCCTTTACGTTGCTCTGTTGTCGACGCTCCTCAAACAACTGCCTTACCTGAAATGTAAATGTAACGTTGCGTATAAAGATACCGAAGCGTCGACAGCGACTTGTGTTTATGTCCAGGGCAAATGCGGGAACGCAATATTCTCGGTCGATCGATCGTGGCTTGTTTTGCTTCGTTTATCGTGAATTTAGTCTGTGGGTCATACATTGCCTGCCGGCTTTACGATGATGCTACCGCCTGAGCCATTGGATCCACTGGACCCAGCACTGCCTCTCTGCGCGACCTGATGAGCTCTCTGCTGCTGCTGATCGTAAAGCTGTAGCAGCTTCTGCTCTTTCTCCTGGAGTTGCTTTTGCTGGAAGCGAGCCTGCAAAATGTAAAGCTTGTCGTAAGTCGACTTTCTATTTAGGATCGGCTCGACTTTGCTTCTTCGGGCGATCGCGATCTGCGACATCGTCGGTGCAAAATCAAAGTACGCGGACGTGCACGCTTTGCAGAGACCCGGGCAGAACTGAGTGCCGGTTGCTACTACTGCTATACAGCATAGACCGACACCGGCGAAGCAACCCCATCGATTTCTGCGCCAGCTAACCTACATTCAGCGAAGATGCGAGGTTACTAAACTCATTGCCTTGCTGCGGCTATTTGAACCGTAGCCGCAAACTTTCTGCATTACGACGCGTAGCTCTATGAAAAAGTGTCGAATTCATTATCGATCACCAGTGGTCAACGTGTTTCACGTGTGCACACACGTAAGTAATTGGTGTTTCAGGACAGACGTACACGGGCACTTGTCGCAATTTCCTCATACACGTTACACGAAGTTTTTTTACCTCTTTACTGGGAATTCAAGCGAAATTATAATGAAACGCTTGTGACTCTGGCGAGGCGCTTCTGCTGAACAAACATAACTCTCTCCGTCACGGTGGCTTGAACAATTAATCGAAATTCGCGCTATGGCACATTTCATTCGTACGTGCTCCGTGCTCTTACTTGTACTCGATGCTGGATAAATAATATATAGCTATCGTTTTAAAAATAGCTATACGCTATAAAGTATAAAGATACTTGCTGCCATATAAGAATAATAGCTACTAAGCGAACCGCAATGAGTTTTGAAATATCGTTTATATGGACAAAAATCAAGAATTTCCATCTTGTTATTTGTATGACAAGCGAGAAAAGACCGCCATCATTAAATCCACTTTCCGCGTCTGTACGCTGGACAAGTTTGCGCATTCATTGAAAAGCAGGAAAAAGTAGGTCAGCCCGTAATTTATATAAAGCTCAGACGGCTATCCGAGCGATAGGCACGTTTCTCATGAGCCTCGTACAAGTAATTTACCGCCCGGCTTATTTGTTTAACAACTCGACGTCCCAGTCGATTTATCAGTCGATTTGCAATTACGATCGAGTGAGGCGTGCCTTCGATGCGTCGTCGTTGAAATCTTCGACCGTGTCGAGCTTCCTCAACGCGTTGCCTTTCTCCCCTCCCTCTACCTGTATATAACATAATAATCCCAATGTACGTGTGCGCCCAACGTGTGTATACCTATACACGCGTAGGTAGGACGTTTAAGCATCAGAGCCTATCGATTCGAGGCTTAATGATAGTCCATTGCAGCGACGCCGTTGATCGATTATTTCGTTGTAAGCTGCCAAATCTGTGTGTCGATTTGATCAAGCTCTAAAACAGCTATACATTTAATAAGAATAGATTAGTCGCGGAAGGGGATCCAAGGCCCTATTCTAAAAATGGCTATGCACTCGCTCGTGTTTTTTCATGCGAATAGACGCCTATATTTTGCAATCTTACCAGCTCTTCGAGATTCGTGCTGTCCGGAGGTGACACAAGCCTCAAGTTTTCCATCATCCATTTGCTCCTAGGATTCAGGGATACACCTGGAGGTGTAACGTATTTCGATCGGGTTACCATTTAACGAGAAGCTCGCACAAAAATAGCGCACGAAAATAGCGCGGTTTCGATTATCCAGTGAATCTCATGCGGCCTCGCTCGTAACGATTTTCCAGTGGGAGCATCCTCTTTTCTGGTCGGCTTGTCGCGACGGACCACGGCAAGTTGCACTGTTCGAACAGAGCTATCATTTAAACTGCAGAGAGCAGCAACTATATCGAGCGAGCTGAATTGCGCATCAATCGTTATCGTGGTCCGCCGCAATGAAACTTCTCGAGCCCGTCTCTCTTGAGCTGCTGTTGCTGCTGCGGCTACTTCTGTATTCAATGACTCGGGCACGTGTTCTCGTAGAAAAGAAGCGGAACGAGAGAGAGAGAGAGAGAGAGAGAGAGAGAGAGAGAGAGAAAGAGAGCGAAAGCAGTAGCGCAGGGCACACTCCAATTAAATTCTACCAGCGATTTTCCTTATCGCGAGTTGGGCAACTGCCACAGCACAGGAATAGACCGTCGAGTTATTTGTAAGTTCGCGCCTCACGGAGGGTAAAAAGTTGACAATGAGCTTACGGAACAGAACTGCGACTCGTTCTCGCGAGCCCTGCAAAGCAACGTTGTGCTTTGCTTTTATCACGCATGCGCTTATCGTCCGGTGTGTGCATGTGTAGACACTGTCCACTATAGCATACATACGCAAATAGCAGATTTTGTACAGTTATGGGAAGATCGTTAATGCTGCACGAGCCATCGGCGGCATTGTCGGCACTTGTTGCCCACTTTGACGGACGTAAATAATATCGGATCCTATGTATATGTATGCGCATGTACATATACTTGTATAGCAAAGGAAAAACTCTGAGCACAAATAATACCTAAGTATACATATAATACGAAACATCTGATGCAGTGTAACTCTCTCTCTCTCTCTCTCTCTCTCTCTCTCTGAAACGTAATACGACTATATTCGCGAGTCAAATCGATCTGATGAACATCGAGCGAGTCGGGCGCATATATTAATCTCGAATGCCAAACACTCGAGGTTCACTTATTAACGAAGGACGTGATTTTCTATGAACTCGTTAATTTCTGCGAATTCGCTCTTCCATTTTTCTCATTCTCCCTATTTGAAATATTGTGCTCGTGCGTTTAATCTAAGTGCGCGATCCTCTTTATACTATGTACTCTAACGAGGAAGCGGTATAAATGTACCCTAGCACGTTAGCGAATAAATAATTCAGCGTGTAAAATACGCTTCAATTTTCACAAGCAGTGTAATTCTATAACGCTAGCCTGCCAGCGCCTGCGCCCGTTGCTAATTTTCCCGCGGATGAGCATTTAGGCCTGCAATTTGTATCGCGTGCTTCGAGTCTATCTTGAAAGTGGACTTTTAAGGATTCACAGAAGGATTCACAGAAGGATTCACAGAAGGATTACCAGGTATATTTAAAATAAAAATCCGGCTTCTACGATACAGACCGCGAAGTTGCGAGTCCGCACGCATAGTACAGACTGTTTCGCCTACGCTTTTTCGAACTCCGATCTGACGCACTGTCACCAACGGGGAGAGACGATCGGAATATATCCGTGTGCGTATCGGTCTACATAAATATAAACGCGAGGACTCTATTTGAGCGCAGTATGCGCGTTTACAGCATTGTGGATAAGAGCGAAACAGACGACGGGAACTCGAGAGAAAGAAAGCAAAACGCACCAGACGGTGGCAAGATGCAGGAAGTGACGTCAGAGACTGGTAGCGTATTATGGTTAGCCAAGCAGTTGGGAAAGGTCGCGGTTGACAGGCCAAGCGTCTCTCCGAACCTCGATTTCGTTACATTCCTTAGGAGCGACGGAGAAAGAGAGCGAGAGAGAATACATTTTTATATTACCACTGCACTTGATTCGATTTCGCGGAATATTAACGAGGAAGAAACGATCAATGTGTCAGCTGATAAACGGATAGTCATTTCGAGATCGAATGTGTTTCAAGGCGAGAGAGTGTCAACTCTCTCGCCTTGAAACACATTTCACGCGCGCCCGCGCGCGCATGATCTTGAGAAGCTTTGTTTTATTTTTTTTCGATCGGTTCGTGCATTTTTACCATCGCGTGCACACACACACGTAGGTCTAGTGTATTTATGCATGTACTGTCTCACCTGCAATAACTGAAGCCGCGAGGACGTTGCCATTGTTCGAGAGATACTCCTCGTGCTTCCGTTGGACTCTTCTCTTCCTGAAGCCAGAGAAAAATGATTGCACTGTTCAGCATTTAATTACGCGTAGGTTGAAAGGTACGTTCGCGCTTTAGTGTACAAAATGTCCGTCGATGAAAAAGATTACGCAGGAACGTGGCTATTGCTTATCACGGTCCATTTAAGTTTCTTTTCCGTTTTCATCGCCACCGGTATGTATACACGAAGCACACGAGTACGCGCATTTGCGCGAGACTATGCGTTACGCATCACGCTCTCTATCCACGATAGTTTAGCTTATTATACAAGTTACATTGCTATAACGACACTGGTGAGCGAATATATTAAACGCGTCGGTCCGCGTGCAACTTTAATGAGACAAGCACGAAATAAATTAACGCCGCGCGTGCCTATACACTCGACGCTGGCTCTTTGGCGATCCTTTACTCGAAATAAACGTCGCATGCGACTATTCAAAACACGAGTCATATCGGCAAGACGCAGCGCGCCCGGCCGCGTGACTCATAAGACGTGACGCAAGCGGTTCCAGACTCGCTCTTTATGGTCAAAAGTTCACAAGTTGTTCTCCTCTACCGACGCGACAAATCACGAGAGAACGAGCTAACTTTTGTTTGCATGCGCGCCGTCTCGTCGCGCCTCGTGCATAATAATCCAGCTTAAAGACTAGTTTCAAAAAGAAAAAAAAACTTTTTCTTTTTTCCTCCTTCCGTCGTCCCTTGAGACTTTTTTCGAAAAAGCCGATTTTTCGAAGAGACGCGAGAAAGCGTGTGTATCTATTGTGCTTATACGTATACTAACCTTATATTGAACGAAAAGAGCGGAGCACAATCGTCCTCGCAACGAGAGGACCGGTGTTGTACTGACTTGGCCTCTCTCTCTCTCTCTCTCTCTATCTCACTCTCTATCTCACTCTCTATCTCACTCTTTCTCCTTTAGTCCTTCGCGCTCGAGAGGAGCCGCAGTTCTCCTCGGTTCGCGGCTCGCCGTTTGGGAGGGAACACTTGTACGGCCCACGCGCGCACGTACACTCTCGCAGAGATCCTACACTTACGCGTCGCTGGCGACTTTCGCGTTTATTTTTCAACTGCTATAAGTAAAATCGCGAGGCTCGGTATCTTTCTCTTTTGCGCTATTGCAACACCCGGGAAAATTCAAGTTGCACGGATGATTTCGATTACATCGTATGTCAAATGGAAGTGCTCCGGATGAATTTCGAGGGTAGAGTGAAGAATCGGCGTCGCTGCATTGTACGAAGGCATGGAACGGGAGCGTCAACATTCTCGGAAATAATAAATAATGCCAACGAGCAAACGTGAAGCTTCGTGTGGGAGAAACGATGCAAGGAAATATATTCGTATCGTTGGAATATTAGGCGCGCATCGATTAAGTCCCCCCCCCCTCCCCTCGCCCCTCGCCACCGCCACAAAGCGCACGCAAATCTCCAAGACGACGATCGAGACGGCGACTTTGAAAAAAAAACTGTTCAGAAGATACCTGACGAATCGATCGAGAGCGTAATGTTGTATAGCCTGGCAGTTCGATTAAGAGTTTACTCAATATTCCGGCGGGCGGCGCTAGCGTAGCTCGGCTGAGCGCATTGCACCTTTTCCACTTACGATCTATATATACAGATATAGATATATCTCGACATGTCGCGTGTATATTCTTGGCTGACTAGACTCGTCTTTTATTACTGCGGCCTTTCCCTCCCACCGCGTACTCGCTTACCTATACACTATGTACCTACGATTTGCTTTTTCTTTTCGGCGAAGGCAATCGAGATCAAGTTTTAAACATTTACTTGCACCGCTATGCACTGCGAAAATTTCATAAATTTTTTCTGAACTATGTGTGTGGTGCGTGTGGAGTATAGATGTGTGTATAGATACAAGATACGGATGAGGGAACCTGAATTAACTAACAGTGGTTTGTCGTAAATCCAGCCGGATGTAGCCATTGACGAACGACTTCAAAGATAATTCGCTCGACATTATTATACGTCTTGTTTCGTTATCGAAATCATTGTTGCACATTAAAAATTCAGACGTTTACTTCTTGGTGAACATTTATGTTCACTGAAATAATTCAACTGCGTAGACAATTCAAAGTTAACTTAATTAATCGTTTTAATTAGATTACCTGAAAGATTACCCGATAGTTTACCTGAGAGTTTACCTTGCAAATTATTATTATTGAATTTATTCGGAATGAATAAATTCAATCAGATTTGAGTATAATAGTGTTTGATATTTATTAAGAGAAAAATGTTGGGAATACAAATATAATAGCTCATAGACACTCGAGGAGTAGAAGCTCTTTTTCGCTCGAGGGCTGAGGCTGAACTACCAAATCGCGGCAGTGGCTTGCTGTACAGAGGTCTTTAAGCATCGCATTTCTGGAAAAATAATTTATTGCCCCGAGACATCTGTCATCTATAGTCTATGGACGGTCAGCGAGCAAAGGTTTACGATAGGGCCTGAGCCTCCTCCTGAGCTAAACAACAAAATATATACAGCCCGTGCTCGCTCACGTATTTTTCAATAATTATATTGTTATATTATTACGAATGCTATATATTACTCCATTGGTTCGTACCCTGGATAAATTTGTGATTCGTTATTAAACTCCCCTAAACTCCCCGGTTAATAAAAAGTTTTAAATGTTAATAAAAATTCTTTGTTTTTTGTTGATCTTGGAAAGTCATCCTGAACTCGGTTAAAAAAAAGTCCTTCGAACTCGCGTCGTCGCAACTAGTGCGGAAAATCAAACGAAGAGGAGAGGATTGGACGTGACGGTGAAAATGTGTTTACTGCCTTGAAAAGAAGGACTATGTTGTACAGGCATATCATTGACATTAAATAGATGAACATTGCGAGTTGGCAATAGTGCATCTGAATCATCATCGATTTGATTAATGAATTGAAACTGGTCGCCTCGCTAATTTGTCGAATGGTAATTTTTCATCAAGTTGAGCAGGATCTTCTTGCCCTTGCTAATTTTCATCAAACTTTCATTTAAAGTCCCAGATTTCGAGAAGACGAAAGAAAGAGGGAGAGAGAGAGAGAGAGAGAGAGAGAGAGAGAGAGCATAAAAAAAGTTTCGATATGTTGGTGATGAATGATTCGGGGAGAGAAAGTTCCTCAGCGAGAGTAAGATGAATGGTAAGACCAGCTCTATACAAGATAGTGAAGGCTTAGAGAGAGCGAATTGCTGGCATATGTATATATGGATGAAAGAATACGGTATACAAGGTGTGCACAAGCCCCGAGGCCTTCTTCTCGTTGGAATCAGACTTACAGATGAGCTCAATTCTCGAGGTTTTCCGCGGGTCACCGAGAACTGCAGCAGCAGTAGCAGTTCAGAATGCAGATATGTCCTAGACGCTAACACGGTAGCTACTGAAGCATCTGGGTCAGCGGAAGTAGTTGGCTTTTCAACCGCAGGCCCGTGTTTTGTTATACGCCTTTTCCGCATTATTGTTGCGGTTCATTCTTTCTCTCTCTCTCTCTCTCTCTCGCTTTTAAGTTTTCTGGCAAAGTTGCGCGTCTCATTCTCATCTTTCACTTCTCATCTAACAACGAAGGTGCCTGCTCGCGCGTGAAAACTTTCAGCGACTGGTCGAAGGATTCGCTCGTGCGCTCTTTCTCGTGCGGCTCTTCGTAGACACGCTCACGAGGGAGAATTTGCGTTTGACTAAATTTTCAATAAATCTTGAAAGAAAGTACTGGGCTTTTGAGAATTTTTCATTAGCCTACGGCCACGGGATTCCATCGAGTTTGCTTTCATATTCACGTGGGAAATACAGCGTCGCAGTCCGGCAGAAGTAAATGTCTCGTCGTACTCTTCGCTATTCATAGAGGTCTTCATCTTTTTTTGCGTTTGCCGACTTTTCTACGCTCGGGGATGAATAATATTAACTATCCTTATTTTTACGACAAACTCGAGGAGCGGGGCAAGAAATTAATTCGAAAAGTTTCCAGTTTCCGCGGAATTGGCTGTCTTATCCTCGTTATATAGAACGAAAAAGCAGCGGAGTATCCATTTGCACTCTCGGCTCGGTGCGCGTTATAATGCCTATATTTTTTCCGCTACGATAAACTCACTGTCGCTGCGTTGGATGCTCTCCCGTTTTCATTAGTCTCGCCGGTTGATTCTGCGCGCGAACCTAGTCAGCAAAATACCTTTCAACTTGGCGAATATCAAAATGTCTAATTGAAAATAATTGTTCCAGATTGTCTCGGAGGAAGCAGCAGCAGTAGCAGCAGCAACAACAGAAACGTGGATAACTCAAGAGTTGAGAGGTCGCTGCGGAAAGAGTGAAGGAGAGAGAGAGAGAGAGAGAGAGAGAGAGAGAGAGAGAGAGAGAGAGAGAGAGAGAGAGAGAGACAGACAGAATCAAGAGGGCTGCGCGCGAATGCAGAGAATCCGGCGGGGGTGGCCGTCGCGTCTGCGCGCAAAGCAACTCCGACGGTGAGCTTGTCGACGAAGCGCAAGCAGTCCAGGCTAGCAGTCGTCGTCGGCGGCTTGGCAAGAGAAGCGTGAGGCACTCGCGTGCGAAGTGATGCTCAGAGAGCGCGGTGGTGCTGCCAGGAAACGGAACACGACGACAACTACGACGACGTCAGGCCCGAGTCAAATCCGTCCAGGTCGCGGCAGGACAGTTGTGAGTTTATGTGTAGTACGCGAAAGTACAGACTGCCGCACGCGACAATAGACTCTCGCAGTTGAGAGAGACAGGGGAAAAATGGGGCGTACGCGAGTAGGCGACTCGGCAGCGCGCATCGATCGGCGAATAACCTCGTCGCGGCGGCAGTGATGACGCCGAGGAACAGCAGCAGTAGCAGCAGCAGGTTAGGTGTGCGGCAAAACACGCGATATGTCTACGAAGGTGGAGTGATACAGTGCAAACGACACGACGACGACGACAACGACGACGACGACGACGACGACGGCGACGACGGCGACGACGACTGTGGTGGAAACATGGGAGGAGGAGGACGACTCGAGTGGTTGTCGCCGCTGCTACTACTGTTCTCGCTACAACTCGGGACGGTTAGCGGCTTCCTCCTCGACGGTTCGGCATCGAGTTATGCGCATTTTCCCAAGTGGAACGCCGGCCTCAATGGCAGTCTCGAGTTTGAGTTTAAGACGGAGCAAGGTACGGGCCTTCTGCTCTACACTGACGATGGGGGCACCTACGATTTCTTCGAGGTCAAGCTCGTCGAGAGTGCACTCCGGTTACGATATAACCTGGGTGGCGGAGCCCAGATACTCACCGTCGGTCGGGATCTCGGCGATGGACACTGGCACAAGGTGCATATATCCCGTTGCAACGAGAATACGACTCTCACGGTTGACGGTGTCGCGGCCACCTCTACGTCGCGGGGCAAGGAGTTTGAATTCGGCAAGCTGCCTGGCAACTCGGACGTCTACGTAGGTGGGATGCCCAGCTGGTACAACAGTAAGCTCACGCTGCTGGCTCTGCCTAGCGTCATCTTCGAACCGCGCTTCAACGGCCTCATCAGGAATCTCGTCTACGCTGACGGCGAGAACGTGCTACCGAGGCGGCAGGAGGTCAGGAATCGCGACCTCAAGGTGAGAGAGTCCTTGCGTACCGACTGAGACTGTAGCGCGCAGTCGTCCTTCATCCCTTCTTTCTCGCCTACGATTCCAATTAAATATTTTTTCCCTCCTCGCGAGTGTACTATCCGCAAGCTTGCGAGCGCACGATTCCCTCGTAGTTCGCACTCCAGCGATTTCGCGCACTCGTTATCAACGATCTCTTGGCTGACGAGCTTAAATCGCCTATAATCCCGGTGCATGTGAGATTATTTAGCAGAGCGCGGTGAAGTCGAGGTTCATTAGCAGCTGAGCGATCGAATGGTCGCTTTATCGGCCGAGTATTACAACGAAGCTTTCAAGTTCAATGAACGTTCAGCTAATTTTTCCGAAGCTAGGAGACACCGTGAGCCTTTCCAATAGACCGTGTGCGCACACAGTGAATTTATATATAGTACCACGACGTTGCAGACTCCTTACCTTTTGCAAGGCGACGCACGCGCGCGCGCGCGCGTCTACATATTCTAGCTGGAGATAAATATTTTTTGCCACGTTTCCGAGAGCTACATTTCTATCCCTGCGCGCGCCCAATCGTCGTTACAGCCCGCGAGGAAAGGTTAAAAACGCCGGCGGAACGATAAATTCGGGTCGAGAGTTTATATTGCGCGACGGAACTACGACGGAATTGAGATAGAGCTCTGTGTATGTGTGTGTGCGTGTGTGCGCGCGCTGCTGCTTGTTATTGTTGAGCTCGCGATAATACGTCGTTACAGCTGTGTACAGTGCCACAAGCTCCGCTTGCGCTTCATCGTTATCTCTACCGTCGATTTAATATTTACCGACGAGCCGTGCCGCAGCGCACTTCGACAAAGTATTGAACAAAAGCACATCGAAGAGCTTAGAGCAAATTATAATATGGTCTATCTACGTTATCGAGCCCAGAGAAAAAAAAACACCTTATATTCGATGCGGGTGCGATGTGCTCACAGATTATTATTGCAGATAGAAGCTTTTGTATGTAAAAGGCGTAAGCAGAGCTTTTGTATCAATGCATTTCGTTCCGTTAATCTTCGATCTCCTCTTCAAGAGAGAATTTTATTTACTATGTTACGTTTGGAAATGAAAGAGACGCGTGCTTTTTCGAAATGTACGTATGTACCTATAAAGATAGGAATAAAAATAATTAAAATATTGTTTCCGACAGAGCCCTGCTACATACGATAAAGTCATACAATTCAACGAGCTTTTCAGCGATTGTCCTTTCATACTGGCAATACATAATAAGAACTTTGGATGATGTGAAAAATTTTATTAACCTAGATTGCCTGTGTATGGTATCTTCAGATGCATTAAAGTTTCATTACCGTACAAACCTTGAGCGACAAACGCATCCAAAAAGCTGAAAAGTTTCGTGGTTCAAAAGCTCCCTAATGATATATATGTATATACACGGCGTGTGTACGCCCACGCGCATACATATATGTATATAGAGAGAGAGTGATGCATGCACGTTCCATTACCTCGTCGCACATATGACTCTATTTTGACTAGCGCCTTTTCCCGTCACTTCACGCACGAGCGCCGAGCAAAAGTACTTTATTCACAGTCGCGTCCAACCTTTGCCAGATACTATGAATGCTATATATATACTCAACGCCTTTCGCGAAACGCGAGTAGACTGCACTGCAAGCGGTTGAGAAAGAGAGAGCAAAAAATAAAAGCACGTCAAACGATAAAAAAGCTTGAATGCACTGTATACATGAAGCGGTGTCTCGCTCGAGTGCTCCGAACAATTTAACGTCGAATTCGATATTCGCAAAACGCACTGATTTTGAGTAGTAAGGAAAAAGAGCTGGAACGCACTTGTTTCGGAAATTCGATTGGTTACGACATCAATTTGACACCGAGGCCGTTCTTATCTTTTAAATCGGATAATATTTCTAAGCTTCCAATTTGTCGTTGGTTATACAGGAAATCGATTGAAATTTAAATTATCCGCGCGCGCAGAAGCGCGAAACGGATTCATAGTAGGTTTCATATTTACTCTTTATAATTTCTATACTTTCTACATTAAATGCGAACTACTATTGTCATAACGAAATTTATTTTTCATCGGGAACGAGATGAGATATGTTTGAAAGGAGTGAGGAAAACATTTATATAGTGCGATGCGGGAAATTTAAAAATATGCAGATTGAAGTAATTGCGCTGAAATTGGAAGCACCGATAGGAGAGAGAAAGTGCACGGGAACGAATGTTTGCAATATTCAATAGGGTCGCAGCAAGAACGATAGAGAGAGAGAGAGAGAGAGAGAGAGAGAGTCAGAGGGAAATCGAACTGTCGATCTATCGGATCAACCAGTTTCAATTTGACAAAGGACGCAAATAGCGCTGTCGGACCAGCGCTGTACGCTACTTTATACGCTATATACGATATTCTGTAAAATTGAAAAATGTGTATGTCAAGAAGTCTGAATAGAAACAGCGATTCCCGTCAATAATTCTCGGAGGTCGATTGACAAACTATCACGATTCCGAAAAAGTTTGAAAACGAACTATCTTTTTTAATATACATGTACGTAACTGTTCAACGGCTCTTCGATACCGCTCGGTCAAACCTCGTGTCATTTCGCGAAACGAGTAAAAAGACTTTTCACGCTCGTATAGTTGTTGAAACCGATAACGTTGATATAGAATAAAGTAAAGTTTGATCATTTTTGAAAGACTAGATTTGCCCAACTAAAGGTTTGCGGGCGGTCGTCGGTCCACACGAAAGCGCTTACCGTTGGAACTTCAGCAAACTTCCGAGACTGAAATTCGCTGCGTCCTTTTACTCTCTCTCTCTCTCTCTCTCTCTCTCTCTCTATTTATTCTTCTCCCTTATTCGAAGATTAAGTTAAACCAGTCATTCGTCGATTTTTCTTAGTCCTTTTGAATAAATTACATTCAGCAAACAACAAACTCCTGGTCGAATGCATCAAAACTCACTTTGAAAAAATTCTCGAAGAATGTATACACTTTCTTGTAGGTACGTTTGCAGAAGTTTAACTATTTATATCCGTGTCGGATCTGACTCTATGAAACAGTGATGCTAATTATAATAAGATTTATAATCTAAGATTTTTCGCTTATTTCGCGAGAAAAAGTGTGCGGCTTCGAAAAAATTGCAATTCCCATGGTGGGAAAAATACAATTTATCATGAATTCTCGCTGGGAATGTTAATATGCGCGTTGACGTTGAGTTAAATACACACTTAATACAACGTTGAAGAATACAGATCTATTTACGATGTCACAGTGTTTTTGTCGAATTCGCGAAACTGTTTGACGCGAAAAAAATAAGAAGAAAGTGAGATAGAAAAGTGAGATAGAAAAGTGAGATAGAAAAGTGAGCGAGAAAAGGAGAAAGAGAAGACGAGGGTACCGACTTTAAGATGACGGCTGAAGAACTTAAAGGTTGTACAGATGTTCTGGGCGCACGGCCTGGAATATTTATGATCTGGAAAAAGTCGCTGGCGCTTGCCGAGGCTTTATATGTGGGCAAAGAGACAAGACCGAATTGGCTTTGCACATGAAAAGAGTCTTTTAATTCTTTCCTTCTCGCACGAGTCCCTCGTTGTTTCGCGAAATTATATGCGACACTTGGTTGCACCAAATCGACCTTTAAGCACTGAAACTGAAACTCCTCTATTTTTCGACTCTTTGGATATGTATGTTCTCTTCCTCGTTTTTGTTTCTTTTTTGACCCAACGAGCAACCGCCGCATAGTCGATACCTCGCTCTCTATACGATTTGTATGTATAGCGCACACCTCTTGCATTGGGATCTCACCGAAATCCAAACGGAATATTAAAATTTAACGACTCGCTTGCGCCTCTAATTTTTTCATATAAATGCTAAGCCGCAATGGTTATATCGCATCACCTATATGTATATAGGCTCTAACGTTTCACCGCGAAATAATTCTTCTAACTGTGTGCGAAATCCGATTCAAAGTATTTCCGCTTCCGTACATATAGATATTTACGATTCTGCGGGAGTGGGTATATAGATCGACTATTTTCTGTCTGTCGCCAGCTATAACCCATGCAATCTGTTCGCATCGTAACGTGCTATTGCTTCGACGGATTTGGGTGTCGATTTCCGAGCCATTCCCCAGATAAAGCTCGCCTTGCGGCGTTTGGCTCGTTTTCACAGCTAAGCAAAAGCTCGCTCGCTCGCAACGAGTTTGTCTGTGTGCGTATTCGTGTACATATACATAACGTTCGAGACGTGTCAGATCAGGATTGCCAAGAATGTGCAAGTGGAGCAAAGGCTGAAATTTTTTTTCTTCCGAGGGAAAATCAATAATGCCTGCAGTCCTACTTAGACGACGATCCAGCCCTTCGCCTTCGTCACTGGTTGGTTCTCGTCCCGCTAAAAGTTATTAGTCATTCCCTCAGGATGAACTTCATTCTCGTCTGCGTTGTTAACGAGACGGAGAGTCGGATTGACCCATATTATCTCGTTGACGTTTGAGAATGACTGTATTATACATTCGAGAGTATTCACATAGGTTGGAAAACTGACTGTATTATTGCAAGATCGTTTGAATAATTGGCTTGTTATAGCTGTTGCGTAGAGCTGATGTACAAAGAGTGCTTGTAAAGATCGAATGCGCGTTTGAAATTAGTGAAATCCAAATAATGTAAAGGTCCAAGCCGGTTTCCGACTAGACGAAGCACAGTCTCGTTATATAGTTAATGCGGTATAATGTAATATAAACATAAAATGCGAAAGCTTTCCTCTTTTTCGCGCGAAATGTAGTTATAAGATAAATTAATAACAAACTCATTTTGTGTGCTTACAGTGTGGAGGACTACCCTGTTCAGACAATGCCATCGCGCGTAAAACAGCCAGGGTGAGTCCGAGCATTGGCTAAATACTTCCAAATTAATCCGCACTGCTCGCTCAGCACTGACCGAGCAGTTTTTCATCAATGAAACAAAACAGAGAAAATAGGGATATAAAACTGTATAAAAATTACACGTGATTATTAAGTGCGAATAGTACGATTTGAGTCAAGTGACTTTGTCGATGTTCTTTGCATAGCACTTACGATCAGCTTAGACTAAATCCAATTGATGGATTCATCGAGGGATCGATGTTTCTCTGATGCAAGAGCGTCCTATGGATACCTGCGACTACCTTCTGCATTAATCGTCATTCTCGTACTTTACTCGCAAACGTCGTTACTGCGAATGGCATGTACAACGCATCAACGCGCGCTTACACAGTCATAGTAATATCCTACGTCTAGTCGTTATGGTGTTCTTATGTGGCATTTTATTGCTAAACTCCGTAATCCATTAAACGGACATAGAGATAGCCATATGGAGAGTGAGAGAGAAAGAGAGAGAGAGAGAGAAATTCCGCGAGTGTGGGAACAGCCTATCTATAGTTTCGTTTCGCGTAACGTACGGCTAGCCTATCGTAAATCCTACTAACCCTCTGCTTCGAAATGTCATTATTCGAGAGTTCAGGCTCGCTTTCGCCTGAAACTCAGACTCAAACACACGTTACTCCTGTACTAGAAACGCGTGAATACATACACGTATGCGCATAGGCATGTTCTACGAGGTATAATGCGCGTTCCGAGTCTGGGTTACACTTTGAGAGTCTGTCGATCTCTTGATTTTTAGCATGATTAATTATTCCGATAAGATGAAGCTACGCGTTGAGAAAGGTCATAGCATATGCACGTTATACTTCCTAGGAGATAAAGAGAAAGAGAAAGAGAAAGAGAAAAAGGGAAAGAGAAAAAGAGAATGAAGGAAAGAGAACGTAAAAGCCCTTGTAAACAAGAAAAATTTGCTCCGAGTATAATACAAGAGGATCAGACTTTTACGGTTAAAGCCTGTGCTGAAAAGAAAAATAAAGAAGAGGAAGAAGAAGAAGAAGAAGAAGACGCATATGCAAGGCGTGGCGCTGCCTCGAAATCGCACTAAAGAAATGAAAACGAATTGCCTCGGGCGAAACTGTGATTTAACTAATGGCAGGGCGATAAAGGTATGTAATAGCACTCGCGCTAGCAGTCGTCTATTTCATTTTCGTCTCGCGGCAATAGCTTCAAAAAGTCTCTCTTTTTCTTTCGGGTAATAAAAAATTATATATCTCGCGTTCGCGTGCGTTGCGTAAAACTACTTAATTTTCAATCGAAAACGCGAACAATCGTACGGTTCAATGACATCGCTTTTGCCGCACATATCTGAAGTGCAACGTGTACACGCGAAAAGTGCTGCGATCAGCAAAAAACATAGGCCTCTCGAGTTGCTCTCGACATTTGAATTTCTACGGCTATTAAGAGTCCGTCAACCTCATCTCGAATGAATAAGTACGATGAACAAGTGTCGCGAGACTACGCGCACGTAGTAAAAAGCTCATCGCAATATTTGGACGATGCGGGAGTTTTTTTAAAAGTCGATTTGAAACTTACCTAGAGAGAAAAGGAGATGACGATTTCAGCGTCAGCTCCTTGTCGATGCTAGATGAGGGAGTTAACGAAATCCTATTATCGAGAAAGGAGGAAAAGAGGTTGAAATTGAAGCCTTGCCTGCTACTATTTCTGTGCTGCGTCGAACTATAGAATGCCGATAATGAATCTTGAGCCGATTTCACGAGCGGTTCAGCTACAGAGGGATACATTTTTTATGCGTCGTCGTAACTCTTGACGCACTCTAAAACTCTGTACTATACATAGACTGTGTATATCGATTGAGGGAACACAAAAGTTCACGCGAGATAACAGTCTACAGCATTCTAACGATAACAGTAATCGTAAAAGTGACGTTTGTCTCTTCCTCGCTTGCTGTCATTAACACGTTTATTTAAACAATGGAAATAGGTCTTTTTTCGGGCACAATTTTCGGGCATGTATTCGACAAAACTACCGGAGAGATAAGCGTAACAACATTCGAGAAAGAATGTAACCATTGTTACATTCTTTCAGACATACGCTCATATACGTATATGCAATACCTAAAAAACAAGAGCGCGTACCAGAGTCTCGGAGCCATCAAACCTATTGCAGCTCTACGATTAGCAAAACGGCTTCACTAGTTTTGACAGCGGTATTACTAAATTCATGACTATAATGCGAATCGGGTGAGAAGCAAAAGATATGTTCCACATAATGTATGTGCAGTACGCCATTCTATAGTTGCCGGATATCTCCGTGCGATTATCGTGAAACTAAGCAGTACGGAGAATACGTTAGACAACCGAGGTAAGATTCCGATATTTATGAGTATATATGCAACGTCTTAGAAGAGCATATACACGATCATAGAGATTTTATCCCAAGCGAAGATTCGTGTAATTTGCATAAAGAGCGCCGACGATGCGTATATATCTGCTCTTCCCCTCTAACGCGAGAATAATGCATAATGCCGGAGTAACAAACGGCAAATTCCGCGCATCGATTCACATCCCCGTTCGAGTGACCCGTAAAATTCCCCTGCCTTTTCTATAACAATGAGCTGAATATTCGGGCTAGTAGAAATAAGAAAATTAAAGAAAAGAGACGTTGTTTGCGACGGCTCTGGGGCGCGAGTTAAAAAGGGCGCATTTTTAACGAAGAGAAAGCCAATCGACGTGGCTTCTTGAGAGCAGCAGCAGCACCAGCAGCAGCAGCACCAGCAGCAGCAGCAGCAGCACCAGCAGCAGCGGCAGCAGTCGCGGCGGGAGCTCTTCTGAATAGCACTTTCCCGGAGCGAATTCCTTTTCAGAGCATGTGCTCGATCGATCGCGCTCTGTGAACACTGCAAGTCTGATAGTCGAACAATTGATTGACGTTCCCATTGTTGCCGGCAGTGGAACTTGGACGACGTCTTACGGATCCGTGTCCTTAACTCGGCAACAAGAGGAAATCGCCTCTCGACCTCTCGACGTTCTTCCAAGAACCAAAGATTGGCCCTGTACTCTCTGTCTCTCTCTCTCTCTCTCTCTCTCAAACTCTCCTAGAAAATGTTCTCTTCTGTTCCTTAGCGGCATATCTACCTACATATAAACGCTCCCCGTGGGTTCGAATTATTTACACCGAGGCGTTGGCTTGTGTTATTTATTTCGGACGTGATTTTATTCGCTCGTGAATTCTCGCCGAATAAACTATATAAAGGAGCATTTGGCGAGTTTATACAGCAGTTTTCCGGTGAACAAGAACACAACAAACGTATATGCGATCAGCGTTTAGCACACTACACACCTTTTGCGAATTTTTATTGAAAGCATTGCACGTACATATATATAACTCGCAGTCAGTTCAGAGAGTTTTAATTTCCTGCAGCTGACGTTGCAGGCAGTCTATAAGACGATCGAAAAAAATTCACGAGACCACTGTCAGAAACGAGCGTTGGAAATTGCCGAGAACGAAAGAAATAACGGAAGAAAAGGACTCTACTCTAAAATTCATAAAGCAAATGTGTTAAGCGGCTCTTCATTATTGGAGTGATTCCAAAAGCTTCGACACGGCTCTTTCTATCGAATTAAAAAGAAAAAACATGCGGTTTTAAATAGGCGATAATGCGAGAAATCGCAATATTCTTCTGCAGTGGAAACGAGAGATCGAAAGAGAAGTATTGCGCTGTGTGTGTCTGCGCGAAATCTTTTTGAGAGCCAGAGAGAGGCACAAGCTCTGGGGCTCAAAACAATGGCGCTAGTAAAAGAGAAGCATTAGCAGCCAAGAAGGACCTTATAAAGAAACTACGGCTTTACTACTTTCAACTCCATCCTTGCGTTAGTTTCAGCTTTCGCAGCTTTTATTCTCCTTCTTCTTTTTTACCTTCTTTCTTTCCTCAGTCAGGTCGCATAGCGAGAGAAGCTGTTTGTTTTGTTCTCCGCCTATCAGATATATATGTATATATAAATGTGTGTGTGTGTGTGTGTGTGTGTGTGTATAAACCGATTTCGGTATAAACCAGATTTTAGTTATTATTTCGTAACGTTAATTGAGATACTATTATGAACATGACGCATATAATGTGCGGCAAGCTTCTAATTAGCCGAGTCTTTGATGTGTTCAGTTCCGATAGACCATCGACGATGGGCTAGGTCATATTATATCATGAATACAAGGAGCAACCTTTTCTAAAGCTCTTCTCTCACGCTCTCGTAATATATCCACTATATGCACTGCGCTTATACATATATATGTATAAGAGCAAAACATTTTCCTCTCGGTCCTCGAACAATACTTATATATACATGTGTGTGTATATTCTAATACACTGTGGAACTTCACCAGTGTGCGAGAGAGAGGAGCTTTGACGGTTACACAAAGGGAGTACATAGAAAATATCCGATGCTTGCAAGTATGCACATGTGTATTGTGCATGTATATGAGTCGAAGGAGCTACTTCTTTTTCTTGACTCTTGAAATTCTAATTCAGCCTATCGTTGCCTCTCCAAAGATTTCTCTCGATATTTCGACTTGTAGCGCATGTATGCACGTATGTACCACTTTTTTGCTCTATTTTTACCGAGATACGAACTCTTAGCCCGGAGCCATTTTTTCAACTATAAAAGCCGCCTCATCGAAAAGGCGATTTCTGGATGTATCGAACATGTATCGTTGAGCTCGATGTGGAATTATTCTTCTTGGAAGTATAGTGTATTTTGATGCGTCTCTCTCTCTCTCTCTCTCTCTCTCTCTCTCTATTCTCTGACTGTCAGATACTTGTATCTTTGTACATAGTTATATAATAGTGCTCTCGAGTCTAGAAGATCAACTTCATCTGATTACCAAGAACGAGGTCACGTATTTTCAGCCCAATCCCTTTACTCTAGAAATTCCTTTAAGAGAATATCTTTCATTCTTTTACTCTCGTTGCAAACTTGATAATACTTGTTTTTCTATAACTCGATATAAGTCTTTTTCTTTTCGAAAGAACTTTAAAAACTGTCGTCGAGAAATTTTTAATCCAACGACCGGGTAATTGATAGAGAGAGAGAGAGGAAAACTGCACTACTATAAAGATATACCAAATAAGAATATACCGCCTATACCAAACCCATAGATTTACGCAGAATCGAAGAGTAGGAGGGACGTTCGAAGGGAGTAATTACGGAAGTACTAGGATTTGGAACACGAAAATAATTGGTTAACTGCATGGTTGCAGCTGCGCGATTTATACAGACACATACACATAGTCACCGCTTAATCCACAAACCTATGAAATCGATCGTTTTTCTCATACAAATAGCATACAGCTATAGAATATAGGGATGCATAATTTAAGAATGAAAATAGTGATAGTAATTCGTGAAAAGTTTGACCTTGAATTTTTTGGGTTTGTCGTCACTGCCGTAAATATACCGTAAGTATACAGTATAGTTTTGTTCTGACCCGTCTTACAGCCCCTTCGCCGACCTGAGGGTCTACGACGCCGGCGCATCTGCGCACTTATACATGACTGGCAGCTCTGGCTGAATCAATACAATTTCACGCGCTGAAGATGCTCGCTTCGCCGTCGATGAATTCAATAAAAATATTTCCGAGTGAGATATAGCTTAGATATGTGATGTGTCAATTGCGCAGTGATTACTGTAGAGACTGTGCACACAACGGACTGTTACTACTACCCACCGGCACAGCTTGCCACTTTCCACACGGCCGATAAAAGCGCATAGCTGAGTTTGAGTTATTTCGTCTGGGCAAAGAGGCTCGAGATACTAACGGCTCCGTATAAAAGAAAGATTCTCTTTCAGAATGGTCGTTCGTTCGTGGCAATATCGATGGAAATATGGAGTGTTTCTCGCACTTATAGTAGTCGAAAGTGAGAGACTGAGAGGGAGAGAGCACGGTTGCCTGTTTTGTCTTCTTTCTATCGGGCAATATTAAAGTTTTGACAGGATTCTTTATGGAATAAGTTCCGTGTGCGGGCGGCGCGTCTCTCTTTCTCTCGTCCTCCTCCTGCGGCTATGCATTCGAATAATAAAAGTCGGGCAAGAAGTGGAGCGCGCGCCGCCCTTTGCATCCCGGGGCCGCATTAATAAAAGGACGTTGGCTGGGTCATCTTTCATTAAAACTTCTCGCTGTTCATTCATATTTACGCTTTGGCTGACGTCGAATGTTGATTTAGCCTTCTCGTGGATATAGAGTCACTTTTTTCTTTATTTTTACTATTATCAGTATTAGTATTGGTCCTAGGAGCACGGCGATGCGCAGCCGCTATGACATTAGCATGCAGAGTGCAAATGAACTTCGCGTATCTGCATACACAGCGTACGGCTGCGTATTGCTCCACATTAAAGCTTCGCGTCATACGCTTGGGCTCACGATAATCGATCGGTGACGCAGGCGTATAATATGTGCATACAAGTATATCCTATACGTACGCGAGCGGAGGCTGACCATGCTCGACTCGTACTACTGCCGCCTACCGGATGACGTAATGTCGCAGCGGAAACGTGCGCGCACACGCCTGATGTATATATTTTTCGATTATCGCAGCAACGAGGCCACGAGATTCTTCTTCTTTTTCTTCCTTTTTCATTCATTTTCTTTCTTTCTTTTCGTTCGCTGCAACAACTCGTGCTCGAGTGTCGCGCGCGCACTCGGCACAATTTCGTCCCCAAACGACACACTCGTCTCGCGCACTGTAAAAACCTCAATTAATTATGCTTACTCGAGCTGTACCTTTTCCCTTCCCCCATCGACTAACAGGTGGCTTTATACTTCTTGGCCCGACTCCAGAGTTGCTACGGCTAGAACCCTATGCGCTGTACTACACGATGGCGCACCAGGCTCTTACCGAAAATGATTTCGCGCTGCAGCGAACTCGTTAATATAGTTCGGGAAGCAAAAGTCTTGTCTGCGTCTTTCTGCCTCGCAACTCACTCGACTTTTACTCTTTCTACGTGTAATTATTGTTTCAACACTCTCTCTCTCTCTCTCTCTCTCTCTTTCTCTCTCGCTGTAAACGACATAATTTTCCAACTAAATATTTCCGGCTTTATTCCCGTAATGTATTTGCTTTATTTTATCTTCTCCATAAAATGCGCTCTCATAAATACCAAAATCTAATTATACATGAACTGCTAATATCAATTTAAACTTATAATTTAATTTTATGTCATCCCGAGTGCTCTAGAATCGGAATTCTCTCTTTCTTATTGTACACTGAGAGAAGTATTCATTAACTGTTACCAAATTTATTTACTCCTAATAAAGAGTTATTGAATCTTAGTATTTAATATATGCTTATTATTAAATACTAAGATGTTATAGGAGTGCATATTATCAGCTACTTTTTTATACAATGATTTTATATAGTAAATGATTTATACAGTAAATTATTTTATTTATATGGTAAAAAGATGCTTCTCTCAGTATAAGTGGATTTAGTATTTTTTGTCGATAAATGAACGTAGCGTTGTATCAGTTGTTAATGGAATGGAAACAAAATTTTTAGATTCAGTATTCGCAAAAAAGCTATGCCTCTGCACATACATACGTATGCTCTATTGGCTCTCTCAACAACAGTTAGGAATGCAAAAATTCTCATTGTGCGCTCGGCAAAGTGAAATAATTTTGACCACGAATTTAAACAATAAACGTTTTATCTGAGAGCGTGCTCAAGAGCAAACTAATGAATCCGACCTGTAAACATTCGTTCTTAATGAGGAAAAATTGTCGATTTGTCGGTAGACGTTGCGTGGAGAGAGTGAGCTTCTTTTGTTTAATTCTCGGATAATCGAGAAGGGGGAGGGAAGTGGCGAGAGCCATTCACACCGGCCGCCGGGAAAGTGCAGGTCACGTAGTAGAGGAGCGAGAAAGTAGCAGACTAGAGTATGTGGCAGCTCAATGAACGTCGATGCGAGACTAATCGGCATAGTTGGCAAGCCGGTAGTATTATATATATGTACCTTTGGGAGTTCGGGCTTACCGAACCCTCGGATATATCTCACGCTTTCTTACACGGCCGGTCGAACCTTAGGTTTTATAAACTGTGAACGAGGACAGACTATTCTATAAGCGCGCACACAGTTGCTATTAAAAAATCTAAAATGCGTCGGCGACTCGTGCTTGTCCAGGAGTCAATTTTTTCTCTTACTTTTATTATTTTTTTCGATGTTACGGTAAACTTTTTTTAAAACATTTCATGGCTTTGAAAAGCTCGCAGAAAGACACTCATAAAAGGACGAAAATGAAAAATTAATTGCATTCAGCTTGGGTGTTTATCTTATATTATACATTATTAAACATTATAGAGTTTTCCAAGAGACTGCACGATTCGGTGGATGATGATTATTCATTGACAAGGTTTTTTTTTAAAGTTGGACTTCTTCTTCTTCTTTGAATTTAGTATTATTATATTACTATAACCGTAGGTAGAGGGACAGGAATACAGCTAAGAAAAGGCAGCATTAATCAATGGATCGATACAATACAGATCGATAATCGATTCGTAAATGTTCTCGCGTATTTTTAGAATATTGTAGTCTCTGGATACTTAATGGTAATGGACTTGTAACTGTGTCTTACGCGTGCAGCTAGTAAAGTTCGCGAGACAAATAGAATGTAGTAGAGAGAAGTAGAAGGTAGAAGAGAGGAAATTACAGGCTACTGCAGTGGAAGGAATGTAGGTCGAAATTCAAAGCGGTACTGTTCCTGCTGCGCTAAGCAACCCACGCGCGCTCATGGCAAAGGTCAGCGCGCTGCTTACGAAGTATGGCTACACGCGCATATCGGCCTTCGATTTTCCATAAAGCGATAATTTGCCATTAAATATTTTTATCCGTACTTGTTCGCATACATTGTAAAAAAATCGTTAGATAATATCGACCTTTTTCTCTTTTGTAATATACATTTCGCACATCTATAAGTTATCATTCTCTCTCTCTCTCTCTCTCTCTCTCTCTTTCTCTCTCATGCTGAGTAATTCAATTTTACTTGACTTTGTTGTTTGCAAACCGACGGGAAAATAACCCGTATCGTGGAAAAATCTACCGTTAGACTACTTTATTCACGCATGCTAGAAGTACATTATTTTTTCGAAGAGTTTGTATATAGTGACGTGAACGAAAATTTATAAGTAGAAATGAGAAAAAGAGAAAGAATAGCAGATTTTGAATATGTATAAGGAACGACGCTTACTGACCGCTTATGCAAATTCACATATTTCTCTCGTCTGATCGGCACAATCGAACAAGCTTTATCCACAGCCTGGCGCGCGGTTACTTCCTATTGTTTGCGGAAGGAAATCGAGGCATTAGCAGCGACGGGTGAAATCGGACCACACATTTACCTTTACACGATCGATTGTAAGAGAAGTTGTGCTTTATACATTAAGTTACGTATTTGTATACGCGTATATGCGTACATTCTCTTTCTCTCTTTCTCTTTCCCTTTCTCTCATGTAAAGAAGAAAGTATACACAGTTTATACGTATGCACGACTGAGCGCGAGTTTGCTTTGCTCGTGAAACAAAGCCAAAACAAACAATTCGATCAAACCGTTTGTCCATTCGATTTTGAAAGAACTCGAAAAAGACTAGGAAAAGAGAGTCTTTCCCGTTTCTGATACCACTGCTGTTGCGTACGCGATACTCTCATCGTTTTCTGACCTCGTTTTTTCTTTTTGAAAATGTGTGTGTGTGTGTATTGACGCATTGAGGAGCCAATGTTAGATGTGGCACGTATTAGTGCCGAATATTCTCGGAATCCGTATATGGTCACGAAGGCATTACAGCACGTAACAGTATTGCTTGAACGTTCAGGTGCATATTTATGATGATATATATATATATATTAATATATTAATATATATACAGTGAAGAAATATAATGAAATCAGAGAGGATGAGATGAAAACCGAAAATAGAGTTTCTTTTTCATTTCCCCGCAGCAAATCGATTTGTTCGTCAAAAATTTCAAAAAAATATATAGTTCTACCTCTGCACAGATAAAATTGTATATAAGAGAGGTAACGTGAGGAGATTCGACTATATAGGTACATGGCAATGTTGCCGCAATTCAACAGAGTGTGGGACATTTGAATGTGCCAGCGCATTTTTGCGAGATCGAAGAGAAAACAGTATAGCTTCTGATACTACTTTCGAGCGAAACATGGAAATCGCAATGTCCCAATACATACGCATACGCGCGAACACTTGGTAGTACGTAGCATCTGAGAAAAAGAGAGAGAAATCTTTAATATATATATATATATATATATATACATATATATACAAAGAAAGGAAAGCTGGCAACGCCGCAACTGCGCGTGGAGGGAGGAGGGGTAGTACGATGCACGAGGGTCGTGGGGGCGTCGATCAATATGGCGACTGGAGAGGGTGTGGCAGGGGATCAAGGGGAAGTTTCGAAACCGCACGACGCCAGGTGTATACGCTCATAGTGGTAGCGCGACAGAAAGGGAGAGAGATTGACCTTGAGCATTTTGTCTGGAAAAGGCTCGATCTACAGTCTCTGGCCACTTCTGCACTTAAATTCCGCGCTCTTTGTTTCTGACTTCACTACTACTGACTCTAACTTTCTCCTTTGTCATCGAGCGTTCTATATCCTGTGTATGCAGGAGCTTGCAAGTTCTCTATATATCGAGAGAGTCAGACGGCAATGACAATGACGGATCGCTCCATTATGCTCGAGCGTTATATTTGTGCTTTTTAAAACTCCCTCCCTTCGATCGCTTTTTTTAACAATGTATTGTCGAATTCTTTTCCTTGTCCGGTGCTGCTCGATCACTCGCGGGCCAAGGCCATTTATCCTGGAGTATAAAGAGAGAGAGAGAGAGAGAGAGAGAGAGAGAGAGAGCGCGAAAGAGGGAGGGGGAAAAGATCCTCCGTGGGGAGTTGGGAGCTCTCGCTCTCGCTTAGATAAGTGTAAACTAGACAAGACGTCTTCGCCGGGAAAAGTTTTCAGCAGGGAGAAAAAAAATGCGGCCTGACTATACACCGTCCGTTGTATCTATACCTTTGCCGACGCCGCCACGGGAGAGGAACTCTTAAAGGACAGATTAACCACGGTGATGGATGACCTCTGATAAATCGATATCACTACACGTTTATATTAGAAAAAAAAGTTGATAAACTGCACTTCCAGGCGAAGTGAGAGAGAGAGAGAGAGAGAGAGAGAGCTAGATGAAAAAGCATTCCGAAGATGACATAAATCAAGCATCTATACACCGTTATTAACCGCAAGTTCAGAGAGAAACTGTGTTTCTTAAGAGTCGCTTCGTCACCCATCTTCGGACCGGCCATCAGCGCAGATAAATCACGAACTTTTCTTTCCTCTGGCTCTCTTTATGTATCTATACACCTGAAACTCTTGTTCTTGAGTTTTGAATACACACGCTTTTCTATGTGCTACAATCAAATGTAAAAAATCCTCTGATGATCAGATGAAAGAGGCATTACGTTTTCGGATCGATTTTAGATCGTAAGAAAAGAATTGAAAAAGCGTATTTTTCAACTGATCTCTCTCTCTGTTTCTGTCTCTGTCTCTGCCTATCCCCTTTCGGATAAATATTGGATGAGTAGAATGACTACGACTATGCAGATAAAGGTGAAAATGCGAGCGTCAAATCGATCGATGAGCGATTGGTATTCCAACGAGCCTGAAAAATCCATATGACTCATCTTTACTCTCGTGCCTTCGTCCTCGCCCTCGGCACATCCGAAGATCTCGAGTTTCTCTCTTAAGTTGTGGGATATCGGAAGTCGCGGCGCATTTCCCTTCATGAACTTTCGTAACGAGCTTGCGAAGAGCACTAAAGTTTGCGCGTGCAATAGAGCGTGTATCTGAAAGAGACAGCGAGAGAGAAAGAGGAAGATAAGAAAAGATCTGCAATTCTCCCAACCAGTGGCGCAAATTTTTCCGATACAGCTCGTTCTAATTAGCGGAAAAAATTATACGACCGAGAGCTAGAGGCCATTACGTGTGCCGCAAGCTCACTCTTTCTCCTCTCGGGAGACATGACCAACTCTCGTGAAGGACATCTCTTATATCAGTACATATATATATATATAAATACATATATACGTTAGCTCGTAATCCTGAGAAGTCAATCAGCTCCCGGCAGTTTCTCGCTCCTCTTGTCTTAGTATATATATGTGTAAAGCTGCGTCTGTGAGTCGGTTTGTCTACATATGTATGTGTGTACAATGTACATGTATACAATACACAAAGTATAATATAAAATATACAGCATGGCTTGCGTTAAAATTTGAAGGAGCTAAATTGTTTCTTTCTTTCTCGTTGAAATTTTAATCGACTTTCAATTAGCGTACATTCCAACTGGCTTTTCATGGATTGGACTGATTGCACCTCAGGGCGGCAGTGTGAGGCATTCAGTAAAGGGAACAAAGCGAGACTAAGGTACGGGCTGAGGAAAATAATCGAGAGAAAAAGCTCTTTGTCGGCGCGGAGACAATACGCGACCTTATGAGCTTTAAATCTTCGCGACTTTATCGCGCGTCTACTCGTCTTCCCACCCTCCTCTCTTTTTCTAGATATATACACTCAAAGCCTACCCAGCGTACATATATATACACATATATATATACTATCTTTTCCTCTCGAAAAAGCATCGAAGACGCAACCCTCGATTATATATCCGATGGTGAAACTGCGCTGGCATGTTATATTTGAGAAAAACGAGAAAGAGATGAAATGGAAGTAATTTCCGGTCTGCGAAAGAGAGAGAGAGAGAGAAATATAATCAGCCGGGATTCAGGATTCTTGACTCAATAACGACGTTGCGCTTGAATTCATCATCGAGTATCTTCTCGATTTTTTCCTTTTCTCTCCTGTCCACGTCAATCTATGCGTATTGGATTCCGCATGAAGCACGTTCGCGAGGCAAGAGTAAAAGAATAGCCACACTCATCAAGTCAAACGAACGATTAATGTCACGGAGATAGGAATTAGCGACGATGCGACATTGCGATAGTAGCAAAATAAATTTGTCTTTTTGCGTGCCTATACGTTACGTAACAGTAAGTTATATGCATTTGCAAGCAAAATATATACGAGCTTGCGACACGGATACAGTAATGATGCGTAGTAGCCTGCATTTCCAATTGTCACTTATTGCGAGAGACCCTCTTAATGTACAGTGCATTCCTTCGGTGCATTCCTTCGGTGCATTCCTTACTCGTTTGCACTATGACTCTTTTCATCGGACATTGGTCATTCATCAAATGAGTTGGATCAATCCTATCTTTTATTCCAGAGATTTCCACGTTAGTAGATACTTGAGAAAGGACCGAAATGAATTTGCAAAAGGCTTATTTTATTTTTATTCAAATACGTTCTTAGCTAATTTAGTCACAAATATGTGAAAATATTATCTTTAGAAGCGGAAAACATGTATTAGCATTTATGCAACCACGCAGATGCATCGGAATATCGAAAGAAATAGCTTCCGCGCGATACAGGCTATTACGGGTATAAATGTACATCCCAGATCCAACGCCTCTCTCGATGTGCGCAGCCATCTAGTTTGCCGCTATATATGCAGACACGCTCACATATATTTTACAATCTGAGGATTTTTCTATGAGATTGGTCTACGCTCTCTCACATACGATTTAGAGAAACGGAGCGCACTTGTATGTCACTGCTGAGAAATAGAGCGTAGAAAAAATTCTAAAATTCAGCATATGTATAACATTACGACAGAGATAAAGATTTTTCAAAGCGATCTTAATGCTCAATAGACGATATTTATTCGGTCTCACTCGGCTGTGCATATATTTTTCTCGGCGGAGTAACCCAGAGATAGAAATGATGGTCGACTTTGCGGACAGACATGCATGGTATGTACAGTTAGCAAAGTTGCTATAGAGTCGTAGAGTGCTAAAAAGAGGGAGTGTGTACATACGGCATTTTGCTGAAAAGGTGCTTAGCTTGTATTCTTATCATGACAGACAAAAGAGCTGATTCGACGCGTAGTGAGGGGAACATCAACGTTTCGCCGCAGGGGATAACAAGGTGTAGGAGTGAAGATTCTTTCCGCGCTAAGTCTCAATCGATCTCAGTCCCAAAACATGTTAATATGCGTACGTTACGCGACGTGTGTATATTAACTCTAGACGGCTAATACAATACAATAGAACTGCTTGGAGTATACGTATATGGGAGAGAACTCAACGACAACTGCGCTTACCGTCTTTGTATAGAATGCAAAGACGAGAAGAAGGGCTGCTGGTGATTATGAAACTCTCGAGAAAATCGGAACTTCTCGCGAGAGAGAATAAGAGAGAGAAAGAGCTTTTTAGCTCTCGCAGCTTTCTCTCTGTTCTACGGAGAGCGCGGGATCGAGTTAAGGGCGCGCGTGTACCCGATAGCGTTGATAGCTGACTCGGCTACTTTTGCGTCTTTTCTCCTGCTGCGAGGCTGGAGACTCGCTGCAATAACTCAGGTAAAAAAAATTCTTGCGAGCCGTCGCAAAATTTGCGTCAAGATTGGATTTGCGCCACTTTGTCCACCGCAGTCGCGATACCATTGTCCGATTTTTTTTCTTCATCTTTTCTGTCTCCTTCGAAAACTTGTCTGAATTTTAAATTTCAGATGCTCGTGCTAGCTTCTTTTTGAATTTCAAATTAGCTCCCTCTCTTTCGCTTCATGTATCAGCATGGAGACGTTATATTAAATTCTCGCTCATTCATTGAACGAGGGGCGCTTGTTATATGTATATAATTTTGCGGGAGAAAAAATTTTAGTAACGCCAAGTATGCAACGCCAAAAAGAAACAAGAATGTTTCTTTTTGGCGAAGAAAAGGGGCTAAGATAAGCTGCTTTTGCCGTATCGAAAAGACAGCTGTAACTCATTCGCTCTTGTCTTTGCGGATACTGGCTTCTCTACAGGGCACAATGACGAAGTCATCGCTTGTGCAAAGAAATACCCGAGCATAGAGAAAAAAATCCCAGGTTCTAGAAAAGACACAAATACCACGAGAGAAAGGAGAGTTCTTGTACTTATAGCTCCTCACCTACACTAAGAAACCTCCTTTTCGAAAAATGATATAACAGAGACGACGTATACGCACAGACAACGATAGAAGCTAGTAGTAATTGCTGTCACGATTCATTAATTATTCTTTCTATTCTCTTCTCTTTTCAGATACGTATATCGACTTGTTCAACAATATTTCATACAATTCTATAGATCTCAATCTACTTCTATTCCAAATACTTCCAATTTTATTCATTATTTTCGACATATATTTCTACAGTTCGTGTTTATTAAATTATAACTTTCTTCTCACTTCATTCGCGTATTTATTCATTTATAGGGGAATAGGATCTAGTCTAATCTAAATGAATTATTAAAGACAAAGTAGAGGACCCCCACTATACGTAATTTCCCAATTGCGAACAATTAGAAAATCAAAATATGTTTATTGCTCGCATTGAATAATATTTTCACTTACTATTGTGCAAGTTTTAAAACTATTTTACAAACTAATTACTATTTAATTTTCTTTCGTTTTTTTTCTGTGAAAGACTAATAATGCATATTGCGCATTTAGTTTTAAAATTTTTTCATTTATAGATGACCTATATAATAGCCCGGATATCGAAAAAAATGCACCCCCCCCCCCGCCCCATCAATCTTGACAACTATACATATTTTTTTATAATATAACCCGAGAAGAATATTTCACAGACGGTCGCGCATCTGCGTCCATCAAAACGTATTATAGGAACGACGCGCAGCAGTAGTACAGGTCAGCGTGTATACGGCCGTTGTTCATCTCCACAATAAATCCAAGCCATTTCCGAAAGTATGTAGCGACGTTCGACCACAATGGATTACAGGGTGTGTATGTGTGTGAGAGAGAGAGAGAGAGAGAGAGAGAGAGAGAGACATAGAGAGAAATCGACATCGTGCGTGTAAGTACCTACACATACACACTATATATAGATTGAGAGGGAGAGAGAGGTGTACATGCTACCGAAGGAAAAAAGTGATAAACAGCGAGTGCTTGGCAAAAATGCTTTCGATATATAAGCTGCGTTTGCCTCCTCGTTGTTTCGCGAAGGCGTTTTTCCAATTTTTCAATAAACGCTGCATCGAGATGATATAACGAGTTTCCCTTGCAAATGCACGCAAAAGACTATTGTAAATTGCAAAGTCTCTATGAACGACGAGGACTATGACTGGACTTTCAATGTACTGGTAAAATTACGTACTAGAGCGAGGAAGATATAAAGTGAGTGAAGTAGTGACGAGTTTCAGGCAGAAGTTCAGCATACGAAATGAGCGTTGGATTATAGATTTAAATTAGGTATAAATATAGTTATCTTATCTTTTCTAGAAAGAGAAGAGTAATGTAGTGTGAATTATTTAGGAGATCGAGCTCGAGGTAAAGGATCTTTTTGACTGATTTGATTATACGCATATGCAGCTGAAAATAAAATTCACACTACGAAGGAGAATATTGTACATAAAAATTTAGTGAATTATGCGCAATGAGAATGATTATATAGAGGAACAGTGCACAATGTGTATTTGTAATTTGTAGTATGATTGCATTAACTACATTACATTCTAATAATTCCATTGAATTGTAATGAACGCAATAATTATTAAAATTGTAATTTTAAATTGTACTTAGTAAGAACTAATTATATGAAATATTATCTGCATTTTCTAATATTTGTCTATAATAGTAATTAATTTCAATTTTTAATATATATTTCTACGGAAGTATATATTATATTACGGTGTTATATTATTAAGCGAATAGTAGATTTGTCTTAGACCTTTTCATCGCATTGTACGCAGTTAAATTAAAAAAAATATCATAATAAAAGTTTATGTTTAGATTTTTACGTTTTGATAAGAAACTCATTTTTATTCTATTTTTACAATTGTTCGCTATCTAGAGAAGGATAAAATATTGAACAAATCAAATTATCCAAAATTTTGCATGAAAAATGTACATTACATGGGGTGTAAATTTATTTCATTAAAACCGATCGCATTCCGTAAAGACACGAGACGTCTTACATGCACGAAAGATGGAAAATTCTTCTATTTTTTTCTTCCCCTCGCACTCCACTTCGAAAAAAGGTAATTCCAAAGCTTGACATGCATGGTATGTTAGTAGAAGACGTTTCCGCGCGTACTGGCGTTAGAGTTTACGGCCTTTTTAGGAGGGAATATTCCAGGGGTGCGCGCGGAAAATAAATATTAACAACGGAGCCCATAACTTGGCGTATAAATGACAGGCTTCTCTCGTTCGCTTACTCATATATATATATGTATATACAGAGAGACAGAGAGAGAGAGAGAGAGAGAGAGAGAGAGAGAGCAGAGCAGAGCAGAGTTACATGAATACGCGAAATCGGACTGTCCTACTATATAGTAGTGAAGCACAGCTCGCGAGACCTGATCTCTATATTTTCTCCTTTACGAGCAGCGTAAAATCACAAACTCACTCCGATAGGAATGTGTCGCACACTTGCTTTCTCGACTTAACGTCCTCTCGATCGTCTGCACAAATCGCACGAGCAATAATACTTTCTTACTCCCTCTTCTTTTCCTTCGTCTATTCTTCCTCTTGCGCAAAACGGTATAAAAAGAGTGTGCGTATGTATTGCCGATATATATATATATATATATATATATATATATATAAATGTTATCATCTCCCATCTATCTTAGGGGGGTGAGTTCCGCTTGTCATGACTTTATATATGCACGGCGACGTAGCGATTAACGGCCAGAGCTCATTTCGAGTTTATGAGATTATATATGGCTGATATTTCACGGTTTCTACCATGTTGTGTTATTTTCGATATATTGTACAACAATAAATTGTCAGCACTCGCGGCGCGCGCATCAGTGGAGATCAATGTTGAAAGAGCACGGAAACAAAGACATTCAAACCACTAAGGATCGTCGGACTAATTTCAGTGACTTCTTGCTGAAGATTATACTGCAAATCAGAATCTCTCTTTTTCCTTTTCTTTCTTTGTATGCGTACACATATACAGATATATCTAAAGTGATAGAAAGCGACTATTCAGAAGGAATATTCAGCGAGATGTTCTATATTAACGGATTTTCACGAGAGTTGAAAGAAATCTCAGTGGGGCGTTAAACTGCTGTCTCTTTCTCTTTAATTCTCTCCCTCTCTCTCTCTCTCTTTCACCTCCAATCCGTTAAGTTGATGTTAGTATAATATATGACTGGATGAATGGGAGTATACGTAAGGGCGTAAATTTTCGCACAGTATTTCTGTTCCCTCATGCTGGATGCTATTTACGATTTCAACAAATTACCGATGCATATCATCAATATCTCGAGAATTCACGTTGCATTGTCGCGCATTTTTATCGCTTTTACTGAAGTTCATAATTATAATACTGATGGTGAAATGATGTGTATACGTATACATGTGGTATTTACATTATTCAATCAATTAGGTTTAAACGTAAGCTTTATCGCGCTAATTATTTATTTAGTATTCTACTCTCGGTTGGCTGGATACGATTACAAGTTCGATTTAACGATGTAAATCATTTCGCCTGCTCGCAGATATAACCATTGAGCGAGAGTAAAGTTTAAATTGAGTCGCTCGTACGAGAGTACTTGGACTCGGCGTAAAAAAAAGATCAGGTAGCTCTGCTGACTATAGGGGTATATCGAATACTCGTATATGTAAAGCCGAAATGGGTGCTGCGTCATCAGAGCAGCCAAAAAATTCCAGGGGTGGAAACGGCTTTTTATTGATTGATTGCCGTAAACTCATAGTGCACGAGAATTACTCCTTTCTTTACTTGTGCAGCGCGCCGGGGATATTGATTTCCATCGCAATACGAGAGGAAGTGTATGTGTGTGTGTGTGTGAGAGAGAGAGAGAGAGAGAGAGAGAGAGAGAGAGAGTGGGAAAGCCTTTTATTTTTCCGTTAATTTCGTACAAGGGATTCTGGCCTTCGTCTTTATTAATCATAAATACATACATACACGCTACAAGATATTTAAAGTACACATTAACTATTAATACATTATCATAAAGTGAGCAGAAGGCATGCCATGTATATTGCTCAATCAGTTTGAACGGGTCGAAAGTGTGATTTAGCTCGAGAGTAGCGCGTCGGCCAAATGAAAGTGTACTACTATACGACGTTCTCGACAATTTCCTGTAACTGATCGGCCCGAAGTAATTGAACGAGGCAATAAAAAGGTACTTCGACTTTTCCAGCGTACATCTATGACGTTTCACATGTATGTGTATATAATACATGCAGAACTATGCGCGCTGCGCTGCGCTAACGAGATTACTTTCTGCACTCTTTCAGTAGCAGTTCGCTCGGTCAAGGTTGGTCTCGTTCTATCTCTTTCTCTCTCTCTCTCTCTTTCTCTCTCTCTCTCTCTCTCACTGCATAAGTCGATCGTCAGCTAAAGAGCAGAGACAAGTAATTTGTACCCTCAGCAAACAGCCCCGTTTATTGCTTTAGTTTCTGAGCATGCACGAAAACTTCCTTCTAATCCCGTCAACCACAGCAAACTCTCGTACACTGTGTGCCTCTCTCACTCTCTCTCTTTGTCGCAAGGCAAAAAACCAGAGTGCAAATTCACTGCACTACCGTGTTGATATGTACACAAGTGTAAATAACTACTGCCGCGTAATTTCGTACTCGATACAGTAGGATGCAATGAATTAGGATCGAGGTAGAAACATAGTAAACATATGCATAAACATGTTCAAAGAGAGAGAGAGAGAGAGAGAGAGAGAGAGAGAAATGAGCTTTGACAAATAGTCGAGGCACGAAAACAAGTGTCAGCTACTTGTGCTCTCGAGTGAAAAGTCTTATATGCTACGTAGAGTAAGAGATACACGTGTCGCCATCTCTACTGAGTTTATGGGAACTACGTGACGCGTGCGGAAATCAGCCTCAGTGCAGAGAAAGAGAGAAAATGTACGACTATTGAAAACTTTACGCGGGCCAACTTTGAATGCCATATATGCCCCTTATCGCATCTGTTTTAATTAGATCCCAAAGAGAGCGAGGGATTTATTCGGTACTTTACTTTCTCCCCTTGTTTTCTTCCGACTCTCTCTCTCTCTCTCTTACTGTATCCACTCAAAAAAGTACACAACTCAAGTTTTAGCAAGTTTTGGCAAGTGTACGCGAATATACATAGCTCGTACTTGCGGCCCAAAAAGAAACAGACCCTTTATTGATTGTCTTGACATTCGTGGAATTTGGTATGAGGTTCCATGCGCAACCTGCCTCGAATTCCACATTGTCACGCTGAGAGAGCGAGAGAGAGAGAGAGAGAGAGAGAGAGAGAGAGAGAGCATAGCTAATAAAATATTGCTGCGTGTTATCATGCCAAAATGTGTTCGAACTATACATACATGTTGTTTGGAGGGGGTCATCAGGTCGGCGCGCAATGAATCTCTATATCTATATACTTTCTATCTCTCTCTCTTACCGTCTCCCTCTCCTTTTTTCTAACCCAGTTTCTGGCTCGTGCCGAAGCTTATAGAGCCTAAAATTTTGATCTCACTACCCGATTCCTTTTTCGCCCCCAATTTTTCTCTCTCCAGTGTATTTGCACGAGTAAACTGCATATAGAGAAAATTTATAAAAGAACATAGTTTGCTTAATAATTGCGAGTTTTTCTGTTGCAGAGTTTGCGGAATATGATAACGCCGAACGCAACGGACGCCTGTGAGACACGCGACCCTTGTCAACATGGGGGCATTTGCATTTCCACCGACAGCGGTCCCTTCTGCGAGTGTCGGAACGGCGAGTACGAAGGAATCTACTGCGAAAAAGGTGTGCATTAATGTCCTATATAAGTACATATTGCTATAAGTCCTTTTGATCGAAGCGTTCGATAAGACGCGCACATGTATACACATAGTGGATTACAAATATATGCGAATAATTGTATACGTATAAATAGAGAAGACGTATATTCGCAAGCCTCGTAGGAGGGTAAAGTACAGAGTGTCAAGTTGTAGCCGCTCGACTGTACTCGTTAAAAATGGATTCTCCCACAGACGAAGTAGAAGACGACGGCGTTGCTTCTATAAGATTGTTGAGTGTTGACCCAGTTTTTCCGGCGCGGCACCTTACAGAAATGCCTCGCGCCGCGCGCGTACATTCGCTCCTATGTGTGCACATGTGCAGATACACATGTGTACACACACGTGTATATGCGACGTCTGTAACGACTAGGAATCCTGGACTAGTGTACAGTACTATTACACTGTCGCCGCAGCGCAGCGGCAGGGCGGAAGGAGGAAAATACAATTTTTCGCTAAAATTCCCCCGCGAGCTCTCCGGAATTCGAGCTATTCACTCGCGTCCCTGTGCATTTTCTTATCCATCTCGACTGTCGCGTCTATGGCATATATTCGTGTACGTAATATTCAACGCGCATGACGCATTTTGCATATACAATCGCTCAATTTCAACGGGGCATGGCTTTTTCACACACATTTTCTCTCTTCATCTTACTTTTTTTCTTTTCATTTCTATACGCATATAAAGAAGCATGGAGCACGGTACTGCCGACGGTGAGCGCCGACTATTATTGGTCGAGGATGTACAGTGAGTTTGGATTTCATCTTTTCTGCACGTCTCTTTAGTTGCTCTCGTCTATATATCTATAGATACACGTAATTGTAGTACTTGCACGATTACAAAGGCAGTAGACTACAGCTGGTACGCTTGGATTCGGCATTACCTACAGCTGCCAAAAATATTCTCTACTACTTGGTAGACTGCTATAATAGAAGTTACGTGCACCGCCTCGGGCTTATTAGTACCTTTTCGTCAACTTTCCGGAAAATTTTCGTACATTAAATAAATAAGCGTAAGCTTTTGAAAGAGCACCTCCTCCGCCTAGGAAAGTTTCGAGCCTCTGTGTATCCGGGCTATTCATTATATACATAGGTACAGGGAGCGACGGTTTCGTTATACTGCAGGTTAAAGTTTGTAGGTGGCGCGGGATTTATATGCCGGTGCAGTATAGCGCGGCAATCGTTACAACCAGCCCCTATACACAGTCTACATTATAAACGGTCATTTTATCGCGTTGCACTGCAGATGTTCTCCTGCACCCGGTACTTTTCCTCTACCCTCCAGACCGCTGCTCTGCTTCTGCTAATTAACTTTTTCACGCGCGGCCACGTCGCACTTGAGACAAATCGTTATACGCGCGCTCTCTCTCTCTCTCTCTCTCTGCCTGTCATTCTTGAAAATTAAGTCTTTCCATACCGCCGAGAGCAAATATTTCTTTTGGCTAACTAACTCACATCTCTTTTCTTCTCCTATGCTTCTTTATTCTACATATACAATACCCTCGGGAAGAATTGTGTCACGGTATCTTCGCGAAATCCAGGTTAGGTGTCCCCGTCGCAAAGCATTTACTTAAATACATTAACACGGGGCATTGAAGAAAAAGGAGAAGAAGAAATAAAAAAGAGAATATTCTTGGAGTATAAGTTATGGATAAAGATATTCCATCTGACTACTCGCGATTCACACTGCGCGCGCGCGCGCACTCGAGAGAGAGAGAGAGAGAGAGAGAGAGACAGGGAATTAACCTCGCATTAATATATGTATATCGCCAGTGTTATAGAAACCTCAAAGCTGCGACTAAAATCAATAGATCGTACACATCGTATATATATATAAATTCTTTCGATATTACTTGTTCACGCATACGGTATATGAAAATGCAAGTGGAATGGGAAAGGGTAAAATCTCTTTTTCTCATGATTAATTACCTTCGATAAAGAGCAGCATTTGTGTTTATCGGCTTCTTCTTTGCGGCTATTGATTTGCGGGACACGCGCGAGCGCGACTGATCGGGGGGAAGACTCTTTCTCCCGGTCGATAAGAAAAGCGGTGATAGAGTGCGCCGACCCAACTAAGTATATCGAAGCCGCTCGTGTGAAAAGTGGCCGATAGAGTCACGTCAAGGCGACGCTCTCTCTCTCTCTCTCTCTTCCTCGCTCCTTCGATAAGATAAAATAAAATGCCCCGAAGGAGCCATCCTTGAGTCGTTTCAACTGCCGGATTCGATTTGTGGCTTCCTCTAAACACATAGATCGGTGTGCGAATGTTTGTATTGTATATGAATGCGCGCGCGTGTATGTGTGGCTCATTTGAACGCAATGAACATTTCAATCGAGGCGCCTGGCTCTTGGCCAGAGCTACTGCGCGCTATTAAGTCACGAAAATTTTTCTCCACTCTGCTGCTGTGCTACTGCTGCTATGCTACTGCTGCTGTGCTACTGCTGCTGTGCTTTTGTTTGCTCGCGATGACAATACCGAGGATGGAAAATAATGAGAGCTGTGTACTGAATGAGTAAAAACATAGGTATATATGTATGTACAAGTACAAACTCAAGGTATAGCGTAGAGTACATTATAGTTATAGCTATAGCAGTGTAGGTGTGTGCGGGCGCGTCTGTAAGTGTGTATGGATATATATGTAAATAACAGCAGGGACAAAAAACTCGCGTGTAATTATGCAAGCGCGCGCATTATTGTAATAGAAGCTAACCTAAGCATTTTTCCCTGTTACAGATAAAGCGCCCTCCGAGGCGTCGTTTCGAGGGACCGAGTATCTGACGATAGAACTGAGCAAGACTGAACCTGTGCACAGCAGCCAGGAGGGCATTTTCTTGCAGTTCAAAACTAAACAACCCAACGGATTGTTGTTTTACTCTGGTAAGTTGGTTTCTACAGTGTTTTTTTTTTGTTATTAAAATTTTTAATTTATAATTTGTAATAAGCATCTTCCAACGTCTTCGCCAGACGCTCTTCCGAAAAAACTTTTTCCCCGACTATAATTATCTCTAATGGTTTTCATTTCGTAAATTAAAGCACTTTACTAATATATAGCGTCTCTTAATGTCCTTAACTGATTATTCTGTGTAAACGATTCTTCAATTCCCGAATGAAAACGAGAATGCTTCATATTTCAGAAAGTATAGATTGTTCTATATTTTAGATAGCATGTACCGGCCGTTAACTATACTGGAGAATTATTATCTCGCACGCACAGCTGCATACGAATATACAGCTGCAATTAAGTCCGAAGCTGCATACCCTCTGCCCATGTTATTGTATGTAGCACTAAGGAATAATTAGTATGCGACATCGGCACTGACAACGCGATTCTTTGCTCCGACGTTATCTCTCTCTCTCTCTCTCTCTCTCTCTCTCTCTCTCTCTCTCTCTCTCTCTCCCTTTCACACTCGACTAATGCACTTGAGTATATAGCTACAGTGGATCAGTTGGAGAGTCGCTGGATGATTTCGTTTAAGAGGAACAGCGGATTTTCAGAAGCGCGACTCGCGCGGCTATTGCAATATTAATTATAAGACTCGGAGAAAGAAAGAGAGTTTTAGAGTATGTGATTAGTCAGTGTGGATATATATTATATATTTATACCATATATAAAATTCAGTTTGGCTGACAGATCTTCTTCATTATGGATACAATGTAGAATGTACACACCATCTGTAAAAACGGAAGACGAGATAGTTTTTCTCCTTTCATTGAAAGGCAAGCGGAGAAGGGCTTTAGCTTGCCTCATTAATAATTATCGACTTGACGCGAGAGCTTGGGATTATCTCTTTCTTTCTCGCTTGAGCTGATTAAGACCTCTTACCCTCATTTACCGCAGAAGGTTTATTTTTATTGTCGCGTTAACGGTTACCTTGACTCCTGAAATGGAAAAACGACGAAAATTATCGGTTGCCGACGCTTAAAGCCGTTCTCGGAGATTATATTCAATCGCTTTATAAAAGCCTGAGACTTTCACGAAGTGATTAATAGAGTAATGAGTGAGTATTAAGGACGCTGCTTAGACGTCTTCTCTATGCATTATAGGCCATGGACAGGACTACATGACCATATCACTGAGAGACGGCGGTGCGGCTATTGGAATGACGTTGGCCAATGGCAGACTCGATCTACACATCAAACCAACGAGGGTACGCTTCGATGACAATCAGTGGCACAAGATAATCGTTCATCGGAAAGTCCAAGAGGTGAGTCAACTTGTACATTCCTATTTATGTGAGGGGTCGAATTAATTACTTCAAACAAATATAGCAGTTGTCACGTAATTACCGATTTCTCGACAAGTAATTATCGGAAAATTAACAACTGTGTTTTTATTATCTCGTGTATAGTATGGACACACGCGCGCGCTGACGTTCGTATACATATATATATATATATATATATATATATATGTATAGATTTTTTTATAGCGCCAGAAGATTTTTTAATATTATTCAGAGAGAAAGTACGCCAAAGCGTGCGCACAAAATCGTGCGGTTTTCTATGAAAAAATTATTTAGATGCGAGAGTATAGATTTCGTACGTCATAGGTATAATAACCTATTGCACGCGACGTGTTGAGGAGCGAGGGGGAGTGGAATAGAGGGGAGACACGTGTAGTAGACCTGAATTGAACATCAAACAAGAGACCCTCGCATCAGAGATTTTTCTTTCCTGGAGAATCAAAAATATTAGAAATCTTAATTAATGCAAACGAGTAAAAAGTGATAACGAAATGCGGAATATCATCGACTTGTGTATTTTAGGGAATCCACGAGGTAGAACCAATTCGTAACCGAGAACTCGACGAATTTTTCACGAAGCTACATAAGTTGAACTCTATTTGATAAAAGACGAAATTAATAAATCAATAATAGACACTCAGTTTGTCTGAACGAAATATTGTTAAAGGCTATTTTTTTATAAAACGTAGCCTTGACATCGTCCTAGTTCATCTCGTTTTTTATAGCGATATTTTCGTTTTGTAAATGCAAAAAACTTTTTATCTATTGTCACGGACGTATTCGTCCGCATTACTCGCGCAGTCCGAGCCGTATGTAAGTAACTAAATATGTAAGTAAATCCGTGGTTAAATCACTTGTCTTTGATTCAGGACATTCCGGCTTTGAGTCTCGTCGTCTACTTTTGATCGCGACATTGCCTCTTTACTTTAATTTCCGTAACACTACAAAAAATGTTTCCTTAATAATATAATAAATTATTATTGATTATAATAGTCCTTAATAAGCTAGCGGAAAGCTATAATTTAAGAGAATTGCAGAAAATAAGGCTCAGTGACTTGGTCGGAAAAAGTATTATTTGCATATAAACGTATTAGCAAGATACTGTTCCTAGTATCTTGTGGATGTGCACATATAGCCTATATCTAGTAAGATGTTCGTCCACTAAAGATTATTCTTTAATCGCTAAGAGGGACGGGACGCGCCAACTTTAACTCGAAGTGAAAATTCGTAACTAAAAGTATACTTACGAGAGAGAGAGAGAGAGAGAGAGAGAATTCCAGTCTGACTTTGACAAATCGTCGAATAAGACTGAAATATTCTTAACGTGTGCCAAATTTTCTCGCGTGTCATAAATCTTTGAAATCTATCGCATTATGTATCTGAAGTTCCATATTTTTTGCAAACTAATACATTGAAATATTTATGTTCTTTAACATAATACAGAGTATGCTCGACATGATTTGGCATCAGCGTTGTGTTGTAAGCTGTAATTTTGGGCAATAATGAGCTCAAAAAAGAAGCTTTTTGGCACTTTTCATTCGGTAGACCGATCAATTGAAAGCCTGGCATTACAAGTCTCTTACCATCCTATTTATCATTTTAAGATTAAGTATAAATTAAGGGCTATGCATCGTGTGCTTGAAATGAATGCTAGTTGTCCCGTAGATTTATACGATGATACGCGCTCTATATTCCGTGAGAATGGTCAGAAGAAAATGTCTAAACGCGCAATCAAAGTGAAATCTCGAACAGTATGTCTAGACAGCCCCCGAAGCTCTGCAAGTTTGACAGTTTCAATCTAACCGATCCGATATGCAGACGAACTCTCGTTTGCAGCTTTTCTTCGACTTGTCCAACGTGTAACGTGTAGAAAGCGACGTTATAATATAACGAAAGATTGGCTGCATCCAGAGGGAAAAAGCGAGCAAGTATTAGAGAAGAGAAAGCCATTTTCGTCCAGATGTCAGAGATTTTGTCCCCCGCTGTCTACACAGGCGAAGATTCAACGGATAATACGATGACGTGGATGGGTATCGCTGCTGTACAACCTTTCCTCTCATCCTCTTTATGCCGCAGATTTATTGTATCCGGCGAGAGGGCCGATTATCAGCGGATTATTCTGAGAATTTCGTCCGGTCTTATTAGTATTCCGAAAAGAAGACGTCGAGGTCGTGTAGCTCTCGGTCATATTGAAAGGAAGAAATCGTCGAGCTCTTTTATCATGGTAAAGGACCTACTAAGTTCTTAATCGTGAACTAATATTTCACGAGCATACAGAAACCCAGAGAAAGAGATAATAGAGCTTTTATACAGCACTAACGAGGAAACGTTGAAGTACGGAAGCTGCATTTTCCCTCAACCGTGTGTAGGACTATTACTATTTAAAGGAATCGAGAGAATCAGCTTACGAAGCATTATAAAAAAGCAGAGTGTACAGCTATCGAGTATAAAGTAGGTTTTTCCACTCGGAGGAATTACCGTTCGCTGTATAGCAGCAACTCTTGTTCTCCACTGAGCCTCTTAGCGCGCTTTATCAATTCCAAGCTGTACTATACTGCCACTACCAACAGCCATCCTTCTATTATGCGCAGCAAAAGGAAAAAGTACTGGCTCTTATTTGCTTGAAGAGAGGAAAGAAAGAGTTTGCGTTCCTCTGCGCTTAATCCGCTCGATCTCCGGCTTTTATATACTTGAATTTCTATTTTTTTTTTACATCGACGTAAACATGCAAATCATAGGAAGAGAAGGAGAGGTCTACATAAAAAAAGCTATAGCAGCACCCCGAGGCATTGTGTACATTTATATTCTCAGCAACGCGAGAAACAGTAGTCATAAAGTGAAACAATAGCAAAAATTCATCATTCGCGAGTGCGAGAATTCTGCAAATTCATTTTCTTCGCTTTCCGTGCAGGATCTCTCTCTCTCTCTCTCTCTCTCTCTCTCTCTCTCTCGATCTCTCTTTATTAGCAATGTATAAGCTTGTGTCAATTTTCTTTGATTTACAACGATATACAGCATTAGGCAAGAGCAAAGCGACGATACGTGTCGGAATGTGTATCTACAAGAATTTCGTTGCACTAACATCGGAGACATGTTTTATAGGATACGTCACTGTGAATATGTACGTATACACAGGGAGAAAACCGCAATGTGTCGATACGCGTCAGACAGAAGCCAAGTTGCATTAGCTGCACGGCCACATAAATTGCCATTGGATTGTCATTAATGTCTCCCGCTCTTTCGCATGAAAGAATTTTTATCGGAACGGAAGATTCATCGACCACCTGTGCCGTAACTTCTATCTATTTATCTCTCAGTCTGATGTGCACACACAAACCCCAGAGAGAGGCAAATACTCAATCGCGCGTGACGATAAGTGCACTGACACGTTATTATCCATTGTGTCTGTGTGTATATATATATGTAGGTGTAGCACGCCCCGGAAATTTGTTATAGATTCGATCGAGGGATTCGCTAAGGGTCTTGACTTGTCAGGTTTTCTCGGCGCAACTTCCTTTTCTTCTCTCTCTCTCTCTCTCTCTCTCCCCCGCAAAGCCATAAACTCCGCGTCTTCAATCCTTTGATCTAGCTCTGCATCGTATTTGCCTCGATGACGTTCTCGTACGCGAACAAGACTATTGGAATTCTCGTACCTGCAAACCTAGGAGAGAGAGAGAGAGGGAACCCCTAGAAGGTAGAAGAGAAACTTGGCTTGTTCCCCGATGAGAATTTTCACTTGACACGTCGAGCGAGAGTAGCTGTGCGTCTGTCGAGCAAGTTTTTCCCGCTGTTAGAAGCTCCACATGGCGGAGTACATAACAAACACACATGCAAAGAATGCAAATGCGCGCACCGTCAAAGAGTAGTGTCTGTTGACTTTACAAAGTGTATAATCTCTTTCGTAGGCGTACATCGTTATACCTATATAGGCTGGTACGGGCCTCGAAGAAGCGCAGCGGCGAAAGCACGTATGCGTAGCTCTAGCATCTCTCATTAGGTTAAAGCTACATCGAGCCATAATCGAAAATGTAACTATTACCGAGTTCTGTTGTTGCAACTGCGGTGCGTGCATATACGCGTTGTATAAATCTACATTTGTACGTAGACGTGTGTCGCAGGTAGGGGTGCCTAGACGAGCCCGTCCTTTCGTGCAATGACTCTCTTAGCGACGAGTAAGCGTGCTGTAAAGCGCACGTAACTATTGTAAGAAACACTTGTGTAAGAAACACTTGTGTAAGAAATACTTGTGTAAACCTCTTGGCTTTAATAAACGCGACCGTGTGTCTGAGTATAGGAAGAAATAGTCTTTCGATTGAAAAAATGCTGACTACGTAAATGGTCGAAGTAATTAAAACTCGTGCACTGATTTGGCTCGGTTGCTTTGAACTATTGCGATACGATGAAAAAAGGGCTAATTAACACGTTACGTGTCGCACTTTAATTACTTCCTTTAATTACGCGACAGGCGCGTACAAATTCATTTGTACGTTATATATATATATAGAAAGAGTTTAGTTTGAAATGTAGTTACAGTTAGCGCGCAGAAGAGTCCAAGTAAAAACGTTCGAACAAACGTCTTCCGGCAGGAGACACGGACACGGCAAGAAGCGAATGAACTAGTTAGTTAGAAGAGCAAAGTTTTAAACTCGCTCGACTCGGCTCGAGAATTTCTATCTTTCTGGTGCGAAGCAATTTTTTAATTCAAGACATCTCTTTTGTGTTTCAGATTTCGTCGGTAACGAGCTTCTGCAGGGTAAGTTCCTTCGAGAACATAAAAAGTTCTATTACCGAACATCGAGGGCCTAATGCATGCATAACACATACAGAAATAAAGTCCTTAATCCGTAGATGGGATGGGATAGGTCTTTGAGGATGAAGCATGGATGCGAGGGAGGATCTCGGGAGGATCTCGGGAGGAAAAAGACCTCGCCGACGATAGGAAGGAAAGAGCAGCATCACTCGCGGGATCAGTTGGCCGAGAGCTTGTTAAAAACGATTGTCATTTATTCCGGACACGCCTCTCGATCTCGAGCTCTAGGAAGATAAGAATGACAGGAGCACTCGTAGCTTATATTTATAATCGAACCAATGAGACAACGGAATGATCTTTTTTCTACTCGATACTTTAATAAGTGTCGCGCGTTCTACGAATCTCGGCAATACGCTCTTTGTCTTGCTCGCTTTTTCTCTTTCCCGTGCCGCTTGAGGGTGTTGAGAGACAACACTTGAGGACTACACTGCAAACTTCAGAGAAATACTCGCGATGGAAATTCGCCTCTGCTACGTGACGTCGGCTCTGTTTTTCCAACTAACCGTTCCTCTTTGACCAAATGCAATCGGTTTATCCTTTTTCGTTCTCGCTGTTATTATTTCCCGGGCTCCGCTCTGTTGTTCCCCGGGAAGGGACAGCTTAAAGAGCGATGGCGGCAAAAAGAAAGAAACGAAAGGAACAGTACCGGCTAATGGGAAGAAAAAAGAGCGAGGCAAATTATCGCTCGCGCAAGCGCAGGCCCGTTTTGCTGCCTTATGACGTTAACGTGATTAAGCGAAAAGCTGATTGGATTGGGAAGAGTGTTTTTTTGTCGAGGAACGCGCCACGCTACAGCAGCGGCGCGTTAATGCGATCAAAAGCCGATTAGAGTAATTACAGTGTCTGGTAATCAACAGGAGACCCCCTGCGTACCTTCGCACACATATTCATATACGAACTCACAGTTCAGTCTACACGATTCTGCCTACCTCCCCCTCTCTTTTTCTTTTCCGTGTCGTTATCAATCCCCAATGTTACACTGGTAATTTCTGTTTACCGATCGCGCCCGCGATGCACGAGCCATTCCCAGCCGTGTCGTTGTAATATATACAGCAGTCGAAGAGTTGCCCCACTCAACGGAGAGCGGAGTGTATATGCTAGCTATCGACGAAAGCCAGCACCTCTGATAATTGCCACGAGCACGCAACAGAAGGCTCATTTCTCGTCGCGCCCGTGATGCTAGCGAACTCGAATGCGCCAACGCGCGAGCGAAAATCAGCAGAAATATTCGCCTACGCCTTCGCCGTCGAATGCTAATTCTCGTCAATTTATGGTCATTACGAGCGCCGTCGGTACCGGGCTGTAAACATTCCTTTTCCTCGAAGCTCGACGTCGTTTATGCACATTACACGCGATAAACAGCGCGAGGACGTTCGCGACCTTCGCGAATTGTGTTACACCACTTAAATTACGAAGACACGCGAGACAAAAAATAAAAGTAATCGTGCACGCGACGGCAGTATAGCTGCTGCACGAGAGTACGAGAGTACGAGAGAGCGGACAAGATATGGGAAAAGATCGATAAGCAATTTACTGATTCCATAGTTGCGGGGGTGAACATTATCGCGCAGGGGGCGCATAAACGAATACGAAAATTATGTCAATCGTTCATTCCGTCGGAGCTTGTTTCATTTTTTTTAAGGACAACGCAAGAGTGGCCGTTTATAGTCTGTAGACTGAGACTCTCTGTCTCTCTCGTTCGCGTATATCGATCGCACTCTCAGTCGCACGCGAACGCGAGAAAATGGAGCGCTAACAAAAATATATATATATATATGATATATATGGAGGTTTGAGAAATTAGACGGACCGGTAAAACTTTTCGCTGCTCGAGTGATTTCGAGGCTCGAAAATGCTCAGCTCGCGTTCGCGAAAAATTTAACGAGCGCTATTTCGCGGAGCCTCTAGTCGGGCCGCTCTCGTGCCTGTTTTTTGGGGGAAGCTTCGCTACCGCCGCGAAAAATCGCCCGGGCTTAAAGGGTTAGAACGAAGCAGCGCAGAAGCAATTAATTTGCGGTGAGAACGATACATATATATGACCGGCAGAGGCGCACGTAATGAGTCTAGAATCGTGCGCGCTGAACGGTGACCGCATTGATAAATGAGGTCGAGTATCGGTGTGTACTAATGCACGAATGCGCCGATGTCAAGACAGCTTGTGTGTACGAAGCTACAGCAAGTTATGCATATACATTGATTTCGAAGTACACATCAGTGCATTAGGTCGTACTCTCGGGGCCAGAAACCAGGGCCGATGTAAGGAATGTCGACTCGACCATTACAGGCTGTTAGTATACAGTCCAATGGAGCGGCGAGAGGTAGTCAGCTATGCATATAATAGTAACGAAGGGCCCAACTCGCGTGAAAATTAATGAAACGGATAAGCCTGTGCGATGGATCGCCAGCGCGTAATTTAGCACCTCTGCAAGATCATATACGACGCTACAGCCACGGCTAATTCGCGCTGCAATAGGTAATTCGCGCGCCTTACCACCTTGTATAATCGTCCGACACTCTCTTGGCTTTAGTTTTAGTGCGGCGTGGCATTGCGGCTGACGGAATGTAGAGCGTACGGAGAAGCGAAACACTGATGTTTTAGTTGCCGCGTATGTTCTGGAGAGCGACCCGCTCGAGAGATCTTCCCTCTTGTCTTGTTGATGGAATTGCTCTATATATACGCCGTTTGAAGTGCAGTTTATGCTCTCACGGAATGAACTCGCTTATATAATTTAGAATGCGAACTGAGGAGGCTCAGCTACAGCGTGAATATATAAACTATTTTTCACTCGAGCTGCGTTTCCGACGTGGAACGTTTTGTTCAAACTGCAGGCATTCAAAGCTGTCTTTTCGGATAATTCAAACTTCAGTTTTTCTTTTTAGTTTATCGACTATTGCGCATCGGAGTAAGGTTCTTTAATTGTATGCAAAAACTAGATTTTACCAGCCGCCTTTCACGATTCTTCCAATTTCCGCCGCGCAAAGATACTGCAGCGCGTTTACCCCGCCCAACATTATACTATCTCATCCGTCCTAGGAAAAGCTTCTCTCTTTATCTTTCTCTTTCTCTTTCTCACCCTCTAGTGGTACTTCATAAAAATCTCTCGGGAGAATTTCAAGGCGACGAGCGAGAGAGAGCAAGGGGGGAGAGAGACGAGATAAGGAATTAATGACATTGACTTATCAAGAGAGAAAAAGATGGGCTTCGTCGAATGACCATCGTATTTTTCGCAGTCTTATTTGTAGTCGATCATCTTGGATACTCCTGTATTGTAAATATAATATAATACAGGAATAGCCTCAATTCTTACTACGATGCACTTACTACTTATACAACGAATTGCAATTATTCTTTATATATTATAGACGGGTACATACCACATCTATTGTGTAATAATAATAAATAATCTTTTAGTTCATAATAGACAGGAAAGAAATGAAAAAATTATGCCTTATCTATCTAAAATATCTAGCACGCTCTCCAAAGGCCAACACTATCTTCTTCATTCTATCGCCACGATAACATTTGCTCTCGTTGTAAATGCAACTCAACGATCTATCCCTCTTATGTATATTCTACTGTCAAATTAAAAGGCCGCTCGCGCACCTGACTTAATTAAGAAGACAACGAGACATAAGATACGAGATCGTTCTCACACTATGAAAATTATTGTCACTCTTACCGTAAAACGGAGTTGAAGAAGATCGTAATCCCTGCGCCCATAAGGTAAGAAAAATTTGTAAGGGTTAAGTCTGAAAAAGTCAGGACGATGGAGCAATGTTTGTGAACAATTACAGAGTCGAAAACGCTCAGCCCTTAGGAAAATTCGAGCTGTCCCTTTTTTCCATGGACACGTGCACAGCTGTCTAAATGCTAAGTTTATAGTCACACTAAAACGCCCGCATGATCTCTCGAAAGGGGCAAAACTTTACGGTCGAGGAAGTCTCACAGAGATACTCGCGCGAACTGCTGCTTTTACCTCTTCCCTTTTCGTCTCTCTCTCTCTCTCTCTCTCTCTCTCTCTCTCTCTCTCTCTCTCTATCTCTTTCTCTTTCTCACTTTCTTTCTTCGTAAGAAAAGAAATCGGAAAAATACATCCCGCGAGAGGTTTTTACCCTGGACCAGCCTCTAAATGAAAGCACTTGGAAGGCTACGGTGAAATAACGCTATAGATATTTTGTTTTTCATCCACCATTTTCTTCCTCTACATAACAACGCAGCATTTTAATTTATATTCCATTTGTTTACTGTATGCAAGATTGTCACAGTTTTTTGCCCTGTGTATTTACAAAAGTCCGTCGGTATAAGGTTTTGCTTCGTGGCGGGCCATTAATTACCGCTGTTTTCCCAACGGATTTCAGAATATAACGCCGACGTTGCCATAACTCAGTCGAGCTTGTTTCGCGTACATAGCGCTTGTGCGCGCAGCTGCCGCGAAATGGAGAACGAAATTAGGTGATTTTTTTTCTACCCGACACTCGCTGCGCGTCTAGTACCTCGGAGTGAAAAAATAAAGGAAGCGGTAATTATCAGCTGCGAACGCAATCGATATGCAAGCGCTTTTTCCCGTTGCGGCAGCAACAGCTGTAAATAAATTAGACGAAAATCGGTATGCGACGATGCAATTAAAAATGTTCATCGCAAGAGGGTAAACAACGAGTACGTTAAACGTCCCTTTGGACCTTTCGACTGCAATTACGCGATAGCAATTAACTTTTTTCCACGTCCCTCACTACTCGAACGTCGCTGCGTACCAGTGTCTTTCTCCGTGTACAGAGCACCTGTGGCACTACTATACTCCGAGCATAATTTATACAAGCTATAGTAATTCAGTGTAAACAAATCCGGCGCTGTATTAATTAGAAAAATGTTCGTTATTTACATTACAATGCGGGAGTACATAGAGCGCGTGACTTCGGATGGATTAATTGGAAGTTTGCTAGTCGGGCGAAGTTTTAATTGCGCGTCTTTCTCTGAAAAGAGAAAAAAATAAAATACCTCACCCGTATCCGGGTGAGGTATTTTAATTTTAATTTTAATTTAATTTTCCCAAAGAATAACCTCTTTCAACTATATACTTTTCGTGTGATTTCAGCTGATGGCGACAGTTGACGGTCTCTACACCGAACACGGACACACTGCTGGATCGTTCACCAAGCTGGCCAGCGAGAAGATCTTGGTTGGCGGTGGTGCTGACGCTCGAGAACTCGTTGGTTCTAAGGGCATCAACAACTTTGTCGGTTGTTTGCGCAAGGTTAGTTCCAGTGCAACGTCCTCGAGAAGCGAAATAACTGCGAACTTGTAACTGCGATCGAAACTCCTTAAGAATAAAATGCCTTAAAATTGCTCGTTCATTAGAAACCGATAAAAATTTTTAATATTTCGAAATAACGGCGCATGTACATTTTACGTGTACATTTATAGCTGCCAGCAACCGTATATGAATTAATTATATATATACTATATAGTAAATAGCACTTTATGGAATATACTAATGGTCACATTCGCATTTCTTTTCTGAAGAGCGGCGCTTTACGAGCAAGGCTGTAATTTGAGCGGCTACTTTTGCACCGGAAAATCAAACTAGTTAGGACAGATTCACATAGAAGCCGGTTCACACTAAGCGTGAACATATTATATACCAACATACGATCAAATATGAAGTCTGATTAAATGGCGTTTATACTTATTCCCTCTCTGAATGTTTAATGTCTGGAACAAAAAATTTCCAATTCAAAAATCACAAAAGTATAAAAATATTATTTAATAAGATCTGCCCGAAGTTTATGCTATCATCTTGTCCAGAAATACCATTTTTTTTTATTGATTTTCAATATTTAAAGTTAAAATTACTCTATTCGTATAATTTTTGGGACAATCGAATCATATTTTATCAATTGATTAAAATTTATATTTTTAATGAGTCCCTTGTTGAAAGAAAGGTCATTTCCCTTTCTTCTTAAGTAAATTTCATTACTTATATCATAATGATACATACGTTACATTTTCATATAACCATCAGGATTTTAGGATTTTTTCAAATTATGCTTAAAATGTTCCTTTAGAATGGCACTTTGAATTCTTTGGTTCATATTTCTAAAATTATTTTATTTTCACGATTGTACGAGATACATGAATAATTTCAAAATAATAAATTACACGATGTAAGTACATTATTTCAGAAAACGGAACTGTAAAACAAAACTGTGGCAACAGACTAAAATAAATTAAGAATGGAGACAACATATACCTATATTACACTTGTCTTTCAGGTGGAGTTTCAGGCCGAGGGAATGCGCATGGAGTTGATCGAAGCAACTCGAAGCGGAGCCTCGGGCACAGCTGCCTGGGGCAAGATGGAGTTCCAGTGTCGTGAACCGAGGGTTAACGACCCGGTCACCTTCACCACTAGAGACTCACACCTCGTAAGTGTCGCGTTTCCTATATACCTATATATTTGCACCGCTACGACCCCCACATGTCGACGTGTATATCTGACCAGCACTACCAGCTCTTTTCTCTCTCTCTCTCTCTCTCAACTGACTAACATATCCAACTAGGCTCTTTCTCTCGACTTCGAATACACACACACACACACACACACACACACACACATATATATATATACATGTATATATGTATATGTGGGTGTATGTGCAAGAGTCACCCTTCTCTATTTCTTACTCTCAAATACCAGATCCATTCTCTCGTGGCCTGGCTATATTGTACGAAGAAATGCTTATCCGAACAATTGAATATTACATGAGGGAGCCAGTCGTATTTTCGTTGGTTTTTTCCAAAACACACGCGCTCGCACTCGTCTATTGCAGCTGCTGCTTTATCGAGCGTTAAGTGTTCCTGGCGTCGCACTACTCTCATAATCGTTTGCTGCAATCGCCAAGTAGTTGCTGCAGCTGTAGGACGCGTACGATAACGAGCTCGTTGCGACTATGCCGGCCGTTCGCTGTGCCGTAACGAGATTGCGAATCGAGACTCTCGGGATGCTTCCAGACAGCAGTCGCCTCCTCCTCTAGTATCGTTTTCCTATATAGCCTGAGCGACTATGCATTATATATATAATTATATATAAACACCTACGGCTACAGAGGAGGACGAAAGAGATAAGTTGGCCGCGAGCAGCAAACTACTCGTGCATGCTACTTCGCGCACACGATAGTAAATTTAACTGCGGTGTACGAAAGGTGATCACCTTACGATCTCTCTCTCTCTCTCTCTCTCTCTCTCTCTCTCTCTAATTAAGACCTCGATTTGCATTAGTGTTCTTAGTTTAGTTGGATCTTGTTTTGTGAACTCGCGATCATTACGCCAAGGCGACGATGTTGGTTCTTCGTTGGATCCTCGTAAATATACCGCAACGCCAAAGCGCTCCGGTCTTTACACCTTTCTTTTATATTCTCTTATATATACATACGTTAGAATCGCACAAAGACTCCATAAAGTAGCGGAAAGTTTCGCGAAGATGCTACTGCCGCTGCTGCTACCGCACGAATGCTGCTCCAATTGGCCAAGTTTCTCCCGGCGACTTCTGCTCACTTTCCCGATTCAAAGTCGCTCTTCGCGACATCGATTCTCGCCGAGATTTCGATTAATATTCTCCTCCTTTCCGCACTCGGCGAGAGTTTAAGTCCGCGCTCTCTGGAACTTGAGCCATTTCACGATTGGATTTGCAAATATCGGCCGCTATACCGCCACTCGCGTCATCCTCTCTATCTGTATATATATATATATCCTCCTTTCCATATATACTCGCGTATATGGGATTCTTGCGAGCAAAACTTCTGCACGACGTCCCGGCTCGGGGCGCACGTGACGTGCTTGCCAAAAATTCATTTTCGCTCGCTTAGTCCCGCTCCTTATCACGTGTATATAAATACACACACCCAGACGTTTTCTGAATACAGCTATATAGCTACGTATAAGTTGGAGTAAACACAAATGAAGCGAATAACTCGGAGCAAAAAGTCTCTTTACGAATTAACACATAATAGTCGAGTCGTCGTAAAATCGTACACGCGCGCGTGCCTGCGACCATGTGTGGAATGCATCCAACCGATACAATAGCCAACACGGTTTATAGATATTTTACGAGAAATCGACGCGCTATATACGCTATCGCGCGTATCTCAATACTTTCACGTCCGCAAGAATTTCCATTTGGAAATTGCTCAATCGACCACTCGCATATATCGTATATATCGATCGATCAAGAGGATGATCGATAATCTTCCATGTATGTAAATTACCAAGGCTTAGCGTCGCTTTAAATTAGGTGTACACTGCTCCTTCTGAATTACTAGCTTTTCGCGTTCGTCTCGCACTTCTTCTAAAATACACATTTGCCGGTGTTATTCAACAGCGGCAAGTGGGTCAAAGAGGCTTTCCTTCTTCTTTTCTTTACTTTTTTCGAGAAATGCCGATTCGCAAAGTGCTTGCGGCTACGACAAGTCGGTACAGCAAAAAGAAGTTCATCCCTTCCCAGGACGAGCTTCAGCATCGTCACACGCGAGTCGACTCTTATTATGCGTATTAGAGCGAACCTGCGACGGATTTTTACTTCTGTACTTTAAGCCTCCTCTTGTTTTTACAGACATGCGGAGAAAGGCGGTTTCCTCTTCATTAGTTCGTAACGCATTCTCTGCAAGCGTCTCGCTATGTTTTCTCCACTGAAATAACAACGTTTGTACTTTCGAGTACCGAACGCTTCGGAATTACACTTTAAATGACTTGTATTTTCAGCGAAGTCCTATCTGTTTGTAATATTTTTTCTACCCTTGAGAAACGTTTTTCGCTTTTGTAATTAATAATGATTTTAATATAAATTATAGACGGATTCGCGAAAAAGCGCGCCTCTACCCGCGTTAATTACCGGTCGTTTTTCATCTCTCGTGAGGTATGTTTCGGTTTAAAAACAAGAAATATCACATTCCTACTTGTTGTGTAAAGTATAAATAAGGCCTGGCCACATCGTAATCCGTCGAGCGATACATTATAATTAATAGTCACTAATTCTCGTTTATGACTGCTCCAGAACGATGACAATATTTTCCAATGAGATTTATATTATACAACCGAAATATCGATAAGTTCGAATTTCCTTTGCTTTGGAAGCCGGTAGCAAAAACGAGTAGTAAAGGGTAGCTGCACCGCAGAATTCGACAATCTATGTACGGAATGCGACGAGCAACGCAGCACGCTTAGAGAATCCGCCGCGGCTTAATGAGCAAAACAGCCAGGAATTCGGTAATCCAATTAAGCGAAGACGCAGTGTAAAAAGGCTCGTATTTTCCGCTCTGCGTCGCAAAAGCCTTCCTCCACCGTAGACTCATTAAGCTATTTTCAGTTCGAAAATAATCGATGCGACGGAGTATGAAGCCTCGTTTAAAACCGTTATTACACTGCAGAGGAAGAGAGAGGAGAGAGAGTGAGAGCGAGAGAAAATTGTCGAGCCTAATTTTTCGGATAGCGTGTTAATTAAGACATAAGACGAAGAATTTACGAAGGAGCTTGGAAAAATAGATAAGTACTATATATAAAGACTATTCAATAAGATGTATAAGGAAAAGATTTGAGCCGTCGGATTTCTCAAAAGACGATACGCTTAAAATTCCATTATCTAGGAAGTAGGAAAAGGTTAAAAGAAGGTAATGTCGCGAATCGAGCACCCTCTCCCCCACTCCCGTGGCACGATATCGAACTGCCTTGCCGTCGATTTGACCGTGCAGCGTTAGAGCTATAAACGTACCGAACCGTTAAGCAGACCCTCGCGCCGTTAGCTTTACAGGCATCCCTGCAGCTTATAGTACTAAACTTGTCTGGGTGTCCGTCTATATGCATGATTACTCTTCTTTTATCTTTTCTATATGTCTGTATGTATATAGAGATATAGATACTCGCGGTTCCACGACACCTGCGGTGCTCACATTAATTGCGTCATGCGGAGCTACTCACAAGTCGAGGAATGGTGAGATTCGCTTTAATTAGTTTTACGCGAGCGGGTTAATTGAAGTTGCAGTTATTGAGGCTCTTGCTCTCTCTCTCTCTCTCTCTCTCTCCTCTCTCTGTCTCTTCGTTGACCTAGTTTTTCTTTAGATATTTTAACGGTGTGTACGACGCAGCCGTGTCCTTTGGAATTTTTCAAACGCGAGGCGCCAGTATCGCCTACAGTTTTTATAGAAACGATTAGCGACCGCGTTTATTTATAAAGTTTCGAAATAAGACCAAGTGAGAACTAGCGTACGTACTTATATATCTATTAAGATAAAGTTTCGATAACTAACTTCGACTTTAAAAATTTCACATATATTCAATTATTCGGATAAGCTCCTATATAAGCGTAGCTCATACCGTTAGTACACTTTCTAAAGCGCACTTTATCGATACTCCTTTCCTCTTTCCACTTTCGTTCTTTACTTTACGAGTCAGTCGCGGAATTAGCAAGCACAACCACCATCACCAGCACGTGGATCTCTCACTGTCCACGAGCCCTAGGCGTTTAGTGGACGAGCACGAAAAAAAAAATTCTGAAAAAAACAAAGATAATGCATACTTTGGAGATATATATAATATGAAATTGGACAATTGTCATATCTAAAAAGAAATATCCATGTTATCTGTGTGTGCTCGTGATGATCTGCTCTCGCTGCGGTGTCGGACACGATACTTGTGTCGGGGGTGTATCGCAGGCGGCATCGGCGAAAGTGAACTCTCGACGACTTCACGGCACCGTGGTCACCTTTACCAGCCCAGAGTCCCACTTGGTAAGCCTCTCTCAGAACAAAACCGCAGCTTTCTCAACAAAAAGAGCCGTCAACTGTACTAAAAAAGCGAGAGCCTTTTCTGCGGAGGATAGCTCCATGGCTATCGCTATATGACTGGCCGGCCGTATCTCACTGACAAGCACCTGTGATTGGCTATAAAACTCACGCGAACTTAGCTTTTAGCGAGGAGCGATATGCACCGTCCCAACCAACTAACCCCCCTCATGTGTGTATATATCTATATATACGCACACTAATCCAACTCTGATATACATCACTTCCTCTCCTCTCTCTCTCTCTCTCTCTCTCTCTCTTACTCTCTTTCTGTCTCTTTCTTTAATATATCCTCTACACCGAGGCTATTCACCTTCTTCACGCTGCTATGCCGCCACTGCTATATACGCCTCTACGCTTCGTCTTCTTTTCCTTTTACTCTGGAGAACGTGAATAGCCACGATGAACCAAACGCTCCTCTCACCCTTCACTCACTCTCACTATGTACTGTACATACACACGCGTATGTATATATATTATATATATATATATATATATATATAATCGCCTTATGTATTAGACTATATACAATATCACTATGCATCATCACTATATACTAGCACATGCACGCAAACTCACTCCAACGCCTCTCTTTCTCTCATGTCATATACATAAACTTCGTATTTCGCGTTGTTAACGTATCAACTTCGATAACGCAGGAAAGCGAAGAAAAAAACGCCACCGCGCAAAGCAAATATTCGATGCACGAAAGGCAGCAAGAAAAACGTCGAAATCGGGATATCCTAAAACTCGAAAAGTTTCATAATATCGCAATGGATTTCTATACTGTACCCACACTATTCTGAGTATGTGTATAGTATTTTTTATTTTAGCAGCATTCTCGTTTATATTTTTCGTTCATTTTTGTCACTCTCAACGCTGGAGTATAACTCGATATTCATAGTGCACGATGTGTGCTCTCACTCTCTCTCTCTCTCTCTCTCTCTCACTCTCTCTCTCTGTCTCTGTCTCTGTCTCTCCGAGGTAGAGCTGTGCGGTTTCGACGGGAAATTCGGTGTGTTATCGTGACCCAAATGAACTTGCTTCGATATCGTAGGCAAATATTTTTACGAACCATCGACGCTTGCGCGTTTTTCATATACGTGTACTCTCATATTTATATACTCATCCATCTGTGCGAAATGAATGAATCTTCTCGCTCGTCCATATAAGACACTTTGTCAATATAATATATGCGTATCTATATCTGCGATGAAAACGATCAATTTGTATATGACTATATAGAATAAGCACCAATTTGCATGTGGATAATATATCGTCTCCATACTATATGAATGAATAGGATACTCCCTCTGTATATATACTACATACATCTATGAACGGCAGTGTATAGTACTATACCTATACAATAAAGCGACTATATAAAGCGTATTATATAAATACACATATTTATAATAAATTGCATGCGTAAAGAAACCTTAGAGCAATTTTATCACCAGATAAATCTTTTTCGCAGTGACTTTTACCTACATGTTACCTTTTTTGTATTTTTCTAGTTTTAGGGATAATCAATGAGTGCCTAATACCTTTGTGTTACACAAATACAAATAATCAACGCGCACATTCTTTTATTCTATAAACTCTACACGTAGGAAATATGCATATATAATATAGGTATATGTATAATTGTATACATATATCTTTATCACGATCATCGACACTGAATCTACTACTTTATATTCTATGCTTGTATCTATGCTCGATTTTCAATTATTTCTTTCACTATTACAACAAATTATACTCGTTCTCTATTGACATTCATTAGAGCTATATATAATACTGTTACGAAACATATCACCTCTCGCGAAAAGGTCGCTCTCAAAATTGTCCGCTTCGAGAATTGTACACGATGGGGCTCTGGGTAAGAAAGTATATCTTGCACTACTGGGTTAGTAACTCTTTTGTCTTGTACTCGAATGTGAAGTGTACATCGTGCGAGCGTTACAAAGAAGCAAGAAGTGGACTAGGATGAAAAAAATATAACTCCTTCCTCCGTCTCTACGTCTGTCTCTCAAGTTTACTTGGGCACTTGTATATTTTTTCTCGTGTCGTGATCGCGACATTACATTATTATATACTTGTAGTGCAGTGGTGAAATCGCTGCACGTATACGTGTGTACAAGAGGCGCAGTGACAGCGCTCTCTCTCTCTCTCTCTCTCTCTATCTCTCTCTCGCCCCATCTTTCGTCTTCTCTTTTATCCACATAGTCTACCAGGCGAAAAGCCGGTTATAAGCTAGGGAGCTCATGGCTTGACAACGCGGCTCTGCTAGTCTGATGCTTGTGCATCAGCACCTCTAGTGAAAGAGCTTTACTTCAATGTCTATGCTACTATACAATACATGGCGTTGCACATATATATCCCTTTCTCCTCTATCTGTCTCTGTTTACATGCTTTTGCGACCTTATCTGCGAACGTTCTTTTAACCACGTCTTCGTCTCTTCTATTCAACCTATCAGTATGCGAATGAACTTTATTATATATATTACACATCTATACTATAACGTAGATGTGCATAGCGAATTCTTCTCCTATACTGCGTTTGCTCAGTTTACTATGTACAGGCACTGCCGATCACACGCGCGAATACATATTTCTATTTTGTTCTGCACCGAGGGCAATATTATCTTTATTACACAACTCTCATTTGATGGCTTTCCAATGAAAAGAAAGAATCGAATAAAAAAACGCCCGATGAATCTTTGTATGAATCTTCTCTACCTATATATTTATTATATATTGTGTATAGACCTGCATCGTGCAACAATATTCCCACTGTACAAATGTTATATTATGTATAACAACACGTAGTATGTTTTTACTCTGATAATGTCTACTCGTGTAGTGAATAATAATGATAAATTTCAATTTACTGTAAACAAAGTTTGAAGCTGAAGATTGGAGCTCACTCAGGGAGGTTTTACTTGTGAAACGCAAAGAGAGACATTTTATCGCCGACCATTACTCGCCGGAGTAGGTGCCAGAGGAAAATGGGAGTAGAAAAAGTCCGCGCTTATGAATGAGATCGCCATCGCCCCGAAGGAAGTTCGTTTTCTGTATCTGGGCGTTGAATTCTGAAAATGCTTTGCTCCCGGCAAACGAATGTCTTCTCGCTCGAATATCGCATACTTTTGCAGTTAATTCCGACAGACAAAATAAGCGCTCTACAAACAACGAACAACTTCGAATGAGGAATGCGAACTAATTCACCGCAATGCGAGCAGGCCCGGCCGCTATCTTTATGTACTTGTTTTCGACAGTACAGGATTCATTGTGAACTAATGCGACCGCAGTAGCCGCAGCGGCAGCTTCGATACCGGAGCTTATAATTTCGAAGTCAATGTTGTTTTTTATTGAACTCTGTAGCTTGGCACCGTGTAGCCCATCGACTCTGAATATCCAACGACAAGTTTGTAACGACGTTAAACCGCGCAGAAGCTACTCGACGCCAACTTTTCCTCTTATGCAAGTTGCAGCTCACGTCGAAGCTCCGCATCACCGCAAAAGCCGACGCCACGTCCCAGTATACAGAATTGGCTCTCGCTCTGCTTTATGTATTAGCTGTTGCAGTTGTTATAGACTTTTTTCCTGTAGCAGCAATGATTTTATACTGCAACACGAGGAGTGAGGATAAAACAGGAAAGGCTGCGCGTTCCAGTCGTCCAGGAAAAAGAGTTTGAATTTGCCATTAAGCCGAGGAAACTCTAAACCTAAAGGCTTATTATTCCGAGGAAGAGACTACTCACAGAGGATACTCACCGAAATACGAGGGTAACAAGAGAGCCGCATCGTAGAGAGACACTTTTGGATCTCGTTACGAGAAAGGAAACTCGCGAAGAAGAAAAAAAAGAAGGATAGCTGACGGCAAGCGGAAAAGTGGAAGCTTTTCTCTTTTCTTCGGAAGGGTCCACATCGCCCCTTCAAATACTACCCGTACTGACCAGCTTTTCCCCGGAAATTTCGTTGCTCCGTATCGACGGGGGCAAACTTTTCACAAGTCTACGTAATATATATAGCTATATCTAATTCTCAAAGCTAGCGGCTCCACAGAAGATTCTTCAACGACGCGGAATTAGCAAATAATTTATTTCAGCAAGTAATTTAACTTTTCTAATTGAGGTGCAGCTCGCCGATCGTTCCTTATCGGCCTGCTGCATCAATCGTCCCCGGGATAATATTCTTCGCGGTATCCTGCGGCGGTGGAAAATATATAAAGATGCCGAAAAAAATGAGAGGATCTAGCGGAGCTTTGTCACCGATCAATCTCGGTGCACCACCGCTTCCAAATGGCTCTTCAAACAACGACAGCTATGAAACGGATCACCCTCGTCTACGTATATATATATATATAGGTATATATAGGTAGATATAGGTAGATATAGCTATATATAGCTATATATACAGCCATGAGCAAAATGAAAATCTACATGCAGCGCCGTCGTGGAAGTAATAGCGGCTATATATAGATATAGAGAAGAGTTGCTCGTAAAAGGGCTAAATGAAAAAGGGTCCATGAAATGGAGTCCGCAAACGAGCTTTCCATCTCTCTCGCTCTCTCTCTCTCTCTCTCTCTCTCTCTCTCTCTCACACTCTCTTCTGGAGCAACAGCAGCAGCGGCGGCGGCAGCTCTACTGCAATTGAATGCGGGTCTAGGAATTGGCTGCCGTTACCGCTGCTGCAGGCACTACTACCGCAGTGTATACAACAGCCGAGGAAAGTGCACGTGTCGCTCGGCGGATATATAGTTAGGCGAGTTAGGTGTGCGAGGAGCGCATCGCTCAAGTCATTTGGAATACTAATCCGCTGCCTCGGGGATTAGGTAATTCCAGGAGATAGAGAGCGAGTCTAGCTCATTCGTAATTTCTCAACAGAGAAATAAGAGAGATTATCGCGCTAGTATATAGTTGCTTTATTTAAACAAAAATCCACTTAGATTGGCGTGCCCATATATTCGCGCAAAACAAAGCGAAATCTGATTACGCACACACATTGAACTTGCGATCAAGGCACTTGTAAGTCTACCTTGTATACACGGCTATGTATGTACGTATATATGTATACGTACTATATCTGTGCGAATTAGATCAGATCAGATCAGAGGGATCGCGATGTTGATGATGCTATAGAGGAAAGAAAAGCAAGAGAGAAAAAAACGACGACCCAAGAAGATCAGTGCATCGTATGGTTTTTTCTAGTCTACGCTTTCAGCTGGATTTAGAGACAAGGCTTCCGACGTCATGAGATCTCGAGTAAGAGCTTGCGCTTTTCTTTGTTTCAGGTCCTACCACCCTGGAAGGCTGCCAAGTCCGGGAGTATATCTTTTAAAATTCGTACGAACGAGCCCAACGGCTTGGTCATGTATAGTAGAAGCGGAGCGCTCACTAGGGTATGTAAATCATTATTTGAAAACTTTCGTCGGAGAAACGAGAAAAATAAAAGAAACTTTTCGCATAGACTACATTTAGATCATTTCGCGTTTTGCTTGTTGCATACACGCGAGATCCTAAGTTCAACCCCCAAACAGATTGAAATGAAAGAAGTTAACAGCGAAATCTCGTATACAAATAAAGCGCAGAATTTTCGACCATCTTTACGTGGCTGTAGTCGCTTTAGTACAGTTACTGTGTTGGGAAAAATATTCTACGAGTGCGTGATCCTTCTTTTTTATTCCGATTTTATTTTATAAACATCCTAATCCGATTATCTCGAATACGGTTGACTGACTCACCGCTGAACTAACGCGCTTCTCTCCTTTTTTATCACCATGAGCGCAAACGGATTTCTAGACCCGAAAATCTATCTTGTGGGTAATAAAGAGTAACTGCCGCGGTAGAGACAAACATATAATTATAATAACATGGTTGGAACTATGCAGCTTTTTGAAGCTGCTCGGAAATGCGCGGATTCGTAATTTAATTGCGTGCTTGATAAGAACGAGCTTTAAATCGCGACGAGCTGTCTACTACCCTAGAAGAAAATCAGCAGTGACCGTCTGTGGAATTGCCCAGCTGCATTTCCACCTCGACACTTGCGCATACATTCTGGGAAAACATTTAATTCCGCAACGTCGACAGTTTATTTATTTTTGTTTGTTCAAAAAAAACATCGCAGACGGACCTGTTCGCTTTCGAGATTCTCGGGGGATACCTTTACCTGCACATGGATCTTGGAGAGGGTCCACTGAAGGTACGAGCTTCGGACGAACGCGTCGATGACGGTACTTGGCACGATGTCGCCTTGCGCCGTGTCGAACGCGAGGGTCGCGTTGTTGTCGACGGCTCAACCTTCGAATTCCGGCCACCGGGTAAGGATGATAACTGCAAGTATCAATGTTTTTGTCTATTTATAAAATATCGATCGTGCACCACCACTATGATCCTCCTCATACGTAGTGTGGAATGACTCAACTCATGTCATATCACGCCCATCGACTACGGCAAGTACTTTTTGCATTTATGTTTTTCTTTTCAACATTCTTCGTATTTCATCAATCTATGTATTCGCCTCTATACGTAATCTCTGCCTTATGATCCGTCGTTTATTAAATAATTATTTATTATAAAACTTTTTTTTAACTCTAACAAATTAATCGAAATCTAATCAATCATTAAATTACACTATTTTCTCGCACAATCGCTATTTTAGAATTGGGTTTAATCCATTAACTTTCAACGCCTGAAAAATTTTATTCTATTGCATACACTCCAGTGCAGTTAACCTATAAATATATTAAGCTACGCTATGCATTTTCGCTACATTTCAAATTCCAAAATTTCGGCTCACGGCCACAAAATTGACCCGACTCAGTTCATCAATATTTCTAATTTTCATTTTGCAAACCAATCACGTTAACAAGCATTCGACTAACAAGCTATTTCGTGTTCAACAAAGGTACGTAAAAAACAAAAAAAACTTGGCCCCGGTGAGGCAGAAAAACTTCAGTATGCAAGCAATAACTAGTAATTTTCTTTAATTCATTTGATATACGCTTTTTTTCTTGTACTTATATATATATATATACGTAAATTTTTTTCTATTAGCTGTCTCATTGTTCGAAAATCTCGATGTTCATGTTAATAGCTTCCACATCGATCGCGAGTTTAGCCAAAACAATAATAATTATTTCTCCCACACTTCGATCATCTTTTCATCGGTCAAGTGAAGTTTAAAGCCGACCAATGTTATAAGTTCGTCAAATAAAACTCGCGATCAATTCTCAAGCTTAAATGTAAATGTAGTAATAATATAACACTCGTTAACGAAGCAGTCTCCTCCTTTACGAGTCGTCCTTTGTGTTACTCTCATGAAAAGCGGGTGCTTTTGATTATTACTGTTAATACATATGATATAATGTAGACATAGACACGTCCGTATGTATATATATATATATATTGTTACGGATAAGCATAAGCGCTCATGTGGGTTTTCGGTTATATCGCCAAAGACACGAGTCTTTTGCACACGACCAATAGCGTGAAGAAAGGTTATCCAGAAAGAAGAACGCAACTTATGTCCTGCTCTTGTCCATTCTGCTCTCAACTCACTACACCTCACTCGCTTGCCCCGATTGCACCAGTCTGGGACTGATTGACTCTGATTCACTCTGACTCTATAGTCTAACTCTAATTCTTCCCGACTCTGCCTCTGAGTCCCGTGTGCGCTCCCTTCTTAACACCTCGTTACCGTGCTTCCATAGTGATAAGAGTGCATCGAGTGACATTCGGCAGACATAACAAAGTGAAGATAGATTTCTACTGCTGCTACATTAAAGCATATATTCATATGCTTACGTAACAATATATATATATCCATATTTTCTGTTCTGCACTTTGCATTGCCATTCATTCCGATTCCAAAGTGCATACATATATAGTTGCACAGAACAACCCTGCGGTAGTGACGGAAAATAGTTGGGTATATACAGGGGTGCCGTTCAATATATCGTACAATGCTCACCGAGACATTCGCATGACTAGCTTCTTTTGCAGCATCTTTTCCGAGCGTCGACTGGACTTCCGTTTTCTATATCGATCCACAGTGTTCTATATAATAATAAAGTTATCGTGACGACATTTATATTTTTTCGGAGTCTGAGCGGCAGAAGAGAGTCGTGATTTACGCGGTTACACGCTCGAGAGAGTTTTAGCTCATTGTTAGCAGTGACAGCAATAGCAAAAGCGTTTTATCGACTGCTCTGTGGGTGTGTATTTGCTTGTGACTCTCGATGTTTGTCTTAGTCGTGTTCGCGGAATTATTTGCGAAGCCGATACACGTACGAAAATTCTAATCCCACGTGTTCTCTCAATCTCTCTCTCTCTCTCTCTCTCTCTCTCTGACTGAAATTGAATTTTACCTTCGGACACACTTGATGTTGACGTTGCACTTACGCGTGTGCGGTACGTGGAAATGTGTCGTCAGTTCGCCAGCTCAAGCAAATCACTAGATAGACAGAGTTTTCGGAAACGAATGATTGCAGAGGAACCAATAAAAAACAGCTTTACTTATACGCATACGCAAGGATCGTTACTTTCGAACCTACAAATAAATCCTCAAACGAGTCAACACGCGCGATTGAATTTCCGTTCGTAAGAATTCCTCTTTGTCGGTGCTTTGCGCGCAATGCGGCCGACGCTCATTATTCTCGATAATTCATTTTCCAGATTCTGGGTAAGCGCTATAAAGAACAAAAATTTAATAAAACGTACGAGCAGTGTATTTGCGCGCCCGGCAATAATGGATATATATACAAATATGTAAATAATATATATACATCCGGATCTGCGAGTACGAACATGCCTTTTTATAAGCGCTAACTAATTGTTTCTGATCTTTTGCCTTTCCCTGGGCACAATTTTCACAGGCGACTCGACGCAGCTCGACCTCGATGGCCTGCTGTACATCGGCGGTGTAGGCGCGCCGTTTGCACCCCTAACCATGCCACCGGTGCTTTGGACCGGCAGTCTGCGCCAAGGATACGTTGGTTGCATGCGCGACCTCGTCATCAACGGCCAACCCGTCGACATTGCCGGCTACGCTCAACAGCAAGACTCTGGTGAGAATTAATGTTTTGTGTGTTGTGTATAATTATTCATACAGTTATATATATTATGCACATACAGTATATATTATAATGGGAGCATATGGGTATGACATTTAAATTTTACAGAAACTCATTGGAAAACGTAGAGATTTTTATCTCGATCATGCGGACTATCCAGTCAGAGAGGAGAAACGCATCTGTTGAACGGTGTTGGGTAGCTTTAAATTTTTCTAACCGATGCAAAACGCTCTTTCTATATGTCAATCGGCAAAATTGCTTTTTCCAGCTTGCCTTTCGGCGCGGATTTATATTTTACGCTGAGTTTTTAGCCAAAGCCGACAGTCTCCCGCAGTAAACGTCTATGTTTAATCCAGTGTTAATGTTTTTGCCATCGACCGGTATTTTTTAAAAGCAAATAAAGCCTTTTATCCTATGAGAAAGAATAATCTAACCTGTTAGGAGTAGATTTATTCTATGTATACGCGGCAATGTAGGAATCTACAGTAGTCGGTAACCTTTTTTCTGTAATGCGATTATGTAAAATTTTATTCCATTGAGGAATCAACGCTGTTGCATGAAAGTTCAAAGTATTTTAACGCTAATACTTTTAAAAGTTAATGCGTATATAAATCGTAGCTGATAGTTTCACGGAAAGAATAGAATATTTCGATTTCAAGAGAAAAATACCTTTTAATATCGCAACCTAAATAAAAATGAGTACTTTTATTTTGTTAAACGGGCCGTGGGTCTTTATTTTCATAAAAATTGATGAGTTTAATTTAAAAATTGACCTGTAACTATGTGCAAACCGAATCAGATGAAATAAAAATTGGAATGACTAATGAGTGCTTATTTATCTCAGAATTAATAGATATATTATTGGCGTGGAGCGCAGGTGTCGTGTTAAACCGAAAAAAAGAGAAAAAAAATTTCGCTGCGGACAGGATTCGAACCTGTGCGGGCATAGCCCATCAGATTTCGAGTCTGACTCCTTAACCACTCGGACACCGCAGCTGCGGCGTTGGAATGCTTAGTAGCGCTTGCGGCGCTTTCCCGAGCCTCGCAATCGACACGATGCGCCTGCGTAATCCTCTCTGCACACCTATACAAACAACTATCCTGACACACACTGGGGAGAAAACACTATTTTCTCTAGAAACTTATCAGGGAGATCATATTTCTTTAGATTATTAGATTCTTTGATCATTATAGATTAATGGGTCAAACAATATTTTTCAATATATCATATTGTAAAGTAGAATGGTTTCCTTCTATATATATATATATATATGGGTAATTCTCTGACAAATTGACTTTGACCAGTCAAACATTATTTTTCTTCAAAGTATTTTAAAATTTTGCTTTAGCACTATCGATATAGTGCCAAAGCAAAATTTTCACGAAGGTAAATACCTGAATATTTTTGGATTTATTCCATCAATGTTCTTTATGTTACAGCTTGTCAAAGTTGTCATTTTTACCAATGTTGTCTTATTATGCACTTCTCACGAAAAACACGAAAGAGGCTTTTCTTGTAAAATAAGTAAAATTTAATAAATAAAATACTTTCAAATCTGCAGATGTATTAGATCATAACAATCCCTTAAGTCACGAAAGATTTTAAATTTAGTTTTGAGAAGGTTCGACCATGAGTCTCAATATGAAAAAAATAACGAGGATGCGTTGTATGTCCTTTTTTCTGTGGACAAGTCAACCTTGATTAAAACAAAAATTGTTACGACTTGTTACTCATTTTTTTGTTATGGACTTTTCTCGGTTAAAATTTGTAATTCCGTGCTTTCCCAAGCGACGCAGACAGTGAGACACATATTACATCGACGTCCCGAACAAAGACTGGGAACTTTACGGCTACATTGAGCACTAGTCCTTTTCAGCAATCCTTATACGAAAACTCGCAACGAAAGTGATATACCAACGAAAGAAAGCACATTTACAGGCACTCCAGCAAATTGTAGCATGCCAAAGCTATTAAAGTTGAAAACCTTTGAATAATACAGTGTGTAGAACAAATTCAAAACTCGTTTTAAGTTATCTAGCAATAAAAAAATTGTCAAATGTAAATCGGGTACTGGTCTTTGTTGGGGACGTCGATCGTCGATGTGATGATGTATCTATTTGTATTTTCTATGGATGTGTGTCGTACTATAATAATCATCGTACGGTAAAATATGCTTTAGATCTCCATTCTCTGCTGCGAGAATCGATTGCCGCTCTATAGACAAGCACGTGCAGTACATATACGACGGCAATAGATCGTTATATATAGCGTCGAGTAAAATTGAACGCCGACTAATTGTGCGTTACAGGAGCTGTGCGTCCTGCCTGTCACGTTCAGGGCGCCCATTGCAGTTCCCAGCCGTGCATGCACAACGGCCACTGCGTCGAGGGATGGAACAGATTCCACTGCGATTGCACAGGCACGGCTTTTACGGGCGCCACTTGCGGCAAGGGTAAGCGAACAAAACAATAACGCTGTATATACTATAGATACACGCGATGCACATGCCGATACATATACCGAGGTATATAGCTATGTAGCTATACGTATACGCGCTACGTAACCTCAGCACGATTTACTCGGCAGATAATACAGACTCCTTGAAACAGTAGACCTTTAAAAATAAATCTCTGTCGCTTATCGATGCCAGACTCCGACCCATTGTGAATTTCAAGCCGAGAAGATTATCAGCTTCCTATAGTTTTAAATAACTGAATTCATGTCTTTCTCTCGAGTTACTCTCGCGTATAGGATCGCGAACGAGGTACAATTGTCGTTACAAGGATGCGTCTGCTCATTAAGTTGTTTTATTACCAACAGATGCTTCGACCCTCCATTTGAATGGCTCACAGCAGATGACAGCTTTGATGCCGGAGGATTCAAAGACCCAAGCAGAGGAGTTGGTCATCAGGTTTAAGACTACGAAACCAAAAGGACTGTTATTGGCCACCAGTCTGGAGAACAGTGTCGATCGCCTGCAAATTTCCCTCGAAGATGGCAGTGCTAAAGCCCTCGTACATATCGACCATCAAGAGAAGGTCAGCTGATTTTCTAGTTTCTCTATTAACCGAAATGCAATTTTCAATGTAGCATTTTTAATGTACTGCTAGAAGAAATTTATGAAACCATAGCAAAAGTCTAGTTTAAAAATTGTAAGAAATTCAATGAAATAGCTGAATTCTTTTCGATATAAAAACTAGGGAAACATTCGCCATCTATACAATTCTATAAAATAGAGGTATTAAACAAAATATCGAAATAAAATTTTAATAAGAATAAAGAATACGTTGGAGATTAAAAATACATTTTTCTATAAATTTCTATTATAACAAAATAGATATTACTGTATTATCCATTTTGTTACAGTAATACACATGTTTAACGTTTTTACGTATTTGCATACGTCCTAACAAACGAATTTACGAACGAATATGTCCGAAAAATGAACTTAAATCCAATTTCTTCGTTTCATATTTATTGGACATCGATGCTTGTTACTTAGGTCTTTTTTTATACAGTCTTTTTTTAACACTTGCATAATACGTGCATAAATGAGTTCGGACGATATAGTGACTATGAAAATGTTACGTTGTACGAAGAAAAGATAAGACAAATGATCGTACGCATATTCGTGTTGTAGCATTTGTTATAACAAAAATGCTGAGTCGATAACAGCAAGTCGGATTTGCAGAAATTGTCTTTTACCCTTGTGGCTAAGAGACGGTGGTGAGTCAAAGACAATATACAAAGAGCGCGCTTCAAGAGAATAGAGCGAACGCGCGGCGGTGGGAGAAACAGAGAACCGAATTCGAGAGAAACAAACGATTGAGAGTACCATATCGAGAATGCAGAGCTAATGCTCGACCCCTAATTCGAGGTGAGCTAATTTGCAAGAATGTTTCAATCTTGCTGTACACGGGCGCCCGATAATTGAACGGAATAATTAATTCGGGAATGCACTATCGCGATTAGTAACGCGGACTGCGGTTCATACGGATTGCATCTCGGCTAAATCGCTCAAATCCAGGTGAGGTGTGTGCACATACACTCGTACAATCAAATCCAGCTCTATATTATAATATGCTTGAATCGTTATTCATCTATTCCGATCGAAGCCAGCTTATTTTTTGCAGCTGGGCTCTCGATAATTTAATACGGCCAACGACGAGATATCGAATCCGTGACAATGCCGCTACATCGCTGCGTTCCATACGGAATGTAGCGGGGTCGACTCGTGTGTCGACTTTTCAAACAAGTCGTCGAAATTGGAAGTGAAGAAAATTGCCCTTCCCATACGTGACGCAAATCCAAACGAGAAACCTTCATCATTCGCATGCACACGCGTACAATGTACTCGTACCCTATACTTGTATAATATACGCGTGTGTATATGTTTATACAATATTCACGCGTCATTCTATATACAATATACGTACATTAATTACAGATTAATTTTCGTTGCGAACCGCGCCGCGAAACAATAGTCGATCGTTTATTTGACGCGAGCGCGTTAACGCTATACTGTAGGGACAGATAAGTCAGAACAGCAGTGAGAATTATACTGTCAATAGAAGCGTGACTAACGGATCGGCGTTACGCGCTCTAGCTAATGAGCACCCGATCGAATCCGTATCACAGTACCGGGGATTCGACGCTCGTCGGTCTGAAATCGCTCGAGAGAATCCGAAATGGCTTATTCTTTGTGCGATTTCATTAAGCCGCTCTGCAGGATGTGTGCCTCTGATACATTTGCGCATGTCTGCGTGTCAACGCGATACATTCTGCGACGCACCGTTGTGGATTGAAGTTTTATCTTCACCGATGCAAAGGTATATGCCGCTATGCGCAAAAAGCCTCTTTTTTTATCGCTCGCGGCTACTACTCCTCGTAACGATAATCGTCCCGCGCATGGACGACGTGCGTATGCACATTGATCCTAAATCCTAAATTAATTCGCCAAGCTCGCCCTCGGCAATAATGATTTTGCCGTGCATTTGTTCTTGGCTGCTAATTCAATCGGTCCATCGATTGCTGCATATATCAATTATATACACAGAACAAGCGGATTTTTTAGTGCTGCTGAGCGCGTATTCGTTAAAATTATTATCTATGCCTCGCTGATGAGATACTTGAAATTGAATTTATGCAGCGGCAGAGGAATATTGTAGTATAATCACGAGAACTGTTTTGTTTTCAGTTTATTCGCATTGGACAGGGACTGAACGATGACATGTGGCACACACTGAGGTTCTCTCGCCGAGCCAATTCCATGAAGTTCCAAGTAGACGACGAAGCCCCCATTAGAGGTAAAATAATACATATAGCAGGAAAAAATACGAATTTATCAAAGTGTCAATTATTTTAGCAGAAATTTCAGTATATTTATTACGTTGATTTAACTTTTCAAGTCACAATTATGAGTCTCTACAAATACTGGATACTTTTGTCCTTAATATATGAATATACATATAATTATGCGAGAGTTGATAGCGGATAAGTTATAGTAATATTTGAAAGCTTGATTCACCCTGCGACCACTAGACACGTTCAATTTACGCTAGAACGCGTCTTCGGCGATAAACTTTCGTTAAAATTAAAAAAATGAACTATACAGAGTCATATTTTTATGGATATATTTATCGTCCGTAAGAGAGAGGCAGAGCGTGAGGGAGAATGGAATTAAATAAAATAGAATTTATTGTAGAAATCGGCTAAGGACTTTTCAGCCGTTAATAGTATGGCAAGTTAAAAACAATCCGACGATACACCAACAATCGCGGGCATATTGATGCCTTTAAAAAGGTTATATTAATTAGGAGAGGGAGAGAGAGAGAGAGAGAGAGAGAGAGAGAGAGAGAGTCGGTCTGCCTCTCGTTAACGCAATAATTGAAGCTTGAATAATAAAGTCATTTCCGTTTCGCGGAGTTTCTAGCACTCTACACGAAACTTCGCGCAACGATGTCATGTGCGGATAATTTTATCGGCCAGTTTCGCTTCGGGTTAAGAGCAAGAGGAAATCGTTAATTTTCCTGGCGACGAAGTCATTTTCGAGCCGACAGTAAACTTTTTGCTAATTACGTTTAATTAGTTGCGCACATTAAACAACTTTGAAACTTCCCGAAACCTTCAACCTTATGTATGTCTATATGAATGATGTCTTTTCTGATTTCGACTAAGCGGCATTTCATAGTGTGCGTTATTGCTCGTAAATGATGATTCGCTTTGGCAAGGGGAACGGCGCGAAATTTGTCCAAACCTCTAATGTTGCATATTTGTTCTGTTCGCCATTTTCAACGAGGCGAAACTTCATGATTTTAGTTTTAGATTACCATACGAATAGTTTGTAAAATCTAACTTTGTATGTAATTCGTTCGCAATAGTCTCAAACATATAAATTATGAAATCTTGCTTTGAAAATGTAACTATCCGAATAATATTTATCAATTATCAGTTATTGAAAACTTTTTCAAGATTCAAATGTTTCATCTTCGTAGAATTGCAATTGCTTTCTTATATTTCAATGCATAAAAAAGGATTGAATACCACATGAATGCGAATTTCAGATATCGTTAACAAACTACATTTTTAATGTTTTTAATCGCAATAAAATAACGTTATTAAGTATGGTTAAAGTCGTGCAATAATTTTATAGCACATTTGAATTCGTATTTTTTACGTGATTCCTGAATCGAGTACAATGAAGCAAATACTACGATAACTCAATTTAGTAATCTGGTTTGTTATTTTGCATTTTCTATCATGTGTATGGAAAATTCAAGCGGTTAATCGCGGAAATGGGGTTGTTACATCTTCTTGACAAAGTACTCACTCGCGTAGACTAATAGCTTAAGGTAAAAAAGTGTGCGAAAAGTTTAAATTGAGTCGATGTTCTTGGAGGACAATGTACCAAGGCGAGTAATGAATACAATCCTCCGAAGTTTACCTCTCTTACTATGCATATGTTTATCGTCGAAAAAACGAACCAGAACCGAGTTTAAATGTGGGAAAAAGCCGACCTACTATTTGTACGTCGCTGAAAAAGGAGAAAATTTCCAAGAGGTTATAAAGGAATAGACACATGGGAGAAAGAAAAAAAGCTTTTTTCTAAGTACACACGTCCACTCAAGGGAGTGAGAGAGAGAGAGAAAGAGAGAGAACCTTACGGCAAAGTTTAATATCCTCGTAGCGTCCGCAGCGAGTTTCGATTGCTTTTTAATTGTCCGAGCGTAGCGAGCGCGCTTTCTCTCTCGAGGCACTAGGATCCGAATTGTGAATTTCCTCAAGCGTATACACACGCAGTTCTACGATGAACGAAAAAAATTAAGTGCAAAGCCTGTATATAAAAACCGCTTATCCTGTAACCTCCTAAAGTAACTTTTCCAGCTTCTAGGCGCAACTATTATCTTCAGTTGCGGAGCTTCGCGTATTCGAATGTGTATATATCTACATAACCCACTGGCAAGGATTACGCCGAGAAAAGAAACGAATAGCCACACAATAGGTATATAGTTTTATCTAGTTTGGGAGGTCGTGTGCGCGAGTGCGGACAGGCAGGCTACCTTCCTTATATAAATCTATATAGGTATAGGTATACATAAAGCCAAGCGAAAGAATCGGCAGTAGCGGTGCACTTGCCTTACTCTCGAAATTGGCTTAATGTACAGGAGACCGGATTTACTGGGGGGATTTCCTGTGGCGATAAGCATTTCTTATTACGCCGTCGCCTACCCCTTGAACGTCTGCACGCGAACGCGCTAAAAAATATTCGCCAGTTGCAGGATCTTTATATATAGGTGAGAGAGAAAGCCTCCATCTTTATGTATAGACGTATATATATAGCAGCAACCTTTTCAATTAGCATGCACCAGGACTTAGTAGTACATAACCACTATATTATATACAAGGCCATGCAAATGCAGTACTAGAGAACGTGACGCTCCGAAATTCTTATCGCCGTGGCGTTTTCGTGTATTAACGGTCAACTTCTTTTGGAAAAGTTCAGTCTCCTTTCTACTTGGTTTTTCTTTCTTTTTTTTCATTAGAATTTGAAGTTATTTGCATTCTTATTATAAGATAAGGCAGTCTAGGATGACTTGACTAGATTGCGCGCAGGTCATTTATCAAGTGAATATTCGAAATTGATTCGTATACATTGCAGCGTTTTATCATTGTAATATTTTGACAAAGAAAATCTCGTTTATTGTGATTTATTCATGTACTTTTTGATACGGCTAGGAGTTATATGCGGAGCATTATCGTACTCAAAGCGACGGGTCATTCAAACATATAGATAAAACTCGATTCCCCACCTGCATTCCCCCTCGCGCGAGAGTAAAAAGGATCCGTGTCCCTTTTGCGGAAAACCGCGGAGATATGTACACCAGCATGTACGTTCATTGCCAAAGGAATAAAACCGCGAACCGGCAGAGTGATGCAAGGGCGCATTCAGGGGGCGCATTCAGGGGGCGCATTCGGGGGGCGCATTCAGCGGGCGTACGGAGTTGGATTTTCGGCTCGTCATTTATCAAAGAGAGATCCCTCTCGTGCGGGACAAAACGCTTGAATAGAGAATATACGTATATAGAGTCAGTGAGCGGAAGAGTTATTCGCCTGCGATATTTGGACCTCTATTTTCCGTTTCCGAGTCGCCACCGTCGTATATGCCGTTCTCATTATATCAATTTCCTATTCGGCTATCCGGTATGAACACTCGAGTCAATCCCTCATTCGTTATCACCAATCGATTCTTGCCAATTTCGCGGAAGACTTGTGTTTCCTCGACTTATACAAATACCCATACATAAATGTCTCTGCTTCCGTTCGTAGGATGTACGACGCCGTAGGAACATGGATATGTCGTACATAGAAAATTGACGTATGCAAGTACAGTCGTGCATCGGGAAAAATATCCATTATAATACTCGTTGGAGTTTATGATCGATCGTTGCAGCTCTGAGGTTATGCTAGGCTAAATTTCGACGCGCCTCGACAATGCGCCGCCGCGCAGCTTTTTATTCGCTCGACAATTTCGCGGTTGTTCTACACTCGAAAAAGTATATAAAGGCGCTGAGCGTTAAGTTCGAAATATCTGTATAATACATATACGAGAGGTTAAGCGATATATGGAGTCGTGAGAAAACGTGCGAGTGGCAACCTTCCAATTTTTATCTCTCCAAACCTGTCTATATAGTGCTCCTTTCAATTTCTCCAACGCCATGGCAATGGCAATGCTGCGCTACCGGGCGAAAAGTGCCTTCTTCGCGAAATGAGAAAAGGCTCTTGGATAAATCGCAACGCCTTGCAAAAAGCATCGCGAAGTAATAACTCTATACTGCATAGCACAGGCTGCACTCTGTATACATATACAGCTCGACGTATATAGAAAGAGATGCGCCGAGAGCTTTTAACGGAAAAGCTGCCCACGGCGGCACAGTAATCGCTTTTTACCCGATGAATAAACAAGCCGCTGAGAGAAAATGATCACGCTATACCTATTATGTATTAATAAACAGAGTATTGCGGATAAACCTTAGGAAATTCGAATCTCGCGTGCAATATCGATAATTCGATTCGGCACACGGTTGGTTTGTCAATCGAGTGTGCGGAGCTCCGGATCAGTCCCATTATGTGACTGGACGTTGCGTCGCGAGTGTAGCGTCAATATTAAGTTATCCCACGCTGCAATAGCCTAAATTGCTGTTCTATCTCGCAGCCCATGAAGCCATATAACAACTCTCAACGGCAAGCTATACATAGCTTTATACACACTATACGCAACGTGTATATGTGCAATGTTCATGCACAGACTAACAATGGCGAGTAGGCTGTCGCGGAAAACTCGCAATAGTAATGCTGTGCACTGTCTACGCGTAAGTCGCGCACATAGATTGTCTCTTGGTAAACAATAGGGCTCGAGCGTACAATGGCAGATTCGAGAGAGAGAGAGAGAGGGAGAGAGAGGGAGAGAATGTGTGCACACTAGCTGTATTTTGAGGCTACAGAGAGAGAGAGAGAGAGAGAGACTACTGTCGAAGACCACCTCTGAGGTTGTTACCAGCCACTACGGCCAATATCGACATTCAATCAAATGACCTAGTCGATCTCTCTACCTCTGCAGACTCGCCGTCTTTGCCAAGACCAGCTCTCTGATTAGCCCCTAGACTTGCTCGCTCTCTCACTCCCTCCATGTTCAGCGAATATGTACGACGCACAAACATCGCCGGCATACATGTGGAGATAGAGAGAGAAAATAATGTGTAAATCTTGCTGTTTTTCGTTAATTTCTAGCCGAAGCGATACTAGGAGAGAAGAACACTTTGGAGTTTCGAACACTGCACGTCGGGGGCTATCTACACTCCGGAGAGGAAATCCCTCACTACGTCGGTCAGCTTCAGCAGATTTGGTTCAACGGATATCCTTATCTCGAGATAGCCAGAAGTGCGGGGACGCATCAGACCTCTCATCAAGGCTACACGCCGATTATCAGGGTCACTGGCAAGTTCGGGAAACGCAACCATCCGGTCCATCACCCGGTCACTTTTACCTCTAAACATACTAAAGTCGGCCTACCGGTTCTCAAGGCCTACGTCGAAACCAACATTTACTTTCAAGTAATGTATTATATATAGTTTTATTTATTCTATAGTTTTGCTGGTTCACTTTTAATCGATTATTATGATATTCAACGTGACCGCGCAGCTGTCGCTGTATTGTCGTTCACGAAAATATTTTCAACTTTTCATATCGGCCACAAGATCTATTAAACTACTGCTCTACATTCATGAGTAGCTCAAGGATATACGCCAAGACGTTTATTGGATTATTGGACTTTGAAAATTCGAGAATATATATATGAGTCATTCTCTAACAGATTGACCGAACAACAAATTTTTTTTTTAACATGTTTTAACTTTCTCAGGGAAGCACTTTTCGCCAAAATATTTTAAAATGTGTATATATAGATCATATTAATCTTCTAAGTCATGAAATTCTTGAAATTCAACTTTGAAATCTAAAAAAAAATCATGAATCTAATGCAGAGCCAAACTAAAGTTTAAAAATGTTAACAAAAAATGTTGTTTGTTTGATCAATCTGTCAGAGAATGACTAATATATATATCATAGAGAAAGTTTTTATCCGATTATACATTAAAATTGTTATCGTTATTTTATTTTAATCGCAATATTTTTTCACGCGAAACTTTATAGTTACTCCCGGAATGACAATGCATCCACAGACAGTGGCTGTACTTGGATGAGTTTACATTTCATTGAATGTTGAGCGAGAAGCTTTTGAAACTCATAAATCCGGTATTATGAAAACGGCACCACGCACCCACACGAACGCGTTTCTAACACAAAACGCAACTTCCGAAGTATGATCTAATTTGTAGGACTTTGCGATTCACGCTTGAGACAGTTTGCCGATGAGTTTGAATGGGCCTCAGTAATCGAAGTCGCTTGACTTTCGGCTTTATTTGAAAGTTACGCGAGTATACAGCTTTTGCTATTAGGCTGTGTATTTCGTGACACCGTGCGCGGTGAATAAAGCTGCGAAAAGATTTAATTCCTAAAAGTTTTCCTTCGTATAAATTTTCAACGAGCGTGTATGTGTCTGTAATTGAGTAAGACTCCCTTTATCGCAGTTAACTAAGAGGCGATTTTTACTTTGCAGTTCAAGACGAGGGAGGCCAATGGATTGATTCTGTACAATGCCGGTCGCGAACGTGACTTCATAGCAGTGGAACTTGTTAACGGTCACATTCACTACCTCTTCGACTTAGGCGATGGTCCTGTAAAACTTCGAGATAACACAAAATCGCGACTGAACGATGGGAAGTGGCATTCAGTCAGCATAGCGCGGCCAGCTACTAAGAGACATACTCTCGCCGTCGATGATCACGTTGCAGTGGCTAGTAGTCCGGGTAATAACGAAAACCTGGACTTAGATGGATTACTTTATATTGGTGTGTATACACAAGAAAGTATTTGGAATAATCATGAGAAAAATAAAAAATATTCCATTCGTTCTAATCCGCAAACTATTTTACTTGAAGGTGGCGTGGAAAAAGAACAATACTCTCTACTACCAAAGCCCATTGTGAGTCGACACGGATTCGAAGGATGCTTAGCATCTCTGGACCTTAGCGGAGAAAGTCCTGATCTGATTTCCGATGCGGTCGTACCGAGTTCCTTAGTGGAGTCCGGATGCGATGCATATGCCAATCTTCATCCGGGTAAAAAATGCACACACGACATGTGCGCGAATCACGGGACTTGCGTTCAACAGTGGAACAGTTATACTTGCGACTGTGATATGACGAGCTTTACCGGACCCACTTGCTCCGATGGTAAGATTGAAAAATAATCTGTTTCGTAGCGTCAAATGTCCACTCGCCAAAAAACCCTGCTTTAAAAATATTTTCATGTACTAATTAAACTATTTTGTTTGACATGTTCAGAGGCGGTATCATACGAGTTTCGAGCTGGCCGGGGTTTAATAACCTACACATTCCCACCGGACAGAAGGCCAGAAATGAAAAGGGATACATTAGCAATCGGTTTCATAGCGACCGTGAGCGATGCTGTGTTACTTCGGATTGAATCAGCTTCGAGCAATGATTACCTTGAAATCGAAATTGTAACTAACTTGCGTATACACACCCGAATCTATATTATATTATTGTTGTATCGACACTTGTTTTTACAATTTATTTTCTCATTTCAGGTGGAAGGAAACGTATTAGCTGTATATAACATGGGAACTAGCGATCATCCAATCGGTGAAATCGGGGTGAAGGTCAATGATAACCAATATCACGTTATTAGATTCACAAGGAGTGGAGCTAACAGCACTCTGCAAGTCGATGACTACAATCTTCAATCTAATCATCCACTAGGTGAGTACTCCGAAGCAATTCGTAGCCCTATAAAATTTTTTAACAATTAACAATCAACTCTTAGTGCAACTGCATTCTAATACAATGTATTACAAAATTAAGATCGTATTGAAAAATAATGTAACGTTGACGAATCGTTGAGAGCAATCGCGATATATTACAAGTGCCACGTGTACGTGTTAGTCGAACAAGAGCTACCGCAGAACTGACTACTACAATCAGCTCGACTGAGGCTTTTATGCTCATCGGCTCTGGGAAAGAGATTGAGTTCCGTGGGAATGAGCGTGATTGGGCGCTTCACAAGTCCCAGGTTCGCTTCGTACGCGATTTCATTGGTCGAGCGTTTGAGAGACACTCGTGGGAAAGTATAAACGGCATTGTTGAAGGGATAAGCAAAAGTATCGTCACATACGAAATAAACGTGTGGAACATTCCTCGAAAAATCGCATAAATTATAATACTAATTATAGGAAAATGCCAGCTCGAAAATTACTTTACCAAATTATTTAAACTACGCTTTGTACAAAAAATGTGGAATTTAATGAATTTTGGCTACTTTATACCTTGAAAATTAAAGAATCTTTTGTACACTTTCTTTATATCTTTTTGGACACTAATTATGAAGCACGAATACATTGAAATTATAAAAATTGAGCCTTGTGTAGGTATGACACGTGCAGGCCGCATTTCGAAACATTTCTATGGTATAGAATTTCGAAACCTTCACTATAAAATGAATGCACTGTCAAACGTGGGCTCATGACTGCAGGAATTCTAAACATGCAACACAGTGACTATACTGAGTCGAAGGCGATCCCGAAAATTCCGTCAAAAATAGACCTTCTCTTCGTTCCTGCGACCCGGATTTTAGAAAGTCAGTTAATTGGCTTGGCCTTTTCATTGAAACCACAAAGCGGTCGTCATAGCGGGTGGCCGTGCTTAGTCCCTTTGAATATCATAAATAATGTTGTAGCCGTGAAATTGAGAGGATCCTTCGAAGCTTCTTATTCAAATTCAAGAAACCTATCGTTCTTTCCTACATGCCTGGTTGGAGAAAGCGACATAATTGGTTTGAAATTTTTTTCAACTAGGAAATTTCGTACAATTGACCTTCGCATTAAATTAATATTTTTCTTAATTATTTTGTATTATTCACGCAAAATTTAACAAGATTTCGTTCTAAGTGAAGATCTATAACAACAATTCTTGAAGCTTCATTATATCCATTTTCGTAACGTATTTTATACAATTTTTTTTTATTTTTTATGCAATATTCGTTATTAACCAAATTATTTATAACTATGGTTTGCTCATCCATCATACATCTAACGATATAGTTTGTATAGGTCAAATGTATTACAGACTTCAAATTTGTTTACACGTCAAATTCCATTCATGTGTTGATCCAACAGATAGTAAACACGCTTTGCGATAAAATGAAAAATACAGCATAACGTGCGCCTTTTCGTGTAACTATAATTATCACGTCTAACTAGAATCAATTCAGATTTACATTTGGGCTTTTTGAAATACCCATTTTCATTTTCTGTTTTCCTGTTCAATGTCCTTGGCATAATTGCTTTCCCTTTTGGATCAATTTTCTCAGAAAAGTTCGGGAAAATCGTCGACCCTCTCGCAGCCTATACTTGCCTATTACAAAAGTAAACAAGTTTACGAAATAGATTATCATTTCGTAAAGACCATCAAATTACGATAGTCTTAATGATACTGGTATATTCCCTCTCGTGGCGAAAGAAACTGCAATAAAATTTCTTTTTCGTACATCCTACAAGTATGCGCGTCTTTCTACACGATCTTACGCAGCAACTACCCCTAACAAGTGATAATTAATAATTTGCATTGGCACGAAATTTTTCCGAATTCAAAGCGTTATAGGTTTGTTAATGATTCCCTAGGCAAGAAAAAGTATAGATGTAGTTTTTGCATGCGTTGACTTAACGGCATGGGAAAAGCGCAAATAATAGTGAGCGTCTGTCCTGTCAATTTTTCAAGGCAATTTCACCGTGCGTCACGCAATTGGCATGTGACTGAAAGATTTTCCGGGCTGGAAGAATTATCGACTCGCTTATGTTTCCCTAGACAAGGAAAAGCGTCAATGTAGTTTACCGGAAGCATTGGTTCAACTACACAAGAAAAAAGTGTATAGGAAAAATAATATCGAGTGACACTCGATATAAGACACGCCTTTACCTATGACTCCGAACTGAACTACTAACCCTTTGGAGTACAACGTATCGTATGTGTGTGTAACGACACGTAGCTTTTCCGAGGTGTACGTATCATCCCCCTTGCTCCTGCTCCCCTAGACGCGGAAAAGCGTCGATGTGATTTTCCGACAGCATAGGCGTGCTCGACTGCCAGGTCAAACACAGGCAAATAATAAAAATAAAGTACAGCCCTGTTATTATAACTTTTTCGGTGAGCATTTCTAGTCTCCTAGTAAAGAAAACCTTGAAACGCCGGAAAATGAGCCAAAATTTGTCAGCCCAGGAAAGGTCAGTCGAAGGGTGAGGGAATTTTTTTCTTTCGCCCAACTACGGAGTTCTACGATCCTAATACAGTCCAAGACGCTAATCCGCCTCATTAAACACCGGGCTGTGAAGAGCGCAGCGGGAGTCCAAAGAAAGGAGTCTGAAAAGATGGATCGAGTGGCTTTCTCAAGACGCTCGTACAGAATGGAGTGCGCGCTCTCGAAGGTATAGGTATATGCAGACGAAAATATCCGACTTCTCGAGCGTCTACCGGTGCGCCATGAAAGAGAGTGGCGAGCCGCACGGCCCATGGGTAGAAGGGGTCTTCGTCGAGAGAGTGAGAAAGAGACCGAGCGAGAGAAAGAGAGAGAGAGAGGAGAAGTATGCATACCGGTTTCCTTCCTCTGTGTATCTGGAGAGAGGAGAAGGGACGATCGGGAACCTCATCGCTAGCTCTTTTCCACTCATGTTCCCCTGTCACTCGTAGGGGATTTCTCGATCTTCTCCTACGTAATCCCATAGCAACCGACCTCTTCTAGGCGGCACATTCTTTTCTAGGAGGAATGCGCACGGCACGCTCCTCGAGTTCTCCTTGTGCGTCTTTTATTATCGCCAATCTGCGCCGTCTCTTTTCTGCGCGAATCGAGACTCTTGCGCTCGGAAAAAAGATCCAAGGAGCGTGCGCGCGCACTCTAGACTTTCCATCGGTCGGTACACGTTATTGGCTTTTGTTCTCCATACATACTGACGTCGTCATGTTACTTTATCAATCGTTACGATTACATTTCTATATAAATGCATTTAGAGTCTACCTTACTTTTCTATGTATTGTAGAGCATTGATTCTACAAGGCAGTGATTTAGATATTACATTAATCTAAATGCTCAATCGTCTATTTTAAAACTCGTGAACAACGTGTTTTGAATGCCGTGTGTATGTAACAATGTTTATTTCGGAACGTTTACATTATTGAGCTATTTTACCAAATGAAAATTGCACAGGGGTCTAAACGTCCGCTATTGTACTGCACGTTCGTATAGGTATATACGTATACATTCGCGCGAAACAGGGGGAGAAAGTTGAGCGACTATCAGAGCAAAAGTAATGTAACAAAGCTGACGAAAGCCGCCCCATGAGATCGAGCTGGTGCCCAGCGCAGGGTGAATCTGATTTGATTTAATTAGAATACATTTGCCTGGTTAAAAGTTTCTAGCTCCGCTCTGGTATATAAGCCTGGTAACTAAATTTATCAAATTATGCGTAGAGAGTGAGAGAGCGAGAGAGAGAGAGAGAGAGAGAGAGAGAGTGTGTGAGGGAGAGAGGAAGAGAGGAAGAGAGGAAGAGAAGGAGAGAGAGAGGGAGAGAGGGAGAGAGGGAGAGTGAAGAGCAGCGGGTCGCCGCACCGCCACATCGGCATAATAATGCCAGAGAGCTGTATGGAGTTGCCGTAGCCGCAGTGTTGTGAAAGGCCCAGAACGAGAGATGGGCGTGGTAGGCTCGGCCCTCGGATTTTTAGGGTGGGTGGCGACGACTGCCGTTGCTCCAAGGACCTTGGCTTTCTCTCTCTTTCTCTCTTCGAAAACGCGACTTCTTCATTCTCATGTTCGCCTACTAGCAAATCGCACTACTTTACTCAGATTTTTAACCCTTTCACACAACTGACTGAATTATCTAGAGCACATATGCTCGCTTACGTCGCAACAGCTTCAATAAGCCTTCAAAACAACTCGTTGATGACAGATGATTCGAGCGGTGATTTTGATGAAATAATTATATTGCTTTGGTCAAAGTACTAAATTGATAAGCTCTGAAGTACCTGACCTCCTAATCAGTCGCACGTTTTTCACATATGCTTTACGAGAGCATGATATATATACATATATATGGTATGTGTGTGTTTAATATCTATATATATTCTCATTTAAAAGCATACGTTCTTGCTATCTCATACTTTCTTGATCCTAAAGTGGTGCTAGTTTACTCAATGCAACAATCAAAAAAGGTCTAGGACTGTTATTATTACCAGTGTAAAGAACGCTGTACCTATATGCAGGCTTGCAATATGTTGCGCAAGCGGACCAGTCTATACATCTCATGTGGTATCAGATGCCACAATATTGCGAAATGAGTAAATGATTAATATTTTTATAAATAATTTTAATGAAATGTCTATCTTCAACTCGCTTTAGGAGTATTATGTTATCCTAATCACCAAGTAGCACTTTGTAGCTTAGATTAGTAGTAACCCTTTTCATACAATAGAACTGAAATTCCATGTTATGATTATAGATTATCTATTATTATCTAGACGAAAACTTGAAGAACCTCTTTTATTTATTCAATAGAGTACTAACCTCTTGAACATCTCGCTTTATATAAAAAATGGATCAGTTTTATTAATTAAACAATACTTGATTTGCAGTATTTTTTAATAACGCTTTTAATAACGCTTTTATTTTATTAAAATGCAATGAAGAGTCAATATATAGCTGAACATTAAAATGTTATTCATATTGCGTAAACTCAGATACGTCGATTTATCGGGAGAAGAAACATCTTGTTTGTTATTGTAATAACAAATAATCTAATGCGTCAGCGTGAGTTATATACTACGATGCCTCTCCTACATTCCTGGTAGCGTGAATCCTCAACTCTTTGTGACGAAGCTAATCCGAAGGGTAACCCTAGATCCGGGGGTCACACTATACATGTATAAACTATTGTACGTGCTCCCCTCGCTCCCTATTACTATTCAGTCAGTGCGAATTTTGAAGCAAAGAAACTCTTAGAATACTTGGTACCCGGATAAGTTTATAGCCCTGTTGAAACACTTTCAAAAGAGATCCTCTTATGTTTTTCTAATCATAAGCAAATACCTACTGCGCGACGCGACGCGCAACGCTTCCTCGATATACTTGCATTACACGCTTCGTAACTTACGAAAATACTTTTTTCTGACCTTTTTAATACATCACTTAGTTCTTAGTACGTAAAATAACAAACATGGATGCAGATATATTTATAAGTTTTTTAATGTTTATATTAATATGCCAAATAAATATCGTGCAACATTATTAAGAAAAAAAGGCATTGTATAAAAAAAAAATTCTCTTTGCTCAGCGATGAAAAAAATGCAAATAATCTTACAAATTTATCAAACCGTTGGTTGAGAAAAAATTAAACTACTGATCGAGAATATCTGTAAAAATGTACAGAGACAGACGTAGGAGGCATACGTTGCATCACGGTGCATAGCGCAGCGACTGCTGCAGAGCCAAGTCCTACTACCCTGTTCAGTAGAAATTTGAGAGCGTTAGAAACTCTCTAACCCTTTCGCAGGCGCAGCAGGGAACAACTTAGTCGATGCTTGTTTCTATTCATCTCGCCTTCTATTCTACTCCACGAACCACAAAATTCTTTTGCTCATGGCTGTGTGAATAACATTTACATTTACGTACTTAAATGTATATATATACATACATGTATATATACATATATGTATACATATAATATATATATATATATATATATATTTGTTTGTGTGCGAGTATCGTATACTCCACACGCTCGCGCCGAAGGGATCCGACGCCCACGTCACCCTCGCTCTTAGGACAAGTCGAACTCCTCTTCGAACTTTCTACTGCTCTGCTTCATATGTGGAAGGTAACGTGTCCCCAAGCCGCCCGTGCTCTCACATGTGATATTCTGCGGAAACGCCACTACCCAAACTCTGTATATACGAAGCGATCAATAGAAAGCCTTGGCGCGTATGCTTGAAACATATGTATACACAACTGTACAATTATATACTGTACGTGGGCAGCTCTCTAAAATTTTGAAGACACTTTTTGCACTACTTCAATACACCATGAATTTTATCGATGCATCGTGTATTTCAGAAATTACATTCTCGACTATCCTGTCAAAAGCTTTCGGGTTCATTGAATAATTTAAATTTGGCTAAATAAAACACTTTGTGATCGGTTTTGAACAGACTTCACTTGAACTGTAGATATTGATTATTTGAAAAATTGATCAATTGGTTAATGAATTATTAACGCATTTATTGTTTAATTAAATGCTACATTCGGACTATTTATTAAAGTTGATTTTACTTGGAATTAATTTTTGAAGTATATATTTTTTTAATGATCCGATGAATTTTATAACGGAAAATTTTGATAAACATATGTCAGTCGGCATGATTTTTTATAATTCTATTAATTCATATAGTGTTAATGATTTATGATTTGCTAAGAATTGTTTTGTCTAATATATAGCATGCTTGCTTTGATAATTCAGTAGAACACGTACAAATGAATAAGCGTACAAATTGGAACATTTTAGTTACAAAGTTTTTTTGGCTATGCATTTTGAAGAAACTCTTATGTTATATACGATCCTAGTCCGAAAGCTCGTAATACAAAAGATTTTTTTCAACTGTAGAGCTAGTGCAGATTTAAAAAGAATCGAAAGGTATAGGGGTTGTCCGTGTGACCGAAATGACAGAAATCTCTATTGATGATTCCCGGATTATAGAATACTTGAAATAAACCTGTAATTTAAAGAAAAATGTCAAAAAAACATATTTGTAAACGCTCAATACCGATTTCTGAAATATACTTTAAATACATTGGCTTTTCATTCTTGTCAGAGTAAAATTTGCACTGAAAAGGGAAATATTATTGTTACGTACGAACGATTTAAAAAACTTTTATTCCAATATATAGTTGTTGGCTGAAAATGAGACAAAATACCGTGTAGAAACCCATACATACTTTCACTATCACGCATGCAAAGACCCTTTCTACGCGTAAACTCTTGAAATATTCTATTCTCCTATTAGAAACGTCACTTATCTTTCAAGATTTATTTCTATGACGTGATGTGTCTACAAAGACGAGTTTTTTCATTTCATTCTTTGAAATTCCTATCGACAGATGTCTTTCAAAATCCAACGCACTATACGCACACTCGCATTTCTAGACTCCTAATGCTTTGAACACGCTTTGCTCGAACGGCTCACGCTTTACATTCGCAACGAATGCTGCCCAATGTCACACCGTAGCTTTGAAGTCCCACGCAGATACACGCATTATCACGCACTTTGAAGTAAAACTACAGATTACCCACGAGTAACTAGGAAAGAAGGCTTTTGAGAAAGTGTATTGTAGCAAGCAGTTTCTGAAGTAAAGATACCTTTCCTCTAGCGTCTCTGCTTCCCTAGTCTCAGCGACAATCAGAAATTCAAAACTTCACGCTTCGCTGGTTTCATGCCTTCGGCTAGGAGATAGTCTACGCCAACCGAAAGCGGCCTTTTTACGATGTCCTGGTAAGTGTGAAAATCGTAACTAAAGTAATGCTCGTGGCAAAAACAGAGGATAATTTTAAACGCGAAAGTTATCTAAATTGTTACGATTTGAGTTGTCCATATAGAACTAAAATTAGCAGGGCATAAGTATTGCAAATACAAACGAGGGTAATTTAACGTTTTAAGGGCTTGACCCTTCGCCCCCCTGTAACCCTAATACTCGATGTGTACATTTGACAGACATCTCGAGTTTTGTTCTCACGCTGTAACTGGAGGTAGTGCTCCTCTGTATGTGCGCCGTCGAGGGGTCGTGGGAGGATTGATCCTCCTTCTTTTTTCCTCGTAATCATCTCCGGCTCCGAGGCGAGCTTAAGAGGGACCTTTGAACCTCTCTGGAATTTCGTTACCTGCCTCTCCCTTCTCTCTCGCTCTTTCCTGTAACTGGTATGCCAAGAGAAATTTGACCTGCAGCACGTGCTTCACTGCAAGTCGTGTAATAATTTGTATTTTACAAAAGAAAAGGCCGAAATTCCGAGAATCGGTGCAGAATTCATCGGACATCGAGTGTGCAAAGAAGGCGTCGAAGGAAAATCCGTGTGCATGTGTGTGAGTCTCGCCTTCGTAGAAGGTCGCACGCGGGAATGGAATGCTCGTGTGCGTTGCCTATTTCTCAAAGATCAGCCTCGTGCGAGCGTCTCGCTGGAAGATTAAAGCGGCTCGAACGTCACTTTATGGGAACACGAGTCGGCGACGCGATGTGAGAGCTTTTCGGCCGTGAGAACCGAGTCTCCTCGAGAGAGCAGATCTTCTCAGGCTTACTAGGAGACCAGTCCGATGTAGCAAGCACTCTTCGCCTCGAAATTATCCCTTTCGCGTTTTTTCTCACATTTCGATGGCTTTGATTTCAAATTCCTTGCTTGATCGGCAATTGCTCATCAAGATGCGCGGTTGCAATGCCCAAATGTTCTTTCCGCAGCTGAGATTTTATTCGAAACGAGCAGTGATCGTTACCGTCGGTATATTATTACCGCTATGGTTTACTATGCTCATCACTCATATAGTGATCAATTTTTACTCTAGATAAGGGTGCATTGTACCTGTATCAGAAACGATGAAACTAATGCTGCTCTTTGAATGAGAAACTGTCCCTAAGTGATCGAACGAACTATACCCGTCAGTTTCTTCTCTTCTTCTTTGACTTTCCGGGATGTCTCAAAAAATCTTTCGTCTTAATCATTACAATTATGCCGAATATACGAAATAATATGATTTCTAGCTAATGACAATTTGTGCATTTCGTCCTTTTCTCGGCTTGGCCCATTTGACGGAGCTCTTTGCGCCTGCTGATCACTTGGTAGGCCTGAGAAAGAGAAGTCTTCTTTCGAAACTCGGTTCTCACGCTTGGATTCTTAGGGGCTCTATCTCCTCTGTATGGTGTATAGGCGAGCGTACCTTACGCTCTCTCGGTAGCCGTTGCTCATTCTTCTCCCCTATAAGGTTCGAGAGCATCCCCCACCCCCTCCTTACCTCTCCCTTTTTTCTCACCGACGTCGCATTCTCTTCCGAAAATTCCTGCACAAATAGATTACTTTCCGGCATCCAAGTGCAGCAGGTACACAGGGTCTCGCAAGGCCATTGCCGTTCACGGATTTCCCAGATCGTTGCTTTTACCGTCCTTCTCTCTCTCTCACTCGAACGTTTTTTTTCTTCTGCGGCGGCGCTTTCGATTTTCATTATGGAGGGCGAACGTCCGTTGCCGCAAGAGAATGTCCCGTACGTATACCTATAAATATACAGATATAGGTATATTGCAGCGACCGGAATTCCTGCTGCACTGTCATTCTATGGGAACTCGACGAATATTGCATGTGAACAAGGCCGAAACTATACATTATACTGCGGCGCACTTCCGATTTTCGTTTTTCGATACGGCATCGATGAGAGCGGAAATTTTCAGAACTCAAACCATGTGAAAAACGCTTCCTTTTCACTCTCGCATCGAGGATACAGGAATAAGCTGTCATTCATGACTATACACAGTTACACATATAATATGTAAAAGATTTTTCATCACTAAGACCTGAACCTGACGGGAGATCGGAATGCGTTTGAATTTTGAGTTACTTGAGAAAAGTAACCGAACGTCGTGTCGGTTTGACTCGCTTGTTCCCACGTCTCGTGAGAAACATCCAGTTGAAGATTGATTTCTCCGATCAATCCTTACTAGAAGAACATGTCACTCGAGGAGCAAGTTTTACATGGTAGAATTTTTTTCTTCCGAATTTAATAGAGTAGTAAGCTTTACAAAATGCTAATTTAAATGCTTTGTACCAAATTGACTAAATTATGCTGACGTCACTGCAGATTATGCGTATAACCGATTTTCTCGCTAGTTTTGGAAAGAATAATTCGAGAAAAAGTAACTTCTGACTATTTTTATTTTCGTTAGCAAGTTCGTTTTTGTTCGTTCGTTCATCTTTGATTGACAAATGAGACTACTTTATTGTCCATAACGATGCTGTTGTTGTTATTATTATTTTACGGCAATGTAAACTACAATACCTCTATATAATACTGCTAAAAGCGAGGCTTATGAAATTCGAAAATACGCGGTATATTAAATACTTTGAAATGATAAGAATCATGATCATGGTGGTTAACTTATAACAGTCAATCACTGAAAACTGTTTGCATAGTTTCATATGCGATTAACGTGTAATTGAGTGATGAGGAGGAATCCGACGTAGAAGATACTTACAAGCTAGGTAGATCGAAGCGATCGTTTTTGAAATTTGATAAATTGCCTCGTTGGTATTTAAATGAAAATTTCATGCCAGCATATTGTTAGAAGTTATTGGCCACCTTGGGAGTTTCTCGCCGAGAATGTTACTCCGAGGAATTTCGAGAAGCTCTCAAATATCACGTGTACCCCGACAGGAGAGCGCATTGTGGGAACTTGATGCCAGGAAAGGCTTAATTTTCTTCTCAGAACCACCAGAGAGACATACAGCGTGAAGAATGCTTCTATTTTAAAGTAATAACCAAGTCCGATACTCAAATTAAAACCCTTCTGTTGTACAGTGGACACCAATATATATGGTATAAATTTTGGTCAAGCCTAAACGCTAATTAACATCTATAATAAACATAATAGCAAATGTGCAATTGAATAATAGAAATATTACCCCGTCGTTTAATTGGAAAGGGAATCAAGTACAATTGTATCAAGTACCCCAAATAAATAATGAACTTTAATACCATTAGATAATTAGAAGAGAAAATATTGTTTTTGCACTTTTAGCATTGAACTCTTTACATTTAATTTTTTAATATATTATCTCAAAATGACAACCGTATATAGGCTACTAAAATCGTTAAAAATATTAACTAATTAATAAAAAAATTCATTAAATAAACATTTTCAGTTAATTTCAGTTAGTTTTTTGTATAGTCTTTTATACATTATAGATTCGCGCTCTGATTCGAACATTAATTTTGTTTGTTTCACTCTACAGGGATTATTATACTATATGCATTTACCTGCTTGGCTGGGACCAATTGTCCGTCTTCAGTAGAAGGCGTGGTTCGTCTACCTGTCCAAGGTCCTCTAACTTAAATTCCTTTTCAACAACTTTCTTTGCTCTCATGTGCCCCTAATGCGACTGGTACCACATTTTTCGACAAGTGTCAACCCTTTCATTTCTCAAACTAAACATTGACTTTTATGCAATGTTTACAATGAAACAAGTGTTAATAGCTGCTTACCAAGAAGTTCAGCAAATCCTTCCTATGTCGCATTGACTGGAGAACAGTAATACGTTTTTGTGGCTTTCCACCTTTATATACATATATATATATATATAGTGAGATGGGCCTTTCCTCAAAGACTTTTTGTGCATCGACGACCACCTTAGTCACATAGAATCCTAATCTGGACCCAAACAAAATCAACCCTTTCGGTCAAAAGAAAAATGTCTTTCGTTTCTTTTATTCGGCAACGTCTTGGGCCCTCCTGTGGCTTTCTGGTTCCCGGATAAAAATTCTTCGATTAATTCGCATTTACAATATTCTTCACGCCTCGGGCATTGTGCTTAACTTATACCGATGACTAAATAAAATAGGATGATCTTTTTACTTATTGTTATTAGTTTGTCTGACATTCCCTTGTAGGACTTCTGGAGTTGTCTTCTTTCTTTGAAATTATACAAGCCTGATAACTTGAGGATTTCAAGTTTCCGTTAACAGAGTTTTTGCAAGCCTTTGTGATTCGGGAAAAACAATTTTTTTCTTTTCCTGATAGTTACAGCATTTGGTTATACAGTTTTGGGATTGCAACCGAAGGTCCCATTCTTAAAATTTCTCTACCTCTTAGCTCACTCTGCTTGCTTGGTATAAAATCTTAAACTAATTTGTATTTACAATGCTTTTCACGCCTGCGGATGAAATACGATTAAGTTGTAAATGGATACTAGCCCTGCCATTAACCACAAGGAATTCATCACATTCATTAACAAGACAAATTGGCATAACATTCTTAGCTTTTGGTATACGCTGGCCCACACACAGGACCCTCTTCTCTTTTATGTCGACCTGTTCTGTTTGACTGATGAACAACCTGTGGCGAACGTGGTTGACACTTAATTGCGTACTTTATATCCCATCTTCTTTCTCGCATTCTACTTCGATTTTAGAACTAATAATTCTTAATTTATCAAATGAAATTTATTATATGAATATATTTACAATCTGCACTTTGATAATACACAGTGAAAATGATCCAATTGTTTGTTACAATATTAATTGCAAAAGGACAAGCATACATGTATGTAAAAGAAGTTCTGTTTGAATATTATTTTATTTGCAGCGTTGCAATTAAATATTTATTGTCTAAATTAAACTACATTTTATTTGCACAGATTTTTCATTTGTCGTGACATTTATATGAATAAAAATTCAAACAAACCGTAGTTTCCGATAGTAGATGAGCAACTATAGCATCCCGAAGGCTCTTTTGCATTTCACCTTGCTTACGCGACATCATATTTTACATTAACATGTTTAGATACTATTAATTTCAACAATTTGGTAAAAAAAACAAATTAGCACGATAAGTACGTAGACGCAGCATATAATATGGGTTGAATTTACACAGCGATTAAAAATAGTTTCTTTCGTTTTACTGCTGAAAATCGCACATCTCAACTTAATAACTATATTTATAGTTTTGGCCATTTTGAAATACCACTACACTTTTCATAGTTGTCTGTGACTTAATCTGGGAAAAATGACTTTTTCTCCGAGAATTCAATAGGGGCAGTCTCGTTTACAATGCGAATTGCCCGCAAGTAATGACCGTACCCCTAGCTTTCGCCGGGGTTCTCGGTTCTTTTCAAAATAAGATTTATAGGTGGGCCCATCGCCCTTTTTGAAATACCTCCAAAAATCTTCTACTTTCCTGAGAGACATGTTCGCAGAAGTCATTTTAAAGATTAAAAAGTCATTTGAGTATGAAATAACATTTTAATGATGCTTACTCTGAATCGTTGCAGACCTGTAGCTAATATGCGATGGGTTTCCCGTTACTACGATTAGATGTGTATGTGTACAGTTAAATGAACTTTAGTAACATTTTGCTCTGAATTATAAATTCATGTACACAATAATAATACACAATAATAATATCGTACCTGGAATTTCCTTAGCTAATATGTGTATATAAATGAACAAATTATTAATATTATTTATGCCTTTACTATTTACATCATACTTTACAAAAAATACGTCATTTGGAATATCTTCTTGGATATCCTGTTCTCCTAATGCACGTATTGACAAAAGTCAGTTTGTAGAAAAGAAAACGTAACGAGGGTTGAATCGGATTATAGGATTTACTGACCGCAGTCCATTATTAACAAATCCGGTACTTCAGATTAGACATTTTCGTAACAGAAGCTGTTTTATGAAATGCAAAGCCTGATATGTGTCTTAAATAATATAGTACTATTAATAAAGAATACGATTTACAACATCAGCAAAAGTATTAACTTTATTTTTATAATAATAATACATGCTTTGTTATGAATCTGGCTGTTTAATTTGTACGTAGCGACCGAGTACAATATAAAATTCTACGAAGCTTGTCAACATCTGAATTTACAACCCAAAGGGCATGTGTCTACCTGCTAGCGCAGTAAGCGCTAAGTCCTGAGGGAGGGCACCATAAGTCCTTCAGTCGTAGACCTCTGGTATACTTCCAATTTCCTTTTGCTTTCCTGTTCCGGTTGTTTACAAAAGTCACTTTGATGAATATAAAAGATACGTATTGTTGACATAATCCTATTATCTACCCGTAAGGGCGTTATTATGATATTTTAGATTGACACACCTTAAGCTTGTTCGAATAGCGTATACGACAAGCATCACTGAGTTTTTATCATTTAATTGCAAAGAGTGATAAAACTTATCGCAAAATACGAGAAAAATGTACTTGGTACAAAAATAAGTACGAATAAAAATTAATATTATGAATTAACCAAGTAAAATTCATGCATATTTAAAAGAATTTACTTCCAACGTCCTCCTGTTCGCCTAAGATTTCTGTTTGCTTTGTTGACTTTGAAGAATAGATTATAAAATGGGCCTGTGGTAAGAGAAAATCCCAGGCCATAATGATTCCGAAGCAAAAAATGCGGGGGCAGAGGATTCTAGGTATGCGTGTATAGGCTACGCAGTACACTCGCTCGAAACACGTCCTCTTTCCCTTGCGCCTCCTTCGCTTGCCTTTTACTTCCATGATTCTTCTGCTATCCTGGAGAACTTGTTTACAAAAGTCATTTCGCTGAATAGAAGTTCAAGTGGCGTGAAATCGCTTTGAACTGCAAGGCTAACCGCAAGCACTAGAGGCACACTTGTATACATTATAATAGCCCTGGCATACGCGCGCTTGCATCGAAAGATTTGAGACTCTCCGGCAGAACTCCCGAGCTCGGCTGCTTTCCTGATCAAAACCCAGCTCAGTTTCCTCAAGAGTCAGCGTCATCTCATCTACCTTTAATCTTTCTCTTTTTAGCCTTCGCCGAGGGAAAATTTTGCCCGACAACGCGTGCACGTGAGTATAAATGCATATAGCTATATAGCTATAGCTACATATAGTTATATGCCAAGTTAAAGCGTGCGCGCAGATAAAATGCAATCCGTAGTTGAGCGTAATATGGTAACGCGCGGTCCTCAACATGGTTGATTACGGAGCGACGCTCTCATTGCAGCAATGAGAGCGTCGCTCTCGTCTAGAAAAATGCATTTGAGATGCCTGAGCTACAACTCCTCGTCCCTCCTGTAGTCCTGTGCATTGAGTTTACCGAAGCAATTTTCTTAAATAGAAGTAACTAATCGAGCATAAAATTGGCCCATTGATCTCTGCGGTGGTTGGGCTCTGTTGGGCTCTGTTGGGCTCTGTTGGATAACCGCAGCCACCGGCGGTGGCACTTAAAAGCCCTACGGACCAGCCTACTCTCCGGGAGTATACTGCCCTGCTAACGAAGTAGAGCAATTTGTACTTTTGGTCCCGCCACGGTATATTCTGTTTATGTATACAGAGATGCTCCGTGCAATAAATACTGTGTAAAAAAATTAAGTCAAGAAGGCTTCCTCGTCCCCGGGGAATAAAGGGGTTGCGTATACGAGTATACGAGTACTGATCTGTACTGGTGGATCCGCGCAGCCCTTACGAAGGTCGCGAAAGAATGCGTTGTACCTTCCTACCAGCTATACGTTCCTGTTGTATGCATTTGCTTTGGATTCCCCATGGGATTCGCGTTCTCACGCTGGCTGCTCTTACTTTCTCTAACCGTCGCGCCACTGCACATACACACACTGCACACCAGTGACATTCGACCGTTTAACGGTCTCGCGCCTTCCTCACGTGAGAATCATGTGTTGTACACTTCCACATAACGTGCAACGTTTTTCTCGATTATTCCTTGTCCCGACGACTAACGACTTTTTTTTTACACTACTCGTTCGTCGGTTTGCAGATAGCCGTGGGATTACGGCAACTTGATTGAAAACGAGCGGCGCGACGGCGCATCTCTTTCGACCTTCAAATATACACTCTCTCTCTCTCTCTCTCTCTCTCTCTCTCTCGCGGGAGCGTGGAGGTGGCGACACCGTGTGTGGGTATATCAAGGCTATGGGAAAGATCCCATAGGTCTCGAAGGTCGTTCGCATAGGCTATAAACATCGCAACGCTATGATCTTTACCACTGCCGATTCTATTCTCTCTATAGGAACAACACGGTACACAGTGCATACAACGACTCGGAGATTAAGTTCAATTGCTGTATTTCACTCGAACTATTTATTGAGCTGATACTATGAATTTCTATTCGCTTTTAGATAGTTCATGCGTTTCATATTAAAGCACATTATTCATCATGAGATACACTTTTCGCTATATATTGATTTATCGATAAAATATATTTTCGTACTTCTATATTTATTAAAATATTCTTTATAAGAACGTATAAAGCGTAGTAGTATAGTGTGCTTACCGTTTAACAACCATGGAGTATTTATGCGAAGTCTCTTATCTACCCGTCAATTTTTCACGTTAAAATTCCGTATATTTGCTGTCAGCAAGGAAAATTATATATAGCCTCCAATTGAAGTTTACTTGCTATACACACAGTGTTGTACATGTAGTAGCATAGGATGTTGCGCAACTATATATAGGTATCGAGGACGTTTGCGTGCTTCACAACTCCATTAGTCTCCGTAAAATGTACGAGGAATAAGAGAGGATGAACAGAGAGAGAGAGAGAGAGAGAGAGAGAGAGAGAGCGAGAGAAGCAACGGACGTAGCGAAGCAACTCTTCGATACTTGTGCACTCCTGGTATTACAAGCGCCATGCGCCTTCACGGTTTTCCCACGCGCCCTCGCTCGGTTCTCACGCGTCTCTCCCGACACATTATACACACATTCGACTTTCTTACATTCTTTCTCTCTTCCTCTCATCTTTGCCACGTTCTTAAAATGCTTTCTCACCCTCTCTCTCTTGTCGCCACTACTGGACTACATTCTTTTGGAACCTCGTCAATGACCTTTGTTATTAACGGATGACGAACTGCACACATAGGCTCGTTAGTAGCGGCTTTCCTGATTTGAGATCCACAATGGTATTGAATGTAATGTAGCGAATAAAATGTTTCCGAGTCTGTCGTCTCGCCTATAGATATAAGTATAAGACGCCGAGCTTCTTATCGCGTCTAAGGTTTCACTTGAAAGTGAAACGTCGCGGAATGCATAGACCGAGGTTATTTGTAAAGAGCACAGTGCATAAAGAGTGTAAGCGCACTGGCAGCAGCAGTGCGGTTCAACGTATAATTAGTCTGAGAAATAGTCAAAGATCACCGGCTAAGAGTTTGGCGGGCCAGAAACTGCGCGAGAGACTTCTTGACTCGACATGAAGTCCTGGCTGTCCAGGGTTTCAATTTCTCGCGTTCCCAGTGACTCTCCCACGGTTCGCTCCCGTGGGAACGATTTAATTGGCTGCGAAGACGCGCCGCTCGCGCCTGTATACCTCTATATGCCGAAGAGAAAGAGAGAAAACCCCTTATCTCCATCCTCAACACGAGTGATCCTCGCAGCATCCTGAAATCTTCCACAGAATCTCTCCCCAGGGACCGGACCGCTAGACTTACTTCATATACGAACAGTACGAATAAACATCGATCTTGACCTTTCCCTAAAATATGTAAACACATATACATATAAAAAATTCGTTCCCTGACTGTGGAGAGAAAGAGTTGAGAGACAGGATACGGCGGATATTCCCATATAGGTGAGAGCGAGAAAGCCACGGCGACTGCAATTGTGGGACTGGAGCGTGGGACGATTCCCGTCACTCCCGATCGCTGCCGCCGAATACTTCATTACGCGAGTGGGAGAGAGAGCTTCGACTCGTCGTCCTCTCATTCCCACGGGAATTTCTGTATGTATGTATACGTCCGCTGGGCGCCTCCTTTATTTTAGACCGTTTCTCGCCCTCGAAATTTGCGGACGAAAGCACGAAGCAAACATTTCCATAAAGTAATGGATCTCCTTGTGAACATACGATACATGAGCTCACACACGCGCGCCGACTCTCGAATAGCTGAGATTCTGGAAGGGAAACCGGAGATTTGTGCGTGTGAGCGGGAGAGAGCCTGGGATACTCGGCGAAATTCCTCCGGCCTTATCGTGAGAATCTTCACAGCTTCAGGGGAAACCGATTCCCAGCCTGACTAGGAGACTAGAGCGCAAGAGCTGGTGGCCCGGGACTCTTCCGATTTACCCCTCGCCTGCTTCTCAGCAGAGACTTTGCACATAGTTGAGTTCTTGCCAAGTTCTTGCTGTCTTAGACATTAATAATTGGGATGTTCGACGATCAATAATTCCTAGTCTCTTCAGCTAATCTCTGTACAAGTCTATAGGCATCCTTTGCGCCATTCCTTGCGCTCCTCGCCATTCCTTGCGCTCCTCGCCATTCCTCGTTCTGTCGGCTTTGCTCAAACCCTCGAGTAACTACTCGAACTTTCGCATGTACTTAGAATTAATTGTAATCAGGACATCGTGAAATGTTGGCAAAGCTCCGCGTTATAGAGCCGAGAGACGTCTATAAGTAGCGGCCTATTCCTCAAAATCAAGTTCGAGCGTATAGGTATATGTGCGAGTAAGAACCTCCAGCGTGCAAACGTATCCCGCGACCACCGTTTGCCTGATAGGTGCCTGATATTCTCGTCGCCGGACTCACTCTTCAAGTTCAATATCTTCTCACGCTTGGCACACTCGTATCGCGCACACATCACTAGAATATATATACGCTGACCGAACGTCGCCGAGTTATTTTTTTCGCCGTGAGAAATCCAAGTCTGGGAAAGTTTTCTATAGGGCCGCCACGTGCTTTCCCACGACTTTCAGATTCACCGATTGCAAACGAGCCGCTCGCAGCTTGCGAATATCCGTTTTCGCACAGTTGTCGAGCGAGCAACGACGAATGCCTCGTTTCGCAGAGATAATCCCCAAAATTTCGGAGCTCACGAAATACTCAGTTCTCTGATTATATATATTAATCAGCCTGCAGCAAGAGCGGAAACACCAGCGGAATCTAATCTTAGAAGGCCACGCTGCAAGGCTATGGATAAGAAAAAATCTCTCGCGTATATCCCCAAATACTTGCATTAAAATAATGAAAAAATAATCATCAATAGAAAAAACGATTATTGCTCTTTTCTAAACGTCTAATACCACTTTTTGTATATGTGGTCTATGATAGTAGTGGAAAAGGCGATAGGTTAGGACAGAGCCATGCCGAGTGTTTAGAAGCATCAGGCTAGCATGGAGCCGTAGCAGATATCTACCGACAGCGAGAGAACTCACTCCTCCTAGGAGGAAGGAAGGAAGGAAGGAAGGAAGCAAGGAAGGAAGGAATGGAGGAGGAACGAAGGAACGAAGAAACGAAGAAACGAAGGAACGAAGGAATGAAGGAAGGGACGGCTCACGGCTATCTCCTCTCATTCGCTCTTGCACGAGCCATATTTGCAACGCCCTTTCCTAGAGTCGTGTATGTCCGGTTCGACGATATACCTCTATATATATATATACTATATATACTATATATATATATGTATACGCACACAAATATTATCTGTACGACTTCTTTTCTCTCGCAATTATGCGCTGATACATTCGGCTGCCTGTGCGCACTCGTCGATGGGAATCCCTCGACTTTCCCATACCCAGTGCGTGCACGACTCTTTCTCAGCCAAGGCGTCCTGTGAACCACGGACGTTCCCAAAGCGACTCGTGCGCTGCGTATAATACGTGAGAGACTCCCACTCGCCTGCGCGGCACGAGGCCGCGTCAAGGCCGCCCATCAATCATCCCGTCGATGAAGGCACTCTCGTGTCCAAGCTACTAGGAGAACAGAGCAAGAGAGCTAGACCAAACGTGTGCGCGCCCGCATTGATAGTGCAGTATACACGTAAGATGTGTATGTATGCGTGTGCGCGTGTACTTACACATATAATTTACGGGCACTAGTCACTAGAGCATTAGAGCAAGGAGCAAGGAGAGCCGTTGAGCCGTATCCCGTATCGCTCTTATCGCGCAATACAGTTCTTTCGACATATATGGGCGAGAAAACTTGTAAAAGCACTATTGACATTTACGCGAAGAGCATTATTCCAGCGTGCAATTGCCGTTGGTGCACATAACATAAGAGTATACGTATAAGTAGAGCTTGCCACGTGTGTGCAATTATACAATAATACACAATAGAGGTCTTATTTCCAGAGCTATACGAGTTCCAAGTTCCGAGCAACCTATACCTATACAATGATCTCTGTACGAGAAAAATGAAATGAAAGAATGCCGTTTACGAATTCTGTATTTAGACCCTTCTTTCTTCCATCGACATTCGTATACAATTTTATTTTGCTAATAGTAATACCGGCAACTCAGTCAACTCAAAAAATCAGTCAATATTGCAGCTTAATCGGCATTCCTATTTATTTTCATCTATACAATATTTATTATTATTACTGTAGAAAACTGTATTATAGTCGAAAGTTGTCGTACTAAATGGACTAGCTATGATGGAAATTGATATATAATATTATATATGAAGGTATCGTCGATTTATTTATAGTTTACTGCAGTTGTGATAATTTACTGAATATTACTGCACGAGTGACATCGACGCACAGCTGCTATCGGTCCGGTGACTCTTTCGAAAGTGCCGGCACGTATTCATATAGACTCGGGCGGGTCGTTGCTTGCTCTGTCGACAGAGGACCCAAGATTAGGCAGTTTTCACCGCTCGCGACTTCTCGTTCCCTGTTCCGTTTTGCCCGAATGCGCCACTTGTTGGGGCCAGCTGACGTAGCCCGCGGTCTTACCTTGACCCACTTTTTCGGTAGACCAGGGCGACTCACCTCTATCCTAAGCATGCTTTCCTGCGACTTTACTTATTAATTTAGATTATGTCGCACAAGAGCTAATTGCCTCACAGAATAACATTTAAACGATTCTCGCCTAATCGCTGATATTCGGTCTTTAGATTAATTCGATAAGTTGGCTTAGAAATTCGATCGATTCCATTATTCTACGCCGTTGAAACATTCTTCAACTGTTTAATAAGATAAATTAATATTATTTCGAGGCGAGTCTCTAATGCATTACTAACTGGCGTCACGAATCGATATCGAAGGCCGCGTTCTCGATTTCTCTCTGTCCGTAACGTCTAGATGCACGCATATAGATATTGTCATCAGTCTTCTATATACATATCGTTTTTGAACAGAGAGCTTGTCCGTTGATAATTTGGAAGATAACACGTTCTTGAGCATGTGTACACGAAAAGCGTAACTATTCGGATTTCGTCAAATAACAAGTTCGAGCAAAAAGAAGGAAAATGGGACACACGGCTGTTGGTGCTACTTACTATACAAGTTTAACGTGTATGGTATATACAAAGAGTGAAGGAAGGCGAGACCGAAAGTGGAGGAGGAGAGACGAGCGGACAGTTGGTTGGGTCCGGTGGTTTGCCATAATCCCAAAGGGCGTGGTCTTTGAGCTCAGCGACAGGCCCCACCCGTATATATACTCGTCGCACTAAATTACAGCGGTAGAACCTTCATCCACATGCTCTCCTAGTCAACTGATACAGTTTATTGGTCTTCTTCAGATCGGAATGCGACGGAGGCGTTGGCAAAATGTGTAGCACAGTAAACGAAACACCATCTGTATTTTTATGCGACGCTGATATGCTTACTATGTTTGCGCTAAGAGTGCCGAACAGTCTTGTCGCGCAGCGACGCATATAGCCGACGGAAACCGATTGCGCAATGCGCACTCTACTACATGCTTTTACACGCATAGTGCGCTCAATTTCATTATACTTTTGGTTTTGCGGTTTAACATATTAAACCGCAACAAATCAAAATCATATTATTTGCATTTATCCAACCACAATTCCAATGTATTTTAACAAACAGGGGTATTTTAAGACAATCCAAATTCATATTAATATCTACTTATCTTTTTGAGAAATGTTGCTGATTGTAAAAAGTTAAATTAGAGGAAAAAAAATTCGATTATTAGTTTAGCTTTGTCACAAGATAAGAGCCTTCATTTTTAGAACACGCGATTCGTTCTAGGTATATATGAAACAATACATTTCCAAGTATTACTTGAGGCATTCAACATTTTTCCGTCATGAAGATACAATTTTTAAATAGGCTGATATTCCCGCGACAGATATAATAATACTTTCGCATGATTCCAAATATTAAAAATATAACAAAAGTTTTCAGGCAGACGGTACTGTCAGGCGAGCCTAAATTCTGTAACGAGGCCAGCTACTTACTTCTGAGCGCCTGGTACAACTGTCAGACGGTCTCATTTTTTCTCGGCTCGACGAAAATTAAGCCTCCGCCTAATTTTGTCTATGTATAAGTCGAACAACATTGGTTCAAGACAGACACCTGTGAATCACAGGTTGTGATTATTCAATATATTCGTACCCAATTTCGATTTTATTTCACCTTGACTGAATATTCGTGCTGAAAAATGATGATTATATTAAATGCAATATATATATATTTGTATACAGCAACAGCTCATAGGTTGATATTGAAATTACTGACATTTACGATAAACTATTGACAGGTAATAAAAGTATATGAATACAAAAGGACTGTCAGACCTGCGTGTTGTATGAGGCGATGGCTCATGGGTCGCCTCCTTTTCTCTCTTTCACTCCCAACCGATTTTTCTAGTTGCTGCATATTCTAGTCGCCTAGTATAAAAATAGCCGGATTATCGATTTTTTCCGATCAAGATCTTTCGAGAGGGCCCAACACGTTTCTTTACAAACCTCCAAGACCGCTATGGTGGCCTGGTCGATGTCAACGTTCAATTTGCATATCTAAATTATCGTCAGTCACCCTGCTGTGCATTTTTTGAAACACATTTATCGAATTTTTTTCTTTCTCGATATTTTGCATCGTTGTTTTTTTTTCACAACGATCATCGTTTAACAACAATAGTCAGCTTCGGACGCAAAATTTATCGCATAGGTATTTTTGTTTTTAACCGTATGCAATAGTTAAATACTACATTTATTGCAAATAATTACACTTTCTAATGTAGATTCCTCATGAGGATGACATATGATAGAATTTAAATAATCCAATATAAATGATATAAACTGTTGAAAATTGGAGCTAGAATAATTTTTATCGCTGAAACTCGAAAAATTCTCAAGTTAACCTGTTTTAGAACGTACATTGCTAGTAATAAACACTTGTAATAAATGATAAAAAGTAACGTTGGCCGAGTAACAAGAACGATACAAACAATTCGGTTCCGGGTTGCAAAGGGCTCATCCCTGTAAATGTATTGAATTCAAGACGTTATACTCGCCTGCTCCCAAAACCGACGAAATCCGACCTTTCAAAGGGAAAGGGCTCGCGAATAATGCCGAATGGCTCTTAGTAGTGAGAAACTGCGGTTCGATTTCTTTTTTTTTTCTTTTTTATTCTTTAAACACTGAGTTCAGTACTGACCAGTGGTCTGTCACACTGCTGCATAGCGTTGACTGTCTCAGTTGCCAGTAGTAGAGGGGTGAAGTGGGAGGGGGGGGGGGACAAAGTTACGCCTCTTGATTTGTATGTTCGCCTGATCCCTGGTCAAACGAAAACATCCGTCAAACAAAGAATCGATAAAAACGTTGATCGTCAGCCCTGCGTCTTATGCGTAACAAGCAGTCGTCTAACCGGTTTGCTCCCCTACCATAAACGTATAAAAGAACGAACATTCGTACTCTTGTGTCTTTGATGCCTATGATAAAAATCGAAACTGTACAATCTATAGCGTACAGAATAATAAAACTTTTTACACTTTATTATGCTATGCTGGCTTGTAAGCATTCTAGATGATTATATACTTAGTACCCGATTTTTATTTTGAATTATTATTATAATCGTACGTAATTAATGAAATTGCATATCGCGCCAACGATGAACTATGTCATTTTAATAAGAGTGTTCTATAATTGACATTTTTTCTCAGGAAACCAACACGAGGTCTTCAACAGCCAATCGTCAATCCAAGTGGGTGGACGTTGGAATCGGGGCAAGAGTAAAGTAGACAAACCTTTCATGGGCATAATGTCGGGTCTAGTGGTAAACGGAGCGCGAATTTTTGAATTGGCCGCATCGAAAGATAATCGTGTGACGGTGAAAGGTGACGTACAAGTGATGCCAATAGGAAGCCTCGCGGATCGTGTCGCGCCACTTCAGAGAATGCAGCAGGTCAGTAAGATAATGTCGTTACTGTTGTAATATAAGTCGAGTAATATGTGTCCGCGACACATATTCTAATATGAAATATTACATTACAGACTCCAGCTTCCGGGTCACCCGGCGTTGCGGACGATCTGATATTCTCGGGCGCGGGAAGTGGATGTGCCGGTGACGACGAGGACGAGAAGTGCACACCAATTTATGATAACGGTTCCGGTAAGTGTAAGTAATAGTACTCGTTTAAAGAATGTCACTCTTGTTTAATGCGAGCAAATATATTGAATTTTCACATATGAATTTTATTCTTTTCTTCCGCTACGCAATGCGTAATGTACAAAATTTATGCAAATTGCTAATTACGAAAATTTACGAAAAAAGAAACATCTGTCTGGTGCATAGTATTCCTTAGCGCGATTAATATGATTTTTAGAACAACAGCTAGAAAAATTAGGAAGGAAAATCGAGAATAGTTTATCGGCATATCGCATGTAAGAGAGATGAATTCATGTAGATCATGTTGCATAATCCCTGGGGCACGAATGAACCGTTTAACCGTCGCACGCTACCTTTTCCGCTTCATGTTCGCCCGATTGTATCTTCAATTCATTTGCATATTTAGCTTCGAGAGCTCATCCTTTCTTTTTCGCATATGACCTCCTCTATCCTAATACGTTCCCGGTATCAAAACTTCTCCGACTGACTAAAAACTCAATTCGATGATCAACGTCTTTTTTAGTTAGTCAAAAATGCCTCCTCAGTCATTGGTCTCTTTAATGCATGGCCTACCTGCAGTAGAGTTAACAATACAGGTTTTATACGTATGATTTCAAAGAGAGCAAAATTATGAATAATTACAAGATAGCGCCACTGATTTATAATATTATTTAAAATTAAATCCATACCTAAATTCTCAACTGCATTCTGCATGTATTAGATATATTTCTCTCGATTATAACTTATTCCCAAAGAATTATTCTCTCTCTCTCTCTCTCTCTCTCTCTCTCTCTCTCTCTCTCTGTTTCTGTGTGTGTGTATGTGTGTGTGTGTGTGTGTGTGAGAGAGAGAGATAAATAAATAATAGCTTTATAAACGAGGTTATTTTAATTGAAATTTCTCGACGAATTACAACAAAATGAAATATTTAAGTTTTCTTTTGCTCGGCCAAATGAACCTAGAGATTAAAATGACCTTACATTTTCCAACCTGCAAAAATAACTCGTGAATGAAATCTAAAATAAGGTTTAGTAATGATCTAGACTGGCCGAAAGAGGGGGATCGTAAGGTACACAGAGACCTTAAGATGAATACTAATGTATGAAATTTGTTGATTTTCCAGATGACCTCATCACGCCGGTGTACGTAGCGCCCACAAAGTCTCCCACGGTGACGAGCAAGCCCAAGAACAGCCTCAGTTCTAACCTGCAGGAAAAGAACATTCCCTGCGACGACGAGGAGGAATGCAACGAAGAGGGCTCCGGTGATCCCGGCACAACCGAAGAAATTTTCGTTACCTCGGCCACCGGTGGGTATTCGATAAGGCAGGATGAAAAAAACTAGTCAAACAAAAAGAAAGCACTGAATCCATGTAGATGCGGTATTGATCTTTCGGTCGTTACAGCTTTCCGTCCCTACCTGTACACGATATACCCGTAGAGACTCTTTATTCTTGCGGTCAGAACGGCGTTCGAAGCTCATGAAAATATATTGAATTCCAATGTAAGGCGGATCGTTAGAGCGAGGATTAATTTCGAAATTTAGCAACGAGCGCGCTGGCGGAATCCGTATTTGGAATAATTTTCGATAATCAGACTGATCGAAGGGGCGATAGATAAGCAGGAGAGCTGGGCCGGGGAGGGGGCAGACCGAAAGCTTCGCGGGCAATCGATAGTGCCTAAGGGCTGCGTGCATATCGGAATCGTCTTCGATTTTCCGACGCCGCATATTTCTCCGCTTCCGAGCACGTTGCCAGTCGTGAGTGGGTCAGCGTTCCGCGAGCGCGTGCTCGCTCGCAGAACGACTCGGTCAGTAACGCAGAGCGTTTTGCGCGGCATCGCGCGTGCCCTCATTGTCAAGCGCCGCAACGTCGCAAGCGTGTGCGCACACACCTCTGTCGGGGAGATGAGAGCCGCCGTCACTGGCATGCAACAAGCGGTTGAGCGGTTGAGCGGTTGAGCGGTTGAGCGGCCAGCGGCATAAAGCCGCTGTCTCGCTGCGGGGATCAGTGTCCAAGAGCGTTGTCTCGATTTCACGAGTATACATGCGTATGCACGGCCCCGAGTGTGCGCGCAGCCCTTGATTTGAGAGCTTTGCTGCTTGCAGATTCGAGCTCCTCGTTGAGCTACACTACCCAGCGCCAACTGTCCTCGAGCACCCAGCAGATCACCAGCAGTAGCACACAGTCGAGCAGTACAATAGCCACTACGACGTCGACGGAGCTCCAGACTACCGCTTCTACGCAGATCAATGTATCAAGCGGCTCTACCGACAGCACTCAGTCCAGGTGGGTATATACGTTTTTTTTCAGTTGCAGATAGTTAACGCTCTTCGTTCGTGTTCGATTCTGCACCTTCCTATTATAAACGGAAGTATCGATTTCCAATGCTCGCTACAATTAAGAACAATAGCTAACTGTTCGATATAGAAATATAGAAAAATTTCATCAATATTTACCTATGTATCTAAACTGAATCCATTATCATTCCAGTACTGTGACGCAAGAATCTACAACGAGTAGTACGACCCAGCAGACGACCATTTCGAGCACTGAGATGTCGGAGATGCCAACGACCACAAGGATGACCTACACGATAATAAGCAGCCCGCCAAAGAACAATAATAAGCGTATAACCTCGGAGACAGCCGAGAACGCCGCGCTTATTATCGGCATAATCGCGGGTGCTCTCATAGCCATAGTCCTGATAATACTCATTATTCTCAAGTTCAAGAGTCGACCAGAGACCAATTACAAGATTGACGAAGGCAAGAGCTTCTGTCAAGATCCGAATGCCGCTTTGCTCGGAGGCGCACCGGGTACCGGGCCACCCTACAACGGTGCCCTGAAAAACGGCCAGGGCGGTAGTAAAAATGGTAAGAAACGCGAGATCAAGGACATTAAGGAATGGTACGTGTAAAATACCGAGTTGGAACGAAGCGAGCCAAGACTGACTGTGTTACATATTAAAAAAGAATAAAAAAAATAATAATAAATCATTAGAGAAAATAACAAATGAAAAAAAAAAAATAATGGACAACACGTTATAAAGTTGAAGATACATGCGTAAATACTCAACAATTATATTCGTTGCGCGGAATTAGAGAAAATGTATGTGTGTGTGAGTAAAGAGTGCAATAGAAACGCAGAAGGGTGAAGAGAATAAGTGCTACGAGCTATTATATACATATTGCGGAATACACACACACACACACACACACACGCACGCACGGACGCACGCACGCACGCACGCACACACACATATATATATATAGGTATATATAATAGCTGTATGAGTGTGTATGTGTGCGTGGACATCGAGTCACATTGTCACATAGACATAGCGATGCAAGAGCGAAAGTACGTATTTAGTTGAGAGGATAAAATGTGGAATACTTGGAGTAGTTGTGAGGAAAAAAGTAGGGCATTTTATTTGTCAGAGACGTACACGAGGTTGGTTTCAGTGCTTTTTGTACCACTCTTTGCTACATTAATAGAATAAATTTAGCAACATGTATACCGAATTCTTATTCTTGTAGATAATAAGTATAAGCGCAGTTATAAGATCAATTGTTAATATGGATTGTATTGAAGATTATTTGTGCTTATGTTGCCGTGTGAGTTGCATGCAGTTCAGAGCAAACGTGTACCTCTTGTAGTTGACAACAGAAATGACATATTTTGCTGCAGGTCACAAATATGCTGTTCTATTTGTGTATCTCGCTTTCCGAGAGAACTCACGCCTAGTGTTCTACATCGAGAAGGTACAACAGAGCATTGAAACTATTGAAACTACATCTGCGATGCGTACGATCCTATACTTAGTAATTATGGCATTTATTGTTGTATAAATGATATATAAAACTATTTATAAAATTGTGTTATATGTGTACATTGTTTATTGAATTTTAGATTTTATTGAGATGAGAAAAAATTAGAAAAGGGAATGGTTACTGGCATCGTTATCGATATACATAAACATAAACAATACATATTTATCGGGGCTATATATACTAATATACAAACAAATAAATTAAAAAAACGATTCTAAGCGACCGAGGTTTGAAGGTTGAAAAAATCGAGTTCTGCGTTTATAGTGCTTGTTTGCACGTACACACGTAGAAAGCGAACGCAGTAATAAACGCCACAACAGACAGTAAAAGCGAGTGTAGTGTCTATTAAGTATGAAAATTACGCAAAAAGTCAGAATTATTCCAGTGCACGAGTGCCGACCGCACGCATTTACTGCAAATGCAATTATGTATAAAAAAGTATTCGACTAGGCATATTTGAAAGAATTTTCACTTGTTTGCGGAGTCAGAGCGCTTTTTCCTATATACCTCAGGTATTAGGTGCTGATCTAGTAGCTGTTTATTACATTTGTTATGATGATGTAGCAGCATTGGCAGATAAACGGAAGCCCACATTCAAGGGTGGTCGAAACTTCATTTACATAAGATTTCTAATTAGCAAGACGTCTACGCATAGTTCGATGTCTCTAAATAAAATATACGATCCATTTATGTTTAGATACATAATGCAACTGTTTTTATTTTATGCTGCGTGTATATCGTTTTTTTTTTCATTTCTGTCGTCTTAAAATCCTAACTTTATTATTGTTTTCAATCTGCCACTTAGAATCAACATTACGTTAAGATGTGGCTTGCTAGAAAACAATTTTATATAGAAAATAAAATTACAACATTTTCGAAAATTGTAACCAAAAAGTTTTAACGAATTTGTCCAAGCAATAATGATTAATTAATAATGCAAGCAGTTCGAGTATTACAGTTAAACTAAAAGAAAAAGACGAACGCGAAAGCCGGCTTTCAAAGAACTGGTTGTTTATATTATATTTTTAGAAAATCGTGGAGACAAATGACCGAAGGTTTACGGAAGCTTGACACATAATCGTAGGTATTTCATTTGCATGCCCCGAAATTCCTTCTTCCGACAGAAGAAAACATAGTTGTAAGTAGTTATTAACAATTCTGTCATTTGTCCGAAGAATGAAAAGACAAAAAATAATCGTTTTACAATCCATATTAGTGTGGAGGATTTCTTTTCTAAAGTCATGCCACTTGATAAAGGAAATTAAATTCAACTTATTGAAAGTTACGCTTCGATGTGCAAAATTATGGTATAATTTTAAATTAACAAAATAAAAAGAAAGCAAAAAGAAGTATATGAAAATATACGGGGACACTTATCAATTGACACTTATCACTCGCATATCAATTGAGAAATTTACTAATGAACAAGTACAACGCGTAATTTCGCCACTAATGATAGTGTTTATTGCCTGAACAATTTTTCTATAAACATTTTTCTTTACTCTTAAAGTAAAAAAAAACCGTTTAATGTATTGTAGCACTTTCTCTAGGAAAAACGGTAAAGTTTTCAAAAAATTCAAGTCGAACGCACGAAATTACAATTACTTGGCACACTTTCAAGTTTCTTCTTACATTTGTATTCTGGCACATATGCACTTATCCGATTTTCACATTGGTCTGTAAGCAATCTTATTAACTGCTCGTTAATTCATTGCTATGAAAATTATTGTACCAACAATTATAAGAAATAACTGCAATTTTGGGGTTACAAAGCAGCAGTTTTTTGAAAATTATTGTATTTTAACACTTCCAGTTTTTATACCAAAAACTAATCAGCTAAAGCTAAAAAAACTAGCTCACTACTCTCCAATAATTGTCTTTACTAAAATTATTATTTTCGGTCTTTTACGTAGAGTTGAATGATATTTCACCTCTTACATTATTATTGTTATTATTATTATTATTATTATTATTATTATTATTATTATTATTACTGTTATTAGACTCCATTAAGTTTATGCGAATCTGTTAATGAAGCTGCGACTTTTTCTAGAAGACCTTGTTAAAAACTTTGATAAATTTCTTCAGTAAATGCGATAATTAAACCGACTGCTGATTATTCAAACTGCCGCAGTAAAAGTTGACTGCAAAAATCCGAACATATTGATCCGATCAGATGCTATATCTTAAATAACTTAACAACAAATACCTGCAGTAGAATTGCACGAAAAAACATTGCGAACTACATATTGCGTGGCTAACTCCGATTACCCTCGCAATGCTTATCCTTTACATCTACAATGTCGATGACAAGTTTCCCGTTGGTGCAGCATCGCATCTTTTATCTGCATATCCCTCAATGTACTGAAGCCCGATGTTTGTACTAATTAACTTCTATGCGGTATCTATGAACAAAGAATGTTACTCTATACACTTAATCATGCATAACTTGAAATATGAATGTATCGAGTGGACATAAATCGACTAAATGTAGGAAAGAAGACCTTGAAATTCAAATGTTCTACCCGTAGATTTTGAAGACAACAATTTTACTTCTCTTTGTGTATTAACGAACTGTGCAACGTTTTTACCATTATCAGAATATCTTACTTTAACAAGACAGCTCGATAACGAGATTTTTTTAATACAATATCAAAAACTTGTATAATTTAGTTGAGTTCAATTTTCAAGGTCTTCTCAGTCTCACCTGTTCCCGTACCCTATTGTCAGATTATGGTAAAATACGATTAAAAAAATAAATAAACGTAAGAAGAATGTGCGCTCAGCCGTAACCAGAGGCGCTGGCTAGATGGAATTATATTTTACATTGTACAGTTAATGAAATCCATGAATGCACTCTATACATATTAATTATAATCGCATTACCAAATTTGTGTTATAGTCACATGCGACAAAACAATTAAAGCGATGCGGGAGAACATTTCAAAACTGCTGTACAATTGTGAGTTTCTTTGAGATGAAAAACAAAGAAAAAAAACAAAGAAAAAAACAAAAAAAAAACAAACAAAAAAACAACATTGACATTAATTTAAGCTTTTAAAATGATTTAAGTATTTGATAAATTTGTTATTTTTCTACAAGTCTATAATCGTATTTGTCATTGTTGTATGACGATGCGCGTTTCAACTAAAAAAGAAAGTAATCATTTATCTTAACTCGATATCTTAAAACAGAAGAAAACAGAAGTTGCTTTAAAAAAGATAAGAAAATATTTCTGCATAATAAGATATACGAAAGTTATCTAGATTTTTTACATATCATATGAACCGAAGAAAAATAACGATTTCAAAGCTTCCCGAGTCTTTCGTTAAAATGAATGAAATGATAATTCAAATAACTAGTCTGAAATTGTCGAGGTAAGTTGTGTCAAACTTAACGCGTGATTCTTATAGCCCATAGAGAAATTTTGTATAATTTCATTTAGCGAGCAGTTCAATGTTTTCTCTCACTGTTAATAATTTTGATTAGAGCTAGTCCCTTTTCCTAATTGCTGTAATTGTGTTTTATATGCGTATGTAGCATCCTGCGCCTCGTACTATTAGCGTAATGTACATAACATACATCATTATGTTCCGACACATCGAATAATTTTTGCAGAGGTTGACGAGACTTTTCGCAACTTCGATTTAATGACGCATTAATAAACACACACTAACACTACACGTAAACAACACATGCGTAAACTGTGCACTACATTTCACGCAGATGAATGCACGCGTAAAAAGGTAATAGAAAGAAAAAGTCATGTACTGCGTATATCATAGCCGCATTACAGTAAAAGCCTATTACCATATGGGAAATGAAAAAATACAGTGACATGTAAATAAAATAGAGGTATTAATTGCTACAATTATAATATTACGAATAAAAATGAAAAAATGTAATGAAGTATTGCGTTCATTTGTTCCTCGTCATTTTTTTTCTCCTATTTACACTGGTTTGAGAATTCATTAAAGATATAGATGAAAAATAATGTAAGGTAGAGACATATACAATTTCTTTATTAAAGATCATCTTTATTACATTTAATATTATAAAAGGGATTTAGATTATATTGAACTTAATACATAACAGTATATATAACATAAATTTCGAATTATTTAAAATTAATACAATAAATTTAAACAGTTTAATAAATGCTTTCTAAAAGAATAAAGAATACAATTTGTTCTATGTCCGTATATATTCGTAAGAAATTCTTAAATATCAGTCTTGATGTTTTGTTAAGCAGTACTAGAATGACTGTTTGTCGTACCGCTAATGGCATTAAAAAGAGCAGCGCTATTGCGTTTGAAGCTCGTAATTTGCTCATCAGGCCACACTGATTGTCCCAAAAGAGAAGAGAGATTCTGACAGAAGTTCTGATAATTCTCACGTAAAACTTCCTGGTATTCATACTGGTCACATGCAATCAACTTACTATTAATTTGTAAGGCAGTGTAGCAAATTTTAACAAATTCTCTGCGATGACAATTATTCGTTATTTATAATTGACTAAATAAAAATAATTAAATTAAAGGTAATTAAAAAAAGATAGCGGATACATACCTAAAAACGTCTTTTAATTCTTGAACTAATTCTTCGGGATACTGATTGGACACCTCAGGGTCCAAAAATGCCGAAGCATAAGCTAAAGGCCCTGAATTCACTGTAACACAAACACTTCCTTGAAGTTTCAATTGGAGCTTTTTAGCATCGGTAGATCCGCTAGTTAAAGCAACGTCTTGTAATTCTTGTACTCTTTGTCTCATTTCATCCAAAGCCACTTGAATTGGACTAAGTTCTGTAACTCTCTTTTCAACTACTTTAATGCGTTTTGTCACATATGGGAATGAATATTGTGCTAAAATATAGAATATAAATTTAATTATTATCAACTTTTATAATTGGAAAATAATTATTCGAAATGTGTAACAGTACTTGTTAATATAGTTCGTCGTTTCCATTGATCTTTCGGACTGCCTCGAGCTTTGTTACCTTCCAGAGTAAAAGGCGTTTCAAACATAAAACAAGATATGTCGTGATTCCGTTCAAATTCAGTTAATCGAACATCCAATTCAATTTCATCAAAATACGGTACAACATACGTGACTTGTATGTAAGCTATTTTGGAATCTAAATCAGATATTTGAACGGGCCCCGAATCCATAATTAATTTAACGTTATCACTTCCAAATTTCTCCGAATACAAGTTGCGCAAACGTTCAGAGATTTCCGAAAGCGAAGTCACTTTTGGCTCTTTGTAAATAAAATCTACCCCATTGTCTTGTTCAAAATATGCCTAAAAATGAACATAACGATTATAAAGTATATAAATTTGTACATTTTCCAGACGTGTATTAGTAAAACTTACCGAGCCGAAGAACGTAACTTTATAAAATCTTCCAAGTAATCTTTTACCACTTTTATTTACTTGTACTACTTTATTACATGCCTGCGTCAAATGGGAGTAGCAATTAGCTAATGCTTGATAATTTCTCTTCTTTTCGTAAATAGGTATTATTAAGCGGTATAAATGTCCAAGAGATTCAAATCTTTCCGCTTTGTCTAACACTTCCGCGCAAGATTCTAATTGCTCTAATAATATATGTTCGGTATAATGGACATCTTGTGCTCCGACATCCAATTTGAGTCCCTTTTCGTCTCGGGATATATTTTTTGATATTTTATCAAAAACTTCAGCCCCCCACTCATTCAGCTCCTTTAGTTTTAAATATTCAGCCATCAGTGCAGCTATGTGTAATTGACAACACGCAGCCTGTAATTTATATAAAAAATAAACTTTTTAATGTCAATGACATTTAATAAAGGGAACTACAGTTTACATCCAATGAATTACATACTTCCGAATAGTTTTCATCTCGTATGTGGTTTCTTGACATTGTTTCTAGCCATGTGTGACGCAATTCCGGTGTACTAGCATAAGAGTTTGCCAAACTGTGTTCAAGATCGAGCAGCATTTCTGGATCATTATTATGATCCCTCATTTGTGCCGTCGCCATTAATACGGTCCTAATTCGTTTATTTAAATCTTGAACTTCGTGAGGAAAACTAGTACCTTTCATCACTTTATCGGAACAGGCGTAACTATTTATAAGCGAAAGAGATTCTTGGAATCTTGAATTATTCAAACCTATAATATTTCCCAACATTTGCGAAACAGAAATCATAACCTAAGAATTTGAAAAACAATAGGTAAATAATAAATTTAAATATTTAACTGTTGGTTACGTAAATTTTTTATGTATTCTTACTTGAAGATGTACCCTTGTCAATCCTTTTCTACTAGTGAACTCAAAATTACTTCGCATCAGTAAATACAACAGAGCACAAGATTCTTGTCTAATAGAACTTAGTTTACTGTTGCAACATCTTAAGAGTTCATAGCACAATCGCCCACAAAGTAGGGTATTGCCTGTATAAATAGGTACAGAACATTTATATGAAAATTTTATGCATGTTATTGTTGATAATATTTACCTTGAAATAGAGTTATGGAAAAGTTATTTAAGAAAGCTCTTAAACTAGCGAAAACATGGCGGAGTAAATTTTCAGATTGTCCTACTTGTAAGAACGTCAAATAAACATTGACAACTTGTTGTAAAAGTGGGTTATTATTATTGCCATCGAGTAGTAAATCCTATAAAATAGTAATTTTGCGCAATTGACAAGAATTTAAAGAAGAAAATGTCGAATTACTAATTATTGGTAGAATAATACCTTGAAATGAAAACTAAATATTCCTAAAGAATCAAGTACAATCAATCCAACTTCAACGGCTAAATAAGCTTGCGTGGTAACGTGATATAGTTTTTCATGATTGTTTTCTAACAAATTCTCCCTTATATTATTCTGAGGCTGTAGAGTACCAGTATTCACAGAATTGTCGTTGGAAAAGTCAGGCGGCGCCATTCTGGCTGGCAATGTCAAAGATTTTATAGGCCTTGGTTTTACGACATCTTGTTCAACAACTTTGGGGTATTGTCTTTTACCGAGATAACGGAAATGATGCAGGCTCAACCTTTGAATGTACAACATGTTGGTAAAGTCATGGTAGACATCTAAACATTTAATTTAATACAAAGTTTACGTTTCTCATACTTTACTTACTCAAGAACTGATAGAAATTTTTGGATTTCGATTTCATTACATTGTTGCCACCAAAGTATCATTCGGTTATCTTCTAAATATTTGACTACAAATAGAAAGCAAAGTAATATATCCTGCACTTCTAAAGCTTGAAATTTATCACACCTCGATGAAGCAGTAACTGTCTTCGAAATACTAACTGAGCGCGCATGCTTTTTATGCCTTCTGATTTCGTCATTGATATCCGACGACTCGCAATTATAAATAGTTGTCTCTTGAGAGGCGATTGATTGATTTATGCTAGATGCAGTTGATAAATCAGATTCAATACTTGTGCATGAGTATCCATTAGCCATATCATGGCCAGCAATAGCTGACAGGTAACTGGAATCCCTTATATGGGTAGATCCTCTCAATGGAGATGATTGTATTTCTAAGTGTGGTGAGTATCTGCAAAATACATTCGACAATATAAGTTTGTAATTACATATGTACGTGTGTATATACTTTATACTATGATCGATAATTTTCTGCACAAAATATTACTTGTAAGGAGTTTTTATAGGTGTGCTCGTGGTCGTAGATACGCTGTTTATTGTGCTAGTCCCGTTTGCTAAATTTTGTTGCAATTCATTCTTTAGGCTATTAACGGCTTCAAACCGATCAAGATTTTCTAGCACAATGCCCAACCACGGTATATAAAGGGAAGATATTCGATTTATTCGACCCTTTACAAATCGAAAGATAATTTAAGGTAAATAAATGTAGTTCCAAATGAAAGTAAAAAACAAAATTTTTACTAGAAGTTACCTTATCTTGATACCTATCGTCTAATTCATGTTTAGTCAATAGATTTCTTAAAGTAGAAAGAGCTATTTTTCTTATGGGAACGATTTCGTTTAAAGATACTTTCACTTGTTTCAGTAGAAGCCCAACTAAGAAATGATATTTGCAAAAATTGTCCGACAAGTAAAACTCAGTGTTGGGTATATCTGAAAACAGTAAATATTTTGTTAATTTTCAATATTTGATATTTTCAATAGTATTTTAGTCAATAATTGAAAAATTAATAAAAATAAATGCAAAAAATGATTGCTACACTCGAAAAGAAATTGTGTAGGGGTGGTCCTTTAATAATTGTGACGTCTTTAATAACTATTATTTAAAACATCTACAAATAACATAAACAGAGCTTAATCTAGGAATGACGTGCTAATTAAACTATAATTTATAAAGGCTAACACTGTGTATAAATCAGTATTAACATACCACTGTTTTCAAGTTTGTCATCGTTTTCTTCTTAAACGTAAAATAAACATAGTATGAATATATTATTTAAATAAATGATAAATACAAATACAGATATACCTTTTGTTGCGCTCCATGATTGCGTTAATGGCAAATTAAAAGAAATAAAATGTTCATGTGAACAAATAATTTGAAGAAAATCAAATTTCATGTCGTGTAATGTGCGAGAACTTCCGTAGGCGAATTTTTCCACGTATAAATTGATTAGATTGAAAACGAATCCACGATTCATGAATGTGAGACATCGCTAAAAGATTTAAGAAATTAATTTTATCAGAACGTATTCTTCGTGTGTTGTATAGTGCATGGGATAGTTCAACTTACTTTTAAAAATATTGCAAGACTTTTATTGAGAGCATATGCCTCGACTGGTATTTCCTTATACTTATTTATTATCTGAGGTATGATTAATTGCACCAATGATTCTATTTGTTTTTCATATTCATCCATAAATCTTTCGGACCGATGCATCTGTAATGTAAAAAGTATCTTAGAATTCTGATAGCCTTTTAAAGAAATATAATTTAATTGCTTACCTTTATTCGGCCGGTCGTTAATAGGTGTTGGGCCATACTCTTAATCATAATATCAAAAAACAATCCAGAATGATACATAAATTTATTTACTAGTGGCAAATCAACACTATTTGATTGCAAGAATATTGACAAATATTTAGCAAGTTGTTCGTGAACTGTTAAAGCATCGCTATTTTTACTTACGGGCTGTACAAAAATAAACTGAAATAGAAGATTTAGTAAAGACAAATATAGACAAGATTTAACATTAGCCTTAATTTCATAGTACATTTATACCTTAATGTAGGCTAGCAAAATTTCTTGTCGTCCTGCTTCATTTATTTGATCAATAATATGAATCAATAATCTAACAATGCATTGGTTTACTTCGTCATTTACTTTACTTGTTAATAAACTAAATAAAAGATTCAAAATTGTCGGTAAAAATGTTATAGTAGTTGTTAATTTAATTTCATGTGCAGCTTTTAGTATTTTGCAAGTTTCTAAATTGGATGGTATAGCCACGGACGTTGGATCTATAATTTTTTCAGCATGCGCAAATAAATTGTGCAAATGTAAATCTTTCGTAAATATAGTTGAGTTCATTTGAATTGAAATTGTGAAAATTGGTTTTTGAGAATCAATCCATAGTATATCAGGTCCAGCGTTCTAAGAAAAATAAATATTTTATTAAATAATTAAAATTTTATTAAATGACGCTTTTTATCGTTACTTACACCCTTTCCTAAACCTAGTGGTTGAATTGACAAGTAACCATCAGGTAAATGTGTAGCCACTGGTAAAACTTTTATACTTTCTTCTATAAATGCAAGGCTAAACAAACATAAAGATAAATAATTAGAAAGTTTTTTAGGTCAATGCAAATATTTTAAAATAACATTTTATTATATTTACCGGCCCTTAGTTAATAGAGGCAACCAAGCATACCCAAGGCAATTTTCAATTCCATTTTCTTTTTTCTTGTTAATATCACAACTTATATGATAAAAAGTAAACAGTAGATGGTGTTTATAATGTAGTTTCAATGGCAATCTTATTTTGATTTCTTCGTACCATGATGGTGTAGTGCTATGGTGTAAAACGGGACATGAGATTCTTGAGATTAATAAGGCAGTTTCTGGTCGACCATAAATGCACTGATAAATAAAGAGAAGAAATTATACAAATTTACAATAAATTAAATTGTGACTGATTTGTATCTTATTATTATTATTATTATTATTATTATTATTATTATTATTATTAATTATGATTAATAATTACTTACTCGTATTGGTTGTGAATTATCAGTGTCATCATCTCTCATTTCTACCATACATGCAATATTTCTAGCTCTACTAAATATCTTTTGCGTATCGAATAAAAGATTTTGTGGATATACATATAAATGATTTACATATGTTGTATAAGGATGAACATCTTTTTCAGAAGAACTTTCAAATTCAGCTATCTCTAAGGTAATGTCAGTTGATGGTGGTATAGCAAAAGGTTTTAATGTTGCAAGAGACGTTGTTAAAGAATCTACAATAAATAAAATATTTGTTTTCAAAGACATTTTTAACCTTTTTTCAATTGAGAATACATTTTTTCTAAAAACTTTTAACTTACTTTTGGGAATTTCTGTAATAGCGTCAATTTGAATTTTAATCCAACCTGGTATTATTGTCAACTTATTCAATCTATCAGGTCTAAAGCATAATATGATAAAATATGTTAATTTCTTTTTTAATATAACGTATGTACATATGTGCGTGTGACTTTTTAGAACTTACTTTCTATATTCTAGAAGTAATTTTAATAATTCTTCATCTTTCATTTTGTTTCCTTCCTGTCGATAAATTGCCAAGAAATCTGAAGAAGTATCCAATTCATTACTGTACAGCCTAAATAATGGTCTTGCAGACCAAGCAAATGGCATTCTATAATTCCCTAGTCTGTAAATCATCACAAAATATTATTGAACAAAAATATTTATTATAGGTTTTGTGATATAGTTATTGAGATACCTTTGGCAACAAGCTTGAACTTGTTTGTGCGCTTTTACACTTATGCGAGGATCTTTTGAAGCTTTTATGTATTGTTCACAGGTTTGATAAATACTACCTTGCAAAACCTTTTCTATTCTTACTACAAGAAATATATCTGGATGTGGATTGCTTACACTGAAAATCGCTTGCTTTAATTTACTAAGCCAGGTAACTGAAATATTTTTTAAATCACATGCTAATTCTAAACCATTTTCTTTTGAGCTTTCGTCTAATTTCATCATATTTTGTACAGATTCATGATTAATATCAAAATAAAAGTTTTCGCTGATTTTTTTATTATTTCTAGCGTCAAATACACTTAATGTTGTGTAGTAAGGTTCAACTTGGCACAAAGATTCATGTTCATCTACTGGGGCTTGTAGTTTAAATTTGATACTTTCGCATTTTACAAATATTCTTTGGTTGAATTGCTCTTTATACGGTTCAATGTTGGATTCATGAACAGATGGTGGTTTCATATTATGCACAACATTTACTTGAAACAAATGTTTTCTGTTTTTCTTTCGAGCTAATGAAATACTTATATCTGTTTCTTGAGAATATCTAATTAATTGTGGATTCATACTCTGTTCTAAACCTTTTAAAGTTCCATATACCTATAGAATGCAATAAAGTATATTAAGAATTCGTTATGAAGGGTGAATTAAACAAAAGTATATTGGACAGTGCATATACCTGATGCGAATTCCCTGATGATGTCTGAGATGTTTTTTCTAACCATGCAGCACACTTTTCCTCTTGCTGTTTATAATGCTGCAATACATTATTTAATTTTGCGACCCAGTCCTGTAAATCACTTTCACTTTCTGCAGCTAGTGTATAAGATTTATGGGGACCATTCATTTTTAATTCAAAACAAAATTTGCCTCTTTTAGGATTTCTCACAACTTCTGTACAAAAATCTAAATTAGCGATTTTAACATCACCTTTCTTCTCATCTTTAAAAAACTCTAATATATATGTGCCATCAACTTGCTGACGCAAATGGCAAAATCGTCTCTTGAACGATTTCGATCCTAAATTTGAGAACATACGATCAGTATTTCCAATTTCAGGTCCTTTCATTAAATATCCTTCCTTTGTTATGCCCTCGCCTTTCATGATATCCTAAATGTTTATTTATTTATTAATCTAACGGAGACAGTCTATGATTTAAATTTTTGTTACTTATAACAATACACCGAAGATGTTACAACTGAATATAGAGCATGGATTCTAGCTCTCTAAAATATAGTAATAAAAAAATTCAAACTCGCATAAGTGTAATGTTTACCTCATCAATTTGATCGACATCAACATCAACTTCATATACCTCTTCTTTTAACTGATCAGCTTTATCTTCATTGTAAACATTTCTAAAGTAACATAAATATCGAGTGAATCCATCATAAATGAAACAGTGTATATTTGAATAAAAAATTGACATACTGAGGTAAATCAAGATATGATCCACTGTAAGCAGAATACTTGTAATATATTGTATTCCAATCGGACGAATAACTGTTGATGCATTCTTCCGTTAAAAGATTCACACCCTCCAAATTTGCTTTGGGTGTAGTCAAGTTGGTTGTCCGATAATGCCTTGGCACGACAACTTGCTAAAAAATGTCAGTGTAATAAACTCGGCTCATTTGCCTAGCAATGCACGGAATAAAAAAAGCATCAACTTACAGTAACATCATCTTGAGGGTACAGTAACAGCTCTCGCTGAGCATCGTTGTGTACGAGGGTTTTATTTTTTTGAATAAAACTTTCATAATCCAGAGGTTCGACGAGGTGTAGTTTACTCTGTGAAAAATGGGCAATGTCAGAATTGGCGAACTACGTGTTGACAAAAGAGAAAAAGAGCTTGCTCAAAATTTACCTGCACAGTGCTTTCACGGACAACCTGCGAAACTGTTTCGCGAAGCTGTGCAGCCATTCCGGGTTTTCCCAAGGCTCGCGTGAACTTTCTCTCGCTCATCTTTGTTGCGCGTTAAAAAAACTTGCTTACTTTGTATTATCTTTTCATGAGTTTCCACTATAGTTACTCTTGCCTCATCGTTCTCTCATTTTGCCGACGACGCCGCTCGAATTCTTGCACTGTGTTGCCGTATTAGCAGGCATGGCATATTAGCAGTTTTTCAGTAGCCACAACAACAATCGCACCGACACCTCAGCGCCTCAGCCTCCGCTGACTCGATTCACTGGATTGCTATCGAACGAATAGTACAAGTATACCGTAGCCTTGGTACAAACGTAAACACACATCAGACCAATTGATTGAACATCGTCGCGGCGTCGCGTTCGGGTTCGGGTAGGTCCGTCGGTCGGTCCGTCGGTCGGTCCGTCAGTCAGTCGGTGTCGTGACACTGTTCGACAGACTGTCGTCACGCGCGGCACAGCGTTGGCAGCGCTGCAGCGCAGCGTTGCTGTGGCTGATTACTTTTCCTGCGCCTATAACCTATACAATATAATTAAGCTAGAAAACGATCTGAGACTGCCGCGGCGCTCGAGTTCCTCAGAACTCTCATAGTCGGAACAGAATACGTCTGCTCTCGGCGATACGTCGCTATATTATCCAGTATTATTATATTACATTTATCTATTCTACTCTTTTGCACCAATCTCGAAGAAGCAAAAAAGTCAACGCAACCGAGATTCGATTTTGGTTACGTTGAGCTGCGATTAACCTTGATGTATGTCGAGTGCTTTTTTATGGAATTCAAATCTCTCTATACGTGCGCGATGCTTCAAGTCATTGAGAAAAACCTGTTTCAAAATAACACAATCGCAAACAGAAGGGGAATGAGGTAATCGTTTAATTCTCTTATACATACAAACCGTTTCTCATTTTATTATTATGCCTATAGTATACAGACTTGAAATTAAAATGCATTTTTAAATCTTTCTGCAGCAAACACAAAAAGAGATATTATGTAAAAATTCTGCAACAATCAAATGATTACATCTCTTACGTCACTGTAAGCCGATTGCTTCGACTTTTATTAAGATTTGTTCACGTTTTCTTTGGAACTTGTCGCAATCCCTCCCGGAATTCTCGCGACAGGGACCGCGCGGTCAAGCTATGCAAGTGCGACTGCTTGGCTGTTCGACGAATAACCTGAGTCGTTTGTTCTTCATCTTCTTCTTCATCTTCTTCCACATCTTCTTCTTCTTCTTCTTCTCCGTTGTCGGACTTATTCGCTACTCTCTGAGACTGAAATGAAAATGAAAAATATTTACTGTTGTACGGAGAACTGCTTGCTTCTACCCGAATCGGTCAGCAATATTATTAGTTAAAAATTACTGTTTCACTGGAGAGCATTTTTTCCGATTGAATTTTCTCATTGAACGCCTGGACAATTTTTTTAACCGACGGCAACGTTATCTTATCGTCGATGTTGCCATTGGCAGCCTGGTCGATCATTTCGTCATCCAACGAAGTTCCGAACGACTTGCAACTATTGTTTTTGATTTTTGCTTCGGTAGAGTCCTGCCTTCGGAACGTCTTTTTCATTAGAACTTGACCGTCGATATTTTTCGCTTTCCGAGTGAGACCATTGGCATCTCTCGTGTTTTCTCGACGCTCGCCATTTTCGAAATAGCTCTTAATCAACCGAGTCTTCGACAATGAACCGTTTTTTCCTTGATGTCCGTTCATGAATATCTCATCGCATTTCTCACTCGATTCGGTTGGTTTATCACTGTCGTCCTTGTACGCCGAATTAGTAATAATCTGCGATTCCTCGTTATGGCTATTTAATCTCTTAGGATTTTCTTTGTTTTTCCAGATTTCTCCCTTATCGGCGAGCTGTCCTACTGACGTTTCATTATCGTCAGCCAAAGCCTGAAAACCTTGCTTTACGCCGATCGCTCTATCGCTGTAGCTGAACACGGAAATGGGAATTCATATCCCTATGAATAACGCTTCTCTATTTTTAATCTTATGAATAATAATAGAGTTAAGCGCAATACCTTGGTAGAACTGTTGGTTTAGGCGAATACTGCCGTTGGATCAGTCTTTTCTTTATGTTCTCGGGACTGTACGGGTTGTTCTCAATATGAACGGCGTTCAACCACTTTTTGTGTTCTCGCTCGGCGATCGAACCTTCAAAAGCAGCATCAATTCAGTATACGAGTAAAAACTATAAATAGTATAAATAGTAGTGAAAAGTATAAATAGCAATTAAATACTGCAGGAGAAACGCCTGTGATTTCTACGCGCTGTTATGAAAAAACTCTGCCTAAAATAAGTCTGAAAATTCATATTTATGAAAACGATCGAAAATCACCTCGTGCAGGCGGAGCGAACAAATGAAAATTATCTACCAGCTCGACATCGTTGGCCATTTTTCTGCAAGAACAAAACGTACGCTCGCTTCATTAGCCATTCTACCTTTAAACGTATCAATTGATCGATCATTCCGCCATACCCGTGAGTTCCCTTCTGTTTCTCGAAGCTGATACTGTCAGAATGATGGTGCCTGCCAGTACATCGTCTTCGCGGCACAAGAGTATTGTGCTCGTTGCACTCTCTGTCTCTCTGATGCAGATTCTCGCGAAAAAGTTCGTCTCGTTCAGAGTTCTCTTCTTTTTTCTCTTTGAGTTCCAAAGACTCCTCCTCGGGCCATCCCCCAATCGCACTCGTCGGGGACAAATGTTGACAGTATGAGGAATGGCCAGGCTGACTTGAATTCAAATTCAAATCTTTATCCGTCGTATTGTCCTCGAAGCTGAATAATGTATCGGGCTTGTTCGCGATCGATTCCTCCTCGGTAACCGAGACTACTTTTGTCGATTGTGCAGCGGCTCCCTCATCGTTGACATCGACGTGCGAATTTTTTACGCCTAGTACCACCAAGTGTGTCGTCTCGATGTCGTCGTCAGAGTACGTGGAGTATTCCGAGAGGTCGGATGTCTCGTCGATATCTTTGTCACCTATTAGGGCTCTGTAGTCTGCATTTGAATTTGGTACGAACATTGATACCGCTGGCGTTGTCGGGCTGCTCTTCTTTTTCCGGAAGTACCAGTTTTCCTTCCACGAATGCGGCAGACTACGGTTTTTCCCATTATTTCTCTCCTCGTCCTCTGCCAGGCCTGAGCTGTCTATGAAGATTTTTGAAATGAGTGTCATCAATTCTTTTCTTCTTTATTTATTTTGCGCATTGTTATTATTATCGTTGAACTTACGGCTTGCGATATCGATCCCCGACTCGGGAAATGGCACTGGGTGATAATTGCAAAACTCTAATCCATCGTACGAATCAGTCGATATGAATTTTTCGGAAATATACGCTGCTACCTCCTCGATCCTTTCTTCGTACTTAAAGTAAGGAAAGGCATAATTGAATCTACTGCGTTCGGCAGATTCGTACAATTGAATATAAAAAAGATTCGGATCAATACCATAAGGGATGAAAATTCGAAAGGCCGCGTTTGAGTGAATTTTGACGCTACGCTGATTGTTTGTCGACTTTTCGGTATGAATTCCAAGCTCCTGTTGCAGCTTTGACTATCTCCATCTATTGATGAACTCGTTTCTGAAAATGTAAGTTAAGAGTCAAATCATATTTATCCATATTATTGCAAGAAACTAAGTTTATATTGGATATATAAAAATGATTGAATAGTTTAAGCAATTTTAGTAAATATGTACACTAACCGAATAAATGATTATCGTTTTGATTAATATTTAAAACGTTTCCGTTGCTAGTCTCTTCGGATTGACATTTGGCGATAACCTAAATAAAACATTAATTAACAAGACGAAGAAGAAAATAACGTTTCCATCTATTCTTTATTTTCGATTCTCATGAATTTGCCACGAACCTTGTTAAAGACAACCGTAGCGAGGAGATTCTCCTGATTTTGTCGCGACGAGGAAAACTCTTGGTTCGCATTAGTACAGCCATTGCTGGAATTTCGATCTTCCAAACTCGGTAATTTATTAACTTCGTCAACAGCATGATCGACAAGTTTTCTAATGGCAGTATATACTGCGGATTTCGTATCAGGGACTACGTTATCTGCAACAAAATAATAAAAGAAATATTTAATTTTTTATTCGTCTGTCTCTTGTTTGAAAAATGTTGATCTTAGTCATCTTGGTACTTAGTACTTTATTGGAACGACATTCGATAGGCCTGCAATATACATATACGTATATTGTCATTCGGGAAATTCTTAAAATAGCCGCATTCGATGTATCAGCCGTATACCGTTTGGTATACCAGACGATCTGGTCAAGGTTACTTATCAAGTCGTTCAAAATACTTTTATCAATTTTTTAGGCGTTACGACAGCAGGTAAAATGAATAAAACGGTGGGCCAATCATATATCTATATTATCTCGATATTTTAAGTTACGAAGGTTGCCACCTCGACTCACTAATGAATTATTACTGTAAGACGTTATTTTCATCGTGCCCAGCACGTGAAAATACATACGTTTGTGCCTACACATACACAAAATTTTCTACGCAACTGAGCCAATGGTCGTCTAGAAAATGAAAGTCATTCATATTGTAAAACAACAGATTTTCATTAGAACTAGTTACCGTCTTCCCGAGTGACTAAGATGTACACCATATAAACGATGAGAAATCCTCCGATCAATGTCAGCATTTCTTGCATGGTTACCATTAATACCAACATTTACGTCTAGTTTACGTCTAATTCACAAATTCTACTTGATTTTCATGACTCCGTATCTGTCTTGAAACCGCGCGCGTAAACTCGATTGCATAATTTTATATAACGTTATTTTAATGGAAAAATTTGATGGAAACTGCACTCAGAAGAGCTTCGTACCGACTACGACTCATTCACGCCTTTATCTTGCGAAACTCTATGAAATTTAGTTCTCAGTACATAATCTTTTTTATGTACAACTGATAAGCTCGTGTGTGCGCGCACATAAGTGCTATAAAGTCATACGTAAAGAAGGTACAACAAATGATGCTTATAATGTACGTATACAATCAATTTCGTACATGTACATTAGAAATTAGATTATGCTTCGATTGACTGAACACCGCGTGAGTGAAAGTCTTTCAAGAAGAACAGTACCAACTTCGCGAGAGGCGCATTGTCTGTAATAATCATAAACTGAAGAATAAAAATAATGTTGGACTAAAATAACAAAAGTGGAAAATGCAAAGTACAATGCGACCCGATGAGACAGCGAGCATAATGACAGTAATCCAATTTTCGTCTCACTTTCACGCTGCACGTACACGCGAGCACAAACATATGTATTACCTATGTATATATAAAATATATATGCGGTAATATTGAAGCAGCAGGAATATATAATAAGTGTATTTTTAATAAGAGAGCAAACGCTTGGAAAAAATGTCTATGATTAGTTATTCATATAAGCATAGCTTTCGCACGCAACTAGACGACAATCACGGGCTATTAGATGATTCACTTGACGTTGAAATCGAGTCGCGTGATAGGAGATGAAAGAACCGGCATTTTGACTAAACACACTGGATTAAACGTGAAATCGCACATCGGGCACATGCAACTCTATAACCGTACGACCACGCTTTGAATTTACGACTGAAATACTGAATCTTATGAGCGACTGTTGAAGTCTCTGTATGACGTAACCCACATGTACATTTCCAAGGCTTCTATCACTCTATCTCTTGGCTAGTCTCTTTCTCGCTCGTTAACGCGACTCCCTCTACGGCTGCAATTGCGTGCAATATTACGGGTGTATATAGCTCTCTCTCTCTCTCTCTCTCTCTCTCTCTCTCTCTCTCTCTCACTCACTTACTCACTCTTGAGAGGGAGTGAGAGAGAGAGAGAGGCTGCGTGCTCTGGCATACGTCTTACAAATCGTATACTTACATGCGCACCCGATCCTGTATATGCCGGAAATCTGTGCGAAGCTTATCGAGACTGGCTTATCGAGACTGGATTATCGATCGGTTTGCTTATCGATTGGCTGAGTACTATCGGTATTGCGGTAAGGTATAATAATCATCTGTATGAGTTTGTGTTTTACACATCGGCAATTATAACTCGATTATTAAGGCATAAGATAATTATCTGTTAAACAATGCAACTTTATAATTTACCTCCACGCGGTATGAGTTGAGTCTCCGAGCTCGAGGTAGCAAAACTTCTGGCGATACCGGGCTGAGTTTTGAGCCTATCGAAGACCTCCATACACCGTCTCTTGTTCTGTAGCCAGGCTCTGCGCAAGAAGATAGAAACAAAATGAAAAGATTACTTTCAGTCGCAAAATCCTCGAATGATCGTTGTTCAAACCTTTGCTGATAACAGAAGAGACAATACCAATCGAGAGGCTGATCCGAGCGCGAACACTTCTTTTGACATGCACGAGCCCCACAATTACAGCAGTTAACCGCTCGACTCGGCACAAGTGGTTTCAGACAACAGGCGCAACGATTTTCTTTATCTCCGAGGATCGAGGCGACTTTTTTTTTTATCTTCTTCGATTTTGGTCTCCTTATTTTACGAGCCTTTTCCTCTTTCTCCTCCTTGTCATGGTCCTCCGATCTGCAATGAATCAACCAGTCGTTAAAACATCAATAAATGAAAAGCGACCACGCTGATAGGTGTTTTATCAATATAGGATTTTTTTAAGTACGGCGGTGTTTACTAATGCAGATAAATGGATTCGGCATTACATAGGACAGTCAAATGTTTACGTCAAAGGAATCTGGAAGAATCCGATGCTTTTCGAGAAATGAGCAATGATGTTTATGTTTGTATGTAAGTCGAACTAGGTGAAGTGCCGTTAAAGACGATTAGTTTATCGATAAAAGTTCTGTCAGTTCAATGGCAGTATCGTCGTCTCGTTCACCATTTCGCGACTCAATAATCATCTCTATCGAAGAATAGAGATTCTTCTCTCATTCCCGGGCTCTCGTCTTCTCTTTCGGATTCGGCGGTAACGACTTTAACGACCATCACTTCGATCGTTATGAGTAAAAAGAAAACCATAAACGTTGCCATATTATATCTCTCTTGGGCTACGATCGACCGGTCACTGTCAACCAGCATAGAAGTCAAGATAGAAGACGCGAAAGTCATTGTTTTTATTATCTTAAACATTCACAGAAATGCACTTTTTGTCGTTGAAATCTCACCGGTACAAAGAGTTTGAGTAACGCGGAGCCGAAGCTCGTCGTTCATTTTTTAAATGCTCAAACTCTTGTGCTCACTGTATCTGCATGTGATGTGCACGGTTGCAAAAAATGGACACTCATAAAAGTGGAACAGTAAAGTTACAGCACTGGCTACATTACATTACACCGGATTATGTCAGATTCATTGAGCAGCCGCTACTCAGTTGTGCAACACTGGATCTTTCCAATCCTGCTGCATTTTACACTTTCTCTTTTCAATTAGTCCTGGACTTCAGCACACTATGCGTTATACTTTTCACTGGAAATATATAATTTTGCAGATAGAAAGAGCTATATTTATAAACGATATCGTATGTATATAGCAGAGGCTCGAGGCAGAGGCTCGAGGTAGAGGCTCGAGGATAGATCCGAGGCAGAAACTTGAGCATTAGCGAGCGATGGACGAGTTTCGCTAAAGGAACCTCGTGTTGTGCTGGTCGTCGGACAACTAAGTACTCGAGAAGTGACAGTGGAGTTGCTCGCGAACGCAAGAAACCAACGTGGTAGGAGAGTTTGCTCTCTTATGTCATAACAGCTGCTGCTGCTGCTGCTGCTGCTGCTGCTACCACTGCTACGGCCGCTCGGCCGGCTTGATCCTTACTTTCACTATTTCGGCCTGGTCGGAGAGCGCACAGGAGTTTATGCGAACGATCGCGTACTTGTACGAGTCGCAAATGCACACGATAACGCAGCACGCGCACAATGAATGTCTTAAATAACTTTTCCTGTCTTACGTATATATTATTGAATAAGAATCGCTCACCTAACGCCTTCCTCGTGTCTTCTGCATAAGACGCTTCCGAGAACGTGGATTTTCATAGGCCTATGATTTTCACGGGAAACATGTAGGACTCGTGAGACAGCAAAAAAAGATAATAGATATATATTGTACAGAAGGCGCACTGTGCTACTCGTCGAGGAAGCAATAGTCGACTGGCTGCAACGGTAACGTTTTTAACAATGAAAGGTGCCTCGAGCGCTTGGATGACTCCCCCTATATGCCTACCAACTGACACACGCCGAAGAGAGTTTCCGGCTTCCCTTTTGTCGTGCCTGAAACGCTATTGTTTTTAATGCGACTTGCTATCGACTATTCTAAATGCTTTTACTCGTTTGGCCTTTCAGAGACTCCGGTCGAGGGACAACGCGACCAGCATTTCTAATGTATCCAGAGTTATTGAACTTGATGCGTTCAAATCCGTCATTTTTCTCTACTATGTTTATAGATTATTGCTCTATGCTATGTCGCTGGGACTGTTCTTTAATTTGATGAAAAGAGACGGCGATACGGCACTTTTAGTTTAACTTTATCGATGATATTAACGCGTACAACAGACTTGGTTGATTAAATACAGTGTATCATCGGAGAACATACAAACTGTTGAATACTGGCACAAAGTATTGGAGTAGATTAGAAAGGAGATCGCGTAGTTACGGTACATACGATGATTAATATGTACTCCTGATCTGCGGTTAGCGATTCAAGTTTTACGAGAATGTAACTCAAGAATGTATTACAGATCCTTATCCAATGAGATGAGAACGCTTAAATATTAGTCGTAACGTTATATTGGTTTTTCGGAAAAAATTATCAAATCAGATCATCCACCTGGGATCTTACACTCGTAAAGTCATCTTCATTGCAATATACACAGCTCTAGAAAATGTTGGACGTACCTAGTGCTCGAAATTATATATATATATATATATATATTGTTAAATGTATTTACATACCGAATGGTTTTTTCCCTATTCAATCAGAAACTGCGCCGCATAATAACTATATATACATTTCAGGACTACGCAAATTAATATATTTTTTGTCCAATGTGTATGCAAGATGTATTTATTTGTTATCGTTGCGTAAATAAACTCGTTTCGTTTACGCTTTTGGCTAAGAAAAATATAATAGAGTAACATTCAACAAGGAAGTAACGCCCGCCGATCGTAATGAAGAGAATCAATTAACCTATTTCGTTTGAAAATTTAAGCTATATTTATATCGAGAGAGAAGAAGTACCAATTTATTTCACGCAAGCTCTGAAATTTCATTGAGATTTCAAGTTGAGTGTACAGTCGAAAGACTGTATCATGTAGGTCGCGCCACTACTCACACCACGATGCATACGAAGTAGAATTTCAGCCGATTCTTTATCGATCGACCGTTCAATCGACTTTTTAATCTAGTACCTCTCGTACAAAATTCAAGTTTTAATACTGCGCCGAAAGCATAATGTACGTACATGTTTACGCAAATGTGTAATAATATGGCGATGTATCGCGGCACATTTTTGCGATGTTTGGACTGCAGCGCCGCAACGCTTGTTGTAGCAGATTTACGTCCAGTTTACCGTTCATAAGAATGAGAGAGAGAGAGAGAGAGAGAGAGAGAGAGAGAGAGAGAGGCGCGTGTCGGTATGTATTGTAGAAACGTCGAACGATATTTTTCGCAGTGTGTATCCGTAACTCTGACAATACCAACGCTTTTGTAAATTCTAATTTACTCGCGCACGTATTGCACAAGATTGTAATCGCGACGAAAAATTGTTTCTCGGAAAATTTAGGCGGTCCACATACACGTCAGCTGGTTTATCAGTCAAACAGTAGAGGATTTAAAGAAATGTAATCAGAGCTGTAAACATCGCGAAACTCGGCAGTTTCTTTTTGAAGTCAACGCGCGGACGTACGTCGAAGCTTGAAAAATTTCGCAAAAGTTCCCGCTCGATAAGCTTATCCTCAAATACGGGCATAAATATAAACGGAGCAAAGAGTCGCGGTCCTATTTCTGAATGATTCGCGATAAGCATAATTCGTTATTAGCTCGACCAGTATATATAAACTCGTTGTTCGTATCATAGCAATGGATATATTCTCGAGACCAAGTTTCGCAAACGGTCTTTAATCCTTTCGGTTTATGAATCCGTCTTATCTCGCGATTGTATACAGCGCTAATTACAACAATAAGTGTCTTCGCGAGCATATATTGTTGCAAGGATATTATAGTGATCGGCGCATACCGTTCGGTTGCTAAATTGTCCCCTGACTCTTCTTTACGACGTTAAAATAATGGAGTCTGTCAAGAACGTAGTGAGCAGCAGTTCGGTGAGTTGATTTTAATTTCAAATTAAATATGTACAATTGGGGTGATTATTTCCATTGTAAAAAGGTTTAGCGTGTTTCACCACTAAATATTCCAAGTGTCTCTTTTCTCCATTCTACGAAAATCTGTGGGCATTCTTAAAATAGGCATGTTACGTGTAACTACACGCTTCTACTAGCCTTCGCTCTCACGTCCCTTGACAAAACTACGGGAACTAATATAGTCATTGGTCATTGATTAAAAATTAACTTTTTCTTCGGGTTTCTTATTTTTTACGACATTATTACGTATATTGTGACAAATTATTGGCAAAAAAAATTCAAGATCAATAGAATTATTCACGTGCACACCGGTACAAAAGGCGATAATAATCTTCAATGTTACTTAAAGCAATATTACGTCAATAAAACAAATATTGTCTTCCGCTTGTTTATAGAGGAAAAAAATGAGAAGCGAAATTTGCAGTCTTTTTTTCCGGTAATTTACACACGTATCGCAGTTTGTTTATTTTCACTCGTTTATGGACTATAAGAATAGCTTTACGTAATTTCGAACTACGTTACCGATTTTGAACATTTTTGTTGAATCTAATCGAAAAACCAGCAACAAATCTCTGAAAGTTAGACGCTCGGTCGGCATCGAATTTCCACATTATCGACCGCAATCGATTTTCGATCTTGCCGATCTCGCCCGGTATTGCTGGAGTTCCTTCAGTACGATTGCGCCAAGCGTTTGAAACAAATAAAGCTCTAAAATAAAAAAAACTTCTATCTTTATCGTGTCGATATCGATCCTCTTTATGCATGCAACGAAACATCTCAGAAGAGCAATAAGCATTAGTAGAGGAACCTTAAGTGTAAAAGGTCAAGCTTATACTGGCTTTCATAACGACCTCTGATTTTAACGATCTGAGAGTGAACACCTACACACGTTTTCAGCTTTTTTTAGCACTTTGTGAGTGAGAAGAGAGAGCAAGAGATGTATATAGAAGAGACAAAGCGCAGTGTGCATATCGGTGGTAAGCTAACGACGTAAGCACGCCCGCGCAAAGCTGGCCTAAAAAATTTCAACAACCCTTCAATTAGTTTATTCCGTTTCCGCCGAAATTGATTCTGCCTCGCTTTTGCGCATGAGCGCAAATGTCCCGGAGAGAACGAGACGGAAAGCATATATAATATATCTCGCACACTGTCTCTTTCTCTTTCCGTTTCTCTTTAGAGCCACGTACACAGCTCGCGAAATGACTGATAGTAGGGTAGCGTTTGCAGATGTATGCAGAAGGGAAAAAAAGGAGATGAAAAAAGAGAAATGACGGAAAGCGGAAAACAATGAGTTCAGAGCTGAAAAGCAACGACACATGACAAACGACCGGCTGCGAAAAAGGCTCCCCGACCTCGGCGTCGTCTGCTATTCCCTTTGAACTGTGCCAGTCACTATAGGTATAGATAGAGATATAGATACAAGTTTTCTCTCTCCGCTGATCCGCTCTCTCTCCGGCCTCCGGCACTTGCTTTCGGTGCGCAGAAGCAACGGCACGAGTTCTTGCACATCGAAACGGGTAGCAGCGCCGACGATAGTAGTATAGCAGCTGTTCTTCGGGCAGCCGGTGTGTCGTGTTGGATCTCGCGCAGTTGGCATTCGACTCGCGGCCAAGTCGTGCACGCTCATAGAGCTCCGTCTCAATTTTTCTTCATATTCCTCTAATTATCATACACGCGTGTATGCTTATGCGCAAGCACCCGCAAACACGTAGTTGTTTGAGAAATCTCGGAATACACCATCGCTAATACATTCATTCTATCTCTTTTCTCTCATGAGTAATCAATATATACTGCTCCCTCGCGACTGCATATATATACATATATATCTATATATGCATATGTGTATTTGTTTTTGAATCGACTCAACAGTCAACACTCAACGTGTACATACATATATATATATATACAGAGACACACTGAAGCTCTCTTTTGATACTATACACGCACATCGGTCAAATCTCAGCGTGTTACTTTAGTAAGCGGGTACGCACATCGAAAACACGCGTGCGCGCCTCTTCACATTGATGCGCGTGTGTGCGTGTATACACACGTACTGATCGCGCGCGCGCGCGAGTCAGTGGAACACGTGGAGAAGGAGAGAAAGAGAGAAAGGGAGAAACCATTATAAGTGCGTGAATATGTATACATATATATATATTCTTTGCGTACATAAATACACATATATACATAAGTGTAAAAGTCGCTTTTAAAAGTGCGAACCAAAACGAAAGACGCTTCTCTCTCATTATTTGTGCTCGTATTATTTGTGCCGAGATTTTCCTGCAGCCACTAGTTGAGAAAATTGAAGCGATATACAAGCGTAAAGAGAGAGAGTACGTAAAGAGCGATAAAGAGAGAGACGTCGGTGGGAGTATGTGAATATAGATGTATGCGTAGAGTTTCACGACAAAGGTTAAGAGAGAGAGGGGGGGAGAACGAGAAAAAGCAGAGGGGAGGAGGAAACTATCGCGTCCAATATACTCCAAAGTGCCAAGCTGTATATTTACAAAAGCACACGTATGTGCGATAGGATCGTTCTCTCGCTGTCTTTTCCACTTCTTAAAGGTAAGTTTAAGTTTGCTATATCCTATCGAAGAGATCTATATATAATATCTTCTCTCTCTCTCTCTCTCTTTCTGTGTATTTCTTGCTGCTTCTATATCCGTTTACGCACGGCACTTTCTCACTTTTCTGGCATCACAACTCGTCGCAATCGAGAATTGAATCGCGTCTGGCACGAGGCGATAAGGACATTTCGGAAGATCGTATATTTTTCAGCATTTTGACACTTGCTAGCGAACGCGATTGATACACCAAACCGATGCGTGAATAAAACAGCGTCAGTGTATGAATTCGATTGCTGTTCAATTGATAAGCCTGTCGTGTTTAACGAGCAATTGTCTGCGTCCAGAAACGCTTTGTGTATTTTGTGAAATCTTGAGTTTCTCTGGCGAAAAATCTACAAGCGTTAACAATATTCTCGAGAAATCCAATGGAAATCATAAATTAATCGCTCGCGAATATCGTTCGATAAAAAATGTCATCGTGATCGTTTTAAATGAAATAGCCCGACGATCACTACTTCGAATGTGAATAATAATTTAACGAATAGTTGAGTTACGGATTTCAAACGCGTTGATTTTTAAGAATCGTTTGAAATACTAAGAATCTGTTTATACGTATATCCTCCGTGGTAAAATATTCGAATTTGCGGAATTTTCAGTTAGGTTTTAAAACTTTATAACCGGTATACCCTAATGGATTGTCAAATGAAGAGTAACTGGCTTTAGGAATCGGAGAAACGGAAATTTCGGCTTAAATTATCAAATCGGGTCAACAGCGTTCTTCTTTTTTTAAAATACCTTACGTAGACGTGGACGTGGACGTGGACGTGCGCGCGCGTTCGCGCGGGTGACGGTTTTACATAATTCAAGACCTGCACTAGCTCTCTCGCAGTGGAATCACCTGTGTAATTAGAAGAATAATATACGATCTAATTAGCTGGTGAAAAGAGTCGGAAAATATTTGAAGACCTTGCCGCTTCTTTTGGCTCTATGACGCGATGGCCGCCACGGCGTGAATAAATCGGCGTGAATAAATCGGCGTGAATAAATCGGCGTGAATGCGTAGATAAATCTTCTTTGTAGATTTCCTGTGTATTGAAGATATATAGCATTTCCCGTTGACCCCAATTCCGCAAAAGACATTACGCGCTTTACCATAATGCATTCTAAAGCAAATTTGTAGGTACACTTGAGTCTATGTACAATACATAATTAAAACAATGTATATTAATTTTACCTAAATCAACTCTATAGTATGCAACGAAATTTTCCCGACTTTTCTTAAAGTAATATTCGAGTCCTATATTATACACAAATACACTTGCAGCAGAATCGAAGCATGTTTTCAAGTAATCATTTTGATAATTCACTCAATCTTCCATACCTTCTGGACCACGGCAATACTAAGCCCAAATTCCTCAAATGAAATTTAACACGAGCTTAACTGAAATATGCTGATTAAACTAGTAGTAGTAAACGAATCTTTTGACTGATAAGCCGACGAGCAGATATCAAAGTACTTATTACTACTTTCGTTTTAATGGTATAGTAGGAGTTTTAATAGGATATAGAACACTTCGGGAAAAGAATTCGCTAAAAGATAAGACGCCTGTTATAACAACGCTAAAAACACGTTCTCAATTCGATTCGGAATTACAATGGAGTATGCGCATAGTTGAAATGAATGTCAATTGACGTACTGGAGCAGCTACTTCTTTATATCGACGCATTCTGGAAATTGCTCTTCGATGAGCACGACACCAAGATTCACTTGTCTTTTTATTGTATCTCGAAAGATTTTGCGTCAATCCATACTCGATATTGTGTATATTCTTGCGTTCGAAATCGCTAATTGACTTACACACACACACACACACACACACATATATATATATGTATATATATATATATTTCTTTTGATGAACAAAAACGCGATAAGGTTGACTTAGGGAAAAAAAGGAAAATAACTCTCATTCGCTCTAAATATAGATGCTGCGTTGCAGGGAATATCGTCATTATGGATGCGAGCTCGTTTCATTATCTACTGTAATATGAAAACACTCTATATGGACGAAGAGGTTTATACCCAGAGCAAAGATCATTTTTAATAGATATAATCCACACGCGAAACAAGTGTATTGGCAAAGTACTGACTCTCATCGTGACGAGTAAACATACAACGATGCAATCAGACAGTTATTACGTTAATCGACTGTTTGAACTGCAGCTCACTAGCTTTATCAAATTTATTTCGCATCTGCATCGAGAGTTCAACGAATCCTATTTATATTTTAAATTATAGTTATTCTTATATTCTTTTTTAATCTCTTCTCCGTTCTATGGATAATTCACAACAGTTTTCGAGTTTTCCAAAACATTCGCTTTTAAGCAAACAAGCAACGGCAATTCGAAAATATAAACTCCTGTCTCTCTCTTTCTCTCGTTCTCTCTCTCTCTTTCTCTTTCTCCCTTTCTCCCTTTCTCTCTCTCTCTCTCTCTCTCTCTCTCTCTCTCTTTCCACTAAATAAATTCTAAATTGAAAGTCATGATAATAATCGCGTCTCCCCCACTGGGTCATTTATTTTACAGATAACAAAATCGAATAACCGTGTGTGTCTGTGACAAATTCAAGAAAATCGAAACATCATTTCTCAACTATACATCAGTATCCGTATACGTTATACAAACTAGAGACATTGAAAATAAAAATAATAAAAATTTAAGTTCAGCATCGTATTCGAAAGAACTGAAATATACGAAGACTCTGACATATGCGTCTTTTCACTTGAGCTCTTCGTCGGTGTAGAACTTATCATTGCAAGATGGTAAAGAGTTCCTCAGATTACGTCAAGGCCGTCGAAGGTGGTATACAGCCTACTCAGGTACATAGAAATACGCATAAAAAAATACAACGTCCACCTGTGATATGCAATTGAATCGGTCCTGCATACATTGCACGCGCATTGTGTACGAGTAGGATTGTCCTCTACAGTATATAACGAAATCCTTTACATAGAAGCATCTCAAACCGTGTGCAGTAATTCGCGATCTTTTGTGCTCCGATTGCATGCTTTGCCGGGACGTGCTGAACGCTGCAAGTCACTTGTCCTAGATGATTCTCTTATGTATGCATATATATAAGAGAATATTCTCTCTACATACACGTGTATGTACAATACATATATGCATAGCCGATTAAGCGAGTCGCACTTAAGGTTTCGCTCTTGCAATTGTCTGTAGTGGAAAGCGGCTTGCTGATGTCATCAGCGGCGAAGGCTTTGTGTTGCTGATGTTGCTGATGTTGCTGATTTACGACTGAATACTTATATCTAAACAGAGTCGCTACAACAATTTTTCGTTTTTTCATTGGACAATGTTGAAAAGAGTAGCCACCTCGAGAGATTCTGAAGGAGTCTTTAGATTATTGTGTCTTTCGCACATATTGCATGAATTTTTTTGCACGCACTCATATAAGCTTGATATAAAAATAAAATGAATTTATAAGTATTGCTTGTAGTTGCTTTGCCAATAGCCATTGTCAAAAGGCACCCTCTATGATCATGGAATATTTGTAATTGATTTTCAAATTTGACTTCTATAACGACATCGCGAGTAGTGTGCACCGCGAAAAGAAGCAACCGCGTCGTCACAGGAAGGAAACAAGCGCGTGTACAATCTTTTATCTTAACTTGACATTGAAATTCGTTTATTTATAGTATAAATTATCAGAATATACAAGCTTTTCATAGATGTGAATATTTGAACTTGGAAAAGCATGACGAAATTAATTGCTTCGTTGGTGAACGTTCGATGGAACCACTGCTCAATGCCTGAACAACTGCGAATGTTCCTTACTGCGCTCAATCGCAGTAAAGGAACGCGTTTCTGTAGACTATTATAATTTAAAATCTGTAGTTTCAATGTGCATAACGTATCGATGTTTCCCAGGCGGTGGAAACGAAAATCTACACGAGAAGATGGCTGGTCCTGATAATCTTCGTTCTGTACAGTGCAAGCAACGCTATGCAATGGATCGAGTACAGTATAATTACCGATCTAGTTGTCAAATACTACAACGTCTCGAATTTCTCCGTAGACATGACCAGTATGATTTTTATGATAACCTACATTCCTTTTATCTTCCCAGCCAGTTACTTTCTCGACAAATTCGTAAGTACATCAAATAATGTTCTAATCAGCTCTTTCTGCATTGATTATTTTTTATTTATATAACACAGTTCGTAAGCAGGATCTTATAATATTGCGTAAGGATATATATTGCATACTGCATCTTTCCGAGTAAAACGCTATTTTTTCTTACTATTTTTCCCTGGAGTTTCTTCGATATACATACGTATTCGTGTGTACGTAATTGATATGTAGATATAATTGAAATATACGCAGAATTCTCGATTATCAGCAATGAGTTTTTATAGCAGAGGTGTAAGTTAAAAATAGAAAAAATGGTGGAATTGAAGTGAAAAATACGATTTCCAGGGTCTGCGATGGGCGGCGATTCTCGGAGCTTTGGGTACTTGCGCGGGTTCGTGGATAAAGGTTCTCAGCATTAGTCCAGATCGATTTTGGGTATCTTTTATCGGACAAACGGTAGTCGCCTTGAGCCAAACGTTCATTCTGTCCGTACCGGCACGTTTAGCTGCGGTTTGGTTCGGTCCGGATCAAGTAAGCAGCGCATGCAGCATAGGAGTCTTCGGTAACCAGGTAAAGTGGCTCTTTGCAATTTAATTAAAATTTTTTCCTCTCCGCCTTCTCCATTAACGATGAGAATTTTCAATGTCACGTGTGCATAATTCAGATTGGCTGACTCGTGCATCAAGTCAGCTGACGCTGCGGAAAATAAAGCTGCGGCAAATAAAGCTGCGGCAAATAAAGCTGCGGCAAATAAATCCGCGGCTCGTTCTACGGCGCGTCGATCGATTGCGCGATACGCATTCCGATTTTTTCGGGGAAAAAAGTCGAAAAAAGCGACAAACAAAAACACTTAAGATCCGGCAGTAATAAACGACGTCAAGATTAACGGGGGAAATTGTACTAGATTGCGCACCCACGATTCGTATGTGCTGGGGGGTTCGCCCTCACAGGCGCTAGTCATTCAATTTATCATACGTTAAACATACGCCGTGTATATTATTATGCTTAATTGGGAAATTGGTACGCTGTGTGCAGAGCCGGATTTTCGTTCAGCCAGAATCCGACGAAACAACGCTACTGTCTCGTACGAGCGTTTAACCTGTCTCGATGTAACTTTCGCCTCGGTTGGTTTATCGAAAACTCCGCGAATAGGAGACAGACATAGCCAGATTTCAGTACTTTTTATAGACAGCGGTAGACAACGAGTGTAAAGCTCGCTACCGGTGTACATACATCACTCTGATTGCGCTTTATAAATTGTCCTCGGCGAGCCTTCAATGAAAAGATTGCTCCGTTTAGAAGCCTCGACTCGTGTACGCGTCCGATTTAAAAACGTTTAAACATTACGCTGTGCTATTCCAATAACTGCTTTGGAAAAACGCCTTTGAAAGTTTACGCTTTGAAAACACTGATGCGTATGTTGGTATATGATGATCAACATACACTTCATGATAAATGTAAGCATACGGTGAATAAGCAAAAGGTCACTCAGATGCAATTACTCGGATGAAAAATATTGATGAACTGCAAAACTAAAGATGCCCACAACTGTATTTACAGCTCGGTATAGCTATAGGCTTCCTATTCCCACCGATGCTCGTGTCGAGCAGCGAAGACGTAGATGTAATCGGTCAAGGCTTACAACTCATGTTCTATATCGTCGCTGCAGTTACCTCCGTCATCCTCGTACTGATCCTGCTATGTGAGTGTCCAAAGCCATTCCTCATGGCCCATTCTCCATCGGAGCCGAACGATTGAGAAACATCGATCGACATCCGATGTCGTAGTTTTGCGAGCGCGAGATAAAAAGAGAGCTAAAGAAAGAAAATGTTTGTTCAAAGTCTTCAAGGATCAGCCGCCACTGCCGCCAAGCCCAGCTCAAGCAGTCCAGCGCGAGGTCGAGTCGCAGGAGAGCTTTTTGTCGTCGATCAAGCGCCTGGCCACCAATACCGGCTATCTATTATTGCTGCTGAGCTACGCGATCAACGTCGGAATTTTCTACGCCATCAGCACGCTTCTCAATCAAATTGTTCTCAAGCATTTCCCGGTAAGTTTGTTTCTCTAGAGACGAGATTACACTCGAGTGCTCTGTATTTATCAAGAGTTTCTTTCTTCTGCACAAGGGTCACGGAATGGACGCCGGAAGGATCGGTTTGGCTATTGTCTGCGCTGGAATGTTGGGATCCGTTGTCTGTGGTGTCATTCTAGATAAGACGCACAAGTTTAAGTGAGACTAAGTTTTCAGCTATTACGCGTACAATGCTCGGCTCCCATTCTTCGATCTTCTATGGTTCTAATATAACCGAATGAATGTTCCACTTTTTCCAGGGAAACTACATTGGGCGTTTACATATTCTCTTTTCTGGGAATGATTCTTTTCAGTTTTACCCTCGACCTAAAGAAGATTCTTATTGTCTACATAACTGCTGGTCTATTGGGGTAAGAGAAAGAATCGCTGTGTCTCGGCACGATAGCTCTGCCACTATTCTTGAAACCCGGCAGAGTCTTTTACTAAACGAAATACGTGTAAATGTGTGTGTGTGTGTGTGTGTGTGTGTATATATATTTATTATGTATATATTTCAGATTCTTCATGACGGGCTATTTGCCCGTAGGCTTCGAGTTCGCCGCTGAGCTGACGTATCCAGAACCGGAGGGCACGGCGGCTGGCCTCCTCAATGCAATGGTACAGGTGTTTGGAATCGCGTTTACAACACTTTATGGCTATCTAATCAATGTTTGGGGCGACTATTGGGCAAACATCGCTCTCTGTGCTGTTCTGTTTGCCGGTGCTCTTCTCACCTTCGTCATACCTAACGATCTCAGAAGACAGAACGCCAAATTTTAAACCGTTAATTAAAAAGCAATTTAAACCAACGTTGCATTCCGTGTTTTCGGATGAGTCGTTAGAAATTATTCCAAGTAGAATGTATACGCGTGTTGCGATGCAGTTGATCTAGTCAAGCGATGTGCATAAGTGTTTGCGGTCTACATATTTTTTAGCGCTGAGAGGGTACAATTTAAACGCTTTTACGACATGACGATGATGATACTGTCTCTCCCATGTCCTTGTGTCGATATTCATATACGTATAATAGAAGAAGAATATTTTTTAATGTCGCTGTATACTGTTGAACATTTACTCTGACATATCAGTCTACGATATGGTTCGTTTTATATCAACCCTTCACGACAAGAATGTTTTACGATTTACAAATACAACAATTTTAACAACGTTTATGCACATATCTCTTGTTATTCAAGTCTGTCGTGGAGGGTCAACGAATTGTGCAAGACGAAAAAGATTCCGTTGTTCATTGTGAAAACGGAATATTCGTTCTCTTATGGAGTAGAAGCTGTATTCGAGTTTTATAAAGAAGTTGTATAGCTGAACCTGTTGGCTCTCCGGATTATATATAGATATTATACACTGCTGCGTGCAAACAGATAGTGTGTAAGGATGACCAGAATAGAAAAAAAATAAGACGGCATTATAAAGTTGTGATAATTTGTACACTTGGCCTAGATGCGAATAGAGTAGCTCTTTCAAATGTATTATTTGCTGCCAATTGTAATTGTTATAGATATTCCATCTAGTGTTTATAAATACGCACAGAAAAGATCCACCGACAATAAGTAGCGTCTGTAATTTTAATGATTAATAATGGTATAATATTAAATATCGAACGTTCATAAAGATGTTAGGCTGACACGAGAATGTGTATCTGATTATATCTCCGCAAAGGACAATACGTAATACGGAATACGCTTATGCTATGTATTTTACACGGTTGAAATTATAAGATAACAACTCTTTTTCCTGTTTTAAAAACGGGAGTTATTCAAAAAGTCTCTCGAGACCGTGCGACACGGAAAGTTTTGGGAGTTGTCTATTGCGTAAATTGATTATACAGTTGAGTAAGCCGAAGTTTCTCCGTAATCCACACCGTGCGTTAGGCAGACGAAAATAAATCTCGATTGGGAAAAGTTAGAAGTGTGATCAAGTTGCTGGACAAAGCCGCGTCTGAGCTATAAAAATTTTCTCTCTCTCTCTCTCTCTCTCTCTCTCTTTCTCGCTCTGACTGAGTTGCTAAACGAAAATACTTTTCTTTGTCCAAGTGTCGAAAATACTTTTATTTACCCACGAGAAAGAACAAACAATAAAATGTTCGACGGGCTCTCCGAGCATATTACTTCAGTAGAAATAAGCGAACAATACATTTATATAGCTGTTAATATGGCGCAGTTTAAAAACATTTGTTAAACAACGAACAGCTTGTGCGCAGCATTAAACGTTTGGAATGGAGCTCGGTAATAAGCTCACTCGATGTTTTGTCAATTAACTACACAATTTTAGAAAGTATTACTTGCGGAAATTCATATCATTAACTTTACAAATACATTGATTCGTGTACGTCACTGCGTCTTTCCCCTGGCAGTACAATATACTATTAACGTTTAATGTAGAACGTTTAGCGTAAAAATGTTGATGTTATATCTACGCTTTAAAGTAATACTCGAAGAAATGATCGATTTATTGTTATCGTTTCTATAAGTTGTTTTGAAATACGAAAAAGGCCAAATAGATGATCAGTGATCATAGAAACCTAATCGATCAATTTGTAGACGACGACGACAACGAAGGAAGATACTTTTAAGCCGAGGCAAGATAAAAGAAACGTGACAAAAGTCAAATGCTTGTATAGTTGAGATTTTAAAAATTTACTGGAATGTCATTTACAAATGAGTCATAAATTCTTTGTGTCAAATATGCCCAGTTTTTCGTAATACGTAGAGAAGGAGCATGAGGTTCTCCTCACACGTGATTCTCACACTTGAAAAAATATATATCAAAGTCAATTAACACTTTAGTACGTAGTAATTATTTAACCGTAAACACTTTATCCGTTAGTAAACAACTTTGACACGTTAAAGTGAACATTATTTTTTTATTCTTTATCCCATGGACTATAAGCAACGATAGTACAATAACCTCGTAAGCTCAACTACCTCGAATATTTTATGACTATATTAAATTATAATAGACAAAAGAAAAATAATCGATGGTCTAAATAAAAGCTCTTATGATATTGCTACTTACTCACAAAGTGTTTGATAATAAAAGCAAATCGATTTTTTAAAATCGCGAGCAACTTTGGGAATCAGTTTTGCAGACAATAATGATAGTAGTTCGTATACGATTGCGCTCCACGTTGCATACTGTTATGCATATATTTTATATAATTAATCTTCCATTGTGTACATCGTTAAGAAGCGACAAGGGACCTTTTGCGGGAAAAGGAAGTATTGAGCCTCTTAACGTGGGTTCACGTCGTCGTCTACAATAATAGGTTTCTGATCGATTAGCATTCTAAATATTCAGTGTGATTGGATACGTTTGAACAAGGACTATTTATATACATATAAATGGGACCACATATATGTATATAAATGGCAAAGGAAAAATCGAAGGTTCTGCTAGGTATAGGGTGCATCGTAATATATAAAGTGACGATTTTCGTTTTTTTCCTTCTTTAATTGTCAATATTTTCGTCGCGAAAAACTATGATAAAGTAATACGGCCATTTAAATCGTAAGAAATAAATTCCTAGAGTATAAGTATTTTTATAAGCAAAAAAACAGTTACAATGCATCGAAAAATCACGCTGTGATCGTATATGTATTGTTGAGATTACATTGATCTAATTAAAATTCTGAAAAACTGTTTTCTTATATTTTTGATAGAATATATCTTTCGTATACATCAACCATTGGAGATAATTATCTTGCGTTCTTGTTGTTATTTATAAATTTTATGTAATTCTTTACATGTTGAAGAAATAAACATTATTATGGTGAAGGGATAGTTTTACCTAATGAAATTGATGAGTTTTCTTTATCGCGCATACGTTTGCATGGATGTACACCTACAACATTCCCCCTAGCGTACATATAATGTGTTAGTGGGATCACAGACTATAGTTTATGAAACTTTGTTTAATTAACCTGTCAACGTAGCCATGGAGGTTACGTCGCTCAAATTATCACGTCAAATTGATAACGCTCTCAAATCGTTTAAATAAAGCTTAACTGTTTATTTTTCCGACAAACTTAAAATTCCAAGTTCTCTCATAACATCCGATTAGACGATAAAAATGATGTACGTGTTAATGATTGATCATCAATGACTTAGGTTAATAAATGAAATAAATAAGCAAATTTTAGTAAAAAGTCAGTTTAGAGGACTCTCTAAACTGTTTGAAAAATGTCTGTATTATGTGTAAGTAGGTCCTTTCAAGCCTTTTAACGGAGCCAACTGCATGTTTCATATTGATTTTTACAATATTTTTATCGTTGAATATTTTTCAGATTCTGGGCGTCATATTTCAATTGATAATTTTGGTTACATTGAGCGGTACTCTCGTTGCTTTTGCCGCATTTTCCAATTTGCTGGTTTTCACGATAACCGTTGTCGTACCCATTTTCTTAATGCTCATTCGGAACTTGAGTAAATTTTTATACGTAAGTACATTTAAAGTCCACTTGTATTGTTTCGTACAAATATCGTACAAATAGGTAGTAGAAAAAGGAGGGAAAATATTCTCCTTATCCCCACTGATCGAAATACCGATGTATCTGATCTGATGAATTATTTGCCCTTTGCAGTATTCGCTAAGCTTGTTACTGCTGAGGACTCGAAGTGTGCTCCACGAGATAGATTATTGTGTTTGGATCCCTCGGGCTGAAGATCTGAATCAAAGAACAATGGACGAATCTCTGCCAAGCGCAACGATTGATCCGACGATTGATGCAACTTAACCGAATTATCGTGCAATTTGAGTTATCTCATAAGACTAGCTTCAAACGGATATACGTTACTCGACTTTGCTCGGCGAATTATGTCATTAAAATAATAAACTTCATTTCGAACTGCATCGTATGAGTGTGACCTTCTTTCGTATGTCTGTAAAATTCTGTAATTGTAACACGATTAAGATGTGCAATCAGTACTCAATTTTCCTGTTCAAATTTGACAAAGTAACATTTATTTTTTAGAAATTCAACATCAAGCGCTGATTTGATGTAAATACAAAATTATCGTACTAAAATACTTTGAAAAAAATGTCATTGCGAAGCCACGTTTGATTCACTGAAATCGAAGACTCGAACAATTGAAGCGCGGAAATATCTATCTGATCAAGCTCTAGGAACACTCAATTGTTCTCAGTTTCGGCAAAACCTTCGCGGACAACGCATCAAAATTTCAATAAATCGATCAATTTAGTTAGGCTAACTTTCGAACCCAATAATACTTAAAAATTCCAAATTATTCCTCCCCTAATGAAAATGGAAAGTTTCTGGTCACTTGGTTCAAGCCACACGCCGATCTACCATGATACAGAGACTTTTTTGTACCTCAAAACAGCCTGTACAGTCCTTTTGGGGTGGTTCATTGTCTCGTGGATTTGGCACGTACGTCATTAATTTCGTTATTAAATTCGCACGACGATCAAGCAGGCAGACAGACATACTATAAGCATTATATTCTTACTTTTGCCAGGCTATTCGGCTGCTTTTCGCCCCGGCGGCTGTCAGTGCACTGGCGGTATTCCTGATATGTCCAACAACGTTACATTGGGTGTCGAAAAAAATGGGACCTGCCGTAGAAATGTCGACCACCACTCTGTTCCAAAAATTCCGCCTGACATCGGACCTTATGGATTTACCATTCAAATGAAGTACATTTTGCATGTTCGTATACTCGCATATTATTATTATTATTATTATTGTTGTTGTTGTTGTTGTTGTTATAGCAGTGATTTTTCATATTCATTTACATATACTGATACTTTTGTATAAACATATAAAAATGTTCTATAAGGGATATAATAATGGTACATGTGGTATAGAAGCGAGATATAATGTTTCACGTCAGATTTTATTCTTTTTTATACACAGACAAGTTTTTTTTTTAAATGATCAACCTCGATCTATCGAGCCTCCCCCAATTATCGACGTTAGCTCTACACTCGAGACGAAATATATAATCACACGACGATGAGGAGCTAAGCGCATACTTCAAAATGGGATATAATATATATTATATATGTTCCATAGGTTATCCGTCCCGTATCTTAGAATTTGTTAATTTGGATCCTTACACATCTATTATCAGTACAATAGATTTTGTACTTTTATTATCATACATAACAGAACACTGTTTTTCTTCTCATCGCGCACTTATATTAATATACCATATTAAACGCATCGTTCCGCGAGGATTATACACGATGCATCGCGACACTCACCCGATGCAACGACTTTTTATCTTCTCCATTATTACTTTATTAATAATATTATATTGTAAGGTTTCTCATACGATTGCGACTGAAGGCCTCGCGAAAATGAGTGCATATATGTCAAGTATAAAAAAGCTGTTAATTATATCTACACTGCGGAATAGAAATTATTCCAATAAAAATAATACATTCGTTGAGGGATAATAAATAATCTACGAGTATAGTCTTTAGGCTACGTTTCGATTGTGTCGAAAGAGTTGCATGCGCACGACTCTGTACGTGCAAACGTTCGAAAGAATAGCAATTCACAGAAATCGCATATATTGTTGATGCATAGTATTCGAATATCCTTTATGAACCTTCCCTCCTTGTAATCAAGAAGGTGATAAATTTACGTAACCTTAGCTTTTTTCAGCTTTTTTGCCTTAATTTTTATATATTTATCATATCCAATATGGCTATTATAATGTAATAAGAAGTAAGATTAGTATTATTGTAGGATAAAATTATCCTCGCAATTTGTCGATTAAATAAAATTTGTTCAATTAATTTGCTAATACTTCTTGAGGAAGGGCTGCTACTGAATTCTCACTGTATTAGAACTTTCTTCATATATGTGAATAATTATTGCTTCGTTAAATAATCTGCAAACGTAATATGCATATGTCGAGATTGCATAGATGAAAAATTTAACGATATCTTGAATATTGTAAAAACACGAGGTACAATCGTAGATTGAAAAATAACAAATATTCGTTTTACATATTTGTCTTACATATTCATTTTAACAAAATATAGGTATATTATATGGCTTTTGAATAGAACTTCTAAATGCTCATATAGGAACATGAATGCTTAACCGATTGCAATTTTTGTAAGCTTTCAAAACATTCTATTGCCGGCAACGATTTGTTACCTCGTAATTCCTTAAAAAATTACACACATTTAGCTAGGATAACGAGCATTTAGCTACGAGGAAATTAATGAAACTGCGAAGTGCTGGGTACGTAACCTGACATTTGCACCACCTTCTCACGACAATCTCATTTTCCGATGTTTCTTTCCTAATTAGTTGAACGACTCATTTTCATCACTTGACAGCGAGTTAGTTTAATAAAATCTCATAATTGAATGTCTCGGCGTTTCATTGACCGTGAGCAAGTCAAGCGAATTTTGCCAGCAATTCAACCAGCATAAAAATAATGAAAAATTTAGCACCGCGGAAAGTCTACTCGCAACGTAAGGGATATTATTGTATCTCGAGTTATCAAGTTCCTACGCCGAAAATGTCCTTCATGTAAGTCTTGCAAATATCACAATCTGTACAATTTCGTCTTTATCTAGAGAAGAAAGTGTGATTTTTTGTCATTTTTAATGACCAAATTATTGCTTATCATTAAGTGTCGATTGAAACAAATTGTATACAAACCTAGAAATTAATTCGACTTTGACAAACAAGTATCTCTTAAAATCTTTTAGCTTGTTCCGTTAGCTTGATCCGTTAGCTTTTATATATTATCGTAATTTACATAAAAACATTGTACACCTCTAGCAGGATAATATAGGTATAAGCACCAAAAGAATTCTCAAAAGACTTGGGTACAGATTACATTTCTCTGACTTTGTAGATGTTCTGTCATACGCGTAAACTGTGTCGACGGGTGGACGGCTGTAAAAGTGCGTGGATATTAAAGTGCTTTTGGCTGCAGTTTATGTACCGTTGAAAATAAACCACTTGAAATGAAAATCGAACGAAGCGTGCCGCCGATATCTTGTGTTTATTGTTTTTTTTCTTTCGTTCTTTCTTTCTTTTTTCTAATACTCTTGGAAAAAGAAAGTTGGATATTGGATTCAATTTCATCGTCGTTTATTTTATGATTGGTCAATTTTTGGCTCGTGATATGCATTATCTATCACGTAGAGTTATTTAGCCCGATCTTCGTCGTTGAGACTCCTTACACAAATTATACAATACGAGTTGACATGTATAATATTTATATATATGTATACTGTTTTCGTATTTACAATATATTTACAGAAACGTAACGGTAGTGCGTGTGTACTTGGCGCTATTCCCAGTGAAATTACGCTCAATTCTTAATTACCTTTTTTTATCACAATTATATACACAGATGAAATGATATTAGCAGTAAACATTGGACACTGCTTGAATCAAGTATCAATCGGGCTTTTATATATTCAATGTTTTATATAAGACAATAATGTCTATAAGGAGTAATAAGAAATTCATCCACAGTACTCGAGTTCAGGAAGAGACGGATGATGAATTTTATTTCTCTCCAATCTTTCTATCAAGACTGATTTTATTGAACCGATAAAATTAGACAAATCGATAAATTATCATCCGTATTTATATTCCAAAGCTTTACTAGCGAAAACATTGAATTGAAAGATTTTAATTTTACTTCAAATAATCATCTTTTTTCTTTTCTTCTCAAGTCTATATAGCAATAATAAAAAGAATAATAATAATAACGTTATCGAAAAATAAGATAGAAATTAAGATGACGATGGGCGCGTTTAAAGGAAGCTGTAAAAATCGCGTCACCATGAAGTAGAAAAAAAGCCTCTCGGTCGATTTACTTGTATATTCTGCGGAACTCGCATGAAACCGCGCTCGCGCGTATATCTAGTCTCGTCCTTTTTCAATTTGTAAACTTTCGATGTTCTATTGGTCATCGTAGCGTCTCGACATATTATTGGTAATATATTTGGTGTTCTTCATACGTCGTATCTGTTTGGCTGCATACTTTCGCGTGTATGAAATTCGATTGATTCTCTCGAACACGCAGACATGCTGGCATAGGCGAACGTACAGGCGTACAGGCGTACAGGCGTACAGGCGTACAGGCGTACAGGCGTACAGGCGTACAGGCGTACAGGGGTACACGTGCACGTACACAGTGGTGGGTCCGATCGAAGTCGTTGGGCAGTTTAAACGGTCACCTCTTCGGAGAATCTCGATTTGTCGTCGAGATTGATGACGATGGCGTGAGTTCTCGCGTGGCCAGATTTGCTCCTGCTGCTGCTTCGGTCTTTGCTCTGGTCGGCAACGATTTCGGGTGTTGTCGTTTGGCTACTTTGCTCCTTCTCTCTGGACTCGTTGACCACAACGATGTCCTTTTCGCCGACTTCCGCCTTAGAGGCCGCATCCGGTGGACACTTGGATATCGTCTCCCTGGAAAAATCGATGTTCCTCTTCGTAAATAGAGAAATTTGCATTGGCAAGCGAGTGAGTTTGTCTATAATATATACTCTTTCGCTAAAATCAATGCTCTGAAAGTTAATGAAACGCGATAGAGCGCGAAGCGAGAGAATAACGGTACGAAAGTTCAGTGCGCGCAGGTGTACAATGATTTTTTTAATAGCTGAACGTATTAAAATTTCCCCGCGCCCGAGTGCACGTATATAAATAGCCTTTCTTGTTACACGTTTATAAATCTCTATATATATACATACACACACACACACACACACACACACACACACACACACACAAATATTCGGCTATGAGTGTGTGTATCAGCGCATCAATTATAAAGTAGAGCATCCATTAAATTTAATGATATTTTTAACAGTGCGCGCATACGCGCATACGCGCTCTCGCATCATATCGGCGTACGAGTATCACATTGTGTATATGATGCATTATATGATGCATTATATGGTGCATTATACGATGCATTATACGATGCATTATATGATGCATTATAATATATATACTTATACAGACCTGCCGGACTCGCGTTTCAGCTCTTTTCCCTGCAGACTCCAGGATACTGCATTGATAGTGGATACTTGCGTACCCGCTCGATTAGCGGCATCCTGCATAGCCGCGATTTTTTCCACCATACTGCGATTACCGAGTCTCGCGTTCTTCTCCTTCAGAAGCTCGAGCTGTGTGAACAACCTTCGAAACTCCTCCTGCAACGCAAACGACATACACATCTGCGTATTGAAACGCACACGATAGCAGAGCGTGAATTATTTCAAAGCTAAATGCAAACTATAGAAATGTATGGAAATACACATATGCACATAAAGTGTGTGTGTGTAGGCTGAGTAAAGTAAAGAAGGATTATCGACGTTACCATCATTCCGTCGCTGTCCTCGGTCAAGTTTGCCTGCTGCAGCGAGATAGAGTTCGTTTGGTTACTGGTGGCAGGAGCTCGACAGGTCTTGCCGCTGATGAACTTACTCGTAGTGCCGACAAGTTTCCCATTCGAGTCGTCCTTTCCGCCGCCCCGAAATACCACGTAGGCCTGTCAAGATAGAGACACAAGAGGCGAATAATACTCGAGAAATGTCAACCGTCACGAGAGCTACTATACTATACTTCGTACTTATCGAGAAACACGAGAACTTTGCCAATATCATTCATCCATACGTATATATCTATACGTATAGATGAACATATATCTCCCTGAATAATTCGCTCTGCGCATACCTTGCTACCGAAGATAAGGCCGAGCAGAAGGGTGACCGTCAGTTGCGTATGGCAGAAGAATATGATGTAGAGTAGATCCGGATTTGCCGGCGATTGTAGGAATAACCTATGTCCAATTGTTACTCATTAGTATTCCTCTGCAAGAGCTCTTCGTACGTAAATATGTCATTATCTCGTATCGAACGGACACTCACATAGACACGTTGAGGAAGACGGACAGAAGAAACTCGTTATAAATCGCCATGGATATAAAGCGGCTCTCGTTAAACTCGGATGGTGCCTTTCTCACGACTATGCAGAGACGTATACCCCAAACGAGAAACATCACCTCTACTGCAATTATTAGCAATATAAAGTGCATTAATCTTATGGTGCGTGCGCTCTATTGCGATAGCCACCGCAAACATTCGAGGCTCTTTCCGCTCGAGCTGGCTACTGGAAAACATCCTATATACGCGTCGGAAACGAGCGCGGAAGGAAGAAACACGCCAGCTATTTTTAATACCTTTCCCCGAGAGAGATAAACGCCACGAATCCATATCCATTTCTCCCGAGGTAAGAAAACCTTCGCGCGTATATTTTATTATACTGTGCAATTATAATACATGTAAGAGATATATCAAGAAGAGAAAATCCGTTTATATATGTAGAGAGAGAGATTCTCTTGAAACCTCGTCTATATGATAATGCGATCGCCAGCATCTCAACGGGTAAGAAGATAAAAAATGTCTCTACGTTAGTCTCTACGCGGCTACAGAGCTATGATATAAAATGTGCAATTAGGAAAAGGAATCTTTAAATATATACTCGTAGACGAGACTTACGTGTTGTGAAGCTATGGTCCCACCAGTCAGTTTTGCAAAGATAAGCCTTTAGATCATCGGCTGTACGAGCGACGATTACGACCGGTGGTGCTACAAGGGTACGTATGCTCAAAAATACGCTGAATATCGTGACGATGATACCCAACCGTTTCAGTAGGTTCACGTCGGTTATCTTGACGGCCTTGGCCGAACGGACGCGAAATATCACAGAGATCCTGCAATCACACCGTCATTTACGTCGTTAATGGCTTTTTTTTTAATACAAATCTTTCTCTCTCTCTCTCTCTCTCTCTCTCTCTCTCTCTCCCTCTAGATAGAGAGATCTATTTATCTATCTCTACCCCTACCCCGACCCCGACCCCGACCCCTTTCTTATTATTTTAATCGCGAACATACCGGAGAGGAAAAAAGGAAAAACCAATAAAGCCAATGTGTATAGAGAGTTACAAATTCAGCAGACTTATATACGAGCAGCGCCAATGTTTTTCCTGTAAGTGAATAAAAAGAGAATGAGAATGAGAATGAGAATGAGAAAGAGAAAGAGAAAGAGGAAAAGGAAGAGGAAGAGGAAGAGGAAGAGGAAGAGAAAGAAAGCTATACAGAGAGCTTTTCCAGAATCGATACATCTGCGCTCTTATAAGCTAGTCTCAGGCGTACGGTATTGAAAAATAAAAGGTCAGTAGTAGATGGCAGGCAATCCGAGCATTAATCTCCCAAGTGCTATAGGCGCTAACCGAAGAGATTGATTGATATCATTTTATTGATGCTGAGAGGGGCGCGGTTCAACACAAGCAACGCAATTATTTATATTCTATTAAAAGTATCTAGAGCAAATAACACAGCTAGCTGCGTTTAAACGAAATAATCCTTTAGAAGTTTAACTAAATTGGCACATTCCATAGCTACTCTATCCTCTGATAACTATGAAATGCCAGAATTCGAGCGTACAGAGAAGAAAGTTTCGCAGCAATTTATCGAAATAGATGAGCTTCGGTACAATGGGGCTATAAAATTCACGACTAGGTCAGTTAAACAACTATCGACTAAAAAACATACCAACGAATTCGATTTAAAAGTATTTAGCACAGCACTGACTCGAATCTTTGCCAGAAACTCGTATACGTATACCTCCAACGGATAAAACCACCCAGTAAGTATATACATCTTGGTGATAGCTTGCGGGATTACAAATGCCAAGGGACTCCGTCGGGCTGAACACCGTTGATCCTCAATAGGTATAACGGAAACAGGTCAGCAAGATACGAGAGCTTTTTTACCGTTGCCGATTTCTATTCCACAATTCCCGGCAAATGTTTTCGTCTGCTTTGACGCTGATAGATATATACATAAAGTGTACTATTTGTCAATATGAATTCGGTTAAAAAGGCAGGCACCCTTTCGGAGTGAAGAACATGTTTGCCGATAGAGTACTAAGAGCGATAATCGAAGAGAGGAGAAATCAAGTATTATAGTTAACCAGATTAGACTTTGTATATCTGCATGGGCGAACTTGAGAGGTCCACAAATTGCAAATGGTAAAGCGTGTAATCCCGTAGATTTGCAACATTTTTAGGTAATAGAAGATCGTACCGAAAGAGAAAGGACTTTCGAGAGAGTAACTCCGAAAATGCGAGTAGATTCGGTAAGAGGGATTATGAGGCAATCGATAACTTTACTGCGGGAAGAATCAGATTCGTCAAAAGTATACTGGTCAATTGATCCGATTAACGTCGCTTTAGTTTTTCCAACATTTAAGGACAATATTTTATAACTAAAGTGACGTCCTCGTTCAGTCTATAAATACTATAGCTCTCAGTGTCGCTTAAACTTTTCAGGTAGGAAACCTTGAAGGGTGACCTCAAACTGTAGTAAAATCGATGTAAATGAAGATCATTAACCCGAAGTAAATCGACGATAAATCAGCGAGACTTAAATTTCGATATAGAGTAACGTATGAAATAAAAATATAAGCGTTAAAGATCGAATCACGAGCTGTAGAATAGTTTTGAAATTGTTCCACTCTATATTAACGCCGCGCATTGAATAATTTCTTTGAACGAAGAATGTTTAACGAAACTACAATTTCACGGATACTTATAATATATTCTCGGAGGCACCTCGTGGTCATCTTTTTCAACTGGTGAAGATGCGTCTTCAAGGCAATGGATAAATCGAAGTTCCGATTGAAAAATGATGCAATCTTTAGCAGTATATCGTTGAAAATATGTCGATGGTAATTCATCACTGCTATACACGGCTTTTTAGCTTTCGACAAGCGCACGCGTACATCATTTGCAAGGCCTCGGTAAGTTCGAGTAATCTGAAGCTAAAACTATTTGGAAGGAAGCAAGGGTTGAGGGGTGAATGTGGAGAGGGAGCAGAGGAACGAGAGCACCTAGGGTGGAAATACAGTCGAGTATGTATACCTCGAGGTGAAAGGAGGGAGGATGCTAAATCGAGCCAAGAGAGAGAGAGAGAGAAGCTGCTCCACCGAGCCGAGGAGAGATACTCGACAGCAAACTAGGATACACGCAAAAGGACGACTATATAGACTATACGAAGGATGTGCAGCTCGACACAATTTCCGAAAAAGACATTCCACTTTTTCTCTCTCTCTCTCTCTCTCTCTCTCTATACAAACATATTTGTGTGCGTCTGTGTGAACAGTAAGAAGATTTATTTACCCAAAGTTGCGGAACAAACTCGAGCGTAGGCGGGCGGACGATTCCGCTCCAGCCTCTTTTTATCGTATTGCCAAGGGAAAAAAGTTCTTCATCTACGCATGGGTATCGAAGCATTATAATCTATAGGTAATTTTCTTGTCGGTGCGCATAACGAGAGAGACATTGAAATATGCTACGGTTTAGTCTTTCGAGGTGTTTACAGCATCGACAAAGTGCAAAGGACATAATTACTCGCCAACTTGCTTCATTTCTGCATATACTTTCTATTTGCTCTGATGCAAGAAGTTTTATTACAGCCCCAGAATCAATTCGAGAGAGAAAGTCTTTATGAGAGCACCTACAGTGCAGTGAATTTCGCTGCTTTGTTTTCGGAGAATATGCCAATGAGATATATATTCGTTAGATTTATTTTTTATCTCGAAAACGTAGCATTTCTATTGAGGTGTCTTACTTTCCCTTTCTCTCTCTCTCTCTCTCTCTCTCTCTCTCTCTCTTTCACTCTTTTTCTCCATAGGGAAAGCTTTATACGAAGGAGTTTCGCGGAAAATCCTGCTTTCATTAGACGTTTTTTACAAGAAAAATGTTGGCACAAAAAAGGATAAAGGCAATTGTGTTCATGAAAACGGATTTAGTATTCGGAGAAGTGTGAAACGCGATAATTTTAATGGATATTTCTCTCAACCATGTCGAGATTAAAACTGAGCATTCTAGGCTTAGGATTTTTCAGCTTAATATAACTGTACACCTCCAGAAATTACCGGAATCATTCAATGGTTGAATATTTAATTAAGCCATTATCGTAATTGTTTGGTACGCGGACATTAGAGCGACTCGTTAGTTACTGTTTCTCGTTTTGACGAATCATTAACCCATACAAGAGTATCCTATTCTCATGATTGAATTAACGTTTTTCACCCCTACGGTCTTCATTAATGGCGTTAAATCTTGGCTACAAAATCTATACATTATGCATTCCTTCATACAAATGTAATCTGCATGATGGAATTTGAAATCTGCAATATATTCATGTGCAAGATTGCATATGAATGAAGCAACGAATATTAATTCCCGATAAATGTGTGATATATTTATTCGAACATTAAAGTGCATTCGTGTACCAAAATAAAATAAAAGAGTAGAACATATTGAGATGTTTCGTTTTTATCCACTTATAACGAAGAATAATTATTAAAGTAATGGAAGATAATAATTTCAACTAAGTCCTGTGAGTACCTGGGCGATTCTTACAAAACAGCAAATTCATCATTTTCATAGATGTCAAAATACACGATAATTATAGAATAGACAAATACGCATTACTTGTTTCTGCAATAAAAACATCAAATATATTAATTATCAATAATTTTCACTGCAATGATGAAAACTCTTAAAGGATTATTGATTTGCATTCCGCACTCTTTCGCGCGGGCACAAAGCCACATAACATTGCGAAAAACCATATAATATTTTCATAGGATATAAAACAGAATTTAACGATGCCGAGCTTTTAATTTGAAATATATTATGAGCGAAATTACAAAGTCTTGCTTTATTTTACACCTATAAAAGCAAACAATACCCCAAGCTTTTGAACAAAGCTTCTCTCCGAGTACTTAACGCAACGAGTTACAAAAAAGTCAATCTAAATTTCCCGAGGAACTTAGTGAATATCAAGCAGATAGAGAGAGAGAGAGGGATGGAGAAAGTCACCTCGAGAACAGTATAAGTTTGCAGCTGACCGTATGGCCGACGGCGCTACCCCCACGGAATGGCTTCCTCGTCAAATTGCATTAGTCTCTCTCTCCCTCTCTCCCTCTCTCCCTCTCGCCCTCCCTCTCGCCCTCCCGCTCGTAGACACGCGCGGATACATAATTGAGCATTCCGTAGCCGCGAGGTCTATATACGCTATGTCTTTTTCTCTTTTTATCTTGAAAAAGACAAGTTGAAAATTATGACTCTCTCGACTCGATGCTCGCTTAATCCGGAAGATCTTTGGCGAGCGGACAAATCGATTCACGACGACTGAATTATGCTACTGAATTACACGGAGTGAAGCTCGAGGCGAATGTGCATATGCGCATGCTGTATCGTATTTAGCTAGTGACGTAAGAAAGCCATGAGCAAGCCGTGTGTATATACAGACATCCGACGTCACGGTTCTGTAACGCGAAATAAAAAAAAGTGAAAAAGAAAAGTACAGAGAGACGCCGCCGCGTCTGCACGCGAAAAATCGCTTCCGCGATGGATTTTAAAGCAAATCGATTGAAATGCTCGCGTGACTATGCCGTTTCGTTTTTATTTCGCTGAAAGAAAAGTTAAAAATTAACCGAGGTTTGTGCATCACGCTTCTTTTCGAATAAGCCTCGCTAATAAAAGGGGGCAAGCTCTTGAAAATCACAGCATTGCATCGCCCCTTTCAAGGAGAATTTCAAGCATATGCGTATATACCATATGTATATACGCAGACGCGTGGGCTACTGTTACTAGCGCTGTATATTGTCTAGGCATATATCTATATCGTATGTATCTACGTATGTAAATATGTATGCACATGCGAAACTCACCTCCATGTCTTGAGCATAAGCGCGCCGTAAGTCAATGAGAAGCCTATTTCTCGAAGCCAGACTCTGACTGTGCACGTGTAAACGTTCGGTTGTGGATACATGACGATGGTCTGCGAACACGTGTAATAGTATAGAATTTAACACATCTTTCGGCGTTGCGCGTTTTTACATATTTCTTGCTAATCGCTCTCGTCTTTTTATGGTTTTCCAGCTTTACATTTATCATCGTGAATATAGGAGCAACTACTCGGTAATTAGTTTATTACCAAGTATTCAAGCTCGTTATCTCTCGTCTCGTCATATCGCATATCGTGCGCGCGCGCGCGCGAGCGCGAGTTAGTAGCCCCCAAATTCACCAAGGGCGAATAGCTTTTTTCCTCCTACATCTGATACGTTGATACAGCGTAACGAGCTTCTATTGTATACATGTAAATCCCTATTTCGTGCAGTAGACAAATACAAGCATGGACGTTTATATTATGTATGTATATTATCTAGATATATTTCTGAATCCAATTATACACAGCAGCGAGAGGCCGTCTGTCACACGTGGCTGTCGTAATTATTTCATGTGAAATTATTAAAATATCGCCACACGAAGGGGCGAATTATTCGAAACGTGAAAATGTGCAGAGAAGAGACGGAGACTGGAAATAATTGAATCACTCTCTGGTCGTCCTTATTATTTCACTATTCTCTCTCTCTCTCTCTCTCTCTCTCTCTACCTCTATCTCTATCTATATCCTTCTCTTTTACCTCTCCGACGCTAAAATGAGTTTCTAGTCGAAGATCTATACAAAATATTTTATCATCAAACTCACCGTGCAGTAGATGAAAAAAGCTCCGAGAACGATGACGCGCAGCAATACCGGACTAGCGGCTCTGACTACCTGTGCACACGTAGAGAAAGCAAAATATTAGCATATCCAACGACGACTCCCTCTCTATTGCTTTCTGTCCTCCCTCGTATAACAAGGTATGCACTGATGCAGGAATTACCTTGACATTGCCATACTTCCACGTGAAGAGCACGACGGCTGGGAGGCACGCGATAACGCAACATTCCAGAATGAGAATAGCGGTTCGCATGAGCCAGTTGAGGGATACAACACACGGAGAGCCGTCCTCGCAGAATTCACAACCCTCGGCGCAGGGCAAGCATTCGAATACGCCTACTACGGCATATTGACTTTCTTTGCCCTGCAAATACAAGTGCATACGTTCCGTGTACATACGCTAAAGCGACATGGCGTTTATGTTTTATGTTTACTCTCTTCCTTTTTTAATTCTTTCTCTGCTCGAAAAAAAGTAGCCCCGAGCTATATAAATATAAATGCGCGTATTCCATCACGGACAATGGACAGGTATTGGATTGCGGGTGCCGCACAGTGGAAACCGCCATGAAAGCTCCATTTTTCCGAGATAGATTGGGAATTTGAACTTCTTTCACTCTATTTGCAAGAATCTGTTTTTGGCAGGCCCGCAGATTTACGAGAGGCAGAAAGCGATTATGCTCCACGCATTATACTCTCGGGGAGGGAAAAATTTCGTTCGCAGACGAGATTTCACCCCCCTGACGCGAAATTAGTTTTCTCGCGCGGAGGTAAAAAGATTTTAAAAACTTTGTACGCGTGCATTTGTCGTAGAAAACTATATATAATTTTTATAGTTTTTAATATGAATTTACCAGCATGAGCTTTTCGTACTCCTCCTCAATGACGGTACCATTGTAGTACCTCTTTGTCGACTTAGTATCGGGATAATAGAAGCCTCTCTTGCAGATGCATCTATAGCTACCTCTGCGGAATCCCAGGCCGGAAATAGCGACACACTGAAACATTACAGTTACATTATCGAACCCCTCGCGAATGCATGCACTAAAACATTACTGCATACATTCTGATGGAATAGATTGTTCTAGTATTATCATTTTTGTATAGTCAATTGTTATTTTCGAACCTCAGTTGTTCGTTTCTTGCACTTATCACTCGCCGCGAATATATTCAATTGCGTGGATCCAGGTGGCAGTGGGCATTGATCGATGTCTACTCTACGCAAGTCGATATCGATGCCGCTTGTACCCCTGTGCGACAAAAGTACGCATATACTATCATTCCGTAGCTCTGAAATACCCTGGAGTGTCGACAATTCAAATTTCGTGCCAATGTCAAGAGCCGATTCATTTGCTGAATTGCACAGACAATCGATAAGGAGAAAGAGAGCAGCAGCTCTTTGGCGGGAAATTTAAATTTTCGAAACGGCAAAACTATCTCACTTGAAGTAGTAAGTATCGTTGGAATAACCGAAAAACGGCACTGTGTAGGTAAGCATCCAAATATTGCCACCGCCACAATCGTAATATGGCTTCGACCATCTTCCATCTTCGTAACGAACCGTTAGTATTTCGTCCTCCATGCGTTCCGTGTGACTGCTCTCGTTGTGGGTGTAAGTGTGATATCCTAAAACAGTCACAGCAACGTCGTCGTCAACACTTTGCATATATACATATGAGCCATTATCCTCGACAATACAATAGCTATACTGGAGACAAAGATACATTGGTATACGTATACACCGAATACATACGCATAACACGTGTAAGTATTGCGCGTTATCTCTCGGCGTTCGCTTCGCGCCATACTTCCGGAAATATGCATCCGTTGCAGCCCTAAGAGGGTGGTTAAAACCCTTGTATGCATATACGTAGCTTTTTTCACCACCGTAGCGTTGTTATATTCATTTCTCGCTCGCGTGTATTATCACCCGAAAGTTCAGCGTGCAAAACTCTACGAACAGTTTACGGTTTGCAACTCGACCGCCGAGACGTTGAATAATGCAGGTGAATATTCTTCTTTCTTTCGGAATAATTCTGTCCGTATACGTATAATGTAGATGCATAGATGTAAGTGCGAACGATAATTCGTCGTTAGATAATTCGTCGTTAGATAATTCGTCGTTAGTTATACTGATACCGAATACGAGTCTAAGTAAAATGAGTAATATTTTTAGTTCGCGGTACTTTTTTCTTTTTGCTTCCACTTTTGAAGATAGAGAGAGGCTTGGAAATTTCCGCGTCGCTCCCCCAAGCCTCTTATTATTATTCTCTCGGCCACATCATTGACTCTGTCTCTTTCACACGGGTGGTTAATGAATGCACCGGTATATATCTGTAGATATGTATCTTATACGGCTCTTCGAATGGCTAATGAAAAACGACCATCGCAGCTGTACGCGGTCAAACAATGTATACATTACTTTAATTGAAGTGGTCCTATTTTTTTGTCGCGGTGCAGAATGCCTTTTTCTGACTACTGTTTGCCAATTTCGATAAAAGGTCTTTCGCTTACCGAGCGATTGTTTGCGCGCGGCAAACGGAAATAGAGGTAAAGAAAAATAAAGAGCCTGTCCAATTTTAAAGATGTCCATATCACCGCTCGCCTCGCGATTCACCGCGACTCTCTTGGGAAGTAATTTTGCGCGGCGGCGCGGGACTTTGATCGATTCTACTCCACGACGCGTTGACTGTAGATTATTTAATACACCGCGACGGAGTATCTATAGTTTCTATATAATCGACGAATAGACTCTTCGACTCGCGATGCAACTAACATGCAGGAAAATCTTTGCCTTTTATGTAACGCTGTTAACCGCCACATCCGCAGTGCGCGTACATACACTCTAAGAGTATATAGCGAAAGAAAATGCCAATCATAATCTTCTCGATCGTTATATTCGCAATCTGTTGCTGTCCATTCTTTTTGCAGATATTTTGTCTCCCGAGCCCAGATAAAGCTGTCTCTCTCTCTCTCGCGCGCGTTGGTAGGAAAAATCGAAGGTAACAAGTTGCAGAGAGGACAAAGGCTTGGGTGAGCGAGAGAGAGAAGAGCGCCGCATAACGACGAGCAATAACGCGCGAGCGGGGAAATTCGATAGCCAGTGAGAGAGGGCTAAATTGAATGTGGGGGGGGGGGGAGAGAAAGAGAGTTCAAGGCATTCGAGAGAAAAGCTCGCGCGCGCGCGAGAGAAAAAACGTAATCGCGGAAATGCTCTCATCGATTCGGAGTTTAAGCTAGTGCAGGTCACACACATCGATTCTCTCTCTCTCTCTCTCTCTCTGTCTATCTCGGTCTCACCTACTTGCGCTCTTTGGAAGAACTGCTCCGTTCTCATTATCGAATATCAGCGTGTAACATAGATAGGAGAGTGCTTACCGCGGCTGAACTGGTTGTAACTCGCGATCCGTCGCTCCGCGTTCTTACGCGCTATGTAGAACCATTCGCTGCTGTTACTCAGGTACTTGTACTCGACGGCGAGATCCTTGACCAATACTCCATCCTCATCTTGCAACCGATGGGCGAATGGACAGTAGAGCCATCGTTCGCGATACTGCAGTTTGTCGTAGCAATTGCCAGCGGCGAATATGTCCTCGTCGAACTCGACCATTGACAAGACCGAGGCATGAAGCAGATACTCCGAGGCAGACATCACTTCCGGAGCGTATTTCCAAAGTCTCGTGAGCATATTGGCTCGGTTCACCGCAAGATTAGCCTCGAGACGAAAACGCTCCTGGGCATACTGGTCGACGACGCCCTCGCCCAGGTTCAGGTCCGTGCCGGCAGTGCAGTTCTCGCCGAGCAAGTGTTGGTTTTCAATTATTCTTAAGAATCGGGTGACTATGTCGACCTTTCCAGCACCGGCGACGGCGGCGGCAGCGGCGGCGGCAGCGGCGGCGGCAGCGGCAGTGGCTATAGCCGGGATCGACTGCTGTTGCAGCTGTTGATTCGTCATCGCCGTCGAATTTTCGAAATCCTGCTCGGCCAGTTCGTAAAACGAGCCGTAGCTCGAGTTCCATAAGTCGGAGGGCTGGTAGAGCAATGGTTGCAGAAGTTCGTCATCCTCGGTTGGCAGAGCGGCTTCGAGGTGAGGTCTATTGTGGTTGCGACCCCTCGAGCGTCCGTGTCTAATGCCGAGAGTCGTTAACTGCTGCTGCTGCTGCTGCTGCTGCTGCTGGTCAATTGACGCACCCTGTTGCGCCTCGTGCTCTCGAAGTCTGCGCTCAATAAACGATGGCCTCTGGTTCTGCTGATGCCGGGGAGCTGCTAGCGTGACCTGCTGCTGCTGCTGCTCCTCGTCGAACTGCTGGATCTGCTGATGCTGAGCCTCGGCGAGGAGTAATCGAGACGGTGGGAGCAGTAGCAACAGCAGCAGCAGTCGAGCCGTCGTCATGATATTGCGAGCCGATGTTCCTGTCTCGCCGCGGACATTGGCTACTACTACTACAACCGACGATGCTGACTGGGCTGCTCAGCTGGGATGCTGCGCCACGGGTCGAGGCGCTGGCGGCGGTCGCCGCGCTCTACTGCTGCTACTATTGCTACTGCTACTCGAGGGCATCTCTCTTTCTCTCTTTCTCTCTTTGATTCTCTCTCTCTCTCTCTCTCTCTCTCTCTTAATTGTGTCTCCGTCGCGCTTGCATATACACACAGTATATACACAGCAGCGCGCTATTTGCAGGATAGCTTGCCCGAGACTGAAAGCTCTCTCCCTCCGCAGGGGGGCTTATACCGATTATACCAGAGGTGCGCGCGCGCGCGCAGACACGGCCATTCAAGCGCGCGCGAGACTGTTCTTTATATATGTATGTACCTATATACACGTGCATAGAGCGCATGCCTGACTTTCACCCAGTGCCCAGAACCGCAGTAGTGCGATGCATCGCAACTCCGAGCTTTTGCCGCCGAGCCAGAGCTATTGCTACTACTGCTGCTGCCACTGGATCCCAGGCAGCATCTTTCGCGTCCGTGCATATATTATATTATAATGCATATTTGCACGTAACAGTGGCTGGCCCAGAAACAATAACCCAAAAACAAAGCTTTTCGCAAGCTAACTTGCCCTTAGGCATACCTGGACTAATGAACTTGACAATGAAAGTTGAATCGGCCGAACTATCGTGAGCTGTCGCTCACTCTTATTACACGCGATGCTTGGCGCACGAGAGAGAGGGTGAGTTGGCTGTTATCAAGCGATGGAGGAAACATAAAAGGAGGGAGGGAAAAATCGCACCTGAACCAACATTTTCTCCTCTAAAGCTTTCAAGTGGTGTATACTTATACGCACCGTGCGCTGGAAAAAATGCATGTTCTTTCGTCATTAAAAGTCGCACGCTATACGTGTAATTGACCCATTTTTTCTCTTCCCGCGCTGCGATTTCTCGATGAAATTAAAAAGAATGCACGAGCGTAGAAAGAATTAACGCGAGCAGAGTGCGGGCATACGCAAATTATCACGCGTCCCACATCAAGCCGGAGTCGCAGCTCTCAAGGATCTTATCGATCCGTGATCGGAATATACAATTAGCCGATTAGCCTCTATGTGCGCGGATTTTTCGCGCGTTTTTTTAACCCTGCCGGCGGACAATGACAAATTCGTGCGAATTTTTGCCGTTATCTATGCAAACCACACATTAGACGGGAACAAAGCGCCCAAGGCAATAACAATAGAACCGCACGACGCTACTGTTACCGTTCTATATTCTACTACTGGGAGTGCGTGTATACTTGTAGTGAGAAATATAATTGGATTTTGAAGTGAAGTAAAGAAAGACAAAAAGAAAGACAAAAAGAAAGACAAAAAGAAAGACAAAAAGAAAGAAAAAGAGAAGTTTTGACGTTTAACGCACGGACAAGGGAGCGAGGGATTTTAATGGTTTTTTTTTCAATCTATGTACCTTCATTTCGATTTTATTTCGGAAAAAGTTTATTTTCACAGTTGAAACCTGTAAATGCATTAACTTTATCAATTTGATAGATTGATTTTTCCCCAACTCAGCATCAAGTTTCTCATTCAATGGCAAGGGTATAAATTACGCGATAGTTTTTCTGCGTATGTACAATATTATAGATACTTACCAATATAATGAAAAACTACTGTCATTTTGTGGATGTATAACGTCTAAACTAATTGACCTTTTCCGTTTTTAGTATATTTTCGTGTATAGGAAAATACTATTCAAAAAAATGCTTTTAAAAAAAACTCTGCTTTCTCGCTGCATGGCCAAACCGAATGCAAATTGTACTCTAATTTCAACGTTTGTAAACACATAAAATAATAAATGATTATTTGTTAAAACGGGTGAAAACAAGAATTAATTTGTTCTCGAATTTTCTTTAAAAAAAAAACAACAAAAAAAACAAAGCTTTTGTAAATTTGAAAGTAATTACAGTTTTCGAGATAAGGCAGTGTGTAAACATAATGCAAACATTTCTAGAAACACCAGATTAGAACTTCTAGCAATGTATAAAACGAGTTCGTACAGAGTTTCAGCGAAACTTAAAATTAGAAAGCTTCTCTTTTCTGAAGGTAAATATTGGAAATTAATTTTAATTTTAAAATATATAACTTACGATATCCTCTCGATTAGAGTTTGCTTCAGATTATGCATATATCCAGAATATATAAAGTATACGGAAATAAGTTCGGATTTGAGACGATTCGATAAAAAAATTTCGATAAAAAAATGTGCAATGGGAAGATGCATATCTTCATGAATGAGGAAGCCTTTTGCCAATTATTTTATATTTCTTTAAATTGAAAAGCATCTGTTTTTTACTGGAAATTAGGATGGCATAACGAAAACATTTTTAACCCCGAGTTACGCTGTTGGTTCGAGTCATATGTGCATGCATGAGTACTTTGGAAAAAAGAAAACACTTTGTCCCGAGTACATATATAAAGAACTGAATAAATGTTTAATGCGCTGTTTATTTGTTAAAATATGCATACGTAATAATTAAACCGTATAAACGATTTCGAAAAAATCAATATCGCTGCAAGCACTCCAGCTTCTTTTTACTGAGGGTAAGAGAATTCTTCGAAATTTTTAATGCAGGCCCAACAAGTGAAGATTACACAGAATTACGTGCAATTGTCCTATTAGCTCGAAGGAGCTGTTCTATTTTTTTATTCGTAGTTCAAAGTAAATTTCGCGTATTTGTTGGTATGCGGTTCAATTATTGTGATTAGAACATATGCAACGTGCGTTGAATACATTTTGCACATTTAACTAAACAGATTATTAATAATTCGAATAATGCACAATTAATGTTTTTCACAATAAAATTATCCCACCGACATTTCATCTCTTATTAATTAATCGGACATTTTCGACAGACAGACGAAAAAGTATTTGATTTATAATCTTTATAATAACGATAATAATAATGATAACGATAATATTGTTGGAAGATGTTGCAAACATAATTACAGCAGATTTTCTATCAATGAAAGGAGAAAAAGTCGTGTGTACTTTTTTGTTTGTTTTTTTGTTCCGTTATACGAATAAAAAGTCTCCGACTAGGCGAGAGGATAGCGTAAAATTTTAGTCTGCTCTAACTGTTAGTCGTTCTCCAGAAATGATTTGTGCGTCCGAATAGCCTCAAGTCCTTTTTTGATAATGCGATAAATCCGCGCTTCTAAAAATTTATTACCTTCAGAGCTATTTCAAGCAGCGGCCGAAATATTTTTATATTTAGAATAAAAAAAGGTACGAACAAAGAAGGGAAAGTAATTTGCGTGCTCATAAGTCATGTTACATTAACGAGCCGTGAATGCATTTGCATCTTACGAGAATCGCGTACATCGATTAAACGCGTTTTCGCGAGAAAAAGAGCGTTACTTCTATCGCATTGCCAAAACAAAAAGAAAAGAGAGGAAAATAAGCTGACATAATAGGTGAAAAAATCTTTTAAATTATTACATCACATATGCATATAAGATAGCCCGCTGGTGTAAAAGCTTTTGGAAACAAGCATACATGGAACAGCGAATTGCGTTTCAAAAAATCATTCAACAATCATAAAAATTAAGAGGAAAAAAGTCGTAAATCGCCTTCACAGTTCCCAAACCGTTGCCACCTAATCCGTTGCCACCAAAACCGATGCCACTCAAAACGTTGCCTCCCTCCAGCAAAACGTGTTCTCTTCAACTCTCGGCTAGTCAAATCCTATCAAGTGCACTCTGGGATACACTTAACCCGATTGTACTTGGATGATAACAATGCACTAACGACCGTCTTTAAACGTTTTCACTGACAAATGACTGACCGACTGACCGATCGAGTCATTGAAACTCCTTAAAAGTCATATATTTTATGTGCATACATTTGATGATTCCTTTTTCAGGCTATTCTGATCAATCTGATCTGCTCTTTATACGCAAAAATATATACATTAACACCAAAGTACAGAGTAGTTATGAAACATAGTTTTTTCTATCCGTTCTGAACGTGTTACTTACAATGATGTTCGCATTGAAATTGTAATAAACGTAACATTTAAACGGACACAATTACCCGCCGCCCACCGGCTGCCGGCATGCCGGCAAGATCGCAGGGTATCCGCGCAGGCGCAAATTCTCTGGTTCTCACTTTCTTCCGAATTACATTTATAACTATACCGTTGAAACTCTGCCCGTCAGCCCATACCTGCCCATACTCTATTTCTCTATTGTTGCGTTGTCAAACACATACAGCCGGTATAACATCCAGCATGTAACGTCACTTCCGAGAATTCGGAATTGTTGCTGCAACGTGCACTGGCACCGCCACCAGCAATAGTAGAGAGCGCCACATAGCCATACACATAAAATATCCTCGGTAGTTCGAAGTCGAGCAGCTCAAGCTTTGTCTGATTAAGCAGTCGTCAAACCACGTGTAGCATTCGTTCTCTTTGCAACCTTCAACGAAAACGCATTCGCTCATTAGAGTTCGTTTATGCGAATTTACTTCTTGAATAATCATTCGAACGAAATGTCCGAAGACAATAAAGCTGACGTCGAAATGCAACAGGAGATTCCTAATGCAGAAAGCAATGGAATTGCCGAAGAGGTTAAGCCCGACGATAAACCGGTAGAAAAGAACGGTACCGAGGAACAAGACGAGGATGTAAAGAATGAAATCAGCCCAGAGATTGAAAAGAAAATTAAGAAACAAATTGAAGTAAGTACCACTGCTATATTTTTCTCTCGCGCGATTACAATGCGTACACGTGAAAGGTCCGGCTAACGTACTTTCATTATTTCTCCTAGTTCTACTTTGGCGATGTTAACATGCAGAGAGACAAGTTTTTGATCGAACAAACAAGATTGGACGAGGGATGGGTCCCAATGACTGTTATGTTGAATTTTAAATTATTGGCCTCGCTTAGCAAGAATATCGAGGTTATTCTCAAAACGCTAGAAGACAGTGAACTTATTGAGATATCGGAGGACAGGAAGAAAATTCGTCGTTCACTCGATAAACCTTTACCAGTGTACAATGAGGAGTATAGAAAGGCACAAGAAGCTAGAACTATTTATCTCAAAGGATTCCCTGCCGATTCCACAATGGAAATGCTGAAAACATACTTTGAGAATACAAGTAACGTTGAAAGTATTATTGTAAGTAAAACTTATAAATACCGATATTATGTTTTGAACTTTTTTTTTACCTTTTAATCGTGACTTTTTTTCAATTTGCATAGATGAGGAAGTACAAAGTAAACAAAGAATCATTTTTCAAGGGTTCGATATATGTGCTATTCAAAACTTTAGACGATGCTAAAGCTTTCATGGAACAAGAAACAGTCAAATATAACCAGACAGAACTGATTAAGATGTGGTCGTAAGTGTAAAATAAACTTTTCTTTTGAATATTTTTCTACAAACTGTATATGTATTATGTTCATAAACTTTTATAATATTTGTATCTATATTTCTAGATCTGAATACACTGCTTCAAAAGAGAAAGAAAAAGAAGAAAGACGCCAGAAAAAAGCTAAGAATCAGCTTGAAAAAAACGAAAATGTATCAGCAGTTTTTACTACTTTTTATTTACATTTATCCATTGTTACCTATTTACCTATTTCGTTTTTTTTCCATAGTCTAAGGGAAATAAAAATAACAAACAGCAACAGAAATTTAAAATTCCAAAAGGATGCATATTTCATGTTTCTAACCTCGAGAAAGAAATATCCAGAGAAACGATTAAAGAAGCACTAAAGAAACTGGATGGTGAAGTAGCTTACATTGATTACAATATTGGTGATATTGAAGGGTACATACGTTTGCAAGGTGAAAATTCTGCTATTGAATTTTTGAAAAAGTTGGAATCTAATATGGTTAGTTACTTTTTGTCCAATTATTTGGATCTTCAGTACTATTATTATTATTATTGTATTTGTATTCTTACTGTTATTACAAAATTATTAAAAAGAATACATTTAATTTTTTCAGCTTAAAGTTAAAGCTCGTGATTTACCATGCAAGTTGTTAGAAGGAGAAGAAGAAGAAACATATTTAACTAAAGTTCAAGAAAATATGTCAAGTCATAGAGAAAAACGATTTGAAAAAGGTAATTGTACTTACTTGGCTCTTTTAACTTTTACACGAAAACATTGTATTGCTATATTTTAATTCTACATGATGTTTTGCCATGCTAATACTGAGAGGTCACAAGGACCTCGCTGAGTTGAAACACTCATAAACACTGATCATCATAAAAGTTTTGTTCTCTTAATAAGAATAAAATTATATTAGTTAATATAAAATTTATCTTTTTTCAGCACGTCATGGAAGGAAAGGGTTTAAGAGGCGCCACAGTCCTCACAGAGATAATGCAAAAAAAGCTCATACAGACGATTAATACTACTTTTTTTGTTGAATATTTTTTCTTGTTAATCCACATCTTTGAACAATGAACATTATAAAAAATGTTTGATTCTATTAGAATTTAGTTAGTATTATTAAAAATCGACTAATACAAGATAAACTATTGATTTCTCAATTGTAAACATTGAAGCTATTGAATAAAACAAATTAGATGTTCAGTTGCACTTCAGATGTCCCAGACTATTTAAAGTAAATAATATACTAGTGAAAATAATCACTATGCTATTTGCGAGATTCACTGTAAAAGTTTAATGTAAAGAAATTTGTCGAAATCATTTGAATAAATTGGAATATTTTTTATTTGTGCTCATTATTTTAATGCACCCACTCGATAAGTACACTATCGATATAGATATGAAATAAATGAAAACCATTTTTTTCTATTAAAATCTTTTATTCTGTAAAAAATAATTATAGGCTTTTTTATTGTATGATAAATCATAAAAACTTTCCCACGTTGACCCAGTCCTTAAAAAAAATAATTATTTTATTTGTTCAATAAATGCTAATACCAGATTATATCGTAACAGTTTTTGGAATGCAATTAATGAAATACAAAAGTATCACTTTGAGCATTTTATAATTACAAATGTAGTATCTATTTACATACAAAATAGTTTTTTCACCTTAATATACTAGCATGCATTTCATACATGCAAAATAAAATTCTAAATTGAATTTATTTTTAATCCAAACCGTAAATGCTAATGTGTATTTTTTGTAATTTAGAAAATAAATGTAAATGCTCAGTATTTCTTTTGCTTTAGTAAGATCATCTTCACATATTCTCATTATAACTTATTTTTCTAAAGAAACTTTTTTGTTAGATTGACTAGATTGTTGTTCTGTCGTAGTCTTTTTAGCATTGTTAGATTTAGTAGTCTTAGATTCTACTGGTTTTACAGTACTTGTCTTAGATTCTACTGGTTTTACAGTACTTGTCTTAGATTCTACTGGTTTTGCAGTAGTTGTCTTTGATTCTATAGGTTTCACAGTAGTGGCTTTTGATTGTACAGGCTTAGGTGTCACAGATTTAGTTTCCACTGGTTTAATTTCCACTGGTTTAGTTTCCACTGGTTTAGTTTCTACTGGTTTAGTTTTAACTGGTTTAGGCGCTGTAGTTGTGGTTATTGGTTTTACTTGTTTCTCAGAATTTGGAATACTGTTCTTCTTTACTTGCTCAGTACTCTTGGTACTTTGGGAATATTTTTCTTCAGCAGCCAAATCTGGGAATACATTGTTCAATGGTACTCTAGCAAGGTATTGATTGAATGGTGAGCCAAGCCATAAGTACCCATCATGAATAAATGCTGAACTAATAGATGTAATATTCTCATTAGTACTATAGAGGGCATCTGTAATGATGCCTTTATTATCTATTCTTAATACAACAGTTATTGGTGATGTTATGGGCAATATACTTTCAAATCCTCCAATGAAATTAATGACTTTTTCAGCATAAGGATTGGGATAGTAATTATGTAAACATTTAAATGATGCATCTATGAGGTTTATCAATCTTATAATCATACGCCTAATAAATGGGTGAGGTGCTAAAGATGTGCTTAACGAAGGGTTTTCTTGATCTGCATAACCTACTAGACTAACCAAAAATCCATTTTTGTTATCCGAATGTACATTGTCAGGATAACCAGGAAGACTCTCAATAAAGACTTCAGATTTACCTGCCTTAGGACCTTTGAGATGGTATTTTATAATGCGATGACTGGTTGTTTCTACAACAATAACAAACTGTTCATCATGACTTAGATGAATACCATTGGCAAATGCTAAGTCTTGCATCAGAAGTTGATTTTTTTTCGTTGCAGCATTGTAATAAAAGAGTCTAAAAAAATATAAGAATTACAGTAAACAACTACATTCTTTGCAATCAAGAAAGTTGCACTAACCTTCCAGTTGGATTTGTCAACATAGTGTAAAATCCATCTTGAATAGTAAATTCTGTACTGGAATCTGTCCAGTAAATATCACCGTTGCTTGCAATGTCCAATGAATTCATAATCATTGGAACTTTTCCATCAATTGGCTTATCGAGACTGATAATTTTTTCATACTTGCCTGTTTTTACATCAACCTTGTAAAGTCCATAGTATGTGTCAGAGAAATACAAGATACCGCTTTTGTCGAATTTCATTCCCAAAACTCTTCCACATTTAGACTGTTGCCAAATTCCATCTGCAACCCACAGAAAAATCTTCAAAACTTTTCCTTTCCTTAAAAAAGTATACACCTAATGAAAAAATGGTTATTACTACTAACCACAGTCTTTTCCAACTTTAACAATAGGTACAAGTTTAGTTTTGGTGACTTTAACTATGTAGCCACCTTGAACACCTGTGTAGAGTTCACCATTGTAAGAAGCAAATGACTCTGGACCATGTACCTGTCCTTTGAATAAAATCTCTGCATTGTTAAGTTTATCATTTATTGCAAGTTTTCCAGTAAGTTTTTTTGGTTCAGGAAAACTGAGAAAAAATACGAGGCGTCATTTATTTCTGGTTAAATGAATGAAAGAAAGTGAAAAAAAATTAATTAAAAATTACCTGTACTCCTGGCAGTGAGAGTCTGGAGGTAATCCAGGAATAAACGTAATAAGGGCAAGAAAAGCGCCGATATAAATTATGGTCGTTCCAATGGATTTCAAGTAACCCATATTGATGATGCGTACCTGTAAAAATTGCACCGTGAACAAGATTTCAGCCGTGACTGTATACTGTATATGACGGATCGGTCAGTGAAAATATGCCATGTCATAAGAAACAGTTGAACTATCGCTCGCACGAAGAATCATTTTTTTACTCGATATAGGTATACATCTATGTAAATACGCACATATATATACCAAAGTACTAAAGTATGATGAGAGTTGACTTACCTCGGTGACAACGCGGCAACTACTTTTCGACTAACCAACAGCGCGTTATAATCGCAGTCTTCTTATTTCCACTTTTCCCTTTCTTTTTATGTCTGTATATGTTGATACTATGTTAATTAAAAGCTTAGCTCGTCACCACGACTGTGACTAAAAAAACGATCTAAAATATATTCGCCAATCGTGCCAAGAGAATAATGTACTCACAGACGGTACAGACCTCAGCTTTGCAAAGGTCAAGTTTGCGCATGTCGTACCGACAAACAGCCTATCACAAACTGTACAGTACATGCTACGAAATGCTACGATGTGTGTCGCGTTCCGCGTGTATATAACAGTTCAAGTATATATATATATGTATGTATGTATAATGTATAATAATATATATATATATAATGTGTGCACTCTGAGTGCTGAGTCTGTGAGCGCCGCGGGCTGGCCGCGAGGAGCGGGGACCGGTCTGAGGTAGTGTGGTATTATGGTATATGGTATGTACGTAGTAAGTATAGTAAGGTCTGATTGAATCTTTGAATTTGAGAGTGCACCAGACTGGTCCGATCAGTGGACTGTCGACAGTGTACGGTAGTACGGTACGAGTTAGACTCACAGTGTACACCAACTACAAAGTTTCAAGCCACAATCAGGTTTCGAATCTTCTGATTGGTCTCGCTTCTCGGACTCATACTTGCGAATATGTTACTCGAACACTCGATGGTGACGATGGTCCTCGAGTTCCTCTACTACAATATGCACTTGTAGTCACTCCTACGGTGCATAACTCATCCATAATTGCATAACTGGAACCTCACGGATGAGCTAAAAAAAAGCTATGCGCTGAGAAGCTTAAATAGATGAATGCACGAGCGCAAATATCATAATTACCCGTGAACCGCATACATTTTTTTCATCCTGACTAAACAAATTTTGTAGTATAATAACTACAAAACATTCATTCCCCAACTTAACTTTTAGATTTTCTTTCCCTATTTTTAGTTTTCAAAGCAGTTAATGATTATTTTTTCAAAATTGAAATTCAAATACCAAAGGGATTTTCTAAATTTCTATGTAATCGATGACATTACTGAAACATAACTTTTATACCGTCATTATTTAATTACACTTTTTTCTTGTTTGAAGAAAGTTAATTATCATTTCATTAGGTAAGAATGATTTTCATTCAACCATAATTTAGAATATGTGTACCATTGGTATCTTACACTGAATTCAATTAAACAGATGTAATCATAAGTATATATACATTACTAGTAATATCTACAATGATAATAATTTAATTAAAAATAATTAGAATAAATAAAAAATAAAGATCTATATTTTGCTCAATTATAAAGTACTTTGAACACAAACTGTAACAAAATTTGAATCATTTTGACATTTTATTCTTTAAGTTTGTCCGTTCAAGCTTAAATCTACTAATAGGCCTTTTTTTAACTGTTGGCTCATTAGACTCCACATGCGTTACCTCAGGTTTTCTTTCTTGTATATCTTGAACAACCTATAAATTTAAGAACTTTTTAGAATAACATACTTTTTTTTTAAATCCATGCAGCAAATATACAACAAAATATTTAAAAAAAAAACTCTATTCATTCCCAATACTCACCATATTATACATAGATCTTACAGCACTATCAGGCTCAATAGTTATGGTTTCAGGTTCTTCTTCTTCCAAAGTTTCTTCTGCAGTTACAAAATTACAAGAATAAAACCCATCTAATGGTCTCTTCAGAATTGATTTTGGCTTGCAATACATTCTGTAAATATCTTGTGGACTTGTAATTTCATTCTCTTTGCCATCAAGGCTTAATGTTAAACTGGACGATTGAGTTTCAGAATGTTTAAATTCTATTTGTATGATGCTATCACTACTAGTAATGTTTTTAAACTCTTCTGAACTACGATTTATTGAACTTTCTAGTTCTGAATCATTATCTGGATCAGAGGAAGGCTTCACTTCAAAATGAGGTTCAGCAAAAGATACTCTTCTACCAGAACTTTTTGTTTTTCTATTTTCAAATTCTGTTTCTGCACTATCTGAATCTTCATAAGAAAACATTCGTAAACGTCGTTTCTTCTTTCTATTACTTTCAAATGTAACAGATTTATGTGTTGTTGTACAAGAGTCCAATGATGAATTCGACCTTCCTAACATTTTTTGTACATCGTCTTCTTTTATAATAGACACTTCAAATTTACCATTTATTTTGTTATCTTTCATAACAGGTGCTTTTTTCATTGGTTTTGGTATAATATCTTTTATTTCGGTTATCTCTTCTTTGTGTTCATTTTGAATTATGTCTGATAATTTAACTTGTTTACTATGATCTATTTGTACAATGGAGCTTACTTGGGTTTCATTATTCGACATGCTAGCTACTTCTAATATATACTTTTCTTCTTGTTGTCCTTTATTTTTTTCATTAACTTTTTTTACTTCTTCTTCTTCTGATTGTTCATATTCATCATCTTCTTCATCATCTTGCAAACTTCGACCATAAATATTTTGATGTTCTTCATCTAATCTATTAACAAATAATTGGATAAAATGTACATGTGTTTTTATTCATACAATACACTCTCAAGTATAAACTTAAATTATAACAGGTTATCAAATGTTATTACTGAATATTACTATAACAACATTAAATATACCTATTAAACTCATCAGCCAGTTCTTCCTCAAGTTCTAACTGATCGAGTCTCTTGAATAAATCATCTTCTGTTACAATATCTATCTTTTTATTTTGTTTTAGTTCTATCAATTTCTTTCTATATTCTTGTTCTCTTTTTCTGTGTTCAACTATTAACATTAAAAAGATATAATAAAGAGATGTTATTTAAAAATTATTAGAACATTTAAAAAATAAATGATAATAGATCCACCTCTCCAATCTTCTATTTTTTTATCGTCCCAATGCTCAGTTACTTCCTTGCAATCATTTGATTCGAATGCTCCATAATCTACTGGTAACATCTGCCTCATTTCAAATAAATTTCTTTCTTGCTCAAATTTTTGTAACATTTCTTCTGAACCTATTTAAAGTCACAAAAAGTAAAATATACATCGTATCCATTTATTAATTAATAATATTGCACAGATAGTAAAAATATTAGAAATTTTAATGCTAAATTAATGCAACTATTTTATACCATTAAAACTGTACACAAATGTTGAATTTTTACTACGATTGAGATAATTATAATTGTATATTTTTTAGTTTTTATTATTGTATTAATACTTCTTACGTTTTATCCTCCGATTGCATAATTCTATTGCTTGATGAGCACTGTATTTTACAAAATATCCATCACCAATGCAAACAAGTACTTCATTAGTATGTGTCAGCTTTCCCTTCATCAATGCTTTGTTACCCAGAGGTACTATACACTTTAATGTTAACTCATGTACAAGTGTTTGTAATCCTTCAATAATTTTGACATGTTTATCTTTATATTGTACCCATGTCTTAATGTTTTCTTCATTTTGTTGAATTTTCTAGAAATTGATAATTGAAAAATCATTATTTTCTAAGCAAAACTACAAGAATTTGTAGATGTTTTTTGTTTTTGAAAAAAAAACTATAGATTATTTTTAGATAAAAATACAACAAATGACATGTTAAATTTTTTCGAATTCATAAAAGTTTGATGATGATTTATTCATGTTTATTATAAGACTTCATTAATTCATTATCAGGGAGAAATGAATTTAAAATACTTATTTGAACAGGTTATGTATAATTGAGAATTCGGAATTTCTCATTTAATAAAGGAATCAAAGAAAAAGGTTAAAGACTTAGATACTATAAAGTAATATATTAAACCTACCTGTGAATATACTTGATTCAATAAAATTTGCTGATATGACTTAAGCTTCTCCAATTCCATTGCAACTTAACAATAACACATATGTAACTACCAGTCCATCAGCTGATTTCCAAACTCACATTATTGAGGAGTAGGAGAGGGTGGGGCGAATCATATCTTCGCATTTCCACAGTACAGTGTGTATATATATATTATGTAATAATATATCCGATAAATATCCGATAGATATTTGTATAAAATTTTGATTAATAATCTTAAAAATCCTTTTATGGCAATATTTATGTGTAAATCCGAGTGCATGTACAAATGCGTTGATTAATATTATACTTATTACTGTATCTTATATCATAACGACATCGTAGAAGCTCTCAGAAATTCAAAATTCGTCGAACGTAAACTGAAGTCGTTTCAAATATTGTTGCAAGAGCTTTGTTGACTAATGTTATATTTATTATTATATTATATTATATATATTTGATCTTTTGCACATTAAGCCGAGTTCATAATATATAATAAAGTAGCGAAAGACTTTGCAAAGACCTATATGATGCATGCGATTAAATAATTTTTGGTACGGTGTCTGTTACTGCGTACACCTTAATAGTTATAATCCAATTGACAAATCTGTAAATTGTTTGTTAAAGAAAATCAGTGACCTTTGTGAAAAGAAAGATCTACTGTCAAGTAAAAAATTCACAGTCAATGTTTAACAATGTTCTATTTTGCGTCAAACGCTTATTATATTTCTCTTTGTTTATATTGTCAATGAAATTCATATAGCAAGGATGTTCGAAATTATACGAACTTTTTAGACTACTGCACTGTACAGTCTGCAATCGGCACATAATACGCACGGTTTATCTGCGCGGAAGAGATTAAAACACTGAACTTGAACTTGTCTCACGTAGTGATATCAAGCCTGAAGTCGTCTATACACTCTACACACTCAACGTTCCTATATTCTATATATCCTTTTTCGCCGTTCCTTTCCGGTTGCTTCTTTTGGGTGACTGAGCCGTTTTAGTTTTAGCTCTGATCAAATCTTTTTCCATCTTTCAAAATGAAAATCTACAAGGATCTTTTTACAGGTAAAACTAATTCTATGGATTTGATTTTTATTGTGAAGTCTGTATTTTTTACTTGCAGTCTGAAACATAAATATATAAAACTTTCTTTTCTACTCTATTCTGATTTCGTTACGTTTCTCACTCTGTCGACTACTCGTACTGTAGTTTAATCTCTCTCTCTCTCTCTCTCTCTCTCATCTGTCCAATTGCCTTTTTTGAGCTTCTGTTAAAAATGTTCAATATTGAAATAAATTATTTTTACACTCAAGAACATATTCACAATTACATTTACTAAGCAAACTTTGTCTTATTTCTCAATATATCTATACGTCATATTAACATTACATATGTGTATTATAGGAGACGAAATGTTCTCTGACACCTATAAAATGAAGCTGATTGATGATGTTGTCTACGAAGTATATGGCAGGGTAAGTATTTTTTATTAAAATTTTACTACAATTTTCAAATTTAAATATAGTTTAATATCGTAACAGTAAATACTGAAATTTGTTTTAGCTGGTTCAACGTAAAGCTGGAGAAATTGAGATTGCTGGATTCAATCCATCAGCTGAGGAGGTTGATGAAGGAACTGATGAAGCAGTTGAATCTGGAGTTGATGTAGTGTTGAATCATAGGTTACAAGAAACATTTGCCTTCCATGACAAGAAGTCGTACACTTTATACCTTAAGGATTACATGAAGAAGTAGGTTACAACTTTTTGATTAAATTGTATTCTTATTCAATTGTTTATAAAGACTAATGAAACTCTTGCATTTTTAAGACTTGTAGCCAAACTAGAAGAGAAAGCTCCTGATCAAGTTGATATTTTCAAGACCAACATGAACAAAGTTATGAAGGACATCTTAGGCCGATTTAAGGAACTCCAATTCTTCACTGGAGAGTCTATGGACATTGATGGACTTGTTGCTCTTATGGAATACCGTGATATTGATGGCCAATCTGTTCCAGTTCTCATGTTCTTCAAACATGGATTAGAAGAGGAGAAATTTTAAGCTATCTTGATTGTGCAATTATTTATCAAACATTTTTGTAAGTAATTAAACCATTGTTATTCAGTTCATTTTATAAAATTAAAATATTTCACTCAAAAATCTAAATGACTTTTTAAATTTAAAAATTTATAAAAAAGAGAGAAAAATTTGAACTATTTAAATAATTTAAAATATTTTTTCATTATAAATAAAAATAATATAAATATTGTTATGTACTTATTATTACATATTTCTATTTATTATATTTTTGTTTTAGACAACCAGAATCAAGACTGCTGACTGCTGACTGCTGAGTGCTGACTGCTGACTGCAAGAGGCCATAAAATTTAATTCAAGATCTTAAGTGAGCGCTACTTCCAGGATTATCCATTAATTTATTTTTTAACGTTGTAATTTTTATGAAAGTCAATGCTATTGTAAATAATGTTGGTGCACAAGTAGGATGCAAAATCAATGTCATGCTGTTTATAAAATTTTGTTTTACAAATGTAATAATTAAAGGCTCAAAAAATTTGTCACTCAAACAAAACGGAAGATGGGACAAGACTAAATGATCAAGAGAAATCTACTGTTGTGCTGTCAATAGCTGTGGAAATAAAAAAAACAAAATATGTTCGTCTTTTAATTAATTTAAATCAGTCTACAAAAAAAATATTAGTTTGTGATTACAAACATCGATTTTTTTCTAAATATATTTTCTGATTAAATCAATTTATTTTAAATTCATTTCAATGAACCTTCATAACTTATAATATAAATGGAAACTACGTTTACGTTATTTTAAGATTGTTGACCAAAGTACTTGAATATATATATATATATATATATATATATATAAAATTAAAATATTGGAACTCTAGTAAACTTTGAAATCATTGAAAAAATATGTATGTATGGGTTGTATTAATTAATCAAGCAATGTTTGTAATCTATAATTTCTTTATTATTCATTTTACAAGATATTCATTGCTGTTTCGAATATAATATTTAGTTAAAACGATAACACTCATAAAGAATCTTTTCCTGCATTTTTTAATTTGTACCATGATTTGTACATGCTTTTCTCAAAATCGCATTCTTTTTTGCATTCAAATATCTTTCTTGCTATTATTTATGTATTATTTTTTTTTAGAAAAATAATACCACAATGGTAGATTCTATATAAATGAAATTGAAGAAGCAAAAATATATTGAAATCGAATACATATTTGTAATTTCATTTCATATTTTAGGTATGTTAGGTTGCTTAACATTCAGAGGGTTATTTTAAAAAATAGTGGATTTGATGGTTTTATTTTACGTAAACAATAAATCTAGTATAGATTATAAAATAAAACGCAAGGATATTTATTTTAATAGAAAATAATATAAGTATGTAATGGTTAGTGTTTCTCACACTACTTTTGTAATACATAAGTCAGATATTCCTTTGCATTCAGTGAATCAGAGATAAGCTGCCTGTCTTATCTGTTTTTTTTTCAAAGTTCCTTTACACCGTAACAAGGTAAAAGATTTAATATTTTTTTAGCAACAACTTAAATTTAACAATAAATACATGATTCTCAGGCTTTTCAACAAGACAATACGACTTTTCATTGTTTGAATACCAATGTCCAAATTGCAATGTTCGAATGAAATAACATTTTTAAAGAACAGATAGAAATCCAAAATAAATTATAAATTAATATTGAATAATCAATACATTAAGAGCGCAAATCTCTAGTTTAATATTGCAAGCCATTTTGATGACTAATAATCTTTACTAAAAATAAGAGCACGGAGAAAAATCATAGTAATGCTTAATTAAGTAAAATAGAATGAGAAACTATAGGAATTGATTAAATGCAAAAAAGTGATTTGAAATAGAGGTAAATCATTAGAAATCTGGGGATAAAACTTTGAACACTGTACACAATCTCCCGGGTAATGGCTAACTAAATATCACACGATTCCCAGTTAACTAAGTTTGTTAGATAAGTATTCATTACTATCTTTAATCTCCGTGCAGAGGGAGCTTAAATTACTTAGACGCAACATTTGCAGATATCGTAATTTGATTGCGTAGTCTAGACAAAAACGAAGAATAGAATTGAGAGATTGGGGCAACTAGGAGTCAGAAGGCGTTTCAAGCATATCAGTGAGCAGATCATCGAGAGGCGCATCGCCTAGCAGTCGGAAAAAGAAAAGATGCTCAGTGCACTTGAGGCCAATCGAGCGTAGTGCTGGCAGTCTCAGCAGAAGCTTGGCGAATCGACCAGGTTCGTCGGGTCGATGGAGTCGCGTGTATTCGTCGAGGGCAACGTACACCTTTTCCCTAAGCAGATCCACTTCATGCGGTGCTTTCAAACCTCGCACCTCAGGATTAAAAAGAATAATAGCGCGCAAACATCCTAGCTCGGTTCTGTCCATCTTCATACTTTTCATTTTGTGCACGAGCTCGGTAAGAACACGCTCGAAGATAGCTCCAACGCCAGCCTGCTGGGCCGAGTTCTTGTGGAGCGTGAGTCCCGTCGTCAGGATGATACCATCTTCGATATCGATAGAGCGATGCGAGAACGCTGCGATCAACAATTCGTTCCAACCAGCTCGTAATAGCAGAGCCTGATCTTCGAGAGGTAGCGAAGTGAATTGTGGGAGTCGTTTAGCCCACTCCACCATGTGACGCATTTGTTTGTTGTTGTGATTGTTGAATTGCTCGTAGGATGCTTGGTTTTCGGCTAAATACTCGAATCGTTTCTCTGCTTCAAGAATCAATTCAACGGGCATATCAGCATGTGAGCTGCTGGTAGAGCTCTCAACAGCTTCAGAGCCCGCAGATCCACCACCACCCGCAGCTTCACGCTCACGTTCCTTGGTACGCTGACGCTCCTCCTGTACAGCTTCTCGCTTCATACCCATCGTTAAACATTTTTGATAACGGCAATATTGACAACGGTTTCGCTGTCGTTTATCAATGAGACAACGTTTCTCTTCTCTACAGGCATAAGTCAAATCTTTGCGAACAGTTCGCTTGAAAAATCCCTTGCATCCTTCGCAGCTGAAAAGTGCAAATGATTAAAAAAATTGGTTTTCAACAATTTTTTAACAGCATCATATTATTATACGATGCTGTTTTCTAGAAATGTAAATATTTATATATATATATATATATATAACTTTCAATTGTTTGAAAACTTAAAACAGCGTACCTGTATACGCCGTAGTGTTTTCCACTTGCACGATCACCACAGATTGAACACAGGTGTTTACTTCCGGAAAGTGGATGATTTGGAGGGTAGGGGGAGCCTGCACTAGTTTTGCTTTGACCTCCAGGTGACATAGTAATCATGTTGCTAGGACAGCCGAGGTTTAAAGATCTACAGAAATAAAACATTAATTTGTTAATAATGTGCAAATAATCATACAAAGATTCATTCATTATACGGATATAAATATACCCAGGACTATTAGGACCAGATGGGCTAAAGTTACCACTATTTATCATCCCAGTATCAGGTTTGATATCAGGCTTGATATCAGGTTTGATATCAAGAGGACTTTGTGGGCCAATCGACGACATAGACATACTGCTGTTGTCAATATTCAATACTGGAAAAATCAAAGCGACTATTTATAAAATATTTTAAAACAATTGCTGAGTGTAGCTGCACAAGCCTAAATCTAGCACATTTTACCCATAGACCACTGTAAATAAATCATATCTGTATCCGATGTAACTAACCTCTATCATTAGAATCCATAAGATAATTTTCACTACATACAATATGAATTCACGATTCCGAAAATTCGTTTATCCTCTCATTAATTCTCCAGACTAAATCTCCAATACGTATCAGAGGGGCGACTATATTATACCTCCTGTTGAACCTTCACAATTAACCGTTCATCGCATGAAGCAGCCACACGCAATACACGGACGTAAAACTGCAAAGCTTCTTTCGACCCAGTTTACCGCTAGTAGCCAAAACTCCAAGTTCAACTGTGGTCTTCAGAGCTCAATCAAATACATACGAAGCTGCAGAGACAGCCTCGAGAGCAAAAGTCATCAACCATAAAAAATTAACGTCAAATCGTCAACATAAATAAACATGGCCGCGCGCGAAGCTTTCTCGCCGTCGTCGTCGTCGTCGTCGTCGTCGTCGTCGTCGTTGTTGTAGACCTCTCCTCTCCTCTACTCTTAAATACACTACTCTGTTTATACACTTCGAGTCTTCAGGCCGTGACAGTAGGAGAACGACTCGATCCAATGTTTATTGTCGTACAAAATATCTCCAAAACACTTTCCACCTAAATCGTCGTACACTGTAGGCTGCTGGAGGCTGGTGCTGTAGTCTAGGAACGAGGATTTTTTATGGATTTGATACACATATTATATATATATATATATATATATATATATATATATATATGCACATGCACACATTACACTTTCTACATTAAACTTAAGCCATCAATTGGCTCTTATCATTTTTATCGTTTCGATGTTCGATATCGAAATACACGGATGTTTCATCGATTTAAGATGCGACTGTATAATATTATAAATTTGCTATTCTTATAACATATCGTAGAAATAACATAGGAGGATAGTAAAGATTACCCTATTCGCAATATCTGGCACAGAATTACAGAGCACATACAGTGTGCTAGGTAGACGTTTCGTTGTATTTTCGTCGGGACACGTACGCACCTCTCGTGCTATTGCTATATCATGGGTCGGTTCTCGGTTCTCGGTTCTCGGTTCTCGGTTCTCGGTTCTCGGTTCTCGGTTGTTGGTTCTTGGTTACAATTGTCAGCTCGGAACTCTCGGACGCTCGGAGAACGAAGCGACAGGTGGCAATGACAAGTGGCATTGCGGCATATACAAAGTACAATATATGCTAGCGACTACTTTGTCTAAATTTTTGCGTAAAATATGGAAAGGAAAAATAGTCAAAATTTAGAAGTTTTGCAGTCGAAAGTATCGACTATATTAATATATATATATATATATATATATATATATATGCTATCATAATAGAAATGGTAAAATATCAAGATAAATATAGCGCACACGCGCGCGTGCGTGCGCTCGCGCATTTGAAGCTCATGCGCAAAGCGCAAATTTAATTTAGAATATCTGAATGTATTTCAAATATACCAGGTAATAAAATTTTTCTATACGTCGGTTTGCCTTTGTTTCGAGCGCCGTCGTATAGCAGTTTTCCGATGAAATCATTATCTACAGTTAATTACGTTACGCTTCAAGCGTTCCGCTAATTTTTTAGAGAAAAAAATCATATCGACGTCTCGTTTAAGACAAGATGAGCTCACTATTTTAGTATAAATGAATTTTACAATGGACGAATTGACAATCGAAGTCTGTTTATGCATACAGAAAATGCATTATTTCCCTCTGTTTAGGTGGAAACGATAAAAAAAATATATAATAAATCAACATGATTTAACGTGAAACTTTAAGAAATTTTAATAACGCGTTTTTCTATTCAATCGGGTAAAGAGCCTTTTTGTAAGAATAGAGATAAAAATGAAATAACAGTCGGTGTCAAGTTTTTATGACATAATTTTTTCGGTCTCTCCACGTAATTCGAGTTACAGGCGATTAGAATTTGATTCAGTTTCAATTCGGAATCAGCTATTGACGAGCACATATCGGCGGACGTCTCGAGAATTTTGGAAATATAAATTTTCGCTAAAACATGTCACCACGATTAAACGAAATCCAAGGGTGTTGAGCTTGTTACTGCGATCTCGTTACTGTCAAATTCAAAAAGCTCAAATTCAAAAAGCTCAAATTCAAAACAATGGAGAACAAGAAGACATCGGACGGCTCGAAAGAAACGATAGCAATCGATAAGTAAGTTTTGTCATTTTAAAGTTTGAAAAAGTACGAAAGTTTTCTTGAAAAATAATCGTTGAAGAACATTTCAGTAAACCTTTGAAAAATGACGGAAAGGGATTGCGCATGTTTCGTCACAAAAGAAGGTACCTCGTGGCGATTTTGGCCTTTTTCGGTTTCTTTATATCTTACATTTTACGAGTGAATTTGAGCATCGCCATTGTCAAAATGACTTCGAATCGCACGACTACCGACGAAAATGGCCAGGATCACAACGTAAGTACGAATTTCAATAACAATTTCACTTCGAGATTACCGAATTGACAAACTGAAGACTTTTTCCTCTATGCAAAGGATCGAGAATTTGATTGGGACACGAGGATTCAAGGTCACATTTTAAGCTCCTTTTTCTATGGTTACATGAGTACTCAACTACTTGGTGGGTGGCTGGCGTCGCGAATAGGTGGTAAAAGGGTTTTTGGCTTCGGAATTGCTGTCACATCCTTTTTCACAATCCTCAGCCCGCCAATAACCAGATACAGCGTCTACTTACTCATCGCCGTACGAGTGATCGAAGGAATTTGTGAGGTATATCGTACATGCTGTATAATATAATGTATATATATTGTACGTATGCAATACATACATGGAATATGCCAGGTGCTCGTTATTCACTTATATACACAATATACATTGTAGATGCATACAATACCAGTAAGATCTATAGTGGATGTAAGTTCATTATTTGATTTAAAAAAAAAAAAAAAAAAAAAAAAAACGACGAATGTAAAAGTCCTAATCATTCATCCATGACAATAAGTATGGTCTACGCGTTTATGATCCTTTTTTGCTATATAGTCTGTCCATTCGAAACTTTTGCAGCTGCGCTTAATTTTCTTGCGCGATTTCTTCTTGCTTGATCTTTAAAAAGTATGCTTATTTAGTAGGAAATTCTTTTTTCAACACAAAAGTATATATAAATAGTATATGTATGCAGGTGTGTATTTGTGAATAGAAAAGAACGAGAAATATTCCATGATTGATGTGAGAGAAAATATTGACACTAGATGTTGACGAAATATGCCGCTGGGAAAGTACAGGAGATTTGACTATTATGCAACTGTATTGTATAACTGGTTTATGTAACTTTGTTATGTAACGAAACGCACAGGGGGTGACGTACCCTTGCATCCACGCAATATGGGCGAATTGGGCGCCACCATTGGAACGCTCGAAACTTGCGACTTTAGGATTTTCCGGAAGCTTCGTTGGTACCGTTTTTGCAATGCCCATTTGTGGAATAATGGCTGAACGATTAGGATGGCCAAGTATATTTTATGTCTTTGGGGCATTGGGACTGTTCTGGTACGCATGTTGGTCTATCGTCGTGAAAGATCGTCCGGAGGATGATCCGTATATCAGTGATTTCGAACTGAAGTATATAAAGAGGATGCTCGGAGGAGGTGAAGACAAGGTGAAGAAAAGCTTCGAAAATAAGCGTAGAAAGAACGCTTGAAACATAAGAATGTATGTATGTGCATCGACTTTACTGGAATAAATGGAACTTTTCAGAAAATTTCTCACCCATGGAAAGCTATCATCAGTTCGCCGGCGGTTTGGGCGATCATCGCAGCGCATTTCAGTGAAAATTGGGGATTTTACACGATGCTCACTCAGTTGCCGACATTTATGAACGGTACGTTGCGTGCCTAAGTATTTCACCGAGATGTGGAAATTCGAATTATAGAATTCATAGAAGGGAGGATTCGGGAGGTTCATAGAAAATCATTCGTTTATTTTCTAGACGTACTGGATTTCAAATTAGAAAAGACGGGCTTCCTATCAGGACTGCCTTATTTAGTAATGGCTATAGTCTTGCAATTTTCGGGCCATCTAGCCGATTGTCTACGTTCTCGAAAAATTTTGACCACCACCCAAGTACGCAAGCTTTTGAATTGCGGAGCTTTTCTCAGTCAGACTATATTTATGATCTGCACAGCTTACATATTAACGCCAACCGGATCTGTCGCGTGCATCACCGCAGCAGTGGGTCTCGGAGGGTTCGCATGGTCTGGTTTCAGGTGCGTACCTCATTGCGCTACTAAACGATAATACAATATATCACCAATACACAACACAACGCACACACTGCGTGCTATACAATAAAATAACGCAAGTGAATTTTACATTTTACAGTGTCAACTATCTTGACATAGCACCGAAACACGCGAGCGTCATAATGGGAATCGGCAATACGTTCGCGAGTTTGCCAGGAATCATCAGTCCCGTCATTACTGGTTACATCGTAAAGGATAAGGTTACGAAGTTTCATTTTTTTTTTTCAATTTTTAATAGTCTACTAAAAAATCCGCTTATTCGCTCATTCAAATGAATTTATTCCTTCTGGTTTATAGACGAGCGAAGAATGGCGAGTGGTATTTTTGTTAGCGGCGTTGGTTTACTTTATTGGCGCTGTAATTTATGGAATTTTTGCCTCTGGAGAAAAGCAACCTTGGGCTGTCGAGAACGAGCTTCAACTTGAAGACGCAGAGCTGGAGAATTGCTGCGACATTCGAGAGACGACCGCGGATGATTAATCGTTTTTTTATTCTCTACAACTGTAGAACTACACCTATTCGTGTTATTATTCAATCTCCTGCGACTGTGAGTGTCAACATTCGTATAACGCGTGCATCTGTATTATGTGTATTAAACTATTGTATTACACTTAATATATATATTATCTTGCATTGTACTTCATGATTAATTAATAATAATTATTGTTATAATATATAATGCATTGCGAGAAACGTTCTTTGCAAATGTAGACGCACCCTCAGATACCCTCTCTCTTCATCCTCTTGTCTCTCTCTCTTCTCTTCTCTACTACACAACTACACTACACGCTACACCACGATTTTGTATATACACATACTGCTCTCTATACAATACATACTATCTACTATAACTATAACTATATATAAATAAATTATAGTGTAAAGGTTATGTTGTACCAATGATCTAATTGTAATATTAGTTCTCTTATTTTAAATACAATGAATCAATTTTAGCTGTTAGATAGACCATAGGAGACACTTTCAGTCCCTTCATGGATTTTCATAATTTCAATTCAATTTGTCAATACCACGACAAAGTTTAATAATCAATTTATTAAAAATGATTTTAAATTTAATTAATATCTATGTTCGTTATATGTAGAGTATTTTAAAACGACAAAGTAAGCTCCAACAGTCTTGTAATTGCAGTTGAATAAACATTTTTTCATTTATTCTCATTTTTACAGGTTATTACAAACCAATGTTATGGCGATACTGCAAATAAGGAATCAAATTTACATCTGAAATTTCTTCGGTCAAAATGTACTGCATAATGAAACCATGTTTCCGAATGAGTTTCAAATTAATATCTTCTATAAAATTAAAACATGTCCTTGCTGGACTTGGTATCATTTTTATTCTTGATTTTTTCGGAGTGTTCACACATGTATTTGAAGTGCCATTCGATGAAAATTTCTCATATCCATATGCAGGAGATATTCATGAATTCATAGTTTCACTTCGTCACAATAAAAAACCAGATGTGACAGCTATTAACGAATACAATTACACATTTATTCACGATGTTAAGGATAAATGTATAGAACCAAGCTTAAGAACAATACGAATAGTATTTTTAGTTAAATCTGCAATAGAAAATTATGGAAGAAGAATGGCTATTAGAAATTCATGGGGATTTGAGAAAAGATTTTCTGATGTCGCATTTAAGACTGTTTTTCTTCTGGGTATACATTACAATGATCCTGAATTAAGGGCTAAAGTGAATTCGGAAACTGTGAAATATCAGGACATTGTGCAGGCAGACTTTTTTGACACATATTACAATAATACTATCAAAACAATGATGGGATTCAAATGGGCCATCAACTATTGCTCCAATTCTAAATTTTATATGTTTGTTGATGATGATATGTACATATCTGTAAAAAATGTACTAAGATTTTTGAAGAATCCAACTTTATATCCAGATTATTTAAAAGATTCTATCAAATTTAGTAAGAATATCTTGATATTTTAGATTGAAATTGATGCATCCATAATACATAATACATAACTACTTAATAATGAATGTTATTCTCATTTCAGAAGACTTAGCGCATTTGAAAAATAGATACAAGCGATCGTTCAAAGAAGATGAAAATGTAGTTGTAACAAGAGCTCTACCAAGAGAAAAACGTCAAGTGTTTGATTTTGAACTACCAGAAGACGTAAGACTGTTTGCTGGATTCGTTTTTGTATCCTCTCCTCATAGACATAAAAGTTCCAAATGGTATGTTTCGTTAAAAGAATATCCATACCATTTATGGCCACCATATGTCACTGCAGGTGCTTATATTTTATCAAAAGAAGCATTGTTTGATATGTACTATGCTAGTATGTACACAAAACACTTTAGATTTGACGACATATTTCTCGGTCTAGTAGCAAAAAAGGCTGATATAGAGCCCTATCATTGTGAAGAATTTCATTTTTATAAGAAAGATTATACAAAGTATAATTATAAATATGTTATTAGTTCTCATGGGTATGGAAACCCAGAAGAACTTTTAAGAGTCTGGAATGAACAAAAGGCAATGGGCAATGCCTAACAACTATTGAATTTTGTTAAATCCATGTTCCTACATTGAAAACATTAAATTTTTAATAAATCAGTAATATGCTTGTCACAATCATGTATTAGACATTTGTTGAAAAATAATGTTCATACTATTTTGGAATAAATAAAAATTTATATGGAAATGTTGTAAAAGCTGATATTGCATTATTATTATATCTTCTTATCATATTCAATTCAAATAATAATGAATTAATTTGTATGCAATGTCAATGGTCTGGACTAGAGTACTGGACTATTTTTCATCTAATAGCTGTGAGCAGTGAGAAATGCGATATATATACCCTACATAAAATATAATACACTTTTACCAGTCGATGGTACAACAGTTACAATGTTGACAATTGTAAACTTATTGTAGAAAGGCCCCAGCTGTCACGGCCGTGTCTCGCGATTATTGCGTTTGCTTTGATATCTTATATATATATATATATTTATCCGTGCATCTTTCAGTTCTCTTGCACGTCTCGCTAAATCGTACTAAGAATCAAAGATTACAAAGATCGGTCGTGTGAACTTATAAACTTGTCTACTGCATAACGCCGAGGCTTCTCGACGACAATACGGAAGAAGAAATGGGGATTCAGTGATAGAATGAGAAGATAAAAAAGGGAAACGGGCATCGCGATTGCTACAAGTCGAGAAGTATTGTCGAAGAGTGAAAAATAATGCAGTAATTTGAGCGGACTCACGTCCCCAACATTTCGAATTTTTCGGAAATGATTCACGAAAACCATTTTTACCATCACATGGGCGAAGAAAAACTATCTACATTTTCATAATAAAACATAGGAAACCGCGAGACTACCATTGAGACACTGTAAGACTGATAAGCTATCTGTATAAATAACCAAGAAAGAAGACAGAAGTAGCTGTCATTTTAAATACTGTCATTACTAAGAATATATCAACGAATTTCATCAAACAACTATAGTGTTTATTTAGTTGAGACTACTACATACAATCATATGCTGTTTTGTTAAACAAAAGCAGCTGCAATCAATGCCAGCATTATGCTTTGAATAGTGTATTTGCGTCTCCTGCACTCTGGAGAGGCTCAATTGCAAAAAGTACAAGGAAATTAAATTCTTGATTCTTTAAACTTCAAGTTCACAGTGCATAGTCCAATGTTTTCTAACTTGTTCAAGGTAATTTATTTTAAAGTATTTTTCTATGAGTCATCACATTTTAACCTAATTTTAATTGTTGACTTTAGAAACAAATTTTATTTACATTAATTTTACAGGTTCTCCTTAAAATAACAACTTCAGTAGTTAAATCAATTTACTTCTTTTTATTGCAGTGTTCTGGTGTATTCATTCCACATGAGACATTAATAAGTCTACCAGAATTGATATATACAAGGATTGCTATTATGGATAATTTGTTTTCACAAAACTCAGATGAAAGCGAAGATATACCACAAACAGAACATTCGGTATGGATATTAGGTAGAAAATACAATGCCAAAAAAGGTAATAAATATGTTTGGTGAATTCTATAGAGCTTGTTATGATTTTTTACAAACTTGTCATTTAACGCTTTTCTTATAATTTGTAGATATAGATGCTATTCGCAGAGACATTAGGTCAAGGCTGTGGTTTACCTACAGAAAAGGATTTGTTCCTATTGGAGGGTTTGGTTCTACATTTACTTCTGACAAAGGATGGGGTTGCATGTTAAGATGTGGTCAAATGGTATTGGGTCAAGCTTTAATTTCATTACATTTAGGTAGAGACTGGAGATGGACACCAGAATCAAGAAGTAGCACCTATCTAAATATCTTAAAACGATTTGAAGACAGAAGAGCTGCCCCTTATTCAATACATCAAATAGCATTGACGGGAGCATCGGAAGGAAAAGATGTGGGACAGTGGTTTGGTCCCAATACTATTGCCCAAGTATTAAAGTAAGATAGATTAAAATTCAATCTACGCTAATTTCTTAATTATAAAAACCATATTCTTCATTTAATCATTACCACTTTTTATGGTTCTTCAGGAAATTAGTTAGATACGATGATTGGAGTTCTATAACAATCCATGTTGCTCTAGATAATGTATTGGTTGTTGATGATGTTGGTATGTATAATTTTATGCTATACGTACTATAATGCATTTTAATTGTTAAACCTTTATCTATTAAATAAGTTATTCGTTTTATATGATCTTTCAGTACAACAATGTCGTGTGGAAGGAGCAACAACGGCAGAAGTAGATGGAGAGAAACCCTTAAAAGCACCTAGCCAATGGAAACCATTGCTGCTTTTGATACCATTAAGATTAGGATTAAGTGAAATAAATCCTATATATATTAACGGCCTTAAAGTATAAATTCATATTATATTTATTTATTTCATTTATAAAACATGATTATCTTTAATTTCAAAAAAAATTTTTTTAGACTTCATTTCAATTTCCTCAGTCTTTAGGGCTAATAGGAGGAAAACCAAGTCATGCTCTATATTTCATAGGATATGTCGGTTAGTACTTAATACAAGAGTTTCTTAAAAGTTTCCAAGTTGTATTAACTGCTTTACTTTATTTGTATTAGGTGATGAAGTAATATTCTTAGATCCTCATACAACTCAACGGTCAGGCAGTGTAGATCCAAAATCTGATGATAATGAAGCAGAAGTTGATGCCACTTACCATTGTAAAATTGCAAGCCGCATACCAATAACAGGGATGGATCCATCTGTTGCACTGGTTAGTTAAATATAATACGGTTAAATAAATAATGTCTGTATTTATAAAAATCAACGGTCACGTTTTAGTGCTTCTTTTGTGCTACTGAAAAGGAATTTAAGTCTTTATGTAGGCTAATGCAAGATGAGCTTATTGCAAATGAGAAACAGCCTTTGTTTGAATTATGCCAAGAAAGACCAGCAAGCTGGTCGCCAGCTGAAGATGTTGCTACAGAAGCTTTAGGAGCTACAGCATCTACATGTAAGCATATTCCAATGCAAAACTATTGTAAGACTACGCACAGTAAATTAAGCAAATTATCATTACATTTTTAGTTTTAGGGCACACATCTGATGAAGGTTTTGAATTACTTGGTTGACAATCAACAAGGCTCTAAATTGAAAAAATATTTTGCTGTTCGGTACGAAAGTGATTGTACTATTCAACTAATTTGTTACCTTATGAAATTATTGAAAATAGTAATAGTAATAGTTATAGTGGGATGAAAAACTAATAAATTTTAATAGAAAAACGAAATTTGACCGTCTATGATATCTGATACAGTGCTTTTAAATAATTCAGAAAACTAATACTCTATGAACATGAAAAACTGCTTAATTTTTCTGACATAAAAATTATGAAATCGCTTTTGAGTTTAAAGAACAGCATTTTCTAATAAAAAATCAACTTGATTTGCAATAATGCACGCTTTAAAAGAATTTCATCTTGTTTTCCTAACTGTGTATATATTTCTTATATTATATTTCTTATACTTAATTTTTTTAGTGCATAGTACATTTTACAGTCGATTAAATATTTATGAAAAATGTAAACCTCGTTAAATAGAAAACGAAATAATTATATTTTATGGCATATTGGAAAATACGTTATCTTTTTTTATACTCAGTAAAAGTCTAATGTTTGCCTAGATAATGTCTGCTAAAGTAAATTTAATTGTATATACAATAAACTATTATTGCAGAAGAAATTTTCTACTTTCCATTAAGGGATGGAGATCGTTATAAAGAAAACACAAATGCGTTTATCTTGAGATTGTGATTTTGTATGATAATAATAAATGAAAAGTTAGAAGTAAGTTTTTCACATTTTCTTTAATTTCATTTTTATCAATAATAAATAAATTGGTAAATAATGAAATAGCCGAATATCAACCAATATTAAAACAATTTTAGTTATGATAAAAGATAGTTATATGTCGCAAAAGTATCGGGCAAAGTTATATTATAAAGTTCTAGGGTGGTACAAGCAATCTATAAATTATGACTAGACCGCTTTGCCGAAAAATCCTTATTGACTAGTAATTATGAAACTTTGTTGATTGTATCAAATTTTATTTAACGTTAACTCAGATATTTTTCGATCTCTCAAATTTATGACCACAACAGTGATATTATCTAAAGATCCTCTGCAAAATAAATAATCAATATATCGAATATAATATATGCACATAATGATGTTATAGATTTATAAACAGACATTTACCGGTAATAACTTTGAAGCGTAATACTTTTAGCTCCAAAATGCGGCTCGTTAATGTGTTCTTTTATAAAAGCTATTGCTTCCTCATTTGAGAAAGTATCCCACAATCCATCAGATGCCAATACAAGAAACATTGGATTATGATCATCAAGATCAAAAGTTAGAATATCTGGTTCTGCAATGACCAATTTTTTATCTTTAAGGGGATAATCTCCTAAAGCTCGAGATGTAGCCAAAATTCCAGCAACTCTCCATACTCCATTGAATGTTACTACACCACCCGCTTTATTTATTCTATTTCTTTCTCTTTGCTAAAATAGTAGTTGAATAAATATCGTGGGCCTATAATATATTTAAATACAGTTTTCTATATATTATAAATTTATTTTGTTTAATACCTGCTGTGGCTTATGATCAAAAGATAATGGAATCGCATTCCCTTTTCCATCACACATTACTCCTCTAGAGTCTCCAACATTTGCTACAATTAACTTATTACCTTCTAATATAGCTATTAAAGCCGTAGTACCTATAAATAAAATTTAATTTATGACTTGAATATTAATATTTTTAAACCCAGAATGTGAACAATAATTTAACGTAAAAAAAACTTGCCAGCAACATCCATATTCTTTTTAGCTGCATTTACCAACAGTCTATCCACTGCAAGAACTTGATCTGTGATCAATCTGCCATAGTTTATTTTACCACCTTCTATGTAGCTAGTTACATCAATTTTAGGAAAACTGTCTTTTTCATTTGGTCTACCTGGTCTTACCTAAAACATAAAAAATATGCGACGATTGAAAATGTTGTATTTATTTTAATGTATATTACTTTTAATACCTCTCTTGTAATTGTTTTTGAAAGACTGTCAAGCTTATCCAGTAATTCAGGATCTGTAATTCCAATATTGTTCTTTTTAGCATAGTCATCGGTAATTGAAGTGCTGGAAGTTTTGCGCCAAGATTTTTTTCTTTTCATGGCATTTGTTTCAGTCTTGATACTTTCATCTTCTTTTTCATGAATACTTTCATTGATTTCATTTTTTTGAACATTTTTTGAAATTTTACCAGATATAATATCTTTTAATAAAACAACTTGTTCACTAATGCTTGGTATAAGTTTGTCACGAGCATAGTTTGCTGCAAACTTGATTTTTACATAAATTACCAAATTAAAAAAAGGACGATATACACAGATATTGGGCATTCTTTGTGAGAAAAGCCATCCTATTTGTTGAAAAATTGGAGCAGCGTAGAAGACTCGTTGACATATCATTGTGTAAGTATGAATATGTCATTTTTATTACTGTGAGGCCTTTTGCAAAAAATGAAGTTGGTTGGTCACAAAAAATTCAAAAACCAAACAAATACTAACAGAAAAATAATTTGTCTGCCTTATTTTTTTATCCACTCAGCCTATATCTGAAAAGTGTCTTTGATATCTAAACTTAATATAGCAATGTTGGTTTGACCCTGAAAATTTGTTATATAAACAAAATTGGTTTTCCAGCTACTCTCGTTGATTGTAGATTGTTAAAAGATTTACCGACGAAAAAAAGGCCTTCAAATTGTTTGAAGAACATTCTCAATATATTTCAAGATGATTCGATGCAATTTTGAATTCTTTTGAAAATTCCTGTGTCAAAATTTCGAAAATCGCGAAAAAAATCTAAAAAATATTTTATATATTCTAGAATCAATTCTAAGATATTTTTATTCTTTGAAATTTTTCATAAAAATCTACTAAAGTTCAAATAAAAATTACGTAAATAGAACCCAAAGCTGAAAACAGAAATTTTGCAAATAGGCTGCCCCTTTGTTCTATTAAAAAATTTTCAGGGTGGAATCACAAGAGCTATTTTAAGTTATAAAGTCACATTCTTACCTGAAAATTGATATATCAACGAGTCCTATAGGTTACTCCAATATTTTAATAAGGTGCATTATTTTCATAAAGAATGCTTTATATATATATATATATAATTTGTTTAAATAAATGAATTACTTCTCCTCCATGACCATCAAAAATAGCAAACAGTGAAACACCAGTATTATTTATATTATTATTCACGATAAAACGATCTTCCATATGTGCTCTATGACCTTGAACTGCATAAGCCGCTATATAATCTTGTTTAAATTCCCATCCAAGTTTTTCAACAGAAGAACTATTTACAAGAAATTGTAGATTTGATACCTAAAACAATATACAATAAGTACATCAAATATTACAAGATTATAAATAGTAATAGTTTAAAGAAAAAACCTTTGACGAGGTGAGTCCAAGTGTATATTGAATTTTTCCAAATAATGTTCGGCTCCATGCATCCACAGCTTGTAAATATAGACATATAACAAATATTACTAAGCCAAATACTAGTATCTCTGGTTTGAAAACATATATACGTGTAATTCTCCAAAAATAACTCAGAAATGTATTGATTCCAGCAGTGGGTATACCCACTGCAAACTTAGACATCAACTTCATATGTGATAAATAAGCCTGAAAAATAATTGTATCTATAAATTGACATATATTTTAAAATTTTTAATACAAACTATAATTTTTTTTATAAAATTTTGATAAAATAAATATTTATTATTACTATTAATATATATTTGAAATTTAAAACATATTTACATTAATATATACATATATACACAAATAAGTAAAACTTGCTGATTAATTATATTGACTTATTGAATAATTTGAGGAAAAAAAAGAATAATGACGTTTTTTAGAAATAACATCACTTTATTTTAGCAAGGCTAACCTTAAAATGCGTTAACAATATTTTACTATCACAATACAGCCGATGACGATAACATACTTTACCTGGTATAGTATTTTATCTTCTAATTCGTCGTCCATATTATAATAATTTTATTAGTCTTATTTAAACAATCTTAGTTTGTATCCATCATAATTTTTAATCTTTTATCGCACGATTGATAAAACACCCACTACAAGATTATTTTACTTATATTGTTTAAAGCTGTGAGTGTGTAATAAAGTTTCTTTGTTCACTGACGTTTAAACGACTCTAAACTTTTTAGTAATGTACCAAATAAATTGTAGATTCATATTTTTTCTCTTAAATTGAAGGTGATTTTGTAATTTTTGTAACGTCTAAAGTTCCAATTACTGACGAAATAATGTGTATAAATATAGCTCTTCAATTTAGGAAATCTATACGCTAAGCACTTTTACAAATGGAAATATACACAATTATGTCAACCAATCGGGACAAAGTGCTGGGAAGCTAAATTTTTGAAGATCAATTATACATTATATTATTTATAGCTTTATATGTTATATATCTCTGACGTACTATATAAAATGCTTACGCAATAAAAGGCCAATTACTTCCTAGTTAAAATTGACTCTAGGTATATGATTATTCTTTTTGTTACTTTAAATTTTACTCGTTCAGACATTATTCACTTAATAAAATTTTATTAACCTTATTTATTCATTCAACAATCATAATTCGTATATAAAATATATCAAAATAATGTAGAATGAGCTTTAGAAGAGATCGCTTTTCAGGTTATATATCCGATAGTGCACCATATATATATATATATATATATATATATGTATATATTATGTATGTGTACACATCAGGGCTATCCGTGATCCGTGACTGCATGAGCTTGTACAAGTTTTGTATTGCAACTAGCAGACGACGTTATTTCATATACGCCATACGCGTTGCGATGGCGGGTAACTCTTGAATCGATCAAATATTGTTATTACAATTTTTTAGTGTCTCGATCGACAGATTAAGCAGTATTCCGAAAGAAATGTACAAAGCGTATCGTTACTAAGAAATGAAAATATAAATGTAATAGAACATTTTGTGATTTGATGTTACACATTTAGTCAATTAACGGATCAGTAAATATATAAATCGTTAGAGTAGTACTAGGTAAATTGAATCACGCAACAAGGTGATCCGATAATCAAAGTATCTAATTGAACATTTCCGCATGCATAACTGAAAAAAATCAATGTTACTCCTGTTATTGGGTTGTGTAATGCCCATAAGTAGTACTAACACAAGTACAACGGTACAAAACTTTGCATTTAAAATTATAATATTGCCTTCATTTCTTTTTTATAGTTTATATAGAGAATTATAAATAAAAATTTTATCTAATAAATTTTATAGCTAGGAAAATCATCACTATACACAAGGGGTAAATCTGCACGAGTATCGAGTAAGGAAGACAATAAAGAAACTCAATTCTTGACTATCGCACCAGCTTTACCAGTTTTAGCTGGAACTCCTGTGTTGCAGAAACTATCTAGGCGTTCGTACAGTACATTTAGGTAACACCACTGACTAATAATATATTACATTAAATAGAACAATATAACTATTGATGCATACCCTTATAGTTCAACGAGTTCCTCTTGTCAAGCAGAAAATGACCAAGTCGGAGGCTGCAATGTTGTTGCATTGCAACAAACTGACGAAGGCAAATCAGTGGTGGCCAGTCGAAGTCCTTTGGAACGTGAGAAAAATCCTGATAGAATATGTTTGGATAGAAGAGGCTTGACAACATTTCCAAAGATAATCGATGAACCAAAACTTAGACTTATATCACTTCAGCATAATTTAATATCAAAAATAGAAAAAGAACATCTGATTCAACTGACAAAATTAGTATTTTTAGATTTATATGATAATCAAATAGATAGATTTTGCAATCTTGAATCACTAGAGAATCTTCGAGTATTGTTGATGGGTAAGAGAGTATTTAGACAAAATTTTAAATTGCTTTTTAACAGAGTATGAATAAAGTATTAATATTCAACAGGTAAAAATAGAATAAAAAAAATTGAAGGTTTAAAGGGTCTGAGAAAACTAGAAGTTTTAGATCTACACGGGAATCAGATTATGCAAGTGACAGGATTAGAAGAGTCAAGTCTATTGAAAGTACTTAATTTAGCCGGTAATAACATAAAGATCATTGGTTACGGTGACTTTCAAGGTCTTTCTTCTTTGAAAGAGTTGAACCTGAGGCGAAATCGAATAAAAAAGCTACTTGGTTTCGAAAATACTCCACAGCTGCAAAAGTTATACCTAAGCAATAACGATATACAAAAAATCGAAGACATGGGTAGTATAGCAAAAGCATTACAAATTCGAGAAATAACAATCGATGGCAATCCAGTGACTCTAACAGCTGAGTGTGTGCCTTTTCTAGTATCGTATCTGCCAAATCTTCAAGTCTTATCCACAATGCAGGTGAACGAACAGGTCAGACGAACAGCAATGGCTTGGAGAACTCTTAAGGAACAGTCAAATTCAGCTTTTCTAGATCTGAGTACACAAGTCTGTGTGAACGTACGCCGAGAAGAGGTGATATCGAACGCTAAAACTAACTGGGAGCTTCTTAGGGCTCAAACAAAATGCTTCAACAGCAACGCGAGCAAAATGAACACTATCAAAAGCGACCACCTTAGAGGCTTCACATTTCAAACATCCAACGCAGTCGATGTTTCAAAAGTAAAAAGCTTGAACAGGTCGAAATCCAAGGATTTTGGAAGTCTATCGTTGATCAACGAAAATATCGAGTGTAAAAAGAATAACAGAAAGAGAAGCAACTCGTCTGACAACTTACTGAGCACTGGTAGCGGCAGTCACGTCGACGCCCTCGAGTTCAAATTGCCTCCAATTTTAGTTCCTATTATCGATAACTTGACGAACAATCAATCGACTGAAAATTCGGTCATATCCACGAAGAGGAATTCTTGCGCGCCGGACTGCACCACCGGCTCGTCGAGCAGCGACGAATCCTCGGAAAGCCATCAGAGTCTCAAAAGTGCTCTGAGAAGCCACTTGGTCAAATCTAATGGTCGAGCCATATCTGTGGATAGTGATTTCAGTACTATCGATCAAGCTCTGATGATACAAAACAACAAAATCGTTCCACATGCCAATTCGTTCAAACCAGACTCACAATTGCAGAGCTTCCAGAACTCGGGCACTCAAGAAACCGAACTCATTAACAAGTTTGACTCGATGTACAAGGGCAGCAGTTTGGACAGCATCAAGTCTCTTTTTGGCGACTCGAGTAGCTCCTCGATATCGAGTACTGACAAGAGTAGAATAACCAGTGCACATTGTAAAAAGATTGCTTATTACAGAAGTAACCGCGCCGCGACAGCTCGTGCGAAACACAAAGCGATACCGATACCGAGTCCACCGCCAAACCCTCTTCCGCCCAAGGAAAGGGAACAAGGTAAAGGACAAATTCATATTTAAATATATTCTTAGACGTATTCTTTGGCCTATACTTCTGGCAAAGACAGTTTTCTCAAATACAGGAAACAACTCGGTTTCTGATCGATGCAAATTCCATTTTTTCCATATTTAAGTCTGCAGGTTTTGCCAATTTTCGCAGAGTCCATCGTTATCCTGCCGATCGAGAGTATGCAGCTCAAAAAAAAAAAACGAAAATCGTCCCGTCTTTTCGGAAAGTGCCAGTTTTTTATTACGTTAGTTAGTTATTAGGTACTTAAGTAATTACAAATTTTCAAATGCAGCGCGTCTTTTTTGAAATCCAATAGTTGGAGAATGGTCAAAAAGGACTTATCGACAAGAAAGTTGTCAATGCAAGTGGTAAAAAAGTAAAGAATTAGAGAATTAAAGTCGTAAAAAATAATTTATCTAGTCGAAAAACATTTCTGTCAATTTTCACCGTACCGACATAGACACCGCGAGTTGTTTCTTGTATTTTGTCGATTTACTCACATACGACTGCTGTTGGTAATCTGCTAAAGCTCGTTATTTGGTCTCTACACCAGGATTATTATTACTGCCTTTTTAACGAAAACCTATTTTTTCCTTATCTTCTTCTTAATTTAGGGGGGGACTACTTGGTGGAAATTGTGGGTCGCTGTTTGAATATTTATGGCCAAGGGGCCTTACGCTTCATAGATAAACAATGGGATTTGACAAAAGCAAACGAAATTAATTTTGTCAAATTCAACTACGTACACTTCAACGGCATTGCGGCAATATTAAATAAATTAAAGCACAGATTTCCAAACGCCGAGCACTTCTTTTTCAAAGAAACGAATATATGCCATTTGGGTCAATTGAACGCGTTGGCCGAAGCGCAAGGACTCAATAGTATACAAATCGAAGCCGAAGGCAATCCTATAATATCGAAGAACTGGAAGGTTTACGCTATATTTCGATTAGCCCATTGGGGTCTTCAGATTATTAACGGAACGCAGGTATATTTATAACGAATTATCATGGACTATTAAAGCTGATCAATTATATCCAGCGAATGCTCCTTTAACGATCGTTTGCGTCCTAGATTACCGAAGAGAATATCAATATTGCGAACGAAGAATATTCTGGTTTGATCGACATAGTAATGTGGTCTCTACCAGAAACTTTGCTGCAACCATTGCTGCATCGGCTTCACTTGGAGCGAGTTCAGAAACAGAACGGGGAACAAATAACTGCCAAACAGTTTTTATTTAATAGCGATCCAGCTTTGAGGAATGTCGTTGCTAAAGAAGCTCTACAGTGGCGACGAGGGAATGTAACGCAGGTTGATAATCTATCGTTATAATTCTTTCATTCGTAATATTTCATACATAATATGTACAGGAACTTCAGATTATTTCATATTTTAATAGGACGATCTCATTTGGAGGCACAAAGGAAAAATTCATCTTTCAAATTCGATCGAACAAACGGTCAATGCGATTCAGAAGCTGCAAATCTTGAACGAAGAGTGGCTAAGTATTTTGCACCAATTGGTCTATACTATTTTAACTGATTACTCTGATATGTATTGCTATATGAAACGTTGTATGAAAGATCTTGACAAATCTTAATCTGCAATTTATGGAATCATTCGATAATTCATTGATCATTCTATAGACTATTCTCAATTGTTACACTTTTTGTATAAAGTATATTTATCTCAAGTTGATACCTATTAAAATGTAAGTGCAATGTTGAGACAAGTAGACTGATTTTTTAAATTACAATATACAACAAATATTCCAATGCAAAGAACCGACACTGATGATCAAAACTATTGTTTCATTTCACCTTACTCGTGTAATTAATTATATATTATTGTAGTATAATTCAATTAACTTCGTTTTATCATTTACTTTTTTCTTACAATTTTCAGTAATTGAGCTGGCATTTTTCACTCAAGTGTTTCACACGTCATGGTGTACATAGCGCAAATATTTCAATTATTATTGCTTATTATACACATTACTACTACCATTGTAATATTCAGTATGTCTCTCATAATGTTGATTTAATTTATGATATAGACAACACCTTTAATAAATGGATTATAAAATTGTTACATATATAAATATTTCTGCAGATCTTTATCTGGTGTCTTTCATTTGTTTACTCATCTAATTTTATATTTAACAGTTTCAGACAGATTTTAAATTAACGACACATTGCATTAACTTAAGTTAGATATGTTAATAATTAAACAAATGTTAACTTATATGTTGTAATCCATGCATTGCGTGTATGGTGATTATAGTTTACAGAAAGTATGCATGTAAACATTTTGAATATTTAAATACATTACTTATAAATTATTCTTTTCCATATCTCTTGCTAAATAAATTACTTTATAGCTAATCTATTTCTGCATCATGGAGATTCATATAATCACACTGATTACTGATGGACTTATTATGATTCTGATAAAGTTTTGCTTATAGAAAAATACTAATTGTCATTCATATAGTGGTTAAAAAAAGAATATTTGAATGATTTTTATTAAATTATTCAATTTAATTGTAAAATAACACAATGAATTATATCAAAGTACTTATCTTATTTTCTATTTATATTTTATAAAAGCAGTTCATTTGGTTTTCAATGCACTAACTGTATTGAGCATCACTTGGAAATTGTTGAACAAGCCTATATCTTTTTCCCGGATCCACTTTTATTATAGTTTTATTTGACAAGGAAAAATCTTCGACTTCTATAATATTTGTAGTAAGTTCAACTGGTCTCAAAGATCCAAAGAAATCTGTTACTGGAACTGTTTTTGGGTCTCTCCTAAATAAATCTTCACGCACTCCCACTGTCGAAAGACAGTAATGCTTTGGACATACTTTTAACTGCAACACCAAATGTAAATAGTAGAATAAAATTCCATTTGTATTGATAATTTGATTCTTTGAAATCTAAGTCTGTTAACTTGTAACTTACAAATTCACTCAAAGTTTTAGTACTAGATGTTTCCACAGTTTCAAGAAATTCTAATGCATAGTAAGTGTAGCGATCTATTATGTAAACGCCAATCGCAGGATCAACATGATGCTGAAAAATTAATAGAATTTGTTAATTTGCATGCACCTCTATCACATTACAAACATGAAATATTTAACTTACTGAAAGTGAATCTTCTCCAACTAGACTAGATGCTACTGCTAAAATATTTGGTGAATAAAACTTTTCATACATGGAACTAGCTTGACAAGTATCAACAATGAACAGAATTTCATGATAACGTCTTTTTTGCCACATTTGCTCCAAAGCATCGCTCAGCTCTTGACTAGTTATTTCTTCAGAGTCTTGGAATTTTAGGAAACCATTACCTCCATGGCCAGTTAAATAAATAAGAATATTGGAACCTTCGTCTGTCAAAAGCTTCTTAGATCTAGGTGTTTCTGGTGCTAATCGTCCAGTAAGAAGTCTAACAAAATTCTCAACAGTCACTTCATAACCTCTGTAGTCTACTTCCACATCATCACCATAAACATTTATATGTTGTTTAATATTATTAAATACAGTCGCCGGCCTTGGATTTCTAGGATTACACGCCATATCATCAGCAATCATTAAAATTATCTGAGAGTCAGGTATACCAAGTCGTTTGACACTTCGGTAAATTGATAAAACATTTGCTACATGTCGATAGTTAAACCAAAACCTTGAAGTATCTACTAATACTGCCCAATTATTTGAATGTCCTGTTTTGCTAAAACTCTCTGGAATCTTTGGTAAAATTCAAATGAAGTGAGTGCAAAAATAAATTGAAATTTAGTCGATACAAAAAAACATTGCTTTCATATTTACCTGGAAAGACAGTACATTAATAGTGTGAAGTGCCAACAAGCAGATTATACAATGCAGGTTCATTGTGTGCATTTAATTTCTTCTGGATTATGTATTTAAAAATTTTGAATTTCAGAATTAATGTAAGAAGACATTAACAACTTTATTTTCAATCTGTTCAAGAAGCTTTCCAGCTTTCTTAGAGTATAGTTACGTTTGCATGAATCCATGTACTATATAATATGCGCGTACAGGGATCTAATTCCTACTATAAACCAAACGTATTCAATATGTATCAAGTTGATTAATTATTATTGCTTATTTTTATAAATTTTCCCTAACTCCACGAAAACCGGGCAGCAGTTATGTTTTCTGCCGCCAGTCGTCCAGTGCTGCCCTCCTCTAGGATACAGTTGTAGGTAATATAGTAACAACGCGCGCTTTATACACACTTATATATTTGTTATACTTTATTATACTTTATATCATTCGTACATTTATATCGTTTATTTCTTATTCTGACATTGTATTTATCCTTTTTTTTCAGAATTTTCCTCAAGCTCTTGAATAACAATAACTCCGCGACAATACTATATCTAGTAAATTTGTTTTATCATTATAATCAAATATAAGTTTTAATCTTTATTTGTAAATAGCTTTTTGCATATAGCATCTGCATTATTGTGTTTATTCTCAATCATTATGGAAGAAGAAAATGATACTGAAGTGCTTTTGAACTTAAGTACCGAAAGTGATTCAGGAATGTAAGTGCATAAATATGACAAAAATATTCAAAACATAAGATATATAATTTAACAAATTCTTTTATCTTGCTTAATTATTTTTAGACAAATGCTAAATCCAGAAGAAATTCAGGAATTATTTAAATTGGCCAACATTGAAAGTTCAGAAGTAAATACAATAGTTCAAAGTCTTTATACTTGTGTTCCGGTAGATGAAGAAACTAGTGAGTATAAAGTGTTGGAACTTGATGAACATTTACTTGAAGCATTGAAAATTGGAGACAGGTATGGACATGTTATTTGGACTATTCTAATCGACTTTTTATATAGTTCTTATTGTTAGTAATTCACAACAATTTTATATAGTCTTACTTTTCGTGGGGAAGAAGATGAGCCTGCAGTTTTATGTAGCGGTACAAGAACATATGAACTCAAAGAAGCTGAAATTTCAAATACATGTTTGTTGGTACCAAATTTAAAATGTTCTAATGAAACAAAAATTAAAGGAATAGATGGACATGTGTCGGAACAGGTTGAAGTCAAAGGAGTATATAGCAAATATCTTGAGGTAAGTGAACTCTTAGGTAATAAATCAAATTTATTTGAATTTTGGTATAAATATCAAATTATTTGAAACATACTTGTTTCTAGGTACGAGAGATTAGTCCAAAATTAAGTAAACTTCAGACATTATTGGAGCCATCATCCTTCAAAGGGTTGGAATACGAACAACTAATTAATGAATCAAATCTTTATGACTGGGAAAGAATTCAAAATCATGTTCAAGCAAGTAATGGAGAAATATTAAACGCATTGCCAGAAATGTTAATAGCTCAAATAGATGGTACCTACTTTAGTCAATATTAATTATTTAATTTCATTATTGTTTATTACATAGGAAACTAATTTTAGGCTACTATCGTCTTATATCTTTTGAATTTGAAGCTAAAGCTGTACCACTGATGCTAGATTTGATGGAAGAAAATTCATGGGATATTGATGAAATAGATAAAGATATTTCATTTGAGTCTTTGAGTGAAATTATTCCAAAACCAGTATTTGATTTACTTTTTATGAAATACGCAGATCCATCTACAAAAACAAAAGAAAATGGAACTCCGCTGTACAAATACAATGAAGCAAAATCAAGCAGACTTTTGGCTCAAATATTGTTAACTGCTTGTCCATCTAATAACTATAATGATTTTATGGAAGCCTGGAAAATCGGAAGTCCTGACACTATACAACCAAAAGAAGAATATCTTTATGGTGTAGCTATTATTGTTTATAATAGCCAAACTATGAGAAAAGAAGTTATCCTTTATCCCGAGACAAATTTGTCAGATGATATTCACAAAAGGTTGAGTGAACTTTTCAAAATAAAAGAAAAGTGGACTGTGCATGAAATTTCTCCTTATATATCGTAAGTCACCAATCTGTCTATTAATTGTTTGTGCAAATAATATCTACATAAAGGCACATTTTATTGCAGGAAATTCACTACGAGAAAGCAAGATGTAAATGCTATTTTAACTAAATTCGCAAGATCATCGACGGTGAAAGGTATAAAATATTACTGTTCAAAACATGGCAAATAATCTAACATTACTCGACAATCTGTACATTTATGTAAATAAAGCATTTTAATAAATAAGCTTAAGTACTTCCGTAATTGTTTGACTATCGTAATGTTAAATATACATTTAAATAATGTTTTACAGTTTAAAATAATCAACAGGTTGTATTTAAAATCAGAAGTTTAATTTATTTCCCGATATATAATAATTTATAATTGTTATAATCATACATTATTACATTTACATAAATTTACAAATACCGTTAAACGAGATGACAATATTGTTTAGTTTCTCTGTCACAATTAATAAACTGAGTATTAAACGTTAAATTGTATAAATGCATGCTGTTGTACAATGATATGGTAAGAAGTTGAAATTATATATGTCTATGCTAGCGTGTATCGATCAATAGATGGAGCGTTTATTAATTAACAGTGCTGTACTTTGAAAAGTTGTTTTCAATGCAATTTAATGTGCTTATTAGTATGTGTACTAATATAGTTAAGCGATGAGTTGTACTTGTTTTTTCTCTTAATCTTTAAATGTTGTCTCTCGTTCTTGGCGGAAAATATTGCTTTGTTTAATTCATCAATGACAAAGCGCTTTATAAGCTAAATAGATGGAGCTATTTCGTCGCAAAGGGAATGCGAATTAGTAAAGTGTGTGTGCCGTTATAGGAACTGATGCATACCGCCAAAGATGACTGTCGTATCTGTTTCTATTTGTTTTTATTCCCTCATACTTGATACAAAACATCCCGTATAAACGTCACAATTCAGTATGAATCGCTAATTGATTACGTAAGTAGAAATAGAACATTCAGTCGTACTCTTTACATCATGTATATAATCGGTTTTGCACAGCGCATATTTTATTATTCGTTCTATATGTTTATGCAATAGATATGTGCGGACAAGCACACATTAGGAAATAGACTATTGAATCACGAATTTGTTTTCAAAAAAACAATTCGCAGCAAAGTTATCGATTCTGTAATGAACGAAGAATCAAATGATAATCGCATTGCTGTAATTGCCAACATCTCGTCTTTTGCTATAAATATACAAATACAGATTTATACAATGTAACTTCGTCCATATACATAATGATATTTAACTGACTAACAATGACAGGTGACGCAGGGTAACGAACAACCGCGACTTAAAGTCAATCAAATATGTATATATTTTAGCGAATATTGCATTTATCGGTACATACGTCAATGTATTTCATATTAATAATTTCATTTAGCGTCTATAATAAAAAATAAAAAAAGAGAATTACAAAAATAAACACGTTCGAAGTAAACATTTTAAACGTCACCTTATAACTGATGTCGTTATGTATATAATTTATGTAACAAATATCGCAACGGTAATTCTAAAGCTTTGGAGTGGCGATTTCGATATAGTATTCGTGACTTAAATTATCTGTATCGACGTAACTATCGCTAGTGAATACTGTCCTATGTATAAGTACGGTTTTTTCCTTGTTCTCTTAAATATAGAGAGATAAAATGTTGTCCTACTGACAAATGATAGAAATCATGTTCAATATTTAGATGACTGGAGAGTAAATGCGTGCGCCAAGGAACGTGCGTTCCTTAGCAAAAAGAATACGATGGGTAACTTACAATATTGTGTTATGTACAACATACGCTGTTTACGAAACAAAAATAATCTCGCAATAGTTGGCAAAAATACACGAGAAAACTATTGAAAACCAAGAAAGATGTATAAAATTGTAGTGTTCAATAAAGGCCCGATTTCACGGCAGCGAATATTTACATCGACTTCGTCAAAGATAGAGAGAGTGCTCTATTAACGACTTACAATATGTACCGACGAATTCGCAAACAGCCGCTACCGCGATAACGAGTCGCAAATTTTAGTATTTTCGATTGTTAGTCTTCTCGAAGATTATTCTCGAATTTCGAAACGCGTAGTTTCATTGACAATGATTTTCCTAGGCAAACGAGCTCGTTGCCTCATTGTTAGCTATCGTTTGACTGAAGTTCTTTGCCTAGTTTATTATTAAAAACAGAAGACTGACTGATGTCGGTTGCCATGGAAGTTTGATGTTGGTGTATGATTGGCGTCTTCGTTTGAACAATGCTGCAGGTGACCGGGACAACAGGTGGAAGATTCATCGAGTTGCCGGTATTGCAGGAGAGCGACGGACGCTTTCTCTCAAGACTGTTTGTGGCTATCTGCCTCCTAGTCGTTGAGTTACGTTCGAGGCTATTAACCATATGATGTCGCCGTTCCAAGCTGGACATCGCGCTACCATCCGGCTGAGCACCCTACGAGTTTCAACGAATTCAATAACCCAATAACTCTCGGAGTACTTCTACTACTACTCAAGAGAGTGAGAATAAAGAAAAATGATAATTACTTGAGAGCTCCGGTCAATCGATTGTCCCATTCTGTGCAAAAGATCCCCGCTCTGACTTTGTCGAAAGCCCGGATTTTGTTGCCTTTCACTAGATTGACTTCTCCTAAGTAACTGTTCACCCGATTGACTCGAGCGCATACGACACTCTTGTCCAGAGTTGCTACAGTTAGACATTTCATTGTGCCTTTGACATATCTGTCCATCCACATAGGGGAACCGAATTCGAATCGAGTCTATTACGTCGAGTAGATTTTTAGCATCCATTGCCAGGATATGAGCGGCTGATAGCATGCCCCTGTAAGCAATATTCGTTGTATTCGTGTATTCATAATTTTTCACAGAGACTATTTTAATTGATTTGCTTGTCATTTGACATCCAAATCAGATGACAATACGCACTTGCGATATTCAGCATCGAGGGTCGTGGCACTGTAGTTCTGTGCCAGTTTCATGGCAGTTACGAGCTCGCCCATGTCTTTACTCAGTACTTTGTGAGCCATTTCGACTTCTCGATGAGCAGTTACGGGCAGTATCTCAACGAGAGTATCGACCGACGAGAGAAGTGCCCGTAACTCGATGCCGACCCGCCTGACGAGCTCTAAGTATTGGCTAGCTCGACTTTGCTGCACACCCTGCGACAAAGACATAACAGCTCTAACGACATTGGTCGTACAATCGTAGACTCGGTCGTTCGTTCTGTCGAGATCTGCTGTAGGCGTTGGTTCCATTTTCTAGAAAAAAAAACCAAAATACGGAATTTATGCCGCGATTCCACACTGTTTGCGAGTACTACACTATATATACACGTTCAACTCACCTTGACTATAATGACTTTATCGGAGCCTTTGTCAGAGCCAAGAGATCCCGTATTCGCGCTATGAGGTTCGTGACTCGGCGACTGTGTGACAGACCGAGGAACAGGCGGACTTGCACTCTCGTCGCCACTCGTTGCAATGGATAAACGTTTCTGGAATCAAAAAAGCGGTTAATCAATTAAGTATACATTTTTTCTGCAATGCAAAGAACCACTAAATTATTAGACATTCACCTCCTCCCTTGCTAACCATCGGCTATCTTCTTCTGATTGACGTTGCTGCTCTAGTAAACGCTTTTCCAAAAATTGCTGTTCGTCTTCGACACGTGGATTAAAATCATCGGCACTCTCGAACATTTGAGAGTGTGCATTTCTCTGTAATGAATTATCATTATCAATATACATATATAAACGAACGAAAAAATTAAGTAACAGCTAAATTTACGATAATCTAATGGAAACCAAAATGTTATTTGCCATAAACTGTACATGAAAACTTAAATTAGGATTAAATATCATATATGTACACAATTTAAGAAAAAATTAAAATTAAAGGGATAATTTGTTTCTTGCAAACCACTTAATAACCAACAAAATATTTCACACAGTAATATTTATCTTATTCATGCAGGTGTGTATAAACATCGAACATAAAATCTGTACAAGATTTAGGAAAATCGTATAGTGCTACAGAAAATAATTATTGATTTCTATTTGGTTGATTATGTATATAGGTTTATGAGAAAAAAAGCTTCGTCAAATAATTCATTGGGATATTGAATTTGTCAAGATTTTATGTACTAATTCCAGATTCAATGAAATTTGAGTATTTTCCCTGTAAGATCTGAGCTCAATGCCAATAGATATCAATAATAATTTATTTAGACGATATTTTTACGATTACGACGATACCATAGTCTCCTTAAAGAAATAAAATGTGAAAAAATTAGAAACTATACGTGAAGGGAACAAAAAAAACCAAGGCACATTGAACAATCTGGGTATTCAAGTATTATGTAAAAACAGTAGAAGATGAGCCAAATCGAAACTCAAGAGAAAAAAGGGAATGTGCCGCTTTTAGGCAAAATCAGCGCTAAGAAAAGTAAAACTTAAGAGAATAAAACGGTAACCCGGTCAGAGTGCAATTCTACATTACAATGCTTGCATGAATCCTGTCGAAAAGTCTAATTTTCACCGACTCGGAAAAAAAGTTTCCAATCAAGATAGCAAAATAACCAGCAGCATGAAAAATAACAAGAGCAACCAGTGACTACAGAATTCTCATTCCAGAAACTCATCGCTATTCCAAACCGACAAACAGAGAAGGGCCACTGCAAACCTGCTGGTGTTCATGGTGATGTTGAATCGCCTCTTCGATCGCTCCGTCGCTAAAGCCATTACTATCCTTTCCGTTCTCCCCAGCGGAACAGTTTTGCGAGTTTGCATTTACAGCTGTAGCATTGGCCACAAAGACTTTGCCAACCTGTGGCATGGCAGACTGCCTTAACTGCGCAGCGTAGTGCGTCTGCACAACTGGATGATGAGCATAGGTCGTGCATTGCTGCTGCTGTTGTTGCAGTTTCTGAGCCTGAACAACGGAAGTAGGGGTCGCATGGACCGTGTAGATCGGCGCTGATGCATTCTGTGCCTGCATCGAGTTCTGTCGTTGATAGTTCTGCGAGAACTGCGAGTACTGGGAGACGTTTGAGTAAATCTGCTGCTGCTGCTGGTAGTTCTGCGGATACATAGCCTGTGCTTGGTAGACTGGAGCCGCAGCATTGCTCATGTAACTCACGCCGCGAGCGTTTTGCATGTAGCCAGCACTTGGCTCGGAGACCACGGATGTCTGTGTACGAAACTTCATCACGGGCCCATAGAGATTCTCTGGGGTGGCAGCTGTTGTACCGGAGGAGGCAGACGAGGTGGCCGTGGTAAAGCTGCTGTTAGGACAAGACGACTGAACAAGCTCGAGGCTCGACGGACCAATGTTTTGCTCGGACAGACAAGCTTCGGCAAAGTTGCCTGCCAAACTTGGGCTCTGACTGAGATTACCAACGATGACCGAGCTCTGGCTGAAGTTCGCCACGGGACCATATATCTCGACCCCGGGAGCTTGTGCGGCGCAGGACGAGGCTACCGAAAACTTCTGCACAGGCGAGTACAGATCGCCTGTGACGCTACCAACCGTCGCTTTCTGACCGGGATATAAACCACCCTGCTGCAATTCTTTGACCTGCTGAGTGGGCTGTGGCTGTTTGCGAGCAACATTGGGGGACTGACTCTGGCTTTGAACTGACTCGGATACACTGAGATTCGAAAGGAAGGAGGAAATAGTATCGGAGGACTCGATAGAGTCAAGGTTAGATTCGGAGAGAGCGGCCGAGTGCTCGGAGGTATGCGAAGTCTGAGCTTCGGAACTGGGCACAAGAGCTTCGGCAAAAGGGAGATCGGAAACGATGGCCGTGGTTAGGACCTTGTCCTCGTCCTGAAACTGCACGGCCAGCGAGTTAAATGGGGTCGCGGGTGTAGTATACACCGAGGGACATACCCCTCGTGCCTGGCTCTCCTTCATCAATTGGGCGAGTACCTCCGGACTCTGTGCGACAATATACGTAGAAACCGGAGCTGACAGATCCGATTGGTCAGGCGTCGCGCTGGATCCTTGGCGGCTCAAGCCCGCGGATTTCGTACCTACCACTGGCTGAACATCGTCACCTCCTACTGACATTTTTTTTTCATTATTCACCAAACTCCGAGAAAAGTATTCACTAATTTAAAAGAAATATTCTTACCCCATGACATAGCTTGTACACGTCGGGTTTCCCTGCGAACACTTTCCTGTTGTTGATGCCGTTCCTCGATTAGAATTTCGCTAAAATTTCAAACCCATACTGTAACGAGTATGTCGAATGACGCATATCAAATGAAATGCAAAGAAAGAGACTTACTGCAAATTTTCCCGAATATCTTTGAACGTCGGCCTTTTACTCGGTTCATAACTCCAACACTGAGACATTAATGAATAGAGTCTTGGAGGGCAATGGCTTGGCAAAGCCAATCTCTCCCCGTTCTCCAATTTACCAATGACTTCGTTATTCTTCACCCCTTGGAAAGGTTTAACTCCAAACATCAATATTTCCCACATACAGACACCTACGATGAATGTGAAATGAGAAAATAATAGAATAAAAATGCAACTCATCAACGCAAGCAAATGGTACAATAACTCACCGAACATCCAGACATCGGACGAGGTAGTGAATCTACGAAAATTTATGCTCTCAGGTGCCATCCATTTAATCGGAAGCTTACATTTGCTAGCAGTGTAATAGCTTTGGTCCTCGACCCATCGACTGAGACCAAAGTCGGCAAGCTTGACACAGTTGTGCGCGGAAACGAGGACGTTACGGGCGGCAATGTCTCGGTGCACAAACTTTTTGCTTTCGAGGTACGAGAGGGCGGTGCTCAGCTGGAACGTGTAGAGAAGAAGAGTGGCGAGGTCGAGTCGGTGTTTGTTAGATTGGAGGTAGGCACGCATCTCGCCGAGCTTCGCCAATTCCATTACTAGCCAGATTGGAGCCTCTGAACAGACGCCGATCAGGCGTATTATATGCGGATGTTCGAACTGTTGCATTATGTCTGGAAAGAAGGCAAATAATCTATCTTTCCGTTCGCAACATCATCAAAGTTCATAACATCCAACAAATAAGTATGGATTTACGAACCAAATGTCAATGTACAATTGTGTTATTTTGTTATTCCTTTTAATTGCATAAGACATTTAAAATATAGGAAACACTTACAAGCTTCTTCTAGAAACTTTTCCGATGTAGCCAAATCTGCGTCAACTTTACAAGTTTTAACAGCCACCGGTATGATTTGACCATCTCGTCCTTTGTAAGAGCCTTTGTGAACATTTCCAAACTGTCCTTCGCCAATTATTTCTCCTAATTCAACTTGATTTCGGACTATTTCGTAATCTCGTGCTGGGAATGAAAAAGGTCATGGTTCAATGCGTATAATATAATTATCTCATTTGCATATAATGATATACATTGGGATAGAAAGCGTCTAAATCGTACTTGCTGGGGTAGAATAGTCTCCCTCTTCGTCGACTATTTCTGCATAATCTTCGGACAATATTGTTCCGGTCTTTCCAGCATTTTTTTCCGGACTTTCGGTGCCATCTTGCCTATATTTTGGCGGGTGAGCATCTACGCGAAGAACGAAAATAAGTTAGTAAAAGAATTTCGAAATAAAATAATGTAACTTTATAATCGAGACAAACCTTTGCAAGGACAGGGATAGTTTTTCCAAGAAGCAGCTTGAAGCGTAAATAATTCGACTTAGTAGTGTTAACTTATAATTAGACTTTGAAATAATGAAAAATTAGAATTCATATTTTAGTAGGTTTAGTACTGTCTTAATAAACGTCGATCGACATCAATATATTATAGTACTTGAAGTTTGGACTCTTCATATTTGTACCCATACTTTAGTTAGCCCAGTCAACTAATTTTTTATTATATATATATATATATATATATATATATATATATAAGTTACGAGAAGAAAACATGGTTGCAGTGAGACATTAGCTTCAATCAGAATATATGAATCAGAATAATTACCTTTTCTATTCCATAGCGATGTGTTGCTCCCTGTCATCAATCTGCAGTATCCATCAATTAAATCCGCAAGGCTCTCAGCCTGATCGAGGCTCGAACAAATAATACTGAGCGTTTCGGAGGCACCAGCTACTCTGAGTTTTATGCACGCCTTTGCGTGTTCCTTGCAGTCGGAAACGAGTGTCTGAATTGACTGAATTTTCGTGAATTCTGCCATTCTCGTTGGCTGTTAAAAATGGCATTGTCGTAGTAAGGTTATTGAATAAAATAAAACAAATATATTGACTAATTGAAAATAAACTCGTTGGAATACTTACTACCGAACCGCCGCGATGAGCCATACACGATATGCCGAGATCCGGACCAATGACTAGTTCTACAGGAATAGACCAACTTGTCTGGAAATAAAATAGAATAAAAACAAGTGGTTAACGTAGCTAGACATTTTGTTTTTGAACTATGCGCTAAAGAACAGAGAAATAAACTTACTCCTAAGGCGCATATAAACCTCTCTTGGTCAAACCTGTAGTGTGCTCGAAGAAGCTCGAAAAACTTGTACATGCACTCGAGTTCCGAGAGCGCGGCGACTTTTTTAAAGTGCTGCTGTATGAGCTTGCGCAGAGCTTTCGGCTTCATGCCATTGAGTACGGAGCGAGGCAAGAATTTGTGCAGGCCCACCTGTTGTTAATCAAGCGTCGTTACGTAACTTTCAATTGGCCTCAATTTCCAAGCTTCTATATCTATTATACAATATACACAGTACATACCTCTCGTTCCAAATACTCTAAATTACTCTTCTTGTCGAGTGCTATCTGTGGCATGTCTTTGAAGAAGTATCGTATTTCCAAACAACAGAGCTGAACGGCTACCTCCTGGTCCAGGGTCGCGTGATTAGCGGTCAAGTAGTCGTTTCGAACCTAGAAAATCAACGAATTCGTACACTTGTTTTGCAACGAGCTAGCAATTTCGTTGGGCATTCGTCAAAAATCAAGGCCTTCGCGTTACCTGATCGTAGTAGTAGTAGAATGTCACTTTGTCTTTCTCGTAGAGATCGTTTAAATTCTGTGGCAAATATCGTACCCTCAGTTCGTACCTCCACTCGCTGTGCGGATGTTTCTTCTCGTATTTTTCTTGCACCTGTTCATCAGGACGCACATTATTATTATTATGATTCGACGAAGATGTAGCGAATGAAAAGTGACAGTCTATGCATCGTACACAAACCTGGTACATAGTCGTGTCCTGGTGTAGCCAGTAACTCTCAGCCGAACCTGGATGATGAAGTCTCATGGCGTAGAGGTTTCTATAGTGTCTCGTACCGGCCGCCAGTCTACTGGTGACCAGCGATATGATACCTTTGACATCGATGGCGTCGCCAAATTTGACCACGTTGAAGCCACCTGAAACGAGTAACATGCACACAATACAGTTTCATTATTTCAACTCAATACTTCACACTTACCGTGAAACTTTTCTCGACTTACAACCGCTCTCGCTTAACACGCTCATATAACGAAGACAGAAGCGCGCGAGCAATTCCGCAATTGCAAGCCAATAACTTATCGATGTTTTATATATTATATATCGACGCCTTGCTGCGGTAAAACATACCAATTCGCCGATTCGAAAAATGCTTCAAAAACCAGCCCATTCAAAAAAATAAAGTATGAATATGTAAATTGATTTATTCAGTTATCCTCTAAATGTAGATTTTAATATCACGTTTGCGAAAATATTCATAAATATATTGATGTATTTATTTTTTATCATTGCCATCAGGAAGATATACATGCATCCAATACTGCTGTAGAACAAGTACAAACTTAGTACAAAGACTAATATACGTCATATTTGTAAACATATCAATTTATATTTATATATTTATAAATATATTTAATATTAATTCATACATATTTTATTTTTCGAATTGACGGGTTCTTTCACCTATTGTATATTATTTACGTATAAAAGTCTACTTCGTATTCTACTTTATATTCGTAAGATGAAAATAAAAGAATCCACAATAATAAAGTGACCAAAGGCCTACGTGCGGAGTTATGCTTTTTAAATAAAATTTTAGTAGGCTTTAATAAATGTATATTTTCGAAACCCTTTATACGTACCATTGGGAAGGTGAACCTTGAGAGTAGCTTTGTCCATAGGGGTGGGCGATCCATGAGGTGGTGTGTTTCTGCCTCCCTGTACCCCGCCAAGACCACCGCCGCTACCATCGCCTCCAGCGCTCATCCCCTCATGGCTAAGAAAAAATATTTTTATTTTAATTGTCATTCCATTGTTTATAGATATAATTATATTGATCATTCAATTGAATTAATTATATTAATATAATGGGACATTGGGTAGTGCACGTCGATGTCATACAGTAAAGATATCGAGGCAACATGATCATGAAATGTACACCATAAAAAGTTCACCATGAAATTCTTTTGTTCAACAGGGAAACGCACTGAAGAAAAATAAAAGAAATAAATAAAAGAGAAAGATAGCCTCGAATCAGTGCATAGCAATGAAAAAATGTCGCTGTATTGACTGCACGATGACTCGTCGCGCACTGCTGCAGTCCCGCGAAGGACAATGCACGCGAATATGCACTGACGTCAGAGCCGATGATCTAACAGCTATAGAGTATATAATACTCAAATCTTCTTACTGCTCTGCTCTGTATACTGATTCACTTTTTATGATGTCATTCACGGATTTGGATTCTAAGTTTTGTGGGTCCCAATGACAATGGTTTTTATTGCGCAAAGATATTTATAATCACAACGCACAATATTCTTCGAATATCGATTGGATTATTTCATTATTTGATTATTCATTAAAACTGATAATATGAAATATTCAAACGATTTGAAAGTTTATTGCAGAAAATTGTGCAAATGCGCATAAATATAAAACGTCCGCAAGTGGTAGACTAATTGAAATAATTCAAAGCTGTTTCGGATGAGTTTCAATGGTCGGCAAACGATGACGCATCGAGGAGGAGATACTTCGGTCGGTTATCGAACTTATGTACAATATATTCTATTTAATTCCTCCCTCTACACCAAGTGCAATCAACAACTTCCATATAGTTACGTTATTCTGTGTATTATTCTTTCATTGAATTCGCGGTCATATTTGGCTTAATGAGTACGTATAACGTATGAACATCGTCGCGTAAACAATTATAGAAATACCGAGAACCTTGTGCATTATAATGTCGTGAAATAAGCGTTGATATTAAACCTCCAGGAGTCTCGTACAAAAGACGGAAAATCATTTGAAAACGAGTTTGCGAAAACTCTTCTGCGAAATTGATGAGACGCAAATGGTGCGCTCCCCTTCGAAAACAACAGAAAATATAAGTGCAAGAAGACGGGTTTCTCGCTGTGGAAAATGCGAGCGGAGGTAACGCGACACTTTGTACACACATTCGTAAGTCATTAGCAAGTCACGCGAACGCCTCCACACCGTAGAAAAAGATTCTTTATTTTCAAAGCACCTGCTGCACAGGCGGCTATACGGATACGTGAATGTAGCGAAGGGCATCGATCCGTGAGCTCGTTCGCCTAATCATATCAATTATTTGACATTCTAATTTCACTATGGTACAGTGCTTTCGCATTTTTCAATATTTCCCGATATTCGAGTGTATAAAACATTTTGCGCCTGCATTTACGAAATTATAATGCGTCGGCGATTTCTCCGAGCACCAATGCAGATGGAACCAATGCACATGTCAGTGATGCGCGATGCGCGATATAGATATTGTTATGTGATTTAGCTCACTTGCCTGCCGCGTTTGTTCCTTTATTATAACGCTATTGAAATACACGTTTTGTATTTCACATTTTTATACATTATTTATCATTTACTTCCTAGATTATCAGCATGTACACAATGTACACACTGAGTAAGTTTGTCAGATTTACCAAACAACCGTTCGACTCTCGTAAACATATTAACGGACTCCTCTTTTTCAGGTCAATGTCTCGAGCAATCGCCGAGACAGTTTAAGCCTCGTGACTTGCTGCTGCAGTGCTAACACTGCTATTCAATACCATTGACGCTCTTATTCTCGCGTCAGTGAAATACATATATATATTGTGTCAACTTTTCTCGATTGCTCTCTATTTTCTTCAAAGCGTGCACTTATTCTTATTCTTATAGAGTCGTGACAGAGCGTCCTTCACACATGAATGTACGTAGCAGCAAAAGTTACCGTTATGAGACTATTTATAATTATAATCTCATTCCTGCAAGGACTATCGATTGTCCTACTGATCTCAGTCTACTGGTAAATATTAAAATATTTTTTGTTTCAGAATGAAACACCCCACCCCACGGCTGTACTTTATACACGGTTAAGAGTTATTCGATAACTGTTTATGTATAATATATGACTGTACGCCCTAATGACCACGCACGAAAAAGCATCTCATTGACAATCGATGCCAGCAGAGAAGTCTAAGTAGCGCAATTGTCGACACCACAGCTGTTGGCATTGTGTGATTTCTAGTTATTTCTCGAGAGTTATGCCGTGAACACTGCAACTGATAAATAGAACATTTCTTTCTTTCGTGAAAAATGAATACCTTTATTAAATAGTGAACAGAAAGTCCTCGAATGAATATTAACAATTCAAGTATATAAACAACCACTGAATCGAAAGATTCTGGACAATATTCAAACTTATTACAACATATTTTAATACATTTACTAATATCTTGTCGATATAGCAGTTGCAAATCTTCTTGCGTTTGAAACTCCTCTTCTCTTCTCTTTCTGTTCATATATATATATATTTATTATACAAGGCTATCAACTATATAACTTACGTTATTCTGAGAATTTTTCGCGCTGCTGTTTAAAAGAGGTTATTATTATATACGTGTGAGAGATGAGACGATGTTGTTACCGGAAATTGTGGTAGGCTTTGTGTGGTGCTGCTTGTCAAAGTAGGTGAAGCCAGTGGGGAAAAAATTCTACAATATCTATGCATATATATTTATAAATTATATTTGTGATATTAATTTCGTAAGAATGTCAAGTCTCTCAAATGTATCACCTACAGTGAAATCTTATCTTTCAGAAGAAGTTTGCTGTTTCTGCTCTAATGGTGCAGTTCGTAATTTCTACTATATAGATGGAATTACACTCTGCGCAGTGTTGCAAAAGTAACGTTATACTGAAATATATAGCGATATGATTTTTGCCGATAAAATCCAATAATTAAAATATTGATTTTCGTTAAGCCTATGCGGTGTTATTTAATATTGATTGTTATTGTTTAATGAACATTAAAAAATAGAAATAATCGTCGAACCTACGCTCTACAAGTTTAACTATCAGTCTACCTCTGTGGAGAAGTCGGGTACGTACTTTTTCGAATAGAGCCAGGATAAGCATCTGCCTAAACAGATCCGCTAGAAGTCTACATTTAGCAACCAATTAGCGGAGTCGCATCAATTTAACGAGCTCGTGATGCGGCAGCGACACTGTATCGAAAGCAGATTTTCCCGGTACAAAGACGTGACCGACCGCGATCTGTCTAGTTAGAGACGCTATCTGGCGTAGACAAGCAGGTGGAATGCGCCCACGCCTTATACCCTTTCACCGTAAGGCTTTCTCCATCGTTCGAGGGATACTCGTTTCACAGTATCGCCATCTTCCTTCTCCCCTCTTTCTTCGATAATTTCTGTTAATCACAGAAAAAATACACCCACGAGAGCTATGCATGCGATTTTCTACTCTTCCTTTTTAATCGAATAGGTTCGTGCACATGTATGTATAAATTGTGTATGTGTTTTCGAGGAGTTTCAAGTACCATTGGAAATTCTAGTATCCTGAGGTGACTCATCGCGGATACTTTGTTTTGCATACGTAATAAGATGTGAAAAAGCATATATACAGCAACCATAGAGCTTGTTGTTAACGCGACATCGTTGTTACATAATTATTATTAATATACATCGCGTACAGCGCCGTTTCTTCTCATTCCCATATCTATAAATTACCTGGCGCGCGATGCGCGATGAAACTTCCAGGTGCCAAGTGTATCGGGACTGTAGTAATCCTCGTAACCACCTAGAGAGCACAGCAGGCCTCTGCTGCTTCTAACCCACTGCTTCTCGACTCCTCCTTTTATTTCCCCCGCGGGCTTTCGTCTCGCGAGCGGCAGTTCCCTACCGAATTTCTTATTATCCTTAATACTTTGTAGATTAGCTTTGGGCCTCAAAATTCCACCTGCCTTACGTTCCATGAGTTCTAGCATCCTTTCTCGTCTGTTTCCATTTTTTTTCTTTACGCGAATGCTGTGATTATCTTCTCTTACTTATAAGCTTGGTATGTTGTACCACAGCAGTAGCAAAGATGCACTCGATGTGTATCTTTTTTGTCGAGATTTTTTTTACAAATTGGCGGACAATTTCGTAGTGCACTCACGACCTCTTTGTGAGTGATAAATTGAATGAAGAAAAATGATGATTCTAGAATGATCTTAGACAGCTTTTCTCAGAATTCTTTAGTGATTGCTCGAGACACAGTTTAAAATATAGATTATATATATATATATATATATATATATATATATATATATTGTGTTAGGATAGTCTATTTGCTGTGCAATGACCACTATGCGGTGATAAATTTATATCTTGTGTCACGTTCGTGTATCGTCATTTTTAATAGGAACGCCACTGCCAAGAGAAATTGCCTCCCTATGAAGCTTTATTAACGGTTTAATTAGCCGCGAAGCTCTTCTACTTTCCTCGTGCTTTCATGATGTTTCCGATAGGTGTTTTTGGTGCTGAAGAGACTCATCTCGTCGACTTTTTCCGATTATACTGCGATCGAGTACTCAATCTCGAGGGGATTTTGAAATTGGTTCCGATATGAATATGTTGTTTTTTTTATCAAATCGAGATTTCAATAACGTTCGTAATTCATTGTCATTTCAATTGCAATTATTAATTCAACAAATATTTCATTTCGAGAAGCCTGTAAGTATCACTACACTGATAAAATTACGATATAGATATAACAACTTTATTTATCGACAGGCAGAATGACAAAAGAAAATAAATAGTCTACTCGAGTAATCAATCATAAAGTGTACAGTGACAGTTCAAAAACAAATTTGCTATATTTAGCCGTATGCTAAGTCTTAGTATTACTGGACAAATTTACGATATACCGTAAACCTCCGTAGGTATTCAAGTACAAGGGTAATAATAATGCACTAGCCACCGTAATTTTTCGAGTAAACAAAACATAGCTTATTTCTAAAAAAAAGGCGCCACACGTTCGCGCCTAAAAAAATTAAATTCAATCTATGCGCAAAATAAAGTTCAACGTCGTAAAAGTATACTTGATATTCTCTAAACATACGCAAGAGACAATGTATTCTCGCGCACCTCCGAAAGATCCTCGTGTAAATCGAGCGCCGTAGAACATAAATGTCGCCGCATGCAAATCGAGTGGTAGGTTATAATGCGACCAAAGAAGAAAAGAAGTTTTGCTCCGTAATTCGCGCGTAAATTTTAATTTTTCTCGGATGAAGGCTTTCTAGGAAAGGAATTTCGGACTTTTAAAGCTCTGTATATGTAGGTTTCTATTTTTATACGCCTGAGATGTCGTATACGTGAGTAGCATACTCACAATCATTTGTCCAAACAAAAGTGAAGAGGAGGGATCTATTCATGCATCGCAAGTCGTTAATCTATCCAGCAAAAGCTTACCTGCTCTACGATACCTTCTACGGCATAAACTTTCAAGCATAGTCGAAAGCTCAATGTTAAAATGGTCAAGTGATTTGAAATATAATTCTTTATTCTTGCATTTAAATTTATAATTGACGATTAGAAAATATAATAGTCCGTATCTAGAATAGTCGACGTCGTCGAACAACCAAACTGATATTTATTTATTTCTAGCACGTACCAAAGAGAAAAAATACAATTCAGCCATTTGTATTTCTCTCACAATCCTATATACGATTCATGAACTAGCGAACTTGCAAGATATGGAATTCACAATCGTTATACCAGATACTTCTGCTCAGTGAGAAATTTTTATTGATGAGAATAACGAGTTGTACATTGTTATATACTTTCAAAAAGATCGTTTTTTTGCAATACGTTGCAATCGATCAAGAAATACCCTCGAAAAATTCAATCATCGTTCGTTTTCTTCATTCAATTTTTCTCTCTCTTTCTCCCTGATCACTTGACTATAATTTATAGCAACACTGCAAGAAACACTCCAAAAAGCTCTGCGCGTCGATTCGAAAGAGCAACACAAAAAGATCGGCTCGCGCGCAGTTCGACGGACAACCTGCAACTGTTATATTCTCGTACTCGCGCGCAGAAGAGGCGCGCTTCCCTCCGCAGTCTCCTCACCGTATACTTGTTTGCTCGCTCTCTCTCTCTCTCTCTCTCTCTCTCTCTCTCTTTCTCGCAGCGACGAAGTGTAAACAAGTGCTGCCAACTGATGAGGTTTTCGGTTATGCAGGTATAAACCGGTGGTTACGTAACTATGCAGAATCATTTTTTATTGTTTCACACAATTGCTTGCTTACTTAAAATGGAAGTTCATAATGGTCAAATTTTCAAGTTTCATTATTATCAATATGTTTTTGATTTATCGTGTAACTTTTATTGGAAAAGTACTTTTGGCTGTATTAACCAAATTCGATGGTTTTCTTATTAACAAATCTTCTATCGCATTTTATGTCTATTTATAATTTTTTATAGTAGCGATAAAATAGCAAAGTTCGTGAAAATGCTAATTTTGACGTCCTATAATTTATAGATCATTCGTGAAAAAGATTAAAAAAATTCATGAATCTGTACGTGCTAATAAACTTTTATAAAATAGCGGTTTTTATAAAAAGTAAATCATGTTTCTGTTACGTAGCAGCTTCATTTTTATTTTGGTTATTAAGGTTTGAAGAACAATTGAAATGTATATTCATCTTGCAAGCCTGCGTTGATTAATTAGGAAATTAATCACGTAAACTCTGTACAGCGTTGCATGCAGTTTTCATACAAACTCTCATCACAAAGAAATTGAGTCTCCGAGAGAGTGGAAATTGGTAGTTATTGCTGAGCCGAGTACAGAATTTAGTACACACTGTTTGTTTGATAATGACCCGGCTCGTATCAAATGTGTTCTAGTATGGAAAAGATTTTTTACACGTAGTCTGTAATGACAAAATGTAATGACAAAATGTAATGAAGACATTAGACGGACATTCGCGGGATCGTAAATACGAAGGAGATTTCATGTATATCAATCAATATTCATTGCTGCGCTACGCTGTTATTTATTAGCAATGGAGCTGGTTTGTGCGTGTTATTTTTATTGCGATATATAAATAGAACTAAATCATTCAAAAGCCATGCAACTAAAATTGTTACCATCCGATCACTGACATAGACCAGAGAGATAGAGAAAAAACCTTCAAACAATGACTATCTCTTAAAAAGTGCTTAACTAACCGATAAAACTCCTAAAAATATCGACCGGTTAGAATAAAAAGTATACACGCGTGTACAATCAACTCTCCAACACTTCCTCAAAGGCCGGCTAATGGCGCTATCAAAGGCCTTTCAGTGGTAGGCTATTTGATCGCGTTCCCGATAAATGCATGAAAAAAGCATTAAACGATCAGTTCGTTCGTGTTCCTTAGCTTCAAACAGTACGGTGCGTAAAAGACGAGAGAGAGAGAGAGAGAGAGAGAGAGAGAGACTACCAGATAGACAGACAGACAGACAGAGAGAAAGAAAGAGTAGAATAATAAATAGAAAAAAAGATTCCAAGACGGTGTAATAGCTTTGACCTCGGCAAAGATGATGATGATTGTGGTGGAGCTACTGTGCGCCACCGCGATGATTTGGCTCACGTACGGCTACGCGAAGGTCCTACCGACGAAGAAAAATGACGACACACGCAAATTTTGGATAACCAAGGTCGGATCGATTCACGAAGACCTACTCAACGCACAGGCGATTATCGCAAAGGACGAAGAAATGAAGACTGGCGCCTCTTCGTGCCAGCTCAAGACAGCCGACACTCGTTATTCGTGAGCGAGAGATACGCATATATTTTTTGTTCTTTTTCGTTTTTCGAATTTGCTTTGTTTCTTGGCTATTCCTTCGAGTAAGTCGTTTATTCTTTTTTTTTAACAGACTCGGGTGTTTAATCGTGCATGAGTAATAGAGCTACAATTACAAGATTATAACAGATCCATTTACTCGTTGAAATATCACTATTATTTATTAAATAAACTATTTTTAACTTTATAATCTTATACCGTGAGAAATAAATCAATTGCTTATTTGACTGGACTAATTATAGCGTAGTTATAAATTCGATTAACAATTCTTGATCACCTTGATTGCTCACACTGTTGCACCAGAGCATTCTGTACAATAAGGTAACTTTGAGTTTTCGTCTGTTTGCGCATGCAACAATACCGATAGAGACAAGAGGTACCTTATGTGCGCAGGCTCGATACTGTCCAGCCGCCTCATCTTGACTTCTGCTTCCTGCATACACGAAGCCACATACATCAGGTGGGTTGATTGGAAATTACATAAAGCATCGTGTGCCAATGAATCCTCTCCTATACAGGGTCTCGATTTATCTTTCTTTTCATCGTTTATTCACTGTTTGCATACACAGGCACAACGTACAATCACCCTTGGTCGCGATGATTGCGCCCTTTTCGGACACAACTCAGGTGATCAAAATTTCCGACTATAGCATTCATCCATCGTTTCAAGTGGATCCTCGCGAAGAAGATTATCCACTGCACAATATCGCTGTAGCGAAATTATCTTGCAAGTATGTAGATAGCAAAGAAAAGAGAAGCATTGTGCGAAAGAAATAATAAAAATTTGATAATTCGACTTAAAAAGTGTGAATATTTACTTTTATTTATTAAATTATAATAAAGTAAATATTTACGTTGTGTGTAGAATAATAAGTTTATCAGATATCATTTTGAAAATTCAGTCGGTGATAATGATAATTGTCTCGTCACCTTGTCGTGAGCATGGGCTACATAAAAATACTAGAGATCTTATAGATCTATTATTCGCTTTACACAATGCACTTGAACATTTAAAAGTAGACATTGCATGTTTTTATATGCTCATAGGATTTCGAAGCCGAACTTGAAAGTTATTGAATTGCCGACTGAATCAACTGTTGAGTATTGCAATGACGATACCTGCTTTCTAACGGTTATAAAAAAAACTAGTCCGGTAAGGTTGGTGGGACAACATGTATGGGACATCATTTTTCTCTTATGACTTAATGCTAAATATTATGTTTCAGTTATCTTATGTCATGTTCGAAACTCCAGCGAAGAATTTTCCAGGCGAAGAAAGAGATAAACGAGAACTGTCAAAGGCCACATATAAGAGTAAAGGAATTCAAGCGCAGTTTTCTTTGAATCAGTCGAGGCGAAAAAAGTACTTTATACTAATAGGAATAAATTTACAGGTCGAGTAGCTGAAATACTGAAAAAAGTTAATAACGAAAGTTCACGAAGTAATAGAGATTTTAATATGAGATCTAGAAGAAGTAAATTAATATAAATTTTATTGAAATTTAATTTGAAATTTTGAATAGTCCTTTGTATTGGTGAAAATATCTTTTACTAATTTTCAGGCGTAGTTAGTGATAAATATAGCAATGGATTTCCAAAAAACTCCGTACCGAAGGAAGATAAACTTAAAAAAAAAATAACTATCCGTTCAAGCGACGGGACGAAAGGATGTCCACAACGTGGATCCGCAGTAATGTTCGAAAAAATTCAAGTAAGATTATAAAATACAGGAATAAGACCATTTTCAATTGAGCAGGGAAAAAATTATGAAAATGAATTTTCAGACGAGCCTAATAGCTAGCTCCTGCGATGACAGACAACCTGAGACCGCGTGGCAACTAACCGATCTTAACGACAATCTTGACTGGATATATCAAATGTTGGGCAGGAAGATGCCGTCTAGGGCCAGAACAATGAGCTCTGGAGGCTGTCAAACGTGTATTTATAATTTCTACTTCAATTACAACATTAGCGAACGACCTCCCCATATGTGCAACAATGAAGGATTTGGACAAAATACAAATAATTTTAAGATACCTAGCATACCCTGTGCAACTACTTATGCGAGAGAGAACAACTCCATGAGAAACTTATTTGACAATCAGTTATATCTTCAAAATATTCACGACCTGTATACGAACAGATTACCGCAAAATCGCACTTTTAAAGATAATGATCTAAATTTAAACTCTGAAAATACTTTCAGCAACATGGAAGCAAATAGTAATAAACTTGTTACAGTAAATGCTAACGATATACAAATGGAGGGGTACAACGAAGAATTCTATACAACACCTGCCATTATTAAGACAAATGCAAATCGTTACCCAGATTATAATGAAGTTCATAGGCATTCCGATATGCAGGATGACTATGATACACTTTATAATAGATATTTAAATTTGTCTAAACATATTCCCTAGTAGCATATAGAGTGATAAATCAAGATTAATTAAAAGAAAATCTCATTTTCACACTTGTATTAAAAGCACCCGATTTCGATAATTTTAGTAGGAATATATATTTTGTTTTCAAAAGTATGGACAATAAATTTTTTCTGAACATCAATTTCCTTGTTACACCATTACCGCATATTATTGTGCATTGCAGGCGAGAAATTAGAATCAACTCTAGTACTGAGAGCTGTTAAAACATAGGCTAAACAATTGAAAAAAAAATCCGTTTCTAATTTGTACTTACGTGCTCGGCAATGCCAACGAATTGCTAAAAAATGCACTGCAAAGCGAAACTCTTGATCGTTCGCTTGCGTAGTCTTGTACACAAAGGATATCGAAGTTTAAATGATCGATCGATTAGCCGAACTTAATTGAGCATAGCGATATACTGTAGAAGGAGCAATGCACGGGATAACATTCAGGTTCCAAGAAGTCGTGCACTGCACACCAGCTTTTAGTGATGCAGTACGGCTGCAGTTACTCCCCGCGGGGACTTTGACTCTTTTTAGACGACTATTAAAAGCCCATCGTCATGCGAGTGAAAATAATGTTACCGCTTCTATGGCTGCTTGGCTGCAGTGCTACTGATACGATTGTCAGGTCGAAAAGGGGTTCAAGGTTGTCATCGTCGGCTGCAATAGAAACCGCACCCACGAACGTGACAAGCTACGAACATGCTTCCGTATGGAAACGTGACTTCCGGCCGTCGTCGCCTTGGCTGGACGCTACATCTGTTTACAAGTCGCTCGATATCAGTGATGAGTATTTAATTGGAAGAGAAGTAACCTTCTTCACATCCGATGACTTTTTTTGGAAAAGGAGAAGCGAGTTAAGAAAAAAGAAATCTCTTAGGAAAACGGCAAAGCCGGAAGAAATGTCCATGAAGTTGTGGAATAGTACGTCAGGTGATCTGCTGCTGTCCAGGAACAAGAGATCAGAAACCAATTGGATTAATGGAGATGACGATATAGATATGAATATCCTTAAAATGCATGCTTTTATTGTGAAGGACGAGAATGTTCCAGATTGTAATTGCGTCGCCGACAAAGCTACGTAAGTTTATAAATGATCTATGGTTAATGAGCCAAACGATGTATAATGCAGAAGATGGTGCTTTTATTTATCTCGTATCTGCGTTTTTAAACGCTTGCGTGGGTTTTCGGTTGTATCGCTAAAGGCTCGTGTCCAATAGCGTGTAGAAAAGTTATTCAGAAAGAAGTACACATCGTTTTTCTTGTACTGAGTGTATTTCCAAAATATGTTAAATCCTGCTCTAGTCAATTAGACCCTCGACTCGCTACAGTTCACTTGATTACGCTTTCTGATTACGCTTGGTCTGATTACGCTTGGTCTGATTGACTCTGACTACCTTCGATTCTGACCCAACTCTACTCCGAGCCACCTGTGCGCTTCGCCTTTTTAATACATCGCTTTCATTGTTCGATAGTGATAAGAGTGCATCAAGGAACATTCTGCAAACACAATAAAATAATGGTGGAAAGCTACTGTTGCTACGTTAAATATATAATCATATGAATATAAGCATATGAACATATGCTTTAACGTAGCAACGTAACAAGAGCCTCGATTAGTCTATCCCTCGAGCCAGAGAATCTTAAATCATAGAAATCAATATAGAAAATATATTATTTGTTAAACTATAAGAAAAATATACAACTTTGTCATGATAACATTTAAGATAGGTCGTTAACGTAAACGTAGAATTATAATTCTAATTAGTGGAATTCGGTTATCTACCAATCTAATAAGGATTTATTCAATTTTGAACTAACTGACGTGTGTAAATTTCTATAGGAGTACAAGATATTTCATGTGCAGCGGAGCAATCATAAACGAGAAAAACGTCTTAACAACGGCTTCGTGCCTGAATAGCGCTGTAATCAACGAGTGAGTAATCTACGACATTTTCTTTTTTCGATATTTTAAAATCATTTATAGTCGACTAAGTACAGCAATATTATATTTTTGCCTTTGCAGGTATCATGTCAATGCAGAACTTGCCGTCTTAATTGGAGCCCTAGACGAGAGCAGTTACGTTATCAAGATTGCTCACTATGAGATACATCCACGTTATATTCCGAATCCTAATTCAATGAATCATGCAGAACACAACGTTGCAGTTTTAACGCTCTCTTGCCAGTAAGTATAACTTTAAAAAATAATATTCTTTTATCACATTTGACCAACTTTTGTTTCCTCAATTAATTTCCATAGACTTTTCGGTTCCACAAAAGTCTTACCAAAGTTACCCAACCACGTTTTTGACAATGTGGGACACGTTTGTTGTTCAGACCGTTGCAAGCTTCTGACTGTAACTGAGGATTCGAATGTAATGCACAATTGGTATACTTTTTTTTAGCCACAAACAATAAATATTGTTCTATTATTATTTCATTTTCAGAATAAGCATACTATAAAAGTTTTGCAAATAAAAAACCTACCATCACCTAGACACACAAATAATGACAATAACGAGGAAAACGATAGCGAATACTTTGTAAATACCAGAATGAAAAAACTTATAAAACATAGAAAGAATACAGGTCGACAGAGAATTAGGAAGCGACCCGAATCAAGACCGTTGGGCAGAAAAATTAGAAAAGTGGAAACAAGTACTCCGCAATATAAGAGTAAAAAAGTAGAAGCCAAACATAAATCTAAAGCGCCTAGGCGAAATAATAAAAACGGATCTAGTAAAAACTCAGGTAATTTCAATTGCTACTAATTTACAGATTGAAATCACTTTTTTAAAACGTTTATTTTTTAATATTCAGACAAACCTAGCCGCAAATCTCCCGGAAATGATCAAGGTTTAGATAATACCAGATTTAATTGACAAATGTTTTCACATAAATAGAAGATAAACATTTTCATTTACGCATTATGTTTAATTGTTTCAGATATCGATTGGCAATTGATTAAAAAAGAAATTTCGCAGAATAATATTGAAAAAGAAAATAAAGAAAAATTGATTAATTTCATAAAAAACTCGATGACGAAAATTATGACGAAACTTTTAGAATCTATGACACGACATGCTTCTCGTACAAATCACATATTTTCATACTTTAAAGATATTCTTGAAAACAATAAGCAGTTAAAGGGTAATAAATCAAATGAAATGATATCTGAATTAATGGGCAAACAAATATTGGAATTGGCTTTGGAAGATCTTTCAATAAGAAAGAAAAAAGGTGACAACATAATCATGAGAAGGGGTGGTAAAGGAAGTAGTGCCAAAAACGTATCTGATGAAACAAACGATACCGAAACAAATTCAAAACCCGAGCCACCTGATAGCCTGGAACCGACTGCGGCGTCAGAAACGTCTGCTGCGTCAGAAACGACTGTGGTGTCAGAAACGACTGTGGTGTCAGAAACGACTGTGGTGTCAGAAACGACTGTGGTGTCAGAAACGACTGTGGAATCAGAGGCAACTTCTATGGAAGAAACGACTGTCGGCGGGGAAACTACTACTGTGTCGCAAATGACTGATGCACCGGAAGCGACTGATGCACCGAAAAAGTCTTCTACGGGAGTACCGAATGCTGTATTGAAAGAGACTGTTGCACCGAACATCACTGTTAATCAAACACCTAAAGATATTGAATCAGAACCGTTGCTGAAAAATGTGCATTGTCCCCCATTGGGTTCACCGTTAATACATAATAATATTTTGGTAACAATAACATTGTAATGATTTCACATATTTTTCGTCGCACAGTCCTTTTATTCAATTTTGCGAATATCTTTCAGGTGGGTCTAGTTGCATATACGTGCGATGATGAACAAGATTGGGTTGAATGGAAGTATGTAAACGTTATCGACAATATCAAATGGATTCGTAAAGAAATGCAAAGAGTATACCGCGAATAACAATCCACACGACGTTTACTGTTACACTAGATAATTTCAATGCATTCGAATAAAAATCTTGGTTACTCGTATATTGGTAGTATTTTCTACTGTTTTAAAGAATTTTTAATAAAATACCAATATTGCCAATGCGTCTCTTGTGTTATACTTACATGGCGGACGGATCGAAAGCTCATGGCCGGCACCGTTGCGGGCGATGTTTCTCCATAGAAACCAACGGGCTCGTGCGCGCGCGCGTGCTGTTGGCGATACACGCGCGTATACAATTAGCATTTTCGATCGGTTGATATATGCAGAGTTGCAAGTATCGTCGCACGAACTCTCTTCATACAATATACAGCCGTTCTATTAGGCTCGTAAGTTAGAATTCGAATAAGCACAAGAGGGCGTAATAGGTCTATATATATACTTACTCGGTCTCGAGGTACTGGAAGACCCTGTAGACCGGCCGGCGGTACATAAACAGGTGACCCTCGACGCGCTCCACCATCATCCTAAATGGCACTTCATTCGCGTATGAATACTAAACACTGAAGGAGGAAGTCATTATCGCGAGTAAAATCTTGAGTTTCATTAGAATACTTGAAGTTAGAAAGAAATGCCACTGTGTACAATTGTACATACACAGCACCACATATTACACGAGGTTTCGGAAAGGACGCTGATTTTCCACAAAAATGACTGCCTTCCTTTTCACTGGTCACCGCAATTTTTTCTTCGTGCACTTATCACTGAGCAAAGCTGCTGTTTTCCTTTTGCTCTTTTCTTTCGCTTCGCTTCACTCTTCCTCTGCGCGTTGCACGCTCACTGCATCAGCAGTTGTCGGAGGCAAGGATCGATTGGGCGGTCGCCGGCGAAAATCCAGCGGTAGCTCCCCACTTTCCGTAGCTCTTCCGGAAAAACAGCACCGGCGGGGCGAGATACGTGCTATATTTATTTCGCGATCCGGCAATGCCGGCTATGGTAGTCCGCCATGTTTTGCCTATAAGGTATATAGACGTTACTCAGCTATAAGTATATGACTCTGAACGCATATACAGAAACGTCTAATTAATCTTGTCTTGATCAGTAGGTGCTTTCTTTATGTCTTGGATGCTTCATATCTAGCGCTCGATCTACAAGGTGAAAAAAAGGCAAGGTTACAGTTGCCAGTAACTCGCCGCTAATATTCGTGGAATTCAAAGTGTGTTTTCCTCTTATTTCCATGCACTGCTGTGACAAGCATTGTAACGTTATTGGTTTTCGCTTAACGCGTATTACGTACCTTTCGCCCCTCTCGTTCGTTTTGAAAGCTTGAGTACCGGCCTAGTTAATCTTTGGCTCTACTGCTTAAGCTTTCGACTTTAAAAACGAGCCTATTTCAATACAGATGGATGAAAGAAAGAAAGACGCTAGCTCTTGCAAGAGCTTGGGAAAGACTCGAGGGGTTAACGGAGTATATCGCAAAGTTTTACTGTATAAAGTTTAGGAATCAAGATCGCCGGCATTATTTCGGCATTATCGAAATGCTTCGCGATAAATAATTTAGAAAAATACCGGTCAAGAGGTATAGCGTCGCGAAACGACGTGGACGGACTGGAGCCGGCCGGTAGTGCTGGTCCGGCAGTACCTGGCAACACCGTTGTTAAAGCGCCGACGCGAGAGCGAGAGCTCTCGAGAGCGACGCCTGCGTTGGGTGCGGCAGCAGCGCCAGCGTCCCCTTCGATTTACCCCACACCACCCTCTCCATTGGTTCTGTCTCGCAACAAAGACGATCTCGCACTCTCTGTGTATGTATCTACGGTGTTTGTGCGATGCGGGGGGTTATTGGCCCCTGTGCTTGTATATGTATATACTTGGACAAATATTTCGATCGATTTTAGGAATTTTAAAAGATATAAGATTTTGTTCTAGTTTTATTAATTTAAGAATGTAATTAAATTTAGAAATTGAACGTTACGGTTTATATTGCAAAAAACTCTTTTTAATAAAATAAACTAGATTTAAACGAGGATGTTAAGGAGTATCCCCGTCCGCTCTTGTAATGCGCTTATTATTTGAAAATAAAATTGCTGTTGCAGCACACGGCCTTTATTATGCATTGGTTAAAGAAAATTACACTTTTCGTAAAACAAGCAAGTTAATCTCGCATTGATAATAAATTTATACGAAAGAAAATTTGAAAATTGAACAATATATTTGCATGCATTGAAGTATAATAAAACGTTACACATGAAATAAAGTCTTTACAACAAAAATCATTTCTATTAGCCCGTCTACTGTTGCTACTGTAAACAAAATTAACTATATGACATGTATACTTTGCACAATTCATCCTCCCACAACCAACGAAACTATAAATGCAAAAACACATACACAATTTCCAACGGGAGATGAGCGCAAAGGCGAGAAAATACTGGACTACTGGGTGAAATCGAGATGGGGCGAGGCCGAAGGCCGTAATGGAGCTGCTAATGGCGAAAAGAGTAGAAGAATGAGTATATTTATATATATATATATTCAATGAACAAGCAGTACTGGAAATTCTTCTATCGATAAAGAAAACATTGGGGCACAATGAGCCTTGAGCTTCATGATTGATGAGTGTTGGCTAAGAGGCAAGTCATATAATAGCTGCTCTACTAGTATTTGCATAAATGAGAGCGTTCTTTTGAAAGTGATAAATGAGAAATTTCGATTTTTATATTCTGCACAGTAAGTTCATATCTACAATTTAATATCACAGCTTTTAATCAAAACTACGTATTATAATAATTCTGTTTGAAAAAAATTATGCATGCATTGGCATCATCACACAACAAAGAAGACTCGAGTACATTGACCAACCGCCTTATGCTCTGATGCTCGCGTTCCGTGTCCTGCGTCCCGTTTTTTCCCCTGTTGCTTGACTATGCACTGCATGACCAATGCGATGCAGCGGCCTGCACTTCCGGTCCTCGTGCGTGTAGTTCATATTCAAGCACGATATTTATAATTGGCTGCTTTCGAAGGACTAATACTCGATGTTGCGCTCGACGATTTTCAATTCTCTTTAACACTTCTCTCAATACGATTGTTAATTTTGAAGATGGACCTTAACTATTTTTATTCATTCTCAAACAATACAAAAAGGTTTTTCAACATCGTTTCTAATCGATGGTTATCAAATTTGGTGATTTGGCGTAGTAAGCAGATTAAAGTTTCTTTCAAGACATTCATATGAATGTGTATGTACAGATATGCATGTACTTAAAATAAAGATACAACTGTATAATTCTAACTGTTAATTGTGTTCATAAGCCATCCTCGTAACGGATCAAGCACACGCGATCAGCTGATATAACTAGACACACACGCGCTCTGAAACATTAACTTAACTATTAACAGGAACAATCATTACACGTTGTGCATATAGAAATATAATTAGAAAGAAAATTATTGCACGGTAGAATTAATGAAATAAAGCCGAGAAATCGCAGGCAGTATGTTCTGCTTGTGATTAATGCGTCGAGTGTAAGTACAATTATTCAAACTATTCTATATACGCGTATATAAAGTCACGGTACAAAAGGGACATCCTTCCTGCTGTATGTTCAGTCGCGTGACGCTGTAGAATGCGTATACACGATTCAGCCGTTCTATTCAACGACTTATTTCAGTAGAAAAGGAAGTTGTGGTTTTTCAAAAGTAGCTTTTGCCGAAGAAAGATTCTGAATTGATAGGGAGCGCAAAGGACAAAGGAAACTCGAGTACATAGTTAAATGCTGCGAATCAGTTAAGTTGAACGACCATCATATTTTTGGAATACACCGCAGCTGCTCAGACATTTCGTCAAAACAATCTCGTATAGTGCGGCTTGGCCTGTCTATTAATTCCGATGATTTAGTGAAGTAGAGCGGGAGAGAGAGAGAGAGAGAGAGAGAGAGTTAACAGTCGGCATTACCCCTCTTTGTTCTATGTGCCATGATGGTTAGAAACCTCCACTCTTTGGTGCATCAAATTAACAGCTCAACAGTACAATCTGCGGCTGAAATAAAATTACGTTCTATTTCAATCTTTTTCAACGGCGAGTACATAATGAAAAGCGCTTCTCTCTGCCCTACTCTTTCTCTCTCATACTAAGAAAAATTGAGATATATTTTTGTAACTTTTACACGTAAATAACAATCTGTCTATCTTGCGTCGTTAATAGCTAGTTGTTAATAGTCATGACCCTCGACGTAATCATTTTCTCTCCTGATGGATTTAGCTAAATAGATACGTGCGAAAACATAATTTAACGGCCATTTCGCAATACATTACGTAATAGCGGCACACTACAGACGGGGATGCACAGTTGTCAATGCCTTCGCAACATACACAAAATAATTAATTTATGTATATATTTGCAGACAATGTGAAGAATCGAGATAAAACACGTTCAAAGTATATGCATACTTTGCACGTGCAAGTATTAGTCTACAGTGCAAAAGGACGCTACAGAAGAGCATCATTGGTGCTATCGACTCTTTTTCTTTCCCTTCTCGTTTTTCGGCTTTTTCCGTTATATTCTTACGAGGAATTGCGTCCTTTTCTTTCACTGATGTCGACGTTTTTTACATTTATACTCTGTTACGCCAGTTTTTATTTTCAGTTACTTTTTCTCGCAAGGTCCTTTATTCGTATCCTATACTCTGTCCATCGGTTGACACAATGGATAAAACTGTCTGCGAAAAGGAAATTATGACACAGTCATTGAAATTTTTGTGAACATTTATTAAAATAAGTAACGAAAGCTAAAAGCTATTGAAATTCTTCTTATAAAGCTACAATACAGAATTCGAACACTCAAGTCATACCAGAAATACTCATTCCAGTAGTGTATATTGGTATTTTAGTTGTTTACGAAGCGAGTTGATAAATATTGATCAACTAATAATAAGATGTGATGAACATGTATATTTAGAGCATACAATGATGTATTCGATGAACTAATATTTATGAGATGATTATAAAAAATATATGAACTCATTTCATATGTCTAGGGGCTATCGACGCATAAGGTATTCTTATACATCTTGTGAAGATCTCATCATCTAAGCCACCAAACCCATTATTATGTCCACTAAATTTACTAACTAATTATATACTATCCTTATTTGGCTAATAGATATTATCTTTACTATGTAAACTCCTTTTTTTCTCAGAAGATACTCAGAAGAACATTTTAGATATGATTTGAGTTCGTATACTACGAGTACTATACTTCAGCTTTATTGAATTAAAACAAAAGTTGAATACCTCTGTAATAAATTACTTTTAACAGACTTATATAACAGTTTTATACTGTTATAAGATATGTCTATGAATAATTTGGTACTTCTCACTTTTGAAAATTTTGAGATTTAACTTGACAACTAAATTTTGAAAGCACATACATAGGTCTTAAAAGTATTCGTGTACTTTAAATGAAAAATGTTTTCCTGAAAAGCTACAAATTAATGAAATACGACTTTTTCAAAAAGTTTATTTTTTTATTTTGCGAATATTTTTCCAATGCATTTATTTAAGCCCAATGGGATATTGTAGTATGAGAATTTCCTATGAAAATACGCAATGCCTTGCCTCCATAATTGTTAAAAACAATTTTAACTTATCACGTGTTCAGTAAGAATTTCAAGAAATGTCAATAAAAGTTTGCATATTTTCCAAAAAAATATTTAAATTGTTCGTAATCGTAAAATCCTTCGTGTCGTTGAAATAAATAAAAACTAAAAAAGATTAAAACCCATAAGAATGGGCTTTAATAAAATAACGTCAAAGATATAATTTCGTGATAAGTGATGTACATATGTTTATTCTAAAGAAATCTTAAAACGTAGTATCGTAATAATTTAAAGTTTTACAATTACAAAGTTTCTTTTTCGAAGAAGCGAAACAACTTTCGCGCTACAAGTAAACAAAATAATCGCATATGCAGATAATACACGTTTAGCGATAAGAACACACGCGAAACTTGTTTGAGTTCATTATTTATCAAGACCTTTATGTTGATGATAAATCTATCATTTTCGTTACTGTCCAATTGCTTTTCTCTCTTGCCGCTAAATAGATACCGATGAAACGATTTCAAAAACAATTCTAAACTGTATAAATAATTGTTATCTATGCTCTGCTCATTCATCTTACTCAGCTATAACTGCGTAAAAATATATTAAGTAGTCATGAATTTTTGATTATTTTAAGAAAATAAAATAGACTACTCATTACTCTCACACATCTTCAAAGAAAAAATGCCTTTTTCTGTTTATTTCATTTATTTATTTATTTATTATTTACTTCGTTTATTTCAACTAATTATTACGTACTATGTGTAGAAAAAAGAGAAAACGAGAGATAAGTGACCGCAGAAGTTGTCGGCTGGTGAAAGGTAAAAATGTAATTAAAAAATGAGAGGCGACGAGCTGTGTGTTTGTGCGAGCAACAACAGAAATTTATTATACCAAAGGAATATTATATAGACTGTGAATGATATGCAGTTTTTGCACGTAGTTACTGTCTTTGTGCTTATAGTTTCACACCAAGCAAGAATGTCCGAAAGAAATTTTATGTTTTTGAATGTATTATTTATCTTTATTTCTTCTTACATTGTAGAAAAATGGTCGGGTGTATATTAGAGAGAGAAAGAGAGGATGGATACGCTTAACGAGCTCGCAATGATCGAGTGTCCGTTTACTCGTAAATTATTGTCGATATCTTTGACACATGCTTGGTGTATGTAACAATTCAACTTATTTTCGATGATAGAAACCTTATTAACAATTATCATCTTTTTCTGGAAAATAAGAGTGTTTTGGTCATAAGATGATACATTTCTCATGCTCGTCGAAGAAAAGTCCCTTGAGGTCTTTCTCTCGAAGCTTCCGCTTCTCATTGTCAATTTTGCTAGGGTTCGTAGGACGTGCGAAATTATGAAACTTTTTGAGTTGAATGACACGAGCTTTGTATGCGAATACGTGTATAGTGCGAATGAAACCACGCAATGATGATAACGAAGAAAGAAGAGAAGACTTTATCGAGTTAATAAAGGAGAACTATTTTCCCCTCTCTCTCTCTCTCTCTCTCTCTCTCTCTCTCGCTCTGTTTATCTTTTTCCTTGCCAGATTTTTTGTATTAAGTGTCAATGAGCTTGTTTACACTATATATATATATATATTTACACTATATTTTACACTATAGTTTATACTATATATATATATAGTAGCACTGTATAATTCTCTGTGAACATGATACTTGCGGAACATGATGAGAACAGTTGGAAAATATGGTTTAAACTTGAGTTTACACAATAAACTCATATTGTTCTTGATAAACAATAGCTCTGTAGATATCATTAACTAATTGACGACGCTACCCGTTCGTACAGCTGCGAGATATTATCGCTTCCTATCCGTCGAAGAGATATCGCGAATAAGGAAAATGCGATGCGTGTCGCACCTGTGCGTATCGTCCGTTTAGTATGCCAGTCTGTTTTCGTATAGAAATGGTAAACTACTTATAGTACCGCAAACCACCCATAAGATTTGACGTAGGATAATTTTTGCTAGCGCCCTGGTAAATAACCATGGTAAATGGTTAAACAATATAGTTCCAACTTTTTAGACAGTTTTCTACCGACGAGGAGAATAGCTTTGCAATCTAAATAATAAATACAAGTTTCTTCTAAACTCTCTAGAAATACAAGTTTGATATATCAGAACTTCATTAGAGTGAAACCTACATTGCGACATTCTATTCCTGAGCCGATTTATTTGCGATAATTCGATGATGATTTCTAAATAATGTGCGCTTGATTGCATTCGATATATTTCCTGTCATTTAACTATACAGAAGAATTAAGTTACTAGATGCCTGCAGATGAAAGGATTATACATTAAGGGTAAAGGTATAATCTTGTGTCTGTATGTTGAAGTTAAATGATGCACGTGGCCTGTTAAAGTAGTTCGATGTTCAAATAGAGAAAAATCGATGGATATTATGGAAACTAACGTGGATGTACAGTTCTTACAGTACAGTTTCTTTTCCACAGAGACGTATCTATATAACTTGTATACTTTTGAAGGCAGTGTATATTTGCATTCATTAATGCAATCAACTGTACCGTATGAATCACGCGATAAGTTAATATAACGCAACTGTAGAAACGAGATCTTTACAATAGTAGAGTACAATTTGTATCTTAAAACGACGTACATTGAACGAACAAAGAAACTAACTAAATAACCGGATTTCATGAAAAGGACACGATTGAAGAAAAATACAAAAAATCTCGAATAGTCTTGCGATAAGCTGTTGGAAATAAAAGAGTGAACGATGCTATGTCAAGATGGTTTATTTTCCGAGAAAATGTACGAGTGAAAGCAGATCAATGAACAAAAAGAGAGTCCAATGTACTTGTAGATATCTAAATTATTGTAAAATATAAAGTGGCTTATTGTTTCCCTTTATCGTTGCAGAGCGTCTGAGGTACACTTGTATCTATACTTATCGTATTTGAGCAATTAATTGATTCTACTTTTTGTTAGAAGAAAGCTGATTAACCGTGATCTTAATTTCCGTATGTAATAAAAGAAAAGTTTAAAACAAGAACTGCATGCAGAATCTGTCTGCTACCTACTGCATCAGAATCTTTGAAATTAGAGGCAGGGAATATTGACTGACTCCGGAGAGTTCCGTCTTGGTAGAAATAGAGCAATAAAATAGAGGAGTAAAAGGGGGTAGTTATTATTGTAGAAAAAAATGTCTGTGTTCTCATATGCAAAACAGGCCGAAAAGCTAAGTCTATGAGAAAAATCGAGATGAAAAATTCTGTTATTCTGAAATTTCAATCAAACGCACAGATTACAGGGCTAGAAATGCGGGTACATAATCTTGAAATACACGAAGAACGGTGCGACACAATGAGAAGCGTATTCCCTCGTCGCTGAAGCGAACGACGAACGGCTAAGATGTACGACGAAAACGCACGCGTTGATTATAAATAGACGCTTGGTATAGGTATGGTCGACGAACAAACCAAACGGACAAAAGTGAAGCGTGAGAACAACCGAGAAGAGGATTTATTTACCTGCGTCGATCGAGGAACAACTTCGCGATTCGTAAGCATTTTTAAAACCGGGCACGACAAGACCATACGAAAAAGTTGCTGCCACTTTTTTACACTGGAGAGATTATAATAAGGCTATTTCGAGGTTTTTTTCTTCGTTGGCTTCATTCCTCGCTGTTTTGTATTATATACAAGGCGTGAAAGTGGCGACAAAATCTAGCCTCGCATTGTCACGATGTGCGTACATCTTCATTAAAATGTACATCTGATTAAGACGCGCGACTATTCTCGGATTGCCTTGTTTGTATTTTATTTCATTGATCGCCGACGTGTACACACTGTATATTATGAAACAAAATTTTTTTTTAATTTTCTCGCGCCCACTTGACAATAAAGCGCGCATTAAAATAAAACGAATAAAACGAATAAAACGAATAAAATGAATAAAATGAATATCTTCATAATCGCCAAAATATATTATAGAGAATCGCGTGAGGAGTGCCTGCGTCGTAATCGTATACGGTCGAAAGAAAAATGTGTGTTAGGTATTGGTCGCTTGGCGTATTATTGAAGTCATCATGTTTCGATTTTGTTTGTACATGTCGCTTTGTGAGTCTCGAACATTCCTGAAAACTGGTCACAACTTTGAGCTCTTTTATGCAAATATCTCCGGCAGGTAAAGATATCGTAGCAGTTGTTCTCAATTCAAACGAAATGAATATACGCCGGAAAATCGGTTAGGGCCCTCGCTTTTGATCGCGTGTAATCTGTAATGGCGGCAATGAAAAAAACGACATCCGGTTGGATCGTCGCATATCTTCTTGATCGTAGTTATAAAAGCTTCCCGCAGCGAGATTCCCACTGTCGTTTCTACGGAAAGCAGTCAGAACCTCGAACCCAAGCGCTCACACTGCAAATGAACTCTCGTTTTCACGTGAAATTAGTACGGCGCGAACGTTTTTCCTTTATTATCTTATTTTTCAACATGGACGCTTCGATACCGAGAGCACTCGGTCGTAGTTGATGCTTTGATTTACGCAGAGATTCTGCCTTTACGGAAATGCTGTAGCCGTGTGTACTCGCACCGTTACTGAACGTATCATTATAAAACCCCTAATGCACATTTTATCGTTAGGCGCTCAAGACGAAAGAGCTCCAAGAGCCCCAAGAGCGTAATGAAATCCGCGTAATAGACCGGGCTAAATAAGAGTGGAGTGTGCCCGTGGCCTTCATGACAAAAATCACATCGGTATAGAGCATCAATATCCCGACGGCTCTTCGGAATCGTAGTCCGTGCCATCCGGCCATGCCATCCGGCCATGCCATCCGGCCATGCCATCCGGCCTTGCCTTGGATTCCCGTTAGCCATCGTCACGTCAATCAATGAACGGCTTCTCTCTTTTCGTTCGTAATTATATCGTTCCTATACACCGGCTTACCGTTTACTACCAGTATTATCTCAACGATTAGCACGTCGACGGAATTCTATTCTACTTTCTTCTGGTTCTCTCGCTCGGATGACTTTCGAGCTCTTTCAATCGAAGCGACTTCGAAACGTATATTATCCACGGATATCGCAAGTAAACGATAAATGAGCTAATCTTTGTAGTTTTTTCCTGCGTTCCGTCTTTCAACAAATTGTACCATTTAACTGCAGTTACGGTTTCCTATGCGAACTGCTCATCGACGGATATGAATTTCATTTGGGAATGATGAACGAGGAAGATCTTTAGAGTATAAGGTTTCGTGAATTAGGTACGAAATCTGTGTATAGATACACAGCCCACGAGGAATAATGCAAGTGTAGGCGGTTTATATTATCCACAGACGCATTATACGATTATTGTCGTCTACAAAAGAACATATTTTTGCCAGAGAATTTTTAAGATAAAGGATTGTCAGAAAATAAAAATCACCGTGTAACTCTCTACTATTCTACTCGAACGATATACTAATTTATGAAACGAAAACAAGTATTTATATTATATTACTGAATTCTCGAGAGTAGTACCGTCTAGCCGAACTTACGGAGTATATTTCACATTCTCTCTACGATACGTGCGTTTATATATATTTGCAGGGCTACACGCATACCAGACAACGATGCGGAAAGTTGCTGGTACGAGACGATAAGGTCTAGTGGAGATGTCGCCGCGTGTGGACTACTGTTATTGTATATAGGAAGTCGCGGACCAGCTCTTATCGGTTAAGTTTGCGGAAACCACGTGGACGACTGCCGCTTCGCTGTTACATTCTGATTATATTATATATACATACAATATATACATTCAAGCTTTTTATCGCCGACCAAGTCTACGTGCAGTATTCGATGAGCTTAGACATTTTGTTATTAGTTTATTCCCGCATGATGAAAATGAAACTTATGATGAAAATTATTCGGCAAAAATTAATTGCAATAAGTTGCAATGTCTAAGGTCAAGTCCCGTACATATCAATTCTGAGAAAGCAAGGATACACACACATATATACATATATATATATATATATACATTCGAGTGCGATGCAATATAACCTGCTACTATAGGAGCCAGCTTTCACGGAGATCATTTCCATATTCCAATATCGGCGCGTAGGTAACCTTATGTCACAGAATCGCCGCTTCGGCCCACGTTTGTTTTCGGGCGTGGGTGGCACTGCGAATTATTGCGAAAACGTCCACGACGTTCTTTAAAACAACGTTTTTCTCAACGAAACGAAACAGCAAAAATATCGAATTCGAATTTTCCAGGCGCGGATTTAATTTTCCAGGCAGGGACATTAAAGCCATATCTAGCGCAGAGAACCAACGCGAGAGTAATGTTTTTAGCGAAGGTAAAAATACATACGGGGTATTTTCGGAGGCTGCACGAGCGAGAGAGTGCATTCGGTGCAATGGCATGCTAGGCCTCTTTATTTTCCACACTTTGAATTCGATTTTTAGCAGGGATCTTTTTTGCGCGAGCGAGCTGTTGCGATTATTTCTTCAGGTTTTTTTTCTCTGCAGAGACAGAGATGCGAGTGTCTCTTTAGCTTTCGTTTATTTAGCTTTCATTTGACAATTTACGAGGAATACAGTGAAATAATAGGAAGAACACAAGTCGATTGAGCCCTCAGAACGAAAGAAGAGTACATGCACTGTGTAGATCTCGCGATATCTCTGTACGCATCGCAACAGCAGCTCTCGCATATGCATAGGTCCTATAAATACATACGTCGTTTTAAAGATGTACCTCCTGCCGAGAAAATCGGCAGCAGCGGAGCTCAGTCCGCAGTAATCCACTGAACAAGCCACTTTGCCGTCACTTGCACCACAGAGACGCACACGCGATCCGGGGGTTTGCCGAGAAACGAAGAGAAAAGCAATTGCCAACAACGAGTATATAGAGTGAACGGGGAGCCTTTCTACACGATGCGAACGGTCTTGCGACGAGGCAACGACTAAACTGGGAAGGAAGAGCCGCACGCACAGTCCACTGACTTCTAGCGCGCTCCTTTCCCCTCTTTACGTATATAGTAATTCTTTTTCTCGATGTACTTGTTCCCCTCTCTATAATACAAAACGATGCGAGGAGCGCTTTTGGTCATCCAGTTTCGTTGGATTCTGTATATAATGCGGGAGGACGATGCGTCACTACTTTACACGCTTGTCGTCAGTTATCGTCAACTTTCTTTTGCGATACATCTCTCTCTCACTCTCTCTCTCTCTCTCTCTCTCTCTCTCTCTCGTTCGCTAGAAACAAACATAAATAATGACATTTTATAAGTATCGATTATTCGACTCTCAAGTAAAAGCTTTGACAATGTCCAGTCTATCAAACACTTTCTTTTTAAGCGAAGACTTGCATTGGAAGGATGAATTGAATCTTTTCAGCGAGATTTCTTACCAAACAGCATATTTCACTTTGAATGTACTTTCAACCAAGAAAATGACACAATATCTGAACCGATGAATGAATTGTCGCTGTGATAAGATTAGCCGCAGTTGCGTTTTCCGTGTAAGTCGAATATATAACGTACATCAAGAGACAAAGAGCCTATCGAAGACTCTCGTCCGAGAATTCAAGGGGGTATCGACCATTTAGCCGGTTATCGTATTATAGATTTAAAATGAAAGTAAATTGCATTAAATCACACGCCCCTTCTTTGCACGTGAGAGAAAAAGAAACCGCCTATGCGGTTATCTACTCTTGACCCTGAGAGAGAAAGAGCATTGAGATGTCTTCATCGAACGCGTCGCATCCTTTTTAAGGAGAACGTGCGCTTGTGAGCATGTGCAAGCATTATGCTGTGCAGCAAGAGATATTTTTTTCATAACCATAATTGCGACTTGTTTTTCTATTTAATGTACAAAGTTTTCATCGTTGTTCTCGATAGTGTGCTGGCTAATGATATTACTCCCTCACCATTTAGCTCCCTCAGGTCAGTACAAAATGTAAGTATACAGTTCGTCACTTCACTTTTTTTTTGACAAAAAAGATTTCGTAAATGAACGCACAGGTCAATAATCTAAAAAATGGGAAAGAAGAGAAAAATGTCAGATGGCCGTTTCTCTAATGTCATTAGCCTGACGCACAGCCTCTCTTTCTTTCGGATTTTTCCTCTCCTTCGTGGGTGTCGGTTATACGTGTTTATAAATATGACTCAGGGAACGAGTACAGTCGCACACGTCTACATATGTAGAGAGAGAGAGAGAGAGAGAGAGAGAGAGAGAGAGAGAGAGCGAGGGTGATTCTGAGCACGTATACTAGCTCTGTGCTCACGGAGACGAAGCACATGCTACTATACTAATATGAGAACGGTCTCAGTGACAATTAGACGAAACAGCTCGAGTCGAATAATTGTGGTAATTCAGCTCTTGGATATGCGATTCAATTACGACCCATAATCGTTTCTACTGATCTTTTTTTGTTAAATTTTTTTAAGCACACGCGTGTGTGCACTTATTTGTAAAAGGGACATTTTTACATAATTCAGCAAGTTCAAAATACGCAGAGGGTATAATAGCTTGAAAAATGTAATATTGGCAGAAATAAATTATCTATTAATGCACTTACGCGTCAAAGATTTAGAATACTGGAACTGATGTATAATTAAACTTACCTGAAACACATAAAATAAACAAAGATTTATAAAGCTTATTCAAGTATAACAGTATATGCATGAATATATATGAGTCATTTCAAACAAATTCTCTGACAGATTGATCGAACAAACAAAATTTTTTTTTAAACATTTTTAAACTTTAGTTCAACATTGTATCTACATTCATGAATTTTTTTATAATTTTTTCGTCAAGGTCAAGGTACAATATGTCAGTCAAAGTTGGCAGTTTTACCAATTTTGGGTGTTTTTAAGCCAATTTTCAAAAAATTTTAACTTGAAAAGGAAGCATTTGTCTTACTAAAAACACAATTGTCACTTTTGTTGAAAAATAAGTTAAATTTTACAAATAAAATACTTTCAAAGCTGTAGATATAGATCATAACAATCTTCTAAATCATTAAACGCTTGAAATTCATTTTTGGGAAGGTTTGATCATTATGATCTATGTATCTTCTTATGATCTTCTATGTATCAAGATGAAAAAATTTATGAAAATGCCTTTTATCAATACAAAAGTGACAATGAAATTTTAAAGCTGGGAATATGAACTCTTTCTAACTGGACCAGTTTGATAACTATTTAGAAATACTTGTCAGATTGCTATTATCGATACGTATGATATTTGAACGGTGTACAATTATATTTAACATTAAATTTCAAAACTGCTTACTGTGCGATTCGTTTGATACATCTTTTTTCATGAAACTAGACTTTATCATTAAATAAATTATTCCCCTGCAAACGCCCACTAAAACTACATAAAGAAATAAATCACGCTTATTAATGAACTCATACTAATGCACTACATCCAACTTGACTTTACAGAGCATATCGTCATTATAAATACTAGTATGTACCGTGGTATAATTATCCAGTTGCAAGAATAAAAAAACTGTGCCACACATACACATACATTGATCGTACTTCTACTAATAAACAGATACCCAATAGACAGTTCTGTAGCAGCAGATAAGTTTGTTTTTACGCATTTCACCTTCGTGGTGTAATATATATAACCTACATTCTTTAAATATACCTATATAGAAACAGCCCTAAATAAATAGGAAACATTTTTACAGGTCAGTTACAGAAAGTATGTACGCACATAATTTCTCGATACTAGTCCATTATTTTACTGGAAACGATATAGATCACAGGATTGGCGAAAGCGTCACGTGACAGCCCTGATGTGTACGTACTGCTTTGAAGTTACGGCCTTGACTATACGTACTCGCATGTGCGAACGCCTAAATGCAACTTTTCAAGCCCTTAACTTTTACCCTCCTCATTAACGAACGCACTCTCTATGTGCCCTGTGTTTTCAATCATTGCCATTTGTATAGTCGTATAAACATCTTACATACATTCTTTCTCAACCCAATGTTCTTACAAGTTATATTATTAGATATTTTCCTACAGATGTTTGTTACAGTGCTACGTAGTTAAAGTTTAGTTTTTATAACTTCACGAATCATCATACGTGTGTTGGTAGAAAATCGCAATAAAAACACTAAATAAATACTTTGAGAATATACAGTCTCACATACAAATATATGAATCACCTGGAGCATACTCATTCGACTGCTCTTTGACTGAAATAAATCAACTTCACACTAGTGAATAACCCTCTTAAATCGATCGACAAATTTACAAGCGTTACATAAAATGCAGTCTTACAAAAGAGCAAGGAACTATTTGTGAGAAACAAGTTTCTCGGCATAAAGGTGCCCTTATAGTACCGACGACTCACGAGCCAACTAATTTTCTCATCAGCGTACTGCGGTTATTATTCCGTGCATCGCAACAAAAGATCGGAGATATTCGAAAAAAGAAGAAACTATTAAAATATTTGAAAAATGTTAAAAAATATGAAGAAATGTTAAAAATTGCGCTTGTATATAAGTCTTCAAATGTTTTTCATAAAGTTTTCAACGATCATCGTTAAATTCTAGGGCATCTTTATATCTAAATTTTCAATTCACGCTTTTTGCTTTAATCAAAACCTTTAATGTGACATAGCTTCGGAAATAAAACAAAAAGTAGACGAACTAGACTAAGAAACGATACGCTAAAAAACCATATCCCGCGGTAGCAACGTATATACCGCTCTTTCCCAACTATCTTCTAACCATAAACACCCGTGTAGACCATAATAATGTGCGTGGAGTGAGAGAGAGAGAGAGAGAGAGAGAGAGAGAGAGAGAAAGAGGGAGTTGTGAAAAGGCTCTAGTCTCTTATATATTTTCTCGCTCGTTCTCCTCTATAAGTAGAGCTACGGAAAAAGCGAGAAAAAATGTGCAAAACACGTGAGACTACGACGAGTACAATGCGAGCGAAGGTGGGATGCCACATCCATACAAGTCGTATATTGCTCTCTGCGTTTATGAGAGCCAAATACGATGAGATGTTTTTCGCGAAAAAAGATTAAGAGAAAAAAATTAACAGAGTGAGATTATAATAAACGTGGCTACTTATGACCAATCGATGGCGCCGGAAAGTTATGTGTTCTAATATCTATATTCGTATCATTGGTAGGAAGTACTTTATGTACTTGAAAAATGCAAATGAATTATTTTTAAATATACTTCTCGAGTTAAAATAGCCTTACGACCGAATTATGTGTATAATTGTTAATTACAGTTTATTTCGTTAGGCATTATGGGTGTTTATCGACGATTGCACGAACAGCATTGTGTTGTACAATTTTCGACTTTGGTCTTTACAGTGCATGAATATTGATGAACATTGTATATAATTGTAGAATATCTTATTATAGCGTTTTTCCCAATGATCATTGAGTTGCTTCATTGGCATACATTATAGCTACGACAAGGTTTAGAAATTCTTTTACTCTCGAAACATGTAATCATTATCGCAGATAATATCTTTCGTTTTAACAAGAGTGCTCATTACAAGTAGAATAACTAGATCGGCAATAAATAATCGGTTGACACTTCATACAATGTTTCACGTTTGAGTAATTGAAATCAGTTATTCTCGTGAAAAAATATCGAGAATGGATTCGCTATACAACTATCGACTACAACTACGATTTCTAAATAAAGAAAATATTGAATAAAACTGTGTTCGCGAACTGTAAATCTCAATAACCGAAAACACGCATAAACTTTGACCAATATAAATCGTTTCCATATGGAGTGATTAATTAACTATTTTCAATGACGTTGATATCGATCGCATAGACATGTTGCTTTGCTACAATGTATGCGTATTCACGTGTATACGTGCAATTGCACGTGTTCAATAGAGGAAAAAGCTCCCTCTCTCTCTTTCCAGAGGGAGAGAGAGAGAGAGAGAGAGAGAGAGAGTGAAAGATACAGCGACCGGCGACACATTCTTGCAAGATTTACGATAATAATAAAGATACATGAATTACGAGGACCAACAAGCCAAACCATAAGACCGTCTGACAATTTGTCCCTAGCCTAGGCTCCTTATTCGGGCGTAATTGCGACCTATCCCAGCGAGATCATTTCCATGATTTGCGCGAAAAATTCTTTGATACAAAGAGAATTTAATGATATCGTTGCATAGTTGTATACGAGTTAGCAGGTTTAAATAGAATGATAATTTGAAAAATAAAAAAAAATACGTTTGCACTTTGTAATTTATGTACAAAGTGAACATTATTTTTTCTAACTAGCTAACTATATAAAGGATCCTTTCATCGAAATGCTCTCACAGATTTTATCACTTTTATGCGACCAAAAAATATGCTTTCCTTTTATATTAAACAGACATATGCAATTAAAATATAGGTCTACCTATATTTCTAAACTTATAGTATATAGTGTGCAGAAATTGCTCGTACGTGATTGTGCGAGATAAAACGGATTTCGTATTTGCGTTTGCTGCGTTTGCAAGATATACGAGCTTCTATATAAGCGAAAATCTTTTTAAAGCACCCTGGAAAAAATATTGATCACTTTTGGTGCATGTGAGTAGCATTTTTAAATACAAGTGGATATAATACGACATAATGTAAAGAGCTTTACTGCAGCTAAGGCATTTATTACCGTAATTGACCTCACAATTTACGAGTCGATATTTCGAACTAATGACTTGGGGGTGTTACATAGAGAGTAATACAATAAGTTCTTCATTGAAAGTAAACTTTCGAAATTTCGATACGACGAACAATCATCTATTTTTACATACTAGTCTTTATTTTCATGCCAATATAGACAGTATTTGTATGCGTATGCTGTTATATAAATAAACATTTATTTTAAGTATATACATTACTCGTTCGTTTTTTAGTCAAATACATACAAAAACGAACGTGTATTCACTTGACTTATACAGAGAAATAATATAAACTACACATTTATATATATAAACTACGTCTGATCCTTTTCCTTTGACTAATGGAGAATCATAAACTGAATTTGCCATCTCCTGTAAGAAAAAGACCTTTAGCATATTAATATTGAGCTCGTGCTAAATATTCGCTCTTTTGTTCGTAGAGTCCCTAGAAAACGGTGTGATGCTCATCGCTGACGAGACAGTAAACAAACGAAATTTGCATGTGAAAATTATGAATCCAGATACGCGTATATAAACGCTCGGAAATTAAAATTATTCTTCGAGCGAAGCTCACTCCTTTATACTGTACTGTCAGGCAATTAGGCTCATTTTTGTCTCACGAGTTGTGGAGGCACTTGGGTTTTAATTGCCGTGGAAAAATCACTGATATCATCGTCTCTCTAAACAGAGTTATACAAGAGAGAAATATATATATATTCGTACTTTTTCTTTGCGCGTGTACGCGTCATTTCCACCGGAAGAGTACCGATATTGTCTGAGTGTACATATATACGTATGCACGAGCGTCAACAGAACTGTGATTTAAGGAGTAGGCATTCCATGGAATGAGACAGATTACCAGGAGAATACAGCATGCATTGAGTCGATGATAAATTTTTATTTCGTTGCTGGATACAGGTACTGCAACGGCGAGTCAATGAACTCGGGAGCTTGCGTAGCGCAAGTAGAGATTATTACATTATTATTTTATGTCACTGCTACGTGGGATGCTTTTATCATCGACTGACTTCGTCACCCTATAGTTATTTCAAATATAATAAACACGATTTAAAACAACCAATTCGGTATATAAATGACCATTATTGGGCTTAGATACTCTAAAAAATTATGCTAATAAAACGTGTTCTTATAAAATTTTTCGATAAATCATTTTAAAATTACAGTTTCTTCGCGCAACATATTTAGAGAAGGTCATATTCTCATATAAAACAAACTCTATCCTAGTGCATATAGACATCATGTGTTTGCCAATTCTTCGTTGCTCGATTAATTAATTAAGCAAATTCAATCAACGATTAGACTAATTCGTTAAGCAATCAAATTATTTATCTAACTAAAAAACACAAGCATATGATGAATACGGACCTTTTCTCGAGGGAAACATAATTGATTATAAAAGGTTTATCTAAATGCGTACGAAATAATAAAAAAGCCTTCTCTCTCTCTCTCTCTCTCACTCACTCTCTCTCTTCCTCCTACTAGTGTCTTGCTTTTTTTTTATTTTTATCATGAAATAAAACACTATATAGCTATATTGTATAGTCTTTTTCCTTTTCAATTCACTATAAATATATGTATATGGCCAATGTAAGAAGTAAAGAATACTTTTAATCTACCATGCTATCGTGTCCTATATAGGCAGTGATTATTTTTATATAATAATTTGTCTTATTTCGTCTCATTTCACTGATGAGAATATTTGATGGGTGTTTTATGTACAGTGCTTATTCTTTGATAACTTGCAATAGCTGCTCTCAAGACTTAAGAATGAAAAATGTGCATTCAAGTCCCTAATTCGATTCGAGAAGTAAGTCTACTTATTTAATTGAAGTGGCGATTAAGATTAAGAAGCCCAGCAGATCGAAGGGGAAGGAAGCCAGTCCTCGAGTCGGCGGCCTCCAACGCGCCTCCGTGAATCATTTAAATTTTATTGAATTTACATGCATTTATTACTCATCGTATGCAAACTAATGAAAGTAATTAACGTAGACTTGCGAAAGGTAACCCCCAGTATTGTACGGTTCACGAATCCTGAATGATTTTGTACAATTGCGTGCTTTTCAATTTTGACGTGCGGTAAAAGAAAGAATAAATAATAATGCGTATATATTTGACACCTTTTAGATTTAGAGCGCATGCTAAACTCAGCAAGCGCATCGTGAAAGAAAAACGTCGAGAGAGTTTCATATACGTTGCATTTTTTATCCACGAAAGAATTTCATTACCTCGACAAAAGTCAAGTTGAAATTCACGTATCTGATCTGTATATATATATAATATCTATTAGCGGAGCTACAGTGGCAGAGTCGAAGACTTGAATTTCGTTTCTTGGCATTATGTCATTTGTTTGATACATACGTTTGAAATGGCTTAGGATATGAATTTAATGAAACTGCACGCATCTCGTTAGAAAAAAGGGTATGATCCATCGAGCATGAATAGAAACCAGATCCTTCCTTGGAATACTTCAACTTCGTCGGGTAATTAGTCGTCGCTGTGTGCACGAGGGGAACAAAGGACTCTTGACAAGCTGGCCATATACACCCTGGCGACGAACGACTAGATTGCATCCCCCCAAAAAGAACGCGTGAGGTATAAACTTGTCAAAGCTCGGTAGCAGTCTACTATAGCGTCCTTACACGATACGTATAAGATGCATACAGTATTGTAAAAGAAAATTTGTTATAGTATAGCATATGTTTTGCGCTGTCTTTCCGTGAGATGTCGCCGTATATAATATAGCTGCTGCATTGATCTTCGCAATAAATTGTTCTTTCCCTCTCTCTTTCGCCCTCCTCGTCAGATATAGACTTTAAGAAGTAGTTCTGATAAGTAGCTTTCTGAAATATACGATGGATCTCAAATAAGCTTTGATAGTAGAAGTGTAGTAGGTAAGCGCGAAAGCGACTTTATCTCTCATTTAGTGCGCTCCATTCATTGTGTATGTAGAGATACATTTATCGAGTGTGTAACTTTACAATTATCCGTTTCTCGCGACAATGACCTTCATAGGTAATATCAAATCGATGATAAAGTCATTGAGATTTTTGACGTTTTGATATTAGAAGCGAGCCTCTCTACTATAAAGATGAAGTGGAATACAAACGTGAAAAAAGATATGTGTTTCTAAGGTACATACATTCGTCGGGTGCATCTTGGCTCCTCTCGACATAGCTATAAATACGATAATATAAAAAATATGTTGCGTGTGCGCGTATAACGAGTGTAGTCACGGCGTACACTTGGAGCTTGGAACGCTCCTATATAAGCCGGACTACTCGGAATCAGGTCAACCCGTCCGAGAATAATCGCTCTCCAGCCGAATGATTCGGCTGTAACATTATAGTGCATGAAAAAGCCTGCGAGCGGCGAGAGAAAAGAAGGGCGGCCGAAGCTATATAACTGGGGGGAGTCGAGCGACTTTTCTCCGCGAACGCTCCCGATATTTTCCTCGTCCAGTAGCTATATATACAGATCTACCGTATAGATATACACGCAGACGCAATTCCCACAGGAATCACTACCAATACTTGTACGCGAATAGAAGCGGCGGCGGCAGCAGCGCGCAGCTTCATTTCTGTAATACATATTCGCGGTAAAAAAGATAAAAAAAGGCCGCCTACTTTATACGTCAGAAGAAAAATCGAAGCAACGGTCGATGAATGCAAGTTTATGCACGTATGCGTAAGGGTCTCCTGATAAGACGGCCAACAGGAGAAACCGTTTTATGTAATCGAGCCTCGTGCAGCGATCGTCTGGCTGGCTAGCTCTCTCTCTCTCTCTCTCTCTCGCGCTATCTCTCACTCCACGCACTCGAGCCGGTACAGACTTTCGATCTGTTTTCTGCCCGGCCACGGTGATATAGATGACACGCGAGCGTCTATCTCTTTCCCACTCTCGAGTGCCTCTCCATACTCGGAAAGAATCTCGAAGGTGCGGAGTACGCGTATAAATACTCACGTTTTCGGAAGGATCTCCGAGAACTTCGCAGCAACTTGATATGCGTAGCCTGCCTCAGAGCGCAGAGCGCAGAGCGGAATAAGAGCACACAGCACACTCGCACATAAACACTAGAATGATGTGATGTTCCGGCACACGGCACACCGTTCCTGCCTTATCCTCTCTGGCGCTGCTGAACTGGTGAATCCGCGGACTCGGCACTCTACTCCGTGTCCCTGTAAACGCGACGAGAAGCTGATTTATATCCACCAGATTTTGCACACGCGCGCACTGTTGCGATATTTTCACAGCCTGGAATTTCGTCGCAGGGGCAAATGAACGAGTACGCGAGCTGACTCGTTGTATTGTCGCGGCTGGACGATCGAGCGAGCGATCAGTTGTCGTAAACACTGGGCGCCATGCTGCTCGCGGAACACAGCACCTGTCAATAGCTCGACCCGCCGCTACGCAGTCGACACCTGGTGGTCTGCGTTGGCATATGTACGCGTGTAAATGGAGAATGGACAAATCGACGAACGGACGAATCATTCGATGCTGAGCCCTGAGCGGAGCTGCTGATCTAGTGACATCTTGCGGTGAGGCTATTCGTGACTTTTCGCTCAAGGCTTATCGATAACAACGCTGCCCAACGGTAAGTTCGTCGACAAACGTTACCTCGTCTACCGGATGCTGCTAACTTTTCTGGATTCGCGGGAATCTCCTTCCTAAACTACATATACGCTGTATACTTACAATCGGAAGTCAGAAGTCAATCATTAAATAACTTCGATTCGTTTCATAATTATTTAAGAATAATTGCAATCTGTGTAGAAAAAATTCAATGAAAAAAGCACCGAATCGTACGAAAATAAGGTATACCTCAAGGATGTCGTTCGATTAATTTGCCACTTATTGACAGATGGGCAGTAATTTAACTTAATGCATACAAATGGTATAAAATATAAGTTTATTAATATTACATGTGAGCGTGTACAGTACATTAGTCTAAGACTGATACGATGTTCATCGTAGATGTGTCGGATCGTTGACAATAAATTAACGATAAATGAGATGAGAGATAGGGTTATTATCATTTTCTTCACGACCAAACGTTTAAAAATGACAAAAAATCTGCATAAAATCATAAAGTTTTTCGTAATGAACATACACCGATGTGTAATATCGCACGGTATTGTAATTGGCGGAGAAAAAAAAGAAAAGTAACCTACGATTAGGATGATGATTTCCACTAATTTGTTATAATCGGGAAACAACAGTAATGAGAATGGGTGCTTCGTATAAAAATCTACAATAAATAATTAATCGTATACCATTACAGAATGATTAAAGCGCTAGCTTGTCGGCTGAACCATATCAAGCATTGTGCGCGCGCGCGCGCGCTTGTCGCGCTCGTCTAGAAATTTCGCATATCTTGGCACTTCGTGATTGTCCATCGCGCGCGATGCCATGTCACTCCCGTCATAAAGGCTGCATCGATGGTATCCCGCTAGAATTTTCTCAGTACTCGTCGTACGGCATGTAAATATCAGTTGAGTTACACAACATTGCGTATAGCAAATAAATATAAAATAAAGAAAAAACGCAGGACAATCCGCGTCGCAAGCTCCTCCTGCGAGGACAGGATGTTGCTACCCCGCCGATGATTTTCCACCGCCGTTGCGGCAAGAACGTCAAACTTGATACGAAGACGAAAATTTGTCTTTGATTCAAGTTTAGTTGAAGTTCTCGCGCGTGAAAACAATCGTGATTGGCATAAAATTTCCTAATTCTCGCCCTCGAAATCTTGATTTCGAAATCCCTCGCTCACTCTCTCGATCGTTTCCCAATAGAGATAGAGATATCAATAGAGATAGTTCTTGGGTTCTTCGGTCGGCTGACCGCAGATTCCATGGTACTTCTTGGTGACGTGGTTTCGCGTGCGACAGTTTTCAATCTCGAGAAAACACTCGTTGCTGTAGGTCATGCCATCGGTACCGCAGACCGGATCGTAGTACGGAGGGCAGATCTTCTGGCAGCCCCGGAACATGAAGCCCTGTACGCATCGTTTCATGGGTACCACGTATACGTGTTTGCTGCGAACAAGAGAACGCAATTAGAGCTTTATTTTTCTTCGTTGCGATATACCCTCTCGCGGAACGCCTCCTTACGAGGTACACGGCTAATTATACGAATTACGTGCTCGTTAGGCGCACGTAGCGGCCTCTTCGCGCGGTGATTCTCTTTCGGATGCGAGCGCGGCGCGCGACGTTATCACGAAAGAAAAATAAAATGGAAAACTTACCCGCAATTGTCCCGCTTCATCTCGCACTCATTTCGATAGAGCTTGTTGTCGGAGCCGCAGACGAATTGTCTCTCGCCGCTGCAGATCTGATTGCACAGGGCGGTAGTGCGACAGTGTTGCGCCGGGACCTGAACCACTCTTTGACCGCACGTCTCCTTCCGGAGTTGACACAGCGAGCTGGATTTTTTAATTTATCTTTTTTATCGTGTAGCAGCTATATAAGCTATAGTTGCGCGAGAGCGACGAATTTGAGATACGTACCGATAGACGTTGCCATCGCTGCCGCAAACTGGTTCCTCGGGCACGTCGTTGCAGTCCTCCGGGCAGTGTTCCGTCTCCTTCAAGGTCGTGCACTCGCCCACGTGAGCTAGTTGGATGCCTTTCCTGAAAAGCCAACCGAACGGAAGTGAGCTGTCTCATTCGCGTGGGAGCGTAATGCGCGCATGGAATCGACCGCTTCCTCGGGGATATGACAGACGTTAAGCACGCGCGAATACGCCTATACTTAAGACGATAAAGCATAAGTGCAACTGCGCGCAGTTTCCCTCTCGCACGCTCGGCGTACGCCTGACGATGTCGGGAATATGGCAGGCAACCTGGCAGGCAACCTGGCAGGCAACCTGGCATGCGACTCGACTCCTCGTCAATGTACAACTCGTGAATTAATGTTAATGCGCAGAGATTCATCGGAGTGCATATCTATATACATGCATATGCACAGATCGTCTCTGCGAGAGATAAATCGAAATTCCGGTAGATCGACTATTTTTTACGAAAGATATACATATGTACGCTCTACTGTCGCGTTACTGTATTGCCATCTGTAAATCCCGCACCTCGTATGTGAACGCACACGTATACGGACGATAAGGATTATCCAGGAAGGAATAAGGAGATCCAGGAAGCCGATCCGAGGTACGCTTGTATTTTCGATAATCCGCGAAAGATGGATGGAAAATGCGCATACTTACATGCAGATGGCAACGTTGAGATGACACTGGTTCGGATAGGTGTTAGCATCGCTGCCGCAAACAGCGTCGACCTCGGTACCGCAGTGCTGCTGCTGCTTAACGCACTTCGAAAGACGGTTACGACATTTCTCAAAGTCCACGGACGTGACTTTTCTCCTCGTGTTTCTACGGCAATCGATTTTCATTAGTTATTATCTGAATGTGCTCTTTTTACAAAGAAGTCGTTTTAATGCCAACAACAACGGATCTTCTTCTCTCGTCCGAGACTCACCCGCAGTTAAGCATTTGCATCTCGCACTCGCTTCGGTAAATGCTTCCGTCGGATCCGCAAATTGCGATTTCCGGTTCGTTTTTGCAGTCCAGAGGACAGGCTGTAGCTGCACTGCCGGAAGTCCTTTCGCGAGACACGCAAAAGGACATCGGCACCTCGAACACGTGCTTCCTGTCAAAAATACCTTTTTCTATTATCTCGTAGGAGATGGAAAATATCCGTTCGAATAACGCGATTTAATTATAAATGAAAAACTTGCTACAACGACTGCAATGGCTACAACGTACCCGCAGTTCTTCGCTCGCATTTTGCAGGTGTTCGCATAGAGGATACCATCGCTTCCACAAGCTGGCTTGGCTCCTCGCCAACAGGATTCTCGGCAGTGTCTCGTCGTCTGGCAGTGCTTTTTGTTCGTCCTCACCACGCCCTGTCTGAAATTTCACCAAAAAAAAATTTATCTTCCAGATATTACCACGTGCAGCCTCATTGCTATAATTTATAACTTTTGATAAAAGTGACATTACGGCTAATGTTACTAATACAACGTTTAAGGTGTATACAAGTAACATGCATTTGTTTTAGAACAATATTCAAATAGAAGTTTAGAAATTTATGTGTATTTCATTCAGTACACGCGATAACAAACATTATTTGACCTAACGAATTGAACTTGCTTATAGGTGTTCATTCTTATGAAAACGTTCATATCAACAGACCAGAAGAATACAATAAATAGATATCGGATATAAATTATAAACTAACCCGCAAGTGAGCAGTTTCATCTGACAGGTCGACTTGTAAACGTTGCCATCGCTGCCACAAACCGGACCATCGAGAGGGGCAAAGTCGCAGGAGACGGGACAGTTTTCCCGATGAGCCGAGATATTGTTACAAGGTCCAAGATGCGAGAGCTCGATACCTACTCGACATACCTCCACCCTGAGCATGCACTTGTTGAGGTAAGTTCGACCATCCGTTCCACAGACCGGATCTTGGTCACCGGGACAACGGTGTTCGCACTTGCTACCGGACGATCGGAGACAGGTTGTCTTTTCCGCTGCCACGCTTGTGCCTGTGGAAAAATGGTCTATCGGTTACGAGTCTACTTCTTTCTGAACTGAGTTCCTTGCTAATAAGTTAATTAATTAATAATGATGAATTAATAAATTAAGATGCCGACTCGCGGAGACGGAGGTGCACTAGATCATTAAGAATCATGCAAAATACATGCATATATGAATTTTATATTTATCGTTAAATGATTTCTCGCTGGAATCTCGTTAGCAAGTTATTAAATTAGTACAGTGAACACTCTGCAGCAATTCCAATATCTAAAATGCTTTCGAAGGATATGGAAGTATTTAGAAGCTACATAATTAGCAATTAAATGCTTACTTTCTTACTAGTACGCAAGCCAATCAGAGAAATGCTTTTAAGTGCAAAAAGGGCAACGCATAGAAAGCTTTTTTTAGACTGCGTTTATCGAATTATCGGCGAATTAATGCTGTAAGAATTGCAAAGAGTATCTTAATTTACTGATTTTTTTATCGTCTAGACTCAGTTCGTTAGGTAAACTTTTCATTATTGTCAATTAGCTGTGATTTTGTTGTAAAAACAATCATTTAGCCAATATAATCTATATATTTAGAAGGAAGAAAATATCTTGTAATAAGATATAAAGAAAGACTCGTATGTAAATAGTCAGTTTGTCAACTTATCTTCGCATTAACGCAAGATGTTTACTATCCACCGACTAATTTGGACCTCCCCGATCGATAATCCAGTAAACTTAATACACTAATCGTAAAAAACTTATCAATGGCAACTCGTTATTTTCACTCACAGGACGCTCTCGTGCTTGCGCTCTACACCTAACACTCTTTGCTAACACTCTTTACTAACTCTTTGCTCATCTTAGACACATTTAAATAAGTCAGGACACAGAAGTATGCACGCGTATACTCACCTTTACCACAAGTCTTCTTCCGCATTTCGCACGAGGACGCGTAAATGACACCATCGCTGCCGCATACCGGTTCGCCACTCGTCGGACAAATGCGCGGACACGAACTGCTTTCATACTCTGAAACAGGGGAAAAAATCATCAGTTCCATCGGGTGATTCGAGCTGATGCTTCGAGATGATGCTTCGAGATGATGCTTCGAGCTGATGCTTGCCTGCCTTTTGTCTTTGAAAAAATATCTTTTATATTTTATTATTTTATTGCAGTGAAGAATGGGAATAAATAAAATAGACGAAGGGATCAATGGCTCTCGCTTGCGTGCAATTCCACATAACGGTTACGGGATCATTAGCGTCTCGGCTAATTAAAAACGGACAATGACCGTTGCGCTACGCGAAATTAACATGGTTTTGTCACGAAATCGTAATATCGCGTGCTGGATGTTCTTTTTACCACGGACTCGATGTACCTGATTTCCCGCAATGTTTTCTACTGTATATACATATACACGAGTCGTGATCGAACTGTTACAGTAAAGTAACCGTTCAAGAGGTCTGATTCGCTCACTGTCGTTATATCGAATTTTAATATGGATAATTCGAGACCTGTCGTCAAAAATTATCTAAAAATTCTTTTGCTTTTTATAAATAATTTAAAAAAACATTATCGAGAAGAGTTTTTAGAATCGATATTCTAATTCTTAACTTTATCTATCCTTACCCTTAAACGATAAATACACTTCATTTATAGTTTACGGTTTAATGTCAATGATAAGCAATGCTTAGACTCCTATAATATCAATGAATTTAGCGCAGTTTAAAATGTACCAGTCGAAATTGTTATAGAGACAGGAACGGTAATTGTCGCGAATGAAACAAGACGGAAATCGAGCAAAAAAATTATCTAAAAAGTAGGTAAAATTTCTTTCTCAAGGCAGAACACACCCTATCCCATGAATTGCGCACCGTGCAATTTCCCCGTGACCAAGTATTGTCAATGGCCGAAGAATTCTCGTAGAGTCTTAGTGTTCGTTTTCGCGGTTCGCCTGTGTCAAAATTCCATTATAATCACTTCCGGCTGACTATACACTCGCACTATGTATGCACATGTGTGTGTGAGCGCGCGCTATACGTACCAACTACTATACAGTGCAAGAATTGTACACAACTGTAGCGGTATATAAAGAAATCCGCGTCTCGGTCCAGCGAATATTGCTCGGGTCAACAGCACGTTGAATTTAGAGCCGTTTCCGCGCGCAAAATAAATAACGAATAATAAAATCGTGGTGTATAGCGTACATATGTATATGTGCGCAGGCTCGATTTACAAGCGCATGGAATTAATCAGGGGACTGAATGTATCGCGCAAAAGATGGCGATTTTTGAATGAAGAATACATATTCCAGCCGCGAAAAACTAAAAAGAATGTATACGTTATCGAGACTTTCCCCTTTCGGTTTGGCCTGGTCGTTTTTGCGGGATACGATAACTCAGCGGCGTTCTATCGAATGTATCTTGTCGGGAAAGAAAAGAAGAAGAAGAAGAAGAAGAAGATGAAGAAGTAGAAGAGGGGAATGAGAATATTGTGTATAGGAAGGAGGTGTTCGTCACTCCCACGGACTTCATTTAAGTGAATCAATTATGCCAACGAGTGCTGCTCTGCGCCGAACAATGCAAATCGAATTATGCTCGTGGAATATACCTTCCCCACATGCATTCCTCTCTCTCTCTCTCTCTCTCTCTCTCTCTTTCTTTCTGCATACATGCGGGTCGTCGAACTAAACGTCGAATGTGCGCGATTTTTTTTTTATTGAGTTTGTACAAAAGAGAACGCTGCTGAATGGATCGTTCGAAATTGAGTTTCATCGAGTGTTCGTCGTGAAACAAAGAGCAAAATAATGGAATGTCTGGACACAATGCTTGCGCAGAGCGATGTGAATTTTTCTATTTGCATGCTAAATTTCCTTCGCATCGAGCTTTGTTCCTATATATATGTGTGTATGTAATTGTATATAGTATATTCTATATATCTGCGTATAAACATGGACGAGTACAAAGCGCATAGAGGAAATTGGCTCGAACTATCGTGAATATAATCTTTGTGCAGCTTTTCGCTATAAATGTACATATATATATATCCAAGAGGGAGAAAGAGAAAGAGAGCTGTAATAATGGCTTCCGAAAAATAGCTGGATTAGGTTTCTTCACTCCAACACGTTCGCCATATCGCCTCCGCAGCATCTGGTTTTCCTTGTGCAGTCCAGCAGCTATATCCCGCTATGCGGGTACCGTACTATGTATACCTATATATTTATATATACATATATGGATATGTTGCTAGTATGATTTATGCTCGTTATATCCCGCGTGCACAGCTCGCGACAACTCTCATAGTCCAATTACCGTAATTGAAGCGAATTATGATGATCTCTCTCTCTCTGTCACTCCCTTCCTCTCACTCTCTGCAACGCGTGGACCGATCGAAGCTTCGCTTTTTAATATAAAGTTTCGCTTGTGCGCAGACCGCCGGGAATTTCGAGTGCGTGACGTCAAGAGAGTTTTTCGCGCGACTAAATTTCAAATCTATCCTAGGAATGCTCGTAAATTCTTGAAGCACTATCGCGCTTCTCTAAGTGGACTACCGGGACGAAAAACTACCTCCATGGTAACTGGCGTTAATTTTTTTTTCCTTAACGCCTCTTCTTATAGACGGATATCTGAGCTACCGCGATGCGCTTCTTCGTCTTCGTCATTGCTCATCTCGTAAAGAGTTTAACGCGCGACTGACTCTCTTCCGCGAGACCGTTCCACATTTATTTGTATCTGTCGATCTAGCTATGGCGCTTTCCATCGTGCTTTTAATCGTCCCTTTTACGTGTACCATATACCTCGGCAAGAGCGCCTATCGAACCGATATACAATCTCAACAATGATGGTATGCGCGGATAATAAAAAGAAATTTCACCACGCGGCGCATCAGTTGGAGTTACGAAGGCTCGTTTTTTTCTTTTCGTATCGCGTCGTAAAAGCATCCGGCCGATTCCCACGATATCGCTCATATTTATCGGATGACGATATAGGTATGCATTAGACGCACAATGAGTGTAGTTTTTCGAATTTACAGTTGCGTTTACTTTTAATCACATCGGGTACATCGAGACGTGCTAATTGCGAGTAATTCAAAGCCGTTGCGACTGAAAAGAGCGCGATAAAAAATATAAAAAACGGATCGGAAAGTATTTCGGGGCCGACGCATTATACATATGGGAAAATGCAGTTATAGTCCATGATTTACAGTTCTTATACACAGCACCGAGGGATTTATTACATACCGTTGGCGCTTCGGCTATATAAAACACACGAATAAACCCGACGAATTCGCGTGCTCGGTCTCTAGGAATTCCGATCGCGAGTACAACCTGCGCATCGCGTATCTCCCAAGAATATTAATGATCTATGCTATCTGGAGCGATTTTTTCTTTCTCTCGTTCTCGATACGGACGCGTACATAGTTTTCGATTTACCGTTCTGATACGTAGCTATATATATAAGCCCGCAATGATCATTCGCCACGTATCGCCGCGATACGATTTGTAAATAGATATATAGAATAAACGCGTTTGCGTATTTTGTATGTAGCGAGTGAAGGAAAAAAAAGGTTTTCCGTTAAATTCTAAAGAGTGCATCTAAAGTTGGAAAATCACTGTTAGTCCATTATGGACCAACAATGTTTGTATATTCCCGCCAGCCGTAAATCGAAATACGACTCAATTGCGATTCGTCGAGGCGCAAAAACTAGTTAGATATGTATTTTGTTTGAAAACAGAGTCGAGGCTCGATCTTTCGAATCAACGAGCGTAAATCAGTTATCCTAACAAGGATTCACTCGAGTGTAATTGCAGTGAGCGAGAAAGAGAGAGAATCGCAAGGGCAAACAGCGGCCGGACTTGACGGATTATCGACGGGCCAGATGCTTGCGCTACCCATTAAGCGCTCGTGTTGCCCTCACTTCTCTCGCGCCGACGATGGCTGTACGACTGTACGCGTTATGCATACGATTGTGTGCAGCTGAGCGAATAGGGCTGGTGGAGCACATATTGATCCAGTGCACTTTTCACGATAAGCATCGTATAGGCCGAGCGACGGGAAGCTTCCGATGTTCGTTTGCTGATATTTCGCGCTGCTTGAGATTCTGACGCTCAATTTTATACGCAGTTTTAGTCGCAGTTGAATCCATCGAATTTCGAAGGTTCGATTCAAAGTTTAATAATCCGATTATAGACCTTCGATTATACATACTGCGAGTGTACGTATAAACTCACTTCTCTCGCGAACGAGTTTTCAGTAAGAAAAGGAAAACCGCTCGAGAATCCACTTCGCAATGAGCTATTAAAAAGTAATCGCGCGACCACTATATAATAAGGAGAGAAATCACGTGTACAGTTGCAGCCGCGCATAGGTCGTCTTATACATTAGACGCGTCATGGCTTCGCGTTGCACTTTCACGTAGAAATGAAAGATTCGACCGCCTCTCTGTATAATTGTATAGGTGTACAGTGTAGAGTCGCTGCCACGTACATAAATGACCTCGACCTCGGCCTCAAATCTGTACCTCCATACCTACTTACCCAGAGCTACGGGGTAGACTCTCACCTCGCACATACGAGAGAGATAGTCAGTATACACCTAGGAGTACACCTAGGAGATCTATTACAGGCTTTCGACGTCTGCTTTTTCTGATATATGTACTTTCTGCTTATTGAGTTTTACTGCCGAGCTGTCGCTGTTTATCGACGATTCGTGTCCGAACCTTTTGGCTTGCTAATCGACGTAAGATTTACGACCGCGCGCGAGTACGTGCATCTGCAAAAAACCATGGACAACGGGAAATAACTCGATGCGCGAGTACCTACTCGTGTGCCTTAATAAAATATCCGACAGATTTTCATCATTACCCATTAGCATTGCACACCTATAGCTGCTCGTATTTGGTGCTCGAGTTCTCGTGCTCGGAAAGCTGCGCAACAAAGAAGCGATTTAAGCTTTTCATTCATATCTTTAAAAATTCATACTAGCTTTAGCTACATTATTTTCTTCGAAGCTGCCCTATCGCGTTTTAACGACATATAAACTGAAATCATCGCGTCGTACATTGTAGCGTAAATTACAATTTCACTGCGCATGCACCAAGCGATCCTTTGAAAATACAATTCAGAGATTTTACGATTATTCGTTAAAATACGATCATCTTAATTCGAAATCTTAATTTAGTATTCTA